>OW387150.1:31061294-32500794 GCA_936440205.1 Lepidonotus clava
GAGAACCGCAGTTCTACTTTTCTCCATTTTTTTCTGTCCATTTGATTTTTCCCTTTTCTACCTTTTATAAATGTCCAATAGAAGACGTATACAATAGCTTCTGTACCAAACATTATTAAATGTGGATACATTTTGTTGCAACGCGACTGATGTGGAGGCATGCAGCGCACAGTTGATAGAATTTCAATAAGATAATCGTTCACCGCCCTCTTCAAAGTCCGCACATTGGAAATTTGTTTTCGCGACCCGCATGCTGAGATTTCTCACATTACCAAGGAAAAAATTATCATTTTTATTCTAAAAAATGATCCATTAAAAGTTTAGGTTACACACTGTTTTGGGTCATTGAGACCAACTTGTGTGATACTTACCTGTCTATTGACATCTGAAGAAATGTTCAATTGTTTTATTTTCTTATTTCGGTTTATATAATATTCTGACATTTCATTGTAAATCAACCTCAGCTTAGGCTTAGGCCTATATGATGACTAAAAAATAGAACTTAGTTCATTTAGGGAATTCGTGACAATTTATATAATAATGATGTTAACGATAACGGTTATACCTAGTTATCCTGTATCAATTAGTTCTTAGGTTTTCATAATCACATTGGCAATAAAACATAGTTTTGTTATGTTGCTTTCCGCAATACATAAGGTTACCAGTATAAATGACCTTATAATTAAATAAATAACACTATACAGTATATACACCAAGCACTGTATGACACTTGAACAATGTAAATCATAGTTCATAAAAATATAATTTACATGTAATAAAAATCTGCTTAGATTCTCCCATTTGTTATCACTTATTTTGACATGAAGCAGTAAATTATTTGCGTTACAAATTGGGACGTATATTTAAGAATGAAATAGATATAGGCCTATTACAAAATTATGAGTGATGTTTTGAAAATGAAGGCAAAGGCCAATTTGTTATTTGAAAGAAACTCCCTCTTTAATTACATTAATGGTTTATGGAATAACACGATTATATTCGTGGAGGCTTCAGAAGTAGTTTATCAGTTGCTGAACAATGCATTACATTAAATCATGACATTTATGTGAATCAACTTGGATTCGAAAAAGAGGGAAAGAAACGTTGTGTATAATCGACTCATTAACTATATTTCCAGTGTTTTATTCTTTTTTTAGATGGTCGCGCTTTTAATTTTAGTTTATAACAGAAGTTAGATCATGCTGACTTTATTATCTTTTATGCACATAAGGTTATTATGTAAATCTATACTAACATTTTATTATGTACGGATACTTTACATTGATGAATTAGTATTAACTTAAGATTAGCTGAACTATTTGTAAGTAGGTCAAAATGAAAAGCATATCCCATCATAGACTATGTGTGTAGGTCAACATTCATATTACTCTTTTCCTAAGAAATACATAGAATAATGGTCAAACATTTTCACGTAGTCAAATGGGTTACACGGTCCATTTTAACACCTCCAAATAGTCCTGCGAACTTATATTATGACTGTGCAGAACAGACATAATATTTTCACGCGTACGGTGGCCATATTATTACACTTATGGAACAAATATACAAAATACACAGTACATAACAGGACATAATCACTTTAATACACATAGGACAGAGAACATGAGTATTACAAATGCGCGTCATGATACAACATTAGGGAAATATAAAGAGCGCAGTATCTTACGTATTCTTACGACACCTGTGCCTGAAATTAAATGGTGCCTGTGCGCTTAAACCGAGTTCAATAAGTGCGTGCTGCGTGGTAAGAGTTAAAGCCTGTATTCCACTAATCACTTTACTCCGAAACCTTAACGCCCTGTTTCCACCAGCCGATTTTACTACCGATTTGTTGGTATTTTATTACTTTTAACTAGCAATTATAACAAAAGACTACATATCTTACATATCATTTAAAAGAGAATTAAAAACCCTTTCTAATGGTATATAAAATGTTCATGATTAGCTAATATTTCAACTGCCGATTTTTGAAATCGGGGGTAAAATCGGTTGGTGGAAACAGGGTTTAAGTCATAAGGACATGGTTTCATTATTGAAGAGGGGACTAAAAGTCACTTTGACATACCAGGCATCATTATGTTTAGTACCAACATGATTTAATTGCCAAATTTCAAGGGTGCATAAAAGTCTTGTGGAATACAGGCTTTAGTGGTGTACAATGTTGGCAGTGGTATTAGTATCAACAGCGTGGAAATCCAACACTAAAAGGTGTTCTGATTATGTGTAAGATGTAATACAATCTAACAAATCAGCAAACTATTTTACTGCATTTTACTCAAGGTTACGCAAATGTCTTCTTCTTTTTTTTTAGTAAGAACTGAAATAACCATAGATAACTGAGTTAGAAACCGGTGCAGTAAGGTTAATTCTGTTTTTGTTTTCAAAGTAAACTGGAGAAGTATTGGTATTCACTCACCCCGTTGTGCTCCCGTCAGCCGTGTGTTTAACGTTATCGTCAGAAAAATGCCTAGTATTAAGAAAGTGCGGGGCCCTAAAGCTGGCCCCGGGGGTCGTCCCGGTTCTACTCCCATCCTCATTGTGTGTACCTGTAACAGAGGAACAGTTGGTTATGTATCCTGTTTCCATATAGTATTGAAATTTATTTTTTTAAAGGTTTTATTGGTAATAATCTTCAAGGTTTCCCTTGGTTTTCAGAGTTATTACAGTAACAGTAGATATATACATACAATCAATATAATGTTATGAAAATCAAGCATTGCATGGAAGACATATATACACATTAGATCATCAGCAAAATAATGGAAACTGCATAAAAATAGTCTATTCGACAATTAACGGACATTTTGAGAATATGGTCAATTTATATTTTGCAGCAAGTCAAGGTATTTCGAATACAAATGTTTTACTTTTCGGTAAAAAAAGAGTATGCTGTTTCACAGTTCTGAATGTCCTTTACATATGTGTATGAATAATTATGTATGTACCATACAGGCGCGGATCCAGGGTCTGTCTTCTAGGGGGGCAAGATATCTGCCACCCCCCCCCCCCATGATTTACCTTGCAAAATTTCTCCTTGGATTTGTCAAAACTACGAGAGTTCATTTTTGGTATAGGGGGGGCTATTGCCCCTTTTGCCCTCCCCCCCCCCCGATCCGCCACTGCTGTATGTATGTATGTATGTATGTATGTATGTATGTATGTATGTATGATTATACACACATGCCATAGAAATATAATGAAATCATACAAAAAATAAATATTAAAAAAGGTATATTAAATAATATGTTGTTGTCAAAAGACATGCATCTACGGTCTAATCACAGTACAAGGCAATGTTTGACAAAACGATCTACATATAGTTTATCATACTATTATTGGCGGTCATCCACGATAAAAGTATGGCAGGATTACTATGAAAATAATTCTGAGAAGTTTTTAATATTTTTCTCAATACACATAAAGTGTATAAGCTCAGAGTGTTTGTCGCACTATAGGAACCACTGATTTACACTTCAGGTAAAAGAGGGTACACTCACTTGTCACCGCATGGAAGGGACGTCGGCGTCTTCCCGAGCCGTAAACAGGCCTTGTCTGGACAACTGGCGCCACCTAGTGAGCCAGCTAAAAGCAGACAAGGCCAAAAGATCGTCCTACAGACCCCCGAAAAGGGCGCGAGATCGCTGCAACAAAGGGAAAAACAGGTATGACCATCAATCAACTTTAACAGGTGTTTGAGACACGAGGGGTGGAATTAGGGGTAGAGACAAGGAAGGCGACAGATGGGACTGGTTGTATAGGTTTTTAAAGAACAAACTGTAAAAAAATACCCATTAGATTTGATAGGTAGGCACTCAATTGGCTAATGAATTGGACAAATTATGGGTACATTTTACTGAAATATGTTTTATATAATCTTTGTACAACGTAACTGACTTCCGGATATGATTTTTCAAGAAAGCGTGCATCTTTTTAGAGAACGTTTCAGAGAGTGGCAACATATTTGGGTTTTAAAGGGAAGCGGTGTTACCGTAGCTTTAGCCATATTTCGCCGCGTCAAAACACTAAAGTCAAATTTCATTTGCAACAAAGTGCAAATTCTTTTTCTTATTGGACGCAATGATAACGTGGATTTATCATAAGTTGAGCGCTTCATTATTGAATAGATTTCCGTCCATCTGAAAAATTCGAATTTGAAATGGACGCGGTGACGCCATAGGTTTAACACTAAACAGCCGCGTCCAAATTTCGCCAAACTGAATGTGCTTCAATTCGAAAGTCTGTATTTCGATTAACACTATGCTCAACACTATATTTTCAATAATAGCACTTTGATAGCCGTACCATCAGTCTGCCTTCTCAAATTGGTTTTTGAAATTCAATTTTCAAACGGACGCGGTGACGCCATAGGGTTAACACTAAATTGACGCGTCCAAATGGCTATACAGCTGGGCACCAAATTAGGTAAATCGTAAACCGCAATCTTTGCCGGGCAGCTTTTCTAAACATGATTGCGTATCGTGCTCACAGTAAGCTGAGTGTAAAGATAGAGATGGTAAAATAAAGATGATAAGATGCCTCACGGGCATCAAATAAGGATGTTTTGATTGGGAGAACGCACAGTGACCAATTCACCTCATTGAATAAACGTCATAATTATATTAAAGAGAAGTGAGACTGACTTGTGTCCTGTCTGGTACATGTATATATACAGTGATCCCTCTATATACGGCCACTTTCCTTGAGCGGTCCCAATTATAAGGAACAAGCCTTTTGATGAATATAATCTTATTTATTGCTCTTATGCGACCATCCCTCCTGTGTAGCCATACATGTTCGATTCGTCGAAGATGGATGGATAATATGTGGATCACTGTGTTACCATTGTAATGCCTCAAGACAGACACGCGCACATATTGACATTCTATCTTTAATTTGCCACTGAGGCAAAGTACGCAATGATGGAAGAAACCTTAGTAATAGTGATTTTCATTACACATCAACTTCAGACTCACAACATCTAGCAAACAGTTGATCACGAGCCAGTATTCTGGGCGTCATAGATCTCCACATTGCTAGTCTGCGTGTAAAAGCAAACGTCTGACGCTGAATAGTGGTCCGACAGCTTTATGACAATTGGCTTTTTCATGCCGTCGGGCCGGCTTTAGTAGACGGTGGGATCACATGGGGCCAGAGCCTGCGAGGTAGCGGAGGGCTTAAACCGGTTCTCAACTCGTCGGAGCGTTTGGATCAGGGCCCCGAGCTGGGAATTATTAATAGCCGCGGCCGTCCGCTCACGTCTTTAACTCAACATGTGTTAATCAATCCTTGGATCCCGTATAACCGGCTGTGGTACACATCCCCATATTTCCTAAACCAGTGAGATGGGCATAAATTAACATATGTGTTATGTAGATCTCATCAATTCCTCTCTTAATCCAGTTTTTGTTAATCTTGCTCAGTGAAGTGATCTTGGTGGTCAGGCTACTCGACCACACCTGCAGTGTTAACTCGACCGTGACCGAGTGTGACTACACTGATACTTGTTTGAGAGGTCCTGAGACGTTTAGTGTCAAAGTACATTCCTGACATAAACAGTTTAATTGTGGTAATACAATAACTGTAAATGTAATCCAACGATCTAATCAATTGTAAAGATGTATGATGTAAGTGGCCAACCCTTTCAAGGTGTGAGAACTGCCGAACCAGTTGGCTTCTAGCCTAAGAACTTCCCACAGTATATAAAAGACATGTGAATAAGTATAGGTATGAATTATAGTGTTTAACTCCAAGAATGTAATGCTCCTTTGATCAACTGATCTCTTAGATTATCATTAACTTTTGCTATCCAGAATAACACAGTCTCATTCCAAATCTGCTTTCCTATGGCATCCTTATGTATCTCCTTATTGTGAAAATCAAATGTTGCTCTAAATTTTCAGTAAAATAAGGATATTTGTGGAGATGGTAAGTTATTTTTTTCAAAATCAGATAAAATTGGGACAAGAGGACAGTACTCTATACTCATAAAATTCTGATCCAGAAAAAATACACACAACATGAGGATATTTGGTCCACTTTTGTTCTAAGTCCCTGTAGCTTAAACCACAAACTGCCAATGACACATTGACAGGTTCCTGAGGTAATGAGACAACCTTGTTGCCCTCTGGCGTTTCGGATTGGAACTACAGCGGTCTGAGTTCTATTTGCATTGATTTTTTTTTCCACAAACATGGTTGTATAAAGAATGCTTCAGTCCAGGTCGAGCAGGAAGCAAAAGAAACCACAAACATAGGTTTTATCCTATCTATAAAGAAGTAGAAGTATTTCCTCTAAAGTGATACGCTTATATTCCAACCACCGACCCATTTTGTGAGAGACAATGAAATATGGTTAATACTGTTGAAGTATTTTTACATGCAAAACATGAACTATTGATTTTTAAATACATATTAGGTCTATATAGTCAATATATATGCCATCTTATTGTATATGACTCTTGGGGTGGTCCGCAACTATTGTGCCATTAGAATAGTGTACTTCCGACTGTCCCAAATACGGCATTACCTTTAGAAGATTTTAGAATACCTTCCCTATCTTCTAGAAACTAGGTTTTAAACAAGACAGGAACACCAGTTACTGCTGGTACATGTGGCCCATCGTTACCGGATTACTTCAGATGATTGAATATATAGCAGGAGCAGGCTAGATATAACTGCCTGACAAAATGAATGTTCTCATTATCTACTACAATTCTAAATGTATCTTACAGCAGGTGTGCCTGGGGATAACTTGATAAAGAACAACCACGAGGCATATGCTACTATTTAAAAGAAAAACGCGAACTCATTTCAGGATAATGTGTTGCATGTTGTTGCCAGCAAAGTCTGCTGTAAATTTACAGCACTTAATGTATGCTTAATCTTTACAAATTTCTGAAAATTCAATACCAAAATTATCAAATATTAATTGAACTATTTAATGTACAGTTACTTTTACAGTTAAAACGTGTGAGACTGTAGTGTTGCAGGGGGGGGGGCGGAGGGGGGTGAGGTAGAGGCTGAAGGCCTACAGGGGACAGAGTTTACCGTTGGAAGCCGTTACCGGTGGGCACGGAGGATGGAGGTATGACATGTTGTGGGGTTCCCGTGACAAACAGGTAAACAGGGGCTCTAGGCCGATCAAACACACGTCTCAAGGGGGTGAGGGGCAGGGGCCGGCCTACTAGGGGTATACCATGGGGAGGGGGGGCGCGCGTGGGTCAATGTGAGGGGAAACAGGCCTGTCTATAGGGAATCCAAATAGTTGCACGAGTGTATGTTGTATGTTTGCTGCGTGTGTAAGTGTTATGTATCCATCTTTAAATCACACAGCATACAAATCTACTATATTGGATGATATTTGTCTTGTATTACCTTTAAGTATGGCGAATATAAAATATATCTTTGCTTTTGAAAACTGCACAATATTATATTTGTAACACATAGAATACATTTGTGCAAAGGGTCACTTAATACAAAATTGATATGGTTCTAATTGTATGTTATGTTAATCATAATAATTGTAATGACATCAATTAGCCAAGTCTTAAGTTGTCATCTATATATCCGATTTTATGTGAAATATGATGGGCAGACTTTAACATTCCACGTGCCATTTTAGGTCTTTATTTGATACATTAATGGTAATGTCTCCAACATTGAGATCATCTTGTATCTTAAATCTCTGCATACCTTTAATAAAACAATGTGAAGTCATGTGGATATTTGCGCCCCCAACTAATACCTCTGAGAAGCATAAAGGTGTATCAGTATCAGAACAGGTATCCATGCGGATAACTTCCATAAAACATAAAACCACAGCGCATCCATTAAGACTTCCCCCTCTGCCCATATCTGCCGGTATACTGTATCATCTGGTTAAACCAGTTTATTAAGAAAAGGCAATCAGTCGTCGCCCTTTTTGTCGGTGGGATTCCGTCCCCGGTAGACCTTGTGGGGCGCTTGGCACGTGGCCAGGGAAGGTGGTGGTTATTGGGGAGGGGGGGGGGGCAAGACAGGTAGGGGACAGGTAGGGGAAAGGTAGGGGAAAGGTAGGGGACAGGTAGGGGGACAGGTAGGGGACAGGTAGGGGACAGGTAGGGGGACAGGTGGGGGACAGGTAAGGGGACAGGTAGGGGACAGGTAGGGGACAGGTAGGGGGACAGGTAGGGGGGCAGGTAAGGGGACAGGTAGGGGGACAGGTAAGGAGACAGGTAGGGGACAGGTAGGGGACAGGTAGGGGACAGGTAGGGGACAGGTAGGGGACAGGTAAGGGGACAGGAGGATTCACCTGCATTAATTTCAATTTTAAAGTTTACATACTTAATATATAAATCACTGTTGTATGTATTGCAATATCAAAAGGGGTTCATTTACTTACCTTACAACTAGTATTATGTTTAAATAAATTAATCTAAGTTTACACCAATTTAAAAAGTACTTGATTATGCAGGCACATATTATACATGTGTTCCCCTTCAAAATATCATTAGAAAGCTATATTCCCTAAACACTCATGAGCAACCTACAGAGCAAGTAAGTGGAAATGAATGATTACATATATTCCAAAATCACATCGTTTAGAACATTGAAAACTTGGACGAAGTTCTGCTTTACAGGTTTTAGATTAGATAACTATGTGTATCTATCAAACCCCTCATGGTTACATTACTGTTCAGGGGATGAAAAGTAGACTGAATGTCCATGTTTATCGAGAACAGCATTGTCACATACTTAATGAATACAATGTATGTGAGATCCACTAAGTGACAGTGGAATGATATATAGAACAAATAGTTATAAAGAGATGGAAAGAGCAATGTTGGGGAAGGTAGGCTGTCCTCCAGTGGTCGGTTAGTGTCTACTATTCCCGAGGGGGGCGCCACTAAGCGTCAGTGCCTAGCGTAGCGAGACCTCCGTATAAGGAGCGCCCCCCTCCCACCCCCAACCCACCTACCTGGGCCTCCCCCTCCTCCCCCTAACCTACCTTACCTGTCCCACCTGACCCCCTCCCAACCTACTCCATTCCAACCCACCTAGCTCTCCCCCCTCCCCCTGCTCCCACCCTCTCCCACCTTAACACCCTCTCCCTCCGCATCCCGTCACCCTTGACTGGGTATGCTATCGGGACAGTCAGGAGAGGTGCATCATATCTAATATAATGAAAACCGATTTGAGATTAAAGATTATTGAAATGCAGAGTAATATTGACATCCTCAGGGGGGAATTTGTTAATGGTATTTTGAAAATAAAAGCATTATTTCCTCGAGGCATAACCCGAGAAAATTGCATGTTGACAGATAACAACATCCAGGGTGTAGGGTGGTGCATACTCCGAGTACGTCCATATGACAGGGTCCAACTCGTGTGGGAATTATCCAGGGATTTAGTCAACATGTTAGAAGTAAGGAGAGCTTGCCGTGGGTCCTACAGCGCGTCCTGTGGGGTGTCCTTACGGGGACACCTTAAAGAGGCAGTTGACTGAGTCTGGAGTCGTCCCGGGCCTTGGCCCACGGAGCGCGGCGGGCCTCGGCCGGGCCGGAGTCGGCCTCCTCCCGGGGGTGGACGAGGGGGGAGGGCCCTACCTACCTGAAGGGGCACAGGCCCCAGAAACGACCCAATATTTCCCCACAAGTAAAAAGGGGTGTTAGGGGAGATAAACCATGGCTTGTGCTTACCTTAGTAGCGATTTCTGCGCTCTGAGAGGTCGCCGACGACGGCTGGCGACTGTTCCCTCCTCACGGCTCGGAAACGGTAGGCCTCCAGCCCGTCTGTCACCCTTGGGTGAGCACCGCCGCCGTTTTATTCCTAAGATCCTTCTCCTACCACTGCCACCACGGCTGCTGTCCTATGGCCGGCTGCCTTACCTGCCTGCCCCCCTGCTGCCTGCCGCCGCTGCCGATGGAGGGCGCTGGTGGGCCCCGACGTCGCGGGGGACGCGCCGACCATGTCGACGACTCCCCCGCCCCCCGCCCGCCCCCGAACCCCCCGGACGCCCGGCCGGACCGGTGTGACGGGATCGGCGCGGGACGCGCCACCGCTGGGGGAGACGCGCGGCTGGATTTATTTTCCATATTTAATATTTTATTCGGAAATCCAGCCCCCCGCCCGCGCCGCGCCGCCCGTCCGCGCCGCGTCAAACCCACCGCGCCGCCCCACCCACCCTACCGCCCCAACCCACCCTACCGCCCCAACCCACCGCGTCCCACCTTACCGCCCGCCCTCCCTACCTGTCTCCCACCTCACCTCACCCCCTCCCTCCCCAGTTTATTTCAAGGGCGGCAAGAAACACCATCCGGTTGTTTTTTCCTTGACGTCGGCGGCAGTGGAGAGAGGACACGGCGGAGGTTCTGCCTTGGTGGCTATGGAGGTTGGACGAAGTGGTCTGACGGGATGGTTGGGGCCTGTACACGGAGCATGGCGGGCCTAGAGCCGGGCCTGACCCGGGATAAGGACAGCGTTACCTGTGGCCACAACAACTTACCTGTGGCCACGACAAGCCGGAGTCACAGGCCTCTAATGGGCCGCAGCAAACCTGTTATTAATACTTACCTTATATCAATGTGGATAGGCGCACCGGCCGTAATAACACACATTAAAGTATAGCTTTTAACGATAGATAATCTCTGCAAAGGGTGCTATATGCCCAGCAGGACGAGTTTGTATTTCTATCGTGTGTTCAGAGAGGGGCAAATGAAATACAGTACTAAATGGGACAGATGCGTAAACAACTTAAAAACAGTGGTACTTATAGGATCATGATCAAGTTAAGGTGGAATCTGACTGATATATTCTGATGATCCTCCGTAGCATGGATAATGATGATGAAACACATTTTGAATGCATAGATTATTGTCTCGCTAATCTATGCATATTGATCAATTTATAAAGCAAAAAACAAGAAAGTAATATCTATAAAACAAAAACCAGCCACTTGTATAATCTCAATTGGGTCTGCTATCCAATGAGAGGAAAAGGGTGTAGACTTTTTGGATTTTCCTCAGTTAGGTTTCAGGAATAATTCATATTAGATGTTTTTCCCATGAAAAAAGGGCGCTCCAGTTTCTAGAAATCCCTCAAAACACTTATACTTTCCACTTGACACTGCTAAACAATGAAGGGAAAAGTGTGTAGACCTTTAGGATTTTCTTCAGTTAGATTTCAGGAAGAATTCATATGAGATGTTCGTGCTATGAAAAAGGTAAAACGTGCGCCCCAGTTTGTAGAAATCCCCCAAAACACTTATACTTTCCACTTGACCCATAATACCAATACAACCTCATGCTCAGCCATGTGCACATTTTGATGTGCAATTTAATCGAATTAGTTATAATTGCCGTTGGTGTCACAATTTCAGGTGTCTGGGGGATGCATAGCCTGCCTTATACCACCACTTGTCGGGTGGGTTGAAGGCAGAATAATGCCCCCCCCCCCACCTCACCCCGTCCCGGGACACCTTGACAGAGAACCGACTTATTATGACTATGTGTAAGGGGAGATATATCTAGAGGACGTCTGAATTAATGTCACCGGCAGCGAAGTGCCCTCCACTTAATTGTCCTTTTATTCACCTTGGGTCAACTTGGGTCAACAACTTTTATGCAACTTGGGTCAAAACCTGACATATTTTGGTGTGAGAAATATGAACAACCAAATTGGCAAATTGACATCATATACATAAAGTATACTACATATATATGTAATTATCAATGATATATTCAAATTTCGTAATACTATTGTATATGCAAATTATAATTATTGGAGTACAATGTACAAGTATTCAGGAAGGGATCCAGAGATTTAAAAAGGGAGGTGGGATTGTTGTGTAACAATTTGAAGCTTGGGAAACTGGGAGGGGAACGGGCGCCTCAGACCCCCAATTCATCTCTGGTACCAGACGAACATTTTGAAAGTTAACTTTCCATCACTTTTCAAAAAGTTTAGAAATGAGCGATACATAGTATATCCCTAAATGAACAATGTTTTATACATTATTATTCCTACAATACTCCTGGAATCAATTTTTGTGTGTGTATGTGAGGAAACAGGTGATTGATGTTGGGGAAAGGTTTACTAGTGTTAGAACTTCAATTTCCAATTGTGTTCTACTATTACTTTTTTTTTGTTCACGGTAAAACATGTTTACATGTTTTCAATCATTGCCCATCAACCAGTCCACTCTTGTGTCCATTTCATGATCAGCAGATATTTTGTGGTCCTAAAGTAGACAGCAGAGAGTTATTTGGATGTCATGGTATTATAGCATTGAATAGCGCCTTATGTTTTACAGTTTGGAAAGATTGAATTGGGTATAAGTTGAATCTGAATTCACTGGAAAAGCAATGTTTAAACTACAGATAAGATAATTATAAGCCTTTAAATTTGCATCAATTTAGTGAAACCCCTGTAGTATGATAGTCCCACTAAATTAGCTGGATTAGGGGCGGTTCATTAGTTTTGTATACATTTACATATATTCTTGACCTCGTATCCCTTTCAGCATGTTATACACATTATAAATGCACTCAGGCCTTTGACCCCTGGACCCTCTTTACCATTACATCTTATACACATTGTAAAGTGCTTGACCACACCAGCCCGCTCTAGCATCTTATACACATTATAAATGCACTAAACACTTGACCACCCCAGCCCCCTTTAACATCGTATACACATTATGAACATTAAACCCCCTTGACCACCCCAGCTCCTTTTAGCATCTGATACATATTATAAATGCACTAAACACTTGACCACCCCAGCCCCCTTTAACATCTTATACACATTATAAATGAACTAAACCCCCTTGACTAACCCAGCTCCTTTTAGCATCTTATAGGCCTACACATTATATATATAACATCCCCTTGACCACCCCAGCCCCCTTTATCATCTTATACACATTATAAATGTACTTAAACCCCCTTGAACACCCCAGCTCCCTTTAGCATCTTATAAGCATTAAAAATGTACTAAACCAACTTTTACCACCCCAGCTCCTTTTAGCATCTTATACACATTATAAATGCACTAAACACTTGACCACCCCAGCCCCCTTTAACATCTTATACACATTATAAATGCACTTTACCCCCTTGACCACCCCAGCTCCTTTTAGCATCTTATACACATTATAAATGTACTAAACCCCCTTTTACCACCCCAGCTCCTTTTAGTATCTTATACACATTATAAATGTACTAAACCCCCTTTTACCATCCCAGCTCCTTTTAGTATCTTATGTACATTATAAATGCACTTAACCCTTGACCTATCCCAGCCTCCTTTAGCATCTTATGAATACACGTTATGAATATGTTCAGGCCTTTGACCCCCTCAACTCCCTTTAGCATCTATGTATACACATTATAAATGTACTTAAACCCTTGACCACCCAAGCTTTTTTTAGCATCTTATACACATTATAAATGTACTTAAACCCTTGGCCACCCTCACCCTTTTGTGTATACTTAATGGTCAGACCTTTATTGATGTAAAAGGAAACTTATGAAAAATGTGAAGAGGAGTATGAACGCCCGATTGATCTTTTAAATCTGCCCTTCTATCCATCATAAAATGAAACTAGAATATGTGTTTTTACAAAAAAAAAAAAAGAAGACACCCATGTCACGAAACTCAGAAACTATCACTTGAAATTATAGATTGTTTCATACATCATGTAAGGCTTAAATCACAATGAGAAGCAACTTAACATTAAATAAATTAAGAGTACGTCGCGCTTTTGTCGATTTATCTATCCTAAAGTATTTAAAACGATACTGATTCGCATGTTCATCCCTCTTTGGCGTTTCAGTCACATCAAACCCTCAGATCACTAAGGGTAATTTATCTACATGTTAAAGGTGCGTGGCCTTATCCGACCCTGAAATATGCAGCAGGGTGCATCAAGTTGGAGCATAAAAGTACAACTTCATGCATAGCCGTATATCTGGAGGACTGCCCAATAAATACAAAAAAGACTCCGAGAGGGACAAATAGAGATGTTTGGACGGCAGCCCTAAATGTCTGAGGTTCGGGGGTATAAGGTACATTCTGCAAATTAACAAGAGCTGTACCAGTAAAGTAGAGACCCAACCAACAAAAGAGGGTGACTTTTAAGGTCGGACATTAAACCTGAAGAACATGGCATTGGAATGTCAGGGCCATTAACTGTGAAACAGGTTCAACGTTTTTCTGTTGAGTGTCCCGGTACGCATCTTTCGCCAAATACTTGTGATGCAACATAATTACGTTCCCTTATGTCCCCGCCCCTTCCCCTTAAGAAACAAACCAAAGAAGAAGTTCTATGATTGGTTCCAATAATGTTGTCCCAAACCAGTTATTAAATCAGTGTTTTCAGACATAAAGCTTTGTCGTTTGATATTTCACAGTATTGTTATCAATCCTAGTGGGAGTCCAGAACTAATTTACTAATCTGCTTAGCGTGTTCTTTGTTCTTAGGCCTCGCAATTATTGTAGCAATTATTTTACAAACGAGTTCTTTGACTATATTTCCAATTGAATGATTCCATATCCGTATACTGTTTAATCATGATACTCCAAAAGACAAAAAATGATATTTTTATAACACACAGCTGTACATTTAGTATGTGGATTATATCTGTTTTATAGAAACTAAATAACCCAGTGTTTTGAATGTGGCTTCCTTGGACGCAGGTCACTCTTATCCGAAATACAAAAACAACGTAAAATATCCAGGGATAGTCATGCGTATTTTCTGTCATTAAATCAGAAAAGTATGAGAAAATCTATGTGAAATAAATTGAATTACTGTTACTTAATCGTTTTTTAAAGTACAATTCTGCAAAATATAGCTTGCGGTCTTCTTTTCCAAAAGAGACCCCCTTTCAGAATCCTGGATCCAGTATCGTCCAACAAGGTTATAAACATTTTGCCTATCAATAAAACATAAACATATTTAAGATACATTAAGGACGTAGCCATACAAAATAATGCGTCCTCTTTTAAAACATGTACATTTTGGAGGGAATCATCTTGGAGGGATCTTTTGAATAAGGATCCGCGGTCCCTCGCTCTGGATGATCCAAAATTAAAAATAAAAATAATGACGTTTTTGGAAGTTTTGCATAAAAAATACTCATATTTCCATAAACCGGGAGGGTTACATGGGCCCGCGACATCCATAATGCTCCCGCATAACCAAAATGCTCGCAACAGCGAGAGAAATAGCGGGGGTTTTGCAAAGTCTCGCTGTTATATGCGAAATTCGCCATCAATTTTCACCCATTTTCAATCAGTCTGTGGACAAATCAACCTCTTCTGCATACAGACTATGTATCTGATGCTGGCAAACCTAAGTTATACCAGAACTATGCCACATGAATGTCTTTGGCATGCTACAGGGATATTAGCATTATTTCATTTGATTTGTTTTAACTACAAACCTTAACACAACGTAAGGAGAGTCTGCAGAGCCAATCCAAATCCAAGGAAACACAAAAGAACGCATTGCGGCTGCAGCGCTAGCCCTCTCATACTTGTTGAATAAAATTATCCTAAATTGGGTTGTGGTGAACAAAATAAGAAAATGAAAATGTGAAAAGAAACTCATGGCCAAATGACACCTCAGCATGTCTGTGTGGTCCAGTGGTAGAATGTCGCGCTCATTTTGCATTTTCTGTATGAGTTTTCTGTATGAGTTTCCGCGCTAACGTTTATAAGCTTTCGTCGTAATATAAGAGAACACTCACACCTAATATTGTCAAAATAATTAACCTAATATACCTTATTAGATTATGGCACTTTAAATACTTCAGACAACCCAGGTTGATATGCACCTACTTTGCAAAACATCACTTTTGTTAGGCCAATAATTTTATGACATTTTTGTGCATCAACGTAGACCTTGCAGATGTTGTAGATTCAATTTGGGTTTATTTACTTTGGATGTATCAAAAATGAATTATAAAACATTATTTTAGTCGAAAAGGGCTATTTAAACTCAAATCTAGATGAGCAAAAACGTGATCAGAAGCACATTGACTGAGGACGCCATCTGGCCGACATTATGGGAACGTAGACGTACACCCTGCCATCTGGTGCCAAAAATGTAAACTACAGTTTTTGCGTCCCGCCTATTTTGACAGCAGGGGCGGATCCAGACATTTTCAAAAGGGGGGGGGGGGGGCACCCTATTGCAAAATGTTTTGCCGGAACCCCTTGGTCCCGGAATTTTACAATTAAAAAACAATATTTTGCCAAAAATAGGGGGGGGGGGGGGCGCCCTGGGCGCCACCCCCTAAATCCGCCACTGGCTGCAGCAATCTACATAGACGGGTGGGTCAAAAAAATGGATTAAATCACGTTGGGTGTCCTGATAATATTATAAAATTCAGGCGGACTCGAACTTTAATATAATATCATTTTGACAATATATGGATAATTGTCTAAACATCCCCAACGTCTTAGAGAATTCTATTTGAACACAGTATAATCAAAGAGCAATTTCATAGAGGATATAAAAGTATGGCGAAACCATATATGTTTTTTGAAAACCTAGAGAGATCCTTTAATTTCCGAAGCATCCCGATTTGATTCATGGTATCTACCTGCAATACGCCCATCCCAGTTTATACCAACAATAAAGTTTACCATGAAATATTATCAAAATTGCTTCCGTGCTTATTCCCTGAGAAGAGTTGCCCAATACCAAATTAACAAAAGTGATTTGGCTGACAGATTGCTCCTAATATGTCTAAAATGTGTCCTTACATTATGAGCTTTTCCCCATAGGAACAGATGTTTAAGCCTGCCAGTCCAACCTTTAATGTCCAACCCTATTTTGCCCTGAAATTTTTGTTTTGTTGGTAGACCTGCAAATTTGGCAACTGATATGATTTAAGAAATGGTTATGTTTTAAAAGTACTTGGGGATAGGTGAAAAAGATGATTCTTACCTATTTAAGTAATCCCAAGTCTTTGAGACAAGGATGGCATTTATGTCTATTTTGTCCAACCCTTGTCCAACCCCAGAATATATACTCAATGTGGGATGGGCTTATTGCCCCGAAGTACAACGTTTTGATTGGCTGACAAAATGGAAACTCATGTGATTATTTCTATTTATGGAGTCAAAGACATTGACATCATATATGGTGAATGTAGCATTAGTTGAATTATAATGTAAGATATTAATCTAATTTGACCCAACCACGGATAGCCATTTTCTTTAGTTTTATCTGCAAGTTAGAATTGATAAGGATGCATGCTGGGTAATATATCGACAAGCCACTAGGCTCTACCATAGGAAATATCATTAATCATATCACTATATTTCTAGTTTGACATGAAGAAAAACTAGTGACCATTATTTCTAAATTTGCATTCATAATTATACATTTAATGTTTTCCAAGTCGTTTGAACATGAACTCATTTTAGATGGAAATATCACAATTATTCTCTAATTTTCTATATAATATTATTTCTTTTCTTTTGTAGACAAGATTGGTCATAATTAGCCTGCAGGTGTTTAAAATGCTATAAATCAGCTTTCCGTGGAAGGGAGAATTGCAGGGAGCTGTTAGTACTACAAAATGGTTCAAATACGTCCTTTTCCTTCTACATCTAATTAATTGTATATGATTAGTGAAAACCCATTTGTCTGAGTTATCCCCCTTGAGTTGGAGACAGTGGGACTTCCATTCTTCAATATCAATACATGCTACTGAATTGAAGATGATTCTTTAACAAAATGGAATATTCAAGATCAATAGTAACGGAAATATTAAAGCATGCATGGACACCATAACTTATTCACAATAAATATAGGAAAACATCATGGCATAAAACAACATTGGACTGTTTGGCCCCACCATAGGATTGCAATACTGAATTGCTCATCTTATAAAGAACTTTTTAATATAAAATTATTACATTTTTATAACAGCAAATGATCGCAGACGATTTAGTTATATTTAATGCACAGCCCATCAAAAATGCATTTCTTTAGATTTTAATTCAAACATACAGAATATACTTTTTCCTGAAAATACTCAATAAAATAATCAATAGCGCTCTTCGTGCTGTTTTCCGTTGAGGAGCCTACCACGCATTTCATGTCTACTAAAGATAATATCACTACGTATCATAATATACACCCGACTGACTGTGTTGGTCCATTTGTGACGTATGAGGAGGGTTATTGGTATCTTTGGTCATCTCAGGAATACAGAAAGCTTTGTATTTATTCAATGGCCGAAAATTATGTTATAAAATACCTTAGAAA
The DNA here is from genome assembly GCA_936440205.1 of Lepidonotus clava. Classification (NCBI taxonomy): domain Eukaryota; kingdom Metazoa; phylum Annelida; class Polychaeta; order Phyllodocida; family Polynoidae; genus Lepidonotus; species Lepidonotus clava. Next base: position 31,079,580 of record OW387150.1, read on the forward strand.
GCGATTGTTATTCAGTGGACGGGTGCCTTCATTTCCATTCTCCACTGTAAGGCGACACCTGGCGAATCATATCTCATCGTCCATATACGGTTAGAATGTGCCGACATCTAGAGGGGAGACTTTTATTAAAGGGAGCCAAAACCAATGTCATGTCAAAATATTACAAAATTTTACAAACTCAAATAACCATGAAAACATGTTCTAAGAGTCTCATGTTAGCCATTGGTACAGTAAAAATCATGATAATTAAATATGACTTTACTTGAATTCAATAATATTATGGTATTTATGCGTGGAGTCAGGCAATGTTGGTAAACAAACCAATTTTGGTGGGTCACTAAAATTAACCAGGGACAAGTTTTAGTGCATTTTAATGTAGTTTAAAGCCCTATACCCACTAGCCGATTTAGGGATGGATCGGCACAGCCGTCGGAGCCGATCAATTGCAAAGTCCATACCCACACATAATCGGCGCCTAAATCGGCGTCGGTGGCGATCGTCGGTGCCGAAGTCGGTGCCGACGATCGGCGCCGACCACACCGATCCTTATTAAACATGTTTAATAATTTTATGTCGACGACAACGTCGGCGCCGACGACCAACGGCCGTCGTCGTCGGCCGTCGGCGCCGACTTAAGGCCGTATTCCACATACCGAAAGTGCGCTGCCGATTTCCTGCCGATACACTATCAGCAGTTCCGATATACTTTCGGCAGCCTTCCCGATAAAATTTACGGACATGTTGGTAAATATTTCCGGCCGATTCTGTAAAGGTTGCCGATATTGTAATTTCGGCCACCGATATTGTCATTTCGGCCGCCGATATTGTCATTTCGGCCGCCGATATTGCACCGAAAGTGATCAGTGCAGATAAGGAACGTTTCCATGGAGACGGTCAAATCGGCAGCGCATACTTTCGGTATGTGGAATACGGCCTTTAGGTTGATCGCCTAGTGGGTATGGCCCTTAAGTGAGTATCTACAGTCTATATTTTTTCCACCGGCCTAGGTTATGGCCATAGAACATATTTCAATAGTTAACAGAATTTGTGAAATTTTGACAAAACATTGCTTTTGGCTCCCTTTAACACCCAGAAGAAACAGAAAAGATACCGGCGCAACCACTGAAGCTTGAGAAAGCCAGGGGCCTAGACAACCAGGGAATCCAAGGGGAGGGGGGGGGTCCATGCAAAATAGAGGCAGTCCCTTAATCATAAAATAAAGCTTTCGCAGGTAGTATTTGTAAAACTTCTAAGTGACTTCTATATTGTTTACCTACATTTTCGGAAATCAAAGTTGGTGCCAGACCCTAAGGAACCACCCAGGGGCGGATCCAGGGGGGAGGGGGGTCCAGGGGGTCCTGACCCCCCCCCCCCCCCTTTTGATAGACCCATAAACTAGAAAAAGAGGGGAAAATGCCGTGCGTGTACGCGTGTACGCGCGCGGTTTTAGTACTTGGCCTATATGCTGACCCCCCCCCCCCCCTTTTCTTTTTTTTGAAAATTCTGTATCCGCCCCTGCCACCCCTTGCTATACGCCATCGGAATGCACGCTACACTCTTGTATTTACAATAACCTCGAAATCCTGTTATCTAACATCACCTGCGCCTCTTCAAGCGAATAGTGGTTCGATTCAGAAGTAATCGATTGCAATAGAATGTTGACAGGAGATATGGTAGAAGATTTGAGTTGATTTCTACAGAACAAAAGGTAATCATATCATTTGTTTATTCAAATTCTATTTCCATTTATCTCATACATCTTTCCTATTTAGAGTCGTACACGCTCTTGAAATTGTAGAGCGGGATGTCTAGGTAAACGTGACGGGATTCCATGCAAAGCTAAAGGAGTTCCAACTAAGTATTTTGATGTGATCATGAATAAATATAGTTTTTACACTTTGCGGATTCTGACGGGGTTCCACATAGCATCTTGCATAGGTTTATACGCCTGCCAGCCATATAAACCCCCAATAGATTATGTAAGCACTTAGGGCCGGTGGCCCCAGTCCTATTTGGGCTCATGAGGGATGGGTTCTAGTCACTTGTTTCCATAATTTATGAATATGGGGATTAAACTAAATAAATATCCCTCTGTCCTGAGTTATTTGGGATTCATACCTAAAAGGCTAACTCATCCCTATTCCTAGTCATTATTTTCCACAGTTTGTAATGGGGACTAAACTAAATATATATCCCTCTCTTCTGATAGTTCTTTAAGATTCATACCTAAAACACAAACTTGTCCCTATTCATAGTCACTAATTTCCACAATTTGTAATGGGGACGATACTATGTTTACCCTCGAGAGCCCCCTCCAAGGGGAAGGAGCATTCCTCGGGGTTTATTCGAAAGCCTCCCGTTTATACAGTCACATCAATTTCTACACAGTCACATTGAATAAAAGGATGTCAATGTCCTCAAACTAACTAACTAATCATCTCCCTTTGACGTGAGAAGAATGTTTATCAGTAGTAGCCTATAGATAATTAGTTTGATGATTATTCTAGACATAAAGATCTATAAGGCGAGACCACATTTTTTAAATTAACGTTTATTCCTACTGGACAATATTCGGAACATTTTCCGGTTTTCATTATGTCTACTGTTGTTCAGTTGTTCATATCTTACAAAAATAAATAAACTAAGCAATAAAAAACATCGGTGTAGAACATATTAATCAATTAGGAATTACAACACCAGAAGCACCTTGCCAAGTCTTTTTTCAATCCATTAGATCCCCTGTCCAAGGATTCAGCAAGTTAAAATGTTGATGGCTTAGGAAGTCAGTCAGTTTGTCCATACAGTCAGTCAACTTGAGTCTTGAGCGATTGTGACATAATTTTAATCAATTTGTTGAGGGGACCTTATAATGGATTTGGTCCGTAAGGAAGAATCAGCCAAGCCTAATGTCAGTTGGTCAGGACGGCGGGAGGAACTATAGTCATGTCGATCACTTGGTACTTAGTCCAAGGGAAGAACTATCAAAGAGCATTGTGTGTTCCTTAGACCATTGGGAAGTACTAGGTGAGTCCATTGTGTGGTTCAAAATCGGTTCAACAGAACTGGTCGATTCCATTATTTGTTATTTAGTCGATCTATAATAGGTCCCTCAGCCCATCATTTGCTCCTTAGTCCGCTTGGAAGCACAGAAGAACTGCCGAGGTGCAACGTAACGGTCACGTTATGCGACCATACTTTTTTGATTTGTTTGTTATGCAAGTCTTGCAGCGGCAGATCCGCCCCTGTCAAGATAAAATTCTTTATTATATTGATGTGAGATGCTTCAAATTGCAATCTTTGAACAATTGTATCCCTCCTGTATGTAGTTGTCTGTATAAATGTCATACGTCCTTTAGTCGGTTTTTCTGGGGGGCATTCCATAAAAATTTGGCGATAATCCATGGTGAAAAGATACGACGATACCAACAAATGTTATCGCCACATAACATTTTTGTTTTTCATTTTTTTTGTTCAAATTTTTTTTCAATCAAACTTAATTTTTACAGGCTTCTTCCTTGGTCACATATACATATTTTGACATATTAATATTTGTGAAAATATATATTTTTAAAACGGCGATATTTTGTAATTATCGCCACGATACTGATTTGAGGCCTTGGCGATAATAATTTTAGTATCGCCAATCTTTTATGGAAGTGCTTTAACTGGCGATAATTATCGCCAAATTTTTATGGAATGCATACCTGGTGTCTGCGGTACCACTCGTGGCATGCATTCCATAAAAAATTGGCGATAATTATCGCCAGTTAAAGCACTTCCATAAAAGATTGGCGATATTCAAAATATTATCGCCAAGGCCTCAAATCAGTATCGTGGCGATAATTACAAAATATCGCTGTTTAAAAAAATTTTTTTTTCACAAATATTAATATATCAAAATATGTATATGTGACCAAGGAAGAAGCCTGTAAAATTTAAGTTTGATTAGAAAAAAAAAAGAAAAAAATTTATTTTATGTGGCGATAACATTTGTTGGTATCGTGGTATCTCTTCAACCTGCTGGATTATCGCGAAAATTTTATGGAATGCACCCCTGATCTGCTGCGCTCCTCCAGACGTTGGGAAGGGCCGCAGGTTAAGCCCATTTAGGCCGCAAACAGGAGCCATATATATTTACCTATATTCCACCTTACGGCATCCTACTCCAAGCAGGCTTGCAGCAGTTTGCTTGTGTTTTTCAGGGTGCTGCAAGCAAATACCGCAGAGTGGAACATAGCCTTTAGTCGGTGGGGAAGAACTCGCCGAGCCCGTGGTCCCAGCGCAGGCTCTGCATGGAGGAGGCCGGCTGCATGTTGTCTCTCCAGTCCCTCCAGTGGGCCCGCACCTTCACCTCGTTGGCGTCTACCTGGCCGGAACAAGCACAGTTTACACCTTTAGACTCCAACGACTATGATCAGGAATTGCTGGATTTCACTGGATTTCTCGCGGAAATCCCCTAATTTATTTTGTTGTGATGGTGAATGTTCAAGGTATACCAACCCCCATAAATCAAAGTTATAGAAATTCAATTTGAAGAGGATTATGGATTATGGGGTTATGGGAGCACACCCTCGGGCGGCATGGGGGTGCTCCTGCTGCGGTCATTCAGGCTGGACAGGCTGTGAGTAGTATATACAAGGTACATGGGGGTGACCCAGGAGTGGTCATTTAGGCTGGACAGGGTGTGAGTAGTATATACAAGGTACATGGGGGTGCTCCTGCTGCGGTCATTCAGGCTGGACAGGCTGTGAGTAGTATATACAAGGTACATGGGGGTGCTCCTGCTGCGGTCATTTAGGCTGTACAGGGTGTGGGTAGTATATACTAGGTAAATGGGGGTGCTCTGGGCATGGTCATTTAGGCCAGACAGGGTGTGAGTAGTATATACAAGGTACATGGGGGTGCTCCTGGCATGGTCATTAAGGCCAGACAGGGTGTGAGTAGTATATACAAAGTGGGTATGGCAACAGGCTCCCCGCCTGTGTAGTTCCCTATTAATATCATTCCTCATTGTTTCCCGAATATGTTTTGTTAATAATTCAATGTTTTCAGGGTGAAAGGGATATGCTTATATTATATAAAGAGGAATCATAACTATGGTTTTGTTTTGAATGAGACAGTGGCATCTCTCTCAGCCTCGATAATTTGAAACATTTGATTAAAGTATAAGCTCATCAACGAATTTACTCTAACGGTAATGCCATAACATCGTTTATAGGCGACAAACTTTTCAGTATAATTTCGTCCAATAGTTCCCAATGTGAGTTTTCCTAAGCTGAGAGTTTTCATATTCTTAATTATGTATGAGTGAAAGCAGCCTCCTACCTTGTGTTTCATGTAGAACTTGAGCAGTTTGGGGGTGAGGAAGGCGTTAGGTCCGTCCTGGGGCTGGGTGAGCACACTCCGGGCGATCAGCACGTCGTGGGCCATGTCCGACCCCGGTAGGATCGTCCGACACCTCGGTCGTACACGCGCCGCCCGCCCCGACGCCGCCCGCGCCCGCTCCTGAACGCGCGACGTCAGTAGGTCGCGCGCCTCTCTCAGGGTGGCGCTTTCGTCGTAGCTGAGGCGCCGCGCGCGGCAGGGGATGTTGTTCTTCTTGTTGAGGTAGCTGGACGCGCCGGGGTCGTAGTTGAGGTGCTTGGCGCGGTTTTTCAGCGCGATCTCGTCGAAGGTGAGGTCTGCGCCCGGCTGCTGGTGGCGCATGCGCTGGAGGGAGTTCCGGCGCAGCTCGACCTGCATGAGACGAAGGTCGTACTCGATCTTACTCACTTGGTCGTCGTGCTTCCGGAGATGGCGCTCGTGAAGCACGCGCAGGTGGCGCTTGTCGTTCTCCAACTAAGAAGGAAGAAACAAATACTTAAAAGGTCTAAAGACCAAGGGGACACAAAGCAAAATCAATGTTTGCCATGTTTGGCATACACTGTCGAGGGCTCAAGTTGATCATTCACCCCTTTTGAAAGGACCGCAGGATAATGTTGACGGTACAGGGGTTGGATTGCTGATATGGAATAGGAATATTGAATGGTCATTGGTTTGATTCATATAGACTACGGTTAGACACGGGGAATGCTCCACAGTAGTTGACATGATCTAGACAATAAGAGTTATTATGTGCTGTCTTCACTACAGGACTACCTCCTCCCGTCAATATTTTAGCACCAGAGATGGAGACGGAGTCCGATAGCAGTGGCGGATCGGGGGGGGGGGGGGGCAAAGGGGCAATTGTGTGTGTGTGTGTTGGGGGCACTCAGTATGAAAATTGGTACCAACTGCGGTCAGAACCTCTGGGGGCTGTAGCTGTGAATCGCCAATTTGGCTATAAAAAAAAAGAAGGGGGGGGGGGGGGCTATCAAATTATCACGGGGAGCTGTCAATGAGGTATTGTCCATTACATTATATTAACAGTTTACTGTATAGGCCTACCATTCAACCACTTCATAATGCTTCTAATCAAATTATTGAGTTCCAAAATCAAAAAAATGGCCATAAAATTTGTCAACAAAAGCCTTTTTGGAGACCTGAAATAGATCTATTCCTATCCCCAAAAAAGGGGGTTGGGGGTGGGGGGGTTGGGGAGTTGGGGGGGGGGGGGGGTTCAGGACCTGCTTGACCTACCCCTCCCCTGGATCCGCCCTTGGAACTTAGGCTATATGCGGCCTTTTCGAGCTCCTGTATCTGCCCCTGCCTATACAACCCCCCTTCAACACAGAGATGCCATTTTTCCTACTCTTGTAGGATTTCCTACTTTTTAGAGATTTTGGATTGGACAACCAATCTTTCCTACTTGCTTAAAAATCTGCTTTAGTGTATTTTTCTGTTAGTTTCAAGCTATTAATGTAAAAAAATCAGTGTCAGATTTATATTCCTAAAGGTTATTTCCCTCCCAGTTGTTCCTAGAGAAAAAGTAGGAAAAGTGTTTCCTACTTTTCCTACTTTTTCATCAGTTGTGAGTGGCATCTCTGTCAACATGGTCGTTTAGTCTTGGTTCACCTTGGTCTCGTAGTGCGCGTTCATCACCCCCACGAGCCGGTCCCGGAACGCCGCGTGTTTCCCGGGACGCGCCTGGGGTCGGTCACCGGAAGTCGACGACGATAGCTGCAGCCGCTCCCGGCGCGGGTGGATGTGCAGACGCTGCCGGAAGTGGGTCGACGCGTCTCTGCCGCTCTCCGCTGGGGGGAGCTTCACTTCCGGGGGCGGCCTGTGGACGTCCAGCGCGTTCCACTGGTGGCGGAAGGAGCGCACGCCGAACATGGCGGACGCTGCAAGCAAAAATATTAGTTACACAAAGATAAGTATAAACTTGTACTGTCGCCTACACGTTTTTTGTGATATCGTTGTTAGTGGCGCCCCCGTACCGAGCTTATTTCCAGAGGGGGGTTCGCTTTTTGAATAATAGGGCTCAAATATTCTTGTGGATGAGAAGGGGGCAAAAAATGCATATGAAAATGAATAATTTATTTCATCCTATGAAATGGGCTGGGAGATTTTAGAATAGAAGGGGGTTCGTCCAAGGGTGGGGTGGGGTGGGGGGGGGGGGGGGGGCATACGAACATCCCGAACCCCCTCCCCCCGTGGCATTTTGAATTTCCATATTAAATTTTGGCTATTTCATCAGAAACGTCTTTTCCGGACGTTGCGTAGTGTTTATGGTTGGGTTAAACCCTAGGTTAGGCCGCATTCTCAATGTTGGGGCCTAAAGGGATAATCCGCGTTTTATATAAGGGGTTTTATTGTTCTAGCGATGTTATATAATTTCCAGTTTTAACTTTCTAGCAATTGATTGAGGAAAAATACCCTATGCTATACGGTATACGTCCGTAAATGTCTCTTTTGCAGATAATTAAGCAGAAGGCTGCAGAACTCTTATAGGATGGAAAGATTGATAAAAAGGTTTTACCATAGCAATATGACAAAGCTCAGGAATTAATTTGAGAAAATGTATCCGAAGAGGACCATTTTGTCGCTCTTACTTTTTGAGATTATGACACATTCATTATGCATGGTGTCCACCATCATGGGCTATTAGCAATCAAGCCACAACCATGCACCTGGCACAACCGAACACTGAATTCTGGGGACTCATATCGTTATACGTATAGTTATCAAGTATGGATATTGTTAAGCCTGTATTCCACTAAACGAATTTACTCCCGATTTGGAAAATTGTCACTTAAACTATCGGCTAAATACACACATGTTATATATCAGTAGAAAGGATTTTAAATTCTCTTTCAATCAGTATGTTACACGCATAGGTTTTTATAATATTTCTTATGGAATTTAAGAAATGACTACATTTTCAGTAATTGTAATTGCCTAGTGGAATACAGGCTTAATTCGTGTCTTGGATGCGTGTAACCAGAGACGCTAATATACCGTCTCTGATGTAACACCATGGACAGAATACATACATTCTCCAGGCCAGTGCCCCGTCGCATAACGGGTTTGGCAACAGCAAGGGTTGGCACCTGATCGCTGTTGCGAGGGATGTCCCTGTTGCGATGGGTCCCCCTGTTGATTTGTGGCTGTTCTACTGAACCAATCTTATTTCTGTAAACAGTTCTGAAAACTAGATATTCAGATCTAAAATTCCTGAAATTTTCAACCTGGGAAATTATTAGAAATGTATGGGTGAAAATTGATGGTGAATTTCGCGTATAACAGGGAGACTTTGCCAAACCCCCGCTGTTTTAAAGAACGACATTGCTCCTTCTATTATGTAACGGGGCACAGGTCCTTAGCCAGCTTTCCTCAGAGCGGGGTTCGTTTTTTGAATAGTAGTTTTTTCCGGGGGGGGGGGGGGGGCAGTGGTTTTTTGAATGATAGGTCTAAAATATTTTTTTGGATTTGGTGTCATATTTTACATTAAAAATTAGCGGAGAGTTCCTCCAGCGGGGGGGGGGGGGGGTCGTACGAAGCCCCCGAATCCCCCCTGGCTAGGGGCCTGGCAGGCTGTGACAGGGGGGGGGGGGTATAATCCGAAGTATACTCACCTCTTATAGCTCGTTACCAACCTCTCGCGAACGTTTGGGCATAAAAGATCCACGTCCTTTCCCTCTAACTCTGTCCTTGTTGTTCTCCGGTGAAAGTTGTTGTTCCTCCTGTGCCGACCCTGGAGGTGGTGGTTGAGGTGGACATGTAGCTATCACCTCTCACCTCGTCCTATCAGGGGTAATCTCCCCCTGATCCCCAGCAGGTACAGGAGCCGGCGCCTTATCTCAGATAGCCGCCACGCAGGGCCAGCGACAACATTCACTGTTAAGGCCCGTATAGGCCTGTAGGGAGATGCACCATGGGGGCGGCCATTGTCCCCCAGTTCAGGCCTGTCGGGGGACAAGCTAGACCCCTCCACCACTTATAAGCTACGAAAAACCCACTACCTTTGTGTTACTACTGCAGGACAACAGTGTCTAAACAAATAACATGATTATCATTTTATTTCAACAGCTACAGTAATGAACCCCATGCTCCCTTTGGAATTTTTTGATAAAATTCAATAGTAAAGAAGTTATAGGTAGGCAAAACTTACCACTGCCCCTTACCTCTGAGGGACCCCTAAATGGGTTGTGTGTGCAGTGTGTTATCTGCACTCAGGTGTTGCTGTTGTGTTAGGGGTAGAGCCATCAGGTAAGACAATGCCTGAGTGGGTTGGCTACCATAACAGAGAGGTGTGAACCCTAGTCTACCACCCCTACCATGCCTCTTACCACACAGGCCTTATCTGTTAATGGGTGTAAGGTAAACAATGACCAATGGGGCCTGGAATGGGGTATTTGAAAAAGTGCTAAAGCCTGCAACTCCCTACCTCACTATACAGGTTCTGCCGTTGGGGGGGGGGGGGGGGTGTCGAGGTTCCCCAAGTGGAAATTTTGTTGTTGATTTTCAATAATCTGATCCTAAAAAGGGGGGCTGGCGAGCAGTACAAAGAGTGGCACTTTTCTGTATTTTCTCACTAATTTTGTGTGTTTTTACATTGACATTTTGGAGAAATTGTAGTCCTTTTTGAAAATTTTCCTTTGTTCCCTGCCGCCACCTGTATATGGGCCTACTGTTGTTCCAGTAAAAGGGATGGCCGAAGGAGCCATGACGATCTTTCATAATGGAGTCTGCAGTAATTATTTCTAAGAGGGACAAGTGTTGGCTCAACAGTTGGAACTTTTCTGATAAAGTCTCGTAGTTATAAAAACAATCTCACTTCCTTTTTATCAGTAAACTTTTTGTATACATTTAATGTTGTACGTCCGATATATCTCAGTCTATAAAATCTATTTTAAAGATATACATAGATACAAGCTGAAAACATATTTAATGCTAGTATTTGTGAAACCACAAATAATGCTAGGATTAATGTATGGTTAAGCCTTGTTAGTCGTCTGTATATTTCCCAGCTGGCATCTGAACTATATAGGCTGGTCCACAGGTAAACTGTTGTAAAAAAAAAATTAAAAAAAAGGGAGAGACAGCAATAGACATTTAAAAAAGGTAAGGGGGAAATCAGTTGATTTTTTTTCTAATTCTGGAGTCATCACCCATCTTTATTTGCAATAATAAATAACAATGGGTTGTCTGATAAGGTAAATGTAGAACAGCTATTGAGAGTTTAGCTGTCTAGATTGTTACAATGTCAGGAAGTATCATTTATCATGGACACAGGCCAAGGCAGGATAGTCACCCGATAGGGGACTTAGGGCCATGTAATCCACACCTATCTCATATTGAGGTGAACATTGTCTCCTTACACAATGATGTTTTTACTAATCCTCTGTTTGTACCACAGTCAGGGATTGGGTGGGGTGGGGGGGGGCAGGGAGTGTCTGCGTGAGTTTGGACGATTTTGGTCCTATCCTATTGGAATACATTTCTCTCCAAGTGATACGAGGCAAGGAAGGATAAAGGATTTCCGGATTGGGGAGGGGGTAGCATGTATGCAGGATGAGTAATAAAACGTTGCACATTTACATGACAACGCATAATTCTGTTTTCATTTTAAGAGGGGGTTACATAAACTTCAAATATTGTTTCCAGGTGCCAACAGATCATTCATGGAGAACAACTGTTGCAAAATGAATAGAAAACCTCCTTAGTGTTCCCAAAACTGAAAACTCAAAGGGAGTATCTATAAAAGGTATGTGTTAAAACGACAGTAAGACAATGTGCAGATGACGTCACAATGGCCAGAGAGGGATGGAACCATATTGGTGATCATTTAAAAGTCTTATTTTGCACAATTCAAAAATGCCTAAACCTATTTGAAGTAAAAGTAATATCTACTTTAGATTGATTCAAAAGCCAGGTGTTTTCTAATTATTTCTATTTATCACAGCAATAGTGCTCTTCCAATAGTTGTAAACGTGAATTTCGATGAAGTAATTAATGTTAATTATAAATGATACAGTTTTATTGACATTTACACAAATAAAATTACAGTTCGTTTTCCAAAGTTTTCACATCTACCTTTCAGACCTTGCTCAATAATGCAGAAATATACACAAATATAAAACATTTATACCTTGACTTGGATTGGTGCCCCAAATATATTGGTCGCACTTATGGTTCAAGTTAAAATTCAAATGTTGACAGAGATGTGTCCCCCTGGTTCAGATGAGCATGTGATTATCATCAAAAAGTGGTCACGTGACCACGTCGGCACTAGGTCCTTAGAGTAATAGACTCGTCAGAAAAGAAAATTCCTAACAACTTGGAACAAGAGATAAGATACTCGTAATCTATACTCATAATTTCCAAAATTGGGAAAAATTTTCATCAAATAGACTCGTTACTAAACAGATACCTACGACGAAATTTGCAACACTGTGACACTATAGTCGTAACATCAATCTAAAGCCGCGTCCCCACTTGAGCGACTAACTACGGCAACTAACATTAATCTCCCGGCAACTAGAGAGTTAGTACGTCGTCGGGCGACCAACTAGACGCTGGTGAAAAATAAAAGTTGGTCGCCACGTTGGGACGCTCTTGTAGTTAATCGGCGGGCGACTAGAGGCCATTTTAGTACATCACCCAGCGACTAACTAGTATCCACTAGTCGCACTTGGCTATAGGGAAATATTAAACATGTCAAAAATTTCACCCCAAACCCACGGTGACTAGCGTTTTGGTCGCCAGACATCACGGCACCAGTGTGGACTTGATCGCCGGGCTACTAACCACCTTAGTCGCCGGCGAAAAAAAACACGTTAATCGGCCAAGTGGGGACCAGGCATAAAGGATAGGGTCTACCAAACAATTGTAATGGAACATTATGCACCACTCTCGCTGGCTGCTCTTCCTAGATCCACCCCTGTGAGGCTCCCAAACAAGTTAAAATAAGAGGAGGAAAATTGTAAATAAATCTACGTTCTGTGAAGAAAGAAAACAGAGACTAACAACAAGTGAAGGAACAACTTAAGTTTAATTTTTAGATTTAAGACTTTGATCAGTTTATGGAGTACTATTAAAAATTCTAATCCAATTTGAAAAAGAACTGCATTCAAAATATTGTTGTAAAGGTAATATCAATGATTATAGGCGGAATAACGGCCCGAGTTATTCGGTATAATTGCAGCGACGTGAGGTCGCTTAGCAACGTGCTTAGTAACGTGATTCCGTGACGACACACCCTATGTCACTGGGTGCATTCGCGTCAGACCACCGCCGCCATTGATTTGAAAAACTTACCATTGTTATAATTGTTATTTGATACTTTTGTATTGGCAGTTGTTTATGATAATACAAGTATTATTAGCCCAAACTGCCTCCTGGTTATTATTGTTGTTTCGCAATGCGATGCTATTATATATACTGATACACCTCTTCAAGGTCTTTGGCTATATGACTACGTCTTTGCTTGTAGGTACATTCATGTAAACACAAAAGATATTATACTTGAAACTAAGGTGCAGCCAGTGTTTTGTCTGGGTTGCCATCTAGTGCTTTTTGGTTAAAACTAGTTGTCAACCTCTATATAGGTCTCATGTAACTAATTGTGGCGCCATCTGTAGTGTCATATACCTTTCTGTCCCGAGGTGAAGGGAATGACTGGCTTTGAGTGGCTGATAATGAAATAAAGAAAACTGACAGAATTAATTGAAAATTCACAGGGCACCCCTAATCATTTCTGAGTTATTTCATAAAAAAGAATCCACGATGCAGTGACTCTAGGAAATGTCAGTAGGTTTTTGAAAAAGACTGTGTGTTCCATGAATTTGGTCACTGCAAAAGTGCTTAAATGAGGGTAGGTCAACATCTGGGGCGCTTGCTCAAAATTTTCAGGGTCAACCTACCCTAAAATTTTGATATTTTGTGTGCCAAAGAGGCCACAATAGGTTTCTGAGTCAATTTCATGTGGTGCAACGTTCTGAAGATTTATTTTCTCGGGACCCGTTATATTAAACTATACAGGAAAACAATTAGTTTTGTGAGACCTATATAGAACTCTCACGGAACTACTTATTTTGTTCATGTGTAGCTATATATAGCATAGCATGCCAAACAAATACTGAACGATACATGATTGCACGGTTTACCTTATAATGCATGTGACGTCATTTGGCGAGTAAATTTCATTCTCTCAAGAGCGTCCTGCAAGACATTAGTCCAGCATACAAACCTAAAGTTTACCTAACTTTTTTTAGCTGCATACATGCACTTTCTACTAATGTGCCACTTTCAAATACATAAAGGATTGTCTGGATACATTATGCATGACCTCTCTTTTTGTACATGTATTTTGAAAATAGTATATTGTTGCTATCTGATAAAGAAAAACACTATATTATTCTGCTATAAAAGACATTACAGCTTATAGAATTGACATTCATATATATAATGAATCACAGTGTGGGTGGATATTGCGTGTTGGCATAAAAGATTAACGGCTAATTGATTCTTAGTATATTAATTTGGATTTTCTAGATTAAATCGGAGTTACATCACAAACATGACATTGTTTTGCTCTGCTAATAGCTGTAGTGTCGGCATTAAAAGTATGAAAAAGTTGATACATGGATGATAGATGCTCACAATAAATGTGTAATGTGTTTACCTAGCTAGTTAGTGGTTCACTGCACCACTCAGCGCAATGCAATTTAATGCTTCACTTTTCATTCGTCACAACAGCAGTAACAGGATAACATGCACCGTGTAATACTAATCTCAGCAAATTCTATCCTTCAGGTAGGTACTATACTAAACAGTATAAACAACTTATCTATTGCAAAATATCATGCTATTACAAGCATTACTTTTTAGAATGGTTACTGAATTCTCGACAAAACAATGAATATACTCTTAAACTACAATTACTAGATAGAATAAAAGAGTACATTTTTTTATACTCGCATTCAAAAGCAAAAAAGAACTGTCTAAATCAAATATATTATTTTACTTAATTGCCTGATTTCCTTTAAGAGTGCATTTGGAGATCCCTGTGCAAACTCACCCTGTTTTCAAGGAGGAACATGTGAGGTGGTAGGATCAATATATGAATGCAAGTGTATATCTGGGAGGTATGGAAGTAAATGTCAATATGGTAAGTATTTTTTCAGCTCATTCCACCAAAGTATGTTATTGATTGATGGTTTTGAAATTAAAAATCTATGTTTTTATTACAAGGAATTCTTATTATGATAAGAGCATTAGAAATGTCAACATGTCATCCCAAACTTGTTCAAGTGTTCTATCAAAATAATAACTACAGTTATCATAAAGAACCTGCCACATGATGCATTAGGCCCATAGCCAGTGGGGGTTCAAGGGGACCCCCCCCCCCCTTTGGAGGAATCCTTCTCTAATTTTTAATGCAAAATATGACACTAAATCCAAAAAATATGTATTTATACAAAAAACGACCCCCCATGGAAAAAAAAACTACTACTCAAAAATCAAATCCCCCTCTGAGTAAAGCTGGCAATGGGCCTGTGTATCATGATCAACTTCTCTCGTGTGTGTGTACAGCACGACACCTTTACTTCTTTACAGCTTCTAATTGCCTACCTCAGATACATGTCAAAGAATTCAATGTAGTTCCTGGTGAAAGCTTTAAAGCGTTTGCTGATCTAAAAATCAGTTGTTCGGGACACCTGGAGGCTGTTTCAGTGCATGCAGTAAACCCAGGCACCTTTTGGGTAGATTTCTGGGAGGAACTAGCCACAACATACATTCTGAGGCAGTCAGCTAGAGTTGTGGTGAGTTCTTCAGGTCTTCATTCCTATCTCACGTTACCTGATGGACCTGTACGTGTGTTGCCTGGAAGAGTCATTGGTTTTCATTTTGTGAAAGGAGCTGACATCGTCTTAACTGTGGCTCAGGCAAATGAACCTAATCTAGAGGCAACGGGATATTCAACTAATGAGTTGTCAAGGGTGTTTGGAGGAAGAAAGTTTTCACATAACTTGTTCATAGGAGATGTAGTCAATGCATCTTTTAACATACAGAACAGAATGCCCTCTTTCAGCCTTCACATAACAACAGAAGGTCAGTATGATTCAAATATCCAGAGTTTGGTTACATTTTTACAGATTTTGGTTACATTGAGTAAAACGGTGTTTTGAATACAAGTGCTCTGCAAAACCTTTACAAGAGCCCTTCAGGTGACCTTTCATATTTTGGGGCCTTCCATTTGGTACGTACGCAAAAATTCACCAATTTTAGACCCCCCCACCCCCCCTAAGGCTAAAATACGCATTGGATTTGTATAGGAACATACACAAAATTCCCCAAATCTCAGACCCCCCCCTTGGTGCGTACGTACTTAATGGAAGGCCCCTTTACAAAATCTGTCATTGATATTTTATTACCTTTATATAATAGCTCTGTTTACAAGATTCAAATGGTCATTAAAAGTTTCTTTTTTTTGCACAGCATACACAATGACAAGACCTTTTTTAGTACTTTTTAAAGTGATATCCTCTGAATTCAGATTTTAGACTAGGGCTATTTTGTCCTGCAGATCCATTAGCATTGATATAAATTAGCATAAATAAACAGATATATGTTAGCTTAAAGTTTACAGCATTCTCTTGAGCAAAATCACAATTGTCTTTCTGTAAATGGATGCCGAGCAGTGAAACAACATTAATTTCCAAGTTGGTCATTTTAAAGCCGCGTCCCCATTTGGGTAAAGGTGCTTTTCCATACATGTGTTGCAGATGCGTTTTGCACATATAAAGTATGCGGAGGCTATGTGTTTTTCCATATATGGAATTCCGGATAGCCTCTGCATACCCTATATGGGAAAAAACGCATCCGCAACGGACATATGGAAAGGCACCTCAACTAGATTACAAAAAAAAGCGGCCAATCAAGTTGTTAATCACCCTGTGATCAACTAGACACTGGTGGCTTGATGTTTGACAAATAACCAGCTAGTCACTGTGTTTTTGTAGCAAAATATTTTACATACTTAATATTTTTCTCTAGCTGCCGGCGATTAGTGCATTTGATGTGTCCTCTAATCTCCAGTGGTTTGATGGCAAGAGCATCCCAACTTAGAGGTTAATTTTAGTTAGTTGCCTGACAACTTACTAATTTCTTAGTTGCCATCTAAATTGACATTAGTAGGCCTCAAGAGGGGACAAGGCTTTAGGTTATGAAATAGGATTAGACATGGGCTTCAATTTTGAAAGATTCTGCAAGTGCAGTCACTGTTTCATTGTATTCTTGGATAGGGTTGCTCTCTTGGAGAGTGTAGAGAATTTACATGTCATTATTTGTGTTGTTATGTCTTTCCAGTAATAATGAAATGGTTGCAATAATTTTTCTGTTAATATCTTTTAAATTACAACAAGCGTCAAAAAGCAATTCATTCATAGCCGACATAAATCTTTATGTTGCTCCTACTGTATCTTCAGCCTTTGTGAAAGATTGAGCACATCGAGGTTAAGCTTCAGGCTTTAAAGTGTCAAGGAAGAAAATGTGTTTATATTTTGGTGCAATTGGTGTGTCAAGCCAAATTGTGGTTCAGTAGGCCCGACTATAATGACTATATACGCAGTCTCAGTTAGCGCATACGTGTTTCTTTCCCGCCATAGCTGTGGGGGGTTAAGCCATATCTACCAGCCAATGAGGAGCGTCCTCCTGTCCCACATAACACAACATGGCCACGCCCAGTGCGAATCTCCCGTATGCAGTTTACATGCAGGTAGGTGCATGCAGGTGAGAAACCATAGCAAGAAGCTGCTTAAGGCGGTGATCCATGGTGTGACATTTGCTAAACCGACTAATTGTAGCTCACCTATTTGAGCACTGATTTTCTTTTGTCTGTCCAAAATAAGTATAGTTAAAGTTATCAGTTCTTAAAATCGGCCCAGAATCGGTCCTATAACCATGATCCAAAGTGTATTTGAAACTAATAGATTCCATGTATTCTAGATTATAAACCATTATATACCATAGAACAAAAATTGGTCCAGGTTGATTATCAAAATTGTGCAAATATTTATACATTTTGTACCTAGATATGTTCAGTATGTTCGGAAATGTATTAAACTGAATGTATGTAATTAGTAAAAAGAGAAAAGTAACATGCTTATCAAAAAGAATAAAAAATATATCATGTGAAAGAAAATTTATTTTAATCTATTTTGGTAACATTTGCATTCTAATATACGCAGAAATGATTGAAATAACTTTGGAAATACATAGACATAATGAAATCAGTCCAGAATTGGTCCAGAATCAGTCCAAAAATGATAAACAAGATTAATAATGTAGTTGGTTCCTTGTCAGTTTAAAATCAGAAGGAACAATTTTCTATTTCAATTGTCAGCTCTAAAATCTGTTTGAAAAAAACATCTGTTGAGACGATCCATGAAAGGATTGTGACCATATTGTATAAATATATAATATAAATATTATGATAATAATATAAATATTGTGATAATAATATGATAATAATATAAATGATTAATATAAATATTAATATAAATATTATGATTATTTTCTCGGATAATAACACAAATATAGATTTTGAACCGATTCTGAACAAAAATCTATATTTATATTATTATCTGAGAAAATAATCATTTTGAGCCTATTTTGAATTTGGTCACTGTTAGTCTACTGTTTTGAATTTGGTCACTGTTAGTCTACTGTTGGTCCTATTTGGTGTCTCGTGGATCACCAGCTCTAGTACTTGCTATCTGGCAAATGATATGTTAATCAGTAGTGCCCAGTTTTCTATTAGATATTTCAACATTTATTCAATACCAATACTCTTTAATGGATTGCAACATATACTTTGTAATAGTAATGATAGATTATACATTCTATCTTGATAACTTGATTACATGTGTACAAATCTTGATAACTTGATTACATGTGTACAAATCTTGATAACTTGATTTCCAATAGGAAGAAAATGACTTAACATGTCAATAAAACCACATTCCTTGCTTTTAAGAGTGATTCCAGTGTCTAGAGAAATCAGAATAGAGAAACGAAACTTAACATGAAAGGTAATCAGGTAGAGGAAGTTCAATACTTTAAATATTTAGGTACAAATATTGATGATAGGCTCACTGGAGAATAACAGTATAACAAATTAATTAGTATGATTGGATTAAAAATTAAGACCCTTACCAAGATTAGAAAATACCTTACCCTTAGAATATCACTCACTGTCTATAAATCAATGATATTACATATTATCGACTATCATAATCATTTTCAATTCTTATGGACTGAAGAGAAATTAAAAAAGCTGCAGAAACAACTAAACTGGGGTCTGAAAACAGTTTTTATTGGTAAAGGGTACAAGGAAGTGGAACAATAATTCTGAAGCAGGCATTGACTCATTAGTCAATAGAAGAAAGTTGCGTTTATCAAAAATCATGTTTCAAAGATCCAAATAGGATGAATTACTTGACAAGAGAGATACCCAGGTAAGAAACTTTGAAAAAAACTAAGGAATAAAGTTCAAGGTTAACAGACCTCACACTTCCAAGGCATTTAAGTCACCTGGATATTTAGGAGCAGCCCTCTGGGATAAGTTATCAAAGACACTCAAATATCTAATACCTAGTATGAATTTACTAAAAAGCTAAACAAAGTGTTTTATTGTGGATGGCAATTTTGATACCTGAATTTAATTCTGTTGTGCTATTTGCGCATTGTTATGGTACAGCTGGAACAACTATAATATTTTCACTACAAAACATCATTTCCAATATATCTCTTAACACATCTCATTTCATTAATCATTTTATTTTATCTTATCAAGTTATTTGGAATATTGTATTCATACTTGTACTTTTATCTGAATGCTCAAATGTATTCACAGAACCTACTGAACTAAGTGTGACTAAAGATAACAAAGTTTTAAATTTTGTCAGCCTCTCTAATGTGCTGAACTACAGACACAGCATCAAATCGGGAGCATGCAACTGAGGTTCTTAATGCTGTATTGAATTACCTGAAGGAAAAAAAAGGGGAAAAAAACCTATTTCTAGTGTGGCAAGTTCCAGACTTCATTTGCCAAATCCAGTCAATTCCCCTTGTTGATACAACGTTTTTGCACCTCCGTGCTAAACCATTCTGAGAGAAAAAACTGTATGTCAATAACCCTTATCTTCCTTTAGGGGTACGTGACCTGGGGCCTTTTTCGTAACAAACCTCCATAAATGTCGCGTTTCATAACTTATGATCACCTAATCACCTGATCGCAGCTACATGGGTTCTTATTTTGCTTACTTGAGTTTGGGTGGACTTACGTGAGTTTTGGGTAAAGTTCCGTAAGTTTTGGTTCAATTTGTAGAGTTTTGTTATGAAACGGCTGCACACGAGAGTTTCAAACTCCTATACAGTTTTGGTAAGCTCACATAAACTCCCGTAGCTACAGAGCTTTGTTATGAAACAGGCGCCTGTACAGTTAATGCAGATGTTTGCAGCTGCTCATGGAGGGGAAGTAGCCATGGGGGGAGTGCTAACCAACTCCCCTCCTCCACTCAGGGCAGGGACAGATGCTCCTCCAAAACTACTGGCCACACTGTTGGAGACAGCGGCTGTGGCTGCCTTACTTGCTGCCAGTGCAGTAGCAGCAGCTGTTGCCCCTTTTCCAATTCTATCAAAGGAAAAATGGATATTTTGTTAAGGAAAGTCACATCAAATTAATCATATTTATGTATCAAATCATATCTATGAAGTTATATATATATATATATATATATATATATATATATATATACATGATGGTATATGTGTATATTGTATATATATATATATATATACATGATGGTATATGTGTATATTGTGTATATATATATAATTGATGTATATATATTATATATAATTGACGATAGTGAAATATCATCAATTATATTTATATTTATATAAAGTTGTATAATAGTTTCATATGATTATTCTCTTTGATAACCTAATAGATTGCAATTCTAAACAGGGAATGATCAGTATCTAATGCAGCAATTTCAGAATTGATAAAAGTCGCCCCTGCATTTATGAGAATTTGTTAAGTATAGTTTGACATAATGT
This sequence comes from Lepidonotus clava, assembly GCA_936440205.1. NCBI lineage: Eukaryota > Metazoa > Annelida > Polychaeta > Phyllodocida > Polynoidae > Lepidonotus > Lepidonotus clava. Next base: position 31,100,070 of record OW387150.1, read on the forward strand.
GGTGGGAATATTGTTTATACATATGTTCATAATTCTAGATTGTTTGTAGTAGTATTTAACAGTTTAGACAGTGTAATTTATAAGCTTACATGATAGCAGCAGCAACCCCTCCGGATACACCGAGAACAGCGAGAACTCCCACGGTGGCCCCAACACCAGCACCTGAAGGAGGGGTAACTTTGTACATTAAACTGTCAGTAAATACAGGTTTTTGATATGGAATTCTCACACATATTTCACTTATATCCCACTTTTTCCCATTATATCCCACTATTGAAACAAATGGTATAATGTTGCTCTCAATTAATCTAGACATCCCTCAGTATTTGTTAATTGTAAATGTATATGATTCAAAATACACCTTAGGTAATTCAATTCTTTTTTTAGGTGTTATGACAGCCATTAAGGGCTGAAATCATCTTCATTATTTCAGAATAGGCTTGATGGTGATCAGGTAAGGCATTGACAAAGTAAGTAATCTTCAATACATCTTTTTAGTGTGCATCTCATCAAACAAACTATAGGGCGGATCCAGGTATTTGAAAAATGGGGTGCATTTTATAACAAATATCTTTGCACATCACCTCCAGACATAAGAATTTTACATAAACAAAAATCTGATATTCAGGCAAAAAGAAAAAGGGAGGCGGCATGCACCTTAGATGCCCGTCCCTAAATCTGCGCCTGAACTAAATTACCCACTTACCCAGATATAGAAAAAATAACATACCAACTGCTGCTGCTGAGCTTTCTCCTGATTCAGGCCTGCAAGCAGAAATGTATGCAGAAAGTCAAATTTGATATATATAAGGAGTAATGTTACTGGAATACTATTGTGAGAAATGCCAACCATGCATAGAAATATATATTATATTGTTAGAAAATTTGTTGGAGCTGTCTGCCGGCTCTTGGGAAGAATTGAAGATCCATTACGAGGCTTCGAGTGAATATTATTCCGAGTTCAATCCAGAAGGAATCTAATTGTATTATGCAAACAAGGCATAAAAAAAGAGTTAATGTAGTTCTACAGTTTAGACATAGTATGGTTTAGTGAATAGTTTGGCAAGCTCATAATTTTCATGAGATCTTTTTTGAATTCCTTTCTCATCCCCCCTGCATCCTTCACTGAAACCTATGTTATTCCCAACTGCTCCAATATCTAATTCTATAGCAGCAACATTATCAAGTGTTAACCCTCTTACCTCTCTAGGATAATTTCGAAATTCTCAGTGATTTCAAACCCTCATTCAAAGATTTCAAAATATGAACAATATAAATATAACATTATATGATTGCTACCTGCCTTTTGAGATATATTAAGTCGTTTAATTTATATGTGTGTGGTTGACAAAAGCTCGATTTAAACAAAAAACATAATGCTTTTCTCCCTCCATATGATTCTGCTACATTGTTGCCCCCTCTTGTGGCCTGAGACAAGGTAGAATATGCCACCTGGAGAGGGGGTGGAGAAACTAGAGGCTGGTGTCGTTGGAAAACGAAATTAGATGAAGGTTGGTAGTTTAGATATCTGATATGGCGTTCTTGTTAATGTTAATGTTTTCTATTGAATGACGGTTTGATTTCAGATGAGTATATGACAAATAGATTATTCAGTATAAATTTATTGTTTAGGGTATTTCTAATGGAATTACAAATACAAATTAGGAATTGGGAAAAAAACATTATTTTGTAATTTAAATCTTGAATTTTCTACACCATACACGGACCATTTCTAGTGTAGTGCATGGGAATAGCAAATAAACCATAATGCAGAAGATTTCAAAATATGAATAATATAATTATAACATTATATCATTGCTACCTGCCTTTTGAGATATATCAAGTCGTTTTATATGTGTCTATGGTTGATTTGTTAGTTAGTTAGTTAATTAATAAGCTAATCAAATCAAAATATCTATATTCAAGGTGCATGAAGTTAGAGCTTTTCACACTAAGCCCAGCATAAGTATTATTTGTCATATATCATGGTAGATAGATATAGACACATTATAATTAGTAAGTGATCAACTCACGAATTTTGTTGCACAGTAGTATGCTTAGCTTTCCTTTACCTGCGTAACATTAGACATCAAACTAGTTAGACACTTGTTCTTCTATTCATTCTACTGTCAGCAATTAATCAATCTTTATACACACACATTTATTTATTGCCAGCTCCAGCCTTACTTCCATCACCCCTAGTGGCTGTTCCAAGAATTAAGATGCCACGCACCCCAATACCAATCCAGAATAGACCATTTCCTAGTAGAATCAAGCTTGGTCAATTCCTCATCAAACGTCTGCGGCCATATTTTGATACCAGATTTTAGTGATTAGGCTAATCAGGTGAAATTAGATTTTTGTTCCATTCATATCTAATCTGTCTGTTGATTAATGAAACTACACCTAAAATCCATTTTCTACGTAACGGTCATCTTGAAATGACAAAAACTATTTTGTTTACAGAAGAAATCAGGCATTATGAGACACTAATCAAACTTCGAATTGAACAGATTAGCCTAACCACTAAAATCTGTTACGAAGACTTTGGCTCCATTATTAGCAAAACATCAGAAAAGTACACACTTTGTATCATAAAGCGTCATATACATGTTCTAATAAACTGTTTTTGCTGCTCTTGAATGCTTGCTTTTGTATTAGTTACTTACGTGTCGACCCCTGGTAATAAATGTAAAATGTCCAGTTATTAATTTATGAAATGAAGATAATTTATCAAAAGTTCACGACTAACAGTTATTATATCAATGTACCACAGATTCATGCAAAATTTGCATTGCTTTTGAATGAATAGAGTAATTGTTATGCAACTTTATATATACGAAGATATTTCTTTGGTACGCTTATTTGGAACATCATTGATCAGCTGAATATTTCAGTAGGTTATTTTTCTTTGATCTTTTTCATTACAAAATCTAACAAAACTCAGGATCCTAGATTTTGGCACCATATAACCTGTGTTCATAACTCACCAGCTGTAGCAGAGGAGTTATCGTTGGATGAAGACCTACAATGATAAAGTTTATAATTTAGGTTCTAGCTTTAAAGAGAGGAGCCAGTGAATATCACTGAATATCATCCAAATATCTCCATTCCAAATTTCATAGAATTTCCTTTGATAGTTTTCATTTTATACACAATTATAGAATTCAAAGTAATTGCAGCTTGAACAGCATGCACAGAGCATTTCTCTGTGTCTGACGTCACAAACAGACAAGGTGAAAAAAAGAAAACTTGATAAGAATACAAAATTATGATTTTGCCCTTCTCTTTCAATGAGTAGAATATTACTTAGAATAACCAAATTGAATGACTCTCAAAATAACGGTTTTTATGTGTGATGTCACACACAGACATCCCTTTTTAGGCTGACGGGGACCCAAGACATTTTCTGATGAGTTAACTACAATAATTACCAAAAAAAACCAATCTATAACACTATGACTTATATGTCTTGGACACCATTAAAGCTAAGATATAAAAAACAAACTTAAAGAAAATCGAATTTCACTAGCCCCATCCTTAAAAACAGGTGATGAGTATTTGTTGCCAGTGAAAAGGGATAAAACAAGTTGCCGGCAACAAAAAAAAAGAACTCGCCGGCGACAAAAGTAATGTTGCCAGCAACGAAAATGTTTATTGACTAGTTGGGATGCTCACAGTGATAAATGTACCAATCGCCTAGGCTGCTGGCAACATAAATTTCTTTTATTTGCAGCCCAAACCTATCAAAAGATATGATTGCCACATGTGTTGAAGTACTTCCATTAGATTTACCATGTTTGATTTTGTTGCTCTCAGCAATAGCTAAGCAATGTAATTTTCATAGGCAACACAATGGCAACAATTCCGAAAGGTTGTTACTGTGTACTTCGGCTGTGTTTTGTTGCCAAGTGGGAAACAGTACCAAATTTAGTAGGAGTCACTTCTGATTCATAGCTATGAAAACTGAAAGTGCAGGCACCTTGAAATGTCAATTGGAAGATGTAGGAGGGGAAAATACAAAATGACAGACTGCTGCTATAAACAATCGTATAACCCAGCTTCTAAAATAACTAAAGAGACATAGCTTATGTCAATTTAGGAGATTATGGGTCATAGAAATAAATCATTTGTATTTGAAGTCAATGCATAATTTCAAGATCCAGGATGGCTGATCAATTTTAAAAAAAATACCATGCATATGGTTCTCAGCTGCTAAAGCATCTAGACAAATTGAATTGCTTCTATTATGACTTTTTATGAATTAGAGAGCTCATTTGATATAAGATTCATCCAATGCAATAGCACAAATTGCAAGATGGCTGAATGTGTTCGCATTATGTCTAAGACAATGAATGCTGGATTACAAAATGAATTAAAAGAAAAAGATGTGGACTTTACTCTGTCATTTCATTTGGATTGATGGTCCCCTGGGACCCCTTCAAATTGTTGAATTTGAAAGGTGAGCCACCAGATCAATAAATATGGTTATATTTATATCTAATCAAACAAATGAAATTGTACAAAAAGTTTGAAGCAATCTAAAGGGAAGACATAATGTTACAGGAGAAATTGTTTGAGTTTCCAGGGATTTCCAGGAATCTCCTGATATAAATGTCAAAGACCTTGCATGCATATAGATATATCGAGACTGGAAAGCTAGAGGAAAATCTGTTATGCACTACAGGCCTGCCACCTGGCATCTGGTTGGAACCCATTTAGATTGACCATCATGTCTATTGGTAAAATAGCCCTAGTGGCACACCAATTGTTCCCAAAATACATTACTAATTGTCAGACCCTGGTCATGGTTGACTGGATTGGTTCCAACCAGCCACCAGGGAAACAAGCACATAGCAACATAGAGGAGCTTTCCAGTCTCGATATATCTATATAAATTATTTACATGCAAGGTCTCTGATAATGTTTAGATTCAGGGGATCCCATTGGGTTGTGACAGTAGAAAAAGGCTTAAGCTCCTTAACAAATTGTGTGGATTATACTTACATCGTTGTCATCTCTGAAATTAAAATAAGAACCAATATATAACCAGTATAGTATCAACAATATCCTTAATGTAAGTTAAAAATATAAAATGACTTTCCAAATAGTATTTGTTAAGCCAAAGGACCAATGTTATTAAAATGAAATTGCATTATATAATGCATAGTTTACGAATTTAAAGTCTACAACATTTTGATGACCAATTTATCTCTAAATTATGGGATATACAATTTTAATATCTTGTTATCATAAAAGGGTATGAGGCCGATGTCTTACCATCATCAGTTGTAGAACTGGGAGGAGCAGGTGTGGAACTACAAATGTAAATTATACCTTTTAACACCTTTTTATGTGTATAAACAGAGTGTAATTAATGCTAGGTTTTTAAAACTGAAAAATGCAATGGTGGAAAATATAATCGTAGCCACTTCTGTAAGGGGACTATACTTTGGAATGCATTAACCCAAGATGTACAATTTAGTGCAGACATTTTTCTTCTTAAAAGTAAAATTCGTACCGAACTTTCAATGATACTTTGCTGATAAATTTTTTCTGTTCAACAAATTTCAAAAAATTGAGAGTATTCTATGTCATATACTTGATCTGGAAGCCTAGGGGAACCCTGAACATTGATTTACAAATAAAAAAGAAATAATAAAAAATGTCTCAGAGAGGATTACATTAGTTTCTTTAAAATATTTAGTGATAACAATGATTGTATTCAGAGTACAAGAGTACAGAGTATAAATGTAAACTACAAAGTATGATCATAGCACTGTTATCAACCTGAGTTATTTACATTTATTTACTCTACTACTTTTGGTGTTTAGATTTCAAAAGATATCAAGAATATCATAGTAAAATTGATTAGATAAATTGATATTATCTTATTTAATTTACAGTCATCAACACAATATAAAGCCAAGCAAATGGTTGAAGAAAAGATAATTTGAATATTATGGTTTTGTTAATAAATTATATCATTGTATCCCTCTCCCTAGATAAAGCTGATGCTGCAGTTATCTTAGTTTTTAGGCAAGTTTATACTTACGTCAGTCTCACTCCTGCAAATCCAATTATTCGATTCAATTTAATAGGTTATGAGCATGATAATAACAGCAATTATTATAACTTGGAACAGATTATTGACAGTACTTTATCAACATTATTTTTCTTCTGGAAATAATGAGGTAAATTAGGTGAGAATAATAAACACAAAACCTTAAAGGTAGTCTTAAAGAAGAGGATATTTTCTTAACTGATAAGACAAGTCCAGTGTATTTGAATAAACTACCAACCAATCATGTCTGTAACAGAAAATGGACATTTCAATAGGCTGAAAAGGTATACAAATATGGCCCAAGGTTGTCAATGCTTAGTCTAAGACAATAATAATTAAATTTCTAAATTCAAACTTCTAGAAACCTACAGTCTTCTTTTCATAAGGGTGTCTGTGCTCATGACCTACCTGCAGTGGAGGTAGGGCCAGGGGCTGGTGTAGGCCTGCAAGAGGAAGTAGTTTGAGTTGCACATATTACCCAGAAATATGAATTATCTAAATATGAACTTCAAGACATGTGTCATTTTATTGAAATAACTTAAAATTGAAATGATAGCTCTACAATGGTGGCTACATATACTTTTTTGTATTTTTGCATAGGGCTACTTTCCTGGTATACTGTATTCTTTTTAGGATAAAGCATCACACTAGGGAAATATTCAAGGAGTTTAATTTGATATCTTGTAAATTCAATGTAATACAAAGTTTTGAAAGAAGGCAACAGAATGTAGACAGCTGATACTATAATATCTTGACAGAAAACTATTTTCAACCCCAGATAGAACTATTTTTTTTGTGCAATGTGAATTTCAAAGCCTTCCAGTGATACTATAAAATACTTTGGTACCAGTTGTTCCCATAAACTGAACTACAGAAGGGTAGCCCTTTAATAGAGTGGTATGATATACTTACGTTGGTTTCACGACTAAAAATAGAAAATAAATTAAGAGGTTACAAATAATAATAATATGTTGTACTTATTATCGTTAAACATAAAAACTATCTGTGTTACTGAAAAACTGTATTTATACATCATTAATACATCTTTGAGGCTAACTTTACAATGACATAACTAATGTTGTTTCATTGTTGTGATACTATAATTATAGTTATTTTGCAACGTGCAAGACAGGTGCTTATTATGAAACATTAAACACAACACACTATAAATGGCTATCTAGAAGTGGATCATGGTACTGCTTGTGATTAATTCTAAAGCAACAACTTCACAATACTAATGGACAGTTATAGTTACTTTGCATACAACATTTATGCTGACCAAATGATGTACTTTAACACATTTTGAGTCCATATTCCTGTGACTAATCAGGCATCAGTGTCTCACAGTCAGTGATTATTTTCATAACAAAAAGTATTTACACACAGAAATACCATTATGTGGTTCATTGCCAATGACATCAATACTTCCTGTCATAAATGAGACGCTACCCATAAAGACAATGTCTGGCTTGCCTAAAGCCCCATACCCAATTTGGGCTTCAGCGATCGTATTTTCCTCCTATCGCCCATCAGTATGCTTTATTGAAATGTGCATATTTGATGTGAATTGCTTGGAAAATTGCACAATGAATTTTTGCCCTGTGATTTGGTCAAACTTATTCATTTCAATATAGCATACTGACAGCAATCAGACAAAAATACGATAGCCAAGGGCCAAATTGCAAAGTGGGTATGGGACTTAATTTGTTAAAAGAATATGGCATTAATTAGTAGAGGTTATGATATAGCTGTAAAAAGAGACACTTACCACTGGGTGTGGGAGTGGCAGCTGTGGAAGTGGTAGTTGGTGCAGGACTACAATTGAAAATATCTTTTATAAGCTTTACTTAATAAATTGTAATAATGGAAGAACAGTCTTAAAGAGAGAAACTAGTGAAATTTTTGATTTCATTAAATTCTTTTATCATTCTTTAGATACAATGCTTAAGTATGCATATATCACATTTCTAAAAGTGATCCTTCAAATAGGAAACATTATCTATTTATCAGTATACTCATTGAATCGGACCCATGGCCCGTTGCACAATGGGTTTCATAACAACGAAAATAATAAAACAACACAACATTTCGTTGTTACTTTTATCATAACAGCACACGTTTTGACTCTAAAAGAAAACTAATAAATTATTAGGAAACCATTTCTTCCCATTAATATTGAAGTTTTCAGTGGCCCGTTGCACAATGGATTTTCGTTGTCAGGATCAAACAAAGATATCTTTAACAAAGGTTTCGTTGTTACGATTTTACAAAAATAGTAACATCTCTGGTTCTAATGAATGAAATTGAATTCTGTAAATTGATGTAAAATGGGGAAGAATTAGAGACAATTCAGTAAAAGTTACAGCTCTCTGGGGGCATGCTAAATATAGAAAAAAAAGTCTCAAAACCATCGTTGTTATGAAAATATTAATTTCGTTAATAAAATTATTTTCGTTGTTACGAAACCCATTGTGCAACGGGCCACAGAGGCCTTTCAGAAACGATACTTTGAAAATGTTTGGCATAAACAGGCATTAGAAAAAGACATTGTCATTACTACCTTTACTGACAGCTGCTACTGCTCTATTACCTCCACCATCAAAGCCTTTTCCTGCCAAAGTAGCCCGAAACTGAGAATTACAACATCATTTATTAGAAAAATAACTTACGTGGCTGCAACTTCTGAAAATCCAAGCAAACCAGAAATCAACATGACGATACTTACGATTTTTCTTATGTTAGGCCATGTTAATAATCAACGTATTATAGATTGGAATCTTAGTTATGATCCTTGCAATTTACAACTAAAAGATTGACTCCTCATTATTCTAATATTCAAATTTCAGAATTTGATGAAGGTCCTAAGTGCATCCATTATATCTGACTTACTCTTTGTTGTTGTAGAAGTAGGTGATGGTGCAGGACTGCAATAAAAATCCAAACAGTATCAAAATCAAGTAATATAGTAATATTTTGCTTAGCGATGCCTGAATCAAAATTATTATTTCGGGAATGGTGATGACATAACCGTTCCATTACTGTGGTTATGCCAACTTGTTGTTACGTCACTATATAAATCCACACAATTTAACCATTGGTCATTTGTGATTTGACTGCCACACACATCACTTCGTCGCAATATCTAACTTTTTAGAGTTGATGTAACTAGGAGTATCAAGTAAATAATCCTATCTATTAATGCCCAAACCAATCACCTGTATTTCTTTTTATTTCATAATAACTCTAATCTATTCATTCTAGCTGCAAAGTAAATCTATACAAAACTATCATTAAAGATAGATTGAGGTGTCTGATAAAATTATTAAATGCCATTCAAATGTTCCTGAAGTTTCTCTCATTAAATAGATTTATGTTCAAAGGATACCCATGAGTGAAAAACCCTAAGTCAACGCACTTACTTGGACTTTTGTTTTTAGGATCACTTTACGATCACTTTAAGATCATTTTAAGATTGTTTGCTTAACAGCGAAATGTTTCGCTGTTATGAAAAATCTTAAAATCTCTGTTTCTAATAAGTGAAACCAAATTCTGCAAATTGATATAGGAAGGGAAATTTTTTTTTTTTAAATCAGTAAAAATTACAGATCTTTGAGATTATTCTAAATAAGTTTTTTTTAGTGTCAAAACAATCATTGTTATGATAAAAGTAACAACAAAAGGTTTTGTTGTTTAATTGATTTTCGTTGTTACGATCAGTATTGTGCAACGGGCCACTGTGGCCCATTGCACAATGGGTTTCATAACAACGAAAATATTGTAAACAACGAAAGAGTTCCTCGTTACTTTTATCTTAACAACGATGATTTTGCAATAGTTTTTTCTATATTTAGAATAGCCTCAAAGAGCTGTAACTTTGACTGAATTTTTTCTAAAATTTTTAGTTTAGAACAATTTACAGAATTTAATTTCATTCATTAGATCCCAAGATATTGCATTTTCGTAACAACGAAACTTTTCGTTACTAAGCAAAAGTTCGTTGTGCTTTCGTTGTTTTATCTTAGTAACGAAATTCTATTGTGCAACGGGCCACTGGTACTCAGCTAAGTACTATTCCCTCTAACTTCATACTTCATGGGTATTTCTAGATAGAGCTCTAGATGGACATTCCAGGAAAATAAGTGTTACCACTAATGATGATGGAATGGCTGATTTACATATGAAATAATATGATATGCCTATTTCCTGGCTGTAAATTGATGTAAAAAATAACCTTCATTCTTGTGATGTGGTTTTGAAAAGATCATCTAGCATAATGCATAACCTATTACATTTTATTTCATACCAGACAAATGAACAAATAATGCTTCGAATGTAATTTCAGATGAGATGGGAAATGGAGTGGTTTGCAAAAATAAACAGTAGTTGAAATTTTCTTTTGTCAATCGAAGATCAATAGCTAATCGTCGTTTTTCTATTCACATTTCTCACATTTCTACATTTCCCCCCCATATGTAACACAACTCAAATGCAATCAAAGTACTGAAAAATGAACAGAAACGTTTGATACAGATATTTACATTGAAGTTGACTTTAATGTTGAAGTATGATTTCCATCGGCATCTGCGCTAAGCTGAGCCAAGACTTGAGTAGAAAAATAAAACTCAGAGGATTAAAAGATGCCTCATACAGTGTGCTTTGTTCTAGCAAATCATCCGTGCAATGTGAATGAAGGCCTGAAACAGGTTAACAAGGCTAACATCCAGACTCAAGACGTGTTTTCACATGCTAATTGACGTGCTACTTCAGTGTGAGTAACAATATACTTACGTTGTTTTTACTTCTGAAAGTAAGCCAAATGAATGTACTCATAATTATACAAGGATAATATCATGCCTGAGACCTATATATTTCACTTCAGCATTCTATTGTTAGTCAATTACAACTGGTATAGCCTTTTACAGACATTATGCAATGGGGTCTTCCATTTAGTACGTACGCACCAAGGGGGGTGGGGGGTCTGAGAATTTTGGAAATTTGCGTACATTCCTATACAAATCCAATGCGTATTTTAGCTTAAGGGGGGGTGGGGAGGTCTAGAATTTTGGAAATTTTGCGTACGTACTAAATGGAAGGCCCCAATGATTCTCTTGCTGTGAGTTGCCAAATCAATCAATATGTGATAATTAATCATCCTCTTTTCAGTTCCAAAACTCCTGTGCTAACATTCTATAAAAGGTAATAGGCACTGTTTACAGGAGGGAGACCAGATTTGTACAATTTGATCTTGTGTGCAGTATAAATAAAAATGTTTAAAAAAATTGAGGAAGCTTTCTGAACTTAAAAATACTTCGAAAAATGATGTGATATTTGAACAATTGTCAAGATTTCTTGGTATGTTAAATTCATGTTGATTGAAAGTAATGCTCTTATAAAACCTGACAAATTTACCAATCAATTTCAAAATAAAGATGTAAATACCTTGATGATTCGGATTTGTATGTTTTTCGTTTTCAAAATGTGAAGAAATATGAGAACGCAATGGGACAACTTTAAGTCAAATATTTATGAAAAGGTTATGGAAATAAATTGAATTAGTGAAATGTTGTATCTTACCACACGATTTGCCATCAGTGCTAGCTTCCAAACCATTATCACAGCGGCAGATCCCTCCCGTGCATGAAGCGTTAGTTATGGGGTAACAGTCTCCTAGCTTTGGACAGTTTTCTCCTACTTTTGTTTCCTGGCATAGGTACTAGAATTATAAGTATAAGACAATCAGTTAGAAAAATAGAAAATTAATCCTTTCTGTATGCATGAATCATGTAAATTCTACATAGACGTTTACACATATGTACACATTTAGATATACTGTTTGAGACCTATAATGGCAATGAGAGAATCTTTCCAATCTAATAAGTGATCAGTTTGTTGTAATATTAATGGTCAAAATAAAGAAAGGAAATCCTGACTTACAATATAGAAGACACTTACTTGATCATCTTGATAGTATCCCACAGTGCACTCACATGACATGCTAAGGCAAGTGTACTTATTTCCACCCAGAGAAGTACAATTACCGTCACTGCTGCAGTTGATTCCAATCACTGGTGAACATCCATCATTTTCAGCCCAGAACCCATCCAGACATTTACAAGAATTATTGTGGCAGGTACCATAACTAATCTCAGCACAATCACCATCATTAGAGCAGGAGTCCCCAGGTTGCTTCGGCTGACATGAGTATGAACCACTCTGTACACGGGATGCATTGCACCCTTGAACACCACTACTTGTGCACTCCCAGCCAGGTATAGGAGTGTCACAGGTGATGGAGGAATTACAAGCCTGTCCCAGCTTACAGTCCTCAGTGCATGTAGTACCATTGGGACACTTACAGAGTCCATCATCACAGATGGCGCCAGTGTGCAGGGAGCAGTCAGTGTCTGAGTTACAGTAGGCAGATCCAGAGTCTGGGGTTCTAGGGCTACATTGACCTGTTGTGTTGTCATATTCTAGGCTTTGACTTACACAGGAACAGATGCCTGAAGTGCACACACTATTCTCAATGCTAGAGCAGTCAGAGTCATTTGAGCAGATGTTTCCAGTCACAATACCTAAGAAGACAAACATTCACTTTGAATGTGTGAAGATATTTTCAATGATAATAATGAAAGTAAAGCCCCATACCCACTAGCATACTTTTACGCAATCGGCCGACAAGTCGGCGAAAAAATCAGGTGATTTTGATAGTAGAATCGGCCGATTTTAGTGCTGACTGATATCAAACACACACATTACAATATGTCATACAAACAGGCAATCATATGAGTCGGCCGACTTTACTGCCGACTCATCTGCCAAATGTGTAAAAGTCGGCCAGTGGGTAAGGGGCTTAATTCATGTTAATAATAAAAAAGGGGCATTTTGGTTATCTAGTCATAGGTCCTATGATATTTAACTCAAAGCTTCAGAGTCACTAAGATGAAAATTGAGGTATTGATTGATTACAAGAGAAAATAATTTGACCTTCAGAATGGCAAAACAATCGTGTCCCTATCTATCTAAAGTTGCCTATGTATGATTGCCCATACATCACAAAATTACTTTAACAATACCACTTTTTTTTGTCTTGCAAATTAGATTTCATCAATATTTACTGAGAAATCCCTGTAATTATAGTCTTTCCTTCTTTGGAATTGCTGCTGAAACGTAATGTCAAGGTTTTAAACCTGTGATTTCTGTAGAAATTCCATTATGGTTTTTTTGACCATCTTAATTGCTATTTACTCAGAATTTATTTGTGGGAGATTTCCATACATTATTGGCATCATGCTGCATTACAATGCACTACAGCCACTTAGAAAATACATTTCCATCCTACAGCTAATAACTGAAACTAAAAACAACATATCAATATAAATGTAGACTATGTTGACGGTATTCTTACCCAGTCCAATCTGGCAGAAACGAGGTCCAAGGACTGTAGCTATTGCCTCCAGAATTTCAAAGTTCTCTAATGTACTAGCATAGAATTGGTCAGGGTCAGAAGCAATGGCTGTAAGAAAAAGTAAAGGTAGAATTGGCTGTTATGTCTCTGTTTCTCTCAGATTTCTCTTTGCATTTGTGGGCAAAATGAAAAGTTTACATAATGTCAATAAAAGTGAGCAAAACATGGCAAAACCAGTTCACTCATGACTGCAGTTCTAACAAATTTAATATTTTTATGATCCCTTGATTACTCTTCTGTTTTCATCATAGGATCCGTAATCAAGTAAGTATCACAATGATACCTAATATATCAACGTGGGAATTAATATGATTGTATTATGACCATAGAAATATGCCTAAAGGCCCTATTCCACATACTGAAAGTGCGGGCTCCTGATATTGAGTCTCTCCATAGCAACTTTCCATACCTGCGGCCCATACTTTTGGTGCAATTTTGGCTATCGAAGGTGCAAAATGAGCCGCCGAAAGTGCAAAATCGTTTGCAGAAAGTGCGATATGGGCAACCAGCACAAAATCAGCAGGGAAAATTTACCCACATGTTTGTAGATTTGGTCGGCAATGCCGCCGATTATGTTTCTGCAGTAGCGAAAATGTATTGGTGTGAAATCTGTGTTACAAACACCCAATTACCCAATGCAGATTATGACACATTTTTGCACCCCTGTGCACATTGTGCAGCATTATATTTTCTGTGCATACTTTTTTTGTGGATTGGCGCCTGGAGAACAGATGCTACCTACCATTGATTTCATTGATGTCGTAGCCCCCAATACCTATGGCAAACACATGTACATCTTGTAGGGCTTGTAAGAGTTGGGCTTGGTATGCGGTGCTAAATGCAGAATTTGAATATCCGTCAGTCAGAAGAATCACTGAAAAAATAAATGAATAAAAGACAGTATTACAAGATCATGGCAAAAGTAATGAATGGGGCTTTCCTTCAATTCTATATCCACTACCTCCATCCACTTATGCAAAAAAAATGCATTTATGGATTAATACAGGGTCTGGAAAATACCCGCCCCCCTCCCTGTGTAGATATCCAATGGGCAGTCCTGATGTAAACAAAAGAAACGACCAAACATGAACCAATAGGCACAATGGGGATGAGTGTATAAGTCAGTACCCAGGCAAGAACATTACATTATAATAACGTTATTGTGACGTCATTTTTTGGTTCTTGTTACATCGGATTTGAAGTTCTATAGATGTAGATTTGATGGCTCCCAATAACTTCTCTGAGACTTCCAATGCGACGTCACAAAATGACATTCTTATCACATGTTTCTGCGATGTCACAAAATGACATTCTTGGTACGTGTTTCTGCCTGTGGATTAGAAACTACTGCAGTGACATTGCACCATGACATACTGGCGACATGATTATAACATCATATTGTAACCCAAATTATGTTCCAATGAGGTTATTTTGAGACAGGTTTTGAGACCCACCTGTGACCAAACATTACACCATACATCATACTGTAACTTTCCCAAGACAAGAAATCTTGGTTTCCAGCTTTGGTCACAGTGACTTGGGGCTTTTTAAATAAGTACTTGTGTACCCAGGCCCTTTCTATAAATGGCAAATGTACATGTCAGATATCAGGCCAGATGACAGATACACTCAGTATCCCATTGTGAAAGATCAAAAAAGGTTTTTTCATGGCACTGGTCTTTATTTCAGCCAAAACAATTATAAGTTTGTAGAAGATAGTTTGATATTTTATGAAGAAAACTGTTTCAGCAGCATTTAAAGATATTTGGAAAATAGTGATGTAAACCACAAACCCTTGAACTTAAGCCTTATCTCAATTGAAATGGTATTGCACTGTCCCCTGGTATTGATAAACAGTACTATCAATGGTTATGGTTAGACTAAGATAAAAGGTACTTTTGACATTCTAATTGAGTTAAGATGTGACTTAACCCAACCACAACATCAATGAGACATGGTGATTAGGTGAGGTCAAGACTGAACCTAAGCACAACGTCACTGTGATGTCACAATTAGGTAGGGTTGAAACCTTACCTAAGAAGAATGTCACTGACATCATCAATAGGTATGGTTCAGACCAAACCTAAACACAACATTCTTTTGACATACTGTTAAGGTGCAGTTAAGACCTAACCTAATTAGAATGTTACAAAGACATCACATATTTGGTCACAGTGACATTTCTTGGAGCCATCAAATAAACGTCACTGCAACATCGAAATCTCACATAACAAGAATGTCTCTTTAGGTATGGTTACAACTTCACTCAGTCAGTAAGTATCAGTTATATTTATAACATGTACCTTGGTTGTTAGAGTATCGATATGTAACGGAATATGTTAGATAACATTAATTAACATTATATAACAACGAGAACAAGTTAGATTGATTTGGACATAAATATACCATTAATATTTATTTATCCTTCCTAATTACATCGACTCTAAAGCTTAAAATGTTGCTTGGATGGTGGTTGGAACGAGAATGAAGATCTGTAACGCGCTCCAGTATTTATAGTGACGTGACAACAAGTTGGCCGGAGCCATGGTTACGGCGCGGTGACGTCAGCGGAACCGTTAAAATAATTATTTTGTTTAGGTCTCGCCTCACAAAATATTTCATTTATAACTTGTACCTTGGTTGTTAGAGTATCGATATGTAACGGAATATGTTAGATAACATTAATTAACATTATATAACAACGAGAACAAGTTAGATTGATTTGGACATAAATATACCATTAATATTTATTTATCCTTCCAAGTGGTCCAAACCAAACCTAACGTAGTGAAAGAAACTTATCATATTTAATTTTATGATTTATAGAGGGCTTGATATATTTGAAAATACAATCTGAACTCCATTGGCCTCTCTCTTTAATATAAGTTATTGAAGCACCCTTATTATGAAGATTTGTGGTGCCTCCCCTTCTTAGGGGATGTGTAGAAAAATTACCAACAACATTGGCTTTTGATAATAACAATTTGAAATATTTGTTAACACCAGAATATGTTAAATACTCCACTTTTTTGCTTGAGAAGAGGGGTTCATCCCTAGACTTGGGATACCAATAATACAATTTTTCAAGCCAATACACTGCGCATGTCTTTTTATTTTTCAATCTATAGGTATTTCATGACAATGGCCTGGCTTTTTTGTTTTGGAGGATGGCACATTTACCACGCATCCCCAAGAGTAAAATTTAACATTTTCTCTTTTTAACATGTGGTTTGACATTACAGCATGTCCCACCCTCAGGAGTGTTCTAAATAAAAATACAATAACCATCCATATAAGGATACTAAACTGGTCAGACCATTTAACCTGCCTATACAATGCATCTAGGTGTGTTTCCTCTAGTGGATCTTTACTATCCACTGTAAAATTTACAGCATTTTTTACACCCTTTATGGTCATCTTTACATTTTCATCAGACCATCCTGCTACTGGATAAGCCTTCACATTGTGGAAATATATAACCGCCTGATAATAACTCACTACGGAAGAGGGTTTCATAAATTAAGAAATATAAGCTATATAGAGGCAAGCTTGAGATGAATTACATTTATAGCGTTGCCAATTGAACTTTTTACATACCTTTTTGTACATTTTCCATTGCCCCTTCCGTAAATTCTGGGTGTTTTTGCACACGACGGATTTTTTCAATGCTCTCAGGCGCTTTTTTATCTCCATTTTCTCTGCAAAATTCAAATATTGCGTTAGCACAACACAAATTTGCTCCTACAAGACATTTTTTACATTCTCCCTCACTCCTAATATATAATAGCCTAGACAGTGTGTCAGCAACTAAATTATTTTTTGTATTAATATAATGAGGGACCAATCTTATTTTATATATTTTGCAAATCCAAAATAGCTCCCTAAGCCAGCTCATACATGTTGGGTTAATACTAACTCCCTTCCTAATCATATGATACACCTGTGTGTTATCGGTATATATATTTACACTATGGTTTGCAAGTTGGCTCAGCCATGCCTGCACACCTCGAACAATTGGATATAATTCTAGCTGATTTATATTATTTTTGTCATAAACGATATCTGTTGGAGCATTTATTATATGACCACAGCTGGACCCCTCCAGCTTAAAGCTATCATCCCAGCTACCAGCTAACCAGGAGCTACCCATGTATATGCCGAACCCTTTCATTGAGGAGTCTGATACCAGTGGGAGGGGAAATTCCGTATATTCTATTTTTCTTTTGCCATTGAAATTTAAAAAAAATTTCTTCCACCATAATAGATCATCTCTACACGCCTGGCCTATTTTTATTGCCTTTAATTTATTTTTTACTAATACTTTATAAAGGTTATATATCCTCCTACAATATATTCTGCCACCATCGACTACGTGAGAGCAGTGGGACAAAAGGCCCCCTAAGCTTTCCAATTCCTTCCTAGAAATTGTTGCTTTTTTGACATGTTTTTCTAACAGTTTCTCTAGTTTCTCTAGTTTCTCCTTAGGCAGTCTTATTTCCATTAATTTAGAATCAATTTCAAGGCCTAAATATTTACATATCCTGCTAGGAGGGCTTACTTTTCCCCATGAAATATGGAAACCAAGATATCTTAGGACCCTTATAACCACTTTTTGAGCCCATTCAGCCTCTTCTATCGAGCCGGCGACTACAATGAAATCATCCAGATAATTCACTGCTTGTATACTGTACATATCTGATAGAATATGATAGATAAATTCTGATATCTCATTAAAATACATTGGCCCTAGCCTTAGGCCAAAAGCAAGGCGTGAGTCCTCAATATATACTTCTTTATTATCTACCTCCCACCTAAGCCCCATATATTTTCTATGGTCTGGAAATAATGGAACTGCTCTATAGGCTGACTTTATATCAACTACTGCCATATAATCCTCCTTGTTTAACAAGGCTAAAACATTGTCAATGCTTTTATATTTGAACTCCTGTATTATTTCCTCACAATAATTATTTACTGAATATTTTTCAGGCATAGAACAATCTGTGATAGGCCTAACGCCCCCGTCTGGCTTTGGGACAGCTCCCATACTATGAATACATGCTGGCTTTTCCTCCGCTATTTTCAAATAGCCTTCAGCGAGTTCTTTGCCAATAATTTTGTCTAACTTTGACTTGTTTTCACCCTCAAAGACCGAGTTATAATTTTTGCAGTCGTATTTTAAGCCGTCAACAGGCACTGAGCCGTCAACAATTTTGAAGCCGTCAATGATACCGTCAACAGTAGGTCTAAACCTATTTCTGCATTCCTCTGTACCCAAGGACAATAGATATTCAAATCGACAGGGCCTAAGTTGAGCTATTTCGCCCCCAATATTGTGGATACATGTACAAACGCCTCTGGCACACTTCTCGTAGACGGTTATGTCCGCCCCGCTTGGCGAGCGGGACACGAATAAGATATTATTTAGAGAAAAATTAATATCTTCACTATTTGCCGATAGATTTTGATCAGCTTTTGTATTTTTGTCGACAAATACCCCATCACACAGATTATTGGCACTAACCTTGGTTCTATCGGCTAAATCATTGTTAAAATCCAGAAATTCATCCTGCAAAATGACTTTTTCACCCTCCTCCTCCGTAAGGCTATGTGTACTATGAGCACAAGGATCCGTGACGTCACCACTTTTTGTACCGGCTTGTCCGGTCAACATTGCAGGAGCGCCCGCATTACATGCATTTTCAAGAACAACTTTATCATGGATTACCTCTATTTCATGCGTGAAATTACCATCCGGGGGATTTAACTCGTCCTCAAGAACACGGAGGAACCCAACATTACCATCACATTTGCGAATTATGGAGTAAAAAGGAACATTTTGGATCTCAGCAGCCGGCTGAGGTTCCCGCGACTGGGTCACCACACAACAATCGATGATGTCACAGTTATCAGATAAGTCGTAACTAAGAGCTTGCGCGTCTAGCAACCCAGGTTTTCCAGCCTCATCCTACTTTTTGGTCGTTGTACTACGCCCACAATCTTTTTTGGCATGTCCTTTCTGGTCACAAATAATGCAGGCGTGAAGCAACCCGCACTTTCCGGAACACCCTGCCTCGGAATTGAAACGGAAACAAATCTTTTCTGACCCGTTTGCACCCCCAGAATATTTCTGTTTGTTCTTGTACGAGCCCCCTGACTTGTTAACTGAGGCCTTGTAGGTGTTGTCAAAGCTAAAGTTTGAGAACACATCTTCCTGTTCGATTACACCAAACTGCTCGTAACCTAACCTATCTGCCCGTTCCCTAACGGTCACATCATATCTATTAAAGCAATCGAAAATATACATCCTTTTTGAGGCTTTTTCCGCGAGTAACTTAACGTGCTTTACAGCTGGTTGAGGGTCTTTCTTATCTTGAATCAATTTCTCAATGGTTTTTAAACCAATTACCAGAATTTCCTCTACATTTTTGGGTTTTTCCCCCTTGTTACAAAACTTTTTCTGGGCAAAATTCTTTGTTTTACCTTTTCTTGTTTCAGGGGAGGAGGAGGGACTGCCTGAAGACGTCCTAGAATGGTCTGAACTCGTTGCTGTACGCTCCTTGTGTCTGGAAGGGCGCTGTTGCCGCCTTGGCTTGGATCTCTTCTTAACCTCCTGCCAGGCCTCTTCCGACGATGAATCGGCGTTATCAGACGACCCTTGGACATCTCTTGAAGCTTTCCTGCTGGCCTCGCCAGTTGTTGAACGGTTGCTGCCATGCAGGTAACGGTACGCTCCAGTCTTGTCATCCTGTCATTCATCCTGTCCGTCGGAACTTGGTGCCGGACTGCTTTTGGGCTCGTCGAGGACAATGAACCCCGGATCGTACCAGAACGGCTACGACCCCTCTTCGCCCCACCACCATCTTCTCCTACAGTGTCAGAATCCACTAACACTGCCAAGGTATCTGTACGCTCACATTTCTTGCCCGTAGGCGCTTCATGCCTAACTCCACATTTCTTGCAAAGATTGTTTTTTCTCTGCCTCCTGCCCATGATTTGCGCGTAGTGGAACCTCTAATGCGTTGATAATGCATTTGAAAATGTGTTAAATGCGTTAAATAGTCGTACTAAACCTTCCTAAACCCCTTAAGGAAGTCTGCTGGAGATGTTGCTTGGATGGTGGTTGGAACGAGAATGAAGATCTGTAATGCGCTCCAGTATTTATAGTGACGTGACAACAAGTTGGCCGGAGCCATGGTTACGGCGCGGTGACGTCAGCGGAACCATTAAAATAATTATTTTGTTTAGGTCTCGCCTCACAAAATATTTCGTACTTTTTAAGTTATGTCTCTAAGTCACCTAATCAACACGTCATAACTACAATATTTTTAGGTTTGATCATAACCACACATAATTAGTTTGTATCAGTTACGTTCTGTTTCAGTTATGTCTCAACCACACCTGATTGGCACGTCACTGTGGTGTTACATTGTAAGGTGGTTCTAACCTGATGTTCATAGAAAGTCATTATTACGTTCTTTTTATGGGATGTCATAGTATCCCCCTGAAATCATGTAACTGTTATGTAGTTTTATGTGGGTAATAAACCAAACAAAATGGTACGGTCGCAGAATGGTTCTGTTATGTCACTTCTTGCCTGGGTAGTGAACAAAACAAATCCTTGAAAATTCCTGTGTATTTTTTCTCATTACCTATTTAACCATACTCATTTATGGATAAAAGGTGTACATCATATAATCATAGCAAGCCATATACTGCTCTCTCCATGTAGATAAAGTCACATTTCCAAAATTCAGAATCATAGATTTCTTAAAGCTTCCTTTGTTGCTTTTTCATTTTTATACGATTAAGTGGTATTTGTATGATTTTTATTGACAGTCTTTTTCGATTCGTGACACTTATTTAATGGTGACAAATATTCATAGATTTTCGTTGATCACAGTTCTAATCATTAGATTTTCATTGCCTTGTATATAAGCCATCCTGCTATTAAAAAATCCCAAGCAAACTATTCATTTCTCAGTATTAATTTTGTCTTCCACTGCCAACTTGTCTGTGGCAGTATTTAAATATTGTCGATAGCTATTTTAAGGAGAGTAAAAAACCCTGAGTAGCCAAGGTGACAGACTCCCTTTGAATTGGCCCATATATATGGTAACGGGTCTCATATGCATGATGGGAAAACAAAAAATAAACACATTTCTATTCTTATTGCATTTAAAGACATAAACATTTCTTGACTTGTAGATGATCGTCAAGATGAGGGAAGTCCCCCTTGAAAGTTCACAAAAATGTCTTCGTATTTTGTCACAAAGCGAAATTTTTTAAAAGCTGATTTTTGATTACATAAGCATAGTTGTTTAGATGATGGCACTTACCTATGCGATTCACAATTCTGTTAGTCAAACCAAAGACATCTTCACGAACAACCTGTAAGGCAGCGTCAATTGAGGTAAAGCCACCTGTTCTACTGTTGGCCCTGAATGCTGCTAACAGTTCGCTGTTACTGTTATGTTCATACAGGTTGCTGATAATTGTTACATCATCGGCATACATCAGAAGAGCCATCCGGACGTTGGTTGGCCCAATCCTGACATCATTGATGAGGTTGGTTGTAAAGTTTACCATCAGTTCCCAGTTCTGGTCAGACACACTTCCCGATGAATCCAGGACAACGGCAACATCTAAGGGAACCTGGCAGATCTGACCTGCAGGAAAAGAAAAGAAATGGGCCATTCGATCTGCAACTAAACAAAAACTACGCAAAATATTTCTTTTTCTGACCAACACATGGGCTCTTAAATTAAAAAAAGAGAAGCATCCAATCAAGTTACAACTCAGCCGTTTGCTCCGTACCACTGCACATGCGCATATTAGGGTACTGTCTGTGGCAGGCTTCAATCTAGTAAAAGGTGCCGTGTCATATGTTAGGAAATGCTTATAAATAAGAATGCATCCCTGAATGAAAAAGGTATAGGCCAGTAAGGGCAGATACAGGATTAATTTCGGAACGTGGGGCGTCCGGATATAGGTTTAAGGCTATATTCCACGTAGGTTCAGTGCCAATTGCATTCTTTTAATTACAGAAACACAAGTTTACTTTCATTCAGATACACACATGTGTGTTGGTATCTGAACAAAAGTAAACTTGCATTTCTGTAATAAAGGACGCAAGTGGCACTGAACGCATCATGGAATATAGCCTATATCAACGTGTTGGTATTTGAATGCAAGCAAATTGTGTTTCCTTGGTTGAATGAATGCATGTGTCACTAAACGCATCATGTAATATAGCCCATATACTTGCGTCTGGAATACAGGCTTAAATGGAAAAACTGTTATAATACAGAATGGCATTCACTGAATAGAAAAATAGCCAATCCTCCAGTGCCTTTCAGCCTATTTATGCCCGAAATGCCTTTAGGCAAAAAGTCAACTCATATGGTCTTTTACAGGATATACTCCTTTTCATACCTGTTTCATTTAAAAGAAGAAAATAACACATTGATCTCCAAAATGGCTTGCCATCTTGATTAAACGTAAATACGGGTAACCACTGTAGTGCCATCTGTTGTGATGTTATTCTTTTTGCTGGATATCTTGGAAAACTCATTGTGGCCCTACCGACACAATTTCAGCATTTAAAGTAAAAGTCACAGATATTCATATTTGAATATTGAAAAATGTACTTTTCTCAATAGACTTCCAAAAAACAGTAATTCATTCAGGTGCTCATATCTCTATAAGCGATACGGTGACATAGGATTTTTGAAGTTCTTTGTGTACCTCATACATCCCTCTAACCACTCTCAGGGTTTCAAATTTTCTTTCGAGATCTAAGAAACCAGACACCTGTATTTACCTTTAATACAAGGACATTCCTATTATAGATCTAACTCATAAAAACACTGTTTTTTTAAATTAACATATATTCGAAATCAAAAGTAGCCTGAAAGCTTGATTTTCCTTTTGCTGTAGACAATATGAGTAAACTTCATATTTATGAAATACAAACATAAATGCCTTACCCTTTGTGAGGCCTAATACTACGGCAAATGCAAGGAGCCTCAACATGGTGTTGACTGTTCCTGGTACCGCCTGGTGCAGGTCTGACTCTAGATCTGGTCAGCTGGGGTCACTGCAATATAGGTGGATATCTAAAGCCCCATACCCACTAGGTGATTTTGACCAGAATCGTTCGATTCACTGGTGCTAAAATCGGCCAACTCTACTAGAAGAGTCGGCTGATCTTAGCGCTGACTCATATCAAACATATATATTTATATATAACATACTGACTGGTAATCTGAATCGGTGCTAAAATCTGCCAATCTTATGGGAGAATATTGGACTGATCCTAGTCGGCCGATCTGATCAAATTCGCCTAGTGGGTATGGGGCTTTAGATCAATTAAAGCAAGATCATTGAACTCAGGTGCAGTAACATCTGCCAAACTGTCTGAGTGTTTGGTTTTTCTGTACTGGGAGAAAGAGAAACGACAGACACCAATGGATAAGTTGATAAATGGAGCATTGGCTTCTGTGGAGACCATACATATTTTGCCAACTGACATATTGAATGAACAGACACGCATGGTGCCAAGTTTGCTGTGGTCTGCATGACCAGAAACAAAGAGAGCAAGAAAGAACCATCTACCAATATTGACAATTAGGTTAGGCCTGTGGCCTCTATGAAGGACATGCACGTGTGTAAACTAACATATCTACATTACCTGTCTACTCTAGGAAGTATAAACGCTTCATATGACTATAGCTTTTTTTCTTCTTTTCTATGTTTTCTTCTACATCGTATTTTTTTAAAAATACGTAGCTTATACTAACTATGCTGGTCATAACCAAGACCACAAGGCCAAACAGTAATATAAGACAAGGCTTAAATTCCACCAACTCTGCCCAGCCAAAATATGAGTTAAGTTTAGTTTATAATACTCCTATGACTCTTGGCATAGCATTATAATTATCTCAGAACAATAACAATGAGTACATACACATCAAGGGTCGGGAGCCCAAAATTGTTTAAAATATGCATACAGTCATTTTAGTACAATGTTATATCAATTTTGTCTCAATGGGTGTGTGGTGGTGAGCATAACTATAGGAGTTATTCCCTCCATACCATTTCATTGTGTTAAAAATAAAACTTTTCCACAAAGGGAAATAGTATAAAAAGAATTATAACCAAAATATATAAAAAAAATTCAGTTTGACAACTCTCAAACCCGTGAGATAGCCATCACCTGTCTACCAGCCTTGGCAACCAGCCAGTTGACCAATGGGAACAGCCAAACCTTGGTTACGACAACAACACTGGTCACATGACAGTAGTCACACCAAAAGAGTGGGAGAACCAAACCCCCACCTGTCATTTGTGGTTGAGTACCATTTCTGCAACGTCTGCAGGCCCGTAACTAGGGGGGTAGGTGGGGGTGGCGGGCCACCCCCCCATAAAGGAAATCTTTCCAAAAGTTCCACCTTTCTTTGCAAAATTTAATGTAAAACCCCCTAAAGAAAGTAGGAAAATATTGAAAAGTTCCACCTTTTACTGCTCGCCACCCCCCTTTTCAAGTTCAAATTATTGAAAATATAGGCAGAAGTTCCACTTGTGGAACCTCGCCACCCCCCCACAGGAGACCCTGGGTACGGGCCTGGAGTCTGTGCACCTAGCATGCATTACCATCATACATTCTGGTACAAGGCGTGCGGGGTGGTGAAGTGGTTAGAGTGTCCGCCTGGTGTGTGGGCGGCCTGGGTTCGATCCTGGGCTGTGCTGGACTGCTATACCACTCTGTATGTCTCCCTGTGACAACAACAGGGATATCAAAGGCTCCTTGAGGGCCACTGGCTGTTGTGTGTATGGCCCTCTCTATGGGACCATGCACATTAAAGAACACCTGCCTCGGTAAAAGTGTAGGGGTATGGTCTCTACCTTCTCATAGATTCGATCACCATCACCACCCTTGATATGACCCTGGCAGTTAATTAGGGTGTAAAGCAACCAATAACCAACCAACCATTCTGGTACAAATTCAGTGTGTATTTTTTGCTTAAGGGGGTGGGGTGTGGGGGTGTAAGATATTTTAAAATCGGCATACATATTAAATGGAAGGCCCCATATCTATTTGCGAAAGTGTTACGGCTACCATCCCAATTTAATTCAGGATCTCTAATGCAATGGTTTGCGTAAAGTAAGAAATTTTGCAAAAGAGCTATGTAACAAATCAGTTCTTACTTCCTGAAGGTTTAAGTTTTCAAATATTGCAAATGGTATGATGATATAACACATAGAAGGTGACATTTTGTCATACTATTGAGCTAAAATGGTATTTATTTTATCTTTAGTTAATTCCGATGGTGTTTCATTGATATAGTTCTTATTTGTTTGTATCTTGTATAAACACGTTGAATCGCTCGTTAGACTGTATGATGTTTGTCGCAAGTCATTTACTTTTTGCTACTTGAAGGTGTGTAAATAAACGGTTACTACTGAAATTAGGAGAGTTCTTCATTATTGTTCATCGTATTAGCTAGCTTTCGTTCTTAATCCAGGTAGATCTTTATCCGGAATATTTGTCTGTTCTTCTGTGATAGAGATTCTAAGTAAGGGGCTCATTCCTATACAAAGAACACATGCTTGGCAAGAGGAGATTTTATTATAACGTTCCAACCAGGTATAGCTATCGAGGTCTATACGCTCAGCAACTGTTGGGAGAGTCACCTCCCGTCTACCAGTGTTGGAGACCATCGGTATAGTCTCTGCCACATCCAGTACTCCATCCTTAAGGCAAAGCTTAAGCTGTCCCAATCCTTACTATCACCTCATTGTAGTGATTACTACAGTCTCAACACTACCGATTATGATCCGTTTGTTAGACTATTGCTCCAATGTGTTCTGATCAAAGTCTATATTGGTCTGCTCGTCTATTCTAAGTCTCATACTGCGTATATAGCGCCAGCCAAAGGCTTGGTGCTATATGCATATACTCTAACACCTATAGTAGTTCATACTTCTCATTCTTACTAACATTAAACTAATTCTATTTCTAATTCCACGAAAAGCTATCGTAGATGACAAGACCCTTTATCTCATAGTATTCTCTTAAGCTGGGCATTTTCGTACACCAAACTCATAACGTTCCCTAACAGTCTTTCTTATTGCACTAGTGTCCCTTTTGTACCTGTGCATACCTGAAGAAGAGCGAACTAACTCAGTTACAATCTTTTCCGCGAGGGGGCATCATCATCCACGACAACCCTTTACACTATACCTAGGCCACAGGACAGTGGCGCCGAGTTCACACACTAGCGTCACTCGATTCACAACACACTCTTGCCAGTACTGGATAGTTTACGACGATTACTATTAACTTCTAAAGGATATAATAATTCTTTTGCACTGGACTTCAGTGCACTATGATACTTCCAAAATTAAATGATCCTCACTCCTATTGTTACAAACAAAAAGCTGACTTGGGTCATTCAGGTGCTCATTCATTATTTCTTTGTACTTTTGTAAGGTACTGTTAATAAATGTTTGCTGTACATTTAAACAAGTTGGTATAATATGTATAGGACTCATCAGTAATTGATCTGAGTGCAGGCTCAGCAATACATGCCAAGAATTCCTAATATGTTCCCATTGTCAGTGGCCCGTTGCACAGTAGAATTTCGTTGTGAGGATCAAACAACGAAAGCATAATGCTTAACAGCGAAATGTTTCTTTGTTACAAAAATTTTCCCCTGTAATGAAAATAGTAGAAATCTCTGGTTCTAATAAATGGAATTGAATTCTGTAAATTGATATAAAAAGGGAGGAAATTAGAGAAAAACCAGTAAAAGTTACAACTCTTTGAGGGCATTCTAAATATAGAAAAAAAATTGTTGAAAAAGATTTCGTTGTTAGGAAAATATCTGCAAATAATTTATTAAGCAACAACCAACTCTTTCACTATTTATTATATTTTCGTTGTTATAAAACCCATTGTGCAACGGGGGTTTACTGAAGCCTCATTTCTCACTCCCCACAACAGCAGTCACAGACAAAGCCTACGGCTAATCACCATAATTTCTATATTTGAGGTAGGTACTTTACTTGATTCTGATGTTAACGTAAAGAATTACAAGTTTCTTTCAATTCAGGTTAATGGTGTAAAGAGAATGATATGAATATCAATAAGATAAAATTAATGATTATGAATAAGAACAATGACAGGCATATTGAAATGATCTATTGTAACAACGATAACTTTAAGATATTCTTAAGAGAGATGTTGTTTATTATGATAGTTATTGTTATAACAATACCCCTTTTATCTTTAATAATTGTTTCTCACGGATAAAATTGAATTCTGTAAATTGATATATGAAGGGGTACCATTTTGCTATATTCTGTACAAATAACAGCTCATTAACAGCATTCTAAACAGTTCTTTTTTTGTTTCAAAATGTGTGTATCACAAGCAAAGTTGTTATGAAAGGTTTAGTTAATTTGCCACCTTGCGTTGTTATGAGAGGTATTATGTAATGGGGCCCTGGTATTCACTAACATCAAGTTATAAATATCTGGAGGTATGACTTGACAATGAACTGATTTTTCTAGATAATGGGTACATCATGAAGGTGTATTTGTGCTGGACGATTTTTTTCTGCCACAATATCCATATATTTGATGCAACAATTACCATCTAGCCATGATAAAATGATTGCAAAGGAGCCATTTTGTTGTAAGAAGAAGAAAATAAAGTAATAGCATTCACCCTATGAGACAAGTACCCATGCAATGAGATGGATCAAGCCCCATGATGCTCCCCGTGGAGCTGACTTCTCAGTGTGAATGTTATGCAATCAATTTCTCTAGCTTGCAATCGTTTTGTCGCTGGGCTCTGCAACGGGACCATAGGCCAGGCTGAATCGGGCTTTCTTTTCAAAATAGATCCCTCTCTAAAATCTGAAAGCTGAGACAAAATGGATCCAACATTTGATCAGGGATGCGTCAATGTAACATTTCCAACATTCCACGATTGCAGGGAACCTCGTCACCTTGCATGAATATGCATTTACAGTCTTAGCAAAAGCTTTCAAACATTACTGGTGTGATGAATGTCTATTCATCAGTGTCAGAATCAGGTATTGAGAATAATAGAATGTTATGAATTAAAGTATATTTTGTGAGGGCCCGAAAGCCTGAAAGCCCGAAAATATTGTAAACCGGGTGTGACGTCAGAGCGATCATGTGATTTTAGATGGCCAATCAGAGCCGAGTATTAGGGTATAAAAAGGGGTGGTGAGGCCCAGAATAAACAGTTCCATCTTGGTACTCCTTGTGTTCACATGTGTCTTCTTCCCATAGAAAAGCCTTCTAAGGGGTTAAAGACGATAAGATGATTAAATAGCACATAGTTCATTAGACAAATCGAAGTAATTAAGGAGAAAAAGTAGAATGGGGTACGAGAACCCGAAGGACCGTTCATAGATAATTAGAGAAAAAGTAGAATGGGGTACGAGAACCCAAAGGACCGAGACATGGTACGACAGCCCTAAATGACCCAAGGAACGACCCGTGATAGGAAGACCGGACAAGTACGGAAGCCCGAAATAGTAAGCAATCGTCCCGTGACCGTGGGTATAAATGCATGACCGGCTCGGCCCCACACTTCCACCCACTAGGCAACCGTCGGCCTGACGTCCCACAGAAGATCGGAGTATACATCCATCCCTCGGACGAAAGAGTACACCCATTGGGTCACCACAGACCCATCCCCCCATTTTCCTTTAACCCCCGTCCACCATGCCCGATGTCCGGAACATCTCAGGCCCGACTGACCGGCGTACACCTCCCCCCTCAACGAATACTGATTTCCCGATCGACCCGCATTCATTCCCCCTCGTGTGCAAGGCACGGATCTTGATCTTACACCTCGGCTTCTTGTTCGGGCTCTTCGTCTGGCTTGTAACCAAAATAACCCTCACGTCCCTCTGTCATAGAAATCAGAAACCCTGAACTACTGAGGAATGTCACACTATGAGTATGATACATTTGTTTCTTACTACTCTGGCCACAATCCCACAATTATGTTATGTCAGTTATCATTCGGGAGACTATATTAATAAGTACACCCAAATCTTGATATGCTATCATATCCTATGCCCCCGCCTATGCCTCTGTGTGAAGTCACAAAACTGAATGTTCTAGTCTTTCACCCAATTCCACAGGCCTATGTGAATCAAAAAGGTAGCTTTTCTATAACTTTGGAGTAGTACTAGACTGACAACCTTCCGTTCTTAGGTTGTTAAAACCAACCCCATGTCAGAGTATTTTAGTTGAATCTGAATTGTGGAAATACAATCATTTGATGGGTGTGAAAGTTTAGCTTAAATATAAGATATGAAATTGGGAAGAAAAAAAGAAAAGGGCATCCGTAATCAGTGAACTTCTTTATTGCTGTTAGTGAGACGAGGTGTAGTCTTTCCTAGTCAGGACCACAATGAACAAAGGCTAATCAAAAAAGGCGCCAAGTGGGGAATTCTATCCCATAATTTGGCTTGCCCTGGGCTTACCTGTCTTTTCATTGGTCAGTGCCTAACACTGTATGAAAGCTCTTCTTCCATTGGTCAGTGTGGATAGGGGTTACCACACCATATATTTTGTGTTGTACTAAATGAATGTTAATATTTATATTTTACTGAGAGAATATTGAGGTGTGTTGATTTTAATTCAACTATATATATTTTCCCTATTTTAGACAGGAAGGTACATTGTGGTTTCGCCGGTTAGGGCTCATCAGCTGAACTTGGATAGGTGCTTTGTTGCCTATGGACTGTATTCAGACCTGAGTCTTTTATGCTTTTTACAGTCTGTATGGTGTTTCCACCTTTTATTCAGAAACCCAAATATCTTGTGTATAGAAAAATTATTAACAAACTTCCTTATTGCCCTCAGAAACCCAAATATCTTGTGTATGGAGAAATTATTAACAAACTTCTTTATTGCTGGCCCGCTAGTATATCACATGTTCAGAAACTTCTATGCTTAGTAACCCTATAATTTCAAGCTTTAAGTTTCCCCCAGCATTAACTTTTTCTAATGTAACTCCAGACTTACCTCAAGTTTGAAAAGCTAATGTTATGTCAAGCTTAAGCTAGTTAGATAAGCTCCCCTAAATTAAAAGCTGAGTTAGGTGCCCTAAACTTTAGGTATTCTAAGACATGAAAAGTGTGACACGTCTCTTGATTTAGACCACCTTTTAGTTTTATAACAGACCAGATCACATAACATACTCTCTACTCTTGTTTACAATAATTGTGCCAGTAAGTAACTGGTAAGGTTGCATATAATAATAGTGATAGTTATGGTGAAGGAATTGTGAGATAGCAGTTCTGTAGGATATGAAGTGGGTTTTATTCTGTGATTCACACTAGTTTAGCTGTATCCTGCAGGTATACACTTAGAGCACATATTCAATAATTGTCCAAATGTATAATGTTAGACCTGAAGGTTATTGTCCAGTTAAGTTCACATTGTCTTAAATGTTGCTGTTGCTTTGGAAGCATAGAGATAGGCTCATAGAACAAAGACTTGCTGGGTGGGAGAGTTGTCTCTGAGTTGTCTCAGTGTTCCGTCATTCCTGACCAATACTAATGACCAACCTATCAAGACTAACTCCGATGGGCGATGGCTGGAGCTCTTATATGTTTGATACAGGATGTTTACATCAGCCTCTGACAAGTCATGCCTTGTCAGCACGTCTCTCGGTTGTCATGGGGAATCCCAGCTTCTGCAGTTTCTTTGGGTGACACAGACTGCTACGTCACTTGGGTCTGTGTGTCACATCACTGTTACACTCGTAAGATAAATGGGGTTGTCCTTACATCCAGGTTGAGGCTGGGTAGCAAGTTGCAATACCTCTTATGTTACTTTACTTCTTATTACATTTCGGTTTCAATAATACAAATTCTCATATAGAGATTATATATTATGACTTTGAAAGGGTTGCAATTATGCATAAATCATTTCTAAATTGTTCACAAACTCTAGGTAGAATTAAGCCTTTGTGGAAAGTGGAACCCTGATCCCTTATCTCTCAAAACTGAGGCTAGGGACAACCATGCATTATCTATTGCTAGCCATCAAAATTACTTTCTCAGAGGTAAGTACTGAATAAAACATACTGATCATTTCAAGTGCAAGAATAACAGTCATTTTACATCATTTTGAGCTTCATTACTTTAGATGACATGTAATCAATTCAGTCAAGAAAGTCTATATTCTTTTAGTAAAATAACTTTAATGTAAAATAGTGTTTTTTTTGGTACTTTTTCTAGTAACAATAACAAGAAAAAACTTTATCAGGCTGACCGATGCTAATCTTATCTCGTTCTAATAATTCAATTGATAAATCTCAACTATCTCAATTTTGGGGTTTTCGTTTCCTTCAGTAGGCACTAAAACTCAAAACAACAATAATTAGATTGTATGTTCTTGACATACATTGTAGTTACTTCATAGTTTCTGTATTTTACCTACAGGGTGCTTATGGAGACTCCTGTACAAGCTCACCATGTTTAGGAGGAGGGATGTGTCAGGTTGTAGGAGATGAGTATCAATGCAACTGTACATTGGGAAGGCATGGGAGTAAATGTCAATATGGTCAGTACGATCAGTAAAGGAATATGACCATGGCTCAAAGGTTTAATGCTTAACAAATCAATAATGACACACTAGTACTGATTTACATGTGGATTACAATATCAATACACTAACACACATGGTAAACATTGTTTATAGGTGTTCTGACTTCAGGAACTGTGACTTTTATATACCTTTACATTCCTTCAAAAATATAATGACTTCAAAGAGGTGTGCTTTATTCCCATACGTACATTAGACCTTTAGTCAATGCCTTGGTCTAATTATAAGTCATATCCTCACAGTCATAAGGGATACCCTCCCAGTCATAAGCGATAGCTATTGGTTCTTTTTATATCACTTGTGTTATACAGAGGGAGACAATTAGTCACCTTGCAACAGAAAGCATCTGGTTGGAGAGTATGTGGGCAAAATGGAATATTAGATTACCCTAGAATATATGTATATATATATATATATATATATATATTACTTTTTCAGTATATTCAGAGAATAAACATCATGTTTTAACAGTATTTGATGGAAATTTCCCAACCACCCAAATGTTATTTTATACTAGCGTATTTTATCAACAGAACCTATTGATACAATTTTATAAATAAAATCAGATTGTTTTTTGAAGATCTAAAATTGAAACATTATTCCTCTTTTTCTAATGTATCCTTCATAAATATTTCAAATATTGAATGTGAAAAATCTGTATTTTCATTATAGATGCAACCTAGAACTTTCTTTATGGGACATCCAGTACAATACAAGCGATGGTGCACTATGGAGATTGATAATAAATCAAAGTATTCTTGAAGTTATTGTTGTTTTAGAATGGAATCACAGTTTCATACATGAGATGCTTTAGTGTGCTTCTATGAATTTGAAATAGAAAAATCTATAGAGAGTAGAATGTAATATCAGCATACTAATAAGTAATTGATTTGATATTTTACTTTCTCTGAGGATTAATACATTTTGAGATGCAAACGATTCTGAATAGCTTTAGTAGGGAATTCTACATCATGGAACATCACATCATTTGTTCATGGTTATCATGGTTTTCTATTACTGACTTTTTAGCAATGGAAAGCTTTGATGGGATGGCTCAATTTTTAGGAGAGTGATCAGTCTTGTCCATTTTCATCAATTGTTAGTGAGGACTTGACCATGCTA
This sequence comes from Lepidonotus clava, assembly GCA_936440205.1. NCBI lineage: Eukaryota > Metazoa > Annelida > Polychaeta > Phyllodocida > Polynoidae > Lepidonotus > Lepidonotus clava. Next base: position 31,133,390 of record OW387150.1, read on the forward strand.
TATGATATATTTTTTTCAATATCAAAGAGTTGTTCTTGCCACTTTTAGGTTATGTATGCCATAAAATACTAACTAGTTATTAGAAGACACTGGACAAATTATGATTAACACAATCTTTCTGTTGTGTAGTGAGGACATTTTGGTTCGTTGCAGATTCTAATTGCTCCCCCCAGATGCATGTCAAAGAACTCAATAGGATTCCTGGAGAAAACCATAATGTGTTTGTTGATCTACACATCACCTGTTCAGGATATCTGGAGGCTGTTTCAGTACATGCAGTGAACCCAGGCACTTTTTGGGTAGATTTCTGGGAGGAACTATCCACAACGTACATTCTGAGGAAGTCAACTAGAGTTGTGGTGAGTTCTTCAGGTCTCCATTCATTTCTCACTTTACCTGACGGACCTGTACAGGTTGAGCCTGGGAATATCATTGGCTTTCATTTTGAGTGAGGAGCTGATGTGGTTTTATCTGTGGCTCAGTCAAACAAACCTAATCTTGAGGCTACTGGATACTTGGTTTCTCAGCTGTCAAGAGTATTTGGGGGAGAAAGGTATTCAGATAACCTTTTCATTGGAGATGAAGTCAGTTCAAATTTTCCAGCATTCAAGCGACTGCCATCTTTCAGCCTTTACATAATGCAAGGTGGTAAGTACATACTTGTAGTTTTCAGGTTATTCACTTTAAAAATAACATTATACTAGATATTTTTCTTAATCTTAACACAAACTCCTCTTTAATTGCACTACAATATCAACCTTATTTCAATTTTCAAATTATTAAGTCTATGACAAATGAAATGAGGATATCTATGATCTGTTGAAAATAGGAGTAAAATAATTAAGAGCCTAGTTCCTCAACATTTTCTTATTATCATCATTTAAAAGATTTGTTCCCCTAAGTCAATAGTAAATGGAGGCATGAAAGAGCATCAAATATATTGAAAATCTTAATATTACAAACTGTTCCCTGGCACTCTTTTGCTATGGGCAGATTAAATAAGGTTGCACATTCTTGTAAATCATACACAAGCCCACTTTCCTACCAGCATATAGAATATCACAGTTCATCATTCATTTAGGTCCAAGTGACTCTGGCCCCTTTAGGCTTAATACGGGTAATAAGTAAGTACTAAAGTTCTGCCCCATAAGGCCTTTATCATCCATAAGATCTCCAAGATGATGGGCTTCACCATTACACACCTTTAAATCTTCAGTTGAAATCCATGCAGTATTCAGCTAATGCTCATGAGGGTGAGTAGAAAAACTATAACTATGAGCATGAAAATTATTCCATACTGATTGTTTATATGTATTACCTCTCCTTGAAGAAACTATAGTATCCTAAAACAATTGACTGAATTACTAATCATGTGATGACTTCTCTTGTCCTTGGTTAGCCTCGACATGCTGCAGGAGATTCATTTTAAGCAGCTGAACTATGTGGCCCCAACCTTTCTTAGCTTGTTTGTTGATGTAACTAACTGCTGTGCTATAAACCCTGGCACTATTAGTCTAGGTTTATGGTAAGAACTCCAAGCTGCAGCATACATCATGAGGCAGACATTGAGACTTATTTTCAGCCTTCAGGTCTACATAATTTCCTTCTGTCCTTCCACCTCTACCTGATGGATGGACTGAGCTAGGCCAGAGCAGATTATCAGTATTCATGGTTTGCAACACAGGATACTCAGTTTCTCAGATGTCAAGAATAGTGGTTGTTGAAATGTACTCTGATGAACTTCACATTGGAAAGGAATGTCAACGTTTTAAAGGAATGAAAAACAAATTCCAGCTATAAACCTTCTTGACTATCTTGTTACTTTCATCAAGATATTATAATATTAATTCAATCAAATGTGAAACAGCGATCTTTTTTACGTCACCATATGGCATAACCTTAAATCACTCATGTTCTACTGTAATATCAAATGCTACCTTTCTAACATCAGCAGTACCTTGATATATGGTACATGTACATGCATATTTGCCGTAAAATATATGTTAAATTCACACTTTTCCTAGAGTTTTTGAGGAAAAACACTGCCACCAATGCTAAAGAATAGGCAGAGTCCTGCCTCGGCCCTGCAGTGTCATGTGGGATAGTTGCCCACATCAGAGGACGGTAATATGGTGAATTGAAATACCTATTGTGACCTACAATAAAGGTCTCCTGGATTATTATTTGGCAGGATTTCCATTTGAGATTAAAAGAATAATAAGCATATTGAACTCAGGCAGCCACATGTAGGAGTACATTGTGTTGACATCTCAAATCGGATACCCCTGTCTATATATTTTGTCTCACCTTCATTATTATCTCAAGCTCAGATTATACATACTAGCTTAGTTGCAAATATCATATTTTGGAAATACACCTTTACCTCCTTAAAGATCTCCAACAGGATTCTTGAAATGAGGCCTGAATATGCTTAATGACTTTAAGATTTAAACAATAATTGTTATCAAATAAAGTTCTTTTATAGTAAAAAGAGTGACAACAGCATAAAAGATTGAAAATGTTTTTAATGATTTAAGAGAAAAATTTATTGATATTAAAGGTGTATTTCTTTAAAAAGAAAACTGGTATCTGGTATGGTTGGTCTTTCCAAGGTTCACTGCAAACTGGTCCAGGAGGGATAAATCAGCCAAGTTTATGCTGAAAAAATAAAGGAATAATATTAGTAAAATGAAACAACTCTCAGCTTTGGTACTGAGAAAAGAACTACTATTTTATAACAATCTATACCTCAGTTTTATGTATCAAGGAAGACTGAATATAAAGTTATCCAAAACTATCCCTTTACTATCCCACTTATACCAAAGAAAAACTGGCAAAGTTTATACCTTCAGCAAAATGGTGCTCAGGCAGTGGAACTCTGTAGCCCTGTAGGAGGTAGAGGTGGTGCCCTGGTGTGGTCTGGAGTAGAGCCTCCGGCGCCCGGTGTGGGTCTGGAGCAGAGCCTCCGGCAGAGAGGGTACCTGTGAGCTGTAGTCCTCTCCTACACACCTCACAGGGAGAATGAATTCTGACTGGAGCCGTTGTTGTTGTTGTTGTTGTTGTTGTTTGAGTACTTAGCAAGTACTCTGGTGCATTGGGGGCTACCCTTGCACTCCAATAGTTGGGTTGAGTATCTCCTGAATGAGATAAGGATATTACTATCCAATTGTAAGGGTTAGTTGAGAACCATTTGAGCGTAAATTAGGATCTCATTAACTTAGCATGGTTTTCCATCATGGTGGTGTTACTGCTACCATGAGTGGAAGAAGTTCTTTATAATTTCTTTTTGCTTGAGTCTCTAGAATGCTTAATGCTATCCTTTCTGGGCTAGACCAATCTTTAATTGCTATATGTTGCAAAAGTTTCTGATGGTATGTTCGTAAGGGGGAGCAGTAGACAAGATAATGGATTGTCTCATCTTCAACTGGATGATTACATATATGACAAAAAGGTGTGCCTGTAATGCCCTCAAGAGAAGGAACATGTAATCTTAGAAGGGAAATACACCTTCTTAAAGGACGATGCCAAGGAAGCCCAAGAGTAGAATTGCGAGAAGGAACAGAGAGTTGTGAAAGCCATTTAAATGATCTAGTAGATCTAGCTGTATACATTGTTTCAGCAACATCATTGATTGTATGAACATATGTAGTTTTAATCTGACTAAAACTTCGAATGACATGGAAATCAATATCTTTTCTGTTAGTTGCTCTGTTTGCTGCAACATCAACTTGTTCATTGCCTTCAATTCCAACATGTCCAGGGACCCAAATTAAAAGAGGCCTATACAAAGAATCTTGTACAATGTTGAGAATCTCTAGTACCAATTCAGGATTGTCTACATATGCAGGGTTTGTGAGGACTTGTATAGCCCCCAAGGAATCAGTATGTATTACAGGTCTTCCTGAACCATTTTCAATTGCATCTCTTAGTGCCATCAAAATACCAACAAGTTCTGTCTGAAGAGATGATGCTCCATCTGAAATTCTTACTAAACCAGTTTTGTCTGGACCAGTGAAAGCCCCACCAGCTTTCTCATCCTTGACTGATCCATCTGTGTAATAGACCAAATCTCCAGATCTGGAAACCCTTTCTATATTGCTTTCAGCATGTCTCTTTGCTTCTTGGCATGAGACCAATTTTTTGGAGTCATAAGGCTTGTCAATAACATAATCAAAACAAGATCCTAACCATGGTGCCATTCCCTTCACCACTGGTCTCACTTGTGGAAAATGTCCAGGAGGACCAAACGACTTAAAAATATCTGTAGTTGCCAAACCCCAGGTTTTGGGGAAAACCCGACGATCTTTAATATAATCCTGGGCCAGACTAAAATTAAGAGGATGACTTCCATTAGTCAAAACCTTATATACAAAGGAACATTGTAGTATACGAAATCTAGACACCATAGGCGAGATGCCTAGCTCCTTCTCCATACTATCAATAGCTGTCCATGGTGGACATCCCAAAACAGCTCGCATCATTGCGTTTTGTATTCTTTGTACTTTTAGAAACTGTGTTTTTGACAAACTAGCCAATACCTGTGCCCCATACTCGATAATTGGGCGTACTGTGGCCACATACAATTTCTTTAGAATGAGTACTGTCACACTTGTAAATGAAGAAAAAACCTTGATAAAGTTAAGTCTTTTCCTTGCCCTAGCTACAACATGATCAACGTGTGGACCAAAAGTAAGATTCTTGTCCAAAATGACACCAAGGTACCTTTGCTTTGGTACCCATTCAATTTCTATTCCATGAAGATTAATTTTCTGTACAGGGATTATGTTGTGAAAAGACATGGCATACGTTTTTGTGGGTGAGAACTTAAGTCCTAGTTCCATTGATGTATCTACCAAAATGTCTATTGCCATTTGGAGAGCAGGTATGGGATTTTTACTGCTGGTATGGTACACAACTAGATCGTCTGCATATGCCAGAATCTTAACTCCCCTTGGAAGTTGAGCTTTAAGTAGTTCATGAATAAGCTGATTAAATAAAGTTGGACTGAGACTGCTGCCCTGTGGGGTTCCATTAGGAAAATCAAATTCTGAAGACTTAACACCTTGAAAAGAAAGCCTAGCTGTTCGACCTATCAGGAAATCCTCTAACCAGGCTAGAATGTTCCCCTTTAAGCCAGCTCTTACAAAAGCATCCAGGACTACTATGGGGTTTGCAAGCTCAAAGGCTTTTTCAACATCCAAAAATATGGCAGCAGGTCTTCTACCACATTTCTTGGCCTCCGAGACCTCTCTAACCAGCGTGGCCACGGCATCTATTGTGCCAGTTCCACGTCTGAAGCCAAGAATGTGTTGGTGTGGAGGTGTGGCAGCCCATTTTACCCTTTCAAGAACCATTTTTTCCATAAGCTTAGAAATACATTCAAGGAGAGATATTGGACGAAAAACTCCTGGTTGACTGGGCTTAGGAATTGGAATAAGGTTGGCTTCTTTCCAAGTATTTGGCAGTCTGCCTCCATTAAGAGATCTATTATAAAGATCTAACAAAACAACATGAAATTCCTTAGGAGCATGAACGAAAAAGCTGTATGGGACGGAATCACTCCCTGTTGCCGTGTCCCTCAGCCCTCTTAAAACCTTAGAAAGTTCCTTCATAGTAAATGGAGAGTCAGTGTCTGCTTCTTGAATTGCTGCTTCTATAAAATTGCCCCTTCTAGTGTCATATCGATCTTCAAGGATTTTTCTAGTTGCCTCAGGTAAGTTGTTTACAGAACATCTATTGGCAAAACCTTGGCAAAGCTCATTTGCTTTAGAAACAGGATTAGGATGAACCTCAGGCCTTTCAGGTAAGCCTCTGGCTCTTTTAACTCTATTCCACATGCTTCTTACAGAAGTATCTTTATTGAGCTTAGAAACCCAGTTATCCCATGCCTGTGCTCTAGCATAGTCTGATGCAATTCTATAATCACGAGATGCTTCTTTAAGTTTAGCCTTATTAAAATCTGTTTTATTTCGACGGTAAGCCCTAAGTCGGTTATTCACCACTCTTTTTGCTTCGCGAACAAGATCAGTGTGGAACCAATGGTTTTTACGCCAATTACACGGACGAGAAAGAGGGACCGATTCTTTAGCTGCATTTACTAGAATTTCAACGACCTGTTTGGCTTCATCATCTAAAGAGTCCTTAGGAACATGAGTAGAAACAGACCTTTTAACCAGCTTCCGAAACTTATCCCAATCTGCCCTTGAAATGACCCATCGTGGAATATGAGTTGAAGTAACAGAGGAACCTTTGGCAAACAGTTCAATCTGAATAGCAAAATGATCACTAACCAAAGAAGAATGTATAGACCATGTAGCAGCAGCAGCCAAACTATTATGCATAATAGATAAATCAATGGCAGTGTCATAAGTTGTGGTAGGAACCTTTTCATTCAATAGTACATATTCTGATAAATCTTGTAGTTGGCTAGCCATATTTTTCCCAATGCGGTCTTCCACTCTACACCACTGAAGATCATGAGCATTAAAATCGCCAATTAAAATAGAGGGGGGTCCATTAATTAAAGGGCTTACTATGTCAATTTCGCCATGTGTTCTATATATATTATGAATCAAAATTGGACCATTGGAAAGCATCACCTGGACACTAAGACACTCCGTGCCATCACCAAAAAAAGGAGGGTTAGAGACTAAAGTAGCAGGAATATTTCTCTTAATTAAAGTAGCCAAACCATGAGTACCATTGGCCATAGGAATGTGGAATACTGAAAAACCAGGAACTTTGATAGGGGGACTACCATCTTGTTTAACTTTAAACCGAGTGTCTTGTATTGCCAATACATCAATATTATCATGAAGAATAGCGTGTTGTATCATAGGAACCTTATTGTTTGCACCTTGTGCATTCCAGTGAACTATTTTTATTGATTTATTTTGTTTACTATTTTGATGGCAAGATCCATCAGTGCCAACAGTTCTGGAATTATGTTCTGACATGCTTTCCCTGCTTTGGCGATCATTTCTCTCACCATTGTTAGGACATCTTGGACTGTTAGGTCCTCTGAACTCTGAGTTGACTGTTTCTGTTGCCTTGGAAGAGCATTGGATTTCTTTCCCCAAGGATTTTCTTGTGGAGGTTTGGAAATGGGTACTGGAGTTACTAGGGGTTCTGGTGGGTTTTGGGGGATATCCTGAGATTTGGGGGGTCCTTGAGGTTTTTTGGGAATGTTCTGGGATTTGTGAGGTACTTGTTTGACTTTGTGAGCAGGTGTTTTTGTAATTATTACTTTCTCTTTGGGATTCGCATTGACCAAGGGTGGGAACTCTTTCTCCCCTAGTTCTATAACTTTTGTTGTGGGCTTGGTTTTCTGGGAAAATTTCTCTTTCATTGCTGATTGTATTTTTGCTTGCACCTTTTTCCTTATCGGACATGAGTAGGCTGATGCAGCATGGGGCCCCTGACAATTTGCACACTTTAGAACAATTTCTTCCTTTTCCATTTTTGCTGAACAGATTTGCGTCGAGTGTCTCTCCCCGCACAGAGCACACCGAGCAGTGAGTGCACCACAACTCCTGGCCATGTGACCAAACTTCTGGCACTTGTAGCACCTTGTGGCCTCTGGCACATAGGGACGGACTGGGAAAGTTCCCAGGAAGCCCATTCTCAGTGTTTTTGGAAGTTCGTTCCCTTCCCAAATTATCTTCATTGCTCTTGTGGGGACCCTCACCTTTGTTTCCCTGTCGTATCTGAACAACCTCTCTGCCGTTACTATCTGTGAATGGCTTTCTTGGAAGTAAATTTCGGAAAGGGCGTACGGAACTCTGGTTACCACACCCGAGATTGTTCTCTTCCCCGTGCCATCCATTTGGATGAAATTGATCGTCTGCCCCCCTAAGGTCTTGACAGATCTCAAAACTTTTTCTGCTTGAGCAGTTTTCGGAAACAAAAGATTTTGACCCCTCTGTGACCTTCTCCGTTCTATTGCAAGATCTGGATATTTTGAATTTAACATCACAAGGACCTCCATTTCGGAGCTCCACTCTTCCGCAAGATCTATCAGAAAAGGCGGACGCTTGTCTTCAAGTAAATTCTCCAACATTTCCACCTCATCGTCAATCTCTCCTTCAGACATAAGAGACTGTACATCTGATCTAGACCTTGATCTATCTCCCTCAGATTCATCCCTCTCATTACCAGAATTGTTCTTCCTAGATTTCCTAATGGGGGATCTAGACCGTGATCTATCTTTTCCAGACTCATCCCTCCCATTACCGGAGCCACTCTGCCCTTTGGCAGCAGCCTTTCTAGCCCTTCTCTCTTCCTTTTTCTCTTTCTTTTTCAACTTTCTTTTCCTACTCTTTGAGACTTCCCAGTCCTGATCTGAATCAGACATATTGTCTTGATTTCCAGAACCACAAACGTTTTGGAATGGCATTTGTACAAAGACTGGGGGTTTATTAGCCGAAAGTGCACTACTTTTGATTATCTGATTCTTATTTATTGTATCATGTACTGGAGACAATAAAGGCTGAATGTCATTTGATAAGATATCCCCTAAAGAAGGGATATTCTTTTCTGGACCACTTGGGAGACCCCTAACAAATGTGGTGTCTGTGGGCATAATACCCACAGGGATACACCAAAAAACCCCAATGGGGAAAACCAAAAACCTTAACACTATATTTACAAAAGAATGAAACCAAAAAAGATCAACCAAAAATGCCCGCATGGGCTATGTCAAAAGACCAGATCTGTCTTAAACCAAATAGAAAACTATATACTACCAAGACAAAGTGCTTTGGTGTCTCCACAGCTCTCTGTTTAGCCCTGTCAGTGAGACCTCCACCACCACTGACTGCTCTGCTGACGTCCTGGACCTGATCTGTCTGATGAATCCTGACTGGAGCCTCCCACAGCCGGCCTTTTATACCCAGCCAGCCCCTGGGGTCGTTGAGGGTGGTCGTTGAGGGTGACCTAAAGGAGTCCACTCAAGTGAGGTGAAGTGGTTGAGGTGTTAGTGCAGTTTCAATTGGTAAGGTCAAGGTCCTTTGAGGTGGCAAAGAGTACATATGCACCTGAGAGCTTTAGGTCTCACTCAACCAAATAATTCTCTAGTACAGTGAAAAAGCAAGAAATATGAATCAGATACTTTATCAGACTATGAAACATAAATCTGAGGTGTAAATTAGGCACCAATATGTGCTGGATATAATAATGTTTTAAAAAACCCAGTTTCTATACCTTTTCAGACCAACCATATAATATTAATATGGAAATCATTTTATTCAAATATAATATGAACAAATTTCTGGGATCTGTAACAATAATATATAGACATGTATGCCCATACAATAATGTCTATCTGGCATTAATTAAAATAATGATGATAGCCGATTGTAAACTCTTTAAAGAATAGAAGGTAATTTTTAGTTGTGAGAAAATATTATTCTAATCTATTGAGTTAATGGTACTAAGGCATCTTGAGGGAGTTAATTTTACCTATCAAAAATTGTGAGCAGAGCTCTCGATAGTAACCAACATGTTGCTAACAATCGATAGGATTGCCCCTGATCTTCGCCTCCCGATTCCTTGCAAGCCAAAGATCACCATTGTTTTAGGTTGTATTCCATATGAAGATCTTGTGCAAGGTTCCCCAGCACCACCACCTAAAGCCACGTCCCCACTTGGGCGATCAACGATGGCGACCAACGTTAGTCGCCCGACAACAAATGAATACATCATTGGGCGACTAACTAGATGCCGGTGAGAAATCAAAGTTAATCGCCACATTGGGACGCTCTTGCTATGAAACTGTCGGCGACTAGAGGACACATTGGTCCCCCACCTCGTCTACTAACTCCGCCGGCGACTAGAGAAAAATATTAAACATGTCAAATATTTTGCCCAGAAACGGCTGTCAGTGTTTTAGTCACCAGACACCACGGTCTTGAGGCAAACACCATGAGTAGAATAAAACATTGATAGTAATTCTCCCAATCTTATGGGATGCCAAAGATCACGTGCACGAGCCTTTGATGGTATATTCCACTTCAAGATATTACAGAGCACCTAAAAGAAACAGGAATGACTGCCAAAGTTTTGCAAACCTCGCGGTCATTCCCGTTTTTACCACAAATGTTGTACCAAATATCGTCCAGTGGATTAAGGCAATGGAAGAACAGTTGTATTATGGAATTTGATTCACTAAATAAGAAAAAGGCTTTCTAGATCTTGAAAATGTAACCTTAGCCCTGTTCATCCAACCGTGATGGTGCACTGAGACAAACATCATGCATAGCGGTATATTAGTAATAGTTATGTTGTTTCTCAGCAGAGGTCAGCATAATGCCTTTTAGTTATAGAATTAGACTGCTTTGACTAGATTGCTTTGTAGCAGGAATAAATTATTATAGTATTTAGTTAGCATGACAAGAGAAGAGTAGGAGTGGTGGTCACCGACTTGTGCAACCAGCACCATAAAAATTATCTAAGAAAGTAATAATTTTAATGTTATATGGTCACAGTGGGGAAGTGAAATATGAGATCATCTCCTCATACCCAGTGAGAGGATCGTGGGATGACGGCATCATCTACCTGCCCATGCTGAGCAGAAAATGGCATAAAATCAATAAAAGATTGGTATATAAGGTAACAGGTTAGGATGGAAGCTAGGAAGTCGTACAGTAAACACAGTGAAATATTCTTTGGTTGAAAAGTAGAAGAATATTGGTCGTAGGAAAGAAACACAGTCTTTATGGGACTAGGTGAATGTCAAGCGTGAATGTACTAGTGGGGATATTTACCAACTGGGATTAAGGTGCATCCATATGGTTGGTATATTGCGTTATGATTGATGGCTATATTCTGAGCTATGACGTTGTGCTTAGATGCAATGGAATATTCTTTGGTTGAAAAGCAGAAGAAGATTGGTCAGGAAAAGATACACAGTATCCGTGGGACTAGGTCAATGATGATGACTGTTGGAGTTTAACGTCTGCATCAGCAATTTTTCATCTATATCAGGACCACTCACATTTTTTACAAATTCTATGACTGGATCTAGAGCATGGAAACAATGGCAAGATAAGGTGGTGTAACAGGCATTGCTGAGGAACAAACCAGGGCCGGCCGCATCCAAAGCCAAGACGCTTATTACTACACCACACTTAACTTGACCTAAAATAACTTAACTGTTGTGTGAAAATTGGGCAGGTTACAGAATAACCAAAAAGGTACAGTCTCAGAATGTACTTGTTACATCGCCGCTTGGCTGGGCACAGCTACTAGCACACTTAGCAGGGACGGATCCAGAGATTTCAAAAGGGGGAGGGGGGGAGGGTGTCGCCCTTGTATAGGCCTATATAAAAGTGTGAGGTGCCTCATCCTGGACTAGAATTTTATGTTATCAAAAATTGGGGGGGGGGGCACACCTCAAGCACCCCCTCTAAATCCATCCCTGCTTGGGTCTGCACAAAGGAACAACAGAAATATCTATTTTCTGAAAGATTTCCATTTTTCATAATTTAATGTAAAATAACAGTGAATCACCCCATAGGATACAGTGTCAAAATACTTTATGCTCTTACAGAAATATCTCCAATAATAATTTATGTAGGTCTGTCATAGATATGAAAAGACGGATTTGGAAAACGTGGGTTGACCCAACATTGAATGGAAAGGGCTTTGCACAAATGTGAATCGCGAATAATTCGCTTTGAATTTCGTAATGTTATTCAAATGTGACCTACTTGTTGTGTTGATCAGGTCTTATGGTGTTTCTGAAAGTTTTGCATGGTGCATTAAAATCTTTTATAAAGTGTAGAAACTTGATGTAAAATGTCCCCTAAAGTAAAAACCTGGTTTGAAAGTCTATTGAGTGTAAAAGTAGAAGTGTTGTGATTAGCATCGACACGGGACTAGTCAGTTATAACTAGTAAGGGGTCAGTCCCCAAAACAGATCACTCCACTGCCAGATAGGTAAGGTATATCAGCAAAGGATCTTTGTAAGCCTGTTTTATAGAGGGCTGAGCCCAAGGATTTTTAAATGCCCACCTTGTAATATATTAGCCTCTATTACAAAGAGGTCAATACTTTCATTTGGGACTATTCTCTAATATTACATTTATTCGGACTGAAAGCTGAAGCCCGAAATTGGGAAGATATTTTTGTGTACTACTTTTATGTAAAACTGGATCTTTAACACAATTTGCTGTTTTTGTGTTTCCGTTATAGGGTCATCTCTTATCCACAACTCACTTGTGTACAAATTACCACTTAACCCCACCCTTTTGTTTAGAGCCTCACCTGTCCAATTATTTTATCTCCTGCAGCCATCAGCCACCACATCAAGGGGTGTCAAGTTACTTTTTCTGAGCGGAGAGCTTTCCTCCCTGTCTGACTGCTTACTCTCTACAATTTCATAACATGGAATGTGAGGCCAAATAGTAAGGCAAGGCTTAGATTTGACTAAATGATTTTTGAGCATAACATTTTCAGGTGACCAGCGAACAGAGTTGTGAAAGGATTACAGACCAAAAGCATGAATATGGACTTATAAGGCAACGAAATGAGATGGACAATAGACGCCAGTAAGCAAAAGCTATGAAAATAGTAAGCAAAATGTGAGGCATTAAATGTGCAAGCACGTTTTCAACATTCGAGACTCAATTTATTCCTCTTGGTCTGAAGTATACACTGGATTTGAAAAGGAACATATATATGCACATTTTTAAGAGGTTTTGACCACCACTACTCTTGATGCATACATAACTATTGGGAGGCACCTTTGAAAAATGCTGGATCTGTATCTGTGCGCAATCATTCTCATCTGAATTCCATGATTTGACAAAAGATAGAACAGCTCAATTGAAAAAAAGAAAGTTGAAAGAGCCATCTATCTTGTTGGTAGTCTATAATTGATGAGTGTTGTACAGTCTTTAACTTTGATGGACTAGCGGTCTAGACATGTATCAGGTTGCTTTGTTCGGTGAATGATAACCATTTGTCAATAGGACTGCTATTTATTATTCAGCAATACCGAGGGCTAACATAGAAAAGTGGAGACAACCCGATTACTCAATTGGGGACAGGAATAAAAAACCTTCACAAAGTGCAATAGCATGATATCACAAATTTAAATCTAGTGTACAACAGAAATATTTTCGAAAAGTTCACTTTAAGGGCAGGAAGTTAACCAATGATTCTTATACTATTCTCCCTTGAATTACGAATTCCCACATTTGGCCACAAATACCACAATATAACCCTACTGTCATTCTGATTCTCATTATAGGTCAGTACAGGTAGAAAATGATAAACCAGATTGGCTTACTGCTGATATTAAAAATGCAATTAATGAAAAGAATTTGTTACACAGTGCAGCGATTTTGACGGACACAAAAGAAGCCTGGGACAGATATAAAAAGGGAAAAAAGAATATTCCGAAATTGATTAAAGAAAGCAAGGCAAATGTAATCAAGCAAAGTTTGATTGCAAATGAAAAGGACCCTAGGCATCTGTGGAAGACGATAAATGAGCGGGTTTTGGGTAAGACAAAGCATGGAGGGCCCTCTTGTATATATGATAAGCAGGTAAATATGAAGATCGGAGAGGAGGCAGCTAATTACATGAATGATTATTATGTTAGCATAGGAGGAGAAAGTAATATGGATGCTTAAAAAATATGGCATAGCGATATGATGAACATGGATAGGAAAGAGACTAACTTTGAATTCAGTTTTATTGAGAGGGATGAGGTAGAAAGTTTGATCGAAAGAATTGATATTCATAAAGCATCAGGGTTTAATGAATTAAATGCTAGGGTTATGAGAGATTGTTTGAAAATTTGCTGTACTGAATTTATGTACTTGTTAAATATGTCAGTATTTAGTGGGAAGTCTCTGAAAGCTTGGAAATGTAGCATCGTGAACCTGATTCCTAAAGACGGTAACAAGAAGTATGTTGAGAATTGGCGACCCGTGAATAATATTTGTTTACCTGGTAAATTGTTAGAAAAATGCATTTATAGACAGTTGATGGAGTATTTTGAGAGTAATAACTATTTCACAAATTGTCAGCATGGCTTTAGACGTACTCGAGGAACTGATACTGCAATATTAAACCTGACAATGAGATTATTTGATGATATCAGAGAGGGACAAATTTCAAGCTGTGCCTTCCTCGACTACAGTAAAGCTTTTAATACTGTAAATCATTACATATTGTTAGAAAAATTGAAAATGTATGGTGTGACTTCTGATGCTATAAAATGGTTTGTAGATTACTTAGAAGATCGCACACAAATAACAAGACTGGGTGAACCCCTATCAGGAGAAAGGCTGGTATCAAGAGGCGTGGTTCAAGGGTCATGTCTTGGGCCATTGTTATTCATTATTCATATTAATGATATTGTTAATATTTTGGGTGATTCATATTGTAATATATATGCTGATGATACGGTTGTAATAGAATGAGGGCCAGACAAATTTGAGGCATGTCGACAAACATGTAATACCTTGAAATTGATTGATTGTTGGTGTAAGAATAATGATGTTAGTATAAATTATTCAAAGACAAAACATATGTTGTCTGGATCGAAGTACCGAATCTCTTATACTGATGTAGAGGTGCATATGGGGGATTATACTGTAAGCAATGTTGACGTGTATAAGTATTTGGGAATTAAATTGGATAAAACTCTGTCATTTGATAAGCAGTTGTTATCGACAATTGGCATTGTGAATGATAAAATAGTTACCCTGGCTATGGTAAGAAAATACATTGATAAACGCACTAGTGTCTTATTGTATAAGCAAGGTATTTTACCACTTTTAGACTATATTGCCATAATAACAGATTCTAGTTCAGTAAAATTGATCAAACGCCTGCAACCCTTACAAAATAGGGCAATAAAAATCTGTTTGAACATATATGAGAGGGTAGATACAAACGTGATGTTACAATATCATAGAGATTTAAAATTGTTAACATTGGAAAATAGAAGGAAGATGCTTATGTTACGACGAATGTATAAGTTGAGCAAACAGTGTTTATTTGTGGATGAAGTCAGACCAACTATTATGTTGCGCAGTAATGACAAAATAAGATTACATAAGCTATTTACGGATAAAAAAAGGGTTATAAAAAGTCCATATTATTTAGGATGTAAACTCTGGGATCAACTGGATGCGATAGTACAGAGACTTGATAGTATAAATGAATTTAAAGGTGCATTAAGATTAATTGACCTTTCAGGTATTTATCTGTGAAAGATTTTTGGGTAATGTTGATGGTATTATGCAGACACAAGAAAACCACACTAAAGAGTTGTTTAAATTGTACATTGTGAAATATTTGTATGAATAGATATATTATGTTTACTCATTTAATTACTCTGTAAAACCCTACGGACAAAATTGGCTGTAGCAAAGATATATATATATATATATATACATGATGTGATTATTGAAATATATTTGTGAATGCTATCGGAAGAGCTCTGTATGAGAAAGAAAGAATAAAATAGTTTAAAAAAAACAACAAAAGCACTGTATGCATGGTAAAACAAAGACAGACATCACCTGTCTACCAACCTTGGCAATCAACCAGTTGACCAATGGGAACAGCCATACCTTGGTTACAACAACAACAATGGTCACATGAGAGTGGTCACACCAAAATAGTGGGAGAATCAAACCCCCACATGGGGGCTGTCCATAAATCATGTCATGCAAGAGGGGGGAGGGGGGGTTGATGTTTTCATGACCAAACATGACAAGGGGGAAGGGGGGTCATTTGGAGCATGTCGACATGCTAAAAACAAATCAATTTCAAGAATTTGGCAGAAAATTGTAGGTTAGGTCGGGATATTAAAAGCTGAATTTTTTATTTTCAGTTTTTAAAGGTCCAGTTGGGCTCCTAGGCAACAAAATCATTCTTATAAATATATCATTTCTACCTTTCGGAAGGGGGGGTCCTCTTTGCATCATGTCATTTCTAGAGGGGGGGGGGGGGTCAAGAGTTGCATGACGAAACATGACAAGGTGAGAGAGGGAGGTCAAAAAAGTCAAAAGCATGACGTCATTTATGGACAGCTGTCATTTGTGGTCGAGTAGCCTTTCTGCCACATCTGCGCACATAGTAGGCATTAATGTCATACAGTCTAGTACAAATTCAGTGCCCATTTTTGCTAAAGGGGTGGGGTGGGGGTGTAATATATTTTAAAATCTGCATACATATTAAATGGAAGGCCCCAAACCTGTTTGCTAAAGTGTTATGGCGACCATCACAATAAGCCCATCCCAGTTTACGCCAGCATTCCAGTTTACCAAGAAATATTTTAAAACTGCCTCCATGCTTATACCCTGAAGGCAGTTTTCCCCATAGGAAACAATGTTAAAGCCTGTCATCCCAACCTACAATGTCCAACCCTATTTTGCCCTGAAATTCAACAGTTTGATTGGCTGGCAAACCTGTAAATCTGACAACTGATAGGTTTCAGAAATCCTTATGTTTAAGCAATACGTAGGGATATAGAAAAATATGATTCTTATTTATGTCAGGAACCTGGATTCTAGGAGACATGGAAAGCTCATGGAATTATTTCGTCCAACTCTTGTTCTCCCCTGGAATACACCCAATGTGGAATGGGCTTGTTCAATTCAGGATCTCTAATGCACTGGTTTAGTAGAAAGTAAGAAACTTGGTAAAAGAGCTATGTGACCGATCAGTTCTTAATTCCTGAAGGTTTTAGTTTGCAAATGCTGCAAATGGTATGAAGATATTCCACATAGAAGGTGAAACATTGTTAAATTATGATACTTTCGAAATGAGATTCTTACTGCTCTATTGTTACAAACACAAGCTGACGTGAGTTATTCGGGCTTTATCATTAATAATTTTGTTGTCCTTTTGTAAGGCACTGTTGATAATTGTATAGGATTCATCAGTAATTAATCTGAGTGTAGACTCAGCAATACGTGCCATGAATTCCTAATATGTTCCCATTGTCAGGGGTTTACTGAAGCCTGATTTCTTACTCCTCACATGTACAACAGCAGTCACAGACGAAGCCTATTGCTAATCACCATAATTTCTATATCTGAGGTAGGTACTATACTTGATTCTGATGTTAACATAAGGAAATTAGAAAACAAATTACAAGTATCTTTCAATTCAGTCACTAAATTGTGTACAGAGAATGATAAGAACATTAATAAAACAAAATTAATGATTACCAATATCTGTAATGACAGGCATACTCAAATAAGATCCGGTAGTTAAGTACTATTGGAAACATGAAGTTATAAATATTTGGGGGTATGGCTTGACAATAAACTGGCTTTTTAGATAGTGGGAACAAAATGGCATATTAAAAGGTATGTTGTTGCCATTCATTGCAATCTTAAACTCGCAGGCCTAGAAAATTATCATTTTGAATAGAAAATTTTTCACAATAGTCTTTGACAACTCCATGGTTAGCCTTTAATCATTTTGCAAAATATTGGAAAAATTGCCAAGAACGCAACCAACCTCAGGGTAAAAATCATATGAGGTGAATTAGGCATCATTTCTGCAACAACATCCAACATATCAATTTAGCTTAGATGTAACACAATTACCATCTAACTGCAATAAAATGATCACAAAGGAGCAATTTTGTTGTAAGCATGAGAAAATAAAGTAATAGGAATCGCCCTATGAGATAAGTAAATTTACAATGAGATGGATCAAGCCCCATTCGCCCTGGTCAATATTTCTGTTGCAGAGACCCAAGAAAAAATCTCATGCATTCACAAATAACCTCAGGTGCAACAAAATGATTGCAAGCTTCTGAAATTAAAGGCACAAATTAAAGGCACACAAAGAAGTAAACACCCTTGCCATAATTTTCGGAATTCTCTTTTAGGTTGGTAGGACTTTTCTGGATATCTCTGATTAGGCGAATATTAGGCTGATATCAGGCAGTTTGTAAACAGAACTTGGAATCTTAGAAGACTTTCTGTGTCCTGATCCAGCCTAGTGAACATGCCAGAGCAGTAAAAATACAGGCTTGGTCAGGAAGGGCACTGGTCAGGTCCCCGTATGCATATTCTGTATGTACTGCATAACCCACTCTATTCATTCCTTGGAGCTGTCAGTGAAGATGGAGAAATGATCACTGTAGATATATTAGTCTTTCAGGACTTCAAAATCCTTCCTGAATGCAGAGGGGTTGGTTTCTTTTATTTTGTTACTGCATATTTCCAGGATGAATGCAGGTTTACTCTGAGACCATGGTGGGTTCCTAGGCAATTTTATTTCTTGCATTACATTCAAGGGTATCTCTGCTTCTTTGATCAGCGATTTGGCAGAGGTAGTGAATGGTTTGGCCACCTTTTGATTTACCTGAAAAAGCTAGCTGTTATGTCCCCGGAATGTGGTACTGTGTGTGGGGCTTCTCTTATCAGCTTTGACCTTTATTGCATATTGTAAGGACAATTTCTCCAACCTTAAATGCAAAGGAGGAACATTAGCCTCTCTGTGTTGGGTTTTGGCTGGTGATGTTCTGAATGCAACAAAGCATATTCATATAGCTTGGTTTTGGATGGGGTTAAATCTGTCCAGAGAAGATTTGCCTGCTGACTTGTATACCAAAGACCCATAATCAAGCCTTGCATGACTGCTTTGTACAGGGTCAGCAGTATAAATAAGCATCTTGTTCTTTTATTATTGCTGTACCAGACTTTGATAGGATGTGGGTATGATGCTGGTGATATGAAATTGTTCTTCCCTCACCTGAAGAATGAGTGCAAAACCACTTCGTTATACCAGTAAGCATTATACATATTACCAGTGCCTGTCTCAAACATATCATTATTTCTAAACTGCATAAATCATCCAAATGAGACATCTTCTCAAAGTAAGATTAGATTGCTTTTTATTCAATTGGATACTTTTACTTCTGGAGACCTTTCCTTTATATCTACAGATGCTTAAGCTTGCACATATTCCACTTGCTGAAAGTACACTCTGCTGATATTTCCGAACACTTTCACAACAAATGCGTCACAAAAATGAATGTTAATGATTTATTATTGTCACATTCCCTGCTTGCGCTTGAGGGCAAGGGAAGTTTTACAAGCATTTTGGTAAATTTTGTCAGCAATACTGGCAATAATGTATTGGAATGGCCAACACACTTTTTGTCAGTTGACTAAAGCTATGAATAGCCTTTACATAACAGTTTGGATAGCTGTTGGTGGTTTCTTACAAAATTATAATAACTTGTAAATTGCTTGGCTACTGCATATTTGATGCATTCTTGATTCAGTGTTGCAGTTATGCATAAAATATTTCTAATTTGTTCACAAAATCTAGGTAAAAATGAGCCTTTGCATAAAATGGAGCTCCTGATCCCTTACCTCTCACCACTGAGGCCAGGGACAGCCATGCATTATCTATTGCTAGCCATTATAATTACTTTCTTGGAGGTAAGTATGGAAATGTTCAAATGTCATACATGTCTTAACCTAGCCTATTATTATTATCTACTTTGTACAAAATATTACACAACTGTATTCCCTATTGTATAGCATCTGGAAGACCAGGGGGTTACCCTGATGATGCGTTTTTCAAATAAAAAAAAAGTACTAAATCAAACATACTGAAAGATCATTTAATTGCAAGAATAACAGTCATTTTACATCATGTTGAGATTTACTACTGTAGATGAATTTAACCAATTCATTCATACAAGTAAGTCTATAGATATTCTTTAAGTTCAATAAATTCGATGTAAAATAGGAGGGTTCTTATTGATAACAAGAAAGCAACTACAACAGGCTGAACAATGCTAATCTTATCTCATTATAAAAGATCAAATGATTAATCACAACTATTTCCATTTTGGAGTTATTGTTTCCTTTAGTAGGCACTACACCTTTTAATAACAATGATTAGATTGAATTTTCGCATGTTCTATTTTGTAGTTGCTTTCATAGTTTCTTATTTTCATATTCATATTTTACTTACAGGGTGTTTCTGGAGACTCTTGTACAAGCTCACCATGTTTTGCAAGAGGGACATGTCAGGTTGTAGGAGATGCTTATGAATGCAGCTGTACATCCGAAAGGCATGGGAATAAATGTCAATATGGTCAGTACAATCAGATAAGGAATATGACCATGTTTCAAAGGCTTAATCCTAAACAAATCGATATAATATGTGGATTTACATATAGATTACAATATCAATACACTAACACACATGGTAAACATTGTTTATAGGGGTTATGACTTGTGTGCAGAATGTGTGACTGTTATATACCTTTACATTTCTTCAAAAATATATTGGCAATTCTTCAAAAGATTGTTGGGCTCTTTTTTCATCTGATTTTTAAAATGTTCTTCTGCCACAGTCCCGTGGACCATTTGGGCAAAATTCTATGCAAGGGTCATCCAAATGACCTTTTTCCATGCTGCACTGCATGGGGCTTGAACCCAGGCACTGCCAATGCCAACGAGTGGTACCAATGCCTCAATAACCACCTTCACCCGATAAAATATAATGACTTCAATAAGGTCTGCTTCATTCCCATCTCTACAATAGACCTTTATTTAATTGAATTATGGAGGTCAACTTTACTGTTAATCATAGGGGCGTATCTAAGCACTAAGTTTGCTGTTATTATGCGTATATATTAGCTAGTCTCAATTCTCTCCATCTGGACCATGGGCCATCTCAAGATGTAGTTCTCCATCAAGAGATGACAGAACACTTGCGTTGGAGGATGCAATTCATTAGACTCCAAACAGTGTTATATGTCACTGAGCTCCAATTGACAATTGCAATTCCAAGAGGCATAGTCCACTCAACCCTCACAGCCTAACCTCCTATATACCACCCTATACACCTAGACTCTTTCTCTTTAAGGAGAAGAGAAAGGTTTCCCCTCTTCCTCTTTTAGAGCAAAGATTCTCCCTGTTATATCTCACATGAGGCTCATAAGGTGAGGTTTTCTTCTTGAAGCATAGAGGTTTAGTATTGATGTATACCACCAGGGGGTGCATATATATCCTCTTTTTCTTGAAGTGAAATCCCTCACCTAATGAGCCAACCATAAGTAAAATAGGGAGTGAAAGGTGTGCTTCAAGAGGATGAGGGGAAACATTTCTCCTCTCCTTCAAGAGAAAGAGTCTAGGTGTATGGGGTGCACCTACTCTGCCTACCAGTCCACTGAAACTCCTTAACAGAAACCCAGACTCCCTGGCATGTCTCTATCTGAGGTGTTGCTCAATTGCTAGCTTGCTGCACTCTGTGTGCTGCACACCGTGGGCTGTGCTTTTACACTGATCCCTTGACTTTGCCTACACTCTTCCAGCACCTTCAGGAAGAGTTATATTCTTAGCCCTGACTTTTTTTTATTTTTTATTATTAATTAACCACTTTCACATACATGTGCTCTTCCAAGTAGGTGTAGGACAATCTTGAAATATCCATATGGAATATAACTTATGTACATAATTGCAGTATAAAATAGAATGATTGACATTTAATCTAATATAACTTAACAGCTAAATTGTAGAGTAGTTGCAATAATAAACATAAGCAGGCTGGTATACAAATAACCTAAAATAGGTATTTGTGCAATCGACATCAGTGGCTTTCCTGCGTTCAGTACAGCCATAGCAACATGTTATTTCAACTCAAGAAGCGTTTTATTGACTCCACGATATAAAATTTTGACACTTTTCCGGAAGCTATCTAAGGACTCTGATTTTTGAATTTCTGTAGGTAATAGATCCCATAATATTGCTCCTCTCCATAAAGGCGAGTGTTTGTAGGTCTCAGTTCTAGGAATCTTCAGTTTAAAGACAATTTTCATGTCTCTACGAGTTCGGACATTTTTAGGAATATCAATATACATCGGACTCTGGCTTCGCTTGAACATGAGTTGCAATAACATGAGCTCACCTCTTTTACACATATAGTCAATTTTACATTTGGCATGCAACATGTCAGTGCTGATATCAACTGCATGGCGGATATTCAAACATCTACGAAGAGCATGATTCTGTATCTTTTGTAGATTGTTAGTTAGTTCCTGAGTACTGCATCCCAAAAGGAAGTTACAGAATTCAACACTTGGGAGGACACTTTGCTTAAAGAATTGTAGTCTAACGTTTCTTGTTAAGTATTTCTGTACGCATGACAGTTTAAAACATTTCAGTGTGAGGGTTTTCTGCATTTCATGCATGTGTTTTTCAAACTTAGGGTACTGTCAATGTACACTCCTAGGTACTTGTAGCTATTACAGAGTTGTAAAGGCTTACCATCATAACTCAATGAAAGGTTGTCAGATTTGGATAACATGTACTTACTAGCGTATAGACATACTTTAGATTTGTCAATATTCAATCTTAGATGATTAGCAGTGAACCATTTTTGACAATTGTCTAAGGCAGATTGAAGCTTGTTTTTAATATCAGTTAGATTAGATGATGTTACATACATAATAGCATCATCAGCATAGAGCTGGATGATCACATCTGAGTCAGTATGACAGATATCATTTATATAGATAAGGAAAAGCAATGGCCCCAATACAGAGCCTTGGGGCACACCAGAGGTGACATTGACTCCATCAGACACCATATTGTTAAGTAGCACCTGCTGCTGCCGGTTACACAGATAGTCAGAGAACCAGTTGTAACTATTTTGTGAGATTGGCATAGACCTTAGTTTACTCAAAAGTCTTGTGTGATTAACACAGTCGAAGGCTTTCATAACATCCATATAGACTACTCCAGTATAATTTAGGTTATCCATTGACTTGTATAGTTGGGTTATATAGTTAAAAATTGCGTCACTGGTTGAAGAATTTGGTATGAAGCCATATTGATTTGGACTAAGACTATCATTTGATATACACAGATCATACAGTCTTGAGTGCATCAGTTTTTCAGCCAATTTTGATGGTGTGTTCAATAAGGATATTGGTCTCCAATTTGTGACATTTGCCAAATTACCACTTTTGGGTATTAGTTTGACAGTAGCCTTTTTCCATGTCAAAGGTACAGAGGCTTCCGCTAGTGAACAACCCAGTAATTCAGTCAGCTCAGGTCCAAGAAACTCAAAAGAGTGCTTGATTACAGTGTTTGAGATACCATGAATACCAGACGATTTTGTGCAATCAATACCTTTAACTAATTTCTGTACCTCGTGTAAGGTGGGGGATGTAAATTCCACTGGTATTCCATCAGACTCTTTAGGTAAGAAGTCTCCAATTCCATAGGGATTACCCATGTTAATGTTTGATCCTATCTCAGCAAAGCATTTATTGGCCAAATATTGGGCCTGTGCTGGACTAACTTGTTCATTGGTTTCAGTGTCAAGGAAAGTAACGTTATTGTCAGTAACACTTGTGGAGTTACACAGGCCATTTAGGATTCGCTAGAACCTACGAGGATTTCTTCTGTATTTATCCAGTTCATTACTAATGTAAACTCTTTTACTTTCAACAATCGCTTGGTTGGTTCTATTCCTCAGGTAACGTAATATATTTATATCGTCTTTACGAGAATATTTGCGAACTAGTTTGGAATAGAAGTTACGGTCAGACATTAGCTTCATCACAGTGTGATTTAACCAGCCTGGTTTGTCAGAGCGTGTAGTAATCAGTTTTAATGGACAAACAGTGTCTAGGTATTCAGTAATGTGTTCTAACATGACACTCCATTTGTCAGTTGTGTTCTTGCCAGCCATCTCTTTTTTCCAGTCAATACTATGCAGGTGAGTATATAGTCCTTCCTTACTGTAATATTTATAACTACGTCCCTCCTGTTTAGTAAAGTTTCTTTCTTCCCGATTCTTTTTCCTGATGGCAAAGATTGGGCAATGGTCACTGATCACTTCATCAAGAATTCCACAATGAGACACAACAGGACAATCGGTATAAATGTGATCAACACAGCTTCCACCATACTGTGAAAACCGCGTGACTCCATTGATAATCTGTTTCAAATTATTTCTCCGGGCAAATTTAAATACAAGTTTTGAATTAGGATGATTTCGTTTTCTAAGGTTGATGTTTAAATCTCCAAGGACCCATTTTTCCATGTTTCTCAAGTTATCATCTTGTAGTAGAACATTGAGGAACTCCATTAGAGTTTTCACATTTCCTTGGGGTGGACGATAGACTGTTACAACAAGTAGTTTCCTATGGTTAGGTTGCGTAATCCTTAGGGTCAGGACTTCGTAATCATCAGTTATAACAGAGTATCTGTCCTCTATAGATGTGTGGGTAGCTAATGCCGAGTCAACATAACAGGCAACTCCACCTCCCCTCTGCTTAGAGGTATTTGTTCCAGACTCTCTATCAAGACGATACAGGCTTTTATTATCCATTGTCAGCAAGTCGTTTGAATACCTGGAGTCAAGCCAGGTTTCACTGAGTGATAAGACATTTGCTTTCTTAAAACTATATGAAATTTCATCGAGTTTTGGATATAAACTCCTGCAGTTTAGGTGGATCAGTTTAAAGCCCTTATCAACATTAAAGCCACTGAGAGTGTAATTTACAGGTGGCATTGATTATGATTATTCGAAACTAAATTAAATCTTAAGGTGAAGATATATGATGTGCGATCGATGTTTTTATGTATAAATGATAGATGTGTACCAGATCGTGCTATGAAGCAGGACTGGTTAGATGTTGAAGCAAAAAGCGTTAAGGCGCTATTGTCAACTTAGTCCAAATGGCAAGTTTTAATTGTTATTTACACAGTAGTACAGGTTATATTTACACAAATTCAAGTGTAATTAGGTAAATGGGTGGGCCCCTCCATATTAAGTAGATACATACAATATGCATTTCTTTTAAGGGTAATACAGACCTTGTTTTCCAGATACGATCGTAGGTCTACTCCAACATTTTACATATAGTTTTACTAATTTACTACATATGGCTAAATTAACTGTGGACTGACACCACAACAATACACAATGCCTTAGTTTAATTATAAGTCATATCCTCACAGTCATAAGTGACACCTGTTAATGTTTCTTCTTATTATATCACTTTTCATATACAGAGGAGGACAATTAGACACCCAACAACAGGAAGCATTTTGTTGGAGCATGTGGGGGCAGAATGGGATATGAGATTACCCTTACAAAATATGTATATATTGCTTTTCAGTATATCTAAAGAATACATATCATGTTACAGCAGGGCTTGATTTAATAGAAGAATATCAGGACTATCCACCTGAAGCTTTAGCCTGTTAATTTCCCAACCCCCAATATGTCAAATTACCCTTGCATATCTTATCAATAGAAGGTATTGGTACAGTGATATAAAGATATATATAGTAGCCTAGATTTTCAATGGTTTTTAAACTATTTTCTTAAAACCATTACTGCAGGAGATATTAGCTTTACTTTTGGTCTCACTGACTATGTTTAAATTTCTTGGCTTTCACCTTATATGCAAAATATGAGATTTTCTACAATAAAACCATAGTAGATTTGGAAGTTTTGCCATTTCACCAATATGGTTTCATCTGACTGTTGCTTTTTGATATAAAATTGAAGCATTATTTCCTTTCTCTGATTTATCATGTTTAAATATTTCTAATATTGAATGTAACAAATCTGTAAGCTTGTAATATTTTAAATGCTCCCCTCCTCCACCTTGCTCGCCGATCTCACACCATCCCGCCAAATCAAAGCAAGGCTGGTGGAAATTTCCAATTTGGCAGATTGTTATTTGGCTGAAATGCGAAAAATACTGCATGTCCACTGGCAAATATGGTATCTTCATGATCCTTTACACATATCCTCCCTTCCTAATGCAAAAAAATGTTCCAAATTGGTCATTTCTGCAAAAATTGATGCAAATCCATGCGGACATCTCTCTCCCTTGCTCGCCCATCAGCATAATGGCGTCAAAGTGGAGTTGTCTAGCAGGTACTGAACTAATATAGTGGTGCAGTGAACACACTCCCCTCTAGGGGCAGCAGGTGGAAAGGGTTAAAGAGATTGTTCCTAAATGTTGGCTTCTTCTGCATTTTATTCATTAGTTTATGTGAGCTATAAAATCAAATGTTAGCACTGCAGAAATTATGATAAACACAGCCTTTCTGTGTGTAGCGTAAGACATTTTTTATTCGTTGCAGAATCTAATTGCTCCCCCCAGATGCATGTCAAAGAACTCAATGTGTATCCTGGAACATACTTGAATGCCTTTGTTGATCTACGCATCACCTGTTCAGGATACCTAGAGGCTGTTTCAGTACATGCAGTGAACCCAGGCACCTTTTGGGTAGATTTCTGGGAGGAACTAGCCACAACATACATCCTGAGACAGTCAGCTAGAGTTGTGGTGAGTTCTCCAGGTCTTCATTCATTTCTCACTTTACCTGATGGACCTGTGTGGATTGAGTCTGGGAATATCATTGGTTATCATTTTGTACAAGGGGCTGACGGAGTTATAACTGTGGCTCAGTCAGATCAACCTAATCTAGAGGCTACTGGATACTCAGTTTCTCAGCTCTCAAGATTATTTAGGGTACTAAGACATTCAAATAACATTTTCATTGGAGATGAAATTGACGCAGATATTGCATCAGACAAACGACGGCCATCTTTCAGCCTTCACATTATACGTGGTAAGTATATATACTTGTCATTTTCAGGCTATTTACTTAAGAAATAACATTATATAAAAAATGTAGTTGTCTTGCTAATTTGTGGTACAAAGGACCACTGATTCAAGTTACAGTCTCAATCAAACGTTACTTTTCAAATTATAAAGTCTGTAGCAAATTAATTGAGGATGTCTGCAATCCTGTGAAATTAGGATTGGTTTCATTAGAAGCCTAGGTCCTAGATATTTTTTGATAATAGAATTAACAGAAAATATCATATTACACTATGTTAGTAGTAAATGGAGGCATGAAAAAGCATTGATTAACATGATTCATTATGTGGCAGTATCAAATATGTTGAGAAATTGACATAATCTATGAGAGTATCTCCCTAATATGAATCAATAGTGCTGTTTCATTCTTTTCGTATATGTTATGCAACTTTTTGCACAATGAGTAATATAGATCCATGTAACTTGGTAATAATTTTTTAGTTTGTAAAGGAAATGAGTCAACATTAACCTGTAGGTTTAAAAGATACAAGGAACCAGTAAGTCCCTTTCAGTGAATATCTAATCCTCACTAGTAAGGCCCCAAACCTTCGAGGCAATTTTTATCTTGTTGGCCAAGGTGGGCACTAAAATCAGCCAATCCAACCAAAATATTGGCTGATTTTTGTGCTGACATAGATCAAACACATAAGTCTCAATACTGCATATTGACAAATGATCCACCTTGGTCCTGGCCTTTTTGGTCTTCACACCAAAAGTAAAATCAGATAATAAGTTAGTACCAAGGTTCTGCTGTATAAGGCCTCTACTCACCTCAAATCCACAAGATGATTTGCTACACCATCACCTACAAATTTTGGTGGAATCACATGCAGTTTTAAGTTAATTATGAAGGTGAGTAAGAAAACTATTACTATGATCATTAAAAGTATGGATATATAACATTATTATAAATATAGAGTGATACTTTGTCTAGAAAATCTTGTCTGTATCTCAAATTACATTTTGAATTGTCTGTACACCTGACACAGGACATCTGTGTGTGATGTTACAAAAAAAGCTGCTATAATTGTTATTTTGATTTCAAGATTGAAAATTTCTTTAGGAAACTATATAACTTTTTTATATATTTGACATGAATCATAAAATATTGTCATTTTAAAGACAATGCAACCTATCAGGAACACCAAGGAAAATTAACCGGAGCTATTTTATAATTTTTCAACTATTCTGCCTGTGACATAACACACAGAGAAATGCACTCTTTAGGCTGCATCAGGTGAAGGCAGGGACACCCAGATTGATTCAGGAAAATGTATGTACAAAAGAAAAACTGCTAAAGATATAAAACTTTGCATGGTTATTGCCTTAATGGATCACATGTCCTTACTTACACTCACTGGTCCCTCCCTTTAAGGATTACGTATAAATAGCACCTCTCCTCAAAATATCTTCAGCTGCACTTGGTATAGTGAGGCGGTTTCACTGTTTGATATAAGCTCTAGTACTGTATACTCTATAATATGTAGGATGTGATATGAAAGCCTATCTGCATATATCCTAAGTCCGAAAATGAGACTTGTCAGTTCTACAAGCCTCCACTCTTTCCTTCCTCTCCCTATTGGAATGCTCCTTGTTGAGCCAGAGCAGATTATCAATATTCATGGAGTTGCTATAGGATATACAGCTTCTCAGATGTAAGTAATGATGGTTGTAGAAGTAAATTTGGGAAGAAAATCCCAGTAAAAATGAAATTTTGATCATACTGGAGTGAAAAAGGCAATGCCTGCATTAACCCTGCATATTGTTGAAGAAGATATTTTTGTTAGATATTTAATCTACTAGTGTATTTTAAGATGTCTTGTCTATCAAGTTGTTTTCATCAAACTAGTATCAAATTAATTCAATGCATAGTTATAACATCAGTACTGCTTTGAAATATATTTTGCAGTACATGTATTTAGAAAAAAAAACCAATCATATCTCACTCTTAAAGCAGTTGAATAGGATATTGTCTTTTTCACCAATTCAATTTACAAATGAATTTGATAATTGAAGAAGGTAAAAATGTGACTAAACATTATATATAAACTTCAATGACTGACCAAATATTGAACTTCCGACCCAGAAAACTCTATATCCACAAAATCAGAGGGGTGTGTCTCATACTTGATTTAGGGCCTCTTTTCTCACATTATGTGTAAAACTTGTACCCATAAGACCTCAAATATCCAAGAAGGTATTCCTTTTCAGAGGCCTGCTGCCTCTGGTTAACACAAGGATATCTAAGTAGGGCTGTATCCTTTTATCCATTTTAGCTATGTTCACCAAATTGAGAACTAAAAGTTACTTTTCCAACCTTAAAACAAAAAAATGTAGTAGCACAGTGAATTCCCAATCAAACTTGATATTAAGGGTGTCATAAGAAAGGCTAGAAAATTCTCTACCATCTGGTATGTATCATTGTTGTGACTTTTCTGTTCTGTTGATGTCATAGATCTGATTTTGTTTCAAATGATTTGATTTTTATCCATCTTAAATGAACTAGTAGCTCACACATTTTCCATGAATTTCTTTCTTTTCTTGCTGCACTTTTTATTAATTGATTTATGAAGATAAGTAGAGGAATTGTACTAAAACTTGTCATCTTTTGCAAGCCATTTAATTATTGATAAAAAGTGCTCGAAAATGTTTACGAAAATTAATGTTTTCCACAGATTTACCACACCTTTATTAAACTATTGTGTCGGACAGGACCACATTCTTTGGCTTTAGACAGGGTATTTGCTATTATACTGATAATTTGACACAGTTATCATAAGTACTGTTAGGTGACATCAAATCAAATGATCAACATATCTTTTGCTGATTTCTCAGTTTTATACTTTCATTATAATATGAGATTGTATTCTGAAGCTAGGAAGTTGTACTTAGATACAGTGGAATATTCTTTGGTTGAATAGCAGAAGAAGATTGGTCAGGAAAAGATATGCAGTATTTGTGGGACTAGGTCAATGATGATGACTGTTGGAGTTTAACATCTGCATCAGCAATTTTTCATCTATATCAGGACCACTCACATTTTTTACTTGTAACATATTCTATGACTGGATCTATGAGCATGGAAACAATGGCAAGGTAAGGTGGTGTAATAGGCATTGTTGAAGAACAAACCCGGGCCGGCCGCATCCAAAGCCAAGATGCTAATCACTACACCACCCCACCACCCTGACTAGGTGAATGTCAATTGAGAATGTACTAGTGGGAATGTACACTAACTGAAGATAAGGTGCATGCATATGATTGGCATATTGCATTATGATTGATGGATGCTGTTCTCCTTGGATGTGAATCTCTTCAATAAAACATGAACCTCTGCTAAGCGAGAGAATTGAACACCCTGAGTAAAGGCCCCCCACTACTACAATTAAAGGAGCTAGCATTACTTTAATTCTACAAGATTGAAAATAAAGTTTACCACACCAATCCCCACTCCAGAAATGTGTTGGACGTTGTTATATTAGAGGGTAGTATTTGCAATCAACATGTCTCGTCTGTTGATGGACTTTTTTCAGATTCTTTTTTATTTTAGGGGATAAGTGTTTAAAATGTCCTTCTCGTGATAAATAGTGCTGGTGAATCAACGCAGTAGGAAAGTGTTAAATATGAGTAAAGGCTACCAATGCTACAATTAATGGTCATGATGGATGAGCGAAGAAGCAGAGTAATTCACGAGTCATCATGCAAGTGAATTGCGTAGCAAACCCATGAGTACAAATATGTCCCATCAAATGGAAGCAAGTGATCATCTCTATTCCACGATATAAAAGAATACTTTCATAATTTAGTGGTGAAACTCATACCTTGTGCAAAAATGATATTTTCATATCAAATAGAGGAGATGTTGTTACACTCTAGACATTATATGGTGCATATTTAGTAATATGCCATGTTTCTGTGCCACTATAATTAATTCCTTCAAGTGACAATAGGATTTAACTTTGAAAAAATGTCTGATTCCTGTTATCTTTTATGGCATATCACCTACAAAATATTTTCAATTGTGAAGTCATTACATATTCTTTAATAGGCATCACTGAAAACGCAAGTTGTCAAAAGTTGTCAAAAGTGGTGCCTAAAACCACAGGCCAAGGTTGTCACGGGCTCTGTCTGAGACAACTCTAGGGCTTCAAGTGAATGATGCCAAAACTTCAACCCTGGGTTGTCAAGACATTCCAGAGGCCTAGGGTTGTCAGGATTTACAGGGACAACAAACAAGTTGGTGTTATTCTTGAGAATGAGTGAGGTTTGAACTAGGGACCTCTTACATTGGAGACGGGTCGTAGACCCCTGATCTATTGGGGTTTCCCTTGTGGTAAGGGCCTTCTGTCAGGTACAGATATACATCAGGGGATTAAGGCAGTCCTTAGAAATTGCACCTGATTATATAGAGGTATATATAATTATATATATAATAAATACATGTATATTTAAATACTTACATACATATGATTATGACATTGTATGTGTACACATCTTTTTACACATATATGATATAGTACATCCACATCTAACCATAATGGGTTGTCATCTGGACAACCTTGTGACAAATATTTATTTTGTTATAAGCCTTTAAGTACAACCACTCCATATACCTCTTCATATAATTCAAAAAACATTCCTTTCTTCATTATGTAACATATGGGTCATTGTACAGAGAAATGTACAATTGGGGTTTTTGGTGTCATTTTTGCTTCATAGATGTATAAAGTCGAGAGATCTCTTTTGGTGGTACCAGTTTTAGTACCAATTGAAAGAGAACATAACAAGCTTCACCTCCATATATAATCTTGGGTCCTTATCTCGTTTTTTTATGTGTTATCTGCAATCGAAGCTGAAAAAATGCCTAAATACAATGTTTTTTTACATGATCTCTTTCTTTAAAGCTTAATTCTAGTGACAATTTCCTAAGAAAAACAATGCAAAGGTCATAAATATCAAAATGTACACTATTAAACTTCCATATACAAGGTTAAAGACGAATGAAATGTGATTAATAATTTTTTGACGTAAGAAATATATAATAAAGAATAGAAAACAAACATCCGTGACCAGTATTTCAATGCTGTTTTTTAAACAGTAATAACAATAATGCAGTCAAATTAAATATACATTTCCAATACTCAGTGATGTGTCAAATCAAAAAAATAACAATCATAGATCATCTGATTGAAGCCACAAAATGATATTCAAATATTTGATTTTATACCAAAACTGATCACGAACGTTTGCCAAATCAAATTTGCTATATTTTTACAGAAACACATGTCTTAAAAACCATTTTCTAATTTTTGAAACTTCATTATGATGACCTTCACTAGCTATCACGTTCGCTCTTTCAGAATGATAATTATATGAAATATGGTTGATGTAAGCTTTCATACAAACATTCGTGATCAAAACAAACATTCGTGATCAAAACAAACATTCGTGATCAAAACTATGTAACTGAAAAGAACATAGCAATTGTAAATTTGAAGTCTTTTCCAATGTGAGTCATAGTCTCAAAATTCAGAATATATAACACTGAATTACCTATAATTTAAAATATACTGTAAAACAGTACTTTAGAGTTTTGATCACGGATGTTTGTAAATATTTTTCCTATTGGCATAGAAAAATTATCTAAGGAGATTTCATTGATAAAATACCTTTTATACACTAATGATATATTGTTGTTTAAGAATAGCTTATAATTTTTAGGTAGATATAATTGTCTTTTGCATATATGCTGATTAACATTTTGGTCACGAACGTTTTTCAGCTCATTGGCTTAAACAAATTATTTAAACTTTAGAATTTCTTTTAAATGCTGTCTGAAATGATGCACATGCAAGAGATGTTTCTAATTGTACATTTCTAAGTTGAGAGTTAAAAACATTTTTTTTAAATTTCAGTCACGGACGTTTGTTTGATATGCAAGCTGGTATTCCTGTGTGTAATGGGCCTTTTCTCTAAATAAAAATCTATTTATTCATACTTCCCTTCAGATAGAATTGTGAAAAAAAACAAATTGGTAGAGATTTCTATTGATCAGCATAAGCATAAGACACAATATGTTAATGTAACAAACGTTCGTGACTTAAACAAACATTCGTGACCAAAATGAATAATTTTGTGATGTAATTATCTTTATATAGTTGCAATGTAACTATTTTTTTGGATAATTTATACATATTCCATCAATTGTCAATAATGATATCAGAGAAAATATGGGGAAATATAACATCTAATAGAGTTTTAATCTAGGAACAAACGTTCGTGACAAAGAAAACAAACATTCGTGACCAAAACTCACTGTTTACTCATCCCCATTCCTCCAAAAATGACATCAGTGATGGTACCTAATGATACTGTAATGAATTAAGAACATATGGGGATGTTGTCTGGATAGAAGAAATTTGTGGTCTGAAACGTTTTGGCTAATAGAGCCAAACTGAAAAGAAGTTAACAATTTCAGTTAGATTTTTTTCATTCTTCAGAAGCCTACCATATGAAAAGTGTTATGTTCTCTACGTAAATACTTGACATTATTGTAGGAAAACACCTAAATGACAAATGTATCTCAGCAAAACTTCGGTGAGCTGATAAATGATAGAGAAATTTGAGTTGTACTGAGTTTCAGTCATGAACGTTTGTCTATTGATATTTATATTTTTTGAGGTCTGCAAAAACTAGAATATCTGGAAAGATCCTGGTATAATTCATTTTTTTATATTGAAAAATATATTTTCTTTTAAGAAAAATAGACCTCATACACCTCTAAAGAAATTTTCAAAATTCTCCTTCTCAGACCCAATTGTACATTTTCTGGTACAATGACCCATATGTACCCCAGAGCAACCCTTTGATCATGTATTGCCATAATAGGAAACAAGAATCAAGCGTTTACCAAAATGATGTTTCCTTCTATGGAATGCGACTGTACCTGATTAGTTTAGCACACATAAAGGTGAGATTTCACAACCTTAGCGAAGCCAGACTTTGCACAGGGAGGTGTCAAAAGCCACAATCTGTGCAGCCAAGTATGATCACACTTCCTGCCACACTTGGGTCTGTACAAAGCCTGGCTCAGTGCAGTGACCACACTCTGTGTGTTACAATTTGTAGTGATTAGGCCTAGGGCACTACGCGCCAAGGTAGATGGGGAGAACAGTAGATTTAGGCATGATTATAATGAGTGATCTGCCAGTGAAGAGGAATACCTTCATATAATCTCACAGACCAGAATGGTGCCTCAGCTGTAATGTTTTACATTTTTGCATGGAACTTTATAAATATCCCTCAAAACCAACAACAGAAAGCAAGCTATTAAACTTGCTAAAATGACCTATGTGTCAACTATCTAATGTCTTAAAGATTTCCATTTTCCATGATTTAATGGAAAATAACAGTAAATCCTCCCATCGGATACAGTGTAAAAACAATTTATGCTCTTCCAGAAATAACTCCAGTAATAACTAATTTAGGTCTGTCGTAGATATGAGAAGATGGATTCAGAAAACACGGATCATACATCTATCTTTTATCAGGTGCAGAAACTTAATGTAAAACATCCTCTAAAGTAAAAGCTGGTTTGAATGTATTTTTTGAGTGTAAAAGTAGAAGTATTGTGATTAGCTTAGACACCCTTTTTGTCCACTGGACTAGTCAACTATAACTAGTAAGGGGTCAGTCCCCAAAACAGGTCACTCCACTGCCAGATAGGTAAGGTATATCAGCAAAAGATCTTTGTAAGTCTCTTTTATAGAGGTCTGAGCTCAAGGAAATTTTAAGAGCCTCCTAGTAACATATTAGCCCCTATTGCAAAGATTTGCATACTTTTATTTGAGACTATTCTCTAATATTGAATTTATTCAGACTGAAAGCTGAAGCCCAAAAATGGAAAGGTATTTTTGCAAACTGCTTTTATGTAATAAAACTGGATCTCATAAACGATTTGCTGGTTTTGTGTTCCATTATACAGTCACCTCTTATCCACAATAATCTCAAAACATTACAGGTTTACCATGCTTTATGAAGTTGTGCATTAAAATATAGGTTAAAATTGGCATTATCAAATTATGTTTGAACACAGATTTTTACAAAAGAAATATTAATGGACCACAAGTCATTTGACTCTCTCTAGGGACAACAGGCTTGCTTATGCTTGCTTATAGCATGCTTATAATTTGGGTTACTTGAAATAACACACTCTGCAAACTCCTCACCGGTTATTTTGTGTAATCCAACTCACTTGTGCACTATCTACCATTAAACCAACTCAGTTGTGAACTACTTACCACATAATGACATCCCTTTGTTTGGAGCCTCACCCGTCCAGTTATTTTATCTCCTCCAGGCAACAGCCGTCAGGCATTACATTGAGGGGCGTCAGGTTTCTTTTTTTTGAGTAGGGAACTTTCTTCCCTGTCTGACTGCTAACTGTCTAAAGGTAAAATAACCAGGAATGTGAGGCCAAATAGTAACATAAGGCAAGGCTTAGATTTGACCAACTGATTGTTGAGCATACCATTTTGAAGAGAACAGCCCACAGAGTTGTGAAAGGATTACAGACCAATCATAAGCTAAAAAAAGAAAAGAAGCATGAATATGGACAAACTTATAAGGCAACCAAATGAGATGGACGATGGAAGCTCGAAGCAAAAGCTATCAAAATAGTAAGCAAAATGTAAGGCATTAAGTGTGCAAGCACATTTTTAAAATTTGAGACACCCTTTATTCCTCTAGGTTTGAAGTACCAAGCAAGGGGTATGACGTTCTAATAACGTTCTAATAACGTTCTAATAACGTTCTAATAATGTTCTGAATTGGATCTTGTTACGTCACATTGTTAGGTTACAGCGACGTTCTTTTGATGACTCCCAATTACGTCGCTGCAACCAACTATTGCGACGTGACATTATGATGTTCTGACAACGTTCTTGTCACGTTATCTATAAGGCTGAGACTTCACAAGAATGTCACAATAACATTCTGTTCAGGTGTGGTTGAGACCTCACTGAATGAGGATGTCACAATAACATTCTGTTTAGGTTAGGGTGCACCTTACCTAATAAGATGGTTACAGTAACCTGTTTTGGTTAGGTCACAACCTCACAGAAAAATAACGTAACGTTTACGTGACATTTAAGTAAGTAACAGACAAACCAAAAAAGTATGGTTACATAATGTGACCGTTATGTCACGCCTTGGCTGGGTACACACTGGATTTGAAAAGGAAAATATGCACATTTTTAAAAGATTTTGACCCCCACTACTCTTGATATATACATAACTATTGGAAGGCACCTTGTTAAAATGCTGGATCTGTATCTGTGTGCAACATTTCTCATCTGAATTCCATGATTTGACAAGAGATAGAACAGCCCAATTGGAAAAAAAGTTGAAAGAGCTATCTACTTTGTTGGTAGTCTATAATTGATGAGTGTTATACAGTCTTTAACTTTGATGGACTAGCGGTTCAGGCAAGTATCACGTTGCTCTGCTCAGTGAATGATAACCATTTGTCAGTAGGACTGCTATTTATTATTTATCAATACAGAGTTGTTTCTAACAGCCTGCGGCTAACATAGAAAAATGGAGAAGTCCCGAATGATCAATGGGGGGCAGAACAAAAAACCTTAACAAAGTTCAAGAGCATGATATCACAAATCTGGTATACAACAGAAATATTTTTGAATGGTTCACTTTCAGAGCAGGTAGCTAACCAATGTTAATACTTTTCTTCCTTAGATTACTTTACTTTTCACTTCCATCTATTCTTCATGTATATAACCTGTCATCGTACATGTCTATATTTGTGAAGTTATATCTACTTGGACACTTTTGATCGATATGTTATACTATTCATCACATATAATATTGAATTGTACCTATTCATGTGAATACCAGCTAAAATAACTCCTCCCCTTCATTTGACCGATCATCAATGGAACAACTTTAAATTTACACTCACCACCACCACCACACAACCAGTGAGAAAAAATTGATAATTATAAATATGTAGGACAGCTAGATTACCAACAACAAATGACAACATATAAACTTTGACAACGTCGCTGTCCAACAGACAAAGCCCAATGGCACCACCATTATATTGACATTTTCATAATGCAGATCCTGACCATGATTCAGAGAAATCAACAATTTCCACAAATAAAGGGCAAGCGAGGCCCACATCACTCTTGATGAGAATCTTTATTCAAAACCAAAGATAATAAGTAACCAAAACATATAACACATAAGACAGACACAACCTGTTTATCAGCCTTTGCAACCAATCAGTTGACTTATGAGAACAGTCATACCTTGGTTACAACAATAACACTAGTCACTGGACAGTGGTCACACCAAAAGAGTGGGAAAATCAAACCCCCACCTATCATTTGTGGTTGAGTAGCCTTTCTGCCACGTCTGTGAGCTTAGCACGCACTACCATAATGTATTCTAGTGCAAATTCAATGTGTATTTTTCGCTCAAGGGGTGGAGTGGGAGGTCTGAGAAATCTTAAAATGTGCGTATAAACTAAATGAAAGGCCCCAAATATGTTTGTGAAAATGTTTTATCTACCATCCCAATTCAACTCAGGATCTCTAATGTATTAGTTTAGCAGAAAGTAAGAGACTTTGTAAAAGAGTTATGTTACTTATTTCCTGAAGGTTCAAATGTGGCTTATGGTATGAAGATACTTTGCATAGAAGGTGAAATACTGTTATATGATGATACTTCCAAAATGAGATGATTCTCACAGCTTTATTGTTACAGACAAAGCTGACTTGAGTTATTCAGGTGCTCATTCATTATTTCTTTGTACTTTTGCAAGGCACTTAAAATTGTTTGCTGTACATTTAAAAAGGTTGGTAGATGAATTGAATTTTATCATTAATTGATCTGAGTGGAGGCTGAGTGGAGGCTCATCAATACCTGCTATGAATTCATAATGTAGTTAAATTGTCAAAGGTTTAGTGAATTCACATTTTTCATTCTTCACAACAGCAGTCACAGACAAACATGCACTGCCTATTGCTCATCACCATAATTTTTATATTCCCTGTCTGAGGAGGAAGGACTTTACATTTTCAATACAATTTCTATATTCATGGTAGGTACTATACTTTTCAGGACAAAAGGTCTCTCTCTTGCAAATTAACATGTTATAACTTTCAAGCACAGTTTTAAAAATATTACTAATAGAAGTGAAAGGGATTATTATTTTGGGTTGTTAAGAACCAGTACAATTAAACAGCACAAACCAATATGATAACCATATCAGACTGACTGGTACCAATCCTATCAGTATACATGAGGTGCTAGGTAATTTTATACCATTGGTCGTTCAGGAAAAATCCATTTTTTCTGTGGACTTGAATGTTGGAATGACTTCAGTGCTGAATTAAAGTTTTAAGGCGTTTATGAAATGTATAATGTTCATGAGAAATAAGGACTATGTTGATCTATTGGACATGTGATTGTAAACGTTGAAAAATTCTGGGTAAGATTTATTTATTACTTGTATTACCTAATACCTTTTAGACATAATAGACCTTTTTTCCTTTTGCAATGAACTGAAAACAGAAACAGCTCTGATGTTTATTACTGAATGAAATTTATTCAAATAAAATAAACACAATTCGTCATGATACGCCATAAGTTCTAATCCTGTATACATATGTGATTCACAAGTAAATATCTAATTAAATTAGCATTAGAAAGTAGTCATTTAAGCATCATTAATGCTATCAGGATGCTGAAACCCTTCACATAAAACATAAACAATGTGTCCTGTTTGCTTAGCAACCAAGTCTGATATTAGAAGCTAAGCAGCTGGCTGTTGCTAGACAAGATCAATGGTTACTTTACTACTCAGTATGAAAACTCTGGGTTGCTAGGCAATCAGTAACAGTTGATTGCATCTGAGCCATTGCATTAATACTGTTGTATCTTCTCTATCACAGTATAAATATGGTTTTGGTAAGTTTAGATACCTCCTAAATAGATTAATAGCGGCTGTTGGACTAATGGTGGGGTTCCTATACAAACTAATGTTGCCATGAAAATATTACTATATCAGGATGTAAATCCCTATCAAATCCTGGTTACAAAATGTGCCTCAATGTATCTCTATTCATATTACTGTTGTAGTTTGTCACAGACAGGTGTGACCAGGACCAATATATCAGAAAATGACTTTCAAAAATACATTTGTACATATTACCCAGATTGAACTTGCCTTCTATTTGTTACCTTATAGGACCGTTACTTATAATAATTCATTTATGAAAAAAGTTTTTAGAAAAATAATGTAAATCAGGTAAATATGCAGCATTTGAGACATCTATTTAATGGAGGCTCTACTGGTTACCATGGCTACCAATTTTCAATGGTTGTGTGACGTTCCTCGGTAGTTCGCGGTTTCCGGTTTCTACAGCAGAGGGACGTGGGGGTTATTTCGGTTCTCAGCTGGGCACGGAGGCCGAGCAAAAAGCCGAGATGTGAGATCAAGAGTCGTGCCTCGTGCACGAGTGGGGCTGAGTCGGTCGGTCGGGGGATCGGTATTCGTTGAAGGGGGGAGGGTGTGTTGGTCAGACTGGCCGAGGGGTTTCAGCCATCAGGCGCGGAGGATGGCGGAGGGAAAAAGTGTGGTGTAGGAGTCCGGGCCATCTCTTCGTCTAGTGCTCTCTCATGCCAGCTGGGGGATCTAACTCCTTTTCTCTCAGCCGGAGGTCGCGGGCCGATGGTCGCCTATTGTTTGGTAGTGTGGGGCCGAGCTGGTCGCGCCTTGGTACCTCCGGTCATTGGACTACCACTTACTATTTCGGGCTTCCGTACCTGGCCGGTCTTCCGTTCATGGGTCGTCAGTCAGGCTATTTTGGGCCTTCTGGCCATGTTTCTCGGTCTTTCATAGTGACGTCACGTGGTCATACTGACGTCATTTCCGGTTTACATTATTTCTCGGGTTTCGGGTTTCGAGCCCGTTACAAAGTGTACTTAAATCTATCGTATCGTTTCATCTTTCACATTCTAGCTTTGACCCCTGATGAATAGACATTCATCACAATTGCATAAATTACTGTTACAAAAAAAAATCAGATTTTTGGACCTATGTTTAAGTGTTGAATAACATCTAACAGTTTAACAATGTTCATATATTGATTTGGTTTTCCCTGGTCTGTCATGTTTATTCCAGCTTATACAGATGGTTCATGGGATGCAGACTACTACATCACATGGGTCAGTGCATTGCAATGCTATTACATTCATAAGATAAAGATTTCAAATGTTTTAGCAGACTGTATCAACTCAACTCCAACATATTTGGTTGACAGTGTTATTTCATTAGTGTGAGATAATACAAGTGTAACATCAATTTCAATCTTTCAATCAATTAGGATCTGCATAGTATAGAAGTACAGATCATCTACCTTGGTATATTAACTTTTTGCAGTGTTAAAATGTTTTCAAAGTGTTAAAAGTTGAATGACTAAAAGTTATATGAAAAGTAAGGCTAGCTCATACACTATCTGTCTAGATATTTCAAAAGTTATACAGGTTAAACATTTAATTCTTTTTTTAGTGAATAACGATTTTTTACAATATTATAATTAGGTACATGTCTTTACTTGTTGAAGTATTAATATAATAGATAAATGATAATCAAAATCCATCTGTGAAAATATCAACTACAATAAAAAATCTTTCTGGAAAAGAATTCCAAGTAATACAGTTACAAATATGTTAATCTTCAACCAAAGTGATATCTCAACAGGAAGTTGTGTCACATGAGCTTTTGTAAACAATCCTTTTTCGCTGTACAGCAAAACGCCAACACAAGACACAAACAGACATTTTTTATAGATAAAAACATCACATTACTTTGAGAAGCGGCTGGTAATGTGTGCTTGATTTAATGTTGCAACATAATGGACAAGATCACATAACACACTCTCTACTCTTGTAAACAATAATATGGGCAGTAAGTAGCTTGAAAAGTTGTGCACTATACTGCCAATTATCCTTACCGTAATTGACTTCTTGGTATTCCTTCTAAATTTATCTAAACATTATTTTGGGTAGGAGATTTATACATGGATAAATAAGGATCTTGTTAATCTATTATTGCTAATGATATTGTTAACTATTGTTAACTATTGCATACTTTGGAGATCTTTCCCATATATATTAATAGATGCTTAAGCCTGCACATATTCCAATGACTGAAAGTACACACTGATGATATTTAGTGCAATGAAATATTTTAGAGAAACAGTTTTTGCACACTTTCATACCCAGAGTGTCACAAAATGCAATGCTACAGATTCATTTTTATTATCTTGCATGCTGGCACATGAGGGCAAGGAAAATTTTACCTTTTGTACCAGTTGAATATAGCTATAAATAGCCCTGACATAACTGTCTCTACTTTATCAATCAGTTTGGATAACTGTTTGTGGTTTCTTGGAAAAATACTCAATAATTTGTAAATTGCTGGGGGGCTGGATATAAATACACCAACGAGCCTCCAAAATAGCTATACTATTTTTGAATACACTAAGTTCTTACTGCTGTAACAGATAACTCTGAGGCAGGTTTGGGCTACAAGAACCAGCAGCAGTTCAACCGCCCAACAATTATAGAAACAAACACAAAAATAACTTTATTCTAGAACAGGATAAATGTGTGTGTGAACACCTCCAATGTAAGCTGAGAAGTGAGGTCAGAAGTGCTTCCCCTAGTGGTGACCTCATGCAGTGGGGACCTCTAGTGTTGAGTTCAGTGTCCCGTTGTGGATTTATATCAAATTATATCCTTGATCCTATATTATCACATATGATGAATTCTGAATTCTGAGTTGCAGTTATTGCTCACTAAACATGTCTAATTTGTTCACAAAGTTTAGGTAAAACTGAGCGTTTGTGGAAAATGGAGCTTCAGATTAATAACCTCTCAAAACTGAGGCAAGGGATAACCATGTATTATCTATTGCTAGCCATCATAATTCCTTTCTTCCATGTAAGTACTGAATCAAACATGCTGAAAGATAATTTAATTGCAAGAATAACAGTAATTTAACATCATTTTGAGATTCATTACTATAGATGAATTGTAACCTATTCAGTCATTGAAGAAATCCTACAGTACTAAACTACACTTACTTATTAAATGGAAAGTAGTGGTGTTCTTTCATACTTTTTCTATTATCAAAAACAAGAAACCAACTAAATCAGGCTGACCAATACTAATCTTATCTCATTCTAATAATTCAAATGATCAATCACAATTATTTCTGTTTTATAGTAAGTGTTTCCTTTAGTAGGCACGACACCTTTAAACAACATATCTTGATATATTTTGTAGTTACTTAACAATTTCTATATTTTACTTTCAGGGTGTTTCTGGAGACTCCTGTACAAGCTCACCATGCTTAGGAGGAGGGATGTGCCAGGTTGTAGGAGATGCTTATGAATGCAGCTGTACATTGGAAGGACAAGGGAGTAAATGTCAATATGGTCAGTACAATCAGATAAGGAATATGATCATGTTTCAAAGGTTAAATACTAAACAAATCAGTAATGACATGCTGATTTACATGTGGTCTACAATATCAATACACTAACAAACATAGTAAACAAAGTTTACAGGGCTAACTTTAGAATCTGTGACTTTATTATACCTAAATTTCTTAAAAAATATAATGACTTTAGAAAGGAGTGCTTAATTCCCATACATATGTTAGACTTTTTATTCAATGCCTTGGTTTAATTGTAAGTCATATCCTCACAGTCAAAAATGACAACACTGACCTGTTTCATAACAAACCTCCATATGTTTTGCGTTTCATAAACTTAGAGTCGCCTTTTTGGCTGCCATAGCTTTTGTAGTTTTGTTTTTGCTTACATGAGTTTGGGTGGAATGACATGAGTTTCGGGTCTCTCTCTCTATGCATTTGCCCCAGATTGCTGGGCTGCTTCACACTTCAAGGTTTTAACAGCACTTTATGGTTTGTATCGTGAGCTGTTCCCTTCTGTGGAGCCATGCTTAAGGAGAAAGCTGCCACCAGGTGTGATGCCCTACTCATTTCGAAGAGTGGCAAGGGATCTTTTATATACAATGTCCCATAGCCAGGGTAGAACATACAACAGCCGTTGGCATTGGTAGTATTTTGATGATACAGTCATTGTGCACTGGGTTGGACAGCTAGTGAAAACACTGGTGCCGCTGGGACTCAAACCTTAGACCTTCCGATCACGGAGCGAGGATGTTACCTCTGCACCACTGACTGCCACTGTGTGGATTTACATGAGTTTTGGGTGGGTTTATACAAGTTATGATAAACACACCCTTTCTGCTGTGTAGCTTAGGTTTTGTTTCATTGCAGATTCGAATTGCTCCCCCTAGATGCATGTCAAAGAACTCAATAAGATTCCTGGAAGATTATTGCATGTGTTTGTTGATCTACACATCACCTGTTCAGGATACCTTGAAGCTGTTTCAGTGCAAGCATTGAACCCAGGCACCTTTTGGGTAGATTTCTGGG
This sequence comes from Lepidonotus clava, assembly GCA_936440205.1. Classification (NCBI taxonomy): domain Eukaryota; kingdom Metazoa; phylum Annelida; class Polychaeta; order Phyllodocida; family Polynoidae; genus Lepidonotus; species Lepidonotus clava. The sequence goes on from OW387150.1 coordinate 31,176,586, forward strand.
AGGAACTATCCACAACATATATTCTGAGACAGTCAGCTAGAGTTGTGGTGAGTTCTTCAGGCCTTCATTCATTTCTCACTTTACCTGATGGACCTTTGCAGGTTGAGTCGGGGTATATTATCGGTTATCATTTTGTGCAAGGAGCTGATGTGGTTTTATCTGTGGCTGATTCAGATCAGCCTAATCTAGAGGCTACTGGATACTCAGTTTCTCAGCTCTCAAGAATAATTGCAGCAAATAGGTATTCAACTAACCTTGCCATTGGAGATGAATTTGTCAAAACTTTTGCATCAGTTAAACAACTGCCATCCTTCAACCTCCACATGATACCAGGTGGTAAGTACAATTGTAATTTTCATGCTATTCACTTTAAGAAATGGCAACACATAATAACAGAGAGGTCTTGCTGAATTATAGTACAAAGCACTACTTATTTGAGTTACAGTCTTAATCTTATTTCAAAATTCAAATTACAAATTTGATACCATTTGTATTGCATTCAGGATGTCTGTAAACTTTTGAAATTCTCTCATAACAAAATTAACAGAGTATATAATTTTTTCATAACAAAATTAAAAGAAAAAATCATAATTATTAGTCTATGTAGGTAGTAACCCAGTAAACACACTAATGTTGACTCAATATTGAATCAATGCTTGCCATCAACATTGAATCAACGTTTTATATTGGTTGATATTGGAAGTTTTTTCAACTATGAAAAGCTATGAAATGTTGAAATCTGACATTTAATCAACATTGTTGATAAAATTTGTTTTAAATATTAAGGATAAATGCTAAATCATCATTCAGATTTGTGAAAATATTTATTTGCTGTTCTTGAAATGTCCCTTCCATAAACAAAAGGAAAGGTGAAATAATGGTTCACAATATTTAAAAAACAAAATCCTGTCCCTCAACTAAATTATTCTTATACCATAATAATTTATTGAACCTTTCTTGGTCAAATGCCAAGATTAAGGCCATCCATTAGTATTTTCCCTACCAAAACCTTTGTATGGATAGGTAGCATTAATGTCAGGTGGTCTGACAATGCATGGGAAGAGATACACAGCAACTACAGTATTTCAAGCCTGTATGTTATTGCTTTTCGATGAAAAAGGTGTTTTTACATGACACGCTTAAGAAATTGCAAAATTACAAAAAAACTTACAAACGTGTGTAAATTCTTTTCATGTGGTAGAATTTGTTATGTTAAACTTAGTCTGAGATACCAACAGTTGTTTCTGAATTATTTTGACAATTATGACTTTGGTTCCTTTTTATATTGAAATAGTCAACATTTTGACAAAGTTGGCAGACAGTGCCCCCTGGTGGTGGATTGATGTATAATTGAAAATCTAATATTGCTTCAACATTGATGTCTCAATTGTAAATCAATGTAAAAAAGGATTGATTTAAGATTGATTATCAAATGTCAAGGCAATGTTAGCATAAAGGCATTGGATCAACATTAAATTCATCAATATTGATAACTCAACATTGAATCAACATCAGCTGCCAGTATTGAATCAATATTGGGAAATCAACATTTGATCAGCATTTAGATATAATTAATTGCTGGTTCAATCCACTTTCAATATTGATTCAACACTGGGTGTTTACTGGGTAAATGGAGGCGTGAAGAAGCATTGGTTAACAAAATTGATAATGTGACACTATCAAATATGTTGAGAAATTTGCATCACCCTTAAGAGTAATTAACCAGTATGAACCACTATTCCCTTGCATTCTTTTGGTATAGGCATCTGAAATCATATTGGAAAACAAACATAAGCCATTTTTAGACAATCACATAGAATATAACAGTTGATTACGGGCGATATTGTTTGTTCCATGACCTAATGGTAGCAACAATTTTTTAAATAGTTTTCTATTATCTTTTGATTTTGAATATTTTGTGAAAGTATGTTCATGCAACTGTTTTTCTATTGAGTAATACAGATTTAAGTAGCTATGCCATATTTATTTAGTTTGTAAAGGAAACGGGTCAAGCAGAAGATTAACCTGCAAGTTAGAAAGATACAAGGAACCAATGAACCCCTTTCAGTAATTTCTAATCCTCACCAGTAAGGCCCTAAACCTGCGAGGCCATTTGTAGTTGTTGGCCAAGATGGGCACTAAAATCAGCCGATCCAACCAAAATATTGGTTGATTTTTGTACTGACATGTATCAAGCACATACATCTCAGTACTGCATACTGACAAATGATCCATATGGCCCTGGGTTTTTGGTCTTCTCACTTAAAGCAGATGAATAAGTTAGTACTAAGGTTCTTCCCTATAAGGCCTTCACAAGATGATTTGCTACGCTATCACCTATAATTTGTTGGTGGAATAACATGCAGTATCAAGTTACTACTTATGAAGGTGAGTAAGAAAACTATTACTGTGAGCATTAAAATTATTCCTTGAAGAGAGGGGCCAGTGAAATTATCATTTCACTAGATTCTCTTATTACACTGTAGATATGATGTTCAAGTATTGATTATATGACATTATCATAAATATAGAGTGATATTTTGTATAGAAAATCTTGTATATCATATGACACATAGAATGCTCTGTTCACCTGATAAAGTACTTCTATGTGTGATACCATTTCATTCAAATTTCAAAATTGAAAATTCTTTAGAAAACTACATATTTTTTCATATTTTTGTCATAAAACATATGATTTTGTCATTTTAAAGACAATGTGCCCTTATGGAACACTTAGGAAAATTGAATTTACTTATTTTTTCAGTTTTATAATTTTCCAACTAATCTGCACTCTGTATAGGCTGCATCAGGTGCAGACAAGGACACTCAGATTAATTCAGGAAAATATAAGTACAAAAGAAAATCTGCTAAAGATATAAAACTTTCCATGGTTATTTCCTGAATGGATCATGCCAGTGTGCTTACTTACAATCACTTGCCCCTCCCTTAAAGGATTATTCATAAATAGCACCTCTTCTCAAAATATCATCAGCTGCACTGGGTATGGTGAGGCAGTTTCACTGTTTGATATAAAGCTAGTACTGTATACTATATATGTAGGTTATGGTTGAAAAATTGAGGTAGAAATAACCTTGTATTAATTTTCTAGAATTGAATAAGATTTAATACTTGAATATAATCAATAGACTGCTTATTGCGAAGCCAAATAGCTTAAAGAAAGTGAATGGTCACCAGGTTGCATTAGAGTGAAATAAACATGAAACCAATAATAACCAAATTATTAATAAAAACCTGGATTTGATAGGATAGTCTATTAATGACTATATATAGGCAGTCTCAACAGCAGGTGAGACAACCCTAGAACCGGTGTCCACATGTGGAGACTTGTCTGCTAGCAGCAGCACTGCAAAGGGAATGCAGGTATGCACCAAATCAATATTGGCTAGTATAACAAGATGCAGTAGTAACCAGTATTGTGTAGAGAGCGAGATACGTTTGGACTGATACGAGCTGGGTGGTTAGGATTTACTATCCGGTGGCAGAATCTGGTGACCATAAGAAGGACTTCTAAACCTTCAAAGGGACGATTCAGGATAGGTGGACTAGCGATAGCCAAGCCTATGTCTGTTGTGTATTATGTAGTCCCAAGGTACAACGAACACCTATAATCATTGTGAATAACATTGGTTTATCTGTAAAGTGTTTTCCATGTCGTCTGCAATAAACTTGACCCAAAGCGTTGTCTGTTTGGTACATGTATTTAGAAAAAAAACATTCCTATTTCACACTTAAACCAGTTGCTTAAGATATTGTGTTTTTTACTAATGAAATTTACAAATGAAATTAATAATTGAAGAGGAGTAGGAATATGACTAAACATGATATATAAACTTCATTAACTTACCAAATATAGAACCTCTGACCCAGGAAACTATATCCACAAAATCAGAGGGGTATGTCTCTCATGCTTGATTTGGGGCCTCTTTCCGCACATTATGTGTAAAGCTTATACCCACAAGACCTGCATCAAATATCCAAGAAGGTATTCCTTTTCAGAGGCCTACTGCCACCTCCGTCTGTAATCAACCTGCATATAGAAATCCTAACTGGTTCCATTTCCCAACACCCCTTATAGACCCAGCACCCCATATTCTTGACTCCCAATGTTACCCCGCCGGACCTCACTTGGGCCCCAAATACCACAACATGGATATGAAAGAGCCCCACCTGACCCTCCCCCCCCCTCCCCACTGACCAATCAGGTGAGCTTTACTAGGCAGAGTGCTGTGTTGGAGAGTGAGACACCCCTAACTTCACGGTTGCCGTCTGAGGAGGAAGGATCATACATTTTCAACATTGCCTCAGTGTGTCTGGTTTACACGAGGAGACCAAAGTAGGGTTGGATCCTTTTATCTGCTTTAGCTGTGTTCACTAAAGTGGAAACTAAAAAGTGCTTTTCTTGACCTTGAAACACAAATAATGTAGTAGCACATTGAGTTTTCAATAAAACTTGACACAAAGGGTGTCCTAAGAAATCCTCCACCTCCTATTATGTATTAATATTATGAATTTTCTGCTCTGTTGATGTCGTAAATCTGATTTCTTTTCAAATGATTCTTCTTCTTACATGAACAAGTATCTCACATACTTTTCATTAATGTCTTTCTTTTCTTGCTGCACCTGTTATAAGTTCATCTATCAAGATTTCTAGAAAAATTACATTTTACTAAAACGTTGCCACTTGCCTGTATTTTGACATTGATATTGTTTTCTATATTAGTACCCTAAAACAAACAACCCAATGAAAATATTATATGGCCTTGATTAATATGTTTGGAAAATAATGTGAGTACATATAATGAAGTGATTCTGGTGCCAAATATGAAAAAATGCAACATCTATAATAGTGCCCCACATAAGTGCCAATGTGAATGCCAATGTGAATGTGTCATCCAATGCAAATGCTAAGACAAACCTTTTTTACTTCAGTACACTTTTCTTGGGCGTCCGGATACACATATCCTATTTGCATGTATGAAAAGGCCCCAAGGCATACCAGCCAATGCATAGTGTAATATGGCCTAAAGGCTGGTGGTGCTCTCTGATGGGGAAGGATAAAACTAATGGCTGGAAAAGTAACTTATATCTGTCTTTTAAATTTAGGCAAATATGACGAATCCATTGTCTATCAATTTGGCAAAAATATCACCTACAATGTTTAAGTTCAGATTTGATGAGAATAATCCTGAAAAATTGGTAATTAAAAGTTATGGAGCTCACTTTACACCTAAAATCTTGAATAGCCCATTCGTAGGGGAGTTGAAGGATGGGATCTGCATGTACTCCCACCTAAAATTCATAAAGGCAATATCACATGTGAATTCAAGAAGAGTTATTTCAATAGATATGGTGATATTATTCTATCATCTCTCATCTGGGCTAGATGATTATTAGTGTACTAATTCATATCTTTTGGAAATGCATCATTTTCATATGACTAAACAGTGCCAATATGTCTCTTGGAGATCTTTTGAATATAGCCTTACTTTATAGCTGGCTTAGTTTTGAACCTGTATGCTGTATCCCCACTTTGGCGCCAATAATGGCAATTAGTGGATATTAGTAGCTTTCACCAGCAAACAAGGAGAAACAAACTAGTCACTGGGCAACTAACTAGTCACTGGGCTACTAAAACATCAATATTCAGGTTTGATATTCTTGTGGTTGATCGACAGACATAGCATTTTGTTATACAAGTGAGTATCCTACATCAATCCCATAAGGCCCGGCCACACTGGCCAACTAATCTCAACTCTACTGTTGTAGATTGTAAGACATCAAGTAGCCATGACAGTCAAGTTTTATCTAAGAAACTCTAACATGCCATGGGGTGGGCCTTCCCTGTCACGGCTTCAGAGCTATACGGTAAACATGCTTCTCTTCTACACAAATCCCTAGGACCCGACTATCCTGTCTTACATCTACTTCTCAAGCTCTAGGCCTCATCTCAACTGTTGGGGAAAACACTGTAGCAGACCTATGCCGCGATTTGAGACTCAAACTTAACTACGTCATGAAAAGCACTTAAGTGTGATTATGTTGAGCTCAATAAAACCAAAAAAAAAAAAACACGACTATAGACGTTTCAGTTGAGTTGAGTCTTGCATTGTGGCCTGGCCGTTACTCTCACAAATTTTTCCTTTTCTTGTATTTAAAATCTATTTGTTAAACCTCAAAAATCAACCAAATAAGACCTCTTCTTACAGTGTTGTTGAATCATATATAAATATTACACAGGGCTGATTCTACTTCTGCAACCATTTTCCTTTCATATATACCTTAAACCTGAATTCCTTTTACTGAAAGTAAAACCTTCCAACATTCAGTGCTATGAATTGTTATTACAGAGTCACATTCCTGAGACTTTTGAACCACAGTGGCCAAAGTTAATAATAATGTTGCTGATACTGCACTGGAATGGCCTTTTGCTGTCTGCAGTTGTCTTCTATATCTGCTTTGATATTGATGGGTTAAAACTACTGTTTAATGGTTTATCAAAGGAATATTCAATAATTCATAATCTTACTTGGTGACTGCATATATGATGGTGTCAACGTACTTTAGAGTTATGCACATAGAGAGAACTGTACATTTATATGAATCAATAGTTCTTGATTCAGCATTGCAGTTATTCATGTTACATTTCCATAGTGTTCATAAAGTCAAGATTAGAATTAGCCTTTGTAAAAAAATGAAAGAGCTCCAAATCATTCATCTCTCACAACTGACGGGAAGGATAAACATGTGTCTTATTTTGACAGCCATCATAATAACTTTTTCAAAGGTAAGTACTGAACTGAATCCTCATCAGGAACCAGTGAAAAGAAAGTTCCTGGTGTGGTACACTGATAACTTGGTACCAAAAGGTCCAGAAAAGTAGTTCTCCTCCTCATTCAGTTCCAAAGAAAAGCTTTCAAACTACAGCAATTTCATAGTATTCTAGTAGGGTTTTGTGATCCATTTTTGAGTAAATCTATTTCACAACATAATTCAGATTAGCATTCAGAAATCATATTATTATTTTAATAAATCATGTTTAATTACAATTTCCAGAGAGATGGCATTTCTTTTAATTTCATAGAGTGTACCATTTTAAACAACAATAACAGTGCATTTTCACACTTTCATTTTGTTATTTATGGAAACTATTGTACAACTTCAACGTTAACGTGTTCTGGAGGGACATGTCAGGTTGTAGGAGATGGGTATGAATGTACCTGTACATTGCAGCGGCATGGGAGTAATAATATGGTCAGTATGTTCTGATTAGTAATACAGCCGAGTTTTTGACCTAAACAACAATTATAATCTGATTAGAATGTCAATACTTCATTGCAATGGGTTAATATTGTTTCATGGGATTTTCATATACTTTTGTATTTTTTTCAAAAAAACAATGACTTGAACCAGGGGTGCTTCATCCCCACATGTACAATGGATTTATTATTCAATCTCTAGGCTTAGTTTATCAATAGTTCCCTTGAAGCAATTATTGAGGCTTGTGTGTTACTTTTATAACACTTTCAATACTGAGAGGTTGATGTTTAAAGGTGATGTCAAAAGTCCCTTCACCCTAGCTGTTCACAGCCAGATATTGGTGTGACTAGTATATCTATCAATTACAATGAAATTATAATTCAAAACCTCATAGATCAGGCATTCGATTCAACCCTTCTCTAAACTAAATGCCATCACCAGCATATATATGCCAGATGCTTTAAGGCATCTTTTGGATAAATCTTTAAGAATTTAAAGCCAAATAATAAAGAAAAACTAACACTAACTGATTCATGACACTGAAATCATCCATAATATGGCATATATAACAACATAGTATGATTATACAACCATTATTCTCCTGTCTCTGACTTTTCCTTTATCCATATTTCTAATATTGCACTAACAAAATTATTTTTTTACCAAACCACCCAGTGCAATATATCTTATGGTGCACTAAGGAGACAGATACAAAATTGAAATATTCCTGAATGATTCTTTCTCAAATTTGTCAGGAGTACAATATCATATAATATTAATACACTAATAAGTGTATCAATATAATAAGTATATCAAAAAGATTATTATGGAAGGTGTATGGAAGAAAATAATAGTGTTCATAATGTAGTTTGAGTCTGTTAATCATCTTTAAAAATAAATGTGTAGTGAAGGAAATAATTATGTTTCCTTGCAGAATCTAATTGCTTCCCCCAGATGCATATCAAAGAACTCAATACAATTCCTTGAACATATTCTAATGTGTTTGCTGATCTACACATCAACTTGAAGTACTTTCAGGTTTTGTGGTAGTAGTACTTTCTAATTGTGGAAGTTGTTGAGGGGAGTAATGAAGATTTGAAGACAGGAGTAGTGTTGCAGATGATCTTGTATTAATTCTTCAGTCACAGGTTAGAGCATGGCCTCAGGCCAAAGCTCCATGAAAAGTTACATGTGCATAGCTCTGTGTCTCCAGCCTCACTGCCCAGAGTGGAGCATTCAAGGTTCCCTCTGCAGAGCCTCCAGGGCTCTGATTGGTAGGTCAGGCTCCAGGTGGAAGGTGGCTCCACCTGGAGTCTGTGAGGGTAGTTGGACACTACTTTAAGGGTATAGTTTTTGTACTTATTAATTTTGAGTATATTGTGTATATAATGTTATGCTAGTTATCACATAATTATATTTAGGAAAAATATGTTTTATAATACTGAAATGTCCTACCAATTTTATGGTATGACAACCTGTTCAGGATACCTGGAGGCTGTTTCAGTACATGCAGTGAACCCAGGCACCTTTTGGGTAGATTTCTGGGAGGAACTAGCCACAACATACATTCTGAGGCAGTCAGCTAGAGTTGTGGTGAGTTCTTCAGGTCTCCATTCATTTCTCACATTACCTGATGGACCTGTGAAGGTTGAGCCTGGGAATATCATTGGCTATCATTTTGTGCAAGGAGCTGATTTGGTTTTATCTGTGGCTCAGTCAGGTCAACCTAATCTAGAGGCTACCGGATATACCGTTTCTCAGCTCTCAAGAGTTTTTGGGGCAGAAAGGTATTCAAATAATCTTTTCATTGGAGATGAAGTCAGTGCAAATATTGTATCATTCAAACGCCTGCCATCTTTCAACCTTCACATAATACCAGCTGGTAAGTAAATACTTATAATTTTCAGGTTATTTACTTTAAAAATAACAGTATAAGGGATATCTTTCTTAATCCCAGCACACACACCTATTTAATTGCATCACAATATCAACATTATTTCAAATTTCAAATTACAAAGTCTATAGCAAATGAAAAGAGCATATCTATGATTTCTTGGAAAAAAAGGACTTAGTTAAAAAGTCTAGTTCCTCAGCGTTTTCTTATAGGGTCCTTTCATAAATGACATCATGCTTTTCTTGACCTTTTTTGATCCCCCCCCTCCTTGTCATATTTCATCATGTGGCCCTTGACCCCCCTCTAGAAATGACGTCATATCAAGCCGAGCCTTCCCCCAAAATCTGTGAAATAGTATCAAAAAGAATTATATTTTTTTGCCTATAAACATGACCATCCCATAGAAAAATCTATGATTTTAACTGAAAATTAATAACTCAGCCTTCATTATCCCAACCTAACCTAAAATTGTGTCTGAAATTTTTGATATTGAAATTTTTCGCAACATGATGTCATGCACCACATGACCCCCCCCCCCTCCTCCCCCCTTGGCATGTTTGGTCATGGAGACATGAATTCCCCTCCCCCCTACTGCATGATGTCATTTATGGACAGCCCCATATCTTTACTAAAATAGTATATTACTCTAGATAGATGCTAAATGGAGGCATGAAAAGCATTGGATAACAAAATTCATATGTGGTACTATCAAATTATATTGAAAATCTTAATATGAGACACTGTTCCCTTGCCAATTACACCTAAACATTGGCTCTTTTTTTTTTGCCAATTACGATTAAACATGCATATTTAATACTGCATATGGACAAGCGATCATTCAAGTGCAAGATCGTTGAGGTCCGAATCATCCTAGAGCCTATAGGCTTAAAGGAGGTAATAAGTAAGTACCAAGGTTCTGCCCTAAAAGGCCTTTATTATCTTCATGATCTCCAAGATGATGCGCTTCACTATAACATACCTTTAACTTTTCTCTGGAAATCCAAGCAGTATTAAGGGCCATACCCACTAAGGGACTTTAGTGGTGACGGGCAACTGTACAAACATCAAATTGTTGGGTGATTGTGATGGCAGGGCAATTGTGCTCAGCAGTTCTCTGTAGGTATGGTGCATGTTCTTGGAAAAATCACTAGGAAAATCGCCAGTCAAATATCAAGCTTGCTAGATGTTACAGTTGCCTGGCAACGACAATGGCCATTCTTCCAGTTGCCCGTCACCCGTCCACAGTAATAATTGCTTAGTGGGTGTGGCCCTTTAGGCTAATGCTCATGCAGATGAGTAGAAAAATTATTACTACACACATGAAAATTATTCCATACTGATTTATATATATATTACCTCTTCTTGAAGAAACTAAAGAAGCCTAATTACATAAAACAATTGACTGAATTACTAATCATGTGATTTTCTTGTTCTTGGTTAGTCTCAACATGCTTGCATGAGATTCATTTCAAGGAGCTGAACTATGTTGCCCCAACCTCTCTTAACTTGTTTGATGATGTAATTACTAACTGCTGTACTATTAACACTGGCACTATAAGTCTAGGTTTATGGTATGAACTTCAAGCTGCATACATCCTGAGACATTGAGACTTGCTGTCAGTCATTCAGGCCTTCATATATTCCCTCTGTCCTTCCATCTCTGCCTGATGGATGGACTGAGCTGGGCCGAGCAGATTATCAGTATTAATGGTTTGCAACACAGGATATACAGCTTCTCAGATGTCAAGAATACTGGTTGTTGAAATATACTCAGATGAACTTCACATTGGAAAGGAATATCAACATTTTATATGAGTGAAAAACAATTGCTGGCCTTAAACCCTCTTGTCTATCTTGTTACTTCCATAAAACTATTATAAAATTAATTCAATGAAATGTGAAATGTGAAAGTCACTCATGTTGTACTGAAATGTCAAATAATAAGTTACCACTTTTCTAACATCACCAGTACTTTGATACATGGTACATGTATACGCATATTAAAATACCTATTGTCACAATAAAGGTATGTTGGATTATCATTAGACAGAATTTTCATTTAAGATTAAACGAATAATATGCCTGGTGAACTCAGGCAGCCAAAAGTAGGAGTACATTGTGTAGACATCTCAAATGGGATATCTCTGTCTATATATTTTGCCAACCTCTAGAAGTTGATATCAAGGGTCTTTAAGCTCCATATCATGACCTACTGAAGTTCAAAGATTAAGTCCTCAATAATAGGATAACTTGAAAGCATTTTTTTTTAATATAAGATTTCCTTTATTGTTATCTCAAGCTCAAGCTTTGCATACTAGCTTAGTTGTAAATATCATATTTTGTATATGCACATTTAGCTCCCTAGAGATCTCCAACAGGACTTAATGAGATTGAGATTTAAACAATAATACATACATGTATATTCAGACAATAATGTCTATCTAGCATTAATTATAACACGGCAAGGGGGTAGCAACGTGCTGATCTAGACGTCCGCATGTTGTAACTAACATTGTAAAAACGTTGTAAATGACTCAATCTTCACCAAACTTTGTAAACGGATTCGTAATGATGTAGGAATAATTAATTGCATTTCAAAACGATTATTTATTGTGAATAAAAGCACTTTCAAAGGATTTTCTGGTTGCCACCTCGCCATGCATCTATCCTGAGCTAGAAAACACGTCTCCAGGGACACATTGATTCTACCCAATCAGAACAGAGAATTAAGAAATTTAGGTCAGGTTGCCATGCGTTGTTAGGTTGCGTTGCTAGGTTGCATAAAATATCACTGGGTGCATCCTTTTTCATGCACATTCTTTACAATTTTGGCCATATCTTTCTTCATGGTCATTTAACTTATATACAGTAAGTGGCAAAGTTGATTGTATGGATCTATACTACATGAATATAACAAAATATCCAGGTTTCATTGTAGATATTTACCATAGTGGAAGGAGATTGCTAGAGAAATATTGAGAAGATTGTAAACACTGCTTGGAAAACTTTGTAACAAACTTGGCTAAGTGTTGTCTTGTATGTATCAATATTGAGATTATTTAGACAAATTTTGAAACAATTTTGGATACATTTCTCCGTGTTATAACGGGAATAACACACTTGAGCTTCGGGCCACTCGCCGCAGGGCCTGCGGCCTGCCGCGAGTGGCCCTCAGCCCCTGTGCATCTAGCCATGTACCTGAAAGTCTCGACCCGACCTCGGCGTGCGTTATTCCCTAATTAGAACAATGGCGGTAGATGAATGTAAATTCTTTAAAGAATAGAAGCTAAGTTTTTGTTATGAATTATCAATAAATATCTGTATTAGGCAACTGGTACATTCAAGAACTTTTCCCAATATCTCTGTATGTCTTGTCTTTATAGATAACTTTATGTCCCAACCAAGACAACTGAATAATGATGAAAGCAGGAACCCAATGAACATGTTCTGTCCCAATTGATCAGTGAACGCTATTGAATAGTGATCAAAGCTGTGCAAAATTTTGATGACACATGCTAATCCTCATTACCAGGGATTGTTGATTTACAGTATTATCTTAAGTACCTGCAGGCTAATTTGGACAGATTCTGTCAACAAAACACCTGGAAATACTTTAGAGGATTAACAAATAATTGCAATATATCCATCTGTAATGAATGAATTCTCAAAACACTTACAAAATATTGAATATAATTATATTGATACTAATTTTTTAGATAATGATAACTAGATTTCCATTATGTTCAACTACAAGTAAGGATAATTCAAATTATTATGTTAAAGCCCAGTGATTTGTTGACATATTACCCAGGATGCATTCTGATCTAGGCTAACCTGCAGGTAAAACTCAATAAAATGCCTATCCATTGTTGCTCAAACTTGTACATGTCTGGAACGAAATAATAACAACCTTATGTCTCATTGCCAAGGACCTATTTATGGTTAATCTCATTCTGAAACAACAATAAGACAAAAATGCATGATAAAAACACAGTAAAAAAGACCACTAATACATCATCTTTCCGTCATGGTGGTTCTTTTCTACATAGTTTTAAAAAGCATATCAAAAACATCACGTCAATTTGTCTTAGCAGCATAGAAGACCTTAAAGCGTATATCTGTTGTTTGCATATAGGGCGTGGTCACCAGGTTTCTTGATTTCTGATTCTCAAGTGGACCCAAAGTCAATGTGGAATTTAAAATTGTGTTTTCACATAGACAATAATAGGCAAATTAGAAAAAAAAGTACTGAAATTCATTCCGACTAGGGAGCATCCATACCCCTTTTTTATGCTTATCGTGATGTATTACTTGTGACAAATATCTAAAACATTGTTAGCATCCTCAAGAATTATGTAATTTCTATTTAGTACAAAACATACAGATTCTTACAGGGCCAAATAGATAAAATCTGACAATTATCAAATTATTCTCATGATGTTTAAACTAGTTTTCATTGTTAATCCTTGGCCATGAAATGAAATACTGGAATGTTTATCAATTTTGGTGTCCTTTAAAGCGGCTTTCTTTTCCATGTGACAGACGTATTTTGATAAGTTGTAACTCCCATACTGCAGTGTGAAATTTGTGAAGTGACCAATGACATTGTGTTATTACATTCTGAAAGGGCAAAACATGTCACCTGTGATGGTGTCATTAGGCATACGTCGGCGTATGTTAGCCTAACAACGGCAGGATGAGAGCATCCCTTTAAGTTTGTGAAATGTTTCCTCTTTTGAGCACTACATCGCTCTTGACTACATGATTCTTGGTTCTTAGAATTTGGTGAGCTAGTTCTCAAAGTTGCCTATCTTCAACTGATCCACAATTTTCTGATCTTCAACTCTTTGACACAGTTTGCTGATCTTCCCCTGTTCCACACAGTTTAATGATCTTCACTTCTCCCTACCAAGGAGAGCTGATTTTCAGTATTATTTTTAGGAACCTGTAGGCTAATATTTTTACTGAATTATGTCAACAGAAACAAAGGGAAATATGTAGGAAATATTCAAATATTTGCTATAAATCTGTCTATGATGAATGAATTGTAAAACCAACATATAAAATGCATACATGTATATAAAATGAAAAATAGTCAATAGTCTGTAATGTTAAACAACAAATCATACTATGATTCAGGATGACCTCTATACTTAAGCATAGTGTTTTGTTAACATATTTCCCATGGTGCACCATGATTTTGTATAGTCTGCAGATAAAACCAAGAAATATGCTATTATTGGTAGGGAGAGGTTAGGCCTCATTCCACTATATAGCACTTGCTTGTGTTAACCGGAAAAACTGCAAGAAAACAGCCACAAACACGTTAGGGGCGGCCGCAAATGCAGCTAAAAGGGCTATATTCAACTATATGGTATTTGCTTGCGGCCTCCCAACAGCCGCAAACTTGGGTGGTACAAGGTGGAATATAGGTGTTTGCAGTTATTATTTGCTGTAGTTGTTTGTGGTTGTTGCTATTTTGAACAGTTTGGTTGCGGCACAAGATACCAATATATATATATGTTGGTATCAAAAAATGCAAATTGCTTGTGTTATCTGAAAATAGCGGCTGCAAACACGACCTGCCGCAAAGTGGAATATGGCCTTTAATCCTCTTAGTTTCCTGATCCTCAACTAATCCACACAGTTTTCTGCAACTGATCTTCAGAGATTGCTGATCTCCAACTGATACTCAGAGTTTCCTGATCTTCAGTTGGTAGGGCCCTGTGGCCCTGACGGCTGCCCCGTGGTTGCCATTGAGGCTGGGCGGGTTGTCCTTGTCAGGGATGGTAAACTCAAAGTTCTGCAGGAGGCTGGCCAGGAACACGAAATACTGCTTACGGGCCAGCTGCTCCCCCAGACAAACACGTTTACCTGGAACAAATAGTCCTTTTATTTTAATTACCTTGGTATGAACTAGTAATTACCTAATTACATTTCAATTCAGCGATCTGGTATTTTAAAAGTAAAACAGCCTTGTGTGATGATAATAAAATGTTATTGGATTAAGATATTAAAGAGCTTGTGTAGATCTACTAGGGTATTATGTAATTTTAGGATGTCATAAAATTATTTTACTAAACTTGTTGAAAGAACTAGACAAGGGATATTACAGTTGAAATAAGTAAAAACTAGGATATTACAGTGAACTTAGTTGTTTTTTTTCCTCTTAAAGGTTAATTTGTTGTTACATTTTCTTAGTTCATTTGGAAAACCATTGTTCTGAATGCTGAGGTACCCCTTGATTTAGACTGTACACATAATTGTGAGTTGGCTCATACCTCCAATGTCAAATGTCGGTTTCATAAAATGTGTGAAAGCAATTTTCTGAATACAAATAGGATTAGGTCAATCCTATATTCTTCTTAATTCTATCTTTTCATTGACCACCCCCCCTCCCCCACCCCATTCCCCCTCCCCCTTCTGATCTGTTCCAATATGAAAAACATAAGAAACTGTGTGAAAGATCTCCGTTGGAACCCACTTTAATTTACTCAAAATCCCTCCACTATTACTTGATGAGAGGGCTAACTACACCCCAGTTTAGGGAGAAGGGAATGAATGCGGGTATCTTGACCACCTGGCCGTCCTGTTCCACCAAGGGGCCAGGTCCAGTTTCTCGGGGTTGGGGAAGTACTTCTCATCCATGAGGCCCGACAGCATGTTTGAGATGATTATACTGCTCTTCGGGATGGAAAAATATTTTTAATTTGGCAGAAGTTAGTAAAACGATGATAGAATATAGAACAACCTTTGGGGTCATCCTTGGAAGCCCCTCGCCATTCCTTTTATGTTAATAAGCATGCTAAACCCCCAGCTACTACACGGATCTCTTCCTTGTGCAGCTCCTCCCTACACTTTGTCTGTACTTCAGGGGTAGTGGATTAGGTAGAGCAGGGCCCAGTGGTCGGTCACATGATCACTGTGAAGAATTAGACATGGGTCACACAACAACAACATCCTTAAGGTTTTCAAAATGCCAACTCTCACAACACATTTAATTGAATGAAAAATAAATTTCCACTATTTACCTTCTATATATTTCATAAGCTGAAAATAGCTGTCATTTGCTGAAAACAGAATATTGAGATAATGATCCCAAATGTCCCCCTCACACATTTAAAAGACAGGTGTGCAAACCATTGTAAAGTTGGATGCCATTGCTGTTCAACAGTGATGGGTCCCGCTGTGGGTACCAACCCTCACAACAGCAAGACCCATTATGCAATGGAGCACCATAAACAAAACCCCCAGCAATTGCATAAATCCCTACCTTGTGCAGCTCCTCTGTACACTTAGTCTATATCTAAGGGTAGTGGATCACCTAGAGCAGAGCCTAGGCCAGGGTCATTCTGGTCATCTGAGTACCCGCAGTGGACAGAACCCCCCAGCCATTAGATGAATCCCTACCTTGTGTAGCTCCTCCCTACACTTTGTTTGTATCTCCGGGTAGTGGATCAGGTAGAGCATGACCAAGGCCAGGGTCGTACTTGTTATCTCAGTACCTGCAGTGAACAGAACCCCCCAGTCACTAGATAAATTCCTACCTTGTGTAGCTCTTCCCTACACGTTGTTTGTATCTCGGGGTAGTAGATAAGGTAGAGCAGGGCCCAGGCTAAGGTTGTACTGGTTGTCTCAGTACGCGCAGTAAACAGCTCAGCCGTGCACACCAACAGATCGTCCTCTGGAACAAACCAGGATAAATCAAAGTTAGCCAAATTTCTGATGTTATCTTTTTTATCAATGTAATAGGGCCTTCAGCATATTTTCTAAATTTAAGGCACTAAATGTTTGCATAGGGCCACAGTTTACATTATAAGGTCAAGAAAACATGGGTTTACCCTCAAAACTGTAAATTTGTTCCAGAAAATATCAGATATCTACCTCTAAAATCCACCAAATATCCTATTTTTGTTAAATAAATCCACAGACACATATCTTCTGTGTGAATAATTATCAAAATTTGGAACTTATGATGAAATTATTGCGATCATTTAAGGGCAATGGCGCCTTTATAGATCTAAAGTTGAGATTTTGTTGAAACTCAGAGAAATACCAGACAAATATGTTTAGAGTCCAAAAATGGAAAAAAATTAGGGGGTCACCGTGCTAACTTTTCATCTACAGGTGGAATAATATGTGCATAATTCCTTCAAAACTGAGGTTTTGTAGAGCCATATTGACAGGTACAATTTTCGTGAAAACTTTCATACTAATCCTCAAATAAACAATCTAATCACTCAAATCTAAAGCTAAGATACATGTTCACAGACTTTGTGCTTGGCCTGATAAAAAATGTTTTTTTTAGTGCATTTCAATCTATTTTCCTTAAAAATCAATTTCATAAAAAAATCAAATTTCTGATAAGAAAGTCCACACACAAAAACTCAAGGTCGTAAAATCAATAAAAATTACTCATAATGTGTGTTGGACTGTTAGCTTTCATTTTCAGCAAAGAAAACATGGGGTCACCAGATGAATTTAGCCAGAAAAATTGACTATCTACTTGCAAATCTGAAATTAACCCACCAGGTCTATTTGATTTAATGGCCCTAAACCTATCAAAATAAAAAAAAATATCCTGAAGTATTATATGAAAATCTTGTTCCCTACATCATAAGGGTTATTTTACTGCTTACTGTGTGTACTGTGTGAAGATTGGATGAATAATAACAAAGTTATAGCCATTATTGCACTGCCCCCTCCCCACCTCCCACAGGCACACCCATACCCTTGTGCGCATGAACAAATGGCGCGATTGTCTTTAAGATATTAAAAAGACAGAAAAAATGTTTGAACACCAGATGCTGCTGCAGGGGTCACCTGTATTTTCAAACTAAATAAATTGATATCAGTCCACTCTCTAACTCTAACCTTGATGACAAAAATAATGTTTAGAAATAGCCTTTAGAAAGAAGTTTTACCATCAAACGTAGACCCCTTCTTCCTGCTCTCATTTATAAAGAGGTCCACAAGGTCCCTGATGTTCTCGGCATCAAACGAAGCCTCGTGATCAGCTTTCCACTCTTTAACAGTCTCCATCAATTTTGCATTCTTGGCCTAAACATAGTATTCAAAACATGTCAATTACAAGCTACACCCCATCAGAGGCCTTTTACATACCAAGAGGAAGTTACAGAAGCAGTTAGGGTTGTCCTAGTGAAAAAAGTGGCAGCTTAAAGTTGAATTATTCAATTAGCAGATTAATATTATTCTGTTAACAGTTTTTGTCTTGGAGTTTTGGAATGTTAAGTAAGGGCAATTCTAGGGTGCTCACTGTACTTTTAAAGGTACATGTGCCTATTAACTGGGATTAAGGAATTCATTTGTATTCCTAAAACTCCTTTAGAATACTTTATCCAGGAAATTGAATCCACTTTTGAACTTTCAGACGTGGATTTTATTTTTCAATTCCCCAACCAGAGATGGCGACCATAAAAGGCTCATGAATGTCTAATTCAATAAAAGTCATGATTCCAAATTTTAGGTTAATGAGAGATTCATGGTCAGGAACAGCAGAGCATTGAGACAGAGACAACCCAACTTACTGACAGAGCATTGAGACAGAGACAACCCAACTTACTGAACGGGCTTCAGTGAAAAGCAGGGATGGATTTTCAAGGGGCGTGCGCCTCCCCTTTTTTTGTGACAAAATTTCGATTTTTTTAATGTAAAACTCAAGACCTTGGAGGAGTGGCCAGGACCCTTTTTAATATGCGCGTCCCCCCCTTTCCAAAATTCCTGGATCCACCGTCCCCCCCCCCTTCCAAAATTCCTGGATCCACCCCTGAAACACCATCACTATGTAGCCATAAGGACACTGGGCTATAGGGCCTTTGCTCTATGAGACTATATCCCCATGCTATCTAGCAACAGTAACATTCAGGACAAGGTGAACTTACAGTACAATAACATTCAGGACTAACATTATACATATGAAGAATTTATGAATATGTGCTCTAAATGTTTACCTGCAGATTACAGCTAAACTTGTGTGAACTTCAGAATAAAAACCTCTATCATACTCTACACAACAACTATCTCACCATTCCTTCATCATCAACCTAAACTCTTATACACTGACAGCATTAAAGCTAATAAAAACTCTATTTGTCATACCTGATAGCTAAGTTTGCTTACCATTTTCTCAGGAAATATACACTTCAGCCAGGGAATGAACTTTGATGGGCTAGCCCGTATCCAAAAATATAGCAGGAGGATTTAATTTTGATGAGAAAATATAGGAGTTATGGCTGCATAAAACTCAAAGACAGTGTGCATAATAAATCCTGTAATTGGTTCAAACAACATCAAGTATTGATTTTTAACCCCCAAACCCAAATACACTAGGATTAATTGCAATATTGTGAAAATTATGAATTCTGAAACTGATGTTTGTAATCCGCTTTTCAATATTGAAAATAAGATCATGAACATCTGTGGTTGTACAACTTTTGTATATCACTATTTGATCTGGAAAACCTGTGGTATCCTTTTTTTTAAATCACATTTTGTTTTAAATAATATGCCATTGAATAATGCCTGACCTGAGTGTCAATATTTTTATGATTATATTGAGAGTGAGCTTCCTTCGTCCCAGTAGAATTGAACAAATGATGTTGGAGGTGACATAAGGTAGTAGAGTTGTCATGTCAAAGAGCTGTCCGTCTTTGCCCTCTAACTCCTTGATCAGAGCCTGTGACTCCTCCCTAATCTGCTCATCTAGAGACCGCTTCCCAAGACCAAAGTCCCTCATACTGACTAATAGGAATCTGCATCTGTCCTTCCAGTCAGGGTTGAATATCAGACGTATTGGAAGTTTAC
This sequence comes from Lepidonotus clava, assembly GCA_936440205.1. Classification (NCBI taxonomy): domain Eukaryota; kingdom Metazoa; phylum Annelida; class Polychaeta; order Phyllodocida; family Polynoidae; genus Lepidonotus; species Lepidonotus clava. Next base: position 31,196,582 of record OW387150.1, read on the forward strand.
ATAGGACCACAGTTGGGGTTAGTATTTGTTAGATTTAGTATAATTAATGTATTATACATAAGTGAATGTAAAATTGTTTAATCAAGTGAAATATGACAACAAAAAAGAAAAAGAAACAAATGATTTATGTGGCGATGCCAATTTATTGATTAATTATATAGGGAATTGATCTGGGTTATCATTTGCAATGATGAATCAATTTGAATGCTTGTATAAAAATCTATAAATTTGCCCGCTTGTGAAATCAAACTAAACAAATCCATAGCAACCTCACAGCGTTTCAATAACAGTTCGTGACTATTGACATAGTTATGGAAACTGTAATTATGGAAAAAATATTCTCTGAAATGTAATCTTATTCCCAAAGAAGATCAAGCAAGTATTTATGGGGCAGTTTTGGAACATCTTGGAACATCTATGTAAACCATTTGACCTTCTGTGTAATTATGGTTATGGTAATTCATTTTTAAAAATCAAAATCTTAAAAGGAATTCTTTACAGTCTACTTTGTATCTGCCCTTGCTATTCTTTGCTTTGCTTACCATTCAATCATCTTTCTACCACAGACCAGCCTGGCCGCTCACTGTAATGGTCAGCCTGATTGACCAGCGCCTCTTTTATCACGTCATACCCATTCAGTACAAAGGCCCAAGTCTGACCCAGCCTCAGCGTGATCACCTTTCCATACTCTTTTGACCATGCAAGTAACTTGTCATTGGAATGCTGAACCTCCTTCATTTCCAATAGGTTGCCAAGAATGGGCAGTCCGTGTGAACCTGGCGGAAGGTTACTGTGAGTTGTTTTCATCGAGTTGTACACCACCAAGACGAATATGATGGTTGCCAACACCAAGCTGAGATTGGCCAAACTGAGCAGGTCAAACATCTTGGGTGTTCAATGTAAGACCACCACAGACAGGTTCACTCCTCAGGATCTGTGGGTTAAATCTGCAAAATGAAAGAGAATAACTGTGAGATCAAACATGTGAATCAAAGAAATTCTCCTTACCACAGATACCTGATTTACCATAATTTGTTTACCTGCAGATAAATATTAGGCTAATTTTGTTGACAAAGAAATTGTAAAATCAATGGAAGTCTTTAAGATATCAGCAATATATCATTATCTAATGATGGTAGTTTCAAATAAACATAATGAATGTGCAAATCAAAACAATCAGAAATCATGGATTTCCTTCATAAAAAAAATCTCCCATGAATAATAACAGTGACATCCTTAAGCATCATGGAGGAGGTGGACTTGTCAACATATTTCCCAGCATGTAACTTGAATAAGGCTAGTCTGCAGGTAAAATACTAGAACCCAGGAATCTGTGTTGTGGAGAATTGGGACAATTTGTATGAGACACACACGGACCACCCGCCGCGACTGTCACATACACATTAAATCGTCATACATGCGGACCTTTTATTATTCAGTAACAGATATCCTAGTTCCAAAAAAACACAGAAAAGGGGGGTTCGGGGGATAGCCCCTGAGTTCAATACCTTTTCTAAATTATTTGATGATGTGATATACAAGAAGTAATGCCTGCATATACAAGTATCATTGTATGCGTGGTCTTTAGGGGTCTGCATGTACAGTGTACTTAAAAAGTGTGTACCTGGTACCTGCACATACAGGGGTGCTAATCGGTGCGGGTTAGTCTGGGTGTATAAACTCAGCCAATTTGTTTGGCAGAGAAATAAGGAATTCAGTCAGGGCATCCAAAGGATATATTCCTGGCCAAATCTTTTTCTACCAAAAATATGAAAGCCTGTTTGGTATTTGATAAATAGTTTATTTCTCTTTATGGATTTTAATTTATGATTTCTATTTCAACCAGCATGTTCAAAGCCAATGATTACCACCGGTCTGAGGAAACAGCTGAAACAACATGTCCAATGATGTAAGGGGTGAACCCATTGAGCAATGGAACTTGGAATTAATGATCACTGTAACATTTAAAATTGATATGTATAATTATTTCAAGTGATTAACTCTTTTTCCTTTTTCTGATGGCTTCGCACAGTGGGAACAGTACATGATGGAATTACATGCATAAATACTGAATATTCCTCTCTCCGTGTAGTACATCAGGGGCAGATACAGGATTTTGGAAAGGGGACGCAACATTTAGGATAAGTACTAAAATGGCATGCATTCACCATATTTTTCTCCTTGGCAAGTTTAAGTGCCTACCAAAAGATGGAGTCAGGACACCCTGATGTATTTAAACTGAGCTATACATTACTTTTGCCAGCCATGCCCATGTCCTACTCATAGCAAAAAACAATAACACCTTACAAAAACACAATGTCTGTAGTGCAATGATAGTACTGATACTGTACCCGTCACACTCATAACCTACACTTCCACAGAGGTGGATCCAGAGGGGTGGGGGGTCTATGTGTGAATGCCTGTCGTGTTAATACTGCCTATATGCAGACACCCCTCCCCCCCCCCCCAACAAGCACACTTCCTGTACCTGCCCCTTCTCCACTATCCAATAAAACATGGGCAGATGTAGGATTACATTGAAATGTAGGGGAAGTGAGACTCCCCCTCTGTGCCTCCACTAAAGTCTGCTACATCTATATAATGCTCATCAGATCACATACAGAGACCTACCTGCCTCGCCAAAGTACCAACAGCTCCCTGGGCCTGTCTCCTCATACAAAGATAGACATGCAATACAGACCCAGGGCCAGGGAGTAGGGGGAACCTGGTGTCACCATTTTATTTGGTTTATGATTCAAGACCACAGCCCTGAAGGCATGAGGGTGCTGAAGTAATAAGGGGTCCGTCTACTGTGCGGATGGCTGGGGTTCAATTCTGGGCTGAGCTGGCTACTATACCCTTTGGCATGTCTCCCTGTGCCAAGGACAGGGAGATCAAAGGCTTAGTGCCACCAGCTGTTGTGTGCCTGGCCCTGTCTATGGGATCAGGCACATTAAATAACACATGCTTCGGTAATGTGTAGGGGTATGGTCTATCTTCTCAAAGATTCAATCATTTCATATATATGATCATCAAAAGATAGAATTGTCAAAGACCTTGTTCTCACTGTGATATGACCATAGGTGTTGCTATGGCATTAAACCCTAATAACCAACCAATCATTGCCCTGAGCTCTGAGCTTAGTTTGAAAGTACAAAGATTATGGAAAGATTCATTCCCTAAGGTTATGCACTTGATATGAATTGCTATAGGCCTAGATACAATTTCATAATTAACTATTCCATCTGGTAGAAAAAATATTCCTGCCTGATAAACCTCATACATTGCCAAATCTTTTGAGAGACATCATGAATCACTACAGTGGCAAATTTCGAGGGGCACACGGGCACATGACACGAGGAAATAAGCCATTCCCTATTTTCAGGACATTTGCATCAACCTAATGTTGGAACATTCGCATCAACTCATGTCGAAACATTCACAACAACCTAATGTTGGAACATTTGCATTAAAATAATGTCAGGGCATTCACATCAAACTAATGTCGACACATTCGCATTAACCTAATGTCAGAAAATTTGCATCAACTTAATGTCGGAACATTGACATCAACTTAATGTTGGATTCAACCAAAAAAAGGACCTACAGGTTATGTGTTTTTTCTATCCATTACATTATTTACACAATTACATAAAGATGTTAGGGTGAACACTCGGTCCTTTGTACCCTGGAGGAGTCAGCAGTGACTGAGTAAGGTAGGGCCAAGCGTGAGTTTCCCTCTGGGCGCCGCCATTATCTGGGGACACAAGGGTCAAGGTGACTAGAGGCCAGAATAAAAACACCTGTCAAAATGCAATAAATGAAAAGAAAATTTTCAAATTTTGCACAAGAGTAGCTAAGGAATTAGTCTTCACATTAGATATTTTTTCAATTTTTTTCTGTCATAAAATAATTGTTACTGATTTTTAAAAGTCTGACCTAGTTAAACAGGAACGCCAGTCGCGCAGGTCTGCCCCAACCCACCCTATCGATTACATAACCTGTCGCGCAGCTTGTCCCCCAGTCGAGGTCAACTCACGCACAGCCTTATACACCCAGACCTTGTGGCGCAACCGTCACATATATATTTAATCATATATATGCAGACCTTCTGTAAATCAATAAAAGTGTTCATTTGTTCTAGTCCGTGCTTACTGTAGAGGAACCCTACACAGCTTTTGGGCCCACACGTATAAGGGACGCCAAAAGGTGCGGGTTAGTCCGCACATATAAATTCAGCTGAGGGTAGGGCCAAAACGGACCTGACCCACCTCCTCCTTCCTGTGCACGCCTGGTTATGGGGCCCTTTTTGTTATACTAAACGATGCAGGCCCTTTACGTTATAGTAACTGGAGCCAGGATCTGTTAGGGCATATTTTTGTAAACAAAGCCAGGACATTTTTTCTCTTTTTCAAACATTAATTTTATTCCAAAGTTTATCTTTCAAGGAAAATTCCTTGATCTTCCAAGATGGCCGATCTTGGTACAGCATTGTCAGTAGATACAAGTATGAGGGTATAAAAAGGGGCGATGAGGCCCAGAATAAACAGTTCCTTATTGGTACTCCTTGTGTTCACATGTGTCTACTTCCATTAGAATAGCCCTCGAAGGGGTCAAGATCCATAATATGGTCGAATAACTTCCCTAGAAAAGCGAAGTAATTAAGGTAAAGTTCACAAGTAATTAAGAGGACAAGGAAACGAGGGTCCGAGAGCCCGAAGGACCGAAACATGGCATGAAGGACAGAATTCACCCGAGAGGCGACACGGAATAGGAAAACCGGACAAGTACGAAAGCCCAAAATAGTCAGCGGCTGTCCCGTCACCGTGGGTAAAAAGGCACGACCAGCTTGGCCCCAGGCTACCAACCTTCAGGGGAGCGTCGGCCTGACACCCCAGGAGAGATTGGAATTGTATCCCCCCATTCTCCGGACTAGTGAACAATCCATCCGGCCCTCTCGGGCCCATTCCCACCATTTTCGATTACCCTCTGCCTGGTAACAGAGACCCCCGGTCTACCATGCCCGATGTCCCGAACACCCCAGGCCCAACCGACCGATGCTCATCCCCCTCCTCAACCAATACCGATTTCCTGACCGATCCACTCATCCCCCCTTGTGTGCGAGGCACGGCTCTTGACAGCACATCTCGGCTTCATGCTCAGGCTTTTTACCCGACTAGAAACCAAAATAACTCCCCCGTCCCTTTGTGGTAGAAATTGGGAACCCCGAAGTACCAAGGAATGTCACAGATGGCACCAAAACAACATCTTTAGAACCTAACATTGTGACATCGCTTCTGTAGCCTAATGCATCTGATTAATATTCATTGTATTTTACAAACATGTTTGTAAAATTCCAATGCGAATTAGTTTCCCAATGCGACCCAATGGGAATACCAATGCAAATCCTGTTTTCTATATAAGTACCCTAACACAAGCAACCCAATGAAAATATTATATGACCTTAATTATTATGTTGGAAAAATAATGCAAATATAAATGATGAAGTGATTCTTGTGCCGATCATGAAAAAACGCTTGGTGTCCAGATTCACATTTGCTATTTGCATCATCAAAAAGATGTATGGAAAGGCCCCAACGCACACCAGCCAATGCACAGGGTAATAATATTATAGCCTAAAGGCTGGTGCTGCTCTCTGATGGGGAAAGGTAAAACTAATGGCTGGAAAAAAAACTTATATCTGTCTTTTATAGTTAGCGAATACGGAGAATCCAGTGTCTATAAATTTGGCCAAAATAGCATCTACAATGTTTAAGTTCGGATTTGATGAGAATAGAAATATGTAATTAAAAGTTATGGAGCTCAGCGCACACCCTGACATATCTGAATAGTCCATTTGTAGGGAAGTTGAAGGATGGGATCTGCATGTACTTCCACCTAAATTTCAGAAAGGCGATATGACATGTGAATTCAAGAAGAATTATTGCAGCTAATGACTTGCATAGGATCCTTTTTGACAAGACTGTTGTTAAGAAACTTGTTAAACATATTACAAGACACATTTATGTGTTACCAAATATGGGAAGTTAATGTCCTTGATCATTTTGATCATTTTGTCTTCAACTTAATTGGAATATTGGATGAAAAATCCATTTTGATGGTATTTCAAGAGCATTTTCATCAGAAAAAAAAAATCAATTTTCATCAATTTTTTAAATCAGCCTGATATTCCTTGAAGTAATCATGGTTGCTCCCCAGCTTTCTTCAACTACAACTGGTTATACTTTGTTGGAAAGCTAAGGTAATTTACTTCCATATGCTAGGAGAATCTATCTGATATACAGCTTTTTCTAACAAAACTATTGATGGTAATGATTTATTCTTACCATCAGAAAAAATTGTTTTGTAAAATTTTGCAAATTTTCCTGTTATTTGATGCAAATAGCTTTAAAACTGTTTATTTCAGATCCTTAGAACAACAATATTAGTAAAGCCCAACATCTACTCTTTCTTTTGGTGGATCATTTGTCCTGTTGTCATGTCTTGGCTTCAGGGCTATATGGTAAACATGCGTATCTTCTGCACAAATCCCTAAGAACCTACTATCCAGTCTTACATCTTCTACTTTTCAAGATCTAGAACTCAACTCAACTTTCGTAGAAAACATTTTTGTAGACCTATGGCACAATTTGAGACTGAGCCAAACTCCACTCAACTAAAGACAGTTGAGTTGAGTTAAGTCTTGCATTGTGGTCAGGCCTTTACTCTCACAAAATTGTCCTTTTCTTGTATGTCAAATTAATCTGTTAAACCTCAAAGATCAACCCAAATAAGACTTCTTCTCACAGTGTGGTTGAATCACATAAATATTACACACTGGGCTGCTTCTACTTCTGCGAGCAAGTTCTTTTCAAAGACATCTTAAGCCTATTCAACTTACTGAAAGTGAACACATCTGACATTCAATGCCACAAAATATTTCGACAGAGACAAATATTGACACTTTTGAACTAAAATACTCAGGGCAGGCAGAGTTAATGGCAATGCTGCTGATAATGTACTCAAATGGTCTTTGGTGTACGCAGTTGTCTTCTATATCTCCCTCAATATTGATGAGTTTGAACTACTCTTTCATGGTTTATCAAAGGAATACTCAATTATTTATAAGTTTGGTAGGTGACCATATAATTATGATGATGTCAAAGTACTTTAGGGTTAAACACATAGGGAGAGATGTGTTCTGATATGAATCAATAGTTCTTGATTAAGTGTTGTAATAATTCATGTAAGATTTCCGTAGTGCTCACAAAGTCAAGGTTAAACTGAGCCTTTGTGAAAGGTTTAGTTCCTGATCCTTCATCTCTAGCAACTGACAGAAGCATGTATCTTGTTTTGACAACCATCTTAATAACTTTATCAAAGGTAAGTCCTGAACTATGGATATGCTTCCAAGAATACCCAATAATAATAATAAGTCACTTTTTCATCTTTATGTGATTCATTGCTGTAGACACATGTTAACCAATTCAGTCACAAATGAAAGCCTACATTTTCAAGGTACAGCAACTTTAAAGTACTCTAGTAGGGTTTTGTGGCACATTTTTGAGTAAATCTGAATCATAAATCAGATTTATGTAGTTACATTCTTGTTATTGAAATCACATTTCTAATAAATCTGATATTTAATAAATTTCCAGGTATGTAGCTTTTCCTTTCAGGTAGACTACCATTCTTGACAATTATAACAATGTGTTTTTGCATATTCATGACACATTTTGTGGTTACTTCATATCATCTACTTTTTCCTATTAGGTTGTTTATGGAAACTATTGTACAAGCTCAACGTGCTCTGGAGGAGGGATCTGCCAGGTTGTAGGAGATGGACATGAATGTACCTGTACATTGCAGCGCCATGGAAGTAATTGTCAATATGGTTGGTATATTCAGATTAGTAATATAACCATATTTTGAAGGAGCTTCTGATCTAAACAACAATAACATACTGATTAGAACATTAATACTTCATAACAAAGGGTTAACATTTTTTCATGAGGTTAAGACTTTCATATACCTTTGTATTTTTTCAAAAGTACTATAATGACATGAACAAGGGGTGCTTCACTCCCACATGTACAATGGATTTATTATCTAATGCCTAGACCTAGATTATTAGTCAATCCCTCACAGCAATTGTTGAGGCCTGTGCTAAATAATTAGGAAAATGTAACACTAACTGTTCTATGACACTCAAATCATCCATAATATTGCATATATAACAGTGCCGTTTCATGAATGGCTTCAGATTGGGCTAGTTGAGCAATAATAAAATATATGGCATATTTTAGGGTTTTCTATTGCAATCTCAAGAAGGTTTTGGTAGAGTATGGAAATGGGTACTAACATTGTGGCTACCTGGTAATCAGTAAAAGGTGCAATTCATATAGGTAATCATTCAACATAATATTTCTTTCTTTTCTTTTATTTCAACTTTTTCCTGTAGTACAAAAATCTTCCTACAGCATCGAAATTAATAATAATATGTTTTCAGTTACACTTAGAATAATACAATCTAATCGTAAACAACACGCTACAAATTATTCCTATATGCTAGATGCTCGTTCTCACAAGTTTCTGTCACCTGCATGGGTGGAACGCATCTTTGCATCAAGAATTGTGAAATCTTTCAATGGATGTATAACATCTATATATTTCATATTAATTTCCAGTGCCAATTTTTCTAATTAGCAGCAAAATCAGTATGTTGAGTAAAGGCTCAATTGATTTATGTTATCATCTGGTTGGAGAGTGTATGGGCAGAATAGAATATCTGATCACCCAAGAATACATGTAATAAGCTTTATCTAATATATTCAGAGAGTAAATAATACCTTTGAGTAATACTTTAATGATATAGAAAAACATCAGGACTTTCCCAACCAGTGAAATATCAAACTTACAGTAGCTATTTCAACAGAATGAATTCATACAACTGAATAAAGAATGTATTCATACAAGTACATGAAGAAATAACAGCCTTAAATTCTCAAAATCAATAGTTTTAATTCAATTTTCTGACAACTTATGCCTTTAATTTGGAATTTTTACCATTTGACTGATGTTTGACTTTTTGTATTAGATATAAAGTTGGAGCATTATTCTCCTCTCTCTGACTTTTTCTTTATCAATATTTCTAATAATTCATGTAACAAAATGAATTTTTACAAACCACCCATTGCAGTATATATGATGGTGCACTAAGAAGAAAGATATGAAATTGAAGTATTCCTGAAATAATTCTTTCTAATATTTATCAAGAGTAGAACGTAACATCAATACACTAAGTAATTGATTTGATATTTTATCACCCACATGGCTGAGGACAGTACATACAAGGGGTGGTGTGTATTGAGAGGCTGTATGTACCCCTCATAGTTTTCACTCTTGGAAACATATTTAGATCATTGCTAGGGTGATAAAATAGAAGACCCTTATGGGGTCGTCCTGGGGTGTCAGTACAACCCATAGTGATGATATGCACTTCGGTCTTTGTCCTCTGTACATGATGAACCCCCCTGGGTCATAGAGACACCCTCTGACGACCACAGCGGGTCATCTTATATTGATACTTCCTATGAGCAGTAACATATTTTGAGATGTAAAAGACACTTCTGACTAGCTTGACTAAGGAGTCCTATGTCATGGAACACTGTATCATTTTGCGAGTAGTAATCATGGCATTTTCTTTTTAATCCTAAAGGCAAGGAATGTCTTGATGAGATGGCTCAAGTTTTATGAGACCTATTGATCAGTCTTATTCATTTGAAATTTTTTGGTGGACACTTCATTAAACTATAATATTATGTCATATTTTGTCCAAAGCTGAAAAGGCATTCTTACCACTTTTATCTTGCAGATACTTAATTGTCACTTAGACCAACCTCTTTGATATACACATACCTTAAAAAGATAGTTGCAAAAGGTTGGCTACTTATGCATTTTATTATTAACTCATTAGGTTATTTATTTCTGAAATGTGATTAGCTGGGATCATTGGATAACAGGTTTCAGCTTGGACATATGAGTGATAACTATACAATCCACAAAATATGAGCTAATCACATACTCTTTCTGGTGTGTAGTGTAGGACATGTGTGTTTCATTGTAGAATCTAACTGCTCCCCCCAGATGCATGTCAAAGAACTTAATATGATTCCTGGAACATATTTCAATGTGTTTGTTGATCTGCACATCACCTGTTCAGGATACCTTGAAGCTGTTTCAGTGCATGCAGTGAACCCAGGCACCTTTTGGGTAGATTTCTGGGAGGAACTAGCCACAACATACATTCTGAGGCAGTCAGCTAGAGTTGTGGTGAGTTCTTCAGGTCACCATTCATTTCTCACATTACCTGATGGACCTGCACGTGTTGAGCCTGGGGAAATCATTGGCTATCATTTTGTGAAAGGAGCTGACATGGTCTTATCTGTGGCTCAGTCAGATGGACCTAATCTAGAGGCTACTGGATATTCCGTTTCTCAGCTCTCAAGATTATTTGGGGCAGAAAGGCATTCAGATAACCTTTTCATTGGAGATGAAGTCATCGCAAATTTTGCACCATTCAAACGACTGCCTTCTTTTAGCCTTCACATATCTGCTGGTAAGTATAAACTTGTTATTTTCAGGTTATTTACTTTAAAAATAACAGTATAATGGATAACTTTCTTTATCCTAACACAAACGCCCATAATTGCATCCCAATGTCAACCTTTTTTCAATTTTCAAATTATAATTCTGAAGCAAATGAAATAAGGATATCTGTGACCTCTTGAAAATAGGATTTGTATAATCAAAAAGCCTAGTTCCTCAGCATTTTCTTATGGCATTATCAAAAGAACATATTACCCTAAGTAGATAGTAAATGGAGGTATGAAAAAGCATATTGGATAACAAAATTCACATGGGGCACTATCAAATGATATATTGAAAATCTTAAAATGAACCACTGTTCCCTTGCACTCTTTTGCCATAGGCAGATTAAATCAAGTTGCATTCTTCTAAAACATACAGAAGCCCATTTTCCTACAAGCATATAATAGTTCATCATCAGTTGTATTGTTGACATTAATCGATACTCCTCAGCTGCAAAGCCCCTCATTCAGAAAGCAATTTTCTTCTTGTTGGCCCACTAGCAGACACAAAGAATAAGCCAATTATACCCAAACGTTGGCTCAATTTTGTGCCAATTGGGATTAAACATGCATATTGCAATGCCTCATATGGACGAGCGATCATTCAAGTGCAATATCATTGAGGTCCAAATCATCCTAGCCCTTATAGCTTTAAAGCAGGTAATAAGTAAGTACTAAGGTTCTGCCCACAAGGCCTTCATTATCTTCAAGACCTCCAAGATGATGGGCTTCACTATAGCACACTTTTCGGATGAAGTCCATGCAGTAGTCCGCTAATGTTCGTGAAGGTGAGTAGAAAAACCATAACTATAACTATGAGCATGAACATTATTCCATACTGATTTTTGAGATATATTACCTCTTGTTGAAGAAACTAAAGTATCCTCATACAATTGACTGAATTACTAATCATGTGATGAATTTTCTTGTTCTTGGTTAGTCTCAACATGCTTGCAGGAGATTCATTTCAAGCAGCTGAACTAAGTTGCTCTTTCTGAACTTGTTTGTTGATGTAACCAACAGCTGTACCCTGGCACTACAAGTCTAGGATTATGGTATGAACTCTAATCTGCATACATTCTGAGGCAGATTGAGACTTGTTGTCAGTCCTTCAGGCCTTCATATTTTCCTTCTGTCCTTCCATCTCTGCCTGATGGATCTACTGAGCTGGGTCAGAGCAGATTATCAGTATCAATGATATGCAATACAGGGTATACAGCTTCTCAGATGTCAAGAATACTAGTTGCTGAAATATACTCAGATGAACTTCACAATGGAAAGGAATATCAACGTTTTATATGAGTGAAAAACAAATGCTGGCCTTAAACCTTCTTGTCTATCTTGTTACTTTCATCAAACTCTTGCACTGAGGTGACAGTGCAGGGAAAAATATGGGATTTATTTTGTATTTGTGCGGTAGCTAACACGGCAGTGACAGGCTTGAAACGGATATGGTTTTGGTTTATCTGGAGAGGAGAGTCCTAGAACTCAATATTCTTACATCATTGGCTTACCATAGAGAGAGAGAAGGCAGACCCTGCCGGGTGAATCAGGTGATGCTGTGTTGCTATGGCAACACAGGTGGGCAGATAGAACAGGCGATATATATATACATTAGGCAAAGCAGATAGATCAGCCAATCAGATGCTAGGATTTAGACAAAGAAGAGAAATTCATATATGAGGCAAGTTTTGCTATAGCTGGGGGAGAAACATACTGGCAGACAGACACTACAGGGGTGTGTTGACTACTGGAGCCAGGCCTCTTTGGGGCCCTCTTTGGCCTCCCTGGCCTCTGGGGGCTCTGGCCTCTGGAGCCAGTTGGATCTAGGCTTTGGTGGATTCCTTGACAGGAATTGGAGATTGCAGTGGGACTCTGACTGGCTATGGGATTTTGGACATAGCTACCCAATAACCATGGATTTGTATCTTAACGAACCATACAACCCAGCCCTTACAGCTTAAGCTGGGAAGAATTAGGCCGGCTTATAAGGATTGAGAAAGGTATCAGAATGCACAGGAGTGGTGACTAATGTGAATACATTAAGGTTGGTCAACAGGACACTGTGAGTGAGTACACACTATCAGACTTTCATCTACTGATTGTATTGAGATGCATTTCTTACAGTGTACCCAGAAGGAGAACTATTGTGTAAGTACCTGTTACTGTTTGATTGTGATTGACTGAAGCTATACATATTACAGGAAGGAAACACCAGAGAGCACTGTATGTCCAGATATTTAAGGAAATGAACTAATAAACCTATTTATTGTACCTCTGCTAAGTGAGTGTTCTCTATGGAGAAATGAACCCCTTTATAGAGAATTCTCTACCACTAGTGATTAACATCAACCAGAGGAGATTAAGAGCTAGCTACCATTCCCCAAATTAAACTCGACAGTGAAGCCAAGCGAATTACCCATATATAACAACAACAATTAAATATATCCTATTAAGGTTCACTATTATAATATTAATTCAATGAAATGTGAAACAGTGCACAAAGGTAGAGATTAAAACATTTGCTTTGTGCATGATTATTGAATTAGTGTAAAGGTCACCAGGTGAATACAAAATAATAAGAATTCCTCTAAATTACTTAGTTCTAGTGTAGTTATGGCAGGTGCCGTTGGTAGGTGTAAATATACCTGACGACAATGCTCACTGGGCCACACCTCCCCGCAAGCACCGACGCCTGGGGTAAAATCAATATCAGACTGCTTTATAAGCAAGAGCGCAGTGTAAGAGAGAGAGAGAGAGACCATTAGTGCTTGGATTATACGGATCGGGAGATTCGAAGGGGTTTTTAGATAGCTATACAACCACAGGGACATCTGGTGACTTACATGGTACTACTGCACAATGGCCGGAGGTGAGACTAAGGGGACTCTAAGGAGGAAGCTTACTCTACCCTAAACTGGAACTGTTATACCTTGGAACTTATTACCATCACGCGCAACTGTACGCATCACCATATCCATCAATAAACTTACCGTACTGCCAAGTGTTGTTCATGTTATGGATTGAGCGCCCATCTTGTGGACTTACTCACCACTCGACAAGTACCCATCAGAGACAACCTTAATAACACTAACTATCTCGGACAATGCACTATAATTATAGTTGACCCTAACTCCACAATAGCGTTCAACAGCATCAATTTTTTTTTACGCTATATGGCATAACGTTATATCACTCATTGGTATTTATAAAGATATAACGTATATATAATCTGGGCCAAAACTTGAAAATCCCAAATATGATTTCATGAAATATACTGCCATTTCTTTTCCATTTAAGATATTCAGAATTAGTTTTTTGCTGAATATAGCCAAGCAGTCCCTTGATTCAAAATTTCAAATTTTGAAACTTAATTTTGTTCCATGGTTACCATGGAAACTGTCATTTGCACAGCAGTAGTATTGGCAGGTTTGGGCATTCTATCACCTTCCGGTTACCATGGCAACAAAATGCCAAAAAATCCAAAATTTGTCACCATTATTGAAAACTATGAAAGATTTATAGCATGAATTTAACTTATTTTGATATTTTTGGTAATTTCTAAGCTAAATAAAGGCTCTACAGCCATCAATATGCATATCCATAAGGCTGGAAATACCCAGAAACTGTCACATATGGTACATGTATATGGATATTAAAATATGTATTACTACTCAAGATAAGGGCATCTTTGATTATCATTAGACAGAATTTCCATTGGATATTAAACAAAAAATAGGCCTGATTAACTCAGGCAGCCAAAAGTAGGAGTGCGTTGTTTTGATATCTCAAATGGGATATCCCTGTCTATATACTTTGCCAACCTCTAGAAGTTGATATCAAGGGTCTTTAAGCTCAGTGCCGTATCATGACCTACTGAAGTTCAAAGATGAAGTCCTCAGTAATAGGATAACTTGAAAGCACTTTCTCTTATATAAGATTACCTTTATTGATATCTCAAGCTCAAGCTTTGCATACTAGCTTAGTTGTAAATATCATATTTTGTAAATACACCTATAGCTCCTTAGAGATCTCCAACAGGACGCTTGAAATGAGACATGAATATGCTTAATCTGATTGAGATTTAAACAATAATACATACATGTTTAATCAGACAATAATGTCTATCTAGCATTAATTGGAACAATGGTGGTAGATGAATGTAAATTCTTTAAAGAATAGAATCTAAGTTTTTGTTATGAATCATCAATAAATATCTGTATTAGGCAACTGGTACATTCAAGAACTATTCCCTGTATCTCTGTATGTCTTGTATTTATAGATAACTTTATGTCCCAACCAAGACAACTGAATAATGTTGAAAGCAGGAACCCAATGAACACGTTCTGTCCCAATTGATCAGTGAACGCTATTGAATATCTTAATTCATCGAAGCTGTGCAAAATATTAAGGACATTTGCTGCTCAAACATGTCTGGAATGAAAAAATAACAACCTTTTGTCTCATTGCCAATGACCTATTTATGGTTAATCTCATTCTAAAAAAGCAATAAGACAAAAATGCATGATAAAAACACAGTAAAAGAGACCACTAAAACATCATCTTTCCGTCATGGTGGTTCTTTTCTTTATAATTTTAAAAAGCATATCAAAAACATCACGTCAATTTGTCTTAGCAGCATAGAAGACCTTAAAGCATATATCTGTTGTTTGCATGTAGGGCGTGGTCACCATAGGTTTTGATTTCTGATTCTCAAGTGGACCCAAACTCAATGTGGAATTTAAAATTGTGTTTTCACAATAATAGGCAAAGTAGAAAAAAAAAGTACTGAAATTCATTCCGACTAGGGAGCATCCATACCCCTTTTTTATGCTTATTGTGATGTATTACTTGTGACAAATATCTAAAACATTGTTAGCATCCTCAAGAATTATGTAATTTCTATTTAGTACAAAACATACAGATTCTTACAGGGCCAAATAGATAAAATCTGACAATCATTAAATTATTCTCATGATGTTTAAGCTAGTTTTCATTGTTAATACTTGGCCATGAAATGAAATACTGGAATGTTTATCAATTTTGGTGTCCTTTAAAGCGGCTTTCTTGTCCATGTGACAGACATATTTTGATAAGTTGTAACTCCCATACTGCAGTGTGAAATTTGTGAAGTGACCAATGACATTGTGTTATTACATTCTGAAAGGGCAAAACATGTCACCTGTGATGGTGTCATTAGGCATACATCAGCGTATGTTAGCCTAACAACGGCAGGATGAGAACATCCCTTTAAGTTTGTGAAATGTTTCCTCTTTTGAGCACTACATCGCTCTTGACTACATGATTCTTGGTTCTTAGAATTTGGCAATCATCAGCTAGTTCTCAAAGTTGCCTATCTTCAACTGATCCACAATTTTCTGATCTTCAACTCTTTGACACAGTTTGCTGATCTTCCCCTGTTCCACACAGTTTAATGATCTTCACTTCTCCCTACCAAGGAGAGCTGATTTTCATTATTATTTTTAGGAACCTGTAGGCTAATATTGCTGAATTATGTCAACCGAAACAAAGGGAAATCTGTAGGAAATATTCAAATATTTGCTATAAATCTGTCTATGATGAATGAATTGTAAAACCAACGTATAAAATACATACATGTATATAAAATGAAAAATAGTCAATAATCCGTAATGTTAAACAACAAATCCTGCTATGATTAAGGATAACCTCTATACTTAAGCACAGTGTTTTGTTAACATATTTCCCATGGTGCACCATGATTAAGGATAGTCTGCAGATAAAGCCAAGAAATATGCTATCCATGGTAGGGAGAGTTAAGGCCTTATTCCACTATATGGCACTTGGTCGCAAATACGTTAGGGGCGGCTGCAAATGCGGCTACAAAGGCTATATTCCACTATATGGTATTTGCTTGCGGCCTCCCAACAGCCGCAAACTTGTTTGCAGCAGGGTGGCCCAAGGCGGAATATAGGTGTTTGCAGTTGTTCTTTGCGGTAGCTGTTTGCGGTTGTTGCTATTTTGAACAGTTTGGTTGCGGCACAAGATACCAATATATATATGTTGGTATCAAAAATGCAAATTGCTTGCGTCATCTGAAAATAGCGGCTGCAAACACGACCTGCCACAACGTGGAATCCTCAACTATTCACACAGTTTGTTGCATCTGGTCTTCAGAGATTGCTGATCTTCAACTGATACTTAGAGTTTCCTGATCTTCAGTTGGTAGGGCCCTGTGGCCCTGACGGCTGCCCCATGGTTGCCATCCAGGCTGGGCGGGTTGTCCTCGTCAGGGATGGTAAACTCAAAGTTCTGCAGGAGGGTGGCCAGGAAAACAAAATACTCCTTACGGGCCAGCTGCTCCCCGAGACATACACGTTTACCTGAAATAAATAATCCATTTTTTATGTGTGTTTTAAAGGGAGCAAAAACTAATAAATTCAATGAAATTCTACTTTGGTTTGAGCAAAAACTAATAAATTCAATGAAATTCTACTTTGGTTTGAGCTAGTTTCCACAGCTAATACTTTACCATTGACCTTAACTAGGCTTATCTGACATTATTTCTTTACATATCTGAGTTTTGAAAATGTTGTCAATCATATAGATTTGATTCCCTTTAATTACCTTGGTATGAACTAGGTAATTACCTAATTCCATTTTAATCCAGTGATCTGTTGTAAATCGGTTTTGGTCAATGATCATTATTCAAAAGTTATTGAATCAAGATATTAAGGATTTTTTGTAGATATACTAGGGTATTTTATAATTCTAGGATGTCATAAAACCATGGTGAAAGAAGATATTTTACTAAACTTATTGAAAGAATTAGACATGGGGTATTACAGTTGAAACAAGTAAAACCTGGGATATTGCAGTTGTTTAAGGTACGACTCTTTGAGTTTCTTCTTAAAGGTTAATTTGTTGTTACTTTTTCTTGGTTAATTTGAAATTCTATTCTGCTGAATGATGAGGTATCCTTTGATTTAGACTGTACATGTGACTATGAGTTGGGTTCAGGTCAAGCCTGTATTCTGCTTAATTCTGAGTTTTCATTTATGCCCCCTCCCCGGCCCCATTCCCCCTCCCCCTTCTGATTTGTTCCAAAATATATATGAAAAACATAAGAAACTGCGAGAAAGATCTTTAATGGAACCGACTTTAATCACCTTTGATTGTAGGTACCAACTGTGAAACAACAGCCCCCCTTTTTGGTGATAGGAATACTCTGACCGCCCCCCTTTTGATAATGTAAGAAGCATCTTGAAGTAATTCATTTACATAGATCTACAATAATATTTTTATGTAGTGTAAGGGATAATATATCATTTACAGCTCCCTCATAAGATGGTCTCATTTGCCTCTGTTCTCATGACTAATTAGGCTAATCAAGGACATTGTGATTAGGATTTCAAGCTCAGCAATTTTGTCTTTTGCCAAAAATAATAGTGTTGTTGCAAAAACAATCTTAAAGAGGGTTTATTAAATGTAAAATGTATTCATGATATACAGAATTTCTAATTGTGCGATACTTGTCAATTTTTCCCTGATTAGCCAAATTAGTTATGAAGATATGAGCCCTGGCCATCCTGGTCCACCCAGCAGCCAGGGTCCACCTCACATGGGAAAGGCTAACTTTATACTCACCTAGGGAGAAGGGAATGAAGGCAGGTATCTTGACCATCTTGCCATCCTGGTCTACCCAGCGGCCAGGATCCAGTTTCTCGGGGTTGGGGAAGTACTTCTCATCCATGAGGGCTGACAGCATGTTGGGGATGATTATACTGCCCTTAGGGATGGAGAATCCAGCCAGGGTGGTGTCGGCATTAGTTGCGTGCCAGATCGCCATTGGAACTGTTATGAGAAAAGAAAAGGTTGTCACATAAGTTGCTAAGTAACACAATAAATAATTCAGGAGACACCAAAAAACTTTCACAAATATTTGTGTGAAAGATTTCATGTTTCATGAACCTTAGGTACATCTAGAGGTGACATACATGAATCTTCCTGCATGTCCCAAATATTCCTCATAATGAAAAATTACTTTTGTAAAGTGTATTTTATGTGTAATGAGGAGCTTTTGTGCAATGAAAGACGCCCACATATTTTAGGCTTCAGCATTTGAGAGCTTGGGGATGTTCCGCCCTTCACCAACGTAAGAACAGGCAACCATTATTATACTTCCACCTATATTGCACTTTACTACATATATATATATATATATATATATATATATATATATATATATATATACATGTAGCAAAGTGCATTATGCAGGTAGTTAACTGTGTGTGCACTTTAAGAGTACACCCTCCCCTCTCTGTCAAATGACACAGGCAGAGGCATTCAGGTGAGGCTCCCCTGCTAGATGTATCGTTTATGTATGGAGAATTACTGCTAGTAATCAAATACGATTCTTGAATCCCTTATTCAACAGTAATAATGATTCCAATTTTTCTCCATTTTCCATTTCTTTATGTTTCCAAAATAATTATTTGATTACATTATAATGTTTTTACTAAAGATATAATGGTCTTGAATCAAATCTCAAAAACTTCTTCCCATAAACACACCTATGTGCATATATGCTGAAGGCCCTATTACACTACACAACATCAGCTACGACATGACCACTACATGGTAGGATGCTATGACATGAGTGTTATCGTCGTAGTGTAATAGGATTAGTTGTAATGTCTATGATTTTAAAGTCGCACGATATGATTTTCACCGCAGGAAAGTCGTGAGAATAAAATATCATAGGATTTAACTTTAGGCCATGACATGTATTCAACATGTTGAATAATGTTAACTAAGCTACTATTTAACCATGACTCAGCCACGACATGGTCACGACATGGCCTATGATATTACATCATGTTGTAGGCCATGTTGTAGGCCATGTTGTAGCCATGTCATAACCAAGTCATGGAATCCATGTCTTCTAGTGTAATAGGCCCTTTAATTGATGGGGACCCTCAGGGGGTACATTATGTACCCAGGTTGGCGAGTCGCTGGACCTCGTTCATCACGCCCTGAGTGTAGGGAACCTTTTTCAGGTCAGCGTACTCAGGGGTCCGGCTCCGACCGATCTCCTGAAAATATATCCGAAGTGCAATTTTATATGATAAAAAATCGTGAAATTCTACCATTGCTCATCATTGTTCATAATATTATCTGTACTGACATGAATCATTGTTTATCATTTCATCACTTAACAACTGGAAGAACATGTGAACTACATGAAGATGTTAAAAAATATATACTTTGGAATAGAATATCTCGTTACTTTGATAGGGAAATGAAATATGGTATTATGGTATACCTCTTCATATGAAAACTTAAGACAACTAAAATTCCACTTGCCCCGTCTTTAAGCTTTTTGGTATAGACCCAAAACATGACAACATGGAATTTCTTTTGCCTTAAAGGGTTATAAGTGATGACGACAGGGGACATGACAGGGGACGTGATAGGGGACATAATAGGGCGGCATTATAATTTTGACAGGGTGACATAAGTAGCCCCATGCATCTGCACCTCCATCTCTGGATCTGTAACTTTTTTGTAAAGTAAACACCTTTCCCATGAACCTGTGCAGTGAAACCTCCCATAGAAGCATTGTACCCAACGATTCCTATTGAAACCCATATCCTATACACCCTTCTCACGAAGCTGCGCAGTGTAGTGTTGCTGAGCCTCAGACCAAGGTGGCGGGAGTCCCCTCACTGGGACACTGCCCTCCATATAGGCTTACAGTGGGACCATTCTGAACTTTTTTTTCTAAATTCCATCAATACACTAACAAAACAGCAAATTGATCATTTTTAGCACTCATATTTACATACAAAAATATCTGTTCTTTGATACAAGTAACCTAATTTCATGATACAAGATGCAGTTTAGATACATTAAGGAATCTTTAAGCATAGCTTGACTTTTATTTTGAAAGGAGGTCAACTCTAAAAACAAGTTAATTATGTACACATACCAACAGTGATTGTTGGGGCTCAGTATGAGTGGGTATTCAAGGGACATGGGCCGTGGAAGTGAACTGGTATAAACAACCGCAACTACCCCCTCTCCCGCTCCCCTCTCATATACACATTCCTCACACTACTGATAGGTATAGACCCTTGGTCACCTGAGTGGGCACCATTTCTCACTATGATTTGCACCAGGCCTTTGAGCCAGTGTTGCAGACTGAACTGGGCAGCACTCCCCTCACTAGGGTTCCTATTTCTGCTAAGAGGGGGCGCCACCTTTAGTAAGAAGGGTGTATTGAATTAGGTTTATAAAGTCTGTGTGATTTAGTTCTGTTTTTGTTCTCCAGGTGGCATGTGTGTTATGATGTGAAACAACAGGTGCATGACACAGGTAGAAAATGTAGGACAACAAGCCTGGCAACCAACACCTGGCCATAGGTTCAGCCTGACAACATGACTAGTATCGACAGGGGGTATAGCTCAGTGGTAGAGCATTCGACTGCAGATCGAGAGGTCTCCGGTTCAAATCCGGATGCCCCCTGTAACCCTTTTGTAGGTTAGGGTTGGACAAACAGAGAAAAAGTGTTTGACAGTTAACTTCACCTCCATCCTGTACGTTTTTTATTAAAAAGGCTAAATCATGATTATAATGACAAAAGTAACATCTTTGAATCTTAAACTATAATCACAGATATTGGTATTTTGCTCATACGCAGTCTATTATGCTTTATAGGAAAGAACAAAGGGTGTGGTTTATAGGCATAATAATAAAAGAAATTGAATGATCATTGCTGTGTAATATGAACCTATTGCAAGAATATATCATCGCCTGATCACAGAGAGAAAACATCTTAAAAAACATTTACAAACCCTCAACAAACTGAGTTGATTATTATATTCAAAATTGCCTATAAAAAGAAATGTGCAGTTCCTCAACACCCTTTCACAGCCTGATTTGGTTGCAACTCATGCAGTGGGTCCACATATTCTTCTTGTATTGCAAAATGAATAGCAATGGGGATCAGTGATGACAAAATCTTGCTTCTTTACCTAATAATCAACATCCGTTTGTTAATATGGATCACATTGTGCCGTTGTGTTTCCTTTTAGAGGTAAATATGGGTATCTACTGCAGCGCCACCTGGTGTTGACACATTTTCATTTCTCAAATTCTTTAAAATGTCAACAAAATTTGAGTTAATTGTCATAAACTCAAAATATATCCCATCATTACCTACTAATATGTTCCAGTTAATTTCTTAAACAAGAAAAGGTTATTTTGAATTTTCAGGAATAAGTTTGATTTTTAATAGTGACCCCATGTTTTCTTAATTTGTTTATGGGTGTCCTGTCTACTCATTTAGAGTTCTTAGAATAGAAATTATGGATAGTTGTTTCTAGATGGAAAAAAATGTAATTTTCCCCTTTGAAGCCAATGGTAAACAATTGACTTTACACATGTAAATGTTTGTAAATGGATATTGTGAGATATGTTTTTTATGATTTCACTGTATTTCCTATACATCCAGCTAACATCTGTGTGAGTTTGTGATTTTTTATTATCATATAGTTCATTAGAAGTCACACCAAATAACCATATTCACTTTAAATTCATCAGAAGTTATCATAAGGATGATAGCATATAGAAGAACTTTTTCGGCCATCCTCAGATGTCCCCCGTCATTCTTTTTATATTGATAGGCGCCACTGACCTCCCCCACCCCCGCTACTACATAGTTCTCTACCTTATGCAGCTCCTCCCTACACATTGTCTTTATCTCGAGGTAGTGGATTAGGTAGAGCAGGGACCAGGCCAGGATTATACTGGTCATCTAAATACCCGCAGTGAATGAAACCCCCCCAACGAACCATTACATAAATCCCTACCTTATGCAGCTCCTCCCTACACTTTGTTTGTACTTCAGGGTAGTGGATCAGGTAGAGCAGGGCCCAGGCAAGGGTGGTACTGGTCGTCTCAGTGCCCGCAGCAAACAGCTCAGCCGTGCACGACAACAGGTCCAACTCTGAAACAATAACAGATAAAGCAAACTAAGTTAAATTTCCCACTTCATTGCTCAGCATTTTTCAATCTTTTTGCATAGGGGTCTGAACAAGTGTGGGGTTGCAATAGTGATGTCGACATCTTGTTTTACCTACTGGCAATGCTCATTGGCTAAAATGCGTCACGTGGTGCCATTTTGTTTTTGATTGTCTTGAGGTAAATATATACCAGGATATATTTACCTCGCCTCCAGCGGCAATTATTTTGTTCGAAACGGCACAATACACACCGCTGCACCCCCAGCCATTACATAAAGATAAAATCTGACTAAGGTTTGGTCATATTCCTGCTATTGGGGCCTGAAGGGAACCTCCTTCCCCAAGCCTAAACATAGCAATAGGGAATCCCCATGCAATCATTGGAGACTGACTAAATCAGTGAGGCCTATCGTGGTAATTCAAGACCTCCGGGATACAGCTTTAAAGGTGTATTCTTTTTTGTGTTTACCTATGATACAGTTAAACTGTATGCTACTTGATATTACCTATGTCTAATATCGTTCCTAATTCTATCATAGTGATGGATACAATATAATCATCAAACAGTTTATCCATAGAATGCACCAAAGACCCTTTTATTCCATTACTTCTCTGAGAAAAATTATGCAAGGGAACATGTATTTGCAATCTCCAACGAATTTATTTCACCCAATCACTGACTCTCCAACCTTGATGATGAATGTTTGGAAATAACCCAGATACAGGATTTCCGGAAGGGGGTTCAGCATAAAGGTTAAGTACTAAAATGGTGTGGATTCGTGTGTACATGTGTGACACTTTTCCCTCTTTTTGTAGTTTAAGGGTCCACCAAAAGGAGGGGTCAGGACCCCCTGGACACCCTCCTGGATCCACCCCTGAGAAAGAAGTATTACCATCAAAAGTAGACCCCTTCTTCCTGCTCTCATTTATAAAGAGGTCAACGAGGTCCCTGATGTTCTCCTCATCATATGAAGCCTCATGATCAGTTTTCCACTCCTTGATAGTTTCCATCAACTTTGTATTCTGGACCTGTGAAATATATCATTCAAAACATATCAATTACAAGCTACACACCATCAGAGGCCTGTTGCTTACCAGTTAGAGTTGTCCAAGTGATAAAAGTGGCAGTTTTGAGGAGAACTATATGATTTATAATATTTATCCCTTAAAAGTAATTCACTGAGGGTCTTAGAGTGTCAAGTTCAAGCAATTCTAGGGTGCTCGCCACACTTGTTGATAGATCTGTGATAAATGACCAATTCGAATTCTCAAAAATAGATTCATTATCTAGATAGTATTCAATAGAAATTTGGAAATAAGTATCGTGAGTCAAAACACATACATGAAAATTTCACAATATTTAAAAAATATTGTGGTCTTAAAAATGTACATTTTCACACAGATTTGACCAAGGAAGAATGTGATAAAGTTTAAGTTTAATTATGAAATAAATTGAACCAAAAAATAAATAACAAAAGAATCCATATGATGTTAACATTTTTTGGTATCGTATGATATCTTAAACAGGATTATTGCAAATTTTTATGGAATGCCCCCCAGGCAGGGATGGATCTAGGCAGATACAGGTAATGATCTACTTTGAGACTTATTCACACTTTACGTTTTAGATATAGGTCTTGTTCTGTATGACTGATATATGAATAGTAAAAAAAACCAATAGTTCCCAGTTATCCTTTGAGAGCATTTTAAGCTAAAAGAAGCTCTATTTGTTATACCTAAATGTTATCTTTGTTTGCTTACCTTTTTCTTCGGAAATATATACTTCAGCCAGGGAATGAACTTTGATGGGTTAGCTCGGTCAATTGACTGTAAGCGTTCATTCAAGGCATCAAGAAGCTCTTTAAATGCTTTATCATCATACTCAAATCTGGAGATACATTGAAAAACATTGCAGAGATTAGACAGACAGAAGGTTTGAAAAATGCTTTTTAAAATGTTCATTGCTAGTCTTAAAGTCAGTGATAAGATCAAAATGAACTGAATATGGATAAAAGTTTGATGAGGTAATAGGAGAGTAAACAATTTGGCTGCACATTTACTCAAATAGAGCGCATATATTTAATCCTGTAAATCATTCTGATTCTGATTAGAGAGGGAAAATATAAATAATATCATTACTTCCGAACTTGGCATTTATAATGTCTTTTTTGTATATTGAAAATGAGATAATGAAGCTTTTTTGCTTGTATAACCTTTGTATATAGCTTATTGATCTGGAAGACCAGGGGTTAAACTGTAGATCGATGTAAAATTGTTATAAAAGAAACATGCATGGTAAAAAGTAGTTCAAATTTTATCTGAAGATTTACCTTAAAACAGATTCAATTTTATGTTCCAGTCTTGAATGATTCAATCTTTACATTACAATTTGTTTGACATAAAATTCCCTTAATAATTCCTGACATTAGTGTCAATCAGTTTTTTACAACAGTATTGAGAGTGAATTACCTTCGTCCCAGTATAATTGAACAAATGATGTTGGAGGTGACATATGGTAGTAGAGTTGTCATGTCAAAGAGTTGTCCATCTTTGCCCTCTAACTCCTTAATCAGAGCCTGTGCCTCCTCCCTAATCCGCTCATCTAGAGACCTCTTCCCAAGACCAAAGTCTCTCATACTGACCAGTAGGAACCTGCGCCGCTCCTTCCACTCAGTGTTGAATATCAGACCTATGGGAAATACACTTATCTAGTCAAATAGGTACCACATGTCTCCTATTGTGTAACTTTAATATCCTTATTTAAATGATATACACAAGTGTATATATCATTGTTGATTCAGATTAGGAATGACAAAAACAAAAACAAAATTGATATTCTGAAAATTCTAACTTTAGGTAACAACCAAGCCAAAGTGTGACGTAGCGGTCTATGCAACCATACTTTCTCGGTTTGTCTGTTACTTACTAAAATGTTGCGTAACTGTTACATTATTTTTCTGGGAGGTTGAGGCCTAACCAAAACAGAATGTTATCATTAAATTTTGGTGCGATAGATCAAATTAAAGTAAAAGATCATTGTGACATTCTGATTAGATGAGGTCTACATTGTAGTTTGGTAATATGGTGGTTCACTTCTAAACATCATTTTTGTCATTATATTTCCAAAATTCTAGATAGGCTACTTATTATATGTTTTAAGTGTGATCTATGGTTTGCTTACCATTCATCCTTTCTTGTACCACAGACCAACCCGGCCGTTCACTGTAATGGTCAGCCTGGTCGAACAGCGCCTCTTTTATCACATCATACCCATTCAGTAAAAAGGCCAAAGACTGACCCAGCCTCAGCGTGACCACATTTCCATACTCCTTCGACAATTCAAGTAACTTATCATTGGAGCGCTGGACCTCCTTCATTATCAGTAGGTTGCCGACAATGGGCAGCCCGCTCGGACCTGGCGGAAGGTTGGGGTGGGTTGTTTTCATTGAATTGTAGACCACCAAGATGAATATGATGGTGGCCAACACCAAGGTGAGATTGGCCAAACTGAGCAGGTCAAACATCTTGGGTGTTCAAGGTGAGACCAGCACAGACAGGTTCACTCCTCAGGATCTGTGGGTTAAATCTGCAAAATTAACACAAAGTTACTGTAAGACAAGATAATAAGAATCTGAGAGGAACAATTTGTATGGCAGAGAAAGATGGAATACATTCAAGTTTTTCCCTATGACATACTCATGGCCAGATTATCTTCTACCAAAAATATGAGAGCCTGTTCGATATTTGATTAATAACTTTTTTTCTTTATGTTTGATTTTAATTTTAACCAGAATGTTCAAAGCCAATCATTACGACCATTACAAGACATTATGTCCAGTGACGTAAGGGGTGAACCCATTGAGCAATTGGACTGGAACTCTGGTTGAATTAATAATCATCACTAGTCACTAATGTTCAACATTGCTATATGCATATTTCAAGTTATTAACTCTTTTCTATTTTTGATGTAATCGCTTAGTGGGAACAGTATTCTTGGTCATTTTCAATTAAATCCAGTCATTTGAACTATAGTTATAGGGGGTGGGGTGGCAGAACTCTCTCCCCCCCCCCCCCCCACCCTTTTTTTTGTTTTTTGTTTTTGTTTTTGTTTTTGCTTTCCTTTTTTTTCCTTTTTTGGCCAAATTTAGGTTTTTGTAATTCAAAATCTAAGGAAAAGGGGGGCGTGTAAGATTAGTACAACCTTTCCCAAAATCTGCATCCGCTACTGCACCCCCAGGTTTCACAGTCATGCCTCGCATGATGTTTATGATAAATAACATCATCTATAGCAATCCCTTTCTAGTAGAGACTAGTAGCATGACACTATTTGTCCTGCCATCACCGCTTAATGCCATTCTCTTCTCTTTTTTTACCTCAATATATGTGTATTTTTTTAACACAGACATCACGTATCATGGTTCATGCAAACGTGGTCCTACAATAAGGAAATATATGATATTTCATTGATAAAAAGCTGCCTATTAGGATGACCCCGCCCATAATGTACCAAAAAAACTAGGATCTGTATGAAATTTGTATATCGACTGAGCAATACTACTAGTGCCAGACATGCCCTTGTTCCTACTCGTAGAACAATACAATAACATCAATAACATAACAACAATACCAAAAACACAATGTCGGCAGTGCAATGATACTTCTGATACTGCACTCGTCACAGTTATAACCTACAGGATCCAGGGGGTAGGGGGGTCCTGGGGGTCCTGACTCCCCCCTCCCCCTGTTGGTGGGGACTTGATACAGAGAAGATAAGTGTGAATGCCTGACATGTTAATACCTAGCCTATATGCACCCCCCCCCCAATCTATCTAAAATGTTGTACCTGCCATGCTCATTATCCAATGAAACATTGGTGGATTAGATGTAGGATTAGATTGAAATACCTTTGAAGGGATTATCCTCCCCTGTGCCTCCACTAATGTCTACTATACAGTATCGATTAGATCATATAGGGAGCACCTACCTGCCTCTTCTTGTACCTACAGCTCCCTGGGCCTGTCTCCCCATACACAGACAGACATGCACCACAGACCCAGGGCCAGGGAGCAGGGGGAACCTGGTGTTAACATCTTATTTTGTATATGGTCCCTGACCATTGCCCTAAAGGCGTGTGGGCTGGTGAGGGGTTAGCACTGAACTATAGGGTTCTACTTTTTAATCAGTTACCAGTTAAGGATATTCTGTATTTATGATTCCAGTATGCTAGCCATGTATATCGCAGTCCTCCTTTATGTCTCGACTGCAAGTCATCTCAGAATGTAGTTCCTCATTCAGAGGCGACTAAGAACACTCGTGTGAAAGGATAATATTTATTTAGTCCAAAACATGTTATATGTGTTGCTGTGCTCCCATTGACAATACCAGTACTGAGAGGCTTTCCACTCAACCACTAACAACCAACACTCCCGAGCGCTATCCTGCTGTAAAAACATACCCCATAATTTCGTACCAATCAAAAGTAGACCTACAAGTTAGGTTGTATTTCCATCCAAT
Organism: Lepidonotus clava; assembly: GCA_936440205.1. Classification (NCBI taxonomy): domain Eukaryota; kingdom Metazoa; phylum Annelida; class Polychaeta; order Phyllodocida; family Polynoidae; genus Lepidonotus; species Lepidonotus clava. The sequence continues at coordinate 31,224,750 of OW387150.1, forward strand.
ACATTTCTTATAAAATCAGGGCCTACATTAAGGTATTAGGGTTAACACTCAGCTCTCTGTACCCTGGAGGAGTCAGCGGTGACCGAGTAAGGTAAACAGTCTATTGAGGTCAGCCTCTCCCTGCTTCCCCCCCCCCCCCCCCAGGGCGGGGGGGGGGGCACTCAGTATATGATGGTAGGAACCAACTTTGAGACTACTGCCCGCCCCCCTTTTTGAGGATTTGACAGCCCCCAGAAAAACTGGGATACTCTGACAGCCCCCCCCCCCCCCTTTTTTTTTAGCATACCTCACACCACATATTTCTTGGTCGCAATACAGTTCCAGAAGGTGACTATTAGCTATTGTGAAAGAATATGACAACTAACAATTGACTTTTAATCGGGTATCAAATATGATGTTTTATTGACAGCCATTATCAAAAAAAAAAAAGTAAAAGGTGGTTTGATAATTTTTAGCAAAATTTGCAATTGACAGCCACAGCCCCTTGATGGTCCGACCACAGTTCGTACCCGTTTCTAGACCAAGTACCCCCCCCCCCCGGCTCCCCACACTGTTTACACCAGGAGGATAGGGCCAAAACGGAACTGACCTACATGACTCCCCCCCCCCACTCCCTCCCGTGCACGCCTGGGTCTGGGGCCCTTTTTGTTATACTAAACGAGGCAGGCCCCTTTTTATTATTTCAACTGGTGCCAGGATCTGTCAGTGTACATGACTGGTATGAATTATGAGTATGTTTACTGAGGCTCTAGACGACTGGGAATCAAAAGTTAGAGAACAGTATCAGGATTTACTTATTTTATATACATTAGAATTGTAAAACTTAATTGTTGTAATTTTGCAAAGTACACAATTGCGCATTTATTGGTAAATATAAACAAAAGCAGGACATGTTTGATTTAAATGGAATGAAAAATGTGTACAAAGAAAAAAAACACGATCATTTTGGAATCAACAAAGGAATGTATGTTTCTCCATTTGTCAGCCACAGGCCTGGATGTCTTTTACATATTTGTGTAGCTATTTATAGAACTTTTTTTTTTTTTTTTAAACAGTTTTATTTAGCTGGACAGTTTTCAGTTTACATAACTGGTTTCCGGCACCGCCCAGCCATGGTGCTTATTACAAAGAAATGGGAGGTGGAACGAATAATACTTGTATGTATATAAGCACAGTTCTGTAGTCATACATAAGAAGTACATGAGATGAGAACAATGAAATGAATGATATCAGGTTGATCTCTACAGATTAATTAATTATATATATCCCTGGTTAGGGGTTGCATTGGGGAGAACAGGTAAACAAGATATGATCAGTCTTGATTTTGTACAGGGCAGGGTTACCTAACCAAATATGAATAGACTATCCGTACTGTGGCTATATTTTTAAACAGCACTCTGAAGCAGGATGTGATACGGAACACTCTGAATGATACGATATCACATGTTCCTTATGTCAATACCCATTGACATGAATGATGATCACGTGAAAGATGTTTTTATTCTTAAGCAATGTGTGTCAGTGTGTTCCAGGTATAGATGACAGGTAGCGCGTGTATAGTTGGTTGGTTCGATTGTAATTGCTTTCCGCCCTAATTAACCGCCAGGGTAATATCAAGGACGGTGATGGTTATCCAATCTATGAGAAGGTAGAGACCATACCCCTACATGTTTACCAAGGCAATGTGCATGGTCCCACAAACAGGGCCGTACACACAATGGCCAGTGGCCTTAACACCTTTGATAACCCTGTTGTTGCCACTTAGAGACATGCAGAGGGGAGCAGCAGCCAGCAACTCCAGGATCAAACCCCGGCCCACACACCAGACGGTCGCGCTAACCACTTTACCACCTCACACTCCTAGCACCTATATATTATATAAGTGTGTGTGTGTGTGTGTGTGTGCATGCACATCTGTGTGTGTTGGTGTTTGTATATGTCAGCACGGGCATGAACTCTCTAGATGGCGCTACCCCTGTCTCATAGTTACTTATAATACTAAAAGGGTAAGAACCTAAAACTGTACCCTGCAGTTTGCACATACATATATTTTGGATTTATGCTTAAACTGTATAGTGGCTATGGTGAGGGACTTCAAATCAGAAGGTTGGTGGTTCAAACCTACTGATGGTCATGTTGCAGTTTGACCATGTTGCATTCTTTCTTATGCAAATCATCTTCAATCTAATATTATTATTAACTTTTACAGTGCTAATCATTTATCTTTGGTTTTAATTTTAGCTTAATGTTATAAAGTTGAATAAAAGGAAAATGTTTTTGTTTTTACAATTAGACACAGGTCATTAGCTGTAGAATTATAAGCATTTATACAGCCTATATATAAGATAAATAAATGGTTGGATAGACATGAAGGCTATGATTATACAACTACTAACTCTCTACTTGTATTGGGTTCAGAGAATGTCTGAAGAAGTTTGTGGGGAAACCCTTTTAACCCTATAAATAACCATCCAATCCAGTGAATGAGTTGCATTCTGTTCAAGTAAGGGGCACTGAAGGGGGAAACATACATAGAGCTATATCTTCCGGGAAAACATTAACTACAAAAATTCAAAGCACACTGCAATAATTATGATTTAGTATTGTATTAATGACAAAAAGATAATAAGTTTAGTTGTGTTTTTTTATATTAATATCAAATAGAACTGGGTCATTCACTGCAGTCTTGTGGGAATCCTATGCATCTGCTGGTCATCAGCTTATAGGTTTTGCCAGGCACCAGCTAAAAACAAAATGGCGAGTGTGCTACCCTTTCTATTCTTATAGTTCTAAGCAGGAACCCTGGTGCCATCTAGAGGGTTCATGCCCGTGTATGTCAGTGAGTGTCGGTGTGTATGTGCATGGCTGTGTTTGCTGTGTGTGGTTGTGTGTGTCAATGTTTCTCTCTAGCTGTGTGTGGCTGTTTCTCTGTGTCTGTGTGTCGATGTTTCTCCGTGGCTGTGTGTGTCTGCTTCTCTGTGGATGTGTGTGGCTATTTCTGCGTGTATGTCTCTATATGTTTCTCTGTGTCTCTGTGTTTATGTTTCTCTGTGTCTGTGTGTATACATTTATCTGTGCTGTGTGTCTGTTTCTCTGTGGTTGTCTGTGGCTGCCTGTGGCTGTTTCTCTGTATATTATAGAGAATTCTGTGTGTGTCTGTGTGTCTGTTTCTCTATGGCTGTATACATGTAAATATGTCTCTGTGTTTGTCTGTGGCTGTTTCTCTGTGGTTGTCTGTGGTTGTTTCGCTATGGCTGTGTGTATGATTATGTTTCCCTGCATCTGTGTGTATATGTTTCTCTGTGTCTGTGTGTATATATTTCTCTGTGTCTGTGTGTGTAAATTTCTCTGTGTCTGTTTGTGTCTGTTTCTTTGCGGGTGTCTGCTTCTCTCTAGCTGTGTGTGGCTGTTTCTCTGTGTCTGTGTGTGGCTGTTTCTCTGTGGCTGTGTGTGGCTGTTTCTCTGTGGCTGTGTGTGGCTGTTTCTCTGTGGCTGTGTGTGTATATTTTACTGTAACTGTCTGTGTCTGTTTCTCTGTGTCTCTGTGTGGCTGTTTCGCTGTGGCTCAGTGTGACTGTTTCTCCATGTCTGTGTATGTGTTTCTATGTGCCTGTGTGTATGGTATCTGTGTGTGTCTAAGTGTCTGTGTCTGAGTACATGTCTGTGTGACCTGTTCTATTTGGCCCTCTACCTGAACCTCTAGTGTCCCATTCTAGTATGCCATAGATGTGTTTTAATTCTATGATATTGGCATCATCTTCATGATATTGGCAAGGTAGGCTGTATAAACTAACAGCATTAATAGCTACAGCTGATTATTACATGTCTTTTTTATTATACCTGAATTAGATACGCTAACAGTTATAGCGTGTGTTAATCTAATAATGAATAATATTATGATCAAAGGGGGTAGGGGGCAAACTAAAGTTTATATATGCCACAATGAGAGTGTCAATCGAAATTCTGGTTGGTTGATACAATGAGCATATATATATATATATATATATATATATATATATATATATATATGAAGGGCCTTAACAGGATGCCAAAGACAATTAACTACAACATATTCGTTAAGACTGTACCTTCAAGTTACCGTCGTGGGCGCTAAAAAGAGTTTTACTGGTCCAGGAAATCAGAGAGGGTCATCTTACACTTTATTGATTCATAGGGAAACTATCTTTTTGACCTAGTCTCACTAGTACATGTTTAGAAACCCAAGTAGTATGAAAAATGAACCTTATAATTATTATTTGCACTGCATCCACCGCTCACCCTGCAGTGTAGGCTCCAGAGTGTATTTCAAATATTATGGTTCTCTCTGCTGGAATTGGAAGTATGATAAACATAGGCGAATGGTTGGCAGGGCATCGTTTTGGTGATGGAAGGCAAATGTGTATGTATTATGGCGTGGGGTTTGGCACGAATGGTAGACCCAGGGAGAGGGGTAGGGGTCATTCTGTTGGAAATGTTTCTGGACACTTTTTTGTTATGATGGAGATGGAAAAATTCTCCCTACCACGGATAGCTTATTTAATGTATTTTAGGCACTGCAGGTTAATTTTGACTGATTATGAACATCATGAAACTCATTAAAAGAAAGGGGCAATGTTATATCTAATTATTTTTCAAGTTTTCTATTTTTCACATTGTCTGTTTGTGACGTCATACCCAGAGAAATGCAATGTGCATGCTGCACTAGCTGCACACAGTAGCAATCAATTTGAATTAGAAAATTGCGAATAAAATCCAAATTGATAAAGATACTAGTGTGAAATTTGGTATGGTGTCTATATGGCTGATGAGGATCTCAACACTATGATAATTCATATTCACCAGCCCCTCTCTTTAAGATGTGCGCATGTTTCTGAACCAGTCAGATGTGTACTTTAGCCTGAGGGGGATATATGAGGCTGATTTCTTTTAATGTGGGTGTGTAGGCCTACTGAACGGAAAGCCCTTGCCCACTATCAGAAGGTTTATGCCATCAACTCAAAGATGTATTAAACTGGTCTTCATTGTTCGATCATCTAACGTATGATATTACAAACATAATAATTATATAAAGGACCTTATGTACCAGTGACTTCACCCTTTCTTACTGGGCTGCATTTATAAGGGGGCAAATGTTGCGTGCACGATTCCGTGAATCATTTTTACTTATGATAATATCAAAGGGAGATAGAACTATTAAATTTAGCAAGATTGTCCAAACTCAAATAATCATGGAAATCCATTCTCTGAGCCTATTTCTGGCCAATGTTAAAATCTAAACCTTGAAATGTGATAGAAAATCATTAAAAACATTTTCCTTGCTCAACTCAATTAATGTGGATCAACAAAAATGGGGTTGGTTTACAAACAAAATGGAAATATTACTATCCTTCGTGGAATTCTACTTTGGTTTGAGCTAGTTTTCAAAGCTGATACTTTCTCACTGATCTTAACAAGACTCATCTAACATAATATATCTATACTTATCTGAGTTTTGAAAGTTTTGTCAATTATATTGATTTTGGCTCCCTTTAATTTTCGTATTTATTCTATATAAAGACCAAGCTCTTTTCACCCTAGGCCTAACACACGTGACTTGACCATCAGCCATTTTACATAGGTACGCACGGGTCAAAAACTGATCACCTAGCTGTCTGGCCCTCCTACATGCCATACATTCTCCTAGTACGAACAGTTGGCCTAAGTACATGTCACAATTAATTTTAGATTCTGGTTATTTTAGCATATGTAAGCCCATGTAGGCCTTGGTTTGGGCCTCATTTCATGACTTGTGTCTAGAATGATTCGTGCTCAAATAAGCGAGTCACATGTACATACTAATATATTACAAGCAAACTGTACTCCCTGTGCCCTGTCGCATAACGGGTCTCGCTGTAAGAATGATTGGCACACTTGAAAAGACCTGTCTCTGTTCAATAGGGAGTGAATCCACCTTTCATCCTTACAGGGATGGTTTGACCACCCCTTTTTTTCATGTCCCGGGGGGACATTTTGGAGGGTGAATTTCAATATTCTGTTTTCAGCAAATGATAGCAGTGTTCCTCGTCTTATAAAATATATAGGAGGTGAGTGGCGAAAATGTATTTATCAATCAATTAAATTAACTTCAAAGTGTGCGCAAAACCATCACAACAGGGATGATAGGCACATGAGGGGGACAAGGATAAAAAAAAAACAGGGAGAGAAAAACCAAACCATCCTTAATCGCTCTCTCTTGCGAGCGTTTGGTTATGCGACGCTGCACTGTTATTGAATATGCGGATGTCATGTTCTGTCTGTGTAGGATGCATGGCGTAGCAAAGCTACAAATTATGCAAAACAAGGCACTTGGAATCTGCATAGGAGTAAAAAGTGTAGATGAGTATGGTGTAAATAAACTCCATGCATTGTGTAAAATAGACAAGTTAGAGGTGCGCAGAACTCTAGACTTAGTCTGGTTAAGATCTTGTGCAGTAAATACGGGTAGTAAAACCGAAATAGTTTTTGAAATTCGAACAGTGAATCTAGAATTACATAGGAGAAGCCCCTATACTATAACAGTGCAACACTCTAGAATATATATATTGCTGCAGCATATTCAATGTATTGATGATAAAACGACATTTCAAAATATCTATAGAACTGTACAGCAGAATTGTCTTTAGTATACCAATACACTAGAGCTTAACTTAGCATAGCTGTATTGTGTATAGATTGGTATGACCTTTCATAAAACAACTCGCCAAATCCCTTTATGTAAATTACATGTTGTCTCTATTTAGGCTAGGGCCATCCATTAATTATGAATAAAATTGTACATGATTACCTGCGTTATAAATGTAATATAATTATGTTTCTGTGATTCTATGTTTCTTATCCGTTTCTATGTCAACTTGCAATGTACAAGCATGCAAAAATACAAATACATTCGAGAAGTGGTGAACTAGATATTGACTGATATTATCGCATTTTGTCACATGGTGTTCTCTACTTAATATCCCGACTCATGATGTTCTATCTGATATCAAGGGGGGCGGGGTGGTCAAATGGGTAGCGTAATGGCTACCTGTAAGACCACCTTGCCTTGCCGTCATTCCCACCCCCATACACAATCAAAGACGTGGAAATCATCAACGTCACTTATGTGAGTGGTCCTGATATAGCTGGAAAAAATGCTGAATGGACGTTAAACTCCAACAATCACTACCATCTATCTGATATCGTGTCTGACTGCAGGTCCGAGTGCTGCCACCTGGTGTATACATCAGATGGACTGATACGTTGATAATTGTTTTCCGCCCTGGTACTTATGTTTTTGGTAGTATATCCTTACTGTATACTAAAGTATCGTTATTCTTTACATTGATGTATGTTAAAATTGGCCAGAAATTAGATAACAGAATAATATAGGTATTTTTCTAGAGGACTGTGTATGTGTATAGTATATGCCTGTATGTTGTGTATGTATGTATGTATGTATGTATGTATGTATGTATGTATGTATGTATGTATGTATGTATGTGTGATGTATGTATGTATGTATGTATGTATGTATGTATGTATGTATGTATGTATGTGTGTGTGTATATATATATATATATATATATATATGTTCTGTGTACTATTGTAATGTATTATGATGGTATGTATTTCATCTTGTTCATCTCTGTGTACTCCATTACCATACATTACGGACAACTGGAAGAGCATATATACCTTGTGTACGTGAAGTTGTGGACAATTATAAAAAATAATACAGCAGGGTCTATCGTCCTGCTTTCTGCTTGTTAACCATGAAGCTGGGTTATGAATGATGATTTCCTTTGAGATTTTATAGCTGGATTGTCTCCGTTACCGATTGCCAGTTCTATAATATAGACCTAAAGAGTGCATTGCCAGGAAAGGAGGTTAAGCTTGATTATCTACAGCTTTTTGTCAGAAAGATGTGGGAAAATTCAAGTTTTGATCACATTTGATTGGGTGAATACAGATCAAAACAAGGATTTGAACATTTTAAATTCAATTTGATAGTGATGTGTATCAACAGAAACGTGTGACCCTATGTGTTCTAATTGTAGCTCCAATCAAAATCAGTTTTCATTTTTCACCGGAAACAGTATGTGGAGTCTCACATCATAATTTGATTGGCAAAAACCAAATAGATGTAATGATCTCGATGTATGCCTAAGTAACACGTTTGGAGTCAAAAAATACCATTCTTCCCGATGTCAAAATTATTGGACAAAAAAATGTAAACAAAAAGATGGTTGGACACGCTTAGTCGGTATATATCTTCACTTTGCAACGAGATCTCTCTTAACACCCCAAAACATAGTCGATGAGAAGCGAGGTACTCTAAGTGGCAGAGTGGCCGTATCCTGAACGTCCCCTGCGGGGTGACCCCTGTCCCGGCCCACCCCTGAGAGGCTCACCTGGCCCCAGGTAGCTCCCAGGGGGGGAGACTTGGTCTCAAACCTGCCCGGATGTCTGTGTCGAAAAATGAAAGAGATGGGTCCTTTGACTCAAGTGAGTGAGAAGATTTCACTCAAAATGGGTGTGAAATTTGCCTCCTGACTCACTATAATTATGGGTTAGTAAATCAAGAGGATTTTTACATATTAATATAGTAAAGTGCTAAACTGAACACTTTCTATATAAATTAGGGGAAATAGATAAAAATGAATAACATTGGATGTGGTTTAATGAATAATTATATATATATATATATATATCAATTAAATCAACAAATAGGGGTATGATATATCTTAACAACATCCCTTTATTATGGGTAGGTTTTACAACTTGCGGTGTCATTCAAATGGGTCTGTTTTCAAAACCTCAACACACACACATCCAGGCATTGAGAAGGGAAGTCCCCCACCCCTCCTTGGATGGTAGCCTCAGGTAACCCCTGACTGGAGCTGTTTACTGTTTACACACCTCTTAAGACCGTATTCCACTACACGATCTTTGGCTCCCAATCCCTTGTAATTCTGCTGATGTTTGGCAAAAAACCTAAGGATCGGGAGGTATTCCCGATTTTTGAGGTCCATGTAAAACATCATGAGATGGAACATACCTGAGAAAACTCCCGATCTTTGGCATCCCAGAAATCGGGAGCCAAAGATAGGGAGTGTCCCTACCGAAAGTTACCAACATGTTCGTAACTATCAGGAGCACCTACTCATGATCTTGCCTACCTGAAACGGGCACACTCATGATCTTTAGCCATAAAACCTCCTGATCTTAGGCAACTTTGTCTGTCGGCTAGTGGAATACCGGCTTAATCTTATCTCAGCAGGTCTCGGTGACCCTCGTTACTTGTGGCCTCTGATAACAGTGGGCGGGGTAACTAGTGTCCACCTGGTATTCACTTACAACCCCAGGCAAGCAGCAACGTAACAAGCATTTTCTGCAACTGTACTTTTTTGGTTAGTCTGTAATCTGCCCAACTTTCACGTAACAGTTATGTTATTTTAGGTAAAGTTGAGACTTACTAAAAAAGAATGTTATAGTAACATTATGTTTTAAAAAGTGAAGTTGAGACCTCACTAATAAAGAACGTTATAATAACATTATTATAACATGAAAGAATGTTACAAGAATGTCACAATAATATCACAGTGCAACGTTGTAATGTTAGGTTCTAAAGACACTTTTGGGTGCCATCAAAATAACATAACAAGAACCAAAGCAGAACAAAATATAATATCATGATAACATCATATTCTTGCTTGGGACAGTTCCCACCCAACCATATTTACTGTTGTTCTATCTTAATTATTTTGTTGTTGTTGTTTTTAGAAATTTAATTTCTTGTTATGTTATAGCAATTCTTAATATTCTTCTTATAAATTTATTTATTACTGTCTTCATGAAATAAATGATCTCCTTAGTCGCATAACTTTCCGCGGGCACAGTTCGTAAAACATGTTCGCTAAAATGGTTCATTAATGATTCCGTTGAATAATTATATCATGTATTTTTTATAGTCTTAGTGGTAATATCTAATGGAAAATCTGCTAAATTTCAACACTAGATTTTGCAATACCTTGGTCTCCTTAATTCTCTTTGCAACACTTGGTCTCCATCAAAGATCCATTATACAGCTGCTAAAGTTATGTAAATCCTGTCTAACTCTTTGATATAGATTAGGCCTAGGGCCTAAGATTGTTAACACAATGGTTAATTGTTAACAATTAATATCATAGGTAACTCTAATGAATTATAATTATTGGCACGGCTGGACCAAAGGCTGGACCACGGACCGTACATTACTGGTAAGGCTACAGACGCAGAGGATTTTTAATCGGACCTAGACCTGCTAAATTGACCTTAGGAAGTAGCATTTATTCAACGTGACATGAGATGAAGAGTCTTTTATGACATGAAAAAAGAGAAGTTAATAGTGACACGTAACATGCACACTTATAGATGACCAGAGACATGAGGTTGGTAACTCACGTCTGTAGGCATATGAATACTAAAAATGTAATTACATATAAATATCAATACTGTTTTCTGTTGTGATTTAATGTGTTGGAGAGAATTCAGAGTTATGGACTTTTCCCCATGGTCTCTCATGAATAAAACTTCTTTTGGGATGATAACATGGGTATGCCATTTCAAACTCCTTAAGAAAGGGGTGCACAACTTAATTGAATCTAGAAACTCTCGGAGTTGGGACAAACAAGTGACAGAATGAATCTATAGTATACTCTTGAGGAATCATTGTTACCACAGTGTTGCAGATTGGATAAAACGTAGACTTTTAGAGCGACAATACAGTCATAGAAACTGAAGGACAGGTGATCTTTGTACATCTGTGAATCAGCCATCATCCCCTAAACAGGCTGCATGCTGGGAAATATGTCGACAACACTATGAGGCTTAAGCATAGAAATTTTCAATAATCATGATATATATTCGAGGAAAAATTATGGAAATCAATATCAACTATATTTTCATTTGCTATTTGTGTATATTCAATATGTGTATTTTTTAGATGCTTTGAAAATTTGTTTATTACAGATTGATTTAAAGCAAATTTTCAATTTTTCCCCTAAAGTTTTCCTCTGTTTTTGTCGACATAATTAGCCAGCAGGTCCCTAAAATACTGTAAATCAGCTATCCGTAGTAGGGAGAATTATATACACAATATTGATCATAATATCAAAACAAATACCCATCAGCCTATCAGTACAGTATACCCCAGTACTTGGGTTGATGACAAACTGAGTACATGCGTATTAATATACATCACCAATACCGTTGTGATTGGGCCAGAGAGTTGAATAAAAATAGTCCCGGTAAATGTCACCCTGGAAGAGACGTATCCCCACTGTGGGAGGCTGAGTCGCAATATACACAATCAAAGGGTTGCAATTTAATGTCATTTTTCGACTTCAACGTGCTACAAAATATCAACCGTAAAAAAACATGTTACTATATGTATGATACCTAAACTGCTGTATAAGAGCCATTAAAACTAGCTTATGCTAAGGCTCACTGGATTAATGATTATTTAGAAATCATAAATTAAAAAACGGCATAAATGGCTTCATGTTAAGAGCGCTCAGTCTAGAAAATAATTATGTTATAATGCAGGAAAATTGCAAATGGGACCATTTTAGATGCATGTATGTCATAGACACTTGCTATTACTTCTCACTTCACATCATTATCATACTTAATAGTGTCATTTTGGGATATGGTACACACTCCGTGTGTGTGTGTGTGTGCGCGCGCGCGTGTGTGTTTGTCTATATCTATGTGTTTTTGTGTGTTTACGTGCATGTATCCGCGTGTGTGTATGTGTGTGTACATGTGTGTGTGTGTGTGTGTGTGTGTGTGTGTGCGTGCGTGCATGCGTGCGTGCATGCATGCGTGTGTGTGTGTGTGTGTGTGTGTGTGTGTGTGTGTGTGTGTGTGTGTGTGTGCAGCAAAACCAGCTTTCAGCATTAAAATCATGAACATTGTATATTTTCCGAGCACCCATAGGTGTGTGCGTACCGCTAGTTTTAAACAAGCATGTATAGCCAGTGGACAAATCATTGCGTGGGAACGCCCAGCTGACTGTTTAGTGTAACAGGTTTAGGTAGCTAAACCTGACCATAGTAATGGACAGGGGGTATAGCTCAGTGGTAGAGCATTCGACTGCAGATCGAGAGGTCTCCGGTTCAAATCCGGATGCCCCCTGACAATGTTTTTTTTCTTCTTTTTAATGAATTCTCATGAATTCAAGGCTAAAAGATTAATTGGATTACCAATTATCGTTTTAGCTTTGAACTCATGTAAAGCCAAATGGTTGGACCCAGGCTGACGACATATACATGCATGGAGCTTACCCATGTATAGGGACGGATCCGGAGATTTAAAGGGGGAAAGGAAAAAAAAAGGGGGGGGGGGCGTCTTATGTCATTCAAAAATAAATGAGGCGTTTAATTTATGGTATGGAATTTTAGATAAGAAAAATACAAAATTGGCAAAAATAAGGGGGGAGGGCGCCTTAAGCGCTTGAAACCCCTTATCTAAATATATTTGAAATTTACCGAGTTGCCCAACGGTAATGCACCTTGCAAGACGCCACAATTAGCGAATTGTGGCGTCTTGCATATTTAATATGAAACAATACAGCAAAATATAGACATAGTCCTTCATTCTTATTATGTACGATAGAAAGTATCAATATCATGCCAAAAACGTAGAGGCTTATTCTCAATCATGAATTGGGAACAAATAAAAGGTGAAATAATCTTACCATGGTTTTCGAGGTGGCATGGTACATTACTTATACATATTTTGAAAACATTACATATAATATATGCAATTCTAAACATAACAATGTTTATGTGTTGATGATCGACATACACTTAGCGTTCTATAGTAGTGTAAACAATGACGTCATTGCCTCTCAAGGCCACGAGTAACATACATACATAGGCCACAAGTAACATATATAAAGATATATATATATGCGCACGTTACTCCCTATTTCCTCCAGTAGACGTGAGAGCTACAACCTGTCCTGTCGCTTCTCACCTCCCTGACAAGAGAGTTACACTTCAGGTTACTTGTACTACAGAGAGGAGGCAGACTTCCTGCTTATAAAGGACTATTGAACAAAATAATTACTCATCAGCTGGATAGGCCTATATCCGATAGACAGGAGACTCAATTAAGGTAGGTACCCTACGTCTCACTTACAAGGAAACTTTGAAATCCAGACTTCATCACAATATCTTTAAGAATTTAACATTGCACTGGGGCACTCTAGACCTCCCATGCTATTAGAGATGTATTTAATCCATTACGAAAAAAACTAAACGTATAGATAGATGTAAAAATATCCCTACATTTACTATTTGGAATGGTGAAAAGCCAACCTTGTCATACACACCTTGCTATAAGGGGTTTACGCGTTCATCTTAAAGGGAGCCAAAAGCAATGTAGGGTCAAAATTTTGAAAATTCTGTTAACCATTGAACTATATTCCATTGCCATAACTTAGGCCTGAGGTAAAATATAGAATCAGAATACACACTTAAACTACATTGAAATACACAATAGCTCATCGGTGGTTAATTTGGGTGATCCCCCAAAATTGGTTTGTTTACAAACATTGCTGTCTTCAGGCATAAATGGCATGAGTTTCATGGAATTCAAGTAAAGTTATAGTTAGTTATCATGATTTATTCCGGACCAATGGCTAAAGTTAGACTTTAAATTTTGTTATATATTATCACAAGTCTGCTTTTGACTGACTGGTGTGACTAAGATTGACCTTTCCCGCTATTTATCTTATTTTTTCCTGGAGACTGATGAACCAGATGTAAAACTTATTTTTAAATAGGAACAGAAGACAAAGCGTTCTGATTTTATATCAAAAGGCTGAACGTAGGTCCCTTTATATAGAGACGCCAAGTTACAGGACAAACTTACTTAAGGAATGTAATTCTCAGATGTATTTATTAATTCAGATTTCAAAGCAGTACTGGCATTTTTTGAACTTTATGTAGTTTCGTTGTGTTCAGTTGACAAGAAAGTATGTCTGTTATATAAATGATTGTCTCTGGTGACATTTAGTATCATGAGCATATTTCCCAGGATATCATATTAAAAGAGAGAATATTTGGTCAAATAGATTATCGTTATAGGGATGCCCCTCCCTCCCCCTCCACTAATGACTATGGGGCCTTCCTTGAAGTACTTATAGGCCTACATATATTTTGAAACCACCCAGCACCCGCCCCTCTGGTGTAGGCCTATATATACTTTGGATTTTTACAGCAAATTCAGCACGTTTTCAAAAAGTTCGAGAGAACCCCCTCCCCCCCCCCCCCCCCCCCAACGTCGATGTATTTACAGGGACGGATGCAGGAATTCTAGGGAGGGCGTTCATAATTGATCCCGGCGCCCACTCTAGAGGTGCAAGTTTTACATTTAAAAATACATATTTGACCAAAAAGAGAAGCACCCAATGCGCCCCCTCTAAATCCGCCTCTGGTATAAATCTTATGGAAGGCGGGCGAATCCAGGAGGGTGGAGGTGGAACGTGCTCAAATTTGAAGGATCATTTATAGCCATATTTCTAGGAGTTAACGACTATATTACACATTTAATATATTATACATATATTATACATATATTAGAATATATATGTACACACAAATCAGCTTTTTTTTTTTAATCTTTTTTCCCGCAGCCATGGTCGACGAGATTGAGAAACTACAGGAGGCGGTTCAGGAGAATGCTGCTGCTCCACCTCTAGCCGATGGCCCTATCAAGGGGGCCCCTACCAACGGCCTTAATGACGTCCATACCGACCCACCTACCGACTTTCCCACCGGCCCCGACATCGCCTCCGACGCCGCTACCGACGCCCCAGTCGACGCCTCGGCCAACTCTACCAACGCATCTACCATCTCTACTGCCGACAACGCAGCTTCTGACGCTGCTACCAACGCCTCTACGGCTGCCTCCAACGCCCCAGCCAACGCTTCAGCCAACCCTACCGACGCCCCTTCTGACGCCCCCGCTGGCCCCAATGCCCCAGTCAACGCCGCTATAGACTCCCCAGTCATTGCCCCTGCTGGCCCCTACACCGCTACCAACGGCCCAGTTCACGCCCCAGCCAACCCTTCCGACGCCCCTGCCAACGCCCCAGCCGACCTGGCTAACCCGACTGATGCCCCTACCGATGCCCCCGACGAGATGGTCGACATCGGGCCCACCGCCAACCGCCTCCTGGCGTCCATCGCAGCCTCACTTCCGGCCGGCGCCCCTCGGGCCGGCTACAAGCCGTGCCCACGGCCGGACACGTTCGTCTACGTCAACCACCGGACAGCCAAGGCACGCGTCATGGTTTCCGAACAGGCCCGGATCACGACGAGCCTGTCTGTGGCGGCCATGGGGCTGGGGTGGGCGGAGAGGGAGGTGGAGGGGCTGAGGAGGGAACTAGAGGTCATGAAGAGGTCAAGGGCCAACAGGGTCCGCCGGGAGTTGTGCTATTATTAAGGGACTTATATATTATTAAGGGATTTATATTTGGAAAATGGCTTGTAATATTTCAGGGTGTTTAGAATCATATAATTATAACAATAGTTTCTCTTTTTGAATTAATAATGGCTAGTCTTCAGAATTTAGCAAAGTTAAAGTTGATTACTGACTCCTTATTTCATGTATATATTTCCAATAGAAATTATAATCATACTGTATTTTGGGGCATTCTAGTGAAGGCCATCAGATTTTGAATTGACAGACTTTGATAAAAAAAAATCTATGGGAATCTAATTATTACATTTTATTGAATTTCTGCAAACATTAATTGTAAGAAATCCACTATAAAATACACTGATTTATTTTTTGTTCGCATATGCAGAACTTAACTGATCATGAGGTAGCAGTCGTTATGAAATGTTATTGAAGATCGTTACTTGTATGTGAACCGGCATGGCCTTATTTCATTATGATCATTATTGAGAAGTGAAATAACAAGTGCAAAGTACAACTTCTAGATTCAAGTGATAACAATTTTGACATCTAACCTCGGATATATTCCAGTTATGTTTTAAAGCAACACAGTATAGAGCAATGCATCACAGGTGTTTCTTCACAGTACAATGTCTCTGATATAAGGAAGGTGGTTGTTCTTTTTTTTAAAGGTTTTTATTAGTAATAATCATCAAGGTTTCCCATGGTTTTCAGAGTTATTAGACATTATATTTACATGTGAAGAAATATATACAGGATTACAGTAAGTCATTACAATATGGCTCATTTTATGCATATTTCAAGTAACGTTCAGTCTCATGTCCGTCCAATGGATATGGGACAGATTTAGAATAAAATACTGTCCTTTATTGTGAACTATCCACATTGATTAGACAGTGTGATTATGTAAATACGGTTTGTACAAATAAAGCATCATATTCAGAAAAGCCTTTGCCTAATTTCCAGGGGAATTGTCCTTAAAATGCACTGCGCGGTCCATCTTGCTGACGCTGACTCTCGTGACGTCACCGCGTGGAATACGAGGCAGGCATACTGTGTCCATACTTCCCTCCCGTGTATTACACCTGAGTCCAGATCCCAGCGTGTTGGCGCCCATCCGGGGACTTTTACACTCTCCTCCCGCACTCACTCTCCCTCGGAGGACGGATGTCGTCCGCTCAAACATCGACTGACGTCTGGCCTTTAAACATAGAAAAATATCATTAAAAGCAATGTTTAACAAGTTTATGGGTCGGATATCGCATATTAAGGGTCATAATCCAGCCCGTCGTTTTGGGGAGTAAATCATGTTAAAAACCTCTATGCGCCCGTAGCCAGCTTTTTCAGAGGGGGGGGGGGGGTCGTTTTTTGAGTAGGGCTCAACCACGGGCGTGAACCCTCCAGATGGCACCAGGATTCCTGATTAGAACTATAAGAATAGAAAGGGTAGCACACTCGCCATTTTGTTTTTAGCTGGTGCCTGTCAAAACCTATAAGCTGATGACCAGCAGACTGATAGGATTCACACAAGACCACAGTAAATGACCTAGTTTTATTTCTAATTTGAATAGGAAAAACATATCTAATTTATCATATTTGTCTGATTTGTATTAAGATGAATCATAATTATTACAGTTTGTTTTGTATTATTGTGTGGCCTATTTTACAGGTAAATGTAGCTGTATGTATAGTTTCCCCCTTCAGTGCCCCTTTACTGGTCAGAATGCAACTCATTGACTGGGTTGGTTGGTTATTTATAGTGCTAAAAGGGTTTCCCCAAAGTTGTTCAAACATTCTGTAAAGTGATCACAGGTAACAAGTTAGAAGCTATATGCTCATACCATTCATGAACACCCTCCTTTACTATGAGACAAACTAGCCTAGTGCTTAGAGCTTAGAGCTTCAAATCTGAAAGTTGGTGGTTCAAGTCCCACCCATGGCTAGTCAAGCACTTTTTCTTTTACAAATAAACCCATTTTAGGAATTGTTGCAAAATATAAAACAGAACTTTGAAATCATATAGATCTACGCAAGTGGCAAGTATTTATCCACAAGTTATATTGTATTTATCACACAAATGTCATTTTCAGTTTACAGTATAGTAAAAATTAAAAAGGTTTCATCCTGATTTGAACTCTTAACCTTTATATTTGCAGATGATCTCTCTAACCATTAGGCCATATGTATCTACCTTCCCACCTTCTTTAGAATAACATTTATTTATACATATATAATGAATTATGTCAAAGTGCAAGTAGTAGTATTTTATGCTATTTATATAACGGTACCCTTCTTACAAAATAAAGCTATAATTTATATGTGCAAGTATCCCAGGGTAATTCATATATGTATGTTTCTCAGGGTATGAATACATGTAATATAAATGGTTAAAATGATAGAAATTGAAAAATAACTAATAAGATGATCATCTGGGATTTGAACCTCCAACCTCCTGATTTGAAGTCCTGCACCTTAGCCACTAGGCCACCGGTTACTGTGATGTCAGAGGCACAAATGCCTGGCTTGTATGAGAGTACAGTTTTATGTAAACCAGGAAGTTGTTTGTTCAGAGCCCCCATATGGGGGCCTCTTTTATAACTAACATTGTGATGTCACACGGGATTCCCCTCCCCTACCATGTCCTAATTAACCTGTTTGAAGGAAATAGTAATGCATATTATATAAAAACTAGAAAACTATGGTCAAATAAAGGTTTTAAAATGCATAGGAGTTATAATTACAATTGTCCATTGCCTATAATTACCAATTGGCATATATGCACATTGCCCTATGTGGTTGGTCATGTGATCTCCATTCATAAAGTCCTTTCCAAATAAGGGCATTGCCATATATGGTATGCTGCTATGCTGGGTGGGGTTGCATTTTTTTCAATAAATTTGTCAATTGCCATTTATTGAGCATAAATATCAATAAAACACGACAGCCAATTGTTTTTATCATTTGTCTGAAATACAAACCATTGTTTTTTTCACACAAAAAACATAATAGTTTAGGCATAAATCCAAAATATATGTCTGTGCAAACTGCAGGGTACAGTTTTAGGTTCTTACCCTGTTAGTATTATAAGTAACTGTGAGACAGGGGTAGTGCCATCTAGAGGGTTCATGCCCGTGGGCTCAACTATGGATGGATTGGGTGCATATACCACATATGAAATATATATATATATATATATATATATATATCATAATTCCGATTGCTAACCAGCATGCATAAAGTCAAATTAAAACAATTAAACGGGACATGGAAATTCTTTTATTATTTTTTCTCTATTTTTCATCGTTTAAAGCTGTTCAAATTGGTCTGACCACAGCATAACTGTTTTTAAAAATGCGGGGTATTCAGTTTAATAATCATTATAAAAGTTCCCAGGGCTCAATTCGAGAACTGCACAACGTAAGCGAAAGGCGAACAGATGTTACTTTTGAATATAAATGAAACTGGACCCAAAAATTGTTGATAATTTATTTCAATAACACTCCCTTAATGTTCGAAATCCTAGATCCGCCACTGAGGAAAATGAGGAAGGTTAAAATATGTTGAAAACCCACTGCTATTTTACACAGGAGTTAACCATCCTAATCATTATCGGTTCAATTATGATTTGCATGGACAATCTTGCGCATTTTTTAAACTATATACCGCATTTTTTAAACTATACACCGGTCGCAAAGGGTTGACTGCAGCACCGGCTGCAAGCGCCAGGATTACCGAATGCGAGCATAAAAAATCGGCCGAAAAGTTGTTAAGAATTTATTTCAGTAACATGCCCCTAATTTTCAAAATCCTAGATCTGCCTCTTGGGGAAACAAGACTAAACCCATCCCTCATTGGGTACATCCCAGGGTTGGACAAGTGTCGGACAAAATTAGCAAATAAGCCATCCTCGTCTCCTAGAGTCGGGGTTACTGAAAAAATAAAAATTATATTTTTTCATTTCCTAATGAAATGCTATGATTTCTCTAATTCTACCAATTGACAGCTTTGCAGGTTTACCACCCAATCAAATACTGTATTTCAGGGCAAAATAGGATCGGACATTGTAGGTTGAATGGACAGCCTTTTAAATTGGTTCCTATGGGAAAAAGGCCAAAATATAAAGCTGCATTTAAAAAAATTAGGAGCAATATGTCAACCAAATTGCTTTGGTTAATTTTCTATTATGCAACCATCTCCATGGAATAAATATGGAGGCAATGTTGAAAATATCTCATGGTTAACTTTATGTTGGTGTAAACTGGTATGGGCTTATTATGATGTCTAAATAAATAATTGAAAAAAAAAGCCCAAGAAAGCCCCACCTGTAAGTCTGTTTCTGTGCGGCAGCGCTCCATGAGTTGGGCCACGTTCTGCGCGTTCCTCTCCCCCGGCGCCCTCTGTCGGCTGTAGAGGTCGGCGTACCGGGGGCGGCGGGGGGCGTTCTGACCGAACAGACGGAGGGACGTCACCACCTTGAAGTTAAGGAACTGACGGGTGTCTGCAGGAGAATATGTATGTATGATGACGATCATGATGATGTATTGGTGTTACAACGGGGATTATTCACGATGCGATTTCGGTCCGATTTTGAACAGATTTTGAAAATTGGTTGGTTAAATAAATGTTTTTCTTAAAATATACATAATTTTCCAAAGAGTTTTGAATTATCTGTATCGGAAAAAATGGTATCTTAACAGGGAAAAATCATTCCTAATATGAGAAAAATGCATTAGAAGAAAATCGTTTGGCATTTTGTCGCGTCGTGGTTCATGGCCTTCAGGTCTACTCAGCAATTTTTCAGCTATATCGAGACCTACTCACGTGTTTTGAGTTGTACAAAGAACCCAGGCGACTACCCCTCTCAATGCCCAGATGTGTGCGTTTGGGTTTTGAAAACAGACCCATTTTTGAAGGAGACCGCAAGTTGAAAAACTTACCCATAATGAAGGGATGTTGTAAATATATTTCATACCCCTATGTGCTGATTTTTTGTAAATATATATTATAATATATTAAGCCACATAACTGCATATTTATTTACATACAAAGTGTTCAGTTTCAGGACTTTTCTATATTACAATGTATGAATTATCTCATGTTCATGTAAAGAATTCCTAACCCATTTTAAGTGAGTAGGCAAAATGTACACCCATTTTTGAGGTAAATTTCCTCACTCACTTCACTAACTTCAGGCTGAAATAGGACCCATCTCCTTCACTTTTCGACAAACATATATCAGGGCAGGTCGGGGACCAAGTCGCCCCCCTGGCCGAATCTAGGGAGGTGAGAACGACGGCAAGGTGAGTTGGTGTAATTTCAGGCTTGAACCCAGGTCTCCTGCATGCAAGTAGGCTGGTTCCCGCCCCTGTGCCGCTCAGCTATACTAGGTAAGTGTAGAGTAGCGGAATTACCACGGGGTACCAGTGTAGCATGCAAGTCGAGCACATTGACCACTACACCATCCCACCTATCGAGAACATGAATGTGTGAGGGGGGGGGGGGGGTCAATAAATCACAAGGCACGATTCTATGTTATTTGTAGTATAATGACATTGTTCAGATCATACACAAAGAAAAAAACAAGCCCATGGTACTTTAGATGTTATGCAGATGACGTCACAATTGCTCATTATGGCCTGGCCGCCATAATGGTGAGCAATTTAAAATCATTATTATATACTTTTTTGAAGTATCTAGCGTAAATTGTTCTGCTACTTCGAGTTTAAAGAGTCTCACGAAATGATAATTAACAATAATCATCATTTAGAATTAATGCATTTTCATTTATTCAATGACCACGTGCTCTTGATCGCCACGTGGTGATCACCAAAATAGGATCACGTGACCACGTCTGCACAATGTCTATACAGTTGTAGGATAGAAAGGACAGCGATAGTCATGAATAACTCTTCAAAACAAGGATTTCAAATAGCTGCGCTTTCCTTTAATTGTTTGTGTATTTTACTATGTAGGCCTATACATGAAAAAGATGGAACATCACGAATATCAGAATATGTATGTATATCCTAAACATTTTGTCGGTTATAGATTTAAAATGTTAACTATAACTTTGGCCATTTAATTTATCTGTCCGTTACACATTTTTAAACATTGTTAACTACGTCACTACGCTTGATGGAGCTATTTTTCAGTAAGTGGAACAGCCGTAAAACAACAGTCAGCCTCATATCCCTCGATACAGTCTCCCTTTGTTAATGTCTGATAGTGGCCTTTTTTTGCGGAGGGGGGGGGGGGCAAATTTAGCCTTCTTAATGTAAAATTCTGGAAATAGGGGGGGCGCCCCCCCCCCCCTCCACTTTCTATCAGAGCGTCCCCACCTTTTCAAAAAGCTGCATCCGCCACCGTCTGATCATGATATAAACATTATGGTAAAACTATGAGGAACTCATGCAAGAGAAATAGAAAGAACCTAGGTGTTTTTTCTCAGAATCCTGCTTGCCATAGTAACCACATGGGACAATGGAAAGAAAAAAAGTCAACATTGAATTTTCATTAATTTTAGGATCCACTAAATATTCCTTATAATAATCAGTATTGCTCTCAAATTGTCTTACCTTGTTGGAAAGCCATCTACCTTCATATATTAGGAAAGTTGATGTAATATGAAGGTGCTTCTGACAAAACTAGAGGAGAAATGATACATTGTAGGCATCAGAGAAAATATTGTGGATAATTCCGGATATATTTTCTGTAATTTCAATGGGGACGGGCCAATAAAATCAACACGTTGATATGGCCATTTCTTAAATTCAACATGCAATGCGGGGGCTTAACGACATGACAGGGAAGGTAAAAATCGTAGTGGCATGCGACATAGCCATTTCTTAAATTCGACATATGACATTGGTATAGGCCTAAATAAGCGACAGAGACATGCGACATTGGAATTTTTTTAAATTCGACTCGAAACATGGGGGACCCCCCCCCCCCCCCTTTGCCATACCTTTATGATATGCAATATTTTGTTGAACGGTGAAAATAAAACATGACCCTGTCACCCATGTTGTGTCTGTCTAGACCTATAGATTTGTTTACGTTCAGAGGGCAGGAGTTCCGGGGGTGGCGAGAACCAGGAGCGATCAAGTCGAACGGCCCCGGAAATGACGTCACGTCTCGGGAAGCGCGCGAGACTCTGACGTAACATCCGGGTGTTCTCGAAGAGGACGGTCCACAGGTGCCCTTCCTCTATCCGACGGTCACGTTTACTCTGGGCCTGCAGGAACGGACAAAACGTTAGGGGGCTGTCCATAAATTATGTCACACGCAAGGGGTGGATGGGTAGTTGAACAGTGTGACAATGGGGGTATGGACGCTTAAATTCGACAGGGCGACAGAGGCATTTCTTAAATTCGACAGAGCGACATGCCCGTTTTTTAAATTTGACAGGTGACATGGCACCTAAGGGACAAATGACATAGCCCATTTCTTAAATTCGACATGGGACAGGGGCTTTAAAATAATAGTAACAAGTGACATCCTTATTTCTTAAATTCGACATGAGACATGGGTTATATATATTAGGCCTATAATTCGAAAGATAGTAAGACTTGGAAAATAAGACCTACAAAATCGACAGGGTGACTTTTGGTATCAATGACTGATACAAGACTTTAATGCATAAAACAAGGGAAAATATTAGGCCTACTTAAATTCGACAGTGCGTCATGAAGACTCATCCATCTGCACCAAAATAAGCTTATGGTCCCTTTTTGCTAAATATTAATCCAAAGCAATTCTCTGCATTTAGGTCTATAGATTGGATGTGTGCAATTAGTGGCTATATTCGGGTCATTGATAACACTGTCATTTGTTGCAAAAAAACTTTGAGTTTTGATGAACCTTTTCGACGAATTTGGATGATTTTCAATGTCTATAGATCTATATAAAAGGAACACAAATGCTCTTTCATTCAGGTTAACAAAAGGTTATCTTTTGTATAAGAAGCTGAATCCAGCCACGTGTGATGGTACATTGGAATGTGTAAAACTAACTCTGCTCTGTGTGGGCGACTGGTTCACAGATATAGGCCCTAGAAAAACAGGTGTAAAGTTACATATTTCCAGGAAAATCATCTCAGTGAAACATAAGGGCAACCTTTGGGTCTATCTACAGAGGTGTATTTCACAAGACTTCCAGCATAATAGCTCTCAGAATTTGAGGACAAAATAGCATGACAGCTAAGATAATTTGAGGACAAAATGGACCTTACGTATATCCGCGCATGCTCAGTGATGGCGTTCTGCAGCTCGACCTCTGGCTTCCGGTTGGCGTTCTGAAGCCGGTGCCAGCGTTGTTTGTAATTAATCATGTCTCACAGGCTGGGGACTGATGAAAAAAGGAAACATGTTATGGATGATGATGATGTGTTGGAGTTTAAGGTCTATTCAGCAGTTTTTCAGCTATATCCAGACCAACTCTGGTTTTTGACTGTTCACAGTTGTATTATTGAATCTATGGGGGTGGAACCAACGGCAAGGCAAGGTGGTCTAACAGGTAGCTACTTGGAACCGAACCCGGGCCAGCCACGTGCAATGCCAACACGCTAACTGCTAGACCAACATTCCCCTACCCCCTCCAGATACGGATCTAAAGATTCACAGCGTTGCCTAGATATAAGGTTCTTCAGGTGACAATCACATTTAAAGATCAACTGACATGTTGCCAACACTTACCATATTATTTGACACAAGAATTCGGTAAACAGGCTACACCTGTTTGACATAGCTTTGCTTCCATATACCTTTGGTTTAGAGGCATTCGTTAACTCACTTCTGTAGTTCTTATATAGTTTATGGACACTGATAATACCCTGCCAGGGTGGCCATGACGTCCAGGGGCGGATCAAGAGGGGCGGGGTAGAGGGGGTCAGGACCCCCTCCTTTTGGTGGACCCCGAAAATAGGGAAAGAAGGAAAATTGCTGCATGCGTGTGTGCAAATATATGCATGTTTAGTTATTAGCCTATAGGCTGACCCCCTCCTTTTGGAAATCCTCGATCTGCCTCTGGTGACGTCACCAGATGAACAGGCTTCACCTATCTTAACCCTGGTAAGTTATATCCTAGATACAATTTGTCTTCATTACAAATATTTTTATCACTTACATGGACAAACAGTGGTTGTAACTGACCTATCTTACAAACCCTTTACCTGAGGTTAATGGTTGCGCTAATTCCAAGTGTGTATTTTAATTTATGTCAGTTAATGTGTTATTCTCACCTACACAATTCTCGCTACCACGGATAGCCAATTTCTGGACTTTTACCTGTAGGTCAGCCTTAATTGGGGTGCATGCTGGGTAATTTGTTGACAACGAACACAGCTTTAGCACAGGAATTTTCATTAATCATACCAGTATTTCAAGTTTGACATGAAGGAAAACTAAAGATCTTTATTTTTTAAATTTGTATCCATATACATTAAATATTTTCCAAGTTGTTCGAAAATTAATTCATTATACATGGATTTATCACAATTATTCATTAATTTTCTATAGTTTTTCAAGGGACGTTGTCGACAAAATTAGTGCAAATTAGCCTGCAGGTGCATAAAATACTGTTATTTAGCTATCCGTGGTAGGGAGAATTAAGGGCCATACCCACTAGGCGAATTTACCATTGACCGGCGACCGGCGACGGCCGTGCCATGATAGAATCGCCGGTAAAATCGCCAGCTGGGCAATTTCTCACGGGTATGGTGTGCTTGCAGGATCACCTGTAAAATCGCCGGTAAAATATCAAACTTGCTTGATATTACAGATAACGATTCTCCCAGTCATCCATAGCCTGGCGCCCACCGATGGTTAATTCGCCTATAGTGGGTATGGGGTTTAAGGAATACAAAGTCTCATATTGGTGAGTGGAAGGTGGCTATGCATGCATGTTCGCTTACCAGCTTACTGTGATTGGCTCTATATGCACATGTGAAAAACCCAACTCGTGGGTGGTAGTTTTATTTTCCACTAATCCCAAAAAAGAGACAAAATCTTTGCATATATTCATATTCCCTTTTTCAAAATTCAAGACAATACATGCGAGATTATTGAATATATAGAAGTCTAATGCGGTATACAACAGGGACGTACTTTTCATAACATTTAATCCAGGCGCATTAACGTTGGGGCTATCTATCCCACATTTGACAGATGGAAAAAAGGGATAATTTTCAGAAGAAATTAAGTTTCAATGTGTGCCTAGAGTACTATGCATACCTTTTATACCATAATAGGCTGTGCACCAGTGGCCTGTTGCACAATACCTAGTATTACAACACAAGGTAGCAAATTAACGACACCTTTTGTAGCCACTTTGTGTGTTATAACGCACGTTGCAGGGGCGGATCCAGGGTCTGTCTTCTAGGGGGGGCAATTATGTGCCCCCTCCGCCCCATGATTTACCTTGGAAAATTTCTCCAGCGGATTTGTCCAAACTACGAGAGTTCATTTTTGGTCGGGGGGGGGGGGGGGGGGGGGCAATTGCCCCTTTTGCCCCCCCCCCCCCCTGGATCCGCCACTGAGTTGTGAACCTCAACAACAACAAATTTTAGAATGATGTAAAAAAAATTGTAATCTTTGCATGAACTAGTCCTACAGTGTCCCTTTTTACATCAATTTACGGAATTCAATTGGATCTAGAAGAAACAAAGATAAAACACATGTGCTGTAAACTTTGATTTCAAGACTGAATAACTTGCGGGAATCTATTTGATTTGTTGATTTGTTTACCAGGACTAATTTCATATGAAAATCACCAGATCTTTAAACAACACATAATTATTGGGACATACATATACATTAAATGACCTTTAAGATTGTTGTTCCTACTTTACAGGTATCATATATACAGGTAACAAAATAAGCAAATTGTCATATTTGCTTTAGAAACGTAAGAATACATTGATATATATGTATAAGTGCGTTTGTTTTTCTGCTAGCAATCTCTCTAAGATAAATGAAATACGTTAGGCATGTGCAGACATTGAAAATTCCATGTGCTTTTATTTTCACACTTGTTTCAATTATATCAACGTAGGGACCTCTGCTGTAAGATACTTTCCTAATGTTAACAATCATAAATTTGTGTGTGTGTGTGTGTGTGTGTGTGTGTGTGTGTGTGTGTGTGTGTGTGTGTGTGTGTGTGTGTGTGTGTGTGTGATTCTCCTGTCGATAGTGGGTTCAGGTTTTCTTCTTTGATTTCTGAGGTATAATTCTATTTGATATATGATATCATCTATAAACTATGACCTGTGGCCTGTTTCATAACAAACTTCCGTAACTTTTGCATTTCATAACTTAGGATAACCTTTTCACCTCATCATAGCTATGTGATTTTTTTTTTTGGTTACGCGAGTGTGGTTGGATTTTCGGTAGTTTTGGGTTGATTTACGCTAGTTTTGGGTTGATTTACGCGAGTTTTGGGTCGATAGTTTTGTTATGAAACGGCCATGTATGAGAGTTTCCGTGAGGGTACATAAAACCTCCGTAGCTACGGAAGTTGTTATGAAACACCCCACTAGACACAAATTGAAGTAACAATGTGACGTTAGGCTCACAGTGAACCTTCATATTTATCCTCATCTGAACTGAAGAAAAAGGTAAACTACTGAATTGCCATTGTTGTTTTGATAATACCTCTCATACAGAAAGCAGAAATTAATGTCATAAATGCCAGTGTTGCTGCTGATAAAGAACCACTAAGAGTGGATTTCCCAGCAAACAGGACACGTGTATTTACCAATTAACCACGTGTTAAATTCATGTAAAACTGGTGTTGCTGTAATCTCTGTGTAAAGTCAGTATCATAGTAGGGTTTACCACGAGTTTTCACACAGTAATACACCTATGTAAATTTCATCAATACAAAGTCATTTATTTAAGGGACATGATCATTTCTATCATGGAAACACTTATTTTAGTTTTTCTTATGTTTATTAATCATCATACATTTTGGTGTCATCTTGGGTACATTCTGGTGTAGTGGTAATCTCTGAGTAAAACATGTCTATTACACTCATTATTACATATGTTATTTTGATGTAATACTGGTGTTGTATAAAACTAAGAGTTTTACATGGGAAAACCGTCTTTCTCTGACACCAGTTTTTAACATGTGTAATGTCAGAGTGTAACATGTATTTCACACAGGTTTAACATGAGTTTTCACTGAGTTTTCAGTGAGATATCACACAGATAACCTTCGGGAGTTGATATCTTTACACCAGATTTTCACAGTGTAAACTCTTCTGAAAGTAGACTGATTTTATTTTTCAAATTTTAATGAGTAAAGAGTATGATGAAGAAATTAATTGAAATATATCCTGTTAGTGGGATCTATAATTAAAAGGATTGTCCATGAACACAAAGTTTCCACATCACATAAATGCAATGGAATTGCCTGGGATCCCAACTGATTCTGCATAGCTCATTGGTAGAGCACTGGAAATCTGTGTGAGAGGTCCCAAGTTCGAACCCCACAACATTTTTTTAACCACAAGAGACAATAACACGAGTTTTCCATGTCAAAACTCGTGTCAAAAACTCGTGTTATAAACACGTTGGAAACACCAGAAATGGGGTCCACAGAATCCCGTGTAGGACACGAGTCTCAGACACGTGTATGGCTTCCTGGATCCCGAGTTACAACCTTTTATAACACGGGTCTTTGTTACCTGGGTTCTTTTACAGCCAACTGGATAAATCTAATTAAATCCCCTTGCTCCGATTGATGAGTAAAGGGGATGATCCACGACGTGATTTTGGGCCTATTTGAACCGATTTTGAAAATTGGTTTCTTAAATAATCGTTTTTCTTACAAAGTATACATTTTTTCAAAGAGTTTTGAATAATCCATATCAGAAAAACAGTATTTTCACAGGGAAATATCATTCCACATATGTGAGCAGAAAAACGGTTGGTGTTTTGTCGGATCATGCACTTGGATCCTGGCCTTTAGAGGACACTATTGTTTGTGAAACCTTTTTAAACGATGCCTGTTGGACCGAGGCTGAACAAAGGTCATTCATATTGAAACAAACCTGACGTGGCCTCGATATCTTTTTCTATCGACGTTTTTGTACACTAGGGAGCTGACACGTGAGCTGCCCCACATGTGCACACGCACACGCGACACGTGCGAATTTAGTCCTTCCCTGACCTACTTATCTTTCACATAACTATTCTGAGTGCCTAGCGGACTTGGACGTGAGTATAGTCTAGTGGGAACCTTCTAATGGTTTCCTTCTAAGTCCCACTTACATACATCATTAGCAGGGATGTGTCTTACAGGCAACGTGGCCTTTACAATAAGCCCATCCCACATTGGGTAAATCCCAGGGTTGGACAAGGGTTGGACAATTTAGCTGTTTAACCCATCCCTGTTTCAAAGGGATGGGTTTACTGAAATAAGCAAGAATTATGTTTTTCTTTATCCTCCTATAAGTACTGCTTGAACATCATGATTTCTAAAGATTTATCAATTAACAGATTTGCTGATTTGCCAGCCAATCGAAATGCTGTATTTCAGGGCAGAATAGGGTTGGACATTAAAGGCTGGGCAGACAGTCTTTAACATTGGTTCCTATGGGAAAAAGGCCAGAATATGAAGCTGCATCTTACATATTTCAGGAGCAATCTGTCAACCAAATTGCTTTGGTTAATTTTGTGTTATACAACTGTCTTCCAAGAATAAGCGTGAAGGCAATTTGGAAAATATTTCTTATCAAACCTTAATGCTGTTGTAAACTGGGATGGGCTATACCCTACCATGGCTAGCCAATTTCTTGAGTTTTACCTGCAGATTAGCTTAGATCAAGATGCATGTTGGGTAATATGGAGACTAATCACAAGGCTTTAGCATACAGTTTTCATGGACTTTATCATTATTATTATTATTATTATTATTATTTGTAGTTTAAAATAATTGAAAAACAGAGATCATTATTTTGTAAATTTGTATCCATAAACATTTGGTGTGTTCTTAGTTGCTTGAAAATTCATTCATTATCGATGAATATGTAACAGTTAAAGTGAGTTATATGTTTGTTTTCAATATGCTATTCGGGTGTTTCGTCGACAGAATCATTCAGAATTAGCCTGCGGGTTCTTAAAATACTGTTAATCAGCTGTTCATGGTATGGAGACTCCCATAATTACCACGATAATTAGCACACAGCCTAGCCTATACGATTAGGCCTATGTCTGTCTATGTCCTTATCTAAACTCAATCATTAATTAACTAGCAATCAGGAAATGTCGCGTGACTGTACTTGCAGGTCTATGTGCGTATTCCGGATTATAAACTGTGAGGTTTCCAGTTGTATAACTTCATATACCTTGACAGCCATCTCAGCCGAGGATGCCATTTTTCAGCTATATCAGGACCATGTTTGTGGCTATATACACAATTTACTGCTTGCTAGACGTGAATGATAAATAGTGCGAATGTAGTAAATAATAAGTAACAAGATGATTAAGTTTGTAGATGAATAAATATAGGGAATGTTGATTTAATTCTTCTATTACATCGACTCTAAAATTTTGAATATTATCACCATGTGAGCAGCACGGTGGCGAGTGAGCAACTGAACTGTGACCATGGGTTCCCTGATTTATATAATCAGGCATCATGAGATCCAGGGAACCATGGTTACAGAACGGCTATGACACTTGTCGCTTTGCAGAAATAAGAATTTTGAGATCTCTCGCAACACAAAACAATACGTTCGAACCCAGGCTCGAACCCGGTCCAGCACGTGCAAAGCCAGGCGCCTACCCACTACACCGTCCCAACCCCCTGTGCCAAGGATTTGACGTCGCAGAAAGTTATTAGAACGCCACAGAACGTTATTATAACATTACTATTGAGTCACGCCTTGGCTGGCCCCAGATTCCTAAGTCCATTTAGGGGTCCGTACATATATGAACGAGGGTTAGATCCGTAAAATAACCTCCGTAAATGTCAATATTACGGAAAATGAAGTACATTATTCCTAAGTACACTAAAATACCAAAAGAAGATACTAAAGGTAAAAATGACGTAATAAATGCGTACAAAGTAACCCTTTTTTCCGTAAATTATGTGAAAAAAGACCAAAAGTACGGAAAAATGAACCGGGAGGGTCAGAGGTGCTGTAAGGCTTTTCCATATACATAATATGTAATGATTCACTGAATTTAATGCAATGAAAACATGTTTTAACTTCCTTAAAAGCATTTTATCATTCAGTAAATTGTCTAGAATGTGTAGAATTCATTAGGCCTATATATTTATAATATTGTTATTCTTATCTTTAGGGGTCCTCGAGGTAAATCACATTCCTAATGTATTTTCCTTGATGTAAGCATTCACAAGTAAATGTTATTTAAACATGAAATGACTGCAGGGCCCTTGTGGATGGTATGTGCAACTTCCGTAAATTTATAGGGTTATTTAGGGACACTTGTAAATATTTACGGAAACTTCCCATCCCGTTCATAGCCCTTACGGACGTGTTTTCCGTATCTGCAGGTTTTTTTTTTAGGAATCTGGGATGAGTTGGGGGCGCCAGGTAGTAAGGAACGTGTCCTAATTGTAAACCTTGAGCCTGATTTGTTCCGTCAGTGATATTTTGTCTATTTTACATGTAAACCGCAAAAGAGACTGGTAAATAAAATGTTTTGGTTTCTATGATTATAGTAACTACTATACCAATTAAGTTTTATAGAGGAAACGGGATTTCTTAATTGTAAAAATTGTTGATATAATCTTACACTGTTTGTGCTGTATTAAGCCTCGTAAAGGCCGCCTGTAAGTGTAGAAGCATATCGATTACTATTTGTATCTTTTTGATAATCATACCATTCTGCAAACTGTTTCTGTATCTTTTCCATAAAGTAAGGTATAGATCGTATCGACCGGATGTTGAATGATTCACTCAAATATGTTGCCAAAATATTTACGTTCCATAAAGTAAGGTATAGATCGGACCACCGGTGTGTTCGGTGATTTGGTCAAATATATTGCCACAATATTTACGTATAACACAGACCTGCAGGGGGTCAGCAGACATGGGTTACTTAATACAGCATACTTGAAATAGAAGAGCTATCAGCATCTATCCCAGGCAAGCAGCAATGTACCAAGAACTTTCTGCGAGTGTCCTTTTTTTGGTTAGTCTGCAACCCGCCCAATTTTCACGTAACAACAACGTTATTTTAGGTAAGGTTAAGACTTATTAAAAAAGAACATTATAATAACAATAAATGTTGTTAAAGTTCACACCTAACTAATAAAGAATGTTATAATAACATGAAATAACTTAACAAGAACATTACAGTGCAACGTCACAATGTTAGGTTCTAAAGACGTTTTTTGGTGCCATCAAAATAATGTAATAAGAACCGAAGCAGAACTAAACAGAATGTTGCTGCAACGTTACTATAACGTCATATTTTTGCTTGGTGTATGTGTCTTTGAGTCTGAGCTATCTAGGGAGTACGACCTAAGGAAAACTAAACTAAACTCGATTTAGCGTTGGTCTATATACCTAATCTCGACGCACCAAAAAAGGCTTTTTGTAAATTCAAATCGGTGACAAGAACGTCATTGATGTGGTTTCTGTGAAACAGTTAAAATACAGAGATCATGGTAGCTACACAGGGACGGATACAGGATAATGGAAAGGAGGTGGTCTGCATATAGTTAAGTACTAAAACAGTGTGCATTCGCGTGCATGTGTGTGACTTATTTTTCTCTTTGGCAAGTTTAAGTCCCCACCAAAAGCAGGGGAGGGGGTCCAGGGGGGGGGGGGGGTCCTGACCCCCTGAACCCTCTCCCCTGGATCCGCCCCTGTGAGAGAGTGCGACGCTTTATGTAATGAATATTATATATTTATTGGTGATCGTAACAAGAGACATGAGCATTTGTTAGATTGGACATGGGACATGGAGATCCCCATGTTGTGAGCCCAATTAGGACCTCCAGACTGCTGCCCTCAGGCAAAGTACTTGTCTGCAGCGATTGCGCCGACTTAAGCGGCGTTTACAACAAGATACCTAGGATGAAGGCTGGTCCCCACTTGGGCGGCTAACGCCGACAACTAACTTTAATCCCCCGGCGATAAGTGATATATCATAACATAATATTATAATGTTGATATATCTATATTCACTATAGACGTTGTGTAGATATGACGTCACATCTCCTAAAATGATCTGGCCGCCATATTGGTGATCACTTTGAAATACAGTTGTAATCACCAATTGTTCAACCGGATCTGGAACCTTTATCTATCCCAAATGTAACATAAACAAAAGGATAGAGTCAGAATCGAGAGGAGGATACATTTAAGAAATGATAAATTTTGGGTTTATTGCTAAGGTCATAGAGAGTAGATGGTGATCAATAAAAGATGGTCACATGACCATGTCTGCACAAGGTTTTATACTAAGGCTGTCATAGAGACAGCTAGTGTCATGATGCAGGCAAGTAGCAATATATCAAGCATGTTCTGCGACCATATTTTTTTGTTAGTCTGTAACCTGTCCAATTTTCACGTCCCAGTTATGCTATTCTAGGTAAAGTTGAGACTTACTAAAAATGGAAGAGCATGAGAAGAATGTCACAATAACGTCACAGTGCGACGTCACAATGTAAGGTTTTAAAGACGTTTTGGGGTGCCATCAAAATAACGTAACAAGAACAAAACCAGAAATAAACAGAACGTTATAATAACATTATAATAACTTCATTTTCTTGCTTTGGGATGACACATTGTCGGTCAGTGTAAACCAAGCATAAGCTGGCAATGTGCTCCTCTCACCGCTCGTACCAAGGCCGAGCAGCACTCAACACTCCCTGCCACATTGGCCGAGACACGCGCTCCCCTCAGTGTACTGTACATGCTGCTGTCCATGTCTGAGTCCTACCTGAAGCTGTACCACACAGACACAGGCCAGTGACAGTGAATAGAGCAATACTCCAAGAAGGAAGGCTACGTATGCTGCATATAGGCCTGTACACAGATGCTGGAGGAACCATGGACTTGTATGTCTGTGAGTTCATGTGGTCAGTTGTGCTCGGTTGTGAGCAATAGGGTGGTTTTGAGGAGAGCAGGTGATATGCAGGAGAGCATCAGAGTGGAGAGTGTCAGCAGGAGAGGTGTACAGGGAGTAGAGGAACAGACTAAAAGTACAATTAAGCTGTACGCAGAAAGAGGGACATTTACAAAGATATAAAAGGTAGGTAAACATATTTAAGATTTTTTGAAATATGAGAAGAAGCATGATTTTCCCTCAACCAAGCTTAGACTTTTTTAATGGTTTTCGATAGGATCATATGCATACATTTTGTATTATAAGTAAACATTGAAACAGGAAAACTCAGTAGACTTATAACAATATTTATGTTTGAAGGTCTGTCCGTACCAAAGATTTCCTAGAATAGTTAAGGATAATAATTGCCCATTCAATTCTTTACCAAATTAACTGTATATTAGAACTTTCAGGGGCTATCACAGAATTTTCACAATTTTGTCAGTTATGACAATCGCCACTAAATACCTGAAAACTGATGTGAAGAAGTTATAATCTCAGAGATATTGTATAAAGCTAGGTTCTAACTAAACACTATTAAGCCATTATATGAAACTATAACGACAGTAGGTAGCAACAGTTCTGCTAATCTTGGCAAAATGGAAGTTATCTTAAATTGGTTAAAAGATAGACAACCAGTTATAAGGGGTGTTTTCCTATGGTTGCAGAATTCCAAATCATTTAGATTTAGAGTATAACGCCAAAATAGCCATTTTAATACCCTGTCCGTTGATCATACAAATATAGGTTTGTGGACATCTATGGACCATTACTGCAAATTTGAACAATATACTTTTGACAACATTTTTTTTCAACATCATTTTTTTTTTTACATACTTTATTTACCAAACTGGTTACAACTAAGCAGAAAACGTGTATTTCAGTTCCAATATGCCAGCTACAAGCTTAAATTTTGAAGACACGTACATCAGTACATCATAACTATTCAGAGAGGGAAGGGTGACTCAAATGTTTTATTCAAGAACTAGGGTGCGACCAACACTGGACGTTACCAAGATTGGTTTCACAAAATATGCGACTTTATCGTGTGGACAGATTCTATAATACAGGAGATATGCTAGTAGTGTATGGGAATGGGAATTTATAGATGGGTACGTCGTTTGCATATGATCAACTGTATACACGACTATTCCCCCTTCCACAGACAGCTGATTTTCAGTTTTTTAAGCCCCTGTAGGCTAACTCGGACTAATTTTGTCAACAAAAAGACAGGGAAATCTATAGAAAAGATACCAATATTTGCCCTAAATCCATATGTAATAAATTAATTTTCAAACCAATTTCAAAAGTGATAAACACATATGGATACAAAATGAAAAAATAATGTAATGTTTACCCACAAATAATGCTATTATTATTTTTTATTTTTTTTAAACATTCTATATTTAAGCCTTGTGGTTTGTCGATAGATTACCCATAATGCACCTTGATCTAGGCTAGCCTGCAGGTAAACCACAGGCATTATGGCTATCCATGGTAGGCAGAATTCATGATTACATTAGTAGGCCTAGTACACAGAAAGTGATATATAGTATTTGGTGATTGTCGTCTACATTGTACACAATGTACAGGCGACGTCGCTTATATTGTGTGAATCACATTGGCGATATGATGTCTAAAGCATCTCTGTAAATTTGAGTATCTACGTACAAGACTACTGAGGAACTGTGGAAATATTCGAAGACATGAATGTTATGCCGCACATAGTATTACATTAACAAGCACGTACTGCTCCTTATTTTCAGTGTTTTTATAGATATGTGAATCTTGTTTGGGTGATAAAATATAGAAGACCCTTGCTTGCGGTTTTCAAGTGGCCGCAAGCAACTACCACATAGTGGAATATACCCTTTAGCGGTCGTCCTCGGGTCTACGGATGACCCTCTGGCCAGTGTACAGCCCAAGGGCAAAGCCAGCGGGCCGTACACTGGCCGGCAGGTCGTCCTCCGCCCCAGCGGACCTTCTTATATTAGTATGTACTCATTTCAATATGAACATGCAAGATATCACATACATAGCCGGTTGAAGACCTAGGTAACTTTGATACTGTATGAAAAAGTGAAATGAACATCAGGGATTACAACCCTTGTTCTCAACGTTTAAATCCAGACACCTATTCACCTGAGGCACCTCAAACTGCATGCAGTTTACAGTGTTCAAGTCAGCACCAATGAGTAAGACCAAAGGTGCCATACAGGTGCTTTAAGCCCCATACCCACTAGGCCATTTTGAACAGAGTCGGCCAATTCAGTGGTACTAAAATCGGCCGACTGCTAGAAGAGTCGGCCGATTTTAACGCCAACTCATATCAAACATGCACATTTCAATGTAACATACTGACGGGTGATCTGAATCAGTGACGATTTTACCAGCGATTCTGCCAGTTGCCCGTCGCCCATCGCCGGTAAAATCGCCTAGTGGGTATGGGGCTTTGTACTTAAGGTGATCCGTGCAAATAGTTTAATCGATCACAGTAGTGCAGCAGTTGGCATGCTTACCTCACACATGAGAGGCAGCAAGTTCAAATCTTTAAAAAAGAAAACGTTTATCTTTAAATGCAAATATTTGTTATGCATATCTGAATCGTAAACTTGAGTATTATTAAGCACTTTCTTCATCATAAAAGAACATTCTAAGCACATGATCCATAAATGCCTAAACATCATAAGAGCTTAGCACTTTCTTCCTAAATAGAATGAAATAATTAGAAATAGGCCTGTATACACAATAAAATGTCTAAACACATGAACACACAATACTTAAACATGAAAAGGCTAAACACTTTTCTTCTTGAATACAATGGGGGAAATGATCCTCTGCCCCAACCCCTTTCTAATGATATATAACATGTATATGATAAGTACGTATTCCTTCTTGTAATTTTCGAAAAAAGATAAAAACAGACAGCGAAATAATTATAGCCTTTAACCTTGAGGATCTACCTATCCTGCAAGTACGCTAAGGTTAAGGTGGTGTGTACGTGTCCTCCCCTACCTGCAAATAAATATTCCTATAAGAATACCAAGAACATTAGAAACATCTCCTATCTTACCAAACTAATTAACAGAGATTGTCTGCATACATATTCAGGAGTAATGATATTATGATGAAGAATGTCCCATAACGACGATATTATGAGGAAGAATGTTGTATAACGAGAGGAAAATGCTGTGTGGCTTCACTCAATTATGATTTAAATTGCTGGCATTTGTCCAAGAGCCCTCGGCTATTGCAAGTTCACGGACAGTTCCCCTGTGTGTTTTATGTAACACATGTACAGGGAGCCATGAAATACTGAACTCATACAAGACATAATAATATCTTGGGGGACACAATAATTACAGGCTTGCAAAGTTGAAAATCAAGCATATTCATAATGTAAAGCCCCATACACTGTAGGTGATTTTATCATCGATGGGCGAAGGGCAACTGGGAGAATCGCCACTAAAGTTGTTTGGTGACCAAAATATCAAGCAGTTTTGATATTTTATCGCCAATTCTACCAGTGACCCAAATGCTAGTCGCCCAGAATGTGCACTATACCCAAAGATGACTTTACCGTTACATGTTGTTATCCCCAACCACAAACTGTCCAGGTCTTGTTAAAGCCCAGTACCCACTAGGCCATTTTACTGGCGACTGGTGACTGGCCATGGCAGAATTGGCCAATTCTTATATATTGATATTATATCTTATATATTGAAATGTGCATGTTTGATATGAGTCAGTGCTAACATCGGCCAATTCTGCCCTTAGAATAATCGTCTAGTGTGTATGGCCATTTACCTTAAGCCCCATACCCACTAGGCAATTTTACCAGCGATGGGTGACGGCAACTGGGAGAATCGGCCAATTCTTATGATTGGCTGTTAGTACAGTTTATTGAAATTTACATGTTTGATCTGAATCGGTGCTAAAATCGGCCGATTCAAGGAGTAGAATCGTCCTATTTTAGTGTCGATCTGTTGCCCAACTCTGAAAAAGTTGCTTAGTGGGTATGGGGCTTAAAGCCCCATACCCACTAGGCGATTTTGTCTGAGTTGAACGACTAGACTCGGCCAAATATTCCCACAGAATCAGCCGATTCTGGCACTGATTCAGATCAAACATGCACATTTCAATATACTATACTAACAGGGGATCATGAGAATCAGCCGATTCTGCTTGTTTCCCGTCGCCCGTCGCTGGTAAAATCGCCTAGTGGGTATGGGGCTTTAGGCAATTCTAGCGGCAACAGGCGAGGGCAACTGGGAGAATAACAATTGTTGTTGCCGGGCGACTGTAATGTTAAGCAAGTTTGATATTTTACTGGTAATTTTACCGGTGATTTTACTGGTAACCCTGTACCATGTAGCCATGCATCGCCCAGAAAGCACACCATACCTATAGGGAAGTCACCCCGGTTGATCTATCAATAACCCAGCCGCCCGACGATTCTCCCATTCACCCGTCACCTATCGCTGCTAAAGTCGCTTAGTGGACATGGGGTTTTAGAGATGGTGATGAAAATCGCCCACTATTATAGATGGAAATATAACAATTACATGTTTATTTTCTCTAATTTTGCCAGTGGTGTCTCGACAAAATTAGTCAAAATAGCCTGTTATCTAGCTATCCCTGGTAGGGCGATTTAAAGTGTTAACAAATATTTTTTTATCAATTGTACCATAAAAGTATGCATGTTGGGAATCATCTAATAGGTTTCCAGTAAGGTTTGCAGAGATAAAATGATTAGGTTAATCACATCCTATGCCAAATGGAGGTTGTGACCTCTCCGGATGTTGGACACAAAGCACCTGAGTTTTGACGTCACTACTTAAGCTACCACTCGTGGCATATATCATTGTCCATTCACTATCATTAGACAACTTTACACAATAGACATCTTTCCAGAAGCGTGGCCGCTGTATCACAATGGAATGGATCTCCAGACTGCCCCAATTATAGCCTGAACTACGTATGGACTTACTTATGACAGGATGTCCAACGCCCATTCAAGGCTGTCACTGATTCATATCACTCGTCTTTTGTCATGTTCCTCGTAATATTCTCAATGAAAGTAATCTGAATTACATTGTACATATTCCAATTAGCATTCATTGGAAGCACATTAATAATTCTCCCCACCATGGATAGCTCATTTATTGTAGTTCACTTGCAGACTAGCCTAAATCAGCATGCATGCTGGGAAATGTGTAGACAAGTTACAATGCCCACATCTAGGAATTCTCAATAATCATTGTGTATCTAATGTGATGGAAACTAGCATTGACTATTTTTTCTATTTGGTATTTATATATATTTAATTTTTTTCAAGGTGGTTTGAAAATCAATTTCTTTCAGAAAGAGTTATAGTAAATAGTTGTAAATCTTCTATAGTTTTCCAAGAGATTTTGTCTACAAAATCAGTCAAAGATATCCTGCAGGTGCATAAAATACATAAAGTCAGCTATCCATGGTAGGGAGAATTGTAATTGATTTGATATGAAGATCGTCTATATGGAACTCTAGTTATGGGACCTACTTTATGAACATGAGAACATGTGGGGGCGCATCTTATGAGATTTCTATGAGATGACTGAGCCGCCCATAGGCATAATGGTAGGTACTTAATATAATTAAGATGAAATAACCAGTGGCATAGTGGTGATCTATGTCCAGTACCCAAAATGGACAAACTGATTTCAGGACCGACGGATTTTTCGTCAGTCCAAAGTCATTCAGGTAATCAAGCTTGTTGGTCCCGGAGTCGGTCCAGAATCGGTCCCCTACCCTGATTCCAAATGAACTTGAAACTAATTATTTCCTTGGATAATTAGAAATTGATAAGAAGTCATGCAATGGAAAAAGGTTGCATGGATTGATTATTAAAATTTGACAAGGAATTCTGTCTTAAACGTATTCATAGAATTAATGCAGCAAAAAATACATATCATATTATTGTGTACAAACAGAAATTTATGAAAATAATCAATATCCATCTGAGAGCATCAATTAAAGTATTAAATAAACGTGCATTAAATTTCCTAACTTAAGGCCATATTCCACTATGCGGTGGGGTGGTACTTGCGGTGGGCTAAGCTGCCACCGCAAGCTATTTGCAGTAAGGAAACCAACATGTTCGTTTCTGCCACCGCAAGCATTAAAAAAAGATATATATAAAATAATTATAGATTATAGATATAAAATCAAAAAAAAGTCATAAAAATCGAATTACAATTTTTAAAAAGTCAAAAAAAAATTTAAACAGTCTAGAAAAGAATATAAAATCACTAGCGTTGGCACTAGCGGTGGCACAGTGCTAGAACCACCGCAAGTACCACCGCAAGTAATTTCTATATTCCACCTTGCGGTGGCTTGATTATCGTGCGGTGGGGACAAACACCGCTTGTAATATGCCCAGCGCGAGCAAAACGCCGCAAGGTGGAATATGGGCTTTATGCTGAAGTGTGCAAACTAATCGACCCTAAAATGAATTAAATAATATGGAAAATGTTTTGACTTAATGAAATTGGTCCAGAATCGGTCCAAAAGTATCTAACATGATTCATAATTACGTAAGTCAATTATTATTTTAAAATCAGTTGGAATGATGTATTTCATGTATCAGCTGTGAAATTGGTTTTGAAAAAATTGGTTGGTATGATCCAAGACGCATTTTTTTGACTGACACTGGACCGATTTTGAAATCGGTCCACTGTCGGTCCTTTTTTATCGTCTTTAACAGCGTAGGCCATGCCAACAAGGAGACTAGAGCCTATATTCAACCTTATGGTAGCTATTTGTAGGTGCCGCAAGTAGTGTGCGGTTTTGACCGCAAGCAAACTGTAGAAAACCTATATAAAATAGCACCTACCGCAAGTACCTACTGCAAACACCTATATTCCACCTTGCGGCACCCTACCGTATACAACAACTTTGCAGCAGTTTGCTTGCATGTTGTTTTTTTTATTCTACCGCAAGCAAATACTGTATAGTGGAATATAGCCTTAGCTGGGATGGTTCCTTGAACAATACGAGTACAGGGAGATCTCGACACTAGTTCTTTGGGGGCACTGGGTGGTAACATAAGCTTTATACTGGGAATATTATATTATTCTGTATAAGAATTGATTAGATGTTGATTAACGATGTCTGAGCAGAGAACATGATAAAGCCTTTTATTGCTAAGTAAAACGATATTCTTTCTGGGACAGTTACTCAATGGATAAAATTAATTGCCTAAAGAAGAGCAGTTCACATTTCCAGATAATCATAAGTACATTTGATTGCATTTCTGCAGATATAAGTTCAAAGCTTTTACATGGAAGTTTTATCTCATTCTAGGAAACTTCTTAACCATAATTATTGTCAGTCTAAAGAACTAAAAAGAGGGCCTTAATTAAAATTACTGTTGGTATGCTTTGAAGAGACTGGTCCAACAAAATCAGAAAGTCCGTAGGATTATGAGAAAATAGCAAATTAAAGCAAGTGAGACATTGAGATAGTAACAGCATGTTCCTAATTGTTTCATAAAGACATGAACAACCATAGCAATGTATTAGTGACTAGCTAGTCAACGACAGCTCCAAAGAAAAATGTTGAAATTCACGAGACATGTTTAAAGTTTAGATAAGTAAATGTTTCTATTCAATACCATTTCTCTAAACAGGGTAAGCAAATTTCCTGATGAACAAAGTGGATATGTGGTCAAAAGTACTCCTCTACAACCACCTAGGTTGCGCAATGAGATATCATTATGGGTATAACTTACTAAAAGATATTCTATGTGTTGCAGATTTTTGTTACTAACCTTGTTACTTTTTTTCTATTTTTCAGAACCATAGGTGCGGAGGAATATTGGACACAATGTCTTGGAAAAATACCATTGCTTATACATGCATCTTTCTGGCCTTCACTACAATCTTAGAAGGAAAGTGCTCTTCTCAGCCGCTCAAATGGACCTCAAATCATGCCAGACACTTTCTGAACATTGTGGAAACTGTGCTGGAAAATGAAGTGCACACCAGGACATTTACTCGCCTGACTCTCTCAGTTAGGAGGGTCGTCTCACCAGTCGGGACGAGGACTCTTCACAAAAGGCCCCCACGCCAGTTTCAGAGGTTGAGGAGGAAGAAGAGAGATGTGGTGGATGACCTGACCTATTCAATCCTTCAGTATGGAGGGCAGGAAACACTGGGTGCCCACAGCAGTAGGGCAGTTCTACGGGTAACCCCAGAGAGTTCAATTCAAGAGACAAGTACTAGAGGACACCAGGGTGAGTCTGGTTTTTTTTATATACTTCAAGTGCATTGATTTGTATATATCACAAGTGCGTTGATTTTTATATATTACAAGTGCGTTGATTTTTATATATTACAAGTGTGCTGCTCACCGCTACCGGGAGGTGAACCCTAGTCCCCTCACACTATATAGAGGCGGACATCCTACCGGTTAGATCAACACTGGAGGGGCTGTGTGAAGGGGCCAGAGTGTGGGTATAACTAAAGGGGACATTTCGCTGGGTGCTGGTGTTCTCCCCTTTATTTCATAGTGATATGGAAAAATGTGTATACCAGCATTTACCTCAACTGGCACTCTGTGTCCAATAGTAGCTAGTATTGAACAGGTGGGGTTTGGTAAAGATTAGAAGCAATGACGTCTTGATATAAGGAAGGTAAATATATCATATTTTAATTGCTTTGTATTTAGTTTTATTACAATCAGCATCATAATTTGATATCAAACGTATACATCTATGTAGGTAAATCCTGCCATAACGTGGGACTAGGTGAAAGATCAGCTGTCGCATTAAAGACCATTATTTTAATATCAAACTGTTTGGGCTTTTGCTGACTTTAATAAGCGTCTTTAGGTCATAGAATCTGTTGTGGTGTTCACATATTATTTTTGCGCTTTATTGGCAGTGTCCAAAATGTGTGAATATGCGTACAACGAACATATGATATGTTCTGATACGAGGGTGACAGTCTCTGAGGGGTTTGGGGTAGAGCTGTTGAGCACGGTGATAGAAGTACCCTATGAACCCGACAAGAAATCTCGGGTTCCCAGCTACCTAGGCCCTCATAACGGTCTTTTATAACAGCTAATAAACTATAAGCATTACATCAATGACGTGTGCACGACGGGGTGGGGGGTCAAGGGCTTCAGTGCATGCACATTCCTAATGTGTGTACTCATGTAAACGTGCGTGCATCATTTCCCAAGCAAGAATATGACGTTATTATAATGTTATTAAAATGTTCTGTTTAGTTCTACTTTGGTTCTTGTTACGTTATTTTGGTGGCACCCAAAAATGTCTTTAGAACCTAACATTGTGATGTCACACTGTGATGTTATTGTGACATTCTTGTAACATTCTTTCACTTTGTAATAATGTTAGTATAACATTCTTTATTAGTAAGGTCTCAGCTTCACTAAAATATAATGTTATTATAACATTCTCTTTTAGTAAGTCTCAACTTTACCTAAAATAACATAACATAAAAATTGGGCAGCTTAAAGACTAACCAAAAAAGTATGGTCACAGAACGTGCTTGTTACATTGCTGCTTGCCTGGGTTATGGACGGTCCCTAGCCTAAATATATGGGATACCGTAAACAATTATTACCAATCATTGGAGCACGAATCATTCTAAACACAAGTCACGGATTGAGGCCCAAACCACGCCCTATATAGGGGCTTATATATTCCAACGTAAGCAGTATCTTCAGTTCTGATATGACTTCTGTTAATAAGAGGAGAAGGCATGCCATGCAGCCGAGGGAGGTGGCCAGTTTTGACCTACTCGTACTAAACTGTTCTCAGCTGCCAAGAATAAAAAAAAGGCCCAAGAATGACATCTTCTTGTCTTGTATGCACATCTGAAGGGTATGTGGGCCAAATCAAGTCTGGTAAGGTGGACCCAAGATTTCAATAAATATCAGGGTCTGCATACATATTAATAAATGAATGCATGCATGATTATTGATGTTTCACGTAATTCCGGGCATGTTTCCCCACTTCGCCCCTTATGAGGCCAAGCA
Source organism: Lepidonotus clava (assembly GCA_936440205.1). Lineage (NCBI taxonomy): Eukaryota > Metazoa > Annelida > Polychaeta > Phyllodocida > Polynoidae > Lepidonotus > Lepidonotus clava. The sequence goes on from OW387150.1 coordinate 31,268,372, forward strand.
GAAAAGGGTGTATTTGCTCTACTACATGTATGTCTACATTTCCTTGTTACGAGTCTGCGTATATAATACAGATAATGTACGTGGATGCAGACATCGTTGAGCACCATGTAGTGTTTGCACACAGTCTTAAAACGTTGAGCATTATGAGGTAATCATAGTGCAAGTTCGGATTAGCAGAATGGTTGGTTGGTTGGTTATTGGTTGCTTTACGCCCTAATCAACTGCCAGTGATGGTGATGGTGATCGAATCTATGAGAAGGTAGAGACCATACCCCTACACATTTACCGAAGTAGGTGTTCTTTAATGTGACTGGTCCCATAGACAGGGCCAGACACACAACAGCCGGTGGCACAAGGCCTTTGATATCCCAGTCGTTGTCACTGGGAGAAACACTGAGGTGTGTAGCAGCCCTGTCTGGCCCAGCAGAGAATCAAACCTGGCTCTCCCGCATGCCAAGCGAACGCTCTAACCACTTCACCACCCCATGCTCCTTTAGCAGAATGGTGTATGCGCAACAAATTGAAACTGCATATAGTATGCTATTGTCTTTAACATTTATATGTGTCTGCATATACAGTTAACATCTATATACACGACCTTCGGTACGTCTGCACACCATGTGCCGCATCGCATAACGGAAGGAGCGATATCGCTCTTTAAAACAGCTGGGGTTTGGCAAAGTCTCGCTGTTATACACGAAAATTTGGCATCAATTTTTACCCATTTTTAATCATTTTTCCGGGCTGAAAATTTCAGGGATTTTAGATCTAAATGTCTAGTTTCCAGAACTTTTTACAGAATTAAAATCGGTTCAGTAGAACAGCCGCAAATCAACAGGGGGACCTATCGCAACAGAGACGTCCTTGTTGCGAGAGTGGGGTGGACAATGCTCGCTGTTGCAAAATCTGTTATGCAATGCGGCAATGAGGGCATTCAAATGTCTGCATATAATGGTAACACCAATACATACACGACCTTCGGTATGTGCACACATCATGAGGGCATTTATATATGTACATAGTTAACATCTATACATACATGACCTTCAGTATGTCTGCACATCATGAGGGCATTTATATGTCTGCGATCATAGTCAACATCTTTATATACACCACCTTCGGTATGTGCACACATTGTACTCAGGTGTCAGTCCATAGTTAGCTTTTTTTCTATTTTCTTTTTTTATTTCAATATTTTATACCCTGGGTTTGCTCTCGGTCTAGAGTTAGACGTTTTGTGTAGAAACAATCTCAGGGCTAAGAGTGAGTCTCTCCACAGGTTTGTTTGTAGAGTGAAGGCAACGTCACTGGACTAGGTCAAAACAGGGTCCGGGGCAGGCAGTGAGCTAGAGTGCATTACGCAAGCTGTAAGGAAATACCTCAGATAGAGCAGCAGGCCGAGGATACTGGTTACTATTGCGGGGAGTCTGTGGACCAGCAGGCAGGAAGGCTAGGAGCGTTGGCTGTGTGTTTGGTTGAGTGGACCAAGCCTCTTAGACTAATGATTGTCAACGGGAGCTCAGTGATAGATATCATATGTTTGGATCAGTAAATACTATCCTTTCACGCGAGTGTTATGTCACTTCCTAATGAAGAACTACGTTTCAAGACGACCTGCAGTAATGACAGAAGGAAGAAAGTATATAGAAAAAAGTAGAGAAACATAATGCTTAAACATCTGCAATTAACAGTAAAGATAATCCCCATAGTTCAACATCATGAGGGCATTTATGTGTCTGCATACATAGTTAACATCTATATACATGACCTTCAGTCCATCCACACTTTATGAGGGCATTTATATATTTTTTTTTTTTTTTAGATATTTTATTTCAACTGGTAAATACAATTTGGCATTCAGCCATTTTTCGTTGTAACCCTGCACTTACATCTAGATACAAATTATATATTGTGCTGGCAGTAATAAAAATAAAGGACTTTTACAAATAAACAGGATTTAGAAAAAACTAATTTACAATTATGAACTAATTAAGAATTTACAATAAGGTACAATTATATGTACTCAGTACTTTTTAACTCTAGTGGTTGACAATTGAAGAATCATATAATTTAATATACAAGTAAATTTCATATATATCATTTTTGGACTACACCAAAGAGGACAAAGTACAAGTTCCACATACGGTCACATGGAGAAGTGAAATACCAAAATAAAATTGTTAGAATAAGTTTGCTAATTTCCTTTTCTGATATGTTTTAAAATTTTTAAAATTTTGGATATTGCGTTCATCAGGAGGCAGGTTATTCCAGCTTACCGCACCTTGGAAAATGATACTTCTTTGAAATGTAAGATTATTAGGAAATATTTCCAATATGTCTGTGTGTATAGTTGATATCTATAGGGTACACGGGAGATTCGCACTGGGCGCGGCCATGTTGTGTCACGTGGTACAAAAGGACACTCCTCATTGGCTGGGAGGTTGGCTTGACCCACGACTGGTAGTGGCGCCAAAGGAACACGCATGCGCAAACCTAGACTCCCGACTTCCCTATACACACATAGCCTTTGGTATCTGCAGACATTATGAGGGCCTTTAAAGGTCTGTGTTTATAGTTAACATCTGTACATACATGAGCTTCCGTACATACACACTTTATGAGGATATTTATATGTCTGCATATATATAGTAAAAATATACCTGCCATATGTCCCGATTTGGTCGGGACAGTCCCCATTTTAGACTTAAGTCCCGAATAGGGACAAGGTTTGTCCCCATTTTAGGAATCTGGCCTGATTTCTTTCAATTAATTGACCTATTTATCATCAGAAAATATTATCATTGTATAAGGTATGTTTCGTTGTTTAGATTTGTGTCCCGATTTTTTATTTCACACTGCTCATCTCGGGATATGGCCCAGGGTCTGCTCTCGGGCCAGACGGCCCTCTAGCGAACCCTGGGCGAACAAATCAGACTTGGAAATGCACCCCTGGGGTGCGTTTCCAAGTCTGATTTGTTTAACCCACAAATACTCCACAAAGATTTTGTGGAGAGCTTAGTTCGAAAATCATAATGTTAACTCACTTTGAAAACCAGCCATTTCCAGCTTGTGAATTGTGGAAGATTATGGGTATATGTGTGGGACAGTAATGAAACAGTGGACTTCATAATCCATAGTTATTTACGGAGGGAATCTGTTGAAAGTAGATATCAAACTCTACTTTCATACATTTAGCTCCCCATAATTCCTATTTACAAGACTTGTCCTTTGATTTGTGGACCCACAAGTACCCCACAAGTGCCAGTTTTGTGGTCAAAAGTTATAGGTGCTCAAAGCACCTATAAGTCTTGAGACCTATTTGCTAATGCAGTGGTGAAGTTGTCAACCCTCAGTTAGCTAAGGAACAATCAGCCTTGATTCTAATGCTTATTCTGGGATGTGCACTGAGGGTGTGAAAGCCTTTGTGGAATACTTACAAAGTGTGAGATCAGCACTAATTGGCCAAGAGTAGGGGGGGGGGGGGCTACATGGGGTTACCTTTGTCAAATGTAGTTTTTCCTTTGAGGTATGACATTCCTTTTATCATATTTGATGCTCCATTAGCAGTCCATTAGCAGTCTTAAAAAGGCACTCATTTTACATTTACATAATCCTTACAATTCCAGTTATTTTGCTTTAAATTATGTAAAGCTATTGAGTGTGTCATTTTAAACAAAAGTGTATGTTACAATGTAACTTTAATGGTCTTGGTGCTCAGTACTTATGGACTTTAAAGAACTAGGATTAGGGAGAATAGGCACTCATGAGTCTACCTGAATCATTGACAGTGGTGCCACATGGGTGGAGCTCACCAATGGGAAAATCTCATAGGTTTAAATTGGGTGTGATCACTCTTTATGTAGGTAGAAGGTCTCTGTTTTAGATTTACTAGTCCACATGTATTCCACAAATCTGAGTTGGGAATGCACCCCTGGCAGACCCCTCGCCGTAATCCAGCGCGGGGGAACACAACCCGGTCAGTATTTACTTAGTATTCTACAAACCTGAAAAATTGTCTTGAAATGTATGGTCAAAACCGTGAAATCTGACATAGAATAGGGCCTTATGAGTTGCCCAGGGGGCTGTCCTGATTTTCAGCCATTTGGATATGGCAGGTATGACGTACATAGACGTACTTATGTCCGTGAATATGACCCCAGCCCCAGATCTGTCTCCGCCCTGTTGCCAGCCTTGTACCACTCGTACCAGCAAGCTGTCAACTGCTAAGCACTGTAAATTGTTTCCTGGGTTGTATTAGCAGCACCCGTCAACGTGTCCCATGACTCAGGTGGCCGCTCTTATTGCTCTACACGTGACTGGCATACATGGTCAGGTGACATGTACCAACGATTGTCTACCTACTGTAAAGCCTGGTCCCCACCTGGGAGATTAGATTACAAAAATCAGCGGCGACTAATGTAGTTAGTCACCCAGTGGCATACTAAATAGTGGCACCATCATTTCTGGTGACTAACCAACTAGTCACTGTGGTTTGCTAGCAAAATATTTGACATGTTTAATATTTGTCTCTAGATCTAGTCGCCGGTGACTAGGGCAGTTAATCGCCGGGCTGTCCTCTAATCACTGGCAGTTTGACAGCCAAAGCGTCTCAACATGGCAATTAATTTTTTTTCCATGGACTATTGATTAATCACCCGACAACGTGCTAATTCAGTAATCACTGGGCAACCAATGTAAGTTGCTGTCTTTGGTCACCCAAGTGGAGATGCGGCTTAAGATACCTGACTGCCACATTTGATGTTCTGAACGCCACTGGTGGCGCCACCTGCTAGAGTCGGGTCTGCGTTTTCATTGTGTAATGTTTCCCAATGTAACTAGTTCGCGTTGGGTCCATATTAAAGGGATTCAGGACTGACCACACCAGCTCCACCTGGTGTGAAAATCTAAGGGGCTTGAAATTGTAATTATGTATAAAATAACTTTTATTTCCAAAGAAATACCAACTTTTCCCAGAAAATTTTAACTTACAATGGGATAATGTGAGATTTAAAGAGAATTTGTTTAAATCGGAACATACAGGAATTATCATATTATTTAGTTTCTAAGGGTTGTAGCTCTTTAATTAGCATGGTGACCCCCACTTTCTTTTGCTGAAATATATTGGTACAGGTCCACAGATGATATCAAACCATGTTTGACTTATATATGGTGATTGAATTTTTCAGGAGATGTCGTGTTTTCCCATAGAAACCTATAGTAAAACCTAATTTTGACAAGCCCATTTATCTTGAAAACGAATACGGTGACATATGATTTTTATCATGGTTATTTATTCTCATAATATTGGTCTAACCTCACAAACAGTATCAAGACTATATGCTGGTTCATTTAGAAACCTGCCAGACAGTCCTTAATCCCTTTAAAGCCATATTGCACTATGCATCGGGTCGCTTCGGTTAACAACATGACCCAACATGAAGCATGTTATACTAGATGCTTAAGCCCACGTTGGGTTGCATTGACATGTGTTGGGTCCCATAGGGTATCAAGTTCACGTCGGGATTTACAAACATGTCTGTAAAACAACGCGAATCAGACGCGTTGGGTGCAGGGACCTGACGTGAACATAGACCTGACGTGTAGTGTAACTGAACGAATTAGCAACCTTTCTGATAAATTGAAGGGCTTTCATATATTTGATGTCTGGGAAATGGCTCGATTAACTCAAACATAGTAAAGAATCCTTGAACTTCCTCCAAGAAAGCATTTATGAGAATATTAGCTTGGTTATGTATATCAAACTACAGTTTTAGTTATATCGAAACATTTTGTCATCAGCTACTTGATCATGAACCTGTTTTGAATTGAATAGAGTTGTTTCGCGACTAATTGGATGACCCAGATGGTATTTAAACGTCTATACTCTTGTTTGTTGGACTATGAATATCTAGCTCAATTTCTATGATAATGTTTTCCATGGCTATTTTCATACCATTTTGTATATGGTGTCATAATCAGTCAATGTCCCATTAGTTCAAACAGTACTGATGCATATCACAAAACAAAAATATCTTATTTTTTGCAGTTTAGCCTTCAATTATTCACGTTTGTTCCCTCGTTCTCTAAACAATACTTATTTAACAGAATGAGTAACTAATGGGTAACTATTATTCATCAAATTATGAAACCCCCGAATAGTCCTATTGACATTTTCTTTTTCAGGATCTCGTCCTGAAGACTCAAAATATGAGAAAAAGCGAGACTCCGGTGCAGCTGCCATAACCATCGTGGTGGTGGTTACTCTGCTGCTCAAAGTGATAGGAGTCACTCTGTTCTGCAAGCACATCCTTGTTCGCTACAACAACAAGAAGTACGAACGACAAAAGAAAGCAGCTTTGGAGCGCATTCAAAGGGCTCAAAATGGTAAGGAAGCTGCACTTTCATTGCAGAAAGTATATTTCATACACTCATAGAATGGTATAAGGAATCTGTAGGACCTTTAGTAATGTTTTCTTGAAACCCTTGACATTAAAGGGTTCCTAGCACATACATTTTTCCAATTGATAATCTTAGTGTATCTAATACCACTTTAGTAATCTAAAAGGTATTTTAAAAGAAAATATCAGAAAATCTTGTGATATTAATGAATAATTCAAATAAGAGAAATTAAATTTGGGGATCACTTTATTTCTGGCATTTCAGTACTCACCTTGCTACGTCATAAGCCTGGGGAATCCCCTTGTAAATAATTTTATATTTGCAGGTTGTTTATTATATTTGGCTTAATCAGAAATACAATTAATGACAGGCTGTATGGGTGTAATGTGAATACAACATGAAAAAAAACTCAAGTTAAAGAGTGGGGGATTACCCTTTATGGAAATATGGGAAATGTCCATATCAATGTGATATAGGCCTATGAATACAGTTCATTAGCATTGCTTTTCTATGCTAATTATTGCGAACCAATTCCCTATTATATGTAAAATGTATTGCATCTTCGTCAATTCGTTATTGTAAATTCGGTGATTTACGGAAATATACAAATTATGACTATTTTCTTGCCTTAATGATGACCCTATAACGCCTGCCTTTACCATATGCTAGGGAATGTGATCCATGTACAGAGAGAATTTAAACGGTATTTGAATATTATTCTTTTGAACTGACACATTGTGAATAAGAGGGGGGCGGGATAATGTTTGGCTGGCCCAGGTTCAAGTCTCGGTCTTGCCTGCTACACTACCTTGCCTGCTACACTACCTTGCCTGCTACACTACCTTGCCTTGCCATCATTTCCACCCCTATAGATACGGTCATTCACCTGTGTGAAAGTGAAAAACCAAAGTTGGTCCCTATATAACTGAAAAATTGTTGAGCAGACCTTAAAATACATTTTCCCAATTATTTGAGTCTACCATTAGCTTAGATTTACCGGGAATCTCATACTGATATTATGATTGAAAAATTAAAGATCATTTAACTTAAGCACAGTAACTATAGCATTCAAATTCCCATAATACACTAATATTCTCACCGTCATTTATCAGGGACGTAAGTCAGGATTAGATTAAAAAAAAAGAAAGAAAAAAAACTTGGAGAGTGAGAGGCTAAGGCAGGCTTGTTCATTTCATTTCTGACTGCTACTTAACTGTTGTCTTCTGTAGTTTCAATGCTATTTGACTGTTATTTCACTATTTTTCAAAATATCTTAAATCAAAAAAAAATCTAAAAACTTACATGCATTGACTTATGATTCATTCAATTGCCTTTTCAGAACTGATGCAGAGCTACATTGCAGCCAACAACATGCACCACAAGAAAGAACTGGAGAAAGCCCTTTCTGTACTTTCCCAGAAAACTGCCAAGAAGCCCGAACCTGAGCTTAGGATTAATGACAAGATAGTCCACTCATCCTCTATGAATAAGCTGCCAGGCCCCCAGCTCGTGGGACACATCCTGAACCGCGCGGAGGCCTGGCGCTCCCTGGACGGCCTGGTCAGACTGTCCGACCAAACCCTGGAGGAGTCAAGTCCCCCCAGACCCAGCCACACCTACGAGCCCCACCCCAAGGAGAGGAGAATGTCACTATGCCCTGGAGACGCAGAAAGTAGCGGACTTGTGTTTCAAGCAGATGATCCCACGGTGCCCCTAGTGCCACCAAGGCGGCGCAGCTGGACCTTGTTTTCAAACTTCAAGGAGAGTATTAAGGGGGACCGTCAAAAGTACGTTCCTCTGAGGCAACCTAGTAGGGCTCATGTGGAGGGGTTAGGCAATGATCAGTTCCCACAGGTGTGTATTCAGAGGCCCAAAAAGACACAAAAACAAGGGAGTGTGTGGCCTCTGAGTGACAGCGACACCGGTAAGAAGAGTCAACCTGTGACAGCTGAACTGTTGGATAAATGTATCCAAGAGACACAACCATGTATACCTGCAGCTGTTGTATGGCCATCACAGACAGCAGCAGAGAAAGGCACATTGGTACCTATCCCCATCATCTCCTTGCAGGCTCCTGAAAGTATGACTGCTTTTAGTTCACAGTCTGCAAAGGAGCAGCTCACAGGACAACCTATTAATAGTAACTCAAGTGTAAAGGTGCGGCGCCACTCTGCACCATTCCAAGGCAAATACATGTTGTGCCGAGATGACACTGTGAAGTCGGGCTTTGGACCCTACACTGCCTCATGTGTGGTATCGGCGGAAAACGAACCAAAAGGAATGTGTCACGTGACCAAAGAGACATGTAAGTCACGTGATCCCTCGGTGGTTATGTCCCATGGCCCTGCCCCAGTGCCCCCTATACCTCCACCTCGACCCACCTACATCTCCTGGAGGCAGGGCGCCCCCTTTGCCTCCCTCTGGCTGTCCGGTGAGGGCGTGGGGCTGAGCTATATGATGGACAAGAGCTGTTCCCGTCTATAAATAGGCCACAGAACTGTGGGGAGCCACTTACACTTCTATGAATAGACACAGGAAGGTCTCAACTGCAGCTGTCTTCTCATTCGCTGTAATTTGGCAAAGTAGACCTTAGTCTGAGGTAGTTAAACTTGACGGAAACAGTCATCCAAAACATGTTTACCATGCGTTTTTTGTCTATTCATATAGGCCTAATGTTTATTTCCAATTACAGGTATTTTTTCCAATTGGGGCATGGACAATGATATATATATTTGTGAGAACAAGTCGAACTGCATCAGTCGAACTGCATACCATCATTATGTACTGAAATGCAGTTTAAATGTTTGCTCTCCTGAATATTTACTTTCGGCAGAGAATGTATTATTGTATAGACGAATAGATACCTCATTGTAAATCAAATGTATCGTGTCAAGCCAGTTTAGCCTTGAAGGCTCAATGCTTTAAATTTGAGCTATTCATATCTGGCGATTTTGTAATTCACGAGCCATTAAAGTTAACATAAAAACTCATTTCAGTTCATTCAATCTCATCTCACTTTTACATCTCATACCAGACGTTTTTTACAATGCAACTGTATTAAGTGTTCAAAACTCCAACTGTTAACTTTATCTGTAGACTTTGACTAATGCTTTAGCAATGAGCAGTATTTGGTATTTCTATATCGTTGCATCATTAAACATAAATAGCTAATATACAGATTACGGCTGTCGTGGTTTAAAATTTGAGTTAGAAAAACACGTCTATATCAGCCCAGTAAAACAGTCACATTTATCCATACCACGGATAGCTGATTTACAGTATTTAAAGTACCTGCAGGCTTATATGGACTGAATTCGTAGACAAAACCTCTAGAAAAAAATTAGAAAACAAACAAATAATTATTATATCCACAATGAATGAATTTTCAAAATACTTAGAAAATATGAAATGTATATGGATAAAAATTTAGAAAAAATGACTCTATAGATTAACACCATGTTCAACTTCTAATAATGAAATGAATCATGAAAATTACTATACTTTGTCTTGTGATTTGTCTACATATTACCCAACGTGCATCCTGATCTAGGCCAACCTGCAGGCAAAACTCAAGAAATTGGCTATCCGTGGTTGGGAGAATTAAACAGTGGCCCGTTCCAACAGTTACATCCTTGTTCTGAGACAGTGAATTGTTTCACCATTTCATTATGCAACGGGCAAACGAGCCTTTAACAATCAAATTTTGATGAATTTCTATGAATCGCATCCATCACGTACGCATGGTATGAGGCCAAGTGCATGACCCAGAATTGCACGGCATTAAATTTCGCAAAGGTGTTCCTAGAATTGGCCAACAATCGACACCACAATTAATCTGTGCACAATTATCACCGTGCTGTATCAGTTAAATGTTAGATAATAATAAATTGTCTACTTAATTTGATCGTGTTATTCATCCATGTGCAAGAGCATTAGAGAATCTTTTACCTGTAAGATGTGGATGGAAAAAAATCTAAATCACCACATTATCTAACAAAAAAAAGAGAGAGAGAAAGAGAGAAAGAAAAGAAAAGAAAAGAATAGAAAGAAAAAGAAAAGAAAATGCCTGCATGATTTTTAACTACTTAACGTCTATCTCCAGAGGGTATAATAATAACTCATTTCTTACCTCCGGACCTCTTCGACTAGGTAAAGCCCCTTTAACGTCTCTAGCTGGTCTGGGGTGTACTCTCCATGAAGGTAGAACGACCTGTATTCAGGTAGGTGCTGGAGGAATAGGGTACTAACATTAAGATATGCCTGCCTTGTGATCCGGGCGGGGGGAGGGGGGCACTTGGTCTTGAAATGGGTATCAACTGCGTTTTGAACCTCTGGGGGCTGTAGCTGTGAATCGTCAATGTGGATGAATTAGGAGGGCTGTCAAATAATCAAACCATCTTTTAGGGGAGCTGTTAGTGATATGTTATCCTCTATACTATATTAAATGTTTAGGCCTATTGCATGCAATTCAATTACTTCCTAAACAAATCATTGAGCTCAGATATCAAAATAAGGACATTTTTTTTAACAAATGCTTTTTTGGAGGGGCGGTCCTTAATATAACCTGAAAAGTGGGTAGAGGGGTGTAGGGGCTGTCAGAGTATTCCCATCTCCAAAAAGGTGGGGCTGTAGCAAATGCTTTTTTTGGAGGGGCTGTCCTTGCCCTATCTCCAAAGGGGGGGGGGGATCATTTTCCTTGATCAGCCAAGTCAGTTACGAAGATATGGGCCCAGAACCATATTTGCGTCGCTCAGTGGGTTCCCACCTTATCAAGAATAAATATACAGAATATTTCTTTAAAAAGAACAACGATGGGGAACAAACATGATATTATGAACAATTGTTATTACTTTTCGGAACACGATGTAACCCTTCTATCCCCGCCCCCTCCTTCACACACATATAAACAATGACCTATATTTTACCAATTGCCTACCATGGGACAAAATGCTGGTCCTTACATTCAAAACAAAAAATTAATATTTCAAATTTCAACTATTTTTAAAGAATACATACGTAAAAGGAGCGGAAGTGCAAATAACCAAATGTGGACATACTTACATTTTTCAATGTAGTGGAAGACTAAATAAATGGTAAAATGTCAGAGGGAATGTTAGAATCACTTCGCTAAACTAGATATCCCCAGCTAACAATGATTATAGTATCCCTCTTTGAGGAACCATCTTTAGATCATAAAATTATTTAAATTCACATTAATAACACTGTTAATAATGATTATATAAACTGTACAATCTGATGCTGTTAGCTTAAGGAAGGTAAAATTGTTAAATGTACATAATTATACCACTGCTGATATACCTAACATAAAAACATGTAATATAATACTGGTGCAATGAAGAAAACCTGATTAAGTTCTGAAATTTGACCAGTCTAATAAAATGATAACCATAAAAGCATATTGATATATATCCCCTTATGATGCGTGCTTTGAATCCCCTTTTCTCTCAGAACCAATGCTCTTATTGGAGGAATGCACGACCCCTAAAATAGCAGATTTTACAATTGAAGAGCCCTCTTTTTTAAAGGTTTTACAGTGATTCACAACCTCAGTATTCCATCCATTTTACGGTAGGTAGTGCAAACACCTTCCTTTTTCCGGGCTAAGTCCCCCATACATTATATTTGAGGACTTAATCTCTTTATATACCTTTCTTGCCGTATTTAGTCTGACTCTTAACTTAACGAGTGGGTAAACTGTATTACACTTGACGCAAACAGTAGAAGGCATTAGCAAACAGGACACCAACACCCAGTTTACAAAGGACCCACCACTGCTTCCGAACGTCACCATTGGCGTGATCTTAGAAAGTCAAAGGTCAATAAGGTAATCGTTTGGTAAAATGCAGGTAAATGAAATGGAAGTTTCTACAAAGAGTAGAAGAACAAAATAGGGCCAAGTTTATGTTGGTGAAATAGATTATGTCGTTTTAATCTTTAAAAAACAGGATTAGGAGAGTTTCAAAGAAATGTTGTACTTTTTAAACTCATATAGTATTTAAAACACTAGTTTGATTTTTTTTTTTTTCTTTAAAGAGAGAACCCATTATTGAAGATTATGTCTTATTGGATTCGTGCCAGAGATCAGAGATTAGTTTATAATCTTAATCTTAATGGAAAGCACTGTAAAGGCCCGGTCACATATGGAGACTGAGGTGAACTCGTGCAGCTCAATGGTTGAGTTGAATTTAGTTGGGTCTCTTAAATGTGACCGGTGGCCCAACGCATAATCAAACCCTTGCAACAGCGAGAGATTAAGGAGAACTTAGATTCGGGTCTCGCTGTTTGACCCAAAACCTGGTGGCGTTCCAATGTAATCTTAAGACAATAATCATATCTTAAGGATAGATAAGGGGTCCCAATGCCCTGAGCTTCATTAATGCACATGCACAAACTTGTTTACTATTGACTATATTACATTATACATTTAATGAAAGATCATATTTTTCCCTGTTTGATGTTATATCAATATAAGAAATCGAATAGGATTTACAGAATCTATGAATTTAAAATGATTTATTCCACTTTTATTTTTTGAACATTGATATCTCATTTACTATCAAAGTTATTACACTGAAATTTTGAATATATGCTCTCAACGTTCTCCTTGAGGGAAGCATGTCTCAGAATTTTTATTTAGGCTTTGGTTTTCATTTTATGAGAAAAAACGGGTACCTATTTATCAATTTTTTGAACATTTTTTTGTACATTTAATAAAATTAAATCTAGGATGTATATCAAAATTCTGAGACACGCTTCCCTTCGTATATATCACAAGAAAACATGTCTAAAATTTCCGGGTTCTAGCTCTGATAGTAACTGAAATATCCATGTTCAAAAAATACTCATGAAAAATCAATTTTTTATTTTTCCCAAACTGAATTTCAGTGAGTTTTCATCTTTCTTGAATTTTATTCATATGGCGAGAACACTTGCATACTCAGATTTTGAATACTGTACATAATGTTTCTGTGTTTTTAAGAATGAATTTATTATCCATTAGAGACTGCATGCATAGTGAATCGCGCACTGTGACCCCTTGTCTATCCTTAAATTTTGTCACAAAGTGATCCTAAGATATTTTGGTTCCAATGTCATCCTTCCTTTGTACTAAGATAAGAAAGTAATTTACTAAGATAAGAAGTCCTCTAAATCTAGTTTAACTTTTGTTCCTATGTTAACCCTTCTATCGCATCTTAAGATATTATAACACTAAGATGGCTACCTTGGAACCAACACATCTTAGGATCTAAGAGTGAATCCTAGGATCACATTGGAACGCCCCCCCTTATATTGCTATTGCCCACCCACGGTTGTCCACCCACTCTCACAACAAGGATGTTGCTGTTGCGATGGGTCCCCTGTTGATTTGTTGCTGTTCTACTAAACCGATTTTAATTCTGTAAACAGTTCTGAAAACTCAACATTTAGATCTAAAATCCCTGGAATTTTCAGCCTGGTGGAATTATTAGAAATGGATGAAAATTGATGCTGAATTTCGTGTATAACAGCGAGACTTTGCCAACCCCCCACTGTTTCTCTCGCTGTTGCGAGCATTTGGTTATGCGACGCGGGACAGTGGCCCTGTGGCCCGTCGCATAACCAAATGCTCGCTGTAGGGAGAGAAACAGCGAGGGTTTGGCAAAGTCTCGCTACTATATGCGAAATTCGGCATCAATTTTCACCCATTTCTAATAATTTTCCTGGGCTGAAAATTTCAGGGATTTTAGATCTAAATGTCTAGTTTTTAGAACTTTTTACAGAATTAAAATCGGTTGCATAGAACTTCCACAAATCAACAGGGGGACCCATCGCAACAGGGATGTCCTTGTTGCGAGAGTGGTGTGCCAATGTTCCCTACAGCGAGACCCGTTATGCGACGGGGCACTGTGCACAATGCTGATTCTAATAACCATTGACAGGTAAACAATGATCGCATTCCTTTTCCACTTTGATCGCTGTTTGGCCATTTTTCATAGACAAAAATAAGTATTTACAATGCTGTAAATGACCTGTTATCTTTTCAGAATATAGTCCTACAGTGTCCCTTCATATATATTAATTTACAAAACTCAATTTGATTAAGTAGATATGAAGTTGTTGAGGTTTTGCAACAAAGATGCCTTTCTTAGCACATGTTATTAAAGTGATCTTAAAGTTTTCATTGTTATAGTCTGTCATTGTGCAATGGGCTGTACTATTTAGGCATTCCCCGTTCTTCATGCGTAGTTACTGGAATATTGTCTTAGTTCTACGGGTGTTTCCCCAAGAAAGAAAGAGGTCCAGATGCAATGAGTACCAAAGAGTTATTTCATGATCACACAACCTTTTATACAGCTACATCCCTTGTTCCTATTGGTAAAAACCAGTCTACATAATTACTGTGACGTCGTTTCTGGTGACATGCTTCTCGTGCTACTAATTAATTGCATCACTCTTAACTCAGGCTCTCATGCCATTGTTAAAACACTCGTCCCATCTCGGGAATACTCATTATTTCTTGACATCACAGAAAGAATTACAAGAACACATCAACATTTGACAAGCAGACAATCAACCCATAACTTTAGCATACAACTTGTGCTCATTTTGATTGCGTAAAACTCATGACGTCAAATTTACAAGGCTCCAAAGTTCATGACGACAGATTCATCATTACATCATAACATTATTGCCATGTTTTCCAGAGGTCATCAACTTGTACAGACCCTTATTACGGAACATTGCAAAGCATGACATAGACTAAGTAAATCTGGTAACATGATAGTTCTGAGGGAGCCCATTCTGAATATTGCTATGTATGATACCAAAAGCCATAAACAGTTTCTCCAGGAGCAGATCTCCTGGAGCGCCGCAAACTGCATATACCAAAATAAGGTGGAAGTGTTGTTCTTTATATTAAAGACAAATATAGCTACGCCATGAATCGTTTATCAGATTATAACTATACCTGTCAGCGTATAGATCAATGTGGATTGAAGTATATTGTACTGACGCGGGTGGCCAGTCCATGCTTGTTTGGACACTACAGCATGAGACTTAGACTAGCGCACGTGCTAGTTATAGTTCTCTATCAAGTAGGGAATTAAAGGAGGAGTCAATGTGTGACGTATCATACTAAAAGCACATACCGCTCTAGCCGGTCAGAGTTAGCTGAACGTTGAGTGAGTAACCATCCTAGAAAGGCTCGGTCTTAGAAGCTGAGTCCTGTTGTTTGGAATAGAGTCAGTCAGACTGTGCTAGAAGGCGGGAGCGGTGACTGAATGTGTTTGAAGGGAATCCTTCTTTGGAGCTGATCATTGTCAATTGAGATCTTGTCACGGAACGGCAATACATAGGAGAATATTAATAAAGAACAACCTTTCACGCAAGTGTTACGTTTTACATGATGTGGGAACTATAATTATGTTTTGGATGAACAAAGTCGAACGAGGAGGAGACTGCGTTTGGAGCTAGCTATTATCTACAATTAATTACAACTAATTACGTACACCATATACAACAGAAAATTAACTCTCTATAGTTCAATATATGGAACACTCTAATTAGAGTCATATTATATAAGCCTCCTGATAGTACTGTTGAAAACCTCTGTAAAATATTATATAATGATATAAATGATATTGCCTCAACTTCAGACAAGGACGTTTTTGTCCCAGGCGACTACAACATTAATTAAGTGTAATGACTTCAAAGAACTCCTTTATCTCAAACAAATGACGAATATGAGACAATTCATCAGAGAGTCGAATCATAATGACAGTGTGAATGATTTGATCTATACCAATTGTGATGCTGTATCAAATGCTGGTATCCTGAATATCAATAAATAAGTGATCATGAACTGGTATATATATCACGATAAAAAGCAAGAACCAAGTACACTCATATTAAATTTACCCGCAGGTCCCACAAAAAATACAATGCTGATCACATGAAAAATAATATCAGGAATAGAAATTGGGATAGCCTAATTGATTCAAATGACCCTGAGACATGTTGGGACCTAATCATAAAAGCAATCAACGAAGAGTTGGAAGATGTGTGTCACCTAAAAACTAACTTGATACGAGATCCAAATGAACCCTGGATAAAAAATAACATTTTGGATTTAATTTGCCATAGAAACAATGCCTAGAAAAAAAGTTAAAAAGAAAGCTCAAGATAAAGATGGTATTCTGCAAGATAAACAAATTAGATACAGGATGTAATCAGTTATTAGAAGGGCCAAGTCCAATTTCATATAGGATTATCTCGAAGATGTCCAAATATGCTGCAAAAATTCTGGAAGAAAATTGCCTACGATATGCCATCCAAGCAGAAACAACCTGAAATAAACCTGATAGATCACAATACAAAAACACCCTTCGAAGACACAAAGCTTGCAGAGTACGTCAACGAGATTTCTTTTTACAAGCATTGGACTTAAACTAGCTGAAAAATAAATGATTTTCCAGACCACGCCACCTAGTGTAAAATGTACCTTCAGAGGTGCAGGTCAGACAAGCCTGAGAGTTATTTTCTCGTTGAGCATATGTAAATTGGTGACTTTTAACCAACTACAAGCTTTTATACACACAAGGATGAAGAATGTAATTATAATGGCTGCATAGTGCAGAATTTGACCTTCTCATTGATATAATATGAGACAATTCCTGTGAACCAAAGTCTTGTATTTTATCATCATTATCCAAAATTAAAAGTTTAGATTTAATTTAGCCAATGAGAAGGATTCCCAGAGGCCTTATCAGCATTATGCAGTCACACCCCACCAATCAGGTGTCGCTCTCCACCCACCACGTGGGTTCGTTTGTACTACCTCCACTGGACCGTGACAGGTGTGCGAGGTCTGGAGAAGAGTCTATTTGATAAGGTGTGGCAGGATGACCAGAACCTAGACTATAACAATATCATGCCACAACTTAAGACCATATTCCACTATGCGGGGGGTAACAACTAGTTGTGATCTCTTTTTGCCACTGCAAGCAATTTGCATTTCAGAAACGAATATGTTGGTTTCTGCCACCGCAAGCATTCAATAGAAAAATGTATAAATTCAGAAGTGGTATCCTCTATTGTTAATGATATTAACATATACAAATCGCCATTGACAATATTCATACCAGAGTCCTTAAGGATGTATTCATGGTCATGATTCCTGAAATAACCCACATGTTTAATTGTTCTTTCCTAACTAATCCTTTCCCTGACAAATGGAAAATTGGTAATATTATCCCCCTTGCAAAAAGCTAAGATTGAGGCTATACTAATAGCTGAATAATATATTATATAATATTATGATGATTATTGTATAGAATGGAAATTTTAAAAATAAGGCTAAGGGGATGATTGGGGGAAAAGGGATTAGGGAAAATGTATTATAATTATGTCTAATTGTGTTTATATGCAGGAGCTAGAGGGCTAACACTGAAAACACAGAGTTGTCAAAAGTGGTGCCTAAAACGACAACCCAGGTTGTCTGTGTCTTTTATACAAAAAATCTTATTTATGAATAGTGTCATGTTGTAGACATCATAGTCCATAATAATGGCTTCCTATTATCTTATTACTAGTTATTACACATAGGAGGCCTATGAGTTGTATGTTTTTTGACACCATTCACTCACAATACTTTATCATAGACAGAGGCCATGACAACCTTGGGCTGTCATTTTAGGCACCATTCACTTACAACCCTAGGGTCGTCAGGCAGCACTTTTGACTCTCATTTTGTTCTGTAACAACCCTATGACAACCCGATTCTCAGTTTTTGCTTCTCTGACAACCTTTTTGGCCACAGTAGTTGGGAGAAAATGACAACCTTTGGGTTGTCATCCAGCCTCAAAATTCACAATGACAACCCTCTGACCACCCCCAAATTGTCAAAGGATTGTCACAAAGCTGTCACACAGCATCAATGGCCTGAAATGATCCCTGCTCTGCCCCCACAAGTCACCTATGACAACCCAAAAGTCACCTATGACAACCCAAAAGTCACCTATGACAACCCTCTGACAACTTTAAAGTGGCTCTCTGACGACTTTGTGTTTTCAGTGAAAGATTATCGAGTTTCTATAATATGTGGCCAGTGCATGGTCAGTTTTTCATTAAGAATGATAGATTCTGCAACCAGTCTCTATCCCTTAAAATTGTTGAGATAAGTTAGGTCTCCTTATGTGACCGGGCCTTAAGAGTTACATTCGGTGCCACATGTTGTTTTCACATGCATTGATAAGGCATGACCTTTAAAATGGGCAATCTTCAGGCAGTGGGAGTCATGTTTTTCAAAGTCTAAAATGGGTCCGGTGTATGTTTTTTTCCTGTGCCTCGGGTTTGTTGTTTTTGCTGACGGTTTCCGACTACCTCACATCATTAATGGGAGGGACGCCAAAGTGGGAGAGTTTCCATGGCAGGTAATGTCCCCAACATCGTTTTAATTTGGTACTTAGGCCTATATTAAGCTATCAGTTGCAACTAACCACGTGAAATTACATTTTCCCTGATTGAATCAGAATCATGCAAAACAATTTCTACATTTCTTGAATAAGCAATATTATGTGTTTAAACCGGAAATTGAAATTCTTTGCCTGAAGGCCTGTATTAGTTGATTCTTTTATCAATGAGACTTTCGTCTGACAATATACATATTCTGGGCTCGTTGTGTACGTTGGTTTGCTGGTCCTTGTTAGATGTTATCGGTTTGAACCTGTGTATTCTATTTATATTTCATTGGAAAAAATATCCTCATGAACCCATATCAGATCCATCTGTGAAATATGAATCTTTTCGTAATGAAGTTTTAAAAAGTGTCATTAGATTTGGAATTATTTGATCACAATGTCTGTCATGATACCCTCCCGTGAGCTGGCCATTTCCTATAAGAATTAACCAACAATCCTGCTACTGCCGTGCATCCATTCCAAAGCAAGAATATGACGTTATTATGACGTTGCAGCAACGTTCTGTTTAGTTCTGCTTTGCTTCTTGTTACATTATTTTGATGGCACTCAAAAACGTCTTTAGAACCTAACATTGCGACGTCACACTGTAACATTATTGTGACATTCTTGTAACATTTTTTCACATTTTATCAGTAAAGTCTCAACTTTACTAAAATATAATATTATGATAACATTCTTTAAATTTTGTCTCAACTTTATCTAAAATAACTGTTATGTGAAAAATGGGCAGGTTATAGACTCACCAAAAAATAATGATCGCAGAACGTGCTTGTTACGTTGCTGCTTGCCTGGGTTTGCTTCTCAAAATTCATGATGTGGCTCTCCAACTAAGGCCCTTCCATTGATTACAAGAGCTCAATGGTGGTTGGGGTTATAGCTTTTCTGAAAGGTTGTACAGATGATGTCATAGTAGCCATTAAAAGGCTGGCCGCCATATTGGTGATCAATTCATTGAGTGTTATGCCGTGTCCCCACTTGAGCGACCAACGATGGCAACTAACGTTGGTCGCCGGACGATTAAGAAACAAGTAAGTCGTCGAGTGACTAACTAAGTTGCTGGTGGAAAAAAAGTTAATCGCCACGTTGGGACGCTCTTGTAATTAGTTGCCGGACAATGAGACAAGACTTTAGTTAGTCGCCCGGCAATTAACTATTCACTGGCGGGTATAGACAAAATTAAACATGTCAAATATTTTGCACTAAACCCTCGGCGATTAGTGGTTTAGGCGCCAGACATGACGGCACCAGTATGGAGGTGATCGCCGGGCTACTAACCACCTTAGTCGCCCAACGACCACGAAATTTAATCACCCAAGTGGGGACCAGGCATTAAGGAATAACCTGGGAAATAAGGCTCTGCTCTATTTGAAGTAGTTGTGTGTTAAGGGATAACCTAGCTGGGGAATAACGCTCTGCTCTATTTGAAGTAGTTGTGTGTTAAGGGATAACCTAGGGAGTAACGCTCTGCTCTATTTGAAGTAGTTGAGTGTTAAGGGATAGCCTGGGGAATAATGCACTGCTCTATTTGAAGTAGTTGAGTGTTAAGGGATAGCCTGGGGAATAATGCACTGCTCTATTTGAAGTAGTTGAGTGTTAAGGGATAACCTGAGAATAACGCTCTGCTCTATTTTTCAGGCGTCAATTCAGATCTTTTCTGGGGATCACATTTGTGGCGCCGCCCTGGTGACGGAAAGATGGCTTATCACCTCCGCCTTCTGCATTCCATTTCTGTAAGTAATAGACCAGTTTACTTTGAACGCCGCCTAATGGATTTTAAATAACCAGGTAGTCTATGGTCAATAAACCCCAATTTATCACGTCATAGGGTGAAACTATAAAAAAGCTGTACTTGAGTAAAGAACAGGGTAAACGGAACCGGTTCCATGCTGTAAAGATTATTATATGATCAGTGGCCTGTTCCTTAACAAACCTCCAAAAATTTTGTGTTTCATAAGTAATGATCACCTTTTACCCTCATTGTAGCAACGTGAGTTTTGTTGATGCTTACGTGAGTTTGGGTGGATTTATCAGAGTTTTGGGTGGATTTACACAAGTTTTGTTATGAAAGGGCTACACACAAGAGTTTCAAACTCACGTTCAGTTTGTGTAAGCTCACATAAACTCCCATAGCTAGGTAGCTATGAAATGGGCCACAGTTAATGCTGAACCAACTACAAGCCTCCTTAATCAAGTATTGAATCAGTGCATACCTATATAGAGGGGGCGCATGGGGTGCGCACTCACCTATTTTTGGCACAATACTAATGTTATTAATATATATTTCTGTGACCTCGAGGGTACAGTGGAATTTGTTCCAATAAGGCGACCCCCCCCCCCTTGAAAATCTCTAGATCCGTCCCTGGACATCTAAATCTCAAAATAGAATGAAATACTGAGAGGATAAGAAAGTATGTAAACGCCAGAAAAAATCTCCCCACAAAATCTAGCAGATCATAAGGTGATTCTTTCCTAAATGAGGGGCTCTGGATGGGGGGTCCCGATGTTGCATGTTGAATTTTAAAAACGGCAATGTGGCATGTCTCTGTCGCTCATTTTTCTTAATGTCGCATGTCGAATTTAAGAAATGTCATGTCGCATGTCACTAAGGTTTTTAACATGTCTGTCATGTCATTAAGCCCCCATGTTACATGTCAAATTTAAGAAGCGGCCGTGTCGCCATGAGGATTTTAGTGGTCCAACCCCATAAATGATATATACACTTTTATTTTTCCCTGTCCATTGTTTCAGGCCCCTGGAGGTGGTTGTGTTGGGTGCCCACGACATCACCACTCGCCGGGAGGGGAAACCTCAGGTGTTTCTCATTGAGTCGTCGGTGGCTGTGAGTCAAAAGTTCATAATTGAGAAACTTAATCTGATTCTGTGAAATAGAGCACTCTAATTGGCATGTTTTGACAAATTAAATAATGATGCAATAACCAAACAGTGTTTATGCGTAAGACACGAAACAATATTTTGCAGGGGCACAGGTTTATGAATATGGACTGCATACATGTACCCGTTGATTTACCTGTTATAATTTTATAATTAGAATAACGATTCTGTGAAAGAGAGCGCTGTAATTGGCATGTTTTTACAAATTTAATAATGATGCAATAACCAGACAGTGTTTATGTGTAAGAAACGAAACATTATTTTGCAGAGGCACAGGTTTATAAATAAGGACTGCATATATTTACTCGTTGATTTACCTGTTATAATTTTCAGAACTGTAGCTTTTGTCATAGTTATCTATGATCGTTTTTTTTACAAATGCCCTTACCGTGTATAGGTATCATATCGGTTTAATTCATTGGCCATAATTTACAAGATCATCAAAGCCAATAACTAAGATGGACATCTGAGAACTATTAATCATTAACTTTCTAATTTCTTATTGGTTTCAATGCATGTGAGTTTGTATAGTATTCAAATAATGCAATCTGTATCCTGTTATATGTTATCTTTGGCGTTCACCCATTTAACACACGCGGGAATTCATGACCAAGTTCAGCATCTGCAGCTGAATCAGGTGTACTCGTCCAAAGTGATACAGTGAACATACTATTACAATGAATTAATCTCACAAGACAGTTCAAAACCCACAGAACATAGTAAAAAAAGAACATAGAAAATGTTACTAATGTAGATGCACACCAATTATAATTGATACATGCTCACTGTTTTGTATATATTCCATGGCAATTACACGTGGACATTTATAGCATGTTGCATGGATATTCATATTATGAGATAATGGTTTCCTTATGTTTAATCTGTGTACTTGCAGCACCCTGACTATGACTCGGGCCTCAGTGGCCCTAACATCGGGCTGATTCGTCTCTCCGTCCCTGCCACCCTGGACGGCACGTACGTGGACACCATACTGCCCGCCCCGGCCGATGCGGGCAGTATGGTGGGGGCAGACTGCGTCATCACCGGCTGGGGGCTAACTGACAAGGGTAGGTTGGTTGGGCAGTATGGTGGGGGCAGACTGTGTCATCACTGGCTGGGGGCTAACTGACAAGGGTAGGTTGGTTGGGCAGTATGGAGGGGGCAGACTGTGTCATCACTGGCTGGGGGCTAACTGACAAGGGTAGGTCGGTTGGGCAGTATGGAGGGGGCAGACTGGGTCATCACCGGCTGGGGGCTGACTCAGTAACTAAAAAGGGTAGGTTGGTTGGGCAGTATGGTGGGGGCAGACTGCGTCATCACCGGCTGGTGGTTAACTGACAAGGGTAGGTTGGTTGGGCAGTATGGAGGGGGCAGACTGCGTCATCACCAGCTGGGGGCTAACTAACAAGGGTAGGTTGGTTGGGCAGTATATAGATGGCAGACTGCATCATCACCGGCTGGGGGCTAACCAACAAGGGTAGGTTGGTTGGGCAGTATAGAGAGGGCAGACTGTGTCATCACCGGCTGGGGGCTAACTGACAAGGGTAGGTTGGTTGGGCAGTATGGTGGAGGCAGACTGCGTCATCACAGGCTGGGGGATAACTGACAAGGGTAGGTAGGTTGGGCAGTATGGTGGGGACAGACTGCGCATC
This sequence comes from Lepidonotus clava, assembly GCA_936440205.1. Classification (NCBI taxonomy): domain Eukaryota; kingdom Metazoa; phylum Annelida; class Polychaeta; order Phyllodocida; family Polynoidae; genus Lepidonotus; species Lepidonotus clava. The sequence continues at coordinate 31,291,794 of OW387150.1, forward strand.
ACCGGCTGGGGGTCAACTGACAACGGTAGGTTGGTTGGGCAGTATGGTGGGAGCAGACTGCGTCATCACCGGCTGGGGGCTAACTGACAAGGGTAGGTTGGTTGGGCAGTATGGTGGGGGCAGACTGTGTCATCACCGGCTGGGGGCTAACTGACAAGGGTAGGTTGGTTGGGCAGTTAGGTGGGGGCAGACTGCATCATCACCAACTGGGGGCTAACTGACAAGGGTAAGTTGGTTGGGCAGTATGGTTGGGGCGGACCGCGTCATCACCGGCTGGGGGCTAACTGACAAGGGTAGGTCGGTTGGGCAGTATGGCGGGGGCAGACTACATCATCACCAGCTGGGGGCTAACTAACAAGGGTAGGTTGGTTGGGCAGTATGGTGGGGGCAGACTGCGTCATCATTGGCAGGGGGCTAACTGACAAGGGTAGGTCGGTTGGGCAGCATGGTGGGGGCAGACTGCGTCATCACTGGCTGGGGGCAAACTGACAAGGGTAGTGTACTGACGCGGGTGGCCAGTCCATGTTTGGGCAGCATAGCGTGAGCTTAGAAGCGCACGTGTAAGCCAATGTTTCACTTTGACAGTAGTGAAATGAGGGAGGAGTCACGGTGTGATGTACCACCTTATAATAATGTGTTCCGTTCTTAGCTAGCCAGAGTAGCTGTAAACACTGTGTGAGTAACATCCAGTGAAGGTTGGGCCTTTAACCTGCAGTCTAGGTTCTGGAGTGAGGCATAGAAATTGTGTTAGAGCGCGGAGCGTCGACTGAATGTGTTTGAGGGGACTCTTACCTTGGGACTAATCATGGTCAATCGAGTTATTGTCATGGAATGACTATACATTGGATAATAAACAAACAAAATCCTTTCACACGAGTGTTCACGTCTTACATGATGTGGGAACTATAATTATGTATTGGACGACTGCAGTCGACGAGGAGGAGACTGCGAATGGAGCTAGCTATTATCTAAAGAATTAAATACCACTTACACATACTATTATTAAATGGATAATTAACCTCCTTATAGTTCAGTAGGTTGGTTGGGCAGTATGGTGGGGGCAGACTGCCTCATCATTGGCCGGGGGCTAACTGACAAGGGTAGGTCGGTTGGGCAGTATGGTGGGGGCAGACTGCGTCATCACTGGCTGGGGGTCAACTGACAAGGGTAGGTTGGTTGGCAGTATGGTGGGAGCAGACTGCGTCATCACCGGCTGGGGGTTAACTGATAAGGGTAGGTCGGGTGGTTAGTCCTTGGGGTTTAACGGTTTATCATACCTGAGGGTGATACACGTTTAGTAGCAAAATGTTTAATGCATGCTGTATCAAACCTGGGTGCAAACCAGCCTAGTATCACCCTCCCGGGTTATACAGAAACTTTTATTTTTCAATAATTCATAATAATAAAATAAGATCATTAAGAAATAAGAAATTCCTAGCTACAGGCAGCATCACATCTCCACCATCATTGATTGCTGTGCATCCTTCCTTGGGAGCTCGGATCTAACAGAAAAGGTGTAATGAATCCATAACCAACCTCGAAGGGGGTCCTTGGGGAGTCAGCACCCCTAGGCTGGACCCAAATATCAGCCTGCAGGCTCTGCCCTTAGGCTGATATCAGGGTCCAGCCTCGGGTTGCTAATCTCCCTCCTACCCCCTTCTCAGTTGGTCATATGTATTTATTATACCTTAGGGTGATACAAGTTTAGTAGTTAAGAGTTTAACACAGGGTGATACAAACCTGGCTGATAACCAGCCTTGTATCACACTGCAGTGTGATACAGAAACTTTTTATTTTTCTAAAATTCATGAAAAAATGAAATCATTAAGGAATAAAGAATCTAACAGATGCATTATCTGCACAACATTCCTAGCTACATTTTACTGTTTACTGTTTGTGGATTTGATGGATATCAAAAGAGTTATAAATTATGAAAAAACATTAAAAAAATGTGCAACATCACAGTCCCACCATCACTGATTGCTGTGCATCCTTCCTTGGGAGCTCAAATCTAACAGAAAAGGTATAATAAATCCATAACCAACCTCGAAGGGAGTACTCGGGCAGTTATCACCCCTCGCCGAGACCCCGATATCAGCCCTCAGCCGGCCCTTCGGGCCCTGGCCTCGGGCTGATATCAGGGTCCCGGCTCGGGGTGATAACCACCCTCGTACTCCCTTCTCAGTTGGTTATATGTATGTATCATCTATAGTCATATGATTATCTCACCACGAAAACAAGTTTGGGAATTTCTGACTACGGTAACCAAATATATGAAATGAATGAATCTATTAGAAGATAGAGACTATGCATACCCTTACACATTTACTGAGGTAGGTGCTGTGCAAGGTCTAAATTACAGGCAGCCCAGCCATCTTGCTACATTTACATAACAGAAACGTTCTGTAACCATACATTTTTAGTCAGGTTGTTACTCACTAAGATGGCACATAACAATAATGTCATCGATGGTGAGGTTGGAACCTCACCAAATCAGAATGTTATTACAACATTATTTTAGGTGAGGTTAGAACAAAACCAAAACAGAATGCGATAAGAACATTCTGCTTAGGTTGAGGAATGTAACCAGAATGTTAGAATAATGTCATAGTGCAATGTCACAGCAGTATGTTGCAGCAACATTATTGGGAGCCATCAAAATAATGTAACAAAAAACAATACAGAACATTGCTGCAATGTTATAATATTGTCACATGCTTGGCTGGGAGGGCCCTACACACAACAGCCGCTGGTTCTCTAGGGACCTTTGATAATCCTGTCGTTGGCACAGGAAATAGGGGTAGGTCCAGGGTTACTGCTAGAATTTTCTTTTATCTTAAGTATACCTATTTTATGTTATATCAAATGCTAAAGAGCAGGCCCAAACAATGGAGCAAAAGGTTGTGTAAAACTAGTGTTTTTGAAATCTCTGGGTAATGTCTGCATTTTACCAAGTTTTACCATTAGTTTTCACATAGAAATGCACCTGTGTAATTTCTTTCTTTTTAATCACTTTAATTCATGTCACATGTCCAATTCCATTATGTTACATCTAATTGCATATTCTTGTGGTTAAATTGATAGTTAGATAATCTAGTGTCATTCTAGTAACATTCTGGTGTAGTGACAATCTCCATGTAAACATGGTCTATTACAACAGTTTTTACACATGCTATTTTCAGGTAATACTGGTGTTGTGCTAAACCCTGTGAATTTTCTGAGAAAAGCCCTTCCCCATGACACTACTTTTTAACATGTGTAAAGTCAGTGAAAAATAAGTATTTTACCTGTGATGTACATGAGTTTAACCTTAGTTTTGATACCTTAATTTTCCTGATAACCCTGAGAAAAAACATGAGTTTGCACCAGCTTTATGCAGGTAAAACCCCCAGTAAACTGGAAGGATGGACTTGAGAAAGGTATATCTAATAAAAGGTTCTATTCTAAATGATAAATGAAATTGTGATGGAATATCTGATAATGTAATTGCTAGATTTTCAATAGATAGTAATGTTTCAAATAATTCAAATACAGCTGATTAACCTGTGTCTGTATCCAATTCCTCAATAGCTCAGTGGCAAGACACTGGCAAGGTGTGTGAGAGATCACTGGTTCGAACCCCATACATTTTGCTTTCACAGAAAGGCAAAATCCCGAGATTTGCATGCGAAAACTCGTGTCTAAAACTCGTGTTAAAAACTCGTGGGGAACACCAGAAATGAGATCCACAGAATCCCGAGTATAACATGAGTCTAAAACACGAGTTACACTTCCTGGATCCCGTTTTCCAGACTTCTGAAACACGTGTCCTTGTTACCTGGGCCGTCTGCCACCCATTTCCCAACGGGCCTCATCTAACTGCTGTATAGACCTAACAGAGGTTATCTTCGCTACAGTCTACGGGGATAACCAGTTCATGTCCTGCAATATAAAGCTATAGCTTTTATGTCATATATTTTCGCTAATGATGGGAGTTCGTACAGTCATATAACTCTCCCAGGATATCATTATCTCTACTATAAAACCTAATGTAATTACAATGCATTTCTACACCTGTCAAACCGAGCTATTAACTGACTCACTAGGCCAACTATTCTCTACTGGCTATATAACTATAGACTACATTCTGTCCACAATTTCAACTATCTTGGTGTTAAACTGGTCAGTAGATTGAACTTTGAATGACATGCCCTAGAAGCACATAGAACCCATTTCACATAAAATGTACATGCTTATTAAGATTAAGCCATTGCTCTCTACTAAACAAACTATCATACTACCCTACTTTGATTATGCTGATATCCTGTATCATGAAACCTGTATCTTATATCATATTTAACTTAATGTGTTTGACATTATATTTCCGAACTACAAACTATAATTGTTACTGTACTCTAATTCCGCATTATACTACAATATATCCTCTTATCTAGATGTGATACTGGGGATCAACAAAAAATGGCCTATACCTGGCTAAATAGGAAGTCCATATAAGTCCACATAATATAGATAAAATACTTTAAAGGGATAACGTACTGTTCACAGATGTGCCCCCTGGTGGGATAATTTTAAAAGCCTCAAATCTTTAAATTTCACATCATAAATTGATGAGAGTTCACTTAGAATGAAAAATTAAGAAAATTAGAAATTTATGATGATAATTGAAAGGGTATAATCAATGTTAAATGAATCAGGTACACATGCGCCCCCTAGTGACAAAAATGAAACGGACTGTTTAACCACAATTCTAAATCCATTACAGTATCCCCAAACCACCAATTTGTGTTAGAACTATCCAAGAAGATCACATCCAAACAAAAATATATATATGTCAACATGCCTATTTTTGAATGAGAGCTTAAGAAAGATAATGTGCTTTACTATAGAAATCTATGGGGAAAATATATTTAGTGACATTTAACTGAATCTGAAACATTAAAAATCCATTACAACTTTACCAAATCTTAGGAATATGTACCTTGGGTCTGTAGCAAGTTTTTAAAGCCAAAAAAGATAGGGGTCACCGATGTTGTTAAAATGCTGGAGGTCAACACAACCTTGACAGGTTATTATTCCTGTATAATTCTTTATATATCTATCTTATATGTTTCCCTAAATTTTTTGTTGAAACAACTAAAATTTCTTGATTTCATTTCACATTCAACCCCTGCTCATGTCTAAAGTGAGATTTCTAAATTTTGAGGCATTTCATTTTTGTCACTAGGGGGCGCATGTGTACCTGATTCATTTAACATTGATTATACCCTTTCAATTATCATCATAAATTTCTAATTTTCTTAATTTTTCATTCTAAGTGAACTCTCATCAATTTATGATGTGAAATTTAAAGATTTGAGGCTTTTAAAATTATCCCACCAGAGGGCACATCTGTGAACAGTACGTTATCCCTTTAATTAGAGAGAGTCCTACTTTTACCTCTAGGGTCAGGGGAAGCGGCCAACGTCCTCCAGGCGGCCTCCACCAGACCCATCAACAACACGGCCTGTGGGGAGAGTCTGTTGGGGGTATATAACTAAAAGAGTTAATTAGAGAGAGTCCACCTTTTGCCTCCAGGGTCGGGGGAAGCGGCCAATGTTCTCCAGGCGGCCTCCACCAGACCCACCAACAATATGGCCTGTGGGAAGCGTCTGTCCGGGGTATATAACTAAAACAGTTAACTAGAGAGAGTCCTACTTTGACCTTCAGGGTCAGGGAAGCGGCTAACGTCCTCCAGGCGGCCTCCACCAGACCCATGAACAATACGGCCTGTGGGGAGCGTCTGTCGGGGGTATATAACTAAAACAGTTAACTAGAGAGAGTCTTCCTTTTACCTTCAGGGTCAGGGGAAGCGGCCAACGTTCTCCAGGCGGCCTCCACCAGACCCATGAACAATACGGCCTGTGGGGAGCTTCTGTCTGGGCTACCGGAAGTAGCACCGGATGTCATTAACGACGGCCATATTTGTGTCGGGGGAGAAGGGAAGGAAGGAGGCTGTAATGTAAGTATACAAACTTAAGCCGTCTCCCCACTATAGATCATTGCAGCAAATAGCGATCAAAAACATTAAGTTGACCTCACCTTTTTAAAAGAAATCCTCATAATTCTTACAATTATTGATCAATTTCAATCATCTTGGTATCATTTTCAAGCTAAGAATATGTAGAATAAGAATCTGGATGAAATGTGTTCCAACTAAACATTCCAAATGATTTGGAATGTTTTGAATGTCTTCCAAAATTGACTGAAATTTTGTATTTTCACTGACTTCCATCAACTTAATTCTAAATAAAATATTCAATTTACATGTTATTTCAATTCTGTCAATAGGGGGTTTAGAGAATTAAATTTGGAATCTAATGATGTGTCATTTACCTATATGAAATTATTATTCAACAAATGAGCACAGTCAGAAGGCTGAGGTGAAATTATGAAATATAACCGTTTTTGCAGGTTTTTCATATAATATGCCATTTGTGTGCTGAGCAGCAATTTGAATTCTATTATAAAATGTTTGCTTGTTTCTTGCCTATTCTTGTCATATCTGTTATACAATTATCTATAATTACTATCTAACCAATTTTCTTATGGGAAAGTACAAAAAACTTTGCAATCAAAAGAGTTTGTGAGGGTAACATGTACTTATATATGATGATAATATCCAACGGTTTGCTTGTACCTGACTCAAGACAAGATAATTGTCATATTTGGGTTGCTTGCAGAGGTCAATTGTAGATATTTTTGCCCTTTTCCATGATTTTTATAAATCAAAAGGTTAATATTTAGATAAATATAAAGGTCAGACACTAAAATTGCATTTATTTTATAAAAAGCTTATGAAAATTACCCCATAATGCCATCCAATAGGCTTTGAAATAGAAATATCAGTTTTCAGCTATGATACTTTTTACATAAAAGGTGTAAATTCAGCCAGGTTTTGTACGTATTGCAAGGATAATTTGTCAATTTAACGGGCAGAAATTGATTCAAAATATCTGAAACTCAACAGAAAGTTCTTTAGTACATTTATCTCTCATAATGTATGCCAATAATTGATGTTACTCATTTCTATCATGGTTCAGAACCTTGGAAAAGCTTAATATGTCTATTGATCGCTATTTGCTGCAAGGATCTATATTATAGGGATGAAATTTTAGGAAAAGTGACCGATGATAAAGAAAGCCCAAGAATAAGTGCTTAGTAGACAGGCTGGCACCAAGTTATTGAACTATAGAGGTTTGATATCTGTTAAAATTAAGGGTGCTATTTAGTTGTCATATTGTTAATTTTGTTCCCATAGATATACCAGACTGCGAGTCCAATCCATAACATAGTTCTGCATTATGAACGACATAACACTCACGTGAAATGATTAAGTTTATTAATATAAAATGTGTGTATACCAGTGACAAGGTCTCCCGTTGACAACGAACAATTCAAAGAGTAACATCTTCTCAACCTTACCCAGCAAATGCTCCAGCCTAACTACCAGTCTATCAGCTTCAATTCCAGTTCCGGAACCTAGCTTCTAGTACTGATCTTTCCAGGGTGTTAACTCAATGACAGTTAGTTCTAAGCACTCTGCTGACTGCTGCGCTTTACATATTTTTGCCTATGCTTGCCTATAATTATTAATTATGTATGCTTATTTTCCAATGATGGAAACGGCTGACATATAAATTCCCTCGCCATTGACGATAAACATAATAAACAGGCCTCATATTTGATAGAAAAGTCTGGCAATAAGCAGGTTTATTGTCAGACAGCCTAGTCTTTTTTTGGGTGATAAACATCTTACTATCATCCATCAATTCATCGCCAATTGTATCCCAATGAAAAAATTAATAAATAAAAAATGTCGGCACATTGTCACAATTAGGTAACAACATTTGTAGAACCCTAAATCTGTCCTGCAGCTGGTAGATAAAAACGAATTGTAAACAATATTTAGACCACAACTAATTTAAAAAATAACAGTACCTAATTAAAACAATAACAATACTTGATTTAAACAATATCAATAACGAATTTTACCAATAACAACCCTGTACTGACGCGGATGTCAGTCCAGTTAATTTAGCCATCTTGCAAAGAAAGCAATGTTATATCTCTCTGCAGAAGGTGGAAAATGAAGGCTATGTCATAGATCTGGTTTACAGTGGTGCTTGGGGGCTGGGAGCAGCAGAGTGTAACATGTAAGCAGATAGCTAACACCTTGGATACCCAGGTAACAAGGACTCGTGATGTGCACATTGTACCATCGGGATCCAGGAGGCCAATCTCGTGATTTAAACTGTGCTTTCTTCGGGATTCTGTGGACATCATTTCTGGTGTTTCCAAGGGGTTTTTAACACGAGATTTGACATGTAAAACTCGTGTTTTTTGCTTATTAATGTGAAAAAGGTGTGGGGACTCGAACCCTTGATCTCCAACAGACAATGCCAGTGCTCTACCAGTTGGGAGGTAAGGGGTATTACTTTGTATTTGAATGAGATGGGAAATAAGTGTTTATAGAAAATCTTCCAACTATATAGCCTATTATTAAGATTTATGTCTATGCATTATTTTTGAGAAACACTTAAATCAATTAAGAACCCCCAAAAAAATAATACTAGTTTTACAAGAGTTTACAGAGGTAAATTCAGGTGTAATGATATCAACTTCTAAAGGTTATCTGTGTGATTTATCAGTGAGATCTCAGAAAGAAAACCATGGTAAACCCGTGTAAAATACATGTTATACTCAGAAATTCCATATGTCAAAAACTGGTGTCAGAAACTGACAGTTTTCCATTATAAAACTAGTGTAATACACACTCGTGTTTTTCTCATGGTTATCAGGTAGATTGAGACATTGTTACTAAGGTAAAATCCATACAGAACTTGTGGAAAATACATAATTATCCCTTGTATTACACATGTCCAAACTAGTGTCAGAGAGAGAGGGTTTTCTAAGAGAATTCACTGGGTTTTACACGACACCAGAATAACATGAAAATAACATGTGTAAAACTCATGTCAAATACATATTTTACATGGTGTTTAGCATCACACCAGATTGTCACTAGAATGATACTGAAATGTAAAGGTTTTGATACAGTCTCAACACTATTTAATTAGATGTAGTTCAATCAATAAAACCATAATATAACATAAACAATGAGTGCTGTTTAAAAGAAAATTGCAGAGATGCATTACTGTGTCAAAACTAGCAGAAAAACCTAGTTAATTGCTATCATTACTCTGAGTTTACAACAAAACCAGTATTACATTAGTTTAACATGATGTCAAACTGGGGAATACACATGTCCTGTTTGCTGGGTAGATAGCAGGGCTGCGAACTCTGGTTACTGTTGTGTGAGTTAGCAGACCGGCAGGCAGGAAGGCTAAGAGCATTGGCTGTATTGGCTTGAGTGGACAATAGCCTCTTGGACTGGTGATTGCCAACGGGAGCGCAGTGACAAAAATCACATATTTGGATTAATAACGGCTATCCTTTCACGCGAGTGTTTTCACCTCTTAATGATGAACTACAGTGTTTTTCACCTCTTAATAATGAGCTACATTTCGAGATGACCTGCAGTTAGAATGGAAGGAAGACTGCAATTGAAAAGAGCTAGCATATCGGAATATGTAATGAAACGTAATGATAAAAGGCACCCCTATGATTAACAGTAAAATAAAACCCTATATGGTTCAACGCTATTGAGTGTCATGAATGAATCATTGATGCTATATATAACTAAAATGCATTACTTCCTAATTATGAGTTGGTCTTTCATTGTCATGAATAATAAGAATTATCCTTCTTTGCTTACCCTAGGCGGACGATGGCGGCCCCTTGGTGTGCACCCTGTCCGATGGTTCACGGGTCCTGGCCGGGGTCCTCTCCTGGACAGAGGCCTCCAGGTGTAACCCCAAGTGCCCCAGTGTCTACACACGGATCTCCCACTACCGACAGTGGCTCAAGGACAACTCTAACGGAGAAGTCTGAGTCTAGGAGAGTCAAATAAAGAGAAATCTAATATTGATAAATCACTTGAATGTTTGACATTCTTTTTAGATTTAAAAGAGAATCGGTTGTCATTTTGTCTCTCCTTAGATCAATCGCTGAAATTGAAGCGTAATGCAAACTGATATTGCCAAACCCTAAACTTAATTGAACTTCCTGTCATAAGCGTCACCTATGTAATTATAAACCCCCCCTTATCAACAGTTGTCTATCCTTAAGATTATTCATTACCAAAAGTACTTAAGCTAGCTTGCAACTTAAACATAAGGATAAGCACTGGCCATATGGAGATTAAGATATTTACCATAAAATAAAACGTAAGGAAACATATACTATTTACATTATGCATATTTATGTAGTGTGGGATTAAATTAATTTCATAAATTACTGTAGTAATAATTATGTATTTCTACTGAAATTTGCTACCAAATCTTCAAGTATACTTTATTCTGTCTCTAATGCATTGATGTACTTCTTTATTAATGAGCTAAAGGAAATCAGCGGCAGGATTCTCTTTAGTTTTTAGAATCATGGTCCTTGTAGGTGGGGGGTGGGGAAGCTGTGATGGGGGGTCCTAATGTCCTAATGTCCCTATCGTTATTTCATATAAAAAAATCCTGTCAATTTAAGAATTGTCCATGTCCCATGTTGAATTAAGAAATAGCCCATGTCATGAATCTTATCTTTTTCTTAATGTCACTAGGGCTCATGTCGCATGCATTTAAGAAAAGGTCATGTCACCCTGTCGATTTTAGGGGTCTATGATACTCATCTTTGTGTGTTAGTGGGTTCCTGGAGCACTGGGCTTATTTTTTCCCTATTCATGTATGGCCAGATCTGTGAGAGGGAAGACACCCTGTCCCCACACTTTTTCTAAAGGAATCATTGTTGTGCTTCACACGTTATATAAAGGCATAGTGTGGGAAGTAGAGACCTTTGATGTGACAGGACGTCGACCCTACTTTGCTTGAAGGAATGAGGTCGGGCTGCCACCATTCGAGTTCCAACCACCGACCTTTCACTTTCTCGTCCAATACATGGAAAAGATTTGGGATAATCATAGTTAGGTTGATACCAAAAATATGTTATAGCCATGCACTGAAATCCAGTGCAAAAGAATTATTATATTTTTTAGAAATTAATATTAACTTTTTACAAATTATATATAGTTTACCTACATTTTAGGAAATAAAAGTGTTTGAGACACCAATAGCAAATGCCCAGCCTACTTCAGCGGTTCACCACACAAACATATAATACAATCTTATTTGTTTTTTTGTACATTCCACGAAGGAAACAGCCTAAACAAAAGATGTCAAAGAACTTTCCTGGACCTAAAACATATTTCATATAATTACCATAATTATACATTTTTACCATTTTCCATAAAATAATGGGTTTAGAAGAAGAATCTCGATAAAACTCACGGCAAGCTTTGAATACCTGATGATTTCCCCTTTGAGTCTGTATATCGACCAAATGCTTCTCTCAATTCATTGGAGGGATGGCTGATATTTTTAAAGATATAATATATACAAACATATATAAACAATTGAATCCTTATTATAATATTTGGTCCCATCTAGACCCTATATCAGTGACGGATCCAGAGATTTTAAATTTGTTGTTGTTTTTTTAAAGGGGGGGGGGGGGGTAATATAAAAATTTGAGGTGCCCGGGGCTGGCATTCTTTCTTTTTTTTTAAATCCAAATTTGGCAAAAATAGGGGAGAGGGGCGCGTGCCTCAAGCGCCCCCCTCTAAATCCGTCCCTCATATCATATAATATAATAGAATATATATTTTTTTTAAAAAAATCGAAAAAATTGAAGTAGGCCTAGTTAGGAAATTCTACCCTGCAGATAAACGTAATCCGAAAGTTTACAAATAACATTGTGATCAACCTGCAATACCTTGATTGAACACCATTTAAAGGTTTTCGGCTTACACAAACAGACATATCTCAAGATACATTCCATCAAGGAAAAAACATACAGAAGTGCTCTTCAATCTAACAAATAGGAAAATAGTTCAACAATGAACAATACAAGTAGTTCATAGGCAGATGTCTCACATCCTTGATATTTCTTTAAACTTGCAAGCCTAATGTACACGTTTTTAAGTCATCTGGAACTTTAATAGAATACTGTAACTACCTGGCACAAATTGCCACTTTTTAGTACATACATATACCACCAGAGGGGGAGAGCAGATTGGTGGGCACATCGTAGGGTTACCGCCATTGTATATTTTGAGTTCGTCAAGAAACACTAGATGGCGCTGGCTGTCTTGCCCAACTTTCTCGTGCAGTTGTGGATTTAGAGGGAGCGCGAGAGGCGGCTCCCCCCCCCCCCCCCCTCCATATTTTGGGCCAAATTAATTTTATATGATTTTTACAAATGTTAAATTCTACAGATAAAATTGTTATGGTAGGCCTCCCTTTCGAAAATCTCTGGATCCGCCCCTGTATACACATCCTTTAATTCAAGTACTGTAATTAGAACTGTAAAACTAGAACGTTATACAAAGGCCTATGATTTTTACCAATATATAACATAACAATGAAGCATGTGCGCCTGCTGGTGCAGCAAGGAAAACGAGAGAAAAAGGTAAAAGTGACAAAATTAACAGAATCAATTGTTGATTGATTGAATATATTTTTAAACATCCATGAAGAAGAAAAAGGAGAAGACAACAGGGTGTAAAACATCTTACTTATGTAAATAAAAGATAATGTTTCCTTTGAAACATTTATAATGACAATTACAGAGGCGTGGACCAAAGTATACCTGCTCTGCGATTTTGGGGCTACTTGACATGAATAGTGAACTTAGAACAAGGCTCAGGCTCTCTAAAAATTTAAACATCACTTAAATATTCTAAGTAGAAGCTGAGTTGTGACCTTCTGAACCTGATATGGTCGAACGCCTTAAATCGATCAAAATTACGATATAGATGGAACTGACAGAATTACAAACAGTTAGATAAAGAGTAAAATATGATCTACGTTAATTATGATGCAAACAAAATACTCTCATTTTTTTGCTAATGAAGATACTTTAGCTACAATCTGTTTTTTGCACAATGAAGCTTGAAGGTTGTACTTTTAGGTTTTACTAATTCTCGAATAAATGTCACATGACCTGGTTTCCATGGAAACCAAATTCTTCATAATATCAGTAATTCTACGTTTTGACGTTCGATAAACATTCCGGTTACCATGGCAACAAAATGTAAAATTTTAGGAAATTTTAAAGTTTCACATAAAACTACTCAAAATTTAATTTTTAGTGAAAATTTGGCTTATTTTAACATTTTTGGTCATTTTCTATGTAAATATTGAAGATAGACCTATAAAAGTGTATGTTAATAGGCCCTAAATTTGCAGAGCTGGTCAGCCAGCGCCATAAATAATTTAATAATAATATAAATAAATTTAATTTATTTATATTATTATTAAATTATTTATATTATTATTATATTTAATAGTGTCAAATTTGTACATAAAGTAATAGTTCCATATAGACCCCACATCTATGTTCCATGATGGACTCTTTCAGGCCTATAACTGTGGATTGGAATAACATTGAACATCCAAGAACTATTTCCATACGTATACTTTGTGTGAAAGCTCCAAGGGACCACATCTCAGCAACTCAGGCCTATATATACAGGTTCTCCCACGGGGGTTGGCGAGATTCCATAATGGAACTTTTGCTTATAATTTCAATAATTTCAACTTAAAAAGGGGGATGGCGAGGTTCTTCAAGTGGAACTTTAAAACATTTTCCTCCATATTGTAGTGTTTTCAAGGAAAAGTGGAAGTTTTTGAAAATTTCTCACTGTGGGGGGAGGGGGAGGGTTCTAGGCTAACCTGCAGGTAGAATCCGTGGTTGGGAGTTTTGAAATCGCAAAATGATCACAAATTCGTGGTGAAATAAGGCCAAAAATACAAAATTGTTGTGTTCAGGTAACCCTACCTACCCAAAATGTTTGGCCCTCTCCAACCCTTTTTTAAGGAAATTTGTTATCATTTTTCTTCAAAATCCAAAAGAATTGACCTAAAAATGCATGGAAAACCATAAAATAAAACACATAGATGCTCAGGGCATGATTTTAAGGGACTGTCCAGGTCTCTTTGATAAGTGAAAAAAAGGGGGAAAAAAAAAAGGAAAAAAAAAAGAAGAAGAATTTTGACCTATACGTACCCTATTATTTTCAACCTATGTTACCTGAACACAACTTTTTTTTTCTTTACCAATGTCTTTGTCTACAAATTGCAAACAAAAAAGGGATCAATATTCTCAAGTTTTGTTTATCTCTTTGCTAAATTTTGCAAATATACAAGTGTTTGGATACCCCATTCAATCAGACTAATATTTCAATATATCGGCTTATTGGAAGATCTCTGCTTGAATCAGGGTTGTCTAAGGGTCAATGAACAAAATTAGAAATAGCACAAAGAAAATCTTAAATTATCTGAAAATACTATTTAAAAAATTATAGTAAAACGTTATTTTTCAAGTTATTATTTAATGTAATGAATGGAAAATTCTAAAGTTTGGTCCTCATGCGCCCCCCTCTAAACATAAGTAAATCGATAGGCTTACACTAACACATGCACTGGCGGACCCGGGGGGGGGGGGGGGGAATGGGCAATGGGGGGTATAATGGGACAATTGCCCCACCCCTCCGACCCCCAGACCCAGAGGAGAAAACATTGACATCTTAGAATTTGAAGATTTGTATAAATCTGGTGTTTTTATTTTACAAAGGGGGGTCAGGGTTTGCCCCCCCCCCCCCCCCCCCCCAGAGCAATGGACGCATGGATCAGGGACGGATCCAGAGATTACTAGAAAGTTCGACAAATAGGGGGGCAGCCTTATCTGAGGTGCCCCTTCCGAGGGCTAAAATTTCACAATAACAAAATTTGACTTTGGCAAAAGAAAAAAAAAAAAAAAAAGCGGGGGGGGGGGGGGGGGGGGGGGGCCCCTCCTCCCCCCCCCCCCAAAAAAAAAAAAAATAAATAAAAAAAAAAAAAATATTATGAATTATACGCCATATGCGGGTCTAAAAATAGTGCATCGCGCACCGAAATTTCGCGGAAATCGCGAACGGACGTTGGGGGTGCATTTAACATAGGATTCTATGGGAGAAAACAGGTTATTTCGCTCTAACTTTTTAAATTGTGGTACAATCTTTATACAGTAAATGAGAAAAATGTAGGAATTGACCCCATGAATGCCATACAAGGCTTCAAATTTTCCTGAAATGCCCAGTTTTCCCGGAATCGCGAAAATTCCGATTTTTCCCATAGGCCCCAATGCTAAGTAGCCAACATACAGAGCCCAGAATTTCACCGCGCGATGTCGAAAATGCCGAGTATACGCCGTATGCGGGTCTAAAAATAGAGCATCGCGCGGCGAAATTTCGCGGAAATCGCGAACGGAGGTTGGGGGTGCTTTTAACACTGGCTTCTATGGGAGAAAACATGTTATTTCGCTCTAACTTTTTAAATATCCATCCAATCTTTATGCGGTAAATGAGAAAAAGTTGAGAATTTATCCCAAGATTGCCATACAATCCCTTAAATTTTCGCAATTTGTAAATATTTCGCAAAATCGCGAAAATTCGCGTTTTCTCCATAGGGGCCAATGCTAATTAGGGTCACTTCTGGAGCCCAGTATTTCACTGCGCGATGCCGAAAATGGCGAGTATACCGCTAACCCGTTTATTCCGTATACCGCTAACCCGTTTAATCCGTATAAAAATCCGTCACTCTGGATCCGCCCCTCCTGTCCATCCTGCATGTCTTGTAGGCCTAGATCTCTGGTTACATCCTCATACATCTAGCACACCCCTGTATGCCTCATTATTATTAACTGACTTATAACTGTTATTACTAGTCTATGAATATAGACTGTCCTCTCTCAAATGAAACCACACTGAATGCCTGCTCACAGAAGTGGCGGGAAACATTTTGGGATCTTTTGGTCAGCTGCTGCAGCCGGAAGTGGCGGGGCGTCCACTGCGCATGTCAGGTGATGCAGACTGACGCATGCGCAGAGGCCAAGTCTAAAGCCATTTTGAAAAGTGGCCAGGATACGAGAGTGCCTCGGAAATACACGGATTTCTACGCAAAATGTTGAATTCCTGGAGTAGATGACAAGAAGGATCGAACACGATGAACCCAAGGGGTCACATGCAGCCTTACTTGAGTAATTCGCTGGCGATCCGCCAGGAAATCCAGCGATTCGAGAGCGTCCATCCGAGCATCTATGCCATTTACGATTTGATCGAGGCCATCGCCGACCCCCTCATCCAACAACAAATAAGGGAACACGTTGTCTGCATTGAAGGTACGTTTAGAAAACACCCAAGAAAATATAAAACAGGAAAATATGCCAATGAAACTACCATGAGTGTAGTTTTAGTCCTGCGTAGTTTGGTTAATGAGTCAGGTCGTAAAGAAGGCCGAGCTGTCACTGTCGGTGTCACTGTCAGATTTTGACAAGCCGGTTCAGGAGTTTGTTTACAAGCGGATGCACAGCCAAAACGGAGGATTTTCACAGATTTCGAGCTGGTTTTATCGTATTTTCAGAAAACCTATCTCACATTTAACATATTGTAGCATGCCTCAGAGTAATATCAGCTCTGTTTTGCTTAATAAATGGTCTAGTTTGGCGTATGTACTTGGTCTAGACAAGGCAACTCCAGCTTTCCAGGCCAGGGGGCCGTGCCTCTACTCCAGGCCAGTGTGAGTGTCAGACTCAGTCAGAGTGTGTCAGTGAGTCTGTGTAGATTACAGTAGAGTTCTTAGATTGACAAGCTATCAACCACACAGGGACAACAGAGGAAATGTCAAAAATAAATTCCCTGACAGGGAAAACACAGGGAAATTGTAAATTTTGCCAAAACACAGGCCAAGGAATTTCTGAAATTTCTGATTTCAAGTCAAGATAACTTGCGTTATTAGGGATTTGACTTTTTGTGATATGCTCGTCCAAATTTTGTCTGCATGCAGTCGCAGAGGCTATTAAATTTGAACAATTTGCTGGATATGACACAGGGAAAAATTGCAGTGGGACAGGGAAAACACAGGGAATTTGAAAATGGAATTTTGGTTGGTACCCTGGATTGAGGCCTTGGTAGGCCTAATCGTGCCAACCCTGAGTTTACTCTACAGCACTAAGTCCAGATTATGATCTAGGCCCGTGTAAGCTCGAGCGAAACACCACTAATTTGCTAAGACCAAGTGACTTGGAAGTTGGACTGGGTAATATGCCACTAACGTTACTGCGTGTGTGACTGAAACACAAGCTGATTCATTGGCATTGGACCAGTTGGTTCACGGAAATACAAGTATAGAATTCACAATAAACATGAAGTTGATATAGCTAGTTTGAAAAACGTGCTTTAGAGTATGGGAGGCCTTAATTAGATTTAATAATCTAATAAATTCAACCCTGTGGTAGGATGGTACCCAGTCAGTGCATCCATCGTTTTTCCAATTTATCTCATTTAATCTGAGAGCACTGTGAGTCAAGATGTTCTCTTATAAATGACAAAACAGAGATATTTAGCTGGATTGGATGTAGGGGAGTTGGAACATTTTGTTACGTCTCGTGCAACTGTAGTGTCGCTGAAGATAGGAACCTCTGTGTCAGTTTCTGACACAATGTGGTAGCACACGAGCGGAAACGCTGTTTTCTTCGTCTTTTTCGCTATGTCCAGAAGTTGATATAGGCTATGCTTTTCTCTATTGTCCATTATTATTTTTAATTGCAGCTTTAAGATTGATTGGAAATACCATGAACATATAGAAATATATCTATGTTATAACTGTTATTGGATGATATATTTTCAAAACATTGCACCTCATTGACATTTTATTTTGTCAAATGAATTGATTGAATTTGTTTATGTAGATGAAACATATATGCATCCCTGTTTCTTTAGAACTGAGGGTAAGGGGGGACATACAAGGATAAAATAATGAAATAGATTATTTTGTTTTTAAAAAGTGAGGTCTGGATCTAGATATAAAAGACGCCACTTTGAATAGAATCAGACATGATAATTTCCCTGTAGACATCCATAGATATTTGGATTATGACCAGGCATTCTAATATGTCCCTCCAGGCGTGGTCCAGAACATGTTAAAAGACTGTGTGTATGTAGAATTGTGTCTCCTATAGATGCACAAAAAAGATCCAGATTCCTGTTCGGATTAATAGGAGTAGGGAGCAACCCCAGCAAAAATTAATTGTTATCTCTGCAATAGATAAAAGTGATAGTAGTATTATACCTCAGGAAAATCTTAATAGGACAGTTGAATCTGAGTATCAAGTGCATGGTAAAATACCAAACCAATATAAAAAAAAAAAAAAAGAAAAGAGGGACCCAAGACAATATTGAATTCAGGTCTCGACAATCATGGTTTTCTGAAGGGCACCTGGCCCCCTATTTACTCCTCTTTAAGGGAATCAAATATCTAGTTCAGTATTTAAAGCAATTTTGTTTCATTTATCCTGAGCAGTGGTATGGGAAGGGATTGCAATTTTGGATAAGTGTCCTCATTGACGTTAGTATTGTAGCCACTTTGTACTAAGATCTGATATTACAGTTCGCTATGCATACCATGACTGAACACGATCCATTCTCTCCACTTTCTGTAAAACATTTTGTAAAACATGTTCTATTGTACTGATTTATCTTTATGTCTCAGGCCAGGGCCTCTCATAATATAGACCTGAGACCTGTATGTCTACGGAACACAATTTTAGCTCATTGCTTATTGTCGGGGTGCTGCCTTATTCAATGTAATTTTACTTTAACAATGAATCTTTATTTCCTTGGTTCATGGCACCTCGAGCTGACCAAACAGAGGCCAGGAAAAGAGTAAATTTTACACCATAGTCCACTATATTCCCTCTCTGGTATATAGACCACCCTTTCTTGTAATATGGGGCCCTTAATAATCATTAATGGTTGTGATAAGGGCCATAAACCAAGTTAGTTAATACGTTAAGATACGTGCAGGGGTCGATATAAAGTCGATATAAAGCATTCAGGGGCAGTCGGGCCCCTTCACAATAAGGCTTTGGGGCCGGGAATACGTTTTAAATAGCCATAACAATAAATTTTCTGTCAAAATAATGAATTTTCTAGGGGCCAGACGGGCCCCTCAACTAGACAATCTGGGGGCCCAACTGAATTTTTAAGTGCCACGGGTCCCCGGGCCCCTGCTGTAACGTGGGATAACAAAGTTTACTAAGTATCCCAAATACCTGCTTATGATGTAAACACCCCCCCCCCCCCTCCCTCCCTCTCCCGCCATGATGCCTGTCTCCTTCCTTCCGCCACCAAACCGTAATTCCATTTGTTTCTTAGGTTTGAGGAATCGCTTGACAAGTTGTGACCTCACAGCAAATCTGTGTAAATGTGTAAGAAAGGCTTAGCATAGTGTCCGAGGAAGGGGGCGGGCAGGGGAGGAGGGAGACGGTTGGGGGACGGGGTCAGTGGGTACACGCTGCTGTCCCCAGGTCACTGGTCATAGGTGGGGGGGGGGGGGGGGAGGGGGGGGAGCTGGCCTAGGAAATACTATGTAGGTCTAATAATACAGGCGGAATTTTTTTTGTAGTAAAATGCTAAAAGTTTTTACAATTAGAAAGTTAGCGGCATGTATACTAGCAGCATGAAGAGACTTGCCGTGAAGAGTAGTTTAGTCTTCAAAACAAATATTCAGGTTTGAATTGGTTTTGAATGGAGGTTGTCAAGTGAAATATTTAAAGGGTCTTAAAACTTAAAACCGATGTTTTATTCTAGAGGCCCCAAATAGGACTTATTTTGCATCTGATTTCGAAATGAATTTTCTTTGATCTTTTGTTTTAACGTTGAAAATACCGTAAACAGTCACATGTATGTAGTCTCTAAGAAACATTCCTCATCATGTCACATGTGGCAGAGAAATACTAAATTTTCGTAACCTTGGCAGTATATACCAAAAGCTTTTTCACGCGTTGGACATTTGTCCCACATTCAGTATTAATACAGATACTTTGATCAGCTCCCGTCAGACATACGTCGGACATGTCCGCATGTCCGACGTTATTGGCAAACTCTGCCTTGGTAGTTGATTTAAGTTAAAAAGTGATTACCCTGCAATAATCCTGCACTCTGAGGCCGTCCTAACAAAAATTCTTTAAGGACGGCCTGACTTTATTTGCAGACAAATAATACTGGTCAGATTACAGAATGATATATTGATAATAAATTAAACTAGCCCACCCGTATGGCTGAGCTATAGGTCGTGACATGATCCCACATTGAGTGTGAGGAGTGACTCGGTCTCTGACACAAGGATGCGCCGTCTCCGGGAAGACCAGATGGTCCTCCGGGGGGCAAAAACAGGGAGTCCTAGTAGGTCAGGTGGGAGGAGAGGGGAGTGGGGAGGGGACTCTGGACGGGGATACTGCCAACCTGGAGGCCTATACAGATGTAGGAGTGGGCTGGGTTGGAAATGAATTTTTTGAGTGGTCAGCCATCCTGGCTGATACCTTTCAAATGTTATCAGCTCGGATTTTAATCTGTCAGCCCGACCTTAATAACCTTAGAATTTGCATGGGATTTAGTAATTAGCATAACCACACCAATTTTCAGATTGTCTTTCTGATGAAGAAAATGCATCAGCCTTAAAAGTTTTATAAATGTCAATGATCATTTTGGATTTTATTTCATGAAAATCGGATATAAACTTCAAAAACTGCCAGTGAATAACGTGTATGAAATTAGTCATTTGATTTGGACAAAAACATTTTTTGGAGGGTTTTTGGTCAATTTTCAATTCAAAAACCGCGGGTGTAACCCTAGATATATACATATATTTACTACATATCATTGAAAAGGGATTATACTGAAGAAATCATTTAGATAAGTATGCTTATTTATTTATAAAACTATTTGATTAGGAAACAATGCATTTTGAATCAATTTTTTTTTTTATGGATTTGGTGTTGAATTTGACGATAATTAGGGAATAAAATCTAAGTCAGTGAAACAGACACATTAGACATCATTTCTAGGTAAAATCTGTCAGCCCTGATTGAAAATTGTTAGCAATTGGGCGACTGACTGGCATGTATACATTTCCAAGCCTAAAAAGGAACCCAAAACTGGCTATATTTCGAAGGACTTCCTGACTGAGTGACTCTATGAGTCCATCATACCGAAGTCACTAGTTTTATATAGTAATATGTATCTAATCAATACTTTTAGTAATAAATATGTATCTATATCAGCCACAATAACACTGCTTAGAGTACCTCCCAGTCCCAGTTATTTCCCTGTTTTTCTCCTTTTTACCCATGGTTAAGACCGGCAGATAAAGGAGTGGGTGCACTGTCAGAGTCTGGGCCCCAGTTTACATAAACACACCTCCTGCTGCCACTCAAGGATGTCTTTTTGCTGATAGAGACACAATTTTGACTAAGAAGTGAGAGGTGTGATTTCCCCATAAGTAGTAATTACGTTTCTTAACCATAATGTGATACCAGCGATGAGACTAATATAGTGGGAGCTACAAGAAAGCCTTCTTGGCAAATAATTTAATTTAGTAATTAATTTGATTACAGTCAGGGTTATCTTCATGAATTTTTCTTTTTTTTTCTTATTTATTTTTGAAATAATTGTTCACTGTAGTAATTTGAGCAGCTTAATGCATCGATTATTCATGTAACATGAGTAACCAGAATATTTCATATTTTGTAAGTTTTTTTCGAACAAGTGATAACCATATCAAATTCTTATTCATTTAAAACGAGTACCCTACCGAAATAGCTGTATATCAGCACACGAATCATTCATTTATGCCAACACAGCATCCTAATGTTCATGTTGAAGGCCCATGCACCTTTGTGGTCGCATATTTATGCATTTGTATTTTTGCAAGTCAGGTTGTTTCTGATACAGTGGTAGCTGATGTAAAATTCTGCGCATACAACGATTCTATCACATTAAGATTTAAAAATAATAGAAAGAATTTCACCGGAAACTGTACACGTACGAAATGTATTTTCTGGATGATAAAACAAAATTAAAGGGAAAAAAAAGACTTGATATTGATATCAATAGTAAATCCCAAGAAGTTTTACAGCATTCGATTTTTATGCCTTTTCTTCTTCTTTTTTTTTACTTTTAGGGCCCTGAAAGTGACCTGCATCTTTGATCATTTTAAGCAGGAGACTTTATTGATTCGCCTTATTTAGTTAACTTGCATTTTTGAGGTCTTGGATTACCCTACAATTACAGCCAACCTACCGTCAGTAACTGACCCTTAGTATGGTCTTAATTATCCCCAGACCATAACCCCGTGGGGGTACCGGGGTGGGGCCTACACTCCTGGGAAGAATAAAGGCCCCTAGTACTTTAGAAGTAGCCCCTGCTGATCGTATAAGGGGATAATAGGGGGGACCCAGCACTGACCACGTGGTTCTTTGGGTTCAATTCCTGGTTGGTGCTGGGTTCACTAAGGGATGAGGTACAGCAAAAATGATTTCTGTTGTTTGCCTGCCCTGTCACCTTCATCTCATAGATACGACCACCAAGGACAGGATTCATCCCAACCTGTTTTCGCTGTGAAAATTACCCTGGCTGTTGGTACAGCGTAAAACATCCATCAATCAATCACTCACTTTCCAGACCAGATATAGATGGGTGGGGGGGGGGGGGGGTGGTCCCGCTGAGAATAGGCCCTACATAAGTGGGTAAAGTCTGGTAAAAGTCAACCGTATAATCCCTAAACCCCCTGTTGACGTTAGTCGTTTCGGGAACAGGCGGATTAAGCCGTAGGGTAATGTTCCCACCCTGAATCTCGGCTTTTTCCTAATCCGTCCTCGCCATGCCTTACACAATGACTCACGGTGCAATGTTTCCTCAATAACGGCAAAGTTGTTTTTTGTACTTACTTTTTTTTGGTAAGTACGATTCATTGGATTGAATTAGTAAACCAGGTCAGTGATTTCCATCCGGGTTCATTAATTGCAAATCTTTTTTTCTCTCCCCCACTTCTCAAGTTGGTGTTTAGCTATCATGTTCCGAGTAATACTAAGGGTTCCCAAAAGGACAGACACGCTGAGGGATTATAAGTAGTCGAGGAAAAATCACGGGCTTGATCATCAATAGGGGATTAATAAGGTAAAGTCATGGAAAAAAAAGTAAAATAGAAAACATCTTCCAGTGTCAGTCGGTGTTTGCAAGTGACGCCAAAATATTTAGATATGTTACAGTAATGTAGGAACTCATATCTTACATATTGAAATTTCAAAACTTTCTTTTCTGTGAAATAACATACAATATTGGAATGCATGTGACTAAACGACACGTATGGGAATTTTCAAAAATACAGAAATAATGAGAGCAATATAGATTTATAAATGAGATTAAAGACAAGTAATATATGCATCTTTTCCAGCAAATACCAAAGGTCTCAAAAGTAATTTTAAAAAATGTATACGCTAAACCAACTGCAGCCCCCCCCCCATAATTTTTTTCTTTTTTCTTTTTTTTTGAGGAGGGGGCATCCCGACTTGTGACCCCGGGTCTGACCCCCTCCCTTACTGTACCCTTGGCCGCTGCTCACCCCAATAACACGGGAGTAAGTATCACTCAGGGGTGGCCCTCTTTGTCCACGCCCTCTGCTATCACGTCTTTTTACACCCCCCCCCCCCCCCCCCCCACACACACACACACCAAACCCCTCCCGCATGGAGCAGGGCCTGGTCGGGGGCTGGGGCAGACAAGGCTGGGAACCAGGGCAAGGCAGGGTGTTTTTCCCTCATAAGTGATAACAAACAAAAAATGGGTTCTCAAGAGACTGGAACTCGTTGGGAAATATATTTGTTCGTGCATGAAATTTGGATACCGCAAATTAAAAGAAAAATTTGTATTCTACTGATATCATACAGTTTTTTTGCATTTTATTGTGTCAGGAGTTACAAGTTATCAGATCGTTAATTAATTTTCAGACGGATAAATCAAATAAAGTAAATTGCAAAGTTTGGATTGAGTTAGGGTGTTATTAAATGCGAGATGGCAAGGGGATTTTTTTTTTCAAGAGAGATTACAAAAAAAATCTGAAATTTATGTACTCATAAAATGAGAGAAGATATTATGGTCCCAAGTTTGGAAGTCAAATACAGACAGACAAAAACAGCAAACTATCCGAACATAAAACAACGAAACTAACAAACAGCGGAAGAGAGTGATGTCACTTTAAGCGTGTCGTCTGTGATAGACCTGAGGGCCCCTCCCCGTCCCAGAGAAGTGGGTCGGCCCGGGCCCCTGGTCATTTCTCACACGGGCTGTGCACTCCCTAGACGCTGGGCTCCCTGCTCTAACCGAGGTTAAGGTATAGTCTGAAGTCATCAGACGTGGTTGTATATATGATTATCCTTGTAGGGGCTATAATATAACTAGACTGGCACTATCTGCATATGTTATAGGGTTAGTCCCATCTGGACTCATTGAAGTTAACTGGAAAAATGAAAGTGGTCTCTGAAAAATAATATACTTTCAGTTACAAAAAAAAAAGTTGTGTTTTTTTTTGTACGGTTTTGATTCTTTAAAGAAAAATAATTGTTTTTAATTTTAGTAAATTGAGCATCGGCCAGGAAAGTCCATTTTCCCCCTGGCAGTTTCCGTGATAAGAATCAATGGATGCCCGATTTAGAAAAAGATTTCAACAGTAACCACAAGCGGGAGGGAAGGCTTCCCGACACACTCCCATTCTATTTTGATTTTGTCTGCTACGTACTGAAATACTTCCTGATTGGCCCGTATTAGAAAAGGAAAGTTCAGTCGGGCCTATATGATATGATCAGTCCTCTGGCATGAAGAAAATCAAGGATGTCTGATAAGGGATTGGTCATTTATGCTATAGGTGTCACTTTAGGAGTATTGGAGTAGCCCTTTTCCCTTCCACCTGCCATTATATTTATACCCTCCTTAGTCCGGATTTCAATACTGTTGGCTTCAACTAAAGAAATCTTAAGAGTCTTAAATTTTCAGAAGATAATATTGTTTATGATTTCAGTCAACAAGAATGATATACGTTATTCTTTCAATATCAGAGTTCAAAGATGTTAATGGCTTAGATATAAACCCCCTTGTCCTTTCCTTCATATGATACGGAAAAGCATTTGTTCGAAGTTCCGTATGTTTGAAAAGTTGCAAAAGATTTCCGCGGGAAAGGGAAATCTCAGGGAAAACACAGGGAATTTGAAAATGGAATTTGGGTTGGCACCCTGTAAAAGGAAAACTCAATTTTCCAACTCAGGAACCCGTCCCTCCCTCTGATCTATCCAGCTATTGTCTGTTGGGGGCTTGGCCTACTCTAAAGGCCCTATTACACTACACGACATGAGCTGCGATATCAACACAATATGTTCGTATTACAGATACATTTGCATGAAACAGCCATATAATAATTGAAATTTGGCAATTTGGAGCCTGTTGCATATGTGTTACAAAGAATTTTTTCTCTCATATGTGTCATTTTTCTACGACATTGTCATATCACAGCTCATGTCGTGTAGTGTAATAGGGCCTTCAGTGTCCTCGTGTTATTGGGGTGTGGCGGGACTAAAGGCGGTCATTGGGGGTGGTTGTAGGCCGGGGTTGGCAGGGGGCACTGGGCAGGACGCCCAGGTAGGCCCAGGTAGCACCGACCTGTTGGCCCTCACCTGGCCACTAAAGGGGGTATTCCACTACACGACATGGGCTGCGATATGACAATGTCGCAAGGAAATTACACATATTACAGATAAAACTCGACATTAGACATATGATACAGGCTTCAAATCACCATTTTTTAACCCTGATATCACTATTGTATACATATTTTTCTATCAAATAGTCATATCTTGCTGATATCGCAGCCCATGTCGTGTAGTGGAATACGTACCTCCTTGAGGGGAGGGGACTGTCTTCAGTGCTTGTCTTCTGTGAAACATGTAGTACCAGTACATGAGTCTTACCAGTACTTGATAATTTGCATGAGTCTTACCAGTACTTGATAAATTGCAGATAATTTCAGTCAGCAGGCCTCGCCAAATCCAGCTTCCTGGTTGTCCTGTCCACCCCCCTAAGGTAAGGGGTCAGGACACCCTGACCTCTTCTTAGTGGTGGACGTAAGTCTAAAAATCCAGGGGCCAGTCGGACCCTTGGCTTTCCAAATCTAGGGGCCCTCACCTAAATCTAGGGGCCCTCACATATACTAGTCTTCATTATTTATGATTTTCTAGGGTTTAGTCGGGCCCTAGCCCAGAAAATCCACCCCTGCTCTCAGGCTCTGGACGCCCTGTGTACACCCTAGAAATCATACCCTGAATGGACTCCAAAGTTAATGTGCAGGACACTCGCATTTTGAAATTCTGTGAGCATGCACTTAGTCAATGCTTGACAAGTTGGGTGTCCAGTTGCCCAGGACAACCTCAAAAATACTGCTGGACAACTGAAAAGAAGCCACTGGTCACTCAGCGTGAAACCAGTGACTATGCACTTGGAAAAACATGATCATTAGATGTAGAACAAGGCCAGAACATTGTGCATTGCGATACTATCTTCCATACAGCAACCTCATAAGTAGCAAATTACACATTTAGGTAACTCTTACAAGTCATCGCCAACTCATCATAATATGACCAATTACTTCTCTAGTGAGGGATCTAAGTCTCAGATTGTTAATAAAATGTCGGACTGAACTATTGTTAATGTTTGATTTAAGACTGCGTGAGGTTTGTGTATATCTAAGTCTCCATGAGTCGTTTGTCCAGAATGCCTGAGTAATTCAGACTGCGTTTAAAGTTTGTCCGTCCACTTCCCAATAGTTCAAAAGAAATGAACGATGAGGGAGCTTCTTAATATGAAAGGGTTTTTATTCAATAAACATCTCATCCCGAGTCAAAGCCACCATGTATAAGTCTTCATCAGTCCACCTCCCATCTCCTATCAGCAATCAACCACATTTAGAACACGAGTTGCTCCAACACCTTCTAGACCATTCTAGTACTCAGCTCTATCACAATCCTATGTCCGAGGTAGTTGATATTGGTAAACTCCAGTCTGTTACACGGGAGCCGATGTACTTACTCCAGGTATAACTCCTTGGCTAAACTTACTTAGCTGATGTTCTCACTAAACTAAGTGACTACTAACTCCTAACTAACTAACTGCTCGCTCCCTACCTTGCAACGCCTTTTATATTGGTTAACAGGTGGCGCTAGGAGCGCAAGATATTTCTTCTAGAAGTAGACTTGCTAAGCCTGATCCTTGACGGATTATATAACACGAGAATATATTAAAAGTGCTAAGCTATTAGTACATTCGACGGCGGTCAGGTGTTTGAGTTTAAGGAGGTGGACGACATAGCTCAAACCAAATAAAGATTTCAATCAGATGTGATAAAGTTTCCAATTTCTTGATGATTGGGTATATTTGTTATTATTACTTTTCATATGGAGAAACCATTGTGGGTGGCCTTGACTCTCGTGGTACATTCAGCACAGTGTTAATATAATCAGAAGTTCTTTTGTTCATTCAGAAGTATAAACAAAGATACATTCATATGGTCGGTTTTGCTTTAGTACATTTTGCTGGTAGTCCCAGGTTGAGACTCAAGATCAATGAAAACATTCGTAGGTTTCATGGTAAGTTCATAAATAAGATTATTTATCGAGTTGACTTCCACAGCTTGAAGCTCAAGGTTAGCGGAACCGTTCATAAAGTGGCAAAGTGAGTGTTAAAGAATGATAACATGATCATTTGTATGATAAAGTAATAGTGACATAATCATGGTGACAAAGTCAGTTTCAGAGAATGAAAAATATCATTATCAGCCTATATTGAGGCTTAAGGATTGCGACACCCGTGCATAAGGTGATAAAGTGAGTTTAGAGTTGTTAGCCCATAGTAAGGCTTAAGAATTGTGACACCCGTGCATAAGGTGACAAGGTAAGTTTTTTAACTTAGTACATACATGTACAGATTCTGATATCTATGATTTGTAACACAAGTCAACAGAACTCAACATATATACAGTGTAAAGTCGTCTTAACCTTCTAAGAGTAACAAGTACACATCAAATCCAATTTCAGAACAAGTTAACACAACATAAGTCAATACAGAGAATTCGGACATTTCGAACGAACGAATTTCATTATACAATGCGTGTCAAATTTCAATCAAACTTCAACCAGAACAACATTATTTACAATAAATACAAGGTCCCTGTATCTGATCCAGCAACATTAAGCAGTTGGATCCAGAAAATATTACCATCCACGTCGCGCGCCCACCAGTTATGCTTAGTACATGTGTACTTAGCGGGACGCTTGACTGGAGTTCCCCTCCAGGGTTTGACCTCGATTTGATTCCTCCAGGCGCGAAGCGCCCGGATGGCAAATTCCTGTTTCGAACAAATTTGTAAGTTTGATGGTTCGACCTGATATTTTGGGCCGATATGAATTAATTCTGTCGCTTGATTATGTTGGTTGGGGACCTAAACTTTAGTTTAGCACAGATTTTGTAAGAAATTATACGATGGTTTGATCATGCTAGCCGATTTCAAAATTTGGATCTTTTGGATCAAAAAGGGGTTTCCCAAATTAGCCTCGTTTTGACGTCATTTTAATCAGTGCCGGCGGTATTTTTAACGCGTCAAGACGTGTTTTTTCTTAGTCTTCAGTGTTACCTCTTATCTCTTCGCAACATCACCCAGTATGGTTCGCGTTGCCATTTTTTGCACCGAACGTGAGGCGGGCGTACAGGATTATCCTGATCTGATACAAAACCACACGGAGCACATCTACGTGGTTTTTCCGAGCGAAGAGGCCACGACGGCGGAGCTGGCGGGCTTCGCGTTTGCTCACCACATGATGTATCCCGATGACGTTTTAATAGTGATTACGAATTTACTTGACATTCTAACCTGGGACCCGGACCTACGATTATATCTTCCTTTGTTTATTAACCCGGACGCCGTTGTCAACTTCTACGCTGAACTTTTTACTCGTGCCTTCATGAATCTACAAGCCCACCCTGCTCCAGCGACCCTCATCCTCGCGACCCCCTCGGGCTTTGATGCCCGCAGTTGGGCGCGCACGGACAGCGACGGATCTCTGCAACGGTGGCTTAACCGCATCATTCCCCGGATTAGCCGCGAAGTCAAAAGGACGAACGACTGGTTCAACGTGCCGACGGTCAACACCGGTCATGCCCTCCACCTCTCCAAGGTAGTGGCTGACGGTGTTATGACCGTCAATGACTTCCGTGAACTGGAAGACGGGTATATGCCGTCCACCCGGGTGTTGCGCCGTTGGGCCCGGGCCCTGGGCCGGGTCTTTGTCCGGTTGCCCGTTTTACACTAGACCGCCGGCACTCAACCCCCCCCCGTGTATATATCTTAATTCCGGGGTGATTTCCACCAAGTAATTTGTTAGTCCAATTCCCGGCCTGTGATTAGGACACTTAATTCTCCGGGTTGGTTCCGCCAAGTGATTCTGCCGATCCAATTCCCGGCCAGTGATTAGTACACCTAAGTTTATATATCCAAGAGGAGCAGCCCACACTTTCTGACGGAGCTCCAGACTGTTCACATGGGAGGACACAGACATTTTCACCGCCTTGGCTTGTCGTCGGACACCGCCCTCCTTTCGGTTCAGCTGGACCTTCATCTCGTCCGCCCCCACGCCTGGTGAGTACTGTCCTTACTTTTCCTTGTTATCAGCACGTTAGGTAGGCTACTAACCCGTAGGATTTTAAGGAGATTGTTGGTCAGGAATTAGTTAGCAGTTTTCTCAGCTCGCCCTCACGTTGTTGAATTCCGGAAGCTGATGTCACTCCCGGAACTAGAAACTGTGTTTCGCTGGTGATTTTTGTAACGGGTAGCGTGGGTGGCCACCTGGTGTTTACTTTTGGTTCCAAGATGGTGGACGCGGGCTGAGAGCTAGGACCCTGTGTACTAAACTTATTATTTTTTCCAGGTCCTGCGGTATGTTAGGGTGATGTAAATGAAGCAATGTGACACGGTTGGCACTGAAAAGCGTCAGGCTATATGATTTTAGTGGGAGGGATTGTTTAGGCGAACATGATCAAGCATTTTACCTCGCGCGTGGTTGGGCGATAATAGAGGGTTTTCCTGACTAGAGGTTTGTTGACATTACCGATCTAAGTAGGCTTTTTGGAGTGTGGGTGATTTGTACTGTATTGGTATTATTTGATACTATTAACTGTTGGGGACTGACACTGCACATGTGGATTTAGGTATGGGTGACCAGGGGTTCCGGTCTGAGTTGTACAACACTAAATTGGCTGTAACAGAATTCTTTGTTTAGTCGTTCTTCGTACAGGACATTAGTGTAGATGTCTACATTGGAAACAATTCACATGGGGCGTCCTAGGGAATAAGCACTTCCTAGGGTGTTCACCCTGGTAAGTTTAGAATAACTGTAGGTGACCAAGTATTTTGGTCCAGTTTGCCCAGCATTAGATTGGCTGTGACAGAATTCTTTGATGAGTTGTCCCCCTTACAGAGTACTGGAAAGATTGACGTGTCGGTCACGTGAGGCGACACCACAGGTGGAGCCGTCCAACGAGCTGTTGGCGACTCCAAGGTAAGTTTGAGAGGGAGTGGCAAGAGCCACCAATACCCGTCCCATATTGAGTCTAACAACAAGACTTCGTCAGTGTCATGGTGTTAGAATAAGTTTTATAGCGAGTATTATTGTGCTGGGTTGTCCAGATAAGGAGACAATACTACTGCAAGGAAACCAGAGCGAAGCCTTCAAGACACTGAATGAGCTCCCAGACAGAGATTCGGTGTTGTCGTTGTCAAGGAAGGAATGGTGTTCTCGTTAAAGAAAACCAGAAAGGTACCAAAATCCACAGCAAAGATTACCATCATCCCAAACAGCGATATATTTGCGAGTTAGGTGGGAACAGTTACACACATCGTTCTGGGCTCAATTGCCATGAAAATGTGCATTTTCAGGATCTCACGAGTGTCCGAAATGTGATGCAAAACTCACACGTTTGGACTCTCTTACAGACCACATGAGGGGTTAAGAATAATGATAGGAACTGGGTCTATTGTGGTTTACTTAAGAAGCTACTTCGGTTTTCCAAGAGTCAATACTCTTGACAACACACTTTATGTACATTGTCATAGAATAATTTTCCAATACACTCCAAGGGTTTAAATGTAAACAAGTTAACACCCCCCCAAGGGTGACAACTGTTCTGTCATATCCGACTTCATTTTGTGAAGTGTAACTTCAACCAGAGTTTGTTCTCATTGAATGGTTATGTTAAGACAAAATCCCTCCCTTCCTTGTTAGTTACAGGTGGTAGCTCGGCGTTCACCCCCTATGTTCAATCTGGGGTTTGAAGACCGAGTTCCACTTTATATTGGGTAGTGGCGCCCTCTTAACGAGACAAACAGGTGCGCCCCTAACTCCAAACGGTTCACTGAATAGATATTATACCTATGTTAACAGTAACACCTTACTGTCTACCCTATACTTTACATCACATGGGGAAAACCAACATGACAAGCGGTGGGGGTAGCGTTTCATTCCGTAAAGTATAAATGTCATTAAAGGACATTAAGTACTAACTGTACAAAGGAGGTTGAGATTATTCGTTCCTCATTAGTTATCACTAGAGGATCGGGTCTCAGATTCAGGTTCATTTCTGATCTGATTCCCGGTCCTTATTAGTTACACGTGGTTTGTCGGTACCCTCCCATTCATAGGACCAGAATGGGCAGCACCGAGTTTCCCATTGTTATAATCGGGAGCAGACTGCATTTTTTTTTTTTTTTTTAATATGCAGCCTACACCCCCTTTAAATTATAGAGATGTGTAAATGCATCTCCTCAGATCACTCACTTCCAGACAGCACCTAGTAAGTCGGGCCTTTACCGAAGTACAGTACAAGGTTAAACCCGTCCTTTGTTCAGGTCTATGCCCGTTTTTCTCGTGGAGAGTCAAGACTACTCCTGAAAAGACTCCGCCCCCAGCTTATCCTAACTATGCGCACGCGGAGCAGGAATATTTTAGTACTAAAGACAACTTTAGGGTTTTAGTTTCTTCCTAATAGACTGGGTAGACTATTAGCTCTGGGTGTTAACTAAGTTTTTGCAGCCGTTCGTTAGGGAATCAGTAGACCGTGTCCCCCTTCTTCAGCTCAACTGTTGAGCGGAGACCCGGTTACTTTTTAGCGCCACGACGGCGGCCAAGACTAGTATTTCTTTTTTTTTTTTTTCTCTCGACGGCGGTCAACTCTGAAGCCGCACGTCTTCTTTATTAATTTTAATTATTTCTAATTTACCCGGGTCGAAACTTGACTTCTTGCCGTTTTGTCTCAGACCCGGTTAAAACTGGTCTAAACATGCCTAAATAACTTAGTCTTGTACCTTTGGGCAGTTGTTCATTATTTTCTTCTCACAACTTGCCCAGAATTCCCTGAGGAAGGGCTCTTAGTTAAATAAATATTGGGTTGCTTTATATATTTAGTTTTTTTTTTTAGGTAAATTTCTTTCTATTCGTCGATTTTTTTTGTGATGAAGAGACCGCTTGTCAGGAGCCAATCCACCCGGGGCATAGTGACTGCCATGGTCGGGCGTCCACCCCAGTGCCCTTCGCAGCGTCAGTGACGCGTAACCCCAACGTCCTGCCTCCTGTCAGGCACCACTGACACCAGGCATGTGGGCAGGCCCCTGCTGCTTGTGTAGCCCCCTCATCTTTGCGAAGATTATATATGTAAGCATGCTAAAGAATAGACAGTGGCGTTCCCCAAGTGACTCCTGTACTGCAGCCCGATCCTAGCGGTAACAACAGCACAGGGGTCAGGTGTAGATGGTACTTGCTTGGGGAAGTTCACTTCGCTCGTTGGGAGCATTGGTCCCGTTGAGCGCTCTTAGGTTTTATACAGAATTTTGAGTATCTTTTTAAATGCTAAAATTTCGCGACACTAGGATCGGTTCCAAATGGTTCCCTACTTTAAAAGAGTTGCCAAATCGATAACAATGAGAGTGTTGAGCTAGGCTACCGGGCATGGGACACTCGACTTGAGAGAAATTTAGATAACCCATGGGTCCATAGAGAGACGGTTGGACCAGCCTACCCGACCCAGGTTTCCCTGGCTGGTGAATCCTTATTGATCAGGTTAGTCAACAGAACCCTACCTACCCAAACAGGTATTGCCCAGCGAACTTCCTGTAACATTTTAGTTTTAGTACTCGTACCTTTGTGTTATTAATTCACCAATTTTACCTGTACAGCACTAGGTCAGGTCTTAACACTCGTTACATTGTCATATGATAACTTCATAAACCGTTCCTGGATCTATTTCGGATGTCCCTGGCCTTACTGTCTTTCGGGCAGATCCCGTTCCGGTCGCTGTTGAGGTGGGCGTGGTCGATCTAGGAGGAGCGTTAGGCATTGTTCCATGTCCCATCACCGGTTGAGGCCATTCCGCTCCGACATCGGACCAGCCTGCGTCGATGAGGCGCGGTACTCCCATGGGTACAGGGGTGGCTAGCCCTGAGGAATATCTCAGTAGTCTGGCCCTGGTATTGTATTTTAAATTACTCATCATTAGACGGGCTAGTTTCTTAGACACCCTCAGGGTGTCTGGTAGTGGCACCTTAGATGGATGTTGCCCAGGTCTAGTTGCCGCTCCCATCAGCTGCGCCCCCCAGGTAACTGTCAGAGTATATTTCAGACACAGCTGGGTCACCAGTAGATCCCTAATGAGCACATAGCCCTCCGTATAAGTGTGGTCTGAAGGCATGGCCAGTTCCCCCAGAAAGATTGTCTCTATCATATGTGGGTTGGCAAATTGTACATACAGTCCATCTACAGTCTTCCTTCTGATATATCTCCACTTTCGCCACACGAGGACCACTATGGCGATGACTAGTACTGCCAATAATATAGCAAGTACTGCCACCGCAGTGGGGTTGGCGGTCGTGTCCGGGCATCCAGTTAGTTCCCTTTCACCGCGCAGCAGCTCCTCCGGGTCCGCCGCTTCCAAGGCCATGGCCCGAGGTAAAGTCATGGTTAGTCCGGCCAGGGCAGCCTTGCCTTGGTGGTTCCGCCAGCACTTCCAGAGGATACACCCAATAATGGTTACTGCCACCACTATACAGAAGATTGTGAGGAGGCCAAAGCCGCCCCCAAAGTTACCTATAGAAAACCATGGGGCGTGTTTGTCCACCTCGTAGCGGTCAGTTGCTTTCTTGATGCCTTTAGCCAAGTCTTTCCTGTGTTTTTGGATTCGCTTGGCCAGAGAGGATACAGGTATTCTGACCTTTAGGCTTTCCTCGATTTCCAGTAGCTCTGTCCTAATTGTTTCAGGGATAGGATCCGATTCTAACATAGTGGGTTCATTCTCGGGCCTCGTGAAATTAGCGTTCCATCCTTTCACACGACTTGCTGCTCCCAACAGGTCGTTAGGTGGATACACGACCGTGGTGATCCTGGTGCGTCGGTCACAGTTCCGTAAACTATACGGTATCCATGATCCCTGCGTCTGGAAGGCACAATCGCATTCCACCTGAACTCGCGCATAGTTTTCTATGTTCACCTCCACCGCGGGTTGATTTCTGCAAATCATTTGGCCCCGGGTGTCAGCGCTGACCACAAGCATATCTCCGTCGTCCAGATACACTGCCATTTCTCCAAAGTCTGCTTCCAAAAGATAGTCCAGTTCACATTTCTCTCGTATGGCCATGTCATCGCGTCTCAACAGGGCGGCAGTGCAGGTGTTATCCGTAATCTTTTTCATGTAGGGCAAGTCCTTACAAAGCGTGATGGTCTGCCCATAACAGCCTGACCAACTGCCGCTAGCCAGTGGTACGTAGTACTGACGGGACATGGACATAGCCACACTTTTTGGTAGATTAACAATTTGGAGAGCGTCCTTCTTTTGCCTTCCTCTAACTGGTACTGGCACAGGAAAAGTCAGTACTTCGTAGACTCTAAACAGATGTTCGTCGGCCACAACTGGTACCCTTACATACACGATAAGTTCCTGGGTGGTTTCATTAAATTTAAATGAGGGCTGACTGTTCTCATAATAGAAGGAGGGATCTGAAAACGCTACATGGAACCTGGGATGGATTCCTTTCAGATACCTGTTGACTTCCAGGACCGCTCCGACCATATACTGGCGTGGTACCAAATCCATGGTTAGTTGGCCCCGTGTCAGGTGTTGTACACCTTTCCTGAACACGCGCGTTTGCTCTACCACCAACTGGAGATACACCATTTCACCCAGTTTGTCTTCCAGAGCTACAGGTATCATGTTCAGGTACAGTTCCATCCAGTCTACCTTATGTTGGACGAGTTTCATTCTCCGGCGAGTGGTATTATGCGCCTTATTTAATGACCTTAAATTATCTAACAGACCTATCACGACGTGGTTAACCCTTTCTACTGCCTCGTCGTGTTTCTCGTTCATCAGCGCCAGATCTTCGATCATCTGGTCGGAGGACTCTTGTAACACTTTAATTAGTTCCCTGTTATACTTGACATCAGCTGAAAGCCCCTTGTTCCATGATGTTGGAATAGGGAAGGTCGGCCATCCTGGGTCGTCCAGCATGATGGGGAGTTTCTTCATTCTTTTGATCCTTCCGCCTGAGTCTGATTCTGACCCTTGATTTTGAGGTCGCTGTTGGTTGTTTTTAATTAGCGAACTTAAGGTCTCATTGAGAATTTCCCTATACCGACCTTTGAGCGCCTGCGATGTCTGATCCATCCAATTCACTAGCGACCTGACGTGGTAACATGCTCGGTCGAGAGCGTCTCCTCCCTTTAGGTACCGATGACAGACCTGGCCAAAGGTAGCCTTGATGAAGGAGCGCCTTTGGGGAATAGTGATCAGGAAACCTTGTCGGACGTGAGTAATATCTGCGGTGGACATTAATTTCCCTGGTTTCAGTACCACCCCATATTGTTCCAAGGCTATAACTTCAGCATTAGGGGCTAGCCCTTCACGTGGGTCGGAATCATTCCGCAACCCCTTAATGCCTCCTATCATGGCGAAAACGAACAGCACCGCCCACTTCATTGTCATTGGTTTTAGCGCTAGTCCGTGAGAGTCAAGTTTATAGTTTTACTAAAACATGTTCACAACAAAGTTACCTTCACTCTTCTGCGCACCACTATCATCCATGCGCCGAAGTATGCCCTCCTCTCGGGCCCCCTGGTCCACTTAGTTTGGGACATGCTCATAGAGATTTTGCCCATTGTCATTCACCACTCGCCTGATGATTCCGCTCTCGTCCTTGGTGACCGTGATCCTCAAGCCTCTCATACGTTCGCAGGACGAGGGGCGCATTGCTCTGAGGGGTCTTGGCCTATGAGGTTCCAGTCCGAAACGGCCCCCGTTGGATCGTACGACGGTTGGCTCGAGGGGTATGGGTTCGGCACCTGCGGTGGGTTTGTCGTTGGGAGTGGGCTCGGCCACAGTGGGCCCCCCGGCTGGCTGGTTGGCGTCCACTGCTGCTGGTTCCATAGCAGTGGTGAGGGATTGGCGCTGCAGCTCGTTGTCAAGCTGCTCAAGTCTAAACAAGCGGGGTCCGCAGGCTGCAAGTGGTGGAGGAGGGGAGCTCCCGCTGGTCCGTTCCCCACCGGTGGGGTTGGCGCGTGTTGAACGGGTGCTACCTCCACTTTTAGTCCTGGAGCGGCGACGGTTAGCTGTTCCCCTCCCGATCGCCTTTCCAGAGTGGGCAGAGGCCGGCCGCCTCGTGTTGTTTGTTGTCTGGTACCTTCCCTGACGCATTTAGAGTTTTGTGTGGTCCTTTGAATGAAAGGAGCTACCTGAGTTTTAACCTCAGTTAACTGTTTGTTCGATTTTGGCACATCCAGTCCCACTGTCCTTCTAATTTCGTCAACAGTCTCAAATAGTTGGAACAGTGGTTGCGTAAGGTCCCAGAACCAGCCGGCCTGAATCTGCACCGGTCGGTTGGCCGCTTCCCCCTTCTGAACCGGCTTGGCCAACGCCGTTAGCCTTGGCTCGGGCTCCGAGTCACTCACCTCAGATAAATTGTAAAAGTCTTTATCTGCTGTCTTCTTTTTGGCTGGACTCGATTTAGCGGACTTCTTGGCTCCGCCTCCTGTGGTCGTTCTGGTGGGCCGCCGGGCCGGTGTCCTTGGTTTCTTCCGGGCAATCCCGGCGTCGGTTGAGTCCGGACGGACACCCCCCCGGCCCGGCCAACTCCACCGCCTAAGGGTCTGAGCCGGTCGTTTCTTAGTACTCTCCTTCTCGACTGCCTTTTCTTTCATTTGGTAAAATCCTAAAAGAATGGCCCAACGAACCTTCCCTTGGTAGGTAGCGCCCTCTGGTGGGGGCGGCTAATCCGTTTCCTTCTCAGGGGGACGATGATCCTTCCCTCCGTGTCCGCAGGGAAAGTAGTGGTTCCCTTTGGATTGCTATGTGGCCGGAGGGCTAGGCAGTTCCCCATGAGTCGGTGGATCAGTGTCCCAGCTAAGTTCTCTTTCTGCTCCTTCCAGGAGAAGTCGAAAGTTGAACAATTTCTATCTCCAACTTTCGTTTAGAGATAGAATCAATGTCTATCTCCGTTTCCTCCCGGGCTG
This sequence comes from Lepidonotus clava, assembly GCA_936440205.1. Taxonomy (NCBI): domain Eukaryota; kingdom Metazoa; phylum Annelida; class Polychaeta; order Phyllodocida; family Polynoidae; genus Lepidonotus; species Lepidonotus clava. Next base: position 31,329,459 of record OW387150.1, read on the forward strand.
GGTTGTGCGTACAATCACCTGCAGCAGAGGTGACCGCCTAGGAGCAGAGTTGCGGACCGACTGGTGGATTGGCGCGGATCCCACGAAATTATAACCGATCCGCTTGTCCATGCCGTCTCCATATTTGGAGCTGTATCTTGTTTCAGGTGGGGGGAACGCTTGCATCCGGTCCCAGGAGACGACGCCAAACCACTGGCATCTCCCCTGGTGTGCGCACCCTCCCTTTCTGCCACGCCCCTGGGCGCGGCGAGGTGGCCGTGAGGTAGGCCACCTGTTCCATTAGCGTTGATGCTAACGGTGCCGCTCCGCCGAACCTTTATTTTCATAGGGCGGCAAGATTTCCTGTATTAATCATCCATGTCGTCGCTTTCCCCGCCGTTGACCAGAGCGGCGTAGTTAGGCCGACGGTTCCGACGCAGGTTATAGCCACCTTTCGTCGGGACATGGTCCTCTTCTGTTTTTTCTGGGCTCTGTTCCGATGTATCCGAGATCGGTACATCACCGCAGGGCAGTTTTATGGGCTTGTTGTTGCTTGGAGGGGATCTCCCTTCCAACGGCTGGCTTTTGCCCCTTCGTTTAGCTCGTTTGCGTTTCCTCTGTCCATTAGCGCCAGCTGTTCCCCGTTCACAGGCGGCTTTATTAGGAACAAAGGATAAGTTTGGTGACAGCGCGGTGTCCGCACTGGCGCCCTGACCATCAGTGATTTGCCCATCCGTTTCTGCTAAATCAGTGGGACTTGGACCAGGTTTTTGTGTAGGTACCTTCCTGGCCATAGGAATTGCATCATGCTCACGGGGACCGGTCGTTCCCGTTGAGTTTTCAGTCTCAGCACCCCTTATTTCGCCATCTTCCTCAGCGATTTCACCCGTCGGAGTGTGATGCAATTCAGGGTTTCGGTCAGGATCTGCCCCTTTTGAGTTAGTGATTTTCGCTTCTCTCACCATTTTGGGAATGTTATGAGGGACGGCGGGAGACCAAGGCCCATGTGCAGGTTTGAGTTTCGAAATGTTTACTAGATGTGGTACCTGTTTCCCAGTTTTTAAGGACACTAGTCTAACAAGGTGGTCCCCTTTTGTTTCAATTACCCTGAATGGCCCAGTATACCTGTTTGAGAACTTAGACGCTTTATTCTCGCTAGCTAAAGGGTCGTACATGTATACCATATCACCCTCATACATTTGAGTAGGCCGTGCCCGTTCATCGATTCGCAACCTCAGATCCTTTTCATAGTTTTGAACTACCTTTTCTGCCATATTCCTAAACATAGCAATATTATCCTTGGTTTGCATGAAAAACTCACAGTCGTTCAGCGTTTCAGGAATTGTTCCCTGCTCAGGCATTCCCATGCTAATTGGATCTCTGCCAAACAGCAAGGTATGCGGGCTGTATCCCGACCGTACACTGATCGTGGATCTAACTGTCCACAATGCAATGGGAAGTAGATCGATCCAGTTACAGTGGTCGTCAGGGATATAATATGCGATCAGGTTTTCAATGGTTTTATGTAGTCTTTCTACCCGAGCGTTGCCAGTCGGCATTCGCCCGGTAGTGAACGTTTGTTTGCACGCTAGTCGGGTAGTAATCTCCCGGAACAGTCCTGATAGGAAGGCCGCCCCCCGGTCTGTGTGCAGACGGTTTACCCGCCCATACCGACACACTATTCCGGTTAGGAAACAGTTGGCCGCGGTTTGCGCAGTGGAGTCTTTTGTGATGAAAGCCTCCGGCCAACCTGTTAGTAGGTCTATGAAGGTCATGATATACTTTGACCCATCCCTAGCCCTCTTTAGTGGCCCGATGAAATCACACTGTACCACCTCAAAGGGTCGAGTCGGCCTCTCCCAAGACTTAGCTAAGGCCTTGAAATGTGGGGCCCGTCTCCTTAGAGAGCAGGTTTCACAGGCCTTCACATAGTCTGCTATGTCGGCGTTCATGTTTCGCCAGTAGAATCTGTCAGAGATTTTGGTAGTGAGATTACTGATACCCACATGTCCTCCAGCTAAGATATCATTATGTAACAGTCTCAGGACTTTGGGAATTAACCTACCCGGAACTATCATGCGAGGTTTAAGTCTGACCAGTTGGTCTTGGTGTTTGTTATACCTTTTGACGTTGAACCTACAGAGCACCCCCGGTGCTACCATTCCCACAAAATCGGCTTGGTCCATTATTCGCCTAGCTTCAAGGGGATCTGTTGGTAGGTCTCCGTCCTGCAGGTAGTCTATCAATTGCGCGCACTCTGCATCTTGGAGTTGCGCGTTTATTACCGTAGCCACAGACAGCTCTTCATCCTGAACTTCGGCCTCAAATAACTCACATCCCACAGCGGGCTCATATTCTTCACCTGGGACATGTTCATGATAGACTCTAGACAAATAGTCCGGTAGAAAATGAGTCGCTCCTGGCTCATATATGATTTCAAAATCAAAATCTGATAGCGCTAAAGCCCACCGTCTCAGCCGGGCTGACGGGGCTTTGTAGGCACTCTGTAGCAGGGGGATCAACGGTTTGTGATCAGTCACTATTGTGATTTTAGCTCCCTGCAACATGTCCTCATAGTTCTTAATGCCTTTAATCACTGCCAGAGCCTCTTTTTCTGTTACCGAATAATTTAATTCGGCGTCACGGAGGGTACACCCCCAGAAAGCAACCGGACGGTAGATTTCATCTAGTTTATGACAAACCGCTGCACCGCACGCGGCGTCTGATGCATCAGTTAGCAGATAGAAATGCCCTCCTATATCTGGATGAATTAGTAAGGGCGGCGAGGTGAGCAGTTTCTTTAACTGTTGAAACGCTTCCTCGCAGGCCTCTGTCCACTCAAAATAGACTTCTTTCTTTAACAGCCGGTTTAAGGGCTTTGCTAGATCAGCGAAATTAGGGACAAACGATCGGTAGTAGTTACACAGTCCCAGAAAGGATTTAATAGTTTTCACATTATGTGGACGGTTAAAGGCTGTAATCTTTTCTGTGGTTACCCTTTGTGTAGCCACTCCTTCCGCGTTTACTACGTGGCCGAGGAAATTGATTTCACTGCGGCACCACTCACACTTTGACGGTTTCAGTTTGAGATTAGCTCTCGCCAAAGCTTGGAGAACCACCTCAACGCTCGCCAGGTGTTCTTCAAATGTAGTGTCGTAGACGATTACGTCGTCTAAATATGCTAAGCATGTTCTAGGAATCAATCCCCTTAGCGCTATGGCCATTACCTTGGTAAACTGCCAAGGCGCGCCAACTAAGCCAAATGGTACACGCTTATACTGATACACACCCATCGGGGTTTCAAAAGCGGTATATTTTCTACTGTCTTCTTCGATTACACACTGATGATAGCCGCTCAACAGATCTAAAGCTGTCCACATAGTGGGTTTCTTGTAAGCCATATATAGGAAAAGCGAGCGAGCTGTGGGCATGGGGAATTTATCTTTAAAAGTGACTTGATTAAGCATGCGAAAGTCTGTACAGAGCCTAGGTTTGCCATCTTTCTTCTGCACTACCACCAGCGGGCTTCGCCAAGCCGATTCGCTGGGCTCTATGACACCTATATCTATGAGTTGCCTAACCTGTTCATCGATGATATCCATTTTCTGTGGAGAGTATCGGTATGGTCTAGAACTTATGACTCCCTGCGACTCATCCACAATGATTCTCATCGGCGCTATTTCACAGTGACCCAACTCTTCCATTGAGAACGCTAGTGCATTCCTGTTGTTATTAAGCATTTGTCTAAACCTTACCTGTTGTTCTTCGTTTAAGCACGACTCGGTTAGATCTATTTTACTTACATTTTCATCCATTTTACCTCGGGATTTCTCCTCAGAGGTTTGGCTTTCCATTTGCACTGCGTCTTTCATTACTTCTACAGAAATCCTACAGATGGACATTGGGGTCTCTGTTTTAGTTAGATAACACAAGTCTAGGAACTCTTCTATCTGATCTTGGTTTACCTCAGGCACTGCGCATTCTTCTGCAAAAGCTAACACTTCCTGGGGAGTGATTTCTTGCATTTCATCTAGCGGATTCATGACTTTGATCCACCACTGACTTCCCACCGTATTCACGCACCCCTCCACTAGGACCGGGGCAGTGACTGCTGGTGCGCAGTAAGCGACTGGCGAGTCCAATCCCAGCGGCTCTCGGGTGGTAACCGGTATGATGCATTCATTTCCCGGTGGAATTTTCACTGTTTCTTTGCTGACTATAGGGTTTCCACAAAACACTTCTATCTTTGCGCCTGGTAGAGATAAATCTGATCGAAGCACTGTTAATAAGTTTCTACCGATTACTATTAGGTGGCATAGATCGTCCACTATGTTGAAATCATAGCAGACCACCGATCCCTGGATTGAAAACTTACATCTAATTTGTTCTAGTATTACTTGAGACGAGTTGTCTGCCAAACTGATGTTTCCCTTCGATACCTTCCATTCATCTAAAATGCATTGTTTAGGGATCTGCCGTTTACAATGGGTGGACATGAAGCAATCGCTCGCTCCTGTGTCTACTAAAGATCTAACCTCCTTCTGATCATTAAATCTTAACGTTAAGAAAAATGCTTCGTCTCCTATCTCTCTCCTAGCCGGTCCGTCCACTGCGCCTAATTCTATCGTGGAATGAACGGACCCCTCCTCTAGTTTCCCTGACTCTTTTGTTCTGTGCCACTGGCTTTACTATCTTTGTACATCCGCGGGGGTTTTTCCCTCAATCTATTCTTTAGCCACAAGCACGCTTCTGTGGAGTGACCGTGTTGTTGGTGAATGATACAAAACTTACTTTCATCAAAAGGTAGCCTGGGTCTTTCCACTTTCTGCTGAGTTGGCGGGTTCTTTCCTTTGTCTGCCTCTCTGTTCGGGGCGGTATTGGGTTTAGTCTTCTGATCTGAATTTCTTTCACCTTTCTGATTTTCATACCTATCTTTTCTCTCATAACCTTGCTGTTTATAGTTACCACTACTCTGGGGAGCTCCGCTTTGCCCTGGTTTTGGTTTCTGAAACCATGGAGCGGCCTCCAGTCGGGCCAGCACCACTCCAAACCGTTCGGAGATGGAGTTTAGGGCCGCGGTCTCCTCCGATGCTTGGCTTCCAGCCAGTTCGCTCACTGCATTGGATATTTTGGTTCCCCCTTTGCCTTTGTCCAACGACTCTAGTCTCGTTGCACAATCCACCGCTTCGGTGAACGACTTAGGGTCCAATATAGCTACTTGTCTGGCCACACCCTGTTTTAATCCCTCTAAAAACACAGCTAACATCATACTTTCGCTTGCTTCTGCTTTAACCTGTTTTTGTTTCAGGACACCTGCAAATTCGATCACGCTCTGGTCTTTTCCTTGTTTAAGGCCACAGAACTCTGCGTGTTTCTGCCACTTAGCTCTTCGATCGCCGAAGATCTTTGTCATTTGAGTTTCTAATTTCTCAAATGTACCTTTCTCGCTTTCAGCTAAGGCTCCTGCCCAGTCATCTGCCCGTCCCTTCAGGCCTAATAGCGTCATATTCAGGAGATGGGCGTCCGACCAATCATAGATAGCTTTCAGTCGCTTCAGTTCCCTGAAATACTTTTCTATCTGCTCATCCTCCTTCCCACTAAACCATGGTAATCTAATATTTGGTCCCCTTTGATGACCATTGTGGGACGTTTCCCGCACTGGCGGGGGTACTTGGCCCCATGCCATTCTTAGCTGTGGAAAAAGATCCCAGATATTTGGCTGGTTCGGCGGGTTTGGAGGATTGTTCTGACCTGGTGGGCCCGGCGGACCTGGCGGTCCCGGTGGGCCGGGCGGTGGAGGATTCGGCGGATTCGGGGGGTTGTTCTGACCTGGCGTTCCCGGTGACCCGGGCGGTGGATTTGGGGGGTTATTCTGGCCTTGTGGGCCCGGCGGGTTGGGTTGATTCGGAGGGGGATTATTAATAAGGTTTTGAGGAGGGTTGTTGAGTTGGTTTTGAAGTTGGTTATTAATAAGGTTTTGAGGAGGGTTGTTGAGAAGGTTTTGAGGAGGGTTAGGCCCTTGTGGGTTGGCCTGATTATCCTGGCCTCCCTGGACCTGCTGATTAAGAGGAGGAATAAGTCCTTGAGGGTTGGCCTGATCGTTCTGACCCCCTTGAACTTGTTGATTAAGGGGAGGGTTGGCCTGATTACCTTGGCCTCCTTGGGCCTGTTGATTAAGAGGAGGGTTAGCCTGATTACCTTGGCCTCCTTGGGCCTGTTGACCCTGTTGGTTTCCCCCTCCTCCTTGACCTGCCTGTATAGGGGCTCCCATTGCCTGCCTTATGAAAGGGTACAATATATTTTGTTGTATGGGCCCAAGGTCTATCCCGCCTCCTGCCGGCACGCCTCGGCCCGGCTGCTGGATTAGGATCTGGCCATTCCCATTGTTTTGTTGAGGTCCCCCAGGGTTCATCCCACGGTTAGGATGCCATGCCCCCAGATCTACACCCCCAGCTCCCCCTTCACCGGGTTGCTGGCGTTGATCTCTATCCTCTCTTTCTTCTACTAGATCCATTAAAGGAACGCCTCCTTCCGCCATATTATTTTCGTGGAGGTTTTGTATATCGTGATCGTCCCACTGTTCTTTCACAGGTATTTCTTCTACACTAATTTCGTCCTCACTTTCTGGTTTAGCTTTCTTACCTGTGTCTAAAACATCCTCGGTAATAAGTTCGTATGAAGACGAGGTTGATTTATCTTCTCTAGCTAATTTTCTATCAGGACTACCCCCTCTGACATCTGCGGCTGCTTGTTCTGTCTCGCTATTTTCTTCCTCGTACTCGTCCTCGTATTCTTCATACGATTCATGAGTTAGAGTGTTAAAATCTTGTGCTTTAAGCGTTACATTTTCTTCACTATCCTGATCGCTTAGCCTCTCTAAATCTATGTGCTTTTCGGGGCTTGAGTCTGCCCACTGCTTTAATATTTCGGCTGGATCAAAGGCCCGAGCTTCCGCTCTTTTACCAGCTTGGTCTAAGTTCGTTTCTACACCGTAAGTTAATCGATAGGGTTGTAAATTGCCTACTTTCTCGCTGTTTCCCTCTGTTTCCCTTCCCACTCCCCTATCCCCTCCTACTGTTTTTCCTTTAGCTACAGTGGAATAAGGAATGGACGCCCCCGGGTTGGGGTGAGTTGGTGTTACCAGTGGGTGACTGATAAACTCAAGTCGTTGGGGTAATGGATAGGTGAGAGAGCTCCCATCAGGTAGGATTACCGGGTTTTCGGGGCGTTTTCCCCCTGATGGGCTGGAGTTATCCGCGGTGTTTAGTCGTTGTTTTAGGTTTCCTGAAGAAAATAGGTTATCTTCATTGGAAACTTCCTGTTCGCTTTCACCTCCCGCAGCAGGTAGTAAACGATAAGGAACACCTTGGTTACACCACGGGTTGTTCACATCGGATTCACAGGTGGAGCGAGAGCTAGTACCAGTTTCGTGGTCCGTAGGTGGTACGTACCCTGGGTTCCAATATTGCTGATATTCCGTGAGACGGTTCTTCCCTTCAACTCGTCCCGAGTGTGTTAGGGTTTCAAGTCCTTCGTCAAGAACCGGCCTATCTTTGGACCCTAGGTGCCAGGGAAATGGTTTACCTTTGCCACGGGTTTGGTAATTTTGTGCACCTTCGGGGCAGAGCTGCTTGGGTCTGGCTGCGACCTCCTGTCTCTGTGCTTCCCCGTCTAAGGGATTACCTACCAGGTGGCGGTTTTCCACATTCCCTGTATATGATGTTGACACATCGTGTCCTGTGGGCCGCAAAGATTGAGGCTTGGGGTTAGAGGAAGCCTCAAAGTCACCGGTGGCTGACATCAAGGATGAGCAAAACGGCACAAGTCATGTTTCGGGTAATCTCCACCAAATGAACTATTGTTAATGTTTGATTTAAGACTGCGTGAGGTTTGTGTATATCTAAGTCTCCATGAGTCGTTTGTCCAGAATGCCTGAGTAATTCAGACTGCGTTTAAAGTTTGTCCGTCCACTTCCCAATAGTTCAAAAGAAATGAACGATGAGGGAGCTTCTTAATATGAAAGGGTTTTTATTCAATAAACATCTCATCCCGAGTCAAAGCCACCATGTATAAGTCTTCATCAGTCCACCTCCCATCTCCTATCAGCAATCAACCACATTTAGAACACGAGTTGCTCCAACACCTTCTAGACCATTCTAGTACTCAGCTCTATCACAATCCTATGTCCGAGGTAGTTGATATTGGTAAACTCCAGTCTGTTACACGGGAGCCGATGTACTTACTCCAGGTATAACTCCTTGGCTAAACTTACTTAGCTGATGTTCTCACTAAACTAAGTGACTACTAACTCCTAACTAACTAACTGCTCGCTCCCTACCTTGCAACGCCTTTTATATTGGTTAACAGGTGGCGCTAGGAGCGCAAGATATTTCTTCTAGAAGTAGACTAGAAGTAGACTTGCTAAGCCTGATCCTTGACGGATTATATAACACGAGAATATATTAAAAGTGCTAAGCTATTAGTACAGGACCTCTTACACAAGTTACAGGGTTCCAACTGTACAGGGAAAACAGGGAAAAGGGTGAAATAAACTCCCGCCGGGAAAACACAGGGAATTTCGAAATTTGACTAAAACAGGAATTCAGCAGATTGCACTTTCCAAAGAATAAAATTTCAATTCCTTTTCGGAGAATTCATATATATTTAATAATATTTCTAAACTTGTAAACTTTGAGATCAGAAAAGAAAGTGACAGGGAAAACCATGGGACAAGGAAAACTCAGGAAAATTACCACAGGGAATGTTAGTGGGGACCCTGTCTAATAAGAACTATACAATTTAATGCTCAATTCATATTCTACAGGTTATTAAGGTAAAATCATGTTTTTCAGATGTACGTGAGTCCCATCCTTAGCCAAGGACATCATTTAGTCTGCCACGAAAGAAATAAATGACTCTGGGACGTACCCTAAAACAACTCAGAACGACCACTGATTCCGACTGGAGATGTGTCTCCCCCATTACCCCTCTATGGTCTGATGTAGGCCCAGTTTGTTTCACCCTGGCCTAGATCTAGCCTGGCCTTTTACTACCAGTCTAAATACCCCGACTGGTCGTAAATCAGCGCACGTCTAATAGGGAGGGTCAGCAACTGGGCGGCAGCAACGGTTTACTTTTGTCCATTTATCTATGTTTTTTTTTGTTTTTTTTTATTTCAAAATTCGATTCCTGTGGATTACAAGTTCTTCCATCGAATTACATAAATACATCTATTCAAAAAAACAAATTATACACACAGGTAACATATATTATAAGTGTAGGTTAGCAGATAGTTATCATACATCTAGATTCATAGTTTTTATAAGATTTTTAAATCTTACACGGTCTGTGACAGTTTGAATACTGGAATGCAGTTTATTCCATTCGTTTAGCCCTCTTACATATGGGCTCTTCTGTATTTTTGTATACCTTGTAAAGTGAGTTTTCATTTTCACCTTTGATGTACTCCTCAAATTCTTGCCATGTTTTAGGGATGTAAGATTTTCAGATATTTGTCTGATTTCAGACAAATATCACCCTGACCCTTACTAACATATCTGATTTCTTTAATGACAAGAGAGGGAAAGGAGCTCTTCAGTTGTTGTTGTTTTCTAGATTTTCTAATTTAATTATTTCTTTTTCTTTTTTTACTGTTTCCAAGTTGGAATTGAATGCAAATTTTAATTTGTTTCAATCCATTAATGTCGGTCATAGACAGATTCACTATCCAAGGTAAATGACGTACCCATCTTAATCTGATGCAAAATTTGCCTGTCAGGAACACACATTCAGTTTTAAATATTAGTTTACAAAATTTTGTCACTTTTGAGCACCATATAGCTGTTGGTTCCTTTAAGCATGAACAGGCTATACCACCCATATAATACGTACCGTCCATTGGGCCCATGTCCCGCCCTTGGTAAATAGCCCGAAAATCAGATAATTCATATAATAGGGACATTTTTTTCTGACCGCCAATATGCCACTTCGATATCCCATCGTATACGTATTACTGAACATCAGACGCCCAGAAATGGAGTCAATCATTGATCCCATTTTTAGATTTTCTTTTTCTATCTTTATTTTTTTGTGTGTGTGTATGTTTTTTTCACATTAGCAATTTTCAGATTCCAGGGTAAACGTCAATCTATAGACGTCAATAACTGTATATGTTCGGCAGAAATGGGCGCCGCTCTGCATCATAGGTCCATTATTTTATATAGCAGAAAATAAATGGTTCCATCATTTTGATATCGGCCATCTATATAGGCTCAGCATTTTTCAATGCGCTGAGATAATATCAGATCATACATATTCCTGGCGGAACTGTCTGTCTATACATTAACCGAGGGATTGGCAGCCCGGGCCACTCCTTAAAAATGATATTTCTTACCCAGTGGGTGGCCACAATAACAGGCCACTTGGGAGGTCTTAAATATTTTTAAAAATTATTTTCTTTGAGTAGCCTAGGGAATCCTTGAAACCCTTGGCTTTGGTAAAAGAAAAAAAAATAATCCAAAAAGTGGGGAAAAAAAAAACACTTCAGAGTCGGCCTTTAAATTATGAGTCAGGAAACAGGAAACGCATTTATTTTTTTTATTTTTTTTTTTAAAGATGGCCTCGTGATGAAATATGTATGGCCCATACGTCTCCCAATCATTCTGTTTCAACTTTCATTATTCCGGCTAGAACCAATGAAATGGAATATTGTTCAATTTCTTAGTGGTATTTTCTTTAGCCTGGACGCAACGTATTCATTTTCAAAGAGAAATATGATATATTCGTTCATCTACTGAACTGTGAGTCATTGAAAAAATAGTGTTTTAAATGTTAATTTATGTAATACATGTAAATCGATACCCCACGTCATAATGCAGTGTCCGAAATTAAGGTTTAAATCTGTGCACTTGCTGGGTGCATAGCTTTGAAATGTGTGCACCTGGGACCCTTTCACTGCACCCTCAGTGACATAAGGCTATTATTTCATGTAAAATGTGTGCATCTGCCGGGTGCATACTATTAAAAAGCATGCATCCTGCTGCAAATACATGCACCCCGGGTGCAGGGTGCACCCTTAATTTCGGACACGGTAATGATATTATCAGCAGAGCAGACAAGACCAGCCATAACTTAATATGAGTATCCGAAATCATGGGTATGTGACTGGTAGGGGTATCATGTGGGCCTATGATATTATATACCAGTGAGGCAGCTTTATAAAGAGGGCATTGAGTCCCACTGCTACAAATAGGCATCTCATCTCATAAATTTGGTCACCGCCCAAGTGGCATAAAACTAGCTTAAAACCATTACCTTGTGCAGTCTTGAAAGAACCTAGAAGGGTTAGCTGGACGTTAAACTACCCCAACAAACAAACCGTACACATCATTGTTTTTACAAACATGTGCACTTAGCTTGGAAACCGCCCCTCAAAAACGTTCACACACATTTCTGTGCTCACATCCAATCCCCTATGTTTTATCTGGTGAATCTTTTCACACACACCGCTATATAAGTGCTAACACAGTGACTATGGTAAGTCAGATATAGCAGGCCACCACACCTACTTATAGAGTCATACCAGACTCCGTGTTTACCACTTGAGTACATAAAACAGATAGAAGCTGCTCTGGATCAATCATTTGCGTGCATTTAGATTAGAGTCATATTATGGGGGTGGGCGGACGTAAATGTAATATACATGTATGCTCATTTTTTTATTTTCTTTTTTAATTAACATTTCTATTAACTGGCCCACGTTCGGTATAAACAGGAGAATGTATATTCTACTTTAGCATGGCTTCTAGCATTATATTCTTTGATAAACCAGTGTCCGAAATTAAGGATTATTTTTGTGCACACATCGGGTGCATAGCCGCAAAAAGTATGCACCCGGCCACACTATCTTGCATCTTTTCTTCAATTAGGCATTTACTAGACAGGAAAAGCTATGCATCACCGGGTGCACAGGCCTAAAAAGCATGCACCCTACAACAAAATCATGCACCTCGGGTGCAGGGTGCACCCTTAATTTCGGACACTGTAAACCTATATATCCTTGCAAGCAGAAATTTTCTTTTTCTTTTTTATAATCGACTTTTTGAAACAAAAACAAAAATACACCATTAAATTGAACTATTTTCCTTTTATCGCCTGGACAATCTCAAATATGTCTTTCACTTGTTCAATAAATTTCATTTTGTGTGCGTAGTCATGCCCGGTTTTAGTTCTTCATTTTTATCGGGACTCTTACTGAAATAACCTCATTGCCATTTAACTGCTTTTAGCTCAAGTTGTCAGGTTGATTATAAATAACTACAGTTTTAGTACTTTCATTTTTTGTTAAGAATAAATAAAACCATTGTGTCGGTGCTGCAGAGAGACCAGGGGCCCAAGTATGCCTGGCACGGTGCAGGGCAGACTGGGGCTGTCAGAATCTGTGAGTGAACATAAAACCAAAGACTGAGTCAAGTGCTCCTAGCCCATATCTCTGGGTACACAGGGCTCTAACCAGCCCACTCCCCCCACTTAGTGCCACTCGGCCATATGCTTCTTATAGTCTTTCTGGCATTTTTCCTCGTATTGCTCGGCGAAGCCAGTCTTCCATGCACGAAGGCTATTACATTGTAGTGATCTAAATAGCCATTGTACTAAATAACACAATCAGGGATATTCGTAGAAAACATCCCAAATGGTGTAACTTGCCAAAGGTTAGGGGAACATTTGTCCAAAATCATAAGCTATGTAGTACGAAATTTCGGTGAAATATAGAGCTCAGCTACATTAATTGGAATTCAGGGATGTAAGTTTTCAGATTTTAATCTGATTTCAGATTTTTTCACATCGTCACCTCAAATAATAATTTTCAAACTGAATTCCTTACAATAAGTTACATGACGTTTTATGGTATTTTAAGATTATTCTAAATTTTCTCTTTGGGGTTTCAGATTTTTTCGTTAACCCTAACTTACATCCCTGGGAATTGCCCTTTTATGGTCAGTTTAGTGATCTCAACCGTGTTCATCAGAGTCTAATGCCGCGTTCCGCAGTCTTAGAATGAGGCGGAATATCCGTGAGATAATCTAGCCCACTAGACTAGAAACAATATTCGGTTATGTCGTATTATTATTTAGAGAAATATTTGACGAAGACATGTGGAAACAAATAGAGTAAGATGCATGAAACGTCAACATGTTATGATTGATGAAATACATGGTTTCCAAGACATTGTACATACCACTGTCTGAATCTATTCGCTATCCAGGATACCATATCTCCTTATCTCCACTAACGAGATCTTTGACAAGTATTACACTTGTCAAAGTTGATAATATCATACATGGTCTTTTGTACCTAGTATAGCACTGTAAGCATTACCGTTATCTAATGTAATGGCTATCAGACTGTCAAATCTCAGTAAATATAATTATCAATTTTCAAGCACACTCTAGATAAAGCTTACAATTACGAAACTATTGAGAATATATTAAAGCAGATGTGTGTTATAGTTTCAATATAACAGAGATTATTGTATGGATAATTATATAGTTTTCCCGTTTAATCATTTATCAAAATTCGCCTACTCCATTTATATGTTGTTTTTGTGTCAACTGTACAATTCATCGGAAGAACTTTATCTATGTAAAGAGATGATGGAATAAATGTAAAAATATAAAAAAAATCTCGGATACCACATCTCTGCACAAACAGGTTCCTTCCCAACCTCCACCCCTTACCAAGCACCGCCATATGCTTCACATCCCGGTGGTAGAGTCCTCTCAACCTCTCCCGGCGTTCCACTGACCCCAATTCACATTGACCTTGACCCTTGGCCTAGAATGGGCCGAAGGTGATGTGAAGGTCACGTTGGGGTCAGAGGTCATAGTGTTTACTATGGGGCCTGTAGTGGTGGTGCTGGGTGTCAAGATTCACGTCTTCAGAACTTCCTGTATACGACACATTTAATATTAAGAAACTTTTGTTTTGAAAAAAGAGAAGTATGCCCTTTTTGTGGTGTTTCAGCTGGGCAAGTACACACTAGGGGCTTTCCTAAAACCTTATACACTGCTCAATAAAAGCACTAGCCCGGATCAAAGTTTACTAGACTAGATCAGTTTTTTTATTCAAAAAGCAATCTTTACATACAAATTAGTCAAAATGGAACTCTTCAATTATGAAATTGCGCTAGCCCGGCTAGTTGCTCAGAAAAAGCACTAGTCTGGCAGGGTTTATACTAGTAACGGGTATATGTAACTCTTATGTTAAGGTCAATCCCTGCATACAATAGGGCCTTTATAATTTGTGTGTGTCTGTTTTTTTTTTTTTTTTTTTTTTTTTTAACATATTAATTTATCCTTGTTAGGGGTCAGATAGAACCTGGTGCTACCCCCTCCAATACGGCCATAACTTAAGTATTCATTAGTCCAGTCGGTGGGTAATTTATCCGACTCTTATCATGTGAGTTTCCTCATCAAACAGTGTATCCCAAAACTTCCTGGAACATCGGAAATGTTGTCAACGGGCATTTATATGTCATATCGGATATTTAAGAAATAAAGCAATCTGTCAAAGAATCTAGAAGGCCATGTGTGACATAAAATGATCTTTACAATGTCATTTTGCGATGTTGATAATTTTAGGAATATTTTGTGATAACCGTTCATTTCTCTGCATTGTCTTGTTACAATTTCAGTCTAGCCTGAAGATTTATTCAGTTAACAAGTTAGTTGTGAATGAAACGAAAATCTAGAAAACATTTGAACATTGATTGTAACTGTAAGCGTTGATGTCCTCTGTTACGTTAGATGGAACACAGAGTGCTGGTTATGTAGAGTCACACACACACTCAGTAAAAACGAGAAACACCACTGTAAGTCGATACTACCAAAGGAAGCTTTTAATTTGATACCCTCGTTGTATGGAGAAAAATGGTCGAGTCACTTTTTAGGTTCAGAATTAGGACTCTAATGGTTGCCTGTCGGATTCGAAAAAGCTTTGGCATTAAGTTAACTGTCTTTGAAAAGCAAATCTTGAGTTGTCAACGTCTTGCGAGTTCCCTCCACATTATTGGCCTAGATGTCTTTGTTCAAAATAGATGTAAAAATAATAACAATAGATACAAATTTATAAAAACAGGACAGGGAAATCTCAGGGAAAACACAGGGAATATGAAAATTGGTACCCTGTAAAAATGGAAGCAGATTACCGCAACATCCCAATACACCCCTAACAACTGTTGACTATCCTTTTCAGCAACCTTTGTATTAACATTCAACTGTTACATGTTCAGAATGTAATTCCTGTAGAATTGTTGTCTTACCTTGCCTCTTTGTATTTTTCAGGTGAGTTTACCCTATACTTCTTTGACACGTGCGGTACCCTTTCACCATTTGGTAATGTATACAATTCGTCCTAGTTGTATTGGATGCGTTTCCTGATTGTTAATTGCCCCGGCAGTACGAGCATTGCTTAATTTAATTCGACTTGGGACATGCCATTTAGTGACAAGCGAAAAGAGGTTTACTAAAAATTGGCATTGACAGGGAAATCACTCTACTGGAATTTCCTAGAACAAAATTTCGGGTATCAGAAACAATGTCCCTCATTTCCCCATAGAGGCGTGGCCCTTTCAGAAGAGGACCATCACTTATCAACACTGAGGAGACCACTGAGGAGACCCTCACATAGTAAGCCCAGAGAGCAAATTTAATCTAAAAAATTACATACTCTGTCCAGGGTTGCCACTGTTCAGGGAAAAGTCAGTTTTTTCAAGGTCAGGGAAAAGTCAGGGAATTTTGGAATTGGTCAGGGAAAACTGGAATTTTTAAAAAGATCAGGGAAAATTGATCCTGGTCAGGGAAAAAAAATGAAATTTCCAAACCCATGAGTTAGCAGCGGGCCAACTTTGACACTCTCAAAATCTGGGTATTTCTGGTTGTCATGCAAACTAACAATAGAATTATGTAAATTGTGGCCTCCTGATAGGTGTGTTGAGATTTTAAGGGGCATTGATGTGAGCCAGGAGCACGGCCTTGGCTACAGGAGTTGCTAAGAAAAAATTGAGGTATTGTGGTTTGAAGGTTCCAGCCTAAATTGACAGAAAGTACTGTTCTATGGGTATTTTAAGGCTGTTTATTGAAACAATCTTCTTATCTTATTAGTCAGGGAAAAATGAAATTCGTCAGGGAAAAGTCAGGGAAATGTCAGGGAATTTCAACGTCTCTTGTAAGTGGCAACTCTGCTGTCAGTCGGTACACAGCAGGCTAGAAAAATCTGCGTGTCCATGTGTCCTCGACGACCAGAAATGGGCGTGGACGACCAGAAAATGATTTCTGGTCGTCCTCCTGATGACCACATATTATTTTGTGGAAATAAATGGTATTTACTCCTGAAAAGATCAGCCCTTTGTCCATTTCAATAGCTGTTTAAAATTTAAACTGTTCCAGTATTGTGGACGATCTACAACTATGTGTTTACGACCAGATTTTTATTATTGGTCGTCCTCGTACAACTACAAAATTGGACGAATTTCCCTAGCCTGTACAGGAAACAAACTTTTTCTCAGGGTGGCCCTAGGCCCGGCGGCTAGTTCTGTCCGACTGGCCTGCCGGACGTCAACCCTCCCCTCCCCCTCTTATCATCATCCACCGACCATAACCTGACAAGACTGGGGCGGGTACCAACTATAATCTGGTCTGTAGGGTGGGGATCCAAAGCAGTGTTAGGAACTAACTTTTTAGGCTGCCGGCCAACAGGGCCGATTTTTCCAAAATACAGTTGGTCCATACTTTTTTTTGTAGGCTAACTGCTCTCATAAGTGGCAACGAAAAACATGTAAAATATGTTCAGAAAAAATAGATAAAAGGTTATTTGAATAACAATGTTAGAAAAAAAAAAGAAATCATTGCCTTAGTCCTAAATGTTGTTTTCCCTAGCTCCTTCTCAAATTAGACTTTAAAGTAGTAATTGTTTATTATTTTTCATCAGTTCGGAGTGGAAACACTGATTTATAAATACGATGTCCGCCGATTTGACGTAAAACTAGCTTAAAAGCATTACCCTGTGCAGTCTAGAAAGAACCCTGAAGGGTTGGCCGGACGTTAAACTACCCCAACAAACAAACAAATTATAAATACGAGTCCTTCCAGGCACATGCAAAAACAATACCATCAGCTCAAGACAACAGCCCAGAGGGGAACCCACATATACAGATTTCTGTCATAGATTTGAACAAAATGCGTTTTTCTCCGTTTGGTTGTAAGAGCCCCCAGGTTGCTCTCAGGGCAGTAGATCTTTGTTGGCCCCCTGTCACTCGAGCCGGGGCGTGGAGACGGAGAGTCCAGACAGACCCTGTGTAGACCCTGTGACTCAGTTCACTGTGGAGGGGGACTCTGTCGTCCTGACCCTCCATGGCCTGCTGGGGCGGTAAAACCTCTGATTTAGACCAGGTTGTAAACAGAGGCTTAGCATGGAAATGTAGGGGTGTCTGAATTTAGCAATGAAATAATCTGGCTGAAGAATATGAAAAAATTTTAGAATTTTGTGAATCAGTGTTCGAAATTAAGGATTTTTTCTATGCACACATCGGGTGCATATAGGGCACCAAAATCATGCACCCGGTAATTTTTCTATGTGCACACTACAATATAACGGTATCAAAACCAGACATAATCAATGCACCCGCCGGTTGCATGGCTCTACAAAAGTGTGCACCCTTCAGTGCTGATAAATTGTGCGCACCGGGTGCAGGGTGCACCCTTAATTTCGAACACTGTAAATATATATATAAAAAAAGATTCAAATGGATAAATTTGAAATTTTACCAATCTTTACCTTAACCCATGCAAGGCACATTGTGAATTGTTTCTTGGCCAGAGGATGGCACAATATATATTGCTTCGAAATGAGATCACTAAAACACCAATTTATCGTAAAAGTCAAAGAAAACGTACTGAAATATTGTACTATTGATATTCTTTATATTCCCCATGCACACACACGACACATTACTAATTTGATATAGTTAGACTTTCAGTAAAAGTTTGATTCTTTTTAGGATGACAAAAACCAATTTATGCTCGAATAAGGGTTTTTCTAAATCAGGGGTTTTACCCCTTTCCCCTTGTTAGATTCCACGCCCCCGGGCACCCTTCTACTATTCGGGGAACGTCCGGGGTGCACCTTATCTGGTACATCAAGAAATGGCGGGGGGGGGGGGGGGGGGGACTCAGGCCATGGGCTCGGATTCCATGTGTTCATATCCAGGATATAAAGTCCCATGTTGGAATGCTTGTCATGGTCTTTTGTACCTTAAACAGTGTGATGTTTTTCACTACATCTGTGAAAATATTGATCCAAACTTGTTTGTAATAAATGTTTTAATGTGTCCACTTCCCCGATGCATAGACAAGTATGCACATAGCTGCATAGATTTGAAAGTTGTGCATTTGGCAGCCAAATGATACTTAGGCTACGGAGTAGGTTAGGGAAATATTTGAATACAATATATGTGAACTTAGAACTATATTTCTCTAATCATAAATATTGAAATTTTCTCTGTTTCCCTAAAAATAGGACCAAAAGAGGGGAACTTGCATCTTTTATCCAGTCTTTTCTTGGTCAGTCACGATAGATCTTAATCAGTCAGTAATTTATGGCCAGCAGTTTTATATCATGGAGTTCAATAACTTAGCAGGAGTGCGTCTAAAAACGGCTAGAAACTTAAGATTCTTCGGAGATACAAAAGAATGAATGCTATGTGTCTTTTGCCCAGAATTGAACTCAGGATCTTTGGATCTTTGGATCAGTGGACCACCACGCCTCTGACTTCACCACTACTCGGTCTCTATGTAAAAATCACTATACTCCCTACCCGTACCCCCCGTGGGGACCCGGGATGGGGGTTCCTCCAGGATCTCCCTGGAAAGAATAGGTTCCTACCCCTTTGCTGATCATAAGAGGTGACAAATGGGGACCCTGTTCCCCCAAGAAGGTCATCAAAGGCCAGGTGTGTGGTGCCCTTTCTATGGGACATTGCACATAAAAGACCCCTTGCCACTCTTTTGAAAAGATTAGGGTATTGAACCCAGTGGCAGGTTTCTTCTAAATCATATCGTAGATATGATCACCCAAAGCTGAAAAGCATTACCTTTTGCAGTCTGGAAAGAACCCTGTGTGGTTGGCCGTATGTTAAACTACCCCGACAAACAACAACCAATTCACCATTACTCCATATAAAATCCCTGTACTCCCTACCCGTACGATACCAGCCTACAAACGACATCTCGGGCCAAAGTCCTCGTCCCCGGGCCTTTTGAAACCCTAAGCAGGGACACGGTTTGTGTACGTCTTTTGGTGCCGAGGTCCCAAGACAAGCGCAGCATTGTGTTTGTTTACCTGTTTTTCTAAGTCAGATGCCGTCATCCCCCCCCCCTCCCCCCCCCAAGCCTTAAGCACGTGACCTTTCTGTCACGTGGTCACAGGTAAGACCCAGGAGTGGGCCCCCAGGTGTGTTTATAGTCATATTTTTATTTTCTGTCCTTGCATACTTCTTTTCTGGATTGGTTTCCATTTACAGAAGTGACTATTCCATGTTCCCCTTGTAAGAAAATATTTATTAACAAATAGCATTCTAAGAGAGTCTCTATTCCCATGATATTCTCGTTCTTTTCCATCATAGTCCTTTCAGGGATATTATCATAACAGGGTGCCCACGCAAGTCTTAAAAGGTCTAAAATTGATTTTCTCAAATTTAAAGCCTTAAAAAGGTCTTAAATTTTACGTTTTTCTTGCATGAGGTCTCAAAAAAGTCTTAAATTTAATCTGATTAGGACATTAAATTCAAATGATAGGATAGGCAAAATTGTCTCTTTTCGCCGAGTGTCACTACATCTTGCGATCAAGTTTTTTTTGTAACCTGTGGCAAATTGGTCTTAAATTTGCCAAAAGTAGGTCTTAAATGGGTCTTAAAATGGTCTTAAATTGATTTTTAAAAAAGCGTGGGCACTGTATAAGATGCAAAGTTAAGAATATTTTGAGGGGCGTTTCTTTCTTTTCTCAAGATACTTTCGCCTCGTCCTCAAAAATCAAAACATAATCTTAATTTATGGGGATAAGCGATTTCCTATTGAGGCTTCAATAAATTCAATGTTGATCGTCACTTCTATCACGTATCTTTGTTCCCCCTACCTTGTCCTTTAAAATTTCTTTTTTTTTCATTATTTACATAAAGCTCTGTATACATGCAGGGTGGACGTGTGTGGCTTGCCAATGTGTCCTGCCCGCAGGCCGTCTTAGACTGACTCGGTAATTTCTCCCCTAAACACACGGGGCTGAGTTTACAGAGTGTAACCTTACGTCGGTCCTGGGGCCTCGGGCACCCAGAACAAAGGGCCGACACACGGGGAGTGGACTAGAAGAACAGTCTGTTTTATTTATATGCTTATTTACCGATTAATTTGTTTAGGTCATTTACGTGCTGTCATTTTTAGTCAGATTAATATTATTTGAATGGATGCTGATGGTGTGGTAAATGTGTGCTCTGAAAAACAAATAATTATGTATATAATACATATACTCTAATTTTAAACATCGAGTAGTCCAGAATCAGACACTGGAGATGTCATGAAGGATGAAGGGGTGGCTTGTTTGTCTCCAAAGTTTTCTTATATCTGTAACCAACGAGTATACTCGTTGCTGTATCACAGCTTGAATCTCAATGTGGGATGATGTACATATCCCCCCTCTTACATAGTGGTTCATATATTCATGCCCGTAATATCAGGCATCATACCGTTCCTTTATTTTAAAGGAATTTCCTTTAAATTCCTTTATTTTTGTGAAAATAGGCAAAATTCCTTTATTTTCCTTTATTTTCGTGAAAAATTCCTTTAAATTCCTTTATTTTTTTTCTAGAGTAAGAAAACATCACATTATCTCATAAAATGCATAGAATTCCATATCATTAGCGATAAAATTGCAAAATTTTCTAGCCGTCGATCGATCCAGGTCGACGTGTCGATCGGCACGAGTCGCCGCATTGATCGACGTTAGTCGACGTTGGTCAACGCAGTGCTGCATAGAAAAAATCAACAGGAAGGCAGTCCTGTTCCAATATTATTTGCCTTATTTCATGTTTAAACTCTCTATAGTTCTCTAAATATTCCTTTAAAATTCCTTTATTTTTCCCAGAAATCCCTGCAAATTCCTTTAAATTCCTTTATTTTTACGAAAAAAACTTCCTTTAAATTCCTTTATTTTTTTGGGAGGGCAGTATGATGCCTGTAATATATATATTTCTAGTGGTATGGTGGTTATAGTTGAGCCCACTCTATGGCCGGTCCAGGGTTACGTGTGATTAACGCGGTGTTTGTGTTGATCAGGGCAGATTAAGGACCCCCGGATTAACGAGCTTATCCAGGCCTGATACCTCTGCCCCCTCCCCCTCCCCCCCCTCTCCCTCCCTCCCCCCCCCTCTCCCTCCCTCCCCCCCTCTCCCTCCCTCCCCCCTCTCCCTCCCTCCCCCCCTCTCCCTCCCTCCCCCCTCTCCCTCCCTCCCCCCTCTCTCCCTCTCCCTCTCCCCCCTACAGCTAGAACCACCATTACCACCCAGAACCGACCTTAAACCAGAGGCAGGGTAGCCACAGCACAGGGAACACAGAAAATGGCAAGCAAAAAAAAAAAAAAAAAAAAAAAAATCCCTGACAGGGAAATTTGCAAATTTTCCCAAAACACAGGGAAAACACGAGTAATTTCGTTCGGCCAAGTTCAGAAATACCTGATTCTCAAGATAATAGTCATTCAATGTTTTGCGGTTGGGTTGTCCAAAGTCCAGAGACTTTTAAATTTGAACAACTTGCTGGATATGACACAGGGTAATATTGCCGCGGGACAGGGGAATCTCAGGGAAAACAGGGCATTTAAAAATGGAATTTACGTTGGTACCTTGAGAGAACAGCTGGAGGACTATCCCAACATTACTGCAGAAAAATAAACTGATTTTGTGGAAAAAACACAACAGATATACTACTGCCAGGTGCGTAGCAAGCCTTAGAAACAAAGTACCAGTAAAACTGAGGGTATTCGTGGTAAGGGCATGTAAGGGTTCCAACCTACGTTTTTCGCCAATTTCTTATGTTATGTTCTTCATATATTTGGGGGGAAGTGAGAGGGTTGTTTTAGGTAAGTGAATATTGACTCTGAATCACAGATCTCAAATTTGGTAGGTGCCATCAGTTTCTTCAGAACACTTGTTGGACGCTTTGGATTCACCGACCCAGAGTCATACAAATAATAGTAGTAAAAGCACATCTGAAATAGTCTCCCTCATATATATTGCCCAGATAATTCCAGACCCATTCGAGATGTATACAGTGTATCATCATACTTTTGTGCAAAGTGGGCGTGAAATCGGGCCGAGTCCTTGTCCGATATGGGTGTGTTTGCACATTAAACAACCCGTACAGCTATGTCAATGTGTTTCCCTTTAATCCTTACATCAAGGATACCTAGAAAGGAACGATATGTTCGTGGCTGGTGGCGCTAGGACCAGGGGAGGGGGGAGGCGTGGTAAATCATCAGTATGGATCCATATGTAGGTATCGTGTGGGTCAAAACTTTTGGAAAATATGCACAGGTTCCTATATAAATCTAATGCATGAAAAGTAAGGATGGGGGGGGGGGGGGAGTACATCATGGAAAGCCCCATTTCATGATGTTACAAAGTGGATCTTTATACAGCGATGTGTCCCCCGAAACCCAATTTCTTACTGCTTTTGAAGATGGATACATATACAGGGGTCGAAATAAGGTCTAATTATTCAGGTTTAGTATGGCCCTTGTTATCAATTTTATTCAAAATATTGGATTTTCTGTGGGCCAGTCGAACCCCTCGACAACCCAATTTCTGGGGGGCCCGTTCCATTTCGACCCCTTCATATTGCTACCCCTACTGTAGATGAAATCTAAAAAGATATATACGCCTTGTAAGTTCTGCAAAAAGTGATAACCAGTCATTTTGTACTGATCTTTTTATCCTGATTAAAGACGTTTATTAATTAAAAACAAAGCAAATCAAAAAAGCAAGAAAGAAATCACATATTTTTAGTGGATTTTAAATAAGCTAATACAAACTAGTACTATCCCATATTTATAGTCCCCCCTGGCGACAGGCCTGTGGTAGTGGGATAGGTTGGAGTGAGGGAGTTGTCTGTGGGGATGGGGGGGGGGGTGTTGTTAGTAAACAGGTCAGGCTCGGGGAGCTGGGTACCAGTCATAATATTTACCTGCCGCTCCCCTATAGAGTGTTGGACTCTACCTGTCCCCAACTAGATCAACAGCACTGATAAAGTACGGGGAATGGACAACATCTCTACTTAATAAAATTAGTTAAGAACGATTGCTCAGAACCTACAATAAAATATAGTTGTGTACCTTTTCATTGAGTATCGTCATCATGAAGAAATCTGGTTTACAAAAAAAAAAAAAAAATTCCCGGCTGTTAAAGTGCTTAACTTGATTCTTTAAGAAATTGTCTTTCCTTTGGTTGGAACACAAATAAACACAGTGACGGTTCAGGTCTCTTGAATTTCCTGGTCCACCCAAGCGCAATAATGAATAAGTTGCGAGTTCTATGAACTAGAGCATATATTTCTATTATGCCACACAAATTTGGCACAGCTGATGTACTACTGGCACTTATGTACTACTGGCAGTTGGTCCAGGGCTTTAGTTGTAAGTCAGCCAATAAGGTGCTGGTCTACACTAACAGTGTGACTCAATAGGGTCACAGCTTGCTTCAGTATACCCAAAGACATAAAAATACCTGAGATACAACTCGCTCTTCACTCAAACCTATTCCTTGGTCAGTTTCTATTTTAGCAGAATGGTCTGCTGCTATCTGAAATTGAAGAGTTGTATAATGTATGCCTTGTATCCAAATAAAGAGGAAATTAACCCTAAAAAGAATACACCTAGCCAAAAATATGAATCATATTACTAGTGTGTTTGAGGTAACTACTGTTTAGACATTTCTGTACTTTTCTAGGCGCTTAGCGAGTTCTTGGAGAGACATATTGCTAAGATTAAGTAACATTTTGTAGATTAACTGGTCTTAATTAAATTGATCTTTAATGATTAATGTACTCCCAGAAACTATTGAGTACCATGAGTATGTTTTTTTTTCGTTTTTTTTTAATCCGTTTATTTATTCTGAAAATCCATTGGCCAAGGGCCGGTTTTCTTTGGGTTTACAGAGGACATAATGCGAGCTCAGGAACAATGACTCACTAGGTAACAACTTAGCAGCATGAGTTATACAGTGCAATGTTCAACGATAATTAACATAAGTATATATAAGTATATCATTATCATTAAGTAAAAATGGAAAAGGGGGGAGAAAGAAAGAAAGAAAGTAAGTAAGAAAGACAGGAGGGGACGCTAGAGTAAGTAAAAAAGACAAATACAATGACAACTTCAACAGTCCCCGTACCATTCGGCGAAGTACCAATTTACACATCGAAACTTATAGGCAATACTGGCTTAAGATTGTTTGGTTGTTTACCTGGTAGTGAACACAAATGAGATGCAGGCAACTTCTTCTCAATAATGCTTAATCTTATCCCCCAGGATGAGTTTCTGCTTAGCCTTAAAGGAGTCAATGTCCGCAGTATTTCTAAGCACCGGCAACAAACTGTTCCATGCTCTAGAGCCTGCATATTCTATACTTCTTTTGTAGACACTTAGCCGTGGTCTTCCAACTCTAAAGAGTGGGGCGTCATGTGCTCTTGTTCTGGCTACCCCCTCATCCAAGCGATGACCCTCCCTTGATCTCCTAAACATGAAGTTGAGAACATGGGCTTCCCTTCTATCTTTTAACAGAGCTGTTCGAGTTCTACTATGAGCTTCCATTGTCGAATACCTACCAGTTTCATTGAGACACAGACGTAAGCCCCTGTTTTGCAACCTCTGAATTTTACTCAAACATTTCTCATTAGCCCAGGCAAAAACCACATCACAATAGTCTAAATATGGGAGAACCATAGCCTTATATACTTTTGTCGCAGTAGGAACATCAAGAAATTTTCTGATTTTACTTAGCAAATACAATTTGTGAGCCACTGTTTGTATTACTGACGAAATATGCGGACCCATGCTGACAGTTTGATCCAGCGTGAAACCAAGATATTTGTAAGTTGGTACTCTCTGGATGGGCTTTCCTTTCACCACGATGCCAGTGCCATCAATATTCCGAATCTTCTGTCTAGTCCCAAACACCATTGTTTAAGTCTTACTTGAGTTGATACTTAGCTTGTTCCCATTACACCATTTAATAAAACCATCCATACATCCCTGCAGACGCTCAAGGGCCCGCTCATAAGAAGTATCGCTGGTATGAATAACCATGTCGTCCGCATATAAAAGCACCTTAGCCTCTACCTCGTTTACAAAGGCATCGTTGATATAGGCTATGAACAACAGTGGTCCTAATATTGAGCCCTGTGGAACTCCACAGACTACTTCCCTACAGTTAGACAATCGCCCATTTACATGCGTTCTCTGTGACCTCCCTGCCAGATAATCATTCATCCAAGTTAGACAGTTCCCTCTAACACCCAAGTGCTCTAGTTTTTTGGACAAGATCCCATGATTCACAGTGTCGAAGGCCTTTTTCAGATCGACAAATACCGCCACAGTTAATTCACCGCTGTTCATAGCCCTCATAATACCATCCGTCAATTCAGCCACTGACCCTACGGTAGATTTCCCCTTTCCTAAAACCCAGTCTGGAAAGAACCCATAAGGGTTGGCCGGACGTTAAACTACCCCAACAAACAATTTCCTAAAACCCCCTTGTTGCTCCAGCAGGACCTCATTGAATTCAAAAAACCCGGAAATGCGCGAGTGTACAATCTTCTCCAACAGTTTCCCCGGAACCGGCAAGAGCGAGATCGGTCTGTAGTTACCAACTGTAGCTTGACAACCTCCATTGTGTATGGGTACCACTGTGGCCACCTTCCAGGCCCTAGGCACTACACACGTTTGAAAAGACAAGTTAAACAGAAATACCATTTGGACAGTTAATGCAACCAATGCATCCTTCAGGACCATAGAACCAATGCCAGTAATCCCTGAAGATTTGCTTGTACAAATATTCTTACAGAGAGATTGTACCTCCTCAAAATCAGTGCGGAACTCTGGTACCTGATCCTGGATTCTGTCTCCCCTAAGACTCCAGGGACCCTCGATGCCCTTAGCAAGATTTGGTCCTACCCCCGTGAAGAAATCGTTGTGTCATATATCGGTATGTCGGTAATCGGTATGTCATACCGTAGAGGTTGGGTCTACCGTATACTAAATCATATACTGAATTTTCACAAAGCAAAACACTGCATGAGTCAATTCTAGGCCAGTCCTGATTGGATATATCTTTTGGCAACAGATGGCTTATGTAAAGTTCACTTCACTGCACAGTGTAGTGGGTAAACGGAGTCTCATGCAAATTCTAGACAGTTTTTGCGAAATGTTTAAAAGCAATGGATCAGGTCTCAATCTAGAAGGACAGACATACATTTCAACACCAGGGATATATTGCCATACCTTTAAATATTTCATCTCTGACAAGTGAAATATAGCACAGGAAACAACTCCTATTTTGTGTGTGGCTTAGTTCACCTTGTCCTTAAAGAATAGTGAAGTCTGCACCAGCTGATCAAACAGGTGCAATTATGAATTTGGCATGGCCTAAATTACGATAGCCACGTACTGACATAGAGGAAACAAACACTATCTTTGGTGTGCCCTAGACTAGTTTACCTAAGGAAGGTATAGTAGGAAAGGCCTCACTAGCTGATCGACTCGAAACAAATCATGTAGTTTGTGTGGCCTATCTTCACTCAGTATATAGGAAACCAACGTCATCTTTGGTGTGGCCTAGTTAACCATAGTCAGGTAGAGTAGTAAACTTCTCTCCGGCTGATCTACAGGAAACAAACCCTGTTAATTAGGAGTTTTAGCAACCACAACGCAACTTGATACGTTAATGTATCAGTCAACTTTCTAGGCACTTAACAGACTACCAGTACAAGATTAATGAAAAGCATACATCTATTTATTGATATCATGGGTTCAGTATTTTACCTCTAATGAGAAAATTTTGGCTTCGGTCATTATGGCAGAGATAAGAGATATGTTACGTTTGCATTATGGGATGCGTTGGAGTTTCTAAAACTCCCTAATTGGTGTGTCCTAACGTACCTTAGCCTGGTATAGGAAACAAACCCTATTTTTGATATGGCATAGGAAACCTTATTTTAGTCGAATTAGACAACTCTCCATCAGCTGATTGACATTTGAGCATGTCCACACTAAAGGGCATAAAAACGTGACATGACTACTCAAATTTAGATATTTTGTGATTTGTCAAAAACAATCATGGAAATGTTTAAAAGTGTCCCTATTTTCATTTTCTTATCATGAAAAGATAACGAAACAATAATTTCAATGATTTTTTAACCATTTAAATAGATCTTTTTTGGTGTCATGGATGTGATGTTGACAATTTGAAATTCAGTTTTTGATATTATTTCTTCAACAAATTCCTTGTAAACCACCCAAATTGAAAAATTCCCATCATGGAATATTGTATTCTGCCCTTCAAAAATGTAAATTTATTCATTTTTTGAATTTATGGATACTTTTGACATTACAAATTGGCACACTTAAAACTGACATTTTCTATTTTCTCTTAAGTTTGATTATCTAATAATTTTATTGCAATGCTGCTTACAATCTGACAGACTAACTTATATAAACATGTAGGATCCCTTAAATTATGTTTTTTGAAGTATTTTGACCTTAAACCGTCATTTTTTGTCACGGACAGATTGTTGACATTGTCACGGATGTGATGTTTTCAGGTTATATGTCACGGACGTGATGTTTGACATATGTCACGGACGTGATGTTTGACAGACTGCTATTTTTGACATCTTGTGAATAAATTCAATTATTTTAATATTTCTGAATGAAAGGCCACTTCAAACATCTCACCTAAGAGAGAATTTAAGCTCAGAATGTAAAAGGAATAAAATTCATCTGATACATTATGTTTTTTCCAGAGTAAGAATGGATTTTCAGACAGTCACGTCCGTGACGCGACTCATTGTCAACCATCGCGTCCGTGACACAAGCTAAACAAATGAAAAATTAGTAAAAGAAACCACTATTTTACATCATCTCTAACATTTTATTGTATATTTAATCTTTCTTATACAAATTTGTGTTATAAAGACATAATTCTATGAATAATAAAATGTACTTTTATTAAAAAACCATTATTTTGTCACGGACGTGATGTTGCGTCACGGATGTGACAACAGTCAAGTTTGTTGACAGACAAAGTTTGCCCTTATTTTTTCCATGTTTCAAAAATTACTATCAAAAGAGAAATGACTAAATTGATCATTTCAATCATATAGTAATGTCCTTAAGATACAGTCATCATGTTATCTGATGGGAAACTATAAAAATGACATATAAAATGTCACGGACAGATTATTGAAAAAGTTGACGGAATTGAACTTTTATTTTTTGACATATGTTTTAGAACTTCTATCTAATTACAATGAATATAATGATGGGCCTCCATAAAGAAAATATTTGGGACTTTTTGTAGCAAAAAAGATTATGTATGTAAAAACTTATGTTATTGCATCAAAAAATTCTGAAATAGATAGATATTTTGACAGACTCATGTCACGTCCGTGACATAATTAAGAATTGCTTTAAATCATCAAAAAATATAATTTCTCATCAGTATAAATTTGTTTTTAATTACTTAATCATTCATTTTATTCATTAGGATGGTCTATTTTACCTTATATTTACATTGAATCTGTTTTTATGCCATGCCTTCCAAGCATGTTTAACATGTCACAAAAATGGCCCTAAAAACCTCATTATTTTTCACTAATTTCTTTTATGTTACTGAAAATTATAAGCACAATGCCATGATGCTATGTCTACTATCTCTCAGGGTCATTCTGCAAATAAATTTTTAAAAATTAACCCTAAATTCTTATTAGTTCATGAGTTATAATTCCTCAAAGTCAGGAGAACCTACTTATGCCCCTTAGTGTGGACATGCACATTTACAAACTCTACCTTTGTTGCGGCCTAGTTTACCGTAGTTAGGTAGAATAGTTAACTCCCACCAACTGACCTACAAGAAACAAACCCTGTATTCGGCGTGGCCTAGTTTACCTTAGTTAGGTAGAAGAGTTAACTCCCTCCAGCTGACGTACAGGAAACAAACCCTGTATTTGGCGTGGCCTAGTTTACCTTAGTTAGTTAGAATAGTTAACTCCCCCCAGCTGACCAACAGAAAACAAACCCTGTATCCTGCGTGACCAAGTTCACCTTAGTTAGGTAGAATAGTTCACTCCCACCAGCTGACGTACAGGAAACAAACCCTGTATTCTGCGTGGCCTAGTTTACCTTAGTTAAGTAGACTAGTTAACTTCCCCCAGCTGAAATGTAAGAAACAAACCCTGCATTCTGTGTGACTTACAGGAAACAAACCCTGTTTTTGGCATTGCCTAGTTTACCTTAGTTAGGTAGAATAGTTAACTCCCACCAGCTGACTTACAGGAAACAAACCCTGTATTCTGCGTGGCCTAGTTTACCTTAGTTAGGTAGACTAGTTAACTTCCCCCAGCTGAAATATAAGAAACAAACCCTGCATTCTGTGTGACTTACAGGAAACAAACCCTGTTTTTGGCATTGCCTAGTTTACCTTAGTTAGGTAGAATAGTTAACTCCCACCAGCTGACTTACAGGAAACAAACCCTGTATTTGGCGTGGCCTAGTTCACCTTAGTTAGGTAGAATAGTTAACTCCCACCAGCTGATTTACAGGAAACAAACCCTGTATGAAGCCCTAGTTTGCCTTAGTTATACCTTAGGTAGACTAATCCCCGCCAGCTGAACTAAGGGAAACAAACCCTGTATTTAGCATGGCCTAATTTACCTTAGTAAGGTAGAATAGTTAAGTCCCACCAGCTGACCTACAGAAAACAAACCCTGTATTTGGCGTGGCCTGGCCGCACGAGCTGCTCGCGTGCCCCCAGAGTTAGTGGGTGGGCGGCGGCCGGGAGGGCGGGTCTGGGTAAACACAGCATGCTGTATATTTGTGTTGGCCTAATGAACACGTTGGGACAGAAATAGAAGTGGGTAGGTACCCATACAAATCAGCAGGGACACAGCAATTTTCTAGAAATTTGGTCTGAAAAAAATCTTACCTGATAATCAGCAATACAGCAGTCTTTCAAATCAAAAGAAAACCTTATCTGAGAATCACCATTGCTTCAAATATCATTGCTAAAAGACGTAATTTCTGTTGATGAAACACACACAAACTAACTACAAATGAGTCTTGCTGTCATATGCGACAGGACCATGGTCATTTCCTAACTGTGGCCCCAGATCCGAAAGACCACACAGGTTACTTTAAATACCTGACCAACAAATACATACATGTCCACCAGGGCATCTTAATTTTGCCATAACCAATCTATAACCAAGCATGGAATTGCATGTTCATTGTTACAAGGAAACATTACTACTTTCCATTACACAAGCATTGCGTGATCAATTCTTCTATGTGTCCATGTATTGCTTAGTTTGCACTGACGATAGATAAGAAAAAAGAAAAAGTTATGGGAATCCTGGATGAACAGTTAACCATTTGATTCAAAGACACAAGTATTTTCTCAAAATCCAAATTTCCTGGTTTCTTTAATGCAGCACATCACTTTTTTTTTTTTTTTTACCATTCTTTTTAAAGGTTTTTATGCATCAGTTTTGAGAATGTTCATTGTCGGATCAGAAACAGGAAACACGATCCCGAAAATATGTTATTGGACAGAGGGAGACAGAATTATGAAGTGAAAATGTGATCACTTGGCCAGGTCTTCATCCTTGTTATCACATAAAGCTTACAGCCTGATTCCTGATACAGAGTAGAGAAAGAAATCAGGAGATTACATGTATAAGTCGTGGGTGTGTTTTGAGTGGTTAAGGAAAACGGTGACTTCATAAGGAGGTCAGTGGGTTAAACAAACTGTTGTTCATGTCTAACAAGTCGGGCTCCTTTCCTTGATCCTGCTCCAACCCTCAACACTGTCGTGTTATTTGCTATAGGATTTTGATTAATGATAATGAACAAAACACATTTATATATAGAGAAAAAAAGGAAGAAATAATAACATTGGTGATAACAACATCAATGACAACAACAGCAGTGGCAAAGCAATGCCGTCTTTGGACTGAGTTTAAAAAAAGTTGTTACGCAGCGCCTAGTCTTTGATTGTTTGGGTGAGGTTCTGCTGTGAGGTACTCTGCCAAACATTAAGCCAACACTGAGCTTTATATTCATTACCCTTTACAAGACCAATCTTCAAAATAGCTAAGTGATTCAAAACCACATATTTTCATTTACGTGTTGTCTTTATAGAAACCGCCGGCTTCAAATGCCAAAAAAAAAAAGAAGAAGAAGAAGAAGGGAAACAACCTTAAAAGAAAGAAAAAAGGGTAAATTTCAGACCGGGCATTTGATTCTATACTTCTAAAGGCCTTACAGAAAAGTTGAGAAAAAACTCATTTTCTGTTCTCAATTTCCATCGGTATGAGTGTACTAGATAACGCTAACTGCAAGTTAACTCCATAGTAAGTCTGCAACATAGTATATGTTGGCCAATAATAATATATCAACAAAAATTTACCCCATTATTATGACAATTGGTGTGTACGTAAGGAGTAGGAAGACACACTGAGTAGTGCTATAATGGGGAACAAACAGTGCAGATGACTGCCATTTGTCACCTAGACGGATACAGAGAGTAACCCACTGTGACCCAGACATATATAGGACAGGGTTCTGGGCACATGGGGGAGGGGGTAACCATAGCCTTGGCAGACTAATAAACCATTTTTTCCTCCATAGAAAACACGTGTTTTTTTTTTTTTTTAGATTTTGCGATTTAATTTTCTACAATTGAATAATTGTACATAAATATTTGTGTAATGTGTTTTTTGTTTTTTTCATTCTCCTTTTAAAAGCCACTTTAAGTGCTATGTGAGTATATCCCTTGTCTAATAAGTCTTAAGGAAGGCTCTCGTGAGTTTACAGCACACTACCTCAATATTCCTGTCTTGAATGTATCTGTAGACATTTTCATAATTTTTTCCTTAATTAGCTCAAACATATGAGTCGTTCTCCTCCGTCGATGCAACAGTTTTCTTTTTTTCTCGGGTTTTGATATACGTATTAGGATCGTGAGTAGTTAATAGGATTTTGTCACACAGTAGGTATTAGTAAGTTGAGGCTGGTCATTTAACCCGTATAGACTGACTATAGTAATTGTCCGCAGCATGTCTCAGTGGGTCAAGTGAGGAGCAGAGTTAATCCGTTTATTATAATCCCACGGTTTACTATAAACCCACCAGGTAAGGGTCTATCTGTGCAGGCCATAACCCTGAAGACAGATTTACACTACGCCACATGACAAATAATGCACTATTAGAAACCAACTTTTTGGTTTGTCGGCCAACAGAGCCTATCTTGCCAAGATATTGTCGGCCCTGTTAGCTTTCTGTTGACCCCTATTCCTTTGTGTTTGTGTAATTCATCTCAATGGCAGGGCAAATGGGAAAAATATGATAAGAAAATACAGCGGAAAATATGGCAAAAATTCTCTGTCGGCCATCAGGGCCAATTTGGCACTGATTTTGGTGAAAATTGTCTGCCCTGTTCTCAAATCATCGGTCATTGGCCGACAGGCCAGTGTTAGTGGTAAACACTGGACATGAGCTGCGATATGACGATATCATAGAGAAATCACACATACTAGAGATACTATTCTTTACTACACATTAAAAATACACAAAAACGGCAATTTCAGGCAATTATTTCAAATCATGTGTGCACATTTTCTGTAATATCATCATATCAAGCCGATATGGCAGCTTAAAGTCTTGCAGTCGTGAAGGGTCTTAACATCTTGATACACAGTCGGCACGTTCGTCCACTCAGGGGGTCAAGATTTAATAGACACCTGCCATTGAGAGTTCGGGGTAGCATAGAAATGAGAGCATAGGGTCAAGTATGTATTGAATGGGAGTAGCGTCTAAGTGACGGTCTTGATCGACATGGTATCCTAAACACTAGGAAAGAGCCAATGTGCTATTGGTATTTAATTTTGTAGCTCCTAGCTTTTGTAACCAATTCCTTGTAGTTTTAATCAGATTATCTTTTTTAATTTGCTAAGAGATTTGCCGTTGAAGGAGGAAATGTACGTGGGGGGGTATATACTTTGGTAATATACTGCATTTTACTCATGATATTGCACCTGGTTTCTGCTCACCAGAAATATTTCGGTTTATACCACTTGCCCTTTTAAAAATGGTTTTATATATAAAATTGCATAAAATAAATTGTAGATCATAGGGTTAAAAAAGTAACCATACATACTGTTTATCAACTGGAAATCCTTGTTTTTATGACTTTATACCATACCGACAGGTTGTATATAACAGGAAGTGGTGGGTTTGGGCTGTTTTTTCTGTTTCGTGGGCCTGGTCCAACCCACAGCCTCCGGGGATCAGTCTGCAGGTACTCCTACCTTAATGGTAGAGAGCGGTGAGTAGTAAGAGTTGGTCGCAGAGTGTCGGGGAATGTCCTCTCCCCGTGACGACGATGACGTCACGTCCGCGTCTCACGGGGAGGGATGACGTCACGTCCTCACCACAGGCCAAACAAAACAGTCTGTGTTGTCTGACGACTTCCTAGCCATAACTGAAAAGTTCAGTGATGCGTTTAACAGATATTGTGCTATTTCATGTATTGGTAGAACAACACAAGGAAAACAGGGAAGATGGGATAAAATAATTGTCAGTAATAGTCTATTTGATCAACAATATCTCATACTTGTGACCTAGATAGGTCAGAGGTCAATTACCTTTAACAAAAAGATTAGATAACATTTTTTTCTATTATGTTTTAAATACTGACATTTTTTTTGTAAAATGTGAATATAATTTGAACTGCCCAAAGATTTCAGCTTGGCACCCGGCAGATTTGAACTCAGGAGATATAGAATAATTAAAAAGACATTGTATAGACGCCATGTCAAGCCTTGAAGGTATACCTCTGTGACCAATAGACTATAAAGGGAACGTGGAATTCTAAAAGTTGACCAGAACACAGGGTATTCTTGCCTTTTCCCAAAGCTAAGCATGCAGAACCTTGGTTTGATGACTAGATGGGTCCGGTCTGCTGACCACAGGGTTCCCACGCAGGTCTTAAAAGGTCTTAAAAGGTCTTAAATTGATTTTCTCAAATTTAAGGCCTTAAAAAGGTTTTAGATTTGACCTTATTTTAGCTAGAGGTCTTAAAAAGGTCTTAAATGGAATTTTTTGAGAATTTAAAGTGGAGTAGCCTTGAAGTAACCAAGAAAATCCCAGATCCCACTTTCAACTTAGTACACTTAAATTAGATTAAAATCATATGATATATTCTGAAATTTTTCTTTGCATGCAGTCGATAGGTCTTAATTTTTCCAAATTCGGGTCTTAATTTGGTCTTAAAAAGGTCTTAAATTGATTTTCAAAAATGCGTGGGAACCCTGGACCAGCATGACTGTTAATAGTGTACAAGCCAGTAACTTAGTTTTCGCTGGTATGATCTATATATAGTATTAATCAACAGTCTGTGTCCAGCCTGGTTATAGGGGTTAAATAATAACCGTGTTTACAAACAGGGCTGTGTCCGGGAGGAGGAGAGAGAGAGAGAAGACCAGCAGTCTGTTAGAGTGTTTCCCTTTCCAATAACAGCTGACTCAAAACTCCCAACACAATATGAGTCACTCTCCGACCACATTCATCATCACCAAGCACACTCACCCTATTGTGGTTTGTAATAGTAATACATGTAATATAACGACAGTATCTACTTGTTAGACATAACTATGGGTGAAAAACTACTACTAATATTTGGTGCCAATTGTTCTTCTAATTTTACAGATATAAATCATGTATTTGGTTTTGCCCAGAACTATGGCACAAAGTATAGACATGATATGTATCTTTCTGCACAAAGATATCATCTCATGGTAGCAGTACCTGGTACCTGGTGCATGAAAAAACTGCGAAGGTTGTTTACTTTTGGTCTCTCAGATTCTGTTTCCCATCAGAGGAACTCTTCAACTATACACAATTATGCCCGTCACCCTCCTCTCAGTCTCCTTATATTTGTGGACCATTATAGTTCTAAAATTGGCCGCACCGTGGCAGCACTATACGGGGTAAGGGAATGGCCACGTTTAGTTCGCCCCGTTCCCACTAGATGTCGTGTGAGCACACCAGACGTTCGGCCGAGACTCTGTAGAGATTGCTACACGTGATTGTCTTTCTTCAGTGGCGTATTTAGAGGGTGCACCAGGGGTGCCCACCCACATTTTTGGTCAAATATTAAATATTTTAGTGTAAAGTTCTCTGCCCCTGAGGGTATGGAGGAAAATTTTGTAATAGGGCGCCCCCCTTTGAAAATCTCTGGATCCGCCCCTCTTCATAAGGGTCCATTAGAATGCATTGATTTATTCTATGGATACGTTGTCTTTGTAGGAGAAGATTGTCAACTATACTTTCTTTTCAGGGAGTTTAATAATATTTCTCGACCAATCACCTAAACTTGTTGTTTTCTCTATTTCAGGTAAGCCTTGTTGAAGTCCTAGCTGTTGTGGGGTAACGCCAGGTAGGTAAAATTGATTAAATCGAATAATGAATGACGTAGGTGGATAGTCTTGGACTAAGACACTGTTCAATTGGTGCCTATATCCATCGAAAGGAAAAAGGTATGATGAATAAGGAAATATACTATTTCATCAGTACAACTTCAAGTCGTCGTGTTATACTGAATGGAGCAACGCAATCCGCTGAGAAGAATGCCTCTTCAATGCTTACATATTATTCGTTTTGCGTCTTTACGATGCGGATATTTCAACGGCTTTACTTTTCAGGATCGGTCAGTTTGCGACTTTTCTTCAGGTATTGATATTACAAAAGAAAGGAGAGAAAAGAAGAGGAAACAGGATGGGTCCCGCAGGATGGACACCTATCCGACTATTTTATTCAATATAAAAAAGATACTTGGTTTGAAAAACCGATTTGAACGATTCCATGAATACATACTTGATTTTGCTATTACTTTGAACCATTTCACTGTCTTGAATCTGTAGACAACCGTGCATAGCACATATTGTATCAGTTCAGTGAAACCTATAACTGTGCTGCCAACAGGGTCATCAAAGGCCGGGTGTGTGTGTGTGTTCCCCTTTCTATAGGACACTGCAAATAAAAGACCCTTGCCACTCTTCGCAAAGAGTAGGGTATTGCACCTAGTGGCAGGTTTCTCCTAAATCATATCATAGATACGACCACCCAAAGCTGAAAAGCATCACCTTGTGCAGTCTGGAAAGAACACTGTGTGGTTGGTCGGACATTATACTACCCCAACAATCAAACATTTCAGTGCCTGCGATGGCGAGCAGCATGTCTCTCCTGTAGTGTGGTGGGTACATCAGGTGCTACCATCTGGTGGCTAAATGCGGAACTTCAGTGACATACAAGTAGTATACAAAATGGGCCGTGGTCTCAGGTTATTGTCGCTATTCCAGCGAAATGTTGGCTATAGAGACGAACTTCGTGATGTACTAACCATCTGAAAAGTCAAATTTATGTACAAAAGCGGCTCTAATTCGTTTAAAACTTGGCGAAGAATCCTTCGTCAAAGTGTTCTACTCATTGGGCTCTTGCGTGTAGCACATTCTGTGCCAGATAATCGCACACAATCTAGTACTTTTAATAACAGCAAATTCATTCATATGGGATAAAATGTAAAGTTTGTTTTGTGTCAAACTTAAAATACTTGATTATATCGATGTTTAATATGGCCCTACGGTATGTTTGACTAGTGACGACAAATTCAAGTTACGCAGTCTGTACTTTGGGACAACCCTGGCAACTAGATGTTCGGACCAGTGTAAGTACTTAACCTCGACCTGTCCACGCGCGGCACGTGCCTGTAACACCACCCCCCCCCCCCCCCCCCCCCGAGTGGTCCTGAAGGGTCAGGGGGTGATAACCTTACGTCACCCGGGGCTTAGTAAGTAGGGACCACTCTAACACATTAACGGGGACGGCGACTCTACCATGCGGGTCGGTCATTTCAACTTTTCTGAAATTACAAGAGGGTGTTAAGCCCCATACCCACTAAGATATTTTTATTCAGTCGGCCGACGGATTGATTCTAAAATCGGCCAATTAAAGGGGTAGAATCAGCTGATTTTAGCGCCGATTGAAATTAAACCTGCACGGCCGATTTAAATGCTGATCCATTGGCACCCTGTCAAATTCTCTTAGCGAGTATGGGGTTTTAGGGGAAGATCTGAATAATACTTGAAATGCATTTGCAGGTGCATATTCATGGCCGTTGACAAACGATGCGCTTTCAAGTAGAAGAGATATTGAAAATAACGGACAGAATATATTAGGATAACTGTATGCGCCATTGTAATGTTACGTCAAGCCTTGAACTAATTTTGTTCAGGAATGAAGTAACAAAGAAAATGAAAGTAGATGCAATAATTATTCATAAACCTATAATGATATAAAGGTCCCACCTCAAGACCCCCCGTTAGGGAACTCTCACTCTCACCACGCCATTTTAAGCCCCCTTATGTCCATTATAATAACCTAACGTCCCCCCTGGCAGGCTGAGTACCCCTTATGTACACTATAATGACTTTACCAGGAGGGAACCCCCGCCCTCTGTGTGACGTCACAATGGGGGCTTATCCCGTGACGTCATAATGACCACGTGCTGTAAGTGACGCTTGGGGCAAGATGGGGATTGTCAGGGTTAAGTGACTCTGGTCAAACCATAGAGAGTTGAAGGGGTGGGGCGCCCTGTACGGACAAGAATATTAATATGGAAATTTAAAAATAGTGTAGTGGAATTTCCTTTAAGCTTATGGCATTTCAGAGTTTTCATTCGCAAAAACTTGTGTGTTCTCTTATTGAAAACAAAAATGCCTTGATAACGAAAGAGGAAATTCTGAAGCAATTCTGGATTTTCTGTTTCCGCGAGAATATTCCTAGGTCTCTAGGAAGCGGCATTTCCCACATGGAAATCCGATTACCGCACTTGTCTTTCTTAATCTTTAGCGGGATTATCGTTTTTCTTCCGTAATACAGGCCTATGAAAATGTAGCTCCTTTACATGAAGTTTGGAGAAAGAATTCCAGTGAGTTTGATGTAAAGGTTCTTTAATAATTGTACTTTGAAAACAGTACCTATGAATACCCCTGTTATTAAAACTGAGTATTGAGGCCTTAAAATCTCGGAAAACTATGCCCTGAAAATCAGGTAAGGGAGAAGTCGGACAAAACAGTGACCAGTCAACCTTGATGTAGATGATAACAGGGCCCCATACAAAGCCCTGCAGACGCCCTTCAGACGCCCCTCCCGCAGGTCCCACTCACAGGGCGCGTCCCCCTCACAATGACCGTTACCATGGTTACCGACGACCCTGAGGTCTGGGCCCTGCAAGACGTCAGGAAGTCGGGGGAAACAGGGCAGTTCTGACGTCCCCACACCCTGGTCGTCTCTGCTCATCTTTGTTTGAGGGGCAGGGTGCGTGCATGTTGGGGAGCACAGGGGATGGGGGATGGGGGAGGGGTGTGTGTTGGAGGGGGGGGGGGGTGACAAGTTCCAGACGCGGCCAGAAGGTGGCGCCACACGCCGACGCCACAGGCCACGTGACTGCAGCACGTGACCCCATGGAGAGGGGACGGGGGGGGGGGTAGCTGCTGTGGACCACCCTCCTTGTGGCTGAGCAGTGTGGGACAAGTGCCCTTATGAGCAGCTCTGTAACCAAGGATGTAAGTTTTCCGATTTTTATCGGATTTCCGACTTTTCCCTTCCAGCACCCCCAAAAATCAGTTTCAAATTTTAATGATTAGAAGACATCTCGCAACATTCAAGGATACATTCAAATTTTCTTACTGCTATTTCCGATTTTCCACTGTCCCCAACTTACATCCCTGTGTAACTGATTATACCTTGAGAGTGTGTGATGTCATGATTATCTTGTCAAATTATACATTTTATTGTACCAGAATGTATACCTTTAAATGACCAAGATTATATATATATATCAAGGCATTATAGCAACGTTTGGATTCTTTGCATAACAGGCCGGGTATGTGATGCCCTTTCTTTAGGCATTGCATTGCATTTAAAAGATCCCTTGCCCCCCCCCCCCCCCCCCCCCCCCCCCCCCAGGGGTACCGGGATGGGGCTTCTGTTCCTGGGAAGAATATAGGCCCCCAGTAGCCCCTGCTGATCATTAGAGGTGATGATAGGGGGGACCCAGCACTGACCAAGTAGTTCATTGGGTTCAATTCCCAGTTGGTGTCTGGGTTCACTAAGCGATGAATTACAGTAAAAATACTTTCCGGGTTTTGATCCCCTGCTGTTTGCCCACCCTCATCTCATAGATACGATCACCAAAGACTGACCAAGTTGAAACACATGTCTGAAAAGTCAGAATTTGTCCTAACTTGTTTTCACCATGAAAAATGACCCTGGCTGTCGGTACGGTAGAGCGCGGGTCTGTTGACATGCTCCTATCCCTTTGGCTTTCTCTGTCCCAAGGCTACCCTAACCCACCCCCTCACCCGTCCCCTCTCCCACTGTGGGCCCAGACTCGCCGTACACATAACGCCTCGGGTCGATACTTCACAGAGGGAGACCGGCTGTATGGTCAGCTCAGCGTCGCGCTTACATTGTAAGGGACCTTCCATTAAGTATGTACGCATTAAGGGGGAGTGGTCCAAAATTATTGAAAATGTGCGTACATTTTAGTACGAATCTAATGCGTACTTTTGCCCAAGGGGGGTGGGGGTGGGGGGTCTGAAATTGTTTTAAAATGTTTGTACGTACTTTAAGGGAAGGCCCCTGAGTTTATTGTCGATTTTGAGGAATAATTGATAGCAGATCCAGAATGTGATTTACATACTGATTACACTTAGGAAAATGTTGATGATTGATAGATTTGTATCAAGATGTTTCATCAAAATAGCGCTCTCAAAATATTGAGATCCACTCTTACCTTGTTGTCACCTATAATTTCAAGGTTGATTATTTCCCTTCCAATTGTAATTTTAGTTATCGAATTTGGGCCATTATCATGGAGTTCGAGGTCTGATAATGGTGCCCAAATCGAATTTGGGCTATTTACGT
Organism: Lepidonotus clava; assembly: GCA_936440205.1. Classification (NCBI taxonomy): domain Eukaryota; kingdom Metazoa; phylum Annelida; class Polychaeta; order Phyllodocida; family Polynoidae; genus Lepidonotus; species Lepidonotus clava. The sequence goes on from OW387150.1 coordinate 31,369,793, forward strand.
GCAAATTGTTGAATTTTGCAAACAAAACCAAAGAGTTTAGTTCGGTCCCCCACCCTCCTATAACCCCTTGCTGAAACAGGGAGGCTGTGGTGGAGAGTGAACAGGCAGCGGGGGTGGTGGAGAGTGTAGGCGTGTGTCGGCTGGTGGCCGGCGGGAGTGGGTTGTACACACAGAGGACAGGCCGGGTACCGACGGGCGGGACGAACAGACAGACAGAGGTCGCCCACCGCCACTCGCGAGTAGACGCCGCGCGGTCACCAGAGAGAGGGGGCGTCGGCTACCCCAGTCACAGCCAGAAATAATGGATATACCCTTAGTACTACTACATTAATACCACTACTATTACTACACAAACAGGCCGTGGAGTACCTTAAGGCCACCCTGGAGTATCGCTGTGTGCAGTATTAAGGCGCAGGAGTAAGTTTAACGCGCCGGTTTGAGGGGCGTGTGTCGGGGAGTGAGTGAGCGGGGAGGCTGGAGCATTATCCGCGCGCCGCGTGCCGCCCCCGCCCGCCGCGCGGCACACGCGTGCACCCCGCCGCCCTACGCGTCCCCCCGCCCCGACCACACCCTATTACTGCTACTACTGTCTCCCCGCGCGCGTCAAAGTCGGAGGAGGGGCAGATCTAGAGGACGCGGCTGTTTTTCCCAGGGCGCGGCGCAGAGCATCACTTGGAGTTTGCCGCGCGGGGGACGCGTGTACTTTGACGCGCGTGTTTTGACGCGCCGAGCTACAACGCGCGACAGGAGCAGCTCGTCACTCTCCATACATAGCTACTACACGGATAGTCTCCACCCGCAGGTATACTGGCAGTCGTGTGGAATATCATAGAGACATAGAATTCTATGTATATCTATGGGAATATATACCGTAATGAACGATCTCATTAAGTCTTGAATCAAGCGAAAATTCCGGTTGTTTAATCTCATTGTAGAATTAAGATTTGAAGCTCATTCCAATACATTTAACACTTTGTTGTAATGTATTTTAATCTACTTGAATTGAATTGTCTGCAAAAATGTGTATAATATCTACTTTAAATTATTGTGTGGTATATTAATTCAAAGAAATGGCCAATATATTCAGTATATATAAAAACATGCTTCGACAAGAATGTAAGTAAAACAAGTTCTAGGGAAGATATATGGCAGTGGGACAGAGTTAGTAGGTGATGAGAGGAGTAATAGTGGAGGGTGTATAGTGAGTGGTGAGGGCGGGTGTGGGGTGAAAAACGACTCAGGAGACAGAGGGGTACGTCGATGGACGTTTAAGACCGCCGCCTGCATACAAAAAAACAGTAAACAGTTTCCGCCTCATGGTGTAGCGTCCCTCCGACGACCCCCACCCTCACCCCCTGGGGGTGGGAGGCCGCTTCCGCCGACATAACTTTATATTTATTACATGTATAGGGAAATATTATGAGTAGGGTAGGCAGAAATAAATACCACTGAACAGAACAGGGACTAGCTAATTCATTTCTAACAAAGCTGGGGATGCTTAAAAGCCCTTTCAGCAATTGGGAATGAGTAGTCTGGAATGCATTGAAACAGGGAGAGTAGGGGATTCAAGAAAATTAGTAGGCTTACGTCGCTTCGTGCCTGAATTTTAATAATTCAAAATAAAAGTATGGGCTTGGGTAGATATTCCTGTATTCACAATGCATTAGTGATTAGCAGACTTTGAGATAGGGGAAAAAGCACTCCAATTTTCACAGAAATGAGATAATGACTTGAATAATCATCTTGAGGAGAGAGAAAAAAGACGAAGGGAAAAATATCGCGAAAGGTCATGAGAGAATAGCACTTTTGTGTGTGAGCCGCGATTTGGGCGACGCTGGGAAGGTGCCCACCCTCACCATGACAACAACATCGGCCCAGCGGGAGGGACGGTGGTGTTTTTACGTCCCGGCAAACAATGGTGAGCCTGACGACTTCTGGGCGATGAAAACACCCCGCCATATCACATAACGTGGGGCGCTGCTGGTTCCGGCGTGTACAGAGACCGGCCCACGGGGTACCCGGCCTGTTCCCGCCACTCGCAGGGGTCATAACGTTCCTATATTTTCCTATATTTCCTATACTTTCCTATATTTCCTTGACATTCCTATATTTTCCTATATTTTGCAAAAAATTCCTATAATTATTTCCTATATTTTTCTCAGAAAAGTCCGATTTACCATGCATAATTGCAATATCTTTAGAAGTCAATCAGAATAATATCATAAAAATGAGAAGTGTGGATCTTGAATAAAGTAATTGATTCAAATGTTATCGGTCAAGGTAGTGTATTGAACAAAAATACTTGTAAGGTAGGTTCCACTTCAGAAATATCTGTATTATTTCTGTTTCTTTCTCATTTCTAAATTGAAGATATTCGGTAAACTGGTACAAAATGCTGATGAAATGGCTGTATCTAATATAATCAAAGAATATCTTTGAAAAAGATTTGCTGAAAATTCCTATATTTTCCAGTGTTTTTGCCCTAAAACCTCCTATATTCTATGTTTTTGCTAAAATTTTCCTATAAAAATTCCTATATTTTCACCGAAGGCCTTATGACCCCGCCACTCGGCTGAATGTCGTCTGCTCGCTGCGCGTCACTTCCCGGGGGTGGACGCGCGGCTTGTTTATAATACATGAACCCCTGTGTAAACACGGAATGCCGTCATATTGGCTATACATGGTTATGGGATAGGCTTGGGATATGGGCCTCATATTTTACAGAAATACAGGAACCCAAATCGTGTGGGGACATGGTTAGTTTACCTCCCACTCTATACCTGCCTCTGCTTGTGAGAATTCAGAAATAGTTATGATAAACCCTCAGGGTATTCTGACTAAGTGGGTTTTACAAACATCTGAAAATTTATAGTTTAAAACAAAAAATCTTTTAATCAAATAGAAAGAAATAGAGTAGGTACAAACTGCAGGAATTCCATACAAAGTATTATAGATCTCCTGCAGATTGTACCTACTCTATTTCTTTCTATTTGGTTACTGATTTAAACTATGAATTTAAACTGACCTATCATCACACAACAACTTGCTCTTTCATCAATTTCTTTAAAATGAATGTATATTAAGTGTCAGTTTGCGAGAAAAAGAAGGCTAGTGTGTTTGCACCGTATTAAAAGTTAAAATTAGATGTTGGTAACCTTGCTGGGGTGATAAACCTTGTGATCCCTATGCAGTTCGAGCACTAATCTTGTCTGCCTTCATGTTAACATTATGGGCGTAGGTTGGGCTGAGCCCTGCCGACGGCCAGACGGGCAGCGGATTAACGTTAATCTACAGCCAACAAACGACCAGCAACCACCAACGCTGACTGCTATGTGGGCAATTCTAACGAAAGAAAAAGAATGACAGGTTATCATTCTCAAGGATTGCATATAGCTTGCTAACCCCAACCTACACCCATAAACATAAATACCCAGATCATAAAGCAGTCGATAAACAGTACATAAAGAGTATACAAAAAGTAGTCCATGGCAGTATATATAATTCTTATACTACTGCCCGAATTAGTATAGAGGGACTGGGCAGTATAAGAATAGTAGCCAATCAGTATTGGATCAGTATTGGATCAGTATCCAATAAATGCTTGCGAAGTATTGAAATGAGGTAGAAGTAGGTGTGGCAGTACTACTTCTCGACTACTATACTCCAGTAGGGAATCGGTAGTCTTTTTGCTTGTTGATACCCTGGCCCAGAACAGTAGTGAATTAGTACTACTTTTTCTATACTACTTTTTTTCAGCAGGTAACCCAAACTCCTTTCTCGCTTCAGATTCCCTTGTAATCATCGCTCCGACTATAGCATTCTGGGCACTGCCGGGACTACTTTTCGCTGGTACTGGTTACCTGCCTGACTTTACTCTTTCTATAAGAACTACTTTTTCGTGGAGGGCCACGTGCGTGATGCGGTTGTGCAGTACTACAGTAAAAGTGCATGACGAAAAAAGGCTATAGTCGGAGCGAGTATTACATTTGGAATCCGAAGCGACGGGGGAGTATGCAGGTAACCAGTATGTTCGAAATATTTAAATGGGTTAGAAGTAGTGGGTAGTATTACTTCATCACTTGTAAAGCATTTAAGTTCGCAGAACTAATAACGAAAGCTCTTATCAAAATATCTCCAACCAAAGTAGTGAAATCAGTCGGGAAATATCCTACAAATTTAAGTCATATTACGTTCTCAGCCATACTGGTGTGCCAGTGTATTATAGAAGTAGAACCACCAGCCTCCTTGCAGTATGATAATACGCCCCTTGAGCCTACTCCGAATCACGGTATTGATAATCAATGTCCCAGCGGAGTATCATGCATGACTTCTGGGAAGCAGCCATCATTGGTTATGTAACGGGTAGTGCTACTGCTCCGGCCTGCCCTGCTTGGGGGGTGGGGGGTGGGGGGCACTTGGGCTTGGAAAGGTACTCATTGTCAAACGGACCTGCAAAGCCAGGGCGGTGAATGTCAGAATTAAGGGGCGGTCAACTACCTTTTAGGCAAAATAGAGGGTGGTCAACTACATCTATAGAACAATAATTCCAAAAATTTGGAATTCAACCTACTACTTTACTTCACCCCAAAGGACTAATGAAATTGTATCAGAAGTTTTCCTTACCAGTTTTTTTTTGTATTTCTATATATTTTCAGGTATTGATACACCATAATCTTGAGGGGTAGTGATCTGTGTCCCCTAAAAATAAGGGGCAGTCAACTTTAGTTCAGGAGCCGTCAGTCATGAAAAGCATGGGGGTAGTTTGGCAGTGGGTAGTAACCTTCAAATAGTCAGTGCCCCCCCCCCCTCCCCCGAGTGCTTTCACCTCCTGGTGTATTGCTACAGGGACTGGCTTACATAATGGGAGGGGTCCACGGGGTCTTGACCCCTTTTAGCATTGAACAAGTGGCTTTGCCAGGATGAAAAACAATGGCAATGACAAACTCTTTCAGGATTTGTACCCACAACCTTTGGGTTTGGAGGTCGGGATCCTAACCACTGCACCATAAAGTCACATAGAGGATAAGAATGGAGCTAAATAAAAGGGCCACTGTGCAGCTAAATAAATCATGAAATTGTATCGCGGTATTGGAATCTTGTCTGGAAGTTTAACACAGGGAATTATACACACAAAGGTTCTACAGAGAGAATCTTTTTAGTACTAGAACGTATACGTACAAGTAATCCACGTAGGAATCTTAACTTCCTGGGTGTAATTGCTGATGCACTTGTGAAATACACTTGCCGTACATGTATACAATACATTGCGTTAGATCTTACGTAGATATTATGCATAATTTCATATTCATGACGTATGTTCGCTAACAATATCAATATCTCTCATATAGTCAAACAGTGACCGCACTGTAAAGCATAAGGTAGATTTATTACAGTTCATGAGAACGTACATCAGGCATTTTTGGCGATGGACAATATCAGTGTGTCAGGCTAGGAAAATTCGGCCAAAATAGCAACATATTTCTGGTCGTTCTCGTACACTTTTTAGGTTGTCCACATTAAAGAGGAATTCCAAAAGAGGCAGAAAACTAAATTGTTAGAAGTAAATATTTAAGTGATTATGACAGAATATCTGGTCGTTAAGAGGACTACCAAAATTCATTTCTTGTCGTGCACAACCATTTTGTGGTCGTCAAAGACAAGTGGACACGCAACTTTTCCTAGCCTTTGTGTATTTGGAATGTACCTTTATCCTAGTACAGGTCAGTTTTGGTTGGATCATTGTGTACGCAGCAGTCGCTGGTCGGTATGGCCGAAGCCAATAGGTCAAATGGTGATCCCGCCTCAGCCATGGATCCATTATGACATGTTACAGTCACACGTAACCGTCATATTTACATGATTAATACAGTCATGTAATGGGGACCACATCAGTCACATAAAGGGGGGCGGGACAGTGTAGTGGGTAAGGTCCTTGCCTTGCACGTGGCCGGACCAGGTTGGAGCCCAGAGTGGGGTATTTGCCTGCTACACTGCCTTGCCTTGCCGTCTTTCTCACCCCAGTAGATTCAAGTCAAAAACCCTGAGTTGGTGTCAATATAGCTAAAAAATTGCTGAGCACACCTTAAACTCCAACAATCATCATCAGTCTTATGATGCACAATCCCGTCTATATCATATGGCAATTCGCTGTATCATTTATACTCAGTGTTGAGGCCGGAAAGGGGCTTTCCATTTTATTAGGACGTACCCAATTTTTCTTTTAAGAAATATTCTCTCTAATTATTTCCTTTGGTCTGAAGAACGCATTACATTTATTCAGGAACGTACGCAAATTTTCAAAAGATTGAGACCCACCCCTTGCCCCCATGGTGCAGATGAATACCGGTCTAAGAGGGGGAAAAGAAAGAGATTTATATAAAAAAAAGTTTCCCACCATGTGATACTAAGCCTATAAGCTACACCGTTAATCCAACCATCCAATGGCTATATGCAGAGAGGGTGTCAGAGGCGATTAGAGCACTCTGACCAGATTATCACTAACTCAATTTGGGGGCCAGGGAAGAGCTCACCCGATCTGACAGATGCAAAAACCTGCTGAATAATTGAGACCGGGAGATCGGATAGATGCAAAAATCCCCTGAATAATTGAGCCCGGAAGGCTCGGATATCGGAGGAGGTGTTGGGGCATAGGGCTATACAGGGTACCAACAGCACAGGGGAAACAGGGAAAATGGCAAAAAAAGATCCCTAACAGGGAAAACACAGGGAATTTGCAAAGTTTGCCAAAACACAGAGAATCTCATTTGGCCAGGTTCTGAAATTCCTGATACTCAAGATGTTAGGGATTCGACATTTTGTTGTTGGGTTGTCCACATTTTTTCTGCATGCAGAGGCTTTTAAATTTGAACGACTTGCTGGATATGACCAGGGCTCGCGGAATTTTAAAATGACTGGGTGTCCACAGAACACCCAGCCTTTGACTCGCGGGTGTCCTGCACATAAGCTTAAGGTGTCCAATAGGCTTAGCCTTGATATCGGTGTATGAATTCTAGGGTGTCCGCAGGACACCCAGAGGGTCCTGTCAGGGAGTCCTGTGCCTCTAGCGGGGTGGACAGGACACCCAGGATGCTGGATTTGGTGAGCCCTGATGACACAGGGAAAAATTGCCGCGGGTCAAAGAAATCTCGGGGAAATACAGGGAATTTGAAAATGGATTTTGCATTGGTACCCTTGCTACAGTGTATATGGCACTAGAAAGGGGCAATGTTTATATAGGCTAGCCTAAAAAAACATTTGTTTCTGATCGACTGCCCAACTGGACATGCAAGTCCTGGATGAGATATTATTGTCTCATTTCTTTTTTATCACTAGAAAAAAGGTGTTGCATCATTAAACCCTTACTTTCACATTCCTGAAAATGTTTCCTTTGCAGGATGTGCAGTCTCTATTTACAGGACATTAATACTGTGGTTGCAGATGAAAATGCCTTCTGAAAGTACAACAGAAAACCCTTTGATATAATAAATTTTGAATAGTTGGTTGGTTGGTTATTGGGGTTTAACGCCGTAGCAACATCCAAGGTCATATCACGGCGAGAACAGGATTTGACAATTCTGTCTTTGATGATCGTATCTATGGAATGAACGAATCTATGAGAAGATAGAGACCATACCCCTACACATTTACCGAGGTAGGTGTTCTTTAATGTGCATGGTCCCATAGACAGGGCCATACACACAACAGCCGGTGACTCTCTAGGAGTCTTTGATAACCCAGTTGTTGCCACTGGGAGACATGTAGAGGGGATTAGCAGCCAGCCCACCCCAGCCCAGGATTGAACCCGGGCCGCCCGCGCAACAGGCGGACACGCTGACCACTACACCACCCCACACGCCTTAAATTTTGAATGTATGCTAGTGAATGGATTATACATAGATCGGTTAATGGACAGATCATGCAGTTGAGTGCACTGGTGAATACATGCACCATTATTAAACCCTTGCTAGCACATTCCTGAAAATGCACACTTTGCAAGATGTGCAATATTGTGAAAATTCTCTACTTACAGAATATACATATATATCGACACCAAGGCAGCATTTGCAACTATTCTCTGGAATAGCAAAGGGGAAACAGGGAAAATTGCAAAAACACATCAGCAAAAAATCTTTTGACCTGAAATAAATGTATGCTAGTTGAGGGTACCTAAATAGGTTATAGGGCAGATGCAGTTGAGTGCACGGGTGATGGGGGTATAATACAGAGAGGTCGTATGAGGGTTAAACGTATGGGAGGTGATGAGGGGGAGAGGCCGACCTCCTAACCGTCCCGCATGCACACAGCCCCACCACGTATTGGCCTGTTGTCGAGGCACATGTATTAATACCAGGCAGAGGGTCAGGCCACGTTTACCCCGAATCTGCATAAATTCTGCTCACTTTTTGTCTGCGTGTGAGATAAATCGTGCTCCGTACGTGACGTGCATGCATTCCGCACGGCGTAAACAGTACTGACTGCTGGTCGGGCTAAATTTAGGCACGACTGATAATCGAGCCAAACTCTTGGGTGTACCGTCCAGCTACATTTATTTAGGAATACTTAGATATGTAATTCATAATGCGGAAATATACTAATGTAGTGCTTCACCGTTAGTGGTTACACAACGATGACAATGTAAATGAAACGCGCCCCCACATTTTAAGCTGTATACCCCGGCCTTTTCCTAGATGTCATTATATATAAGATATTGGATAATGGGGCTGCCATATAGTTATTTTCTTTATATGAGGTTGGGGATCAGATATCATACATTGGTCCAGATTTTTATGTAAAATATTCTGATAAGCTGTATGAGTGAATAGCACAGAAGTGCTCCAGATGAAAATATGAAAACAATGATAAAAAAAATAAGATAAAATTATTCTGATGAATTTTCTGATAATGTGTATCAGTGAATTTCATAGAAATTCTCAACATAAAAATATGATAATATATTGCTAAAAAATAAAGTAAAACAAACTATCACAAACACATTGGAAGTGTCAATGCCAACACGGTGCCAGTCCGTCAGAGAGGCGTAATGTCCTACAGATTATGAGGGTGTCATATCCTCTGACAGCCAGCTCTAGTTCCCAGGCCCAACCCGTGGACGGTGATAGCACCAACAGAGACTGACCAATTTACCCACACCCCGATTCACAGTCTGTGCACAATAAAGGCACAATCAACGGCCACTATCGGGGTCAGCTACGGTCCGTTATGTACGTAGGGGGCTGGGGAGGACTGAAGCCCCTCTTGGCCTTTCGGTTTATACTTACTAGGACATTTATACTATTGATATTAGCTTTTGTGACCATTAGATATGTTACCAAATACACGAGAAATAAAAACGTAGTCCACCTTTTTGTGTGGGGAAAACTCATTTTAAATATTGATTGATAGGACGAGGCGAGATGTTCCGTGTACAGCAACCGCTTTGGAAGTGACATTTGTCACAGCCCTCTATGACAGATCAGTGGTGCCCATGGTGACTGTGTGGTTACATGTCATGTTCACAACAAAAAATATTATTAAAATTGAGCAAAAATCCCCTCCAACCATCCCCTACCCACCTCTAAAAAAACAGCAAAAACAAAGCAATTTTAAAAATTTCAAATAATCTATGAGACAAGTAATATGCTAGAGCCCCATCTCTTCTTATCACTGCCAACATAATAATATACAATGTCCACTACTATGTTTGCAACGTATTGATAGTAACCTAAGTAGGGGTAAGGCAATTTCCAGTCCCACATTGCTATGTAATGATGTATATTTGTACTGTTTGCATCTAATCTTTTAACATTAGGCACCCAGTGGTCGTGTAGTATGCCCCACCCTCTAAGCATACAGTGTTTATTAAGGTCCCACATCCATGGCTGATCATATTAATTATTATGTCCTGGATGCTGGTTGGTTATCAGTAATTGCTGTGAGGATGTGATACTCATTATAGCCACTGGGTATTAACCGCATAGTTTGTGTGTTGTGCGTGCATATGTCCAAACACAATTACTTGCCGTATTGAGAAATGTAAGTGCGTTGCTTGACTAGGCCTATACTAAGCCCTTACAGCTCTAGCTTGGGTTCCACGGAGATCAGCATAATCTCACACGACAAAAGAAATACAAATGGAAAGAAAAGATCCCCTGGAAAAGGTCATGGAGAGGTTGTGGGATGCTCAGACTATCTTGTAGTGTGGTTTCAACCACTGAGTAAATCGAGCAAATTTTTGTGGTTTTCAAAGGCTGTGTTGGGATTATATTTTTTACTGTGTGCAAAAAGCTTTAATCTTATAATTGAACCAAAGGGTTTGTGTCAAGAGATGTCATCGATGTTCCTGACCTTTTGACCCCCCACTGACTGCAGCCCGGGCGCAGTAACGCATTGACAATAGATATTTTCACGCTTATAATTCCAACCTCTAAAATAAAACTGGATCACTACTCCCCCAAAACATGATTTAAGAAAAAAAACAATAGGCATATGAAATTGTGACAAAAACGTTCGTTCCTTCAAGGCAGGGATATAAAGGCCTCATGATAGAAATAAACATGAAAACAAAAAACTGGTGACAGCTTTTATGGCCAGGGTATCCTACACGGAACCTGACCCCAAATTGATCCAGACGCCTTTAACAAAAAGCAAAACAAGCTTTTTGTAAGAGGTGCGAAGACATGAGAAGTTCCCGACCAGATGATCGATTCATGGTCGATAACTTATCAAAGGCTCTTGGTTTGTCAAGTGCTACCAACCAGAATTAAAACGAATCAAAAAGTAAAATAAAATGATGAAAAACTTCCAGAAAAGTTGCTCCAAAAAGTAGGGCAAAAACGTTGTTGCCAAGCATCAAACCACAACAATTCAACTACCACAGTCTATTCCCCAAGACCGTACGGACCCCCCTCGGCTATATCATCCTGTTTGGTTCTGCTACTGTTATGGGATCACATTACGTAGTAGGGATAAACCAACTCTAACAGAGTCCAAACAGCCGTCAGTGTATAGGATTAGGACGTTACGAGTGGCTGACAGGGGAGGGTCCTCGAACAATGAAGCAGTCATTGTTGGTGTTGGATGTTTACAGCAAGATTCACACCAGTAAATTGTGGTTTTACAGAAGTAAAGTGACAAAAGTTATGTGAGGAAAAAGAGTGGGACCAATATGTGTAACGTGTCAATGTCTCATGTGGAGTCTTTTTTTTCGAGATGTCACTTGTACTTGGTTTTTTGTCAGACAGGTTAAACAGTCTTTCATTGTCCTAGAATGTCGGAAACTTAAATATATAAAATGGGAATAGCGCGAATCATCACATGTATCATATTACACTATAAGCTACATTTTTTAGTTTTCAAGACAGTCATTTCCTGATTTGCCAAGTTCACAGCGAGACATAAAACGCTACAATATTTTTCTTAAAGTAATACTGCAAATCTCTCTCCAGAAAAAAACAACATGTCAAGCTAAAAAATATAGCATAAATAGAAAAAAGGGGTCAGGAAAAAAACTGCATGTTACATGAAGCAGGTTGGCCAATGCTCGTTACAGGGCCCCCACAGCGGGCCCCGACACATGTATATAGAAGTGCATCCTGTGTGTGTGACCCCCGGGTCGGGCTGGGGTCAGGGCTGGGGTCAGGGGGTCGTGACCCCTGAGGCTGCTGCCCTCTGGTGGCCAGGTGGGGCGGGCTGATAGTGTCACGTGACCCGCTAGCCTCAGGTGGGTTGTCACCTAGAGATGGGTTGGGGGGGGGGGGGGATGTTGAGGGGGGGGGGGGGGAGTATGGACCCTAATCGGTGACGAGTGAGGCTGCCTTGATTCAGGTGGAGACTGGATTCCTATACCGTATTCGGAAGAGGGGCCACTGGGCGCGGCCATCTTGAACAATTGAGAGTCCTGGTAGGCTGAAAAGTCGCGCTTGTCCACCCACAGGAAGTGGCGCCAAAGGTGTGTGCATGCTCAGACGAGGACTCCCAAATGCAGTATACTATACGTCCTTACAGGAATTAACAGTTATAGGCTATATTGATTGGGTCAGAGAAAAATGCAATGTTCAACACCTCTTCTATGTGAATTCAAAAAATTTAAAAAATCTGTGCAACATAGAAACATTTTTTAGCTCGGCTAATGCGCCGTTATATTAAATTAAATTTTAATGTGCCAAGGGTGCACAGCGCGTCCTTAACCGAACCACTGGTCGAAGCTCTTAGGTATCTTTGGGAATCTATTTGCAAACTACTTGAGTCAATAACTGCCGCAGTGTAACTTTGATCACTGCAAGAGTTAAAGTTATTTAAACAATATAATGCAGCAGCCTGCAGATGATGAATGTCAGTGTCACAGAGAACAGAAAGTCGAAAAACAAACTGGGTTCTTATTCGTTGCATATAGAAATTATATTGGCCATTTCCAATGAAAATATACAACCACGATTTGTATAACAAAGTTTTTAAAGTCCTTGATGACATAAACTTCGAGGTAACCTCTTCATAAGAACTTACAAAAACAAAAATAAACAAGGAAAAAGCTGATAAAGTGGATAAGCATATTTTGCCATTTTCATAACCACGCACAGTCTTGGTAAGATTATAGCTTTTTTCCAGAACATTTTAATTTTTCTCCCCTAAGCATGTATATCCCCGTAAATCCCCCGTTGACTCATCCTCTACAGATGTTGCCGAGTTGTCAGGTGGTGCGTTCTGTGCCAGGTGCACGGCCGGCCGCCTGTCACAGGAGGCTGACCCACTGCCAACAGGTTCAGGTCACAGCAGACTGATCACACCCACCAGGGTCGGAGCTCTGCGACCGGAGCCCGGACGGACCAGCAGCACATAGGATTGGGGCATGGCTCAATTAGTACGCTTACGTCGTGTTGGAGAGATCTGAGGAAGCAGTAGGATATGCCAACCAGGAATAGGATGGTTACTTGAGTGCTGTATTTGAGGATACACAGTACAGGGAAGTAGAAAGATTGGGAATCATTGTGTCCTGTAACCTAAAGTGCTGAATAAAGTACAAGGATTCAATATTCAGCATTTAGTGGTTCAATATATACCAGGAATTTAAAGAACCAGGAATCCACAAAACATGCAACTTGATCTAGTTGATGATCAATGAAACTGCATTTTAATCTACCGTACAGCTAAGGATTAATGCTGGTACTGATGACAAGCACCCATGGAACCACTAGAATTTCAATACCTAGCAATATTCATGGATTAGCACTATATGACCTACCACACATCAATAATGTTAGTACCAGGTTTTATCACTAGGATTATCACCTCTACCCCATAGCAGCAGAGCAGTACACTTAACTCAATAAAACCATCTCTGTCGCAGCACATGGATAAATTCTTATAAAATATTGCACCTAAGAAGTATCAATCAAGGATTATATGGCCTAGCCTGTTGTGGATCAATCTCAGGATCAAGGTTGATTACTCCTACCTAATTCACACCTGGATAGAGCCGTGTTTTTACCTGGGAGTGTGAGTTTTGTTCAGGTGTTTGCGAGGTGTGGTCAGGTGTATCACTCACCTGTTACCTGCCCGTTAATACAGGTACGTCTCAACAGGTAGAGCACATGCTGCTGCAGACTTTCAATAGATGTATGGCAATGCCCACTGGCAGTATTTCTATCAGTTTAGTTAAACCAATTTTCTTCTCCTATAAATCATAATAGTTCCACTAGAAAAAAAAATTAAATAGGATATTGAATGCATAATCTCAAAACCCAAATAGTTTTAGGAAGACAAAGAATGTGTAGAATATGTCAAAATTAATACCCCTTTTTGTCCGCCTTTTTATCCAGTAATATTAGCTGATATTGATGTTGCTGTATAATGTGAATTTTAATGTTCAATATATGTTTTATCTATTACTTTTAAAGTTAAGTATATGTTTGTATTAGGACTGTCTGCAGCTGGTTTCCATAGATTATCAGTGATAGTTATCATTATGTTTGACATTTAAAAGTCACCCAACATAACTATCAAAGGAGGGCCAGGATAATTGTTAGAATATAAGAAGATGATTTAAGAGCAAATATCAGAAGTATAGAGCTTTGTTATCGTATAGCCCTATAGGCCAAACCCAGAAAAGGTTCCATCATGACATAGTTAGGCGAGGGGATATAATCCGTCAGTCACCGAGGCCATCTGGTCTGTAATAATGAAAGGTGGTCAAGAGCCTAGAGTGGTGCTTGTGAAGAGCTTGCAGTAGTAAACAGACTGGCGAGTAGTAGTTAAAGGGGGTGGCTACAATATAGATTGGTAGGAAAGGAGGAAGGCAGGGTTTTCCCCAGGTCCTAATACCCGACTATATGCTTACTGACTCTAAAAATCTAAACGACCAGCTATAATTCCTCAAAGCTTGGTAAAATTATGTTAAAAACAGGAAAATATTCATTTAGAATAGATTTCCAACCAGCTAAGGAAAACCCTGGAAAAATATTCAGGCATTGGGAAGAATGCACGTGAACATACAAAGGTTGAGCCAACTTCATCGTTATAGAGTGTTATTCATGTAAAAGGCCATGTGTTGGCCTTTTCTGGGTCGGTTCGATGGTTATAAGGCTGCCACAGGTGGCTGCAAGCTGGATGGCTGTTTTTAGAGCACAGCATGGTTTGCATCGCCTGGGTTTATCTATAGTGTTTACACTAGGGTACGTTCACTATTTTACTTCTTTTGGCATACAATTATATGATTCTTAGGCATTCATTGTACTTAAAAATGGAATTTTAGAAAATTATATTGGTCCACCAGTTTTCATTTAACCCCTATGTATTCGGTTCAGCTGGAATAGATCAAGTTTTAGCTTCAAAGGAGATGGGTGGGTGTGGCGATAATAGGGGTTATTGAGGTCATCTTTAGCGGTGTGTATCAAGAGAAAACGTCCGTGTAAAGTTTAAAAGGGGGAGGGACCACATGCTGAGTGTATCACTATCAGGGACAGGCTGAGAGACGAGTGGGGGGGGGGGGGGGGGGAGTATGTGTATTGAAGTCATGTGAATCCATCAGGCTTGAGTTGTAATTTCAACGGGTGAAATTTGATATCACAAGTAAAATATGATATTTATTTGACTGTTTGTTCGGTGGTTTTCTCAGAATGATTGACTTGTACAGTTTACAAATACCAGGAAAAGTTGAAGTTTTCTCGCGGTGATGTGTGGATAATACATATATATATTTGTATTTAAGAGGAGTTATTGCAGGGTTCCCACGCAGGTTTTAAAAGGTCTTAAATTGATTTCCTCAGATTTAAGTCCTTAAAAAGGTCTTAAATTTGACAGTTTTGTAGAGGAAATTTTGAAAATGCGCTTACATACTTAAATAATGGAAGGCCCCTAATCTGGTATATGCCTAGATGGTTAACAAACTGCGCCGCTAACTTAGTTCCTGTTGACTCCCATATCCCTCATAACGTAAACACCACAGATGGGGGCCGAGGGTGGGTCGTGAGTCAGGGATGCTCCCTCACACCCACAGGAAATGAAATAATGGACGAAATGTCGCCAGGAATAAAAAAAATTACATTAAAAAGAAGAACGGTCCCAAGGGCTTTTGAGAAAAAAAAAACGGGGGGTGGGTGTGAAAAAAGGAGCTAAGTGAGCAGTGTGTGTTTAGTGGAGCGTGAAACTAGCACCAGTAATATTATAGCTAAACTAAGATATGTGACTCAGACGTACGCCTATGGCTTTTTTTGTGCTTATGACGATGGCAGCGCCCCCTATGAGAATCCATGCACACTGTTGAAAAGAAAACAACGTTCGTCTCTTTTATGCTTTTCCGAAATGTAAACAAATGGTAAATGACATCACGAAAACAACGAAACACACCAGCATTTAAACGGTGTGCACGGACTCTCATAGGGCGTGCTGCTGTTGCCACATTCACACTGAAACGTCACAAATTACTTATCTTTGCTTGCCTACAGAATTGTTGCTACCACATACCCGGATGAAGGGTAAAAAGAGGGGTCAGTCAAGTTAAGGCTACTGACTAGAGGGTGAAAAAAAAACAGTTTAAGCTGGAAAAAAAACTGTCGGCTGTAATTTAGACTGGTCGACCACAAAGGCCTAGAGGACGCTGGCGCACTGAATTGTGGGTAGAAAAAGATGGCGGATGTAAACAAAGAAAAGTCAATAAAAGACGGTCTAAAAAGGAGAGAGGGGATGAGAGCTGAGACCAGTTTATAAGGGGTGGGATTCGGAGGGGAGGGGGTGCTCTGGTGTTAAAATGGTAGCCTCATCAGCACAGCCCACTGAGGCAAAAAGGGGGGGGGGGGGACCCCATGGGGGTACCAGGGTGGGGCTTTTGCTCCTGGGAAGAATATAGGCCCCAAGTAGCCCCTGCTGATCATAAAAGACGACGATAGGGGGGACCCAGCACTGACCAGGTCTTTGGGTTCAATTCCCAGTTGGTGTCTGGTTTTTCCAGGTTTTGATCCCCTGCTGTTTGCCCACCCTGTCATCCTCATCTTATAGATATGATCGTCAGAGACTGACCAATGCAAAACACATCTCTGACAAGTCAGAATTTGTCTTAACTTGTTTTTGCCATGAAAAATTACCCTGGCTGTCGGTACAGCATAAAACATCCACCACTCACTCAATATTGGAATACATGCAGGCATAGAGATACATATATAACTCATAAGTTATGTATGTCTATGATGCAGGCTCGAGCGGGGGACCCTGAGCGATACTTAAGATATATGGAGTGAGTCGGAGTTGTTTTGAGGTGGCAGGTTACCACCATGGCATCATGGTATTTCTGGTTGCCAGTAACCCCCCTCTCTCCACCTCTCCCCACTTCACGGTTCCAACCAAGCATAGAAGTAGACCATACATACTAAAATAATAAAAACAATTAAATATGACATTTTAAAAAAACACCCAGAGAACAGCAGGTCTGCCCTGCGCCGTCCATCTGGTGGTCCATTCTGACCCAGATAAGCTATCACATAATGGGTCCGCACACCCACAACAGTCCATGGCTTTTATTGGCCACTTGAAATCTGTTAAAAAGTCTTTATTATCTGTCTATGGATAGCATGGGTAATCCTCTTGATATTTATTGGGCTGCTGGCGTAATGGTCCTACTTGCCATTAACCAGCGGCCCCAAAGCATGCTGGGATGCAGGGTGGATTCACACCTAAAATGGTTGCTGATGTACAGACTCAGTTTGGGAAACAGTGAGTCTGATTCGACAGACTATCCATCTGGGCGCCTTACCAGCTGGTCCTGGGGCCTCACGTCTGAAGTACCACCACAAAACACCATGTGCGCAGCTGAGTAACCTCTCCCAGCGTGATGACAGCTTTTAGTTCTACTTCAGGAGTAACTGCTAGCCTTGAGATAACACAAATTGCAAAACACTGAAAGGAACTGAAGTGGTTAGAAATATTGTCCGTTTAAATTGTAAGAATCTATTGAGTGACAATGCGCAGTATTGTGATTTTCCTTCTTTTTTTCTCTTTTTTTTTTCAATTTTCCTATGGGGCCTTCCATTAAGTACGTACGCATCAAGGGGGGGGGGAGGTCTGAATTTTTTGAAAATTTGCGTACGTACTAGATGGAAGGCCCCTATATTTTCATAGATGTCCCAGAAGGTGGTGTTCTTGTTGAAAGCCTTTATCTTTAAGGAGAATATATCACAATAAATCTTTTATAAAAGCGCCCACTCTGTACAAAAGCTCAGCAGATCACCACGGGACATGCACAGGGCATAGAGAGAGGACCCACTGAACCCCACAGAGCTTTAGAAGGTCCATTTCATGCAGCACTGTCCAACGATTGACGCGATTTAAATGCCCAGTAGGTTAAGTGCCACCCTGAACTACGGCCATGGGATATATGATACAGATCTAGGATGTAAGCAAGTGTATTATGGGGAAAACATTATTCCTTCCCAAGAATCTTCTGAATACATATATCATATTTACAATAGCCCGATTTTTTTTCCTTTTATTTTTTTTTGATTTTACAAAAAAAATAACAAAAACCAAAAGAAATGAATAATAAAACATTGAAACAGAGCTACAATGCGGTAGGAAAGATGTACGCGTAGCGGTAAAGGGTTTAGGTACAGTTTAGTGGAGGGTCAGTCCGTTTTCTTCAGGTGTCAGTCACCTGAATGCGGATGGGGGCAATTTGAGCCCACTAACGTCCTGTCCTCCAGGGGCCCTGGGGGCACAGTCTCCTCACCTGGTACATCATGGAAGGCCCCTTTACACTGCACGAGTTTGAACTACGTAGAGATGCCATTTTTCCTACATTTGTAGGATTTCCTATTTTTTGGTGATTTTGTATCGCACAACCGATTTTTCCTACATCACTTTAATATTTGTTTCAGAGTATTTTTTGTGTTAGTTTCAGGCTAATCAAGTACATATTCAGTGTCCGATCTCAATTTCTTAAGGTATCTTCCCTCCTATAGTTCTAACTCAAAAAAAAGTAGGAGGAGAGTTTCCTACTTTTTCATCGGTTGAGAGTGGCATCTCTAACTACAATATGATTATATTACAGAAAATACGCACACAGGATACAGTGACATACAATATTTTGACGTTGGCAATATGGAGTATCTTACAAATGTGTAACAAAGAATGTTGTCTCTGGTATGGGTGATTTCTCTGTGACATCGTCATATCGTATGTCATGTTGTGTAGTGTAATACGACTTTAAGATAGCGCCGCGGTCATTGTGGGCCCCGGTCTCCTCAGCATAGAACCTGTCTCTCAGGTAGCAATAAAAGCGGGATCCATGATCGGGTCCATTGACCCAGAAAGTGGGCACCTAAACTGTTGGTCGGTCATTGGTGGTCAGACAGATGTGTGAGACTACAGAAAGTACACATGAAAATCTGTAACAGAGCTACAGCCAGTTAAAATAGGCCTAATGCATATTTTGGAAAGGACAGTGTTTATGTAGACGTTGTGCAGATGACGTCAGAACTGCCTATAATGGGCTGGTCGCCAAACTGGTGATCAATTTAAAATCAATATTATTCACCTTTTTGAAGCATTTATAATGCATTTTTTGCCCCTTTGTTGTTGTTTGTAAGGAAATTTTGCACGCGAAAATATTGCAGTGTAGTTATTACTAGGAAGTACACGTATGTGTCAGTGATATAAGATGGACGACACATTTCTTTTTACCACTCCATAAAGCTGACGACCATATATTTCCCACTCCCAAACCTTGTGAAAAATCAGTTTTATGGTCGAATTCCCTGCTTATCTGTGAACCCACCACTAGATAAAAGTCGTCAAAGCGTGTCCCGTTAGGAGGCTGCGACGGGAGGAATGTCGGGGTCGACACGGGTCATTGAGGCCTGTCAGGGTCTGCAGTGGTCCTGGGAGTTCACATGGACGTAGGGCCTATACACTAAAGGGTGGAGGCCGAGATTAAGATAGGGAGGGTACTTTGGACCAAAATGCAAGCCGATTTTTGCATATGAAAAATTGTAAGCGAAAATTTCCTATACATGTATTCAAAATGTAGATGAACGTGGAAATCACAGAGAAAGTTCTACCCTCATGCTGATTTCACGCTTCTTAAAATTCAGATCTTTTCGCCTATATTTAGCTTAACTTTTCAAAGTCTTTCCTGCTGGTCTCTTTTAGAAGTGTCCCATCCCCTGACCTCCTCCGTGGTGTCACACCTCTTCTGTGTGGTGTCACACCCCTCTCTGTGGTGTCACACTCTCTCCGTCATGTCACACCCTTCTCTGACCCCCTACCACCCTACCCCATTGTGACCCCACCATCGTGACAACCACCAGTCCACATATGGTGCAGATAAAAGATCCATCTTCAATAGAAAACACTCCCATTTTTGTGAGCCCTTAATTATAGTTTTTAGTATTGTAGCTTATGGGAAGGGCTCACTCAATCAGTCATGTCTTTTGTAGGTATTTGGGCTTTGATCTGATTGCCCGGTTACACAATCTTACATACAAGTAGCTACAGGCCTTTGTCCACCGGCATGCATTTGTAAGCAGGACAATTAGTGTGCATCAAGTGTAATTTAGTGGGCAGGCCTCCCCCTGCACTCTCTCCCATCCCCACTCCTTGAACTCAGTTCAAGTAGTGGGGGTGGGGAAGGGTGCAGTTTGAGAAGCCAGAAGTCGGTTACATAACCAGTACTTGAGCCAATCAACCTCACCCCTCCACATTAGGACCTCCACTGACACCTGCAGGTGGGTGGGTGCAGGTGACCTGGTACTAGTAGGAGGAGGAGGAGCCCCTTTCCTAAGCCCCTCCCTGAGTTGTGTCTGACAGGTGGTGGTGGTGGTCACTACTCATAGCCCATATAGCCTTCTGGTTGTAGGAAGGCCTTCAGTTTATTGAGGGACACCATTGCTATAGATTACATACATTAGATATATTGGCATTTTGTTCAATTACCTTTCAAACACAATGAAATGTCCATTGTTATGTTAAGGGCGAACATCGATCGTTCCAACGATCGGAACTTTGATAGTCATTTGCTTCTTGTTTTAAATCAAAAGAGAAAGGCCGACCATCTACGTATTTCTATAGAGTGGTATTGTGGGCAGTAGGAAGAGGGGGTAGGTTCCCATCGTGATGTTTTGTGGGTGGTACTGTGGTTACTTGATACGTTTATAGGGAAAACAATATCGATTTCAGCCTAACAGAGTTTGTTGTTAAGGAAAATAGTTTTCTTCTTTTTTATAAACCGTTACGATCAGAAAATTATGTTCTGGTGTGGCCAAAAGTACTAGATAAATAGTCTCCCCAGGGCGATCTACACGCGGATATGTGTACTTTCTTAAGAATGAATGGTAAATCCTTCATCCTAATTCAATAAAAGCTGTAGATAATCTTATAAAACCCCTAGCGTTTTGTGGTCCAAAATTATCGAATTATGTTGATTTCACGTTCTGATCTCTAAAATTAAAATAAATAACCACTGTCCACGAGTTCAGTGTATCACATTAACATCACATGGACATTGTTATTTGCATATTTGTATATAAATAATGTGGGAAAGGGTTAAACTTAATTCAAATAACATTTCTTTGATCGAATATCAAAGGCATTTTTAAGGTCTATGAGTTTGACAGAAGGGTTATATGACGGGCGCACGTGTCCTTCCACACAGTCTGTGTATAATGTGCCCCTGTCTTGTCCAATACTAAAGACGAGTTGAGGTGGCTGGGTTTACAGCCCCTCGTACATATACCGACGCGACTGGGAATCGAAAACTGGGCGTCTAAAACTGATAATCTCCTACTCGGAGTCGGTAGGATGAGGGCCAGAGGATTTAATGTCTGTAATCGATTATTAATGGCATTCCCATAAATAGCTGGGGGGAACGTAATAGCAGAAGAGTCTGAAGTACTCCTGACTTGAGACTGGAGTCGGGGAATATTAAACAAGTTTAAACTCACCCGACTTCCAGTCCCTGACGCAGTCGGGGACCTCGCACACCTCCCGACGCAATGAGACAGACGGGTCTTAATTGCGTCCACGACCATCGCGTCAGTCCGTGTATCATAGGCTTTACATGACTGGATAGCTCGTAGAGGACCCTGACCCAGATACCCGTGACCCTAACGTTGTGTTGACACAGGCCTGAATTTCCTCAATGCGGACTACAATGAGCTGCGTGGCTGCGAGTAATACAGGCCTGTCCGCCGCTGGTCAGAGCCTTAGGTTAGTGAATAGGGCATGGACCAGTGACTGAAAGAAGAGGCTGTATAACTCTGGTTGAGACATTGAATTTTACCCCCTTTTTAGCCCAAATCTGAAAATTGCATATATTTTTAAACATTGCATATTCCCCGGCCAGTGAGATACTGGGATGTAAGTTTTCAGATTGTGTGTCTGGTTTCAGATTTTTTTTCACATCATAAACTCAAAAAATGATTTCAAAATTAATTTCTATATTCTTATAAAAAAAATTAAGATTATTTCAGAGTTTCCTTCTGAGGTTTCAGATTTAACCCTGACTTACAACCCTGGATATAAATCCACTTTGGAACACTGAGAAAATTCAGAGAGTCTCAGCTGTTGGAAAGGCCATGAAATATTCATGCTCATGGCAGGTCTGGGGTTCCAGCGGTATTACACTGACTGACCAGTTGACCGGGTGACCCTGGGTTTACCGGAGGACCTGGTCAGCCGGTCAAGCGGCTTATAGAGCTGGAAGGGCTGGTATAGTCCGTTCTGACCCAGATTAGCAATTGCATAATGGGTTCCTACACCCACAACAGTCCATGTTCTTTTTTGGGTCACTTTAAGTATTTTAAGGAATTCTTTTATTGGCCCTCTATAAATGGCATGGGCAACCCCTTTGGTGGTTCTTGGTCTGCTGGCTGATTTATGGTCCTACCTGCCATAGACCAGCAGCTGCAATGCATGCTGGGATGTGGGTGGGAATTCCCACCTAAAATGGTTGCTGGTGTACAGACTTACTTTGGGAAACATCGAGTCTGAACTCGACAGACTAGGGCTGGTCGGGGATGACCTAAGCCTGGCTGGCGGCCGGCTTTGACCAGCAGCATCCAGACCGGGAAGTCTGCGGATAACCTAATAGGGATGTTTACTGAGGGCTGTTGGAACCAGGAGCAAAAACAGGGGTAACGTTTGGCAAAAACTTCACTGAAAGGAGTAAAGCCAGTAGTAAATGAGGAGCAATATTTGGGGAAAACGGCAGGAAAATACGAGCAACATTAGGCTAAAAGAGCAGGAAAAGCAAGACCAATATAAAGCTACAACCAGTAGTAAAGGCAGTCGTAAAAGCAGCAGCAACATTAGGTAAAACAGCAGTAAAAGTAGTAGCAAACACTTAGGCAAAAATTACAGTAAAAGAGTCTATAAGACAGCAGATCGGTATGAATAGATGCAACATTGAAAAGCAGTAGCAGTTGGAAAAGCAGCAGCAACATAGCAAAAAGATTCAGCAATAGTAATTATGAAGTAAAAGCAACATCAGAAAATGCATGTAGCACCTCTGGCTCAGGCCGTAGAAGAAAGCTAAAAGTGGCAGCAGCCTAAAAATGAATGCAGCAATATTAACAATGATGCAGTCTAAGACAAATGGCATGTTTTAGGATGCTGTGATAATAAAGGAGGGGGTGCGAGGGCGTGTTTTTGGCCGACATTGGGCTGAGAAATCCCTGTAGTCAATGTGCCTAGGGACCAGCAACCAGACCAGGGCCGCCAACCGACCAATTAGCGCCCATTGACGTGCAGGGGAGGCCCTTTGTTCCGGCCCGCAGGTGTTTAATCATTGTCACCCGTTTACCCCAATACTAAGACCCACCTCCCTGCTCGGGCCCCACCCAACCCGCCCCTGGCACCAGTACGTCGGGGGAGGCTGCTGGAAGGGGTATCAAGTGATGTCTGAGGGCATCATGTTCCCCGATTAGGTGGTACCTTAGGGCATTATATTCTGGCGCGGATTTAGGGCCCAATTTTATTATTTTTCTTTTTAAATGTAAAATTTGCTACCGAACGTTCCCCCCCCCCCCCCCACCCCCCGTTTTTTTCTTTTTTTCTTTTTACAATTTCCTGGATCTTTCCTTGATATTCATCTGTATCAAGTGTAGCCTGAAAGCTTATATTCATCTCTATCAGGTGTTGTTGAGGGCATCATGTTTGTACCAATCTGAGGGCCTCTTATCTCTTCTTAGGGGTTATCTGAGGGTATCATATTCGGCGCTAATTAATCCCCTATCAGGTGTGAGAGCGCCAATCTTGTCAATATTGTGAGTGCCAATCCAAACTCTCTATAATAGAACCCTGAAGGGTTGGCCGGACGTTAAACTAATCCAACAAACTTAAAAAATAATTACATTTTCTAGTCTAGTGATCCCCCTGGGTATTTTGGCCTAATTCAAGACATTGCACTGACCCTGAACTAAACCTGAACATTTGTGTGCCCAACAGATTTATTTTCCTGAAAACACACACTGCTCTTCGTACAGAGGGAACGCTCTGAATATTGGTATGCTGGATGGGATGAGGGGAAGGTCAACTTGACCCCTGTAAGGTCAAAGGTCAATGTGAGGTCAGAGGTCAGGGGAGGTCATGAGAGGGCGGGGACAGAGAGAGGTGTGACATTAGGGGTAGGGAGATTAATGGTAGGGAGGACACGGTAATAGCGGGAAGGGCATTAATAAAGGGCGGGGGCACTTGGGCTTGAAAAGGTACCCACTGCCAAACGGACCCAACAAGCGGGGGCGGTGACGTCAAAATTGAGGGGCGGTCAACCACTTTTAGGGCAAAATAGGGGGGTGGTGAATAATATCCATAGAGCAATATAGAGGCAATAATTTAGTAATTAGCCTTATTGCTTCTTTATTTCACCCAAAAACTAATGCATTTTTATCAGAAGTTTTCTTTAGCAATTTTGGTGATTTCAGTATATTTTCTGGTATTGGGGCTCGGGGGCAGTGATCTGTGGCCCCCCAAAATAGGGGGCGGTCAACTTAAATTCAGGAGTGGTAAGTCATGAAAAGTTGTGGCAGTAGTTTGGCAGTGGGGAGTAACCTTTAAATAGTCAGTGCCCCCCCCCCCCCCCCTCGTGCAGTAATAGCGGGGAGGGCATTAATAAAGGGGCGTTATGTTGTCAGAAGGGCCTTAATAAAAGGGCGTTGTTTTGTCTAATCAGACAATACCAGACCGAACCTTGGTCCATCTGTTCACTAACGGCCCTCCCACTAAGTGATTCAGGGCTGTCACAACAATCAAGAAAAATGGGTCGGAAACAGTGGGAGAAAACAAAGCGATCTAATTGGAAACGATCAAGAAAAATGGGTCTGGGTATAGGCAAATTGGTTTGACTGGCGCCTGTCATTACAGTGATGACACAGGGGTGAAAACATTAACAGATTATTTGCCAGGAAACAATGCGAATAGCCTAGTATCTTGTAACCAAAATAACATTATAATGGCACAATTGTATTAAGGCGAGGGTATAATGAAGGTTATGTTCTTTTATCTGGAGATTATTGAATTAGGTGTAATGCAATTTCTGGACTCTTTACTAAAATGGATTAGGTAAATTTGATTGTTGAAAGGTTACCTAAATATGGAAAAGAGTAGGGTATCGAACCCGATGGCAGGTTTCTCCTAAATCTTAACATAGATACAAGCACCCACAGATGAAAAGCATCACCTCGTGCAGTCTGGACAGAACCCTGGGGGGTTGGCCGGACGTTAAACTACCCCAACAAACAAAACTGTTGTTAAACATAAAAGTCTGAAGGGCATAGAATACATCTAGAGGTCACATAACCTTGGTCCTCCCCCCGTCCCCAGGGGTCTATAAGACGATTTCTTCTGTGCCTTTTAAAGCTAGCCACAATTATGTCTTTGAGCAACGTACGTTCTATAAGCTTCATTACTTGTAGCAGCCATACTTGAATGCTTATCATCAAGATAAATTAGTTCATTCAGGCTGACTCTGGGGCTTATTTAATGTCTTAGGTCCATTCGATAATAAACCATTTGAAACAGCCCATAGAGGAGTGGGCCTTTCTCTGCAGGCTTGTTTCAGAGTAGTCTAGGCCCCGCTCACGTTCTGTAATAGGCCGTCTAGACAAGGCGCGCCTTTTTCCTTACTTTTTTACCACCCACCAGGCTCCAACCCCATCCCGCCCGCATCCCACCCACACCCCTCCCCCCTTTCAAAACCCAGCCCATCATTTAATCAATTAATGTGAAGCATTCGCCGAAGTGCCCACTACAGGCGACTATTTAAGGAGTCAATGCTTCATCTGGCCGCTTTTATTTACTGAAGACTGGGCGTATGAATAGCGAGAGAACACGGTATAATACCCCCACTACCTGCTCCCAGTCCCACTTAAAGGCTTGGGGACTTCCATTTAGTGGTTCCGAGGAAGAATAAAGGCCCCCAGTAGCCCCTGCTGATCGTATAAGGCGACGATAGGGAGGACCCAGCACTGACCAAGTGGTTCATTGGGTTCAATTCCCGGTTGGTTGGTTATTGGTTGCTTTACACCCTAATTAACTGCCAGGGTCATATCAAGGGTGGTGATGGTGATCGAATCTATGAGAAGGTAGAGACCATACCCCTACACATTTACCGAGGTAGGTGTTCTTTAATGTGCAGGGTCCCATAGGCAGGGCCCTACACACAACAGCCGATGGTCCTCTAGGGACCTTTGATAACCCAGTTGTTGCCACTGGGAGAAACACAGAGGGGTATAGCAGCCCAGCCTGTCCCAGGATCGAACCCAGGACCTCTCACACTCCAGGCAAACACTCTAGCCACTTCACCACCCCGTGCTCCTATTCCCGGTTGGTGCTGGGTTCACTAAGAGATGAGGTACAGCAAAAATGATTTCCAGGTTTTAATCCCCTACTGTTTGCCCGCCCTGTCACCTTCATCTTATCGATGCGATCACCAAAGACAGAATTCATCCCAACCTGTTTTTAACGTGAAAATGACCATGGCTGTCCGTACGGTGTAAAACCTCATCACTTACTCAATCGGTCACTTCCATTTAGTACGTAAGGACATTTTTTTAAATGTCATACCCCCCACCCCCCTTGGTGCGTACGTACTTTATGGAAGGACCCCTTCTCCGAGGTCATTTCCCTAAAGACTTCTGTAAGGCTGCTCTTGATTGGCTAGTCAGTAGATAATGGCCGCCGCTGCTCCCCGATGGTAGGCCGCCTCCCATTTGCTGGGAGCTGGGGTGCGCGCGCAGCCTGCAAAAGGCCATTTTAAGCGGCCCAATTATTGTCAGAGTGCCTTTTCCACAAGACCAGTCTAATTGTATGGCGGCCCATGCCTCTACCCATTCCCTCCCCTTTTCCGGCTCTAGAAAACAAACTCTGGACATGACCTTGGGATTTATAGCTAATAATTAAGACAGAACGTGCGAGTTGCAGAGTGCCACAATGCGGAGTGGTGGCGAAGGGCCTGTCGTTTCCATAGTTACCGCGTGCGTTATTAGCGTATCAATGCGCATGTCATGCAGGGACACTCTCCAAGCAGACTCATTTCCTTTATGCATAATGCCTTTTCATCGCAGATTGTTCAGATCATAATTGCATTGCAGGTTAAGAATTTTAACTCAGTGAGTGTCCAGAATTGATTAAATTTTGTCGACATAATGGAGAGTTAATGGGATTCTTAAGGGACATGTCCGACTGTTGTTGACAGTCTGTGCCCCCGTGAAAAGGCCCCTAGACAATAGAGTGCCTCTCTTAGTTCATAAATGTCAGCCTTGGAAATTAAGGCCCAAGGACACAACCAAGACAAAATACTGATCAAATAGCTGCCGACTATGTCATGCCTATGCATTACAAATTACAGTTCTAAAATGCAGGAACGGAATTTAAGCGTCAATTTCATTTCAGGCTAATGATTTTATATTTCTAAATGTTTAATATAATCAGCCTGTTCGATTAGCTGACCATTTTAGTATTTTTACTCACATAGATAGATTACGACCTTAACGGTCCATAAGCCAATTTGGCTGACAAGGAATTTCCAATCCTGAATTGCAAACAACTGCATGAAGGCATTTGAATTTGAACAACTTGCTCAGTATTACACAGGGAAAAATTGCTGCCAGATAGGGAATTCCCAGGGAAAACGCAGGGAATTTGGAAATGGATTTTCCGTTGGTACCTTCAGGGTGTTCCCTTAATTTCGGCCACTGCAGTTGTACAGTTCGGACCGGTGTAGATTCTACATGCAGATCTCCCAGCCTCCCACCAGCCACCCCTGACATCTGATGCCTCCTGGGTTCTTTTTTTTCCTTATTCACCAAACAATAGGGGCTGCCCGGAGCATGCGCAGTATCCTCCCCCTGGGCCCCGCGCCCCCTGGCGGGCTGTGTGAGAAGCACGAGCCTCTGTTTGCGCAGGCGCACCGGCCCTCAGACGGGGGTTGGGTGGATTCAGGGGGGACGGGGGGGGGGGGGGGGCGTCCAGTGTGCACACACGTTGAAAAACAAAAAGACAGACAAAATGTTCTTGGATTTTTCCATGAGATGTCTTCTTCCAATAAACCAGAAAGGCTTGGACGTTGGCCCGGGGCCCGAGTTCCAGTGAATACAAAGCGTTATAAAGGAACTCACAAGCCCCAATGCCAGTCAGATACAATGTCAATTTCGTGGGGATTGTGATGATTGATGGCAATTCTATCACCTGACAAATTGAAATTGACGATCAACATTTTCCTGTGCGACTATGATAAAAATATATTTAAAAATTAATTTCCTCGACAACCGTTACTCTCATTGACATGCTTTCAGAATTCATCATCATGTTTGGACGAGGCTTGAAAATTTTCTTAAGAAGTACTGGTGCAATAGAAAAAATGCTTTCAATATGACATACGGCCAAGTTACACATGATCATGATGAGGCTGGTGACACAATGATCATACCCCGATATACCCCATCTAGCCATCATACGCTGGCCCCAGAGAGGATTAACTCCACGTAGATCTCCTATGCCTGGGTATCTGGACCCGGGGTGGTCCAACATGTATTAACAGGGTACCAACCACACAGGGAAAACAGGGAAAATGGCCACAAAAAATCACTGACAGGGTAAACACAGGGAATTTGCAAATTTTGCGAAAACACAGGGAAACACAGGAAATTTCATCTGACCAGGTTGCAAAATTCCTCATTATCAAAATATTAGGCATTTCACTTTTTGTTTGTAGGTTCTACAAATTTCTTCCGCATGCAGAGGCTTTTAAATTTAAACAACTAGCTGGATATGACACAGGGAAAAATTGTCGCAGAACAGGGAAATCTCAGGGAAAGCACAGGGAATTTGAAAATGGAATTTCGGTTGGTACCCTGCTTAAGCCCTGGAGGGCGGCAGCTCTCCAGGTCTCTTCACTCCCACCCCCACCTCACCCCGCCCACTCCTCCAGTACCGGAGTAGAGCCGGGTCACTGGACCCTGAGACACGTACACACAGGGAACATCGATTCAACCCTGGAGGAGGGGAGAAGGGGGTGCGGACAGCTCTGGGTCTGGGCTCGGTGAAGGTACAGGACCCCGAGACACATACACACAGGGGGCATCAATTCTACCCTGGAGGAGGGGAGAAGGGGGTGGGGATGGCTCTGGGTCTGGGTTCAGTGAAGGTACAGGACCCCAAGACACGTACACACAGGGAGCATCGATTCTACACTGGAGGAGGGGAGGAGGGGGTGTGGACGGCTCTGGGTCTGGGCTCTGTGAAGGTACAGGACCCCGAGACACGTACACACAGGGAGCATGGATTCTACCCTGGAGGAGGGGAGAAGGGGGTGTGGACGGCTCTGGGTCTGGGCTCGGTGAAGGTACAGGGACGCTCATAATGGTTGGGCTGGGAACTGACGCCATGATTATACCGACTACCACATGAAAAATGGAGAGGGATCATCTAGGCCGTGTTCATCATTTTTTTTACCTAACTTACAGCTCATCCCCCAGACTATGCCCCCTCCCCCCCTCCCCCCGCTCCCTCTGGTCCCTGCTAGTGGTAGAGCGAGTGGACCTGGGCTTGTGAAGCATTCTGACAGTGACACTTGGTTGGCACAGATTCGCTTAGAAGAGACAGGGTAGGCTGTATACCGACCCAATGGGAAAAATGGGAATAGAGGGAGCATGGCGGGGGGAGGGGGTGTTAGAATGGCGGGGCTCATCAGGGCTCTGTCCATTACTTGGTTTGTCTGTGTGTGCCACATGCATGGTAAGTAGTATAGAAATGGAGTTTGTGTCAGGCGTAATGTATACTAAAGGACCTACTGGTTGGAGAAGCGCCCGGCGCAGCGGGAGTCTTCATCTGTCTTCTTGTTATCACTGCACGCCCTCAACAGTGTACAAGTCTTGAGTAAAGTAGCCCGGGACAACCAGAAATATTGCTGGGCAACTAACATGATGATATTGCTTGTCTGATGTTAGAGACTTTTGAAGTCGCCTCTCAGATCTCGAGCTGTGCAACCAGATCTGAAAACAATTTGTCCCGTTTTTATGTTGGCCTTTTATAGGTCCTCCTTCCCACTCGTCTCTCCGAAGCCCCATCCCTTCTCCCATGTCCCAGTACAGTGGCGTGTCATGGCCTGAACCCTTGTGAGTAGTATGTAATCGGTGATTTGATAACGGCGACACGTGGACAAGCCAGGCGACTATGGATTTTCTTCGGGTATTCTTATTCAGGGCTCGACACTAAGCATTGCCCGTTGCCCGGGGCAGTTAAAACTAACAGGGATGCCATTTTTCCTTCTTTTTCCGGATTTTTGCAAGTTCAATATAAAAATGAAATTTACAATTCCCATTACTAAATTCACTAATTTTGCTTTTCAATTTGTTCATGTAATGTTTCTAAGCCATTTAAACCATAAATTTACGTTTTATAGTGAATATTTCAACTCTTTTATATCTAAAATTGAAAATCTGGAAATGTCCTTTCTACTTTTCCGGATATTTCATCTCTCCTGAGTGGCATCTCTGGTAACTAAACAGAATATTATAATATCAATCCCAAAATGCCCCCCCCCCCCCTTAAACATTTAAGAAATAGGTGTGCCAACCCTCGCTGTTATCGCCAAAGTTGGATTCCATCGCTGTTCAGCAGCGATGACTCTCGCTGTCTGTGCCAACCCTCGCAACAGAGAGACCCGTTATGCGACGGACTACAGGTCGGCAGTGGGCAGTGTGTACATTAGGGCTGGCCCGGGAGTCTAGACTTCGGGGAACCGGGCGAATGAAACACGAGTCAGGGAGTCATTATAGACCAGCCGTGGTGCGTGATACAGCGGGGTAGTTGGGGCCAGAGAATGTGGCCTAATGGACGTATTGTATGGAGTATATTCAGTATACGTTCATTTAATGTGCAAGAACAATATTGCAGCAATTTTAGTCTATTTATGGCTGCATTGTGAATATATACGAATTTTTAAAGGATGAGAGAATAAGCCGAAGAGGCTACATTGCATGTATCTTGGCATTTAGCTGTGGTATAGTTACTGCTTCTAGTCATCGACTTCAGTTTTTAATTGGTGACCCAAAACGCCTAATGTGTCTGAACAGAGATGCCATTTTCCTGACTTTTGAAGGATTTCCTACTTTTTGGTGATTTTGGATTATACACCTGATATTTCCTACATCACTTGAATTTCTGTTCTGAGTATTTTCGCCTTAGATTCAAGCTATTCAAATAATTTTTTCATTTTTCATTTTTCTTTTTCTTTTTTTTTGCTGAAGAAAAGTACATTTTCACCATGCAAATAGGCCTTCCCCCCCCCCCCAAACGAAAAAAGAAAGAAAGAAAGGGAACAAAAAGGGGCGGGGGGGAGAAATAAAGAAGAAAAAAGGAAGCCCCCGCCCCCTCCAAACACATACGCTACCCGCCCATGGCCGGCACCACTCAGATTCTCAGATCACTTTGCAGTTTGAGCTGGTAGGCCCGAGAGTGGGTGATTTCACACTGTCAAGGCGGTACTTTGATCTCCCAGTCGGCGTCCTCTGAAGTCCAGCTGCCCCCATACTGAGCCGGGATCCCTGTTTAACCAGGTGGGGCCTGTACAGAGGGGGCCATGGCCGGCTGGGCAGGGGGACAATGAGGGGCTAAATCTGGTAGGCTAAGAAGGAGATGGGAGCTGGGCCCAGGGGAAGGGGGCACTTGGGCTTGAAAAGGTACCCACTGCCAAACTGACCCACCAGGGGCAGGGGCGATGAATGCCAAAATTGAGGGGCGTTCAACCACTTTTGAGGCAAATAAGGGGAGCAGTGAACTAAATCGATAGAACGATATGAGAGCAACAACTTTAAATTTAGCCTTATTGGGACTTTTTTTTAGAGAAAAAACTAATAGAATGTTATCAGAAGTTTTTCTAAACAGCTTTGGGGATTTCTGTATATTTTCTGTTATTGACAACCTCTGGTTTTGGGGGGCAGTGAGCTGTGGCCCCCCAGAAATAGGGGGCAGTCAACTAGAATTCAGGAGCGGTAAGTCATGAAAAGTGGGGGCGGTATAGTTTGGCAGTGGGTAATAACCTTCAAATAGTCAGTGCCCCCCTCCCCTCCCCTCCCCAGGAGGCTAAATCTGGTAGGCCATGGAGGGGATGGGAGCTGGGTAGTAATGGACGCCAACTTTGTTGATAAGGAGATCATTTCCTTTGCTTTTACCGACATCTCCAGAATAAAAGCTCAAGTGTATCCGTATTACTACCAGGCAAATTCAAGAGGAATACAGCAAATTAATCCCTGCTGATTATAGAAAATGCTATGCCTTTGAGTAGTCACAAAGCTTGAATATTCCACAGACATATTTGTATGGCAAATCTGAAATCATATCTTTAAGTCACATTGACAAATGAGTTAGCGTCTCTCAAATGGCTCGTTCACAATGGCCTCACATAGTAGATGGTATCACTGATAATATCCCCTGTTCGTCCCTTCAGATCGTGCTTGGCATTTACGTACAAGTCTGATAAGATTGATAAGAGCCTCTCGCCTTGTAAGATCGGTATCAGATTGCCAATCATTTAGGGGGAGAAGCCCTGAAAGCGGGGAGCGATCTGATTGGTTGAACGGGCAGACATGGGTATCTAGATAGGGCTCTCATCCATTGGTAATCCTGGGCTTATGGGGTGCAGAATGTCACCACGTTTTTCACAGTTTGGGGCAATTATTGAAACGTACATGTAAATTGATATACGTTTCGTGTATTAACCTTAAAATGCTTCGAAATTGGGCAGGACTGGGGGGTCATTGCAGTAATACTGTTGCTCCTAAAAGTGCGTGCACTGTTGGTCCTCATTACACAAAGTTTTCCCCTCCCTATTACATCAATTTCGAGAAAACTGTGCCTCGAAATCTTCTAAGGCATACTTGAAAAATCTGTCGGGCAAAATGAGTTTATAAAACCTGAAAAAGAATTAATGAATTTCTTGCTTCATAATATTTTTTTCGTTTACTTCTTAGGGAAATCTGACAAGGAAGATTATCCACAAAAGAAGGAAATTATTTAGGAAACCACTATCACATTGAAAGAGTATTTGGCAGATAATTATTTAGACCTCTGAAAATTGCAGTGTTTACATTTGCCCATTCCCAGTCTCACTGTCCCCGTGTGACCCGATATTGCCCGGCCGGGGCAATTGCCGGGCTCAGCATGGATCGCTGCCATATCTCCCCGGCCATCGCCGCTCTCCCAAGACCCATCTCACTGTGAACCCACAGACATGGCCTTTCCTGTAGGAACAAATGTTCCAGACTTTTTACTTTTAATTTTAGGTCTGGAAAGGGCAGAAAATATTCCAATCTGCCTTTCCATGGTTCTTATTTAAAGAATATAGTAAATTACATTCTATTTATAAAAAGGGAAATCTGACCAGGAAGATTATCCGCAATAGTGAGAAACCATTGAGGAAACCACTATCAGATTGAAAGAGTTTTTGCTTGATAATTATGTGAAACTCTCAAAATTGCGGTGTTTACATTTGACCATTCTCAGTCCCGCTGTCCCCGTGTGACCCGATATTGCCCAGCCGGGGCAATTGCCGGGCTCAGCATGGATCGCTGCCATATCTCCCCGGCCATCGCCGCTCTCCCAAGACCCATCTCACTGTGAACCCACAGACATGGCCTTTCCTCTAGGAACAAATGTTCCAGACTTTTTACTTTTAAATCTAGGTCTGGAAAGGGTGTAAAGCAGTGTAAAGTATTCCAATCTGCATTTCCGTAGTTCTTATTTAAGGAACATAGTAAATATCATTCTATTACTGTATTTTTTTGTATGGATATTTTTTTGTTATTTGGATAAGCTGGATTTTTCTCCCTAAACTTAAGTGTTAAAGGCACATGGATTTCAGTGAGCTATTGTCTGCAAAAAAAGTTATTTCTGCCAGACGGTTTGAGAGTATTTTAGTCCAGTAGCCAGCTACGCTATAATAGTTCAGTATTCTATCATGTTTATAGATAAGTGCTACATTTCTCATGGGACGTTATGGCCAGGCTGCTGGTGTTAAAAATCACCGGCCAGACTCAATAAAGTAGTCCCTTTAGGAAGGGACCTTGATTTAGGGCAACCAGTGGCAGGCAAGGTTCATAAATTCGCTCCTCTGGCTTCCACTGTTTTTCCCAAGGCTGCCTAACATTACTAAGCTTTGTCCCAAAAGTTGTAGGTTATTTTCAGTTCATTTATGGCAGATATACATTTAATGAGAAATACTAATAGTATTTTAAGTTTACTGTCGGCATTGTTAGATGGCTCAAAGAAGTTAGGACAAGGCGGTTATCAGTCATTTTCAAGTAGAAAAGGGGACGCTATAAATAGAAATTAGGTCTTAGCGTTGAGGAAATAGATCAGGCTCGGGTTTGAAAGAAAAGATTGATCATGGTGGGTAGGTCGGGCGGGTCGGGCAGGGTCAAGGATTTACAGGGCAATTCTAGGAACTCCAAGTGCCCTTGTGTCCCAGTGCCAGAGGGCCTGAGACCTTTCCTAGAAATCGATGTCCATGGCAGCCATCACCATGGTGACATACTGTTGCCATGGTGATGGCTCTGGGGACGCCATAACCTTAGTGGCCCATCACTATGGAAACCAACTGCAGTCAGTGCTGGTCTACTGGTTCAGTGAGCAGACCGTTGTGGCGAGCAGTTCCAACTTCTCGCCATGCTTTCGCTCGCCAAACGACAATACTCAATATGTTCTCTTTGTTTCCCACTTCCAGGACCACAATAACCTCAGTAGTATCTACTCATTGACTACTCATGAGCAGATGATCAGCGACTCACATATACAACATAGCTGATCATTACAACCGATAAATTGACTTGTCCACATATACTGTAAGTTTCACAAAATATATCTATGAAAAATCATCACAGGATTGAAAAATCAACACATGCTCATCAACTGCTTATCGTGAACAAGCCGGCTACTTGTCAGAGAGAAATGAGATCAGGACCAGCTGAAACTTATAACTGATAAATCATGAGATCATCTGATAGAATACTCAGCATTTACTCATCAATCTTTCAGCATGAACTCATTATTGTCTCTCAATGTGTATCATAAACTAGTACATGAGTAAATCATTAAGTGCGACATACAGGGTGACAGGATCGTGAAATACACACTCTTCCACACATTCATCATTCCTCCCTGAACCTGGGTAACAAGTTTGGACTCCATCTCCAATACCATGACAGCTGCTTACCGTTTTAACTAGCAAAGGGACATATTTAAGCCATAACTATGAGGATTAACAAGGAAGGACACCATCAGAAGCAAACATTTACAATTCTAATAAGGAGTTGACCAGGCACAAAGACACGTAGAAAGTCTGCACAGTGTACACCCTGGATACAACACAATGAGGAAGTTGTTATAGTGCTAAAACAGCACAAGGAATGATGCCATGCCATTCACAGTGATGATCCACAAACTGACCACGGATTTAATATCATCAAAGTATCACTAAGAGGCGATCGTCCAGTTACCTCTTTTAGTATATCACTAGGAGGCGATCGTCCAGTTGCCACTTTTAGTATATCACTAAGAGGCGATCGTCAAATTGCCTCTTCTATGCCCACACCTGAGAGGGGCTTCTAAGTAAAGGATGGGTCCGCACGGTTAGCCGCCCACCCAGCGCCCACCTCGTGTGACCAGCCCCGATGAGTCCCATCGCCCCGGACCAGGTCGCCCTGCTGCCGCCCCTCCTCCTGCTGCCCCCCGGCACCATGTCGCGGCACCACTCGGGCGTGGTCCAGGTGGACCTGGCATCGTTCCCCCACGAGGACCGGCCGGGCCGAAAGACGTCCTCCCCGATGAGGGAGATCATCCGACGCCTGTCGCTGCGCTACCGCAAAAAGCGGCCTGAGAAGGACGGCGGCAAGCGGCCACGACCACGTAAGTATTGGGGGGATTATGGCTGTACACCGAAATGAAAAGATATAAAGTATTGTTTGTTAACATTCTTGACTTATTTTGTACATGTACAACATTTTTTCCAGAAATATAATTTTCATCATCTATACTGCATCTTATGCAGAACTGGTTTATCAAACATTTGTAAAACATGGGGAGGAACCCGTGATACCATGTCCATGGACATACCATACTTTGATCAAAATGCATCACACTACCAATCAACCTAGCCATATAAACCGTGTCAACAGTCCAGTGTAAAAAAATGATATTTCAATTATTTTTTCTCAGTAACGCATATTTTGAATTAGTGGTTTCATACTATATAATAGACAGCAATACAGTTAGTTGGATGCCAGCTTCACGATCTGCTGTCTGCAAAATGGAGCCCGGTGCATATTAATTGAGTTTCGCTGTAATGGCGCGTGTCCCACAAAAATATAGATCAACAGATAGATAGATAAACATTTAAAAAGAACAAAATTTAATCGTTGTAATTAACCGACACCAGGAAATCTGAACCACCAACCAATGCAGTATTTACCTGAAAAATAAACCGGCCTATACCCATTTCTCATTAAAGTGGCGCCCCCTGGTGAATTAAGTTTGAAACACTTTTGTAGGGCTTTTCGTTGACCTATATGAAGTGAGGTGACCCAGTTATCAAAAGCCCCAAAAGGTAGGCAAGTGGGGGGGGGGGGGGGATGCGCAGGTTTGTGGGAAAGGTGTATATTGTGGAAATGTAATACATATGTACCAGTATTCAGGGCAAACCAGCCTATACCTTGGAAATGTAATACCATCCTCCCCTTCTCCACAGAACGATAAAGTCGGTCGCGCCGTGCTTCACGTTATTAAGATCGGGGCAGGATACTGCAACGCTCGTGATGGAGCCAAGACCCGGTGGGGAAATGGCAGGGGAATGTCTGGCCGCCCTATTATAGGTACCCTACCACTACATCATAGCCCTCCCGTACTATAGGACGAGGTATTCATAGATTTATGATTACCCCTACTCTCAGGGGGCCTATACTGTTAGTGTTGGCATCATGATATAAGTCTATATTACCGTGCGCCCACTATACCCGTATAGTGCGGCCCTATACGTGGGTGTCGGTCAGAGCTACCGGAAGTTGATGGGCAAAAAAGCTATATATAAAAGAAGGTTTGTAATATTGATCTGTTAATCAATCTAACCCGATCAAAACCCACATACAAATATACATACATACATATTATTGATCTTTTCTATGTTAAAAAAAAGACACCATTAATTTTACTCCTTAATACAAAAACATAAACATGAGAAATTACAACTTCAGCAATAATTATAGATTGGCGGAACCCTCGAGGTCGGTATACTCCCCGCCCCCCACGCGTTGCCATAGTGACGTCAGAGGGTGAGGCTGGCTGGGGAACTCCTCGGACGACTCAGGGCCGCTGAATCACTAGACTGAAGTCCCATCCTACACCGCGAGTCACTGAAACTATGATGTAAGAGGTAACTGGGTCATGGAAGGACTAGTGAATCACGGCCCTGGAGTAGGGTGGGGATTGGTAGCAGTAGTAGTAAAACACACCCGGCAACTCGTCAATAAGGAACCCTCCCCCAATCGAGCTATTGCTCACCAATTGCTCACGAACTGCTCCCTGTGGTGAAGAGAGAAAAACAAAAAATAAAAAAAACATGAGCAAGTTTGTTGTGTAACCGGGGAATGAGTGAATCTCTCGGACTGAGTCAGGATTGGGGGTACTGTGCCTGAATCACCTCAAACTCAGGTAGTGCCCGCCTTCCCCATATACCGTTCAGTTATCATACCCCCATCACTCCTACCTCCAGTCCCATCATCACTCTGGGTGTAGGGGAGGTTGCCATGGGAACCTGGAGATAACCATCAGGGATTACTGTGGGCTTATCAGATAGTGTGGTGATACATACGTGTGGGGGAGTATGGACGTGTGTTATGTACGTGGGAGGATATAGAGGATAATGCCTTATTTACCTGTGGTGAGGCGGGGGTGAGGGTGGTGACGGGAACAGCCCCGATCTGCTCACCTCCTGCTCATCCCACTCACCCCGAGCTGCTCATTGAGTGAGGCGGGCTTCTGCTCGGCGACTTGGTCACCACGTGTGTCACAGGTTGACAGTGTCAAACAGAGTACACGTTCACATGGTTGACCACTCGGAAAACTTAAGAGAGGAATCTATGCTAACAATCGAGGTTAGCAATACTACTAAAGATTTGTTGTCTTCTGAAAAAGGTCGACGATCTCCTAGTCAACAATAGATTTAAAGAAGACGGGAGTGTCTTTTCCATGCCTTCTCATGGATATTATATTGGACTTGGAAACCAAAGATTGCTGTTACACGTGGCCAACAGTATGATTGGTATAAGCGTGAAAAGTGACGAGCCATCAGTGACAGTGTTATCCATGAACCAGTGTCATTACTTCTACTAAGGCAGTTTGACGTTTGTACGTACAGACTGGATGAACTTTGTTTACACTTCTCAGTATGTGGATAACTCGAGGCCTGTGCTGCCATTTGTTTGACCAGAGAAAAACGTCATCTATTCTTATCTGGGGTAATAACATATCTGGTAATGTTATCAGATAAATGACATTGGCTGTATGGTCACATTCGCTGAAGACTAAGTGAGAATTGCTATCTTGGATTACCCCTACCTGTCATCAAGAAAACCGGAAGGATGGGTCGTTGGCGCGTGCGCTGTGAGGAGCTCACGTGTCGATCGCTGTCATGCGGGGCGTGGCGGGGTGACAGTAGTGACAGCACTGACACCTATGGTTGTGCCTTGGTGACAGACTGGGAGGTGTATGGAGTGAACGTTGACAGCTGGCCCAGGGCCTCCAAACGTTCCCCGAAACGTTCCCCCCACCACCACACCCTGCAGCTGGCCCCTAAGAGGGGGAGGGGTATTCATGTACGAGCCCCTCCCCGCAGACAACGGTCAGACCCCGGCCTCACTGCCCGGCCCCCCAGGATACCCCGATATGGTAAGTCATTGGTTATAAGTCTTAGATAATACCCCCAGGATACCCCGATACGGTAAGTCATTGGTTATAAGTCTTAGATAATACCCGCTGTTTGTGGGGAGGGGTGGGGTGTTCCTGTACGAGCCCAACCCCGCAGACAACGGTCAGACCCCGGCCTCACTGCCCGGCCCCCCAGGATACCCCGATACGGTAAGTCATTGGTTATAAGTCTTAGATAATACCGCTGTTTGTGGGGAGGCACGGGGAGTTCCTGCACGAGCCCCTACCTGCAGACAAGGGTCAGACCCCTGCCTCACCGCCCCCCAACCCCCCAGGATACCCTGATACGGTAAGTGAGGCCAAGGAAAATATTGTTGTATTCACGTAAGTAAGTAAAAATATAAATTAAAAAAAAAAAAGGTTAGGTCGGTAAGGGTTTTCATTTTTTCATTTTTGACTTGTATTGATAAAATATCACCTAAAAAAAGGGTCTACATTCTATCCGGCAAGATTGAGCTCTATACAAATAAATCGGCGAAATATCGGCGAAAAACTAGTTCCTGGCATGATGATGTTTTTGCTGGTTCCAGGAGCACTTGACTACACCCTTTTTGTAGCAATATGGGTACCAGCATTGACCGATCCTACATCCACCTGCCCGAGCGAGAGCTCTCGCTCACTTCTTTTTCTTCTCTTTTTTTTTTCCTTTTTTTTAATACAGTATACAGAGTATAATCGGAGGGTCCCTCGTGAGGTGACTGAAACAACGGTCCCTCGGCGAAAGTGTAACCATGCTAGTTTAAAAAAAAAAAGACATGCCCTGGTATACACTCAGACACATTATAGAAGTGAAAATAAATGTTCGCCTGGTCCAAGAAAAACTTTCCATTACATAACCTCAATATATATTGAAAAGTGCGTGCTGGTTGCCTAGCGGTTAAGTGAGGGGCTTGCCATTATGCTAATGGATATTTCAGGTCCATTTGGACCATTAAAATGTATCAACCTGCATGGTATGTGCTTTCCCCTACCTATTGGACACTGCATATAAAGAACCCATGCTACGCTGTAAGAAGAAAACTAATACTCTCAGTTCTGATTTTCTATTAAAATATAAACATCCTTCGCCCAGGATCAAAGACCAACAGTAGACTACCAACAGTCTGTTCCATTGTTTCCCTGTGGAGTCATTCCCACCCTAATCAATTAATCAACAACCTACCTAAAAAGGGCCTATTACGAAAAGAATACCCCTAAAGCAGTGTCCTCACACAGGCCAAGTACATTACATCACTGAGCGCTGGGGCGAAGTCCCCGCGAACCCCTAATGCAAATAGTCTATAGAATTGATGAAAATAGTCTATAGACTTGGTGCGGCGGTCAGTAGGCAAATAGTCTATAGAATTGGTATGGCGGTCAATCGGCAAATAGTCTATAGAATTGGTACAGCGGTCAATCAGCAAATAGTCTATGGATTGGTACGGCGGTCAGTAGGCAAATAGTCTATGGATTGGTACGGCGGTCAGTAGGCCAGTGCCCCGGGCATATATAGGATGTCACAGCGTCAGTGAGAGCACTTAGTCCACACCAGCATCGATTTATCGGTCAACCACGAGCCCCCTAAATGGACCCGAGGGGGACCCACTTTGGACTTCGATGGATGGATCAGAGTGCTATGGGGTCCCCTCCGTGGGGTTATGTAGTAGTATCTGGATCCCAGTGCTGGAGATCTATGGGGTTTTGACTGTATTGCTGTTACACTGCCAAGGATTGAGTTTTGGCACATCTTAGCTGAGGAGGGGGGCGGGATGGTGTAGTGGGTTCAGTTCTTGCCCCGCACATAGCCGGACTGGGTTTGAGTCTAGGGCCTGCTACACTGCCTTGCCTTACCATCGTTTCCACCCCTATAGATTCGGTCAGCCAGCTGCTATACACAAATGTGAGTGGTCCTGATATAGCTGAAAAATTGCTGAGTGGACGTTAAACTCCAATGATCATCATCATCATCTTGGCGGAAGACATTTTCGGGCCAAGCCGGGAAGCATGGGAGTTCCGGGGATCTCCGCTAGAGGGACACGGTGGAGATTTGCCCGCAGGTACAGGATAACGTATCCGGCAATCTGATTGGCCGAGGAGTAGCAGCTCTAATAGAATTCGGTAAAATCTGTCAAATTTGGGAGTACAGTATCCGTCTCTTCTCCAAACATAAGTCCAGCATAGCAAAACTTGCGTGAACGGTGACACAGCAAACCCAACAAGAGAGATACTCTGTAAAGGAACTCTATTCATGGCGAGAAGATCAAGAGCTCAGTGATAGGTTCATGTAACCCGGGGCCTCAAACCTAGATGTTTCTAGTTTTATTATTGCAGCTCTTTATTTGGAGTGGTCAAGGGTAGTTGCTGCAAAATGGACCATATGGTGAGAAAACCCTCCAGGGGTACATTGGACAAGTTAAATTGACCACAAACCGCCAAAATCCCTGAGGCCGTTAGGCAGAGGGCAATGTAAAGGAGCAAGATTTCGACTATCTATGATGACTCCAGCAAGGGGCTTGTGATGAAGCATTCTCAACCTCATAACCTACGTCTTCTCTTAATTGCGAGACCCTCGTAACATATCAGATCTTCTCGATATAATATGCCTTAGATACTCTTAATGACCACTATACCTCTGGCCACGTGGAGTGATCATGAGCTCGGGATGAGTGGCCCCTCGGATAGAGTTGTATCCAGGATGAGACCTCCAGCACACTTTCAAAAAAGTAAGATTGAAACGAACGTAATTTCATTAATTCTTGTACACTGTTTATAGTTGTCATTCGGGTTGTGTGTTAGAAATATTGAAAATGTTTTAACTGATTCCCAGATGTCAGTAAAAGCGTTCATTGTTGTTCGACCAACACGTTGGCGGTAAAAATGATATGATTTTCGCCACATTCTGTGTGAATGTGGACAATGTTTTTCGTCCTAGACAAGTGACGTACAGCGACTCGTCTTTTTTGATTGCATCTACCTCTTCAAGTCTAGGATTTGATCTTGTGCAAACGAAACGATTAATTTTTATGTCTGATGTTTCTTCATTGAAGTCCACGGTTACATGTGTTTTTATCGTACTACAAGTTAGAAATACATGGTTTTAAAGTGATATGTGCAAATATTTTAATAGTATTCATCTTTGAAAAAAAAAGTTCGAATGTATTAACCCTTCTTTTACGCTTGCCTGAGTGCGATCATATAGGAGCTAACTCTGTAGAGAAAGAATACTAGCTGTCCGTCCCAAGCTTTGGGCAAATCATTCTCAGCATGTTCTAAATAGTTTTTAGACCATATACGATCTGACACTTATCCCGTGTTCCTTTCCTATTTCCAGATTCGTTCGTCAACAGTCAAGAATGGACGCTAAGCCGGTCTGTGCCCGACCTCAAGTTGGTGAGTGATCATTTCTATTGTCTCAATTATCCAGTGACAATAACACAAGGAATTTACTTGTTCAATGTTCTGTATGTCATTGAAATATACGGCTTCAAACTAGTAGGAAAATATTTTCCAGTTTTCTCTATTCTTGAACTCTTTTAGATAGAACACATTTTGGATAACATAGCGAAAATTCACCGTTAGGTAGGGAAAACACAAGAAATTCTAGCCTGCGCCGCATCCCCTCCTGCTACAGATGTCCGCTATGGAGGGCATGCCTGCAACCCCGATTCAAAGTGGTAGTAGATGCGGGGCACCAGAATTACAGAATGACAGGCTAACTTTTGTATTTGGAATCATTGAGAACCAAAAATAAGTGGCGGGGCACCCATTATAAATACAATCTAAACTCTACAGGACAGGGATGAGAAGGTTAACTTTTGAATCGATCTCAAATTCAAACATGGCGCCTAGCTGTTATGTGCATATGTTGTGCAGCAGTCCATACCCGTTGCAACGGGAATTTTACTCCCGTTTTTTTTGGCATGATTTGTTCGTCTCTGGAATGGCAATATCCAGAGGCGAATACTTTGTCTAAAGAAATTCTAATGTGAAATCTCATTGCCCCCACCCCCTAGATGACTGACTCTGGATCCGCCCCTGCAAGTTAGGGGTGTATTTAGTAGAAAAGCCATGTCTGTATTACATGTATGTATGTACGGTCGAGTCATCGGGTATAGTTTCTTTGCTACGACTAGACAGTCATATAAGGCGTTGACACCGCTCTAACTACGACTGTCTAGTTGAGGTTGTTCGGTAAGTGTGACCGGGGCCTTAAGGTCAATAGAGGGGACGACCAGATTAATTGGAGTTGGTCGTCCCCCGGGGCCTGTGTCTAATACTGGGGACAATATTGAGGGCAACTTTGAGTCTAATTTCTGTGAACTGACTAGAAAATAGTGTTATTGGATATGCTCTGTGCTATTGTGACTTGTCTATAGTATTCAGAGAAGCACCGATCGACTGATTGGAATTAGATTCCAAATTAGGAACACAGTTTACACATTTTTAATGTTGGCTAAAAAGAATACATGGATATTAATGCAGGGTACCAACCACACAGGGAAAACAGGGAAAACAGGGAAAATGACAAAAAGAATTCCCTGACAGGGAAAACACAGGGAATTTGGAAATTATGCCAAAACACAGGGAAAACACAGGGAATTTCATTTGGCCAGGTCCTGAAATTCCTGATTCTCAAGATATTAGGGATTTAACATTTTGTTGTTGGCTTGTCGAAATTTTTTCTGCACGCAGAGGCTTTTAAATTTGAAAAACTTGCTGGATATGACACAGGGAAAAAATGCCGCGGGACAGGGAAATCCCAGGGAAAACACAGGGAATTTGAAAATGAACTTTCGGTTGGTACCCTGTTAATGATTTCCTCTATTAGTCAAAAAAGGAAATAGTTTGTGGTAGTGCAATATTGTATTTTGCATATGCCAGTGTTATTGTGCTAAAAAGTTGTTTCAGCTATAAAGTTAGTATAAATCCCAATGCAATGGCTGACTCAAGTAAAATTTAAGCACAAAGGGGCCTTCCATTAAGTATGTACACATCAAGGGGGAGGGGGGTCCAAAATTTCGAAAATTTGCATACATTCTAGTACAAATCCAATGCGCATTTTTGCCCAAGGGTGGGGGGGGGGGGGGGGGGGTCAGATTTTTTAAAATTTGCGTATGTACTAATTAAATGTAAGGCCCCACAGTGGAGTCTAAGAGTAAGACGGGCTTCCACTCATGTTAACTATCCTGTACTACAGCAGACCCATAAAACAGGTACAGTTTGTTGAGGTCACCCCGTGCCCTCAGTATTTGACCTCCCCACCCCTGACCCCCAGTTGACCCCTGAGTGACCTGTGACCAGGGCCTGGTATGGTAATATGGGGTGAGGTATGTAGTCGGCCTATGAGGCAGGTAGTACAGTAATGCCCTCATAACAGAAGGCTGTAAAGACCGGTTTAGGGCTTTCCGTTTAGTACGTACGCACATTTTTAAAAATTTCAGATCCCCCCACCCCACCTTGGGTAAAAATACGCATTGGATATGTACTAAAACATACACACATTTTCAAAAATCTGGGACCCCCCTTGATGCGTACATACTAAATGGAAGACCCCTTTACACATGAGCCACATAGGTATGGTGATATCGGGCCACCTGTAGCATGCAGGCCTACAGATGAATCCGGCTGTCCTGAGAAAGATTGATTTAAACTCCTTGGAGAAAATTGCGAGCCCAAGTCTTAAGGTTAATAACAAAAAGACAATTACTAGGAGAGATCTAAAGATATGGTACGTTTATTAAAAATTTCTGCTAGGAAAAAGAATACATTTTCCACTCTTTTGAGTGTAGAAACTCGTTTCTTTTTACACTCCGTTAATTCTCATTACACCTCCATAAATGGGATGATTGCCAATCAGGGATTTTGCCGATTTGTATTTTTTCCTTGTTCTTGACCAATATAGACCCCGACCCTGTCCGTGCAGCAGGCTGTGATC
The DNA here is from genome assembly GCA_936440205.1 of Lepidonotus clava. NCBI lineage: Eukaryota > Metazoa > Annelida > Polychaeta > Phyllodocida > Polynoidae > Lepidonotus > Lepidonotus clava. The sequence goes on from OW387150.1 coordinate 31,414,659, forward strand.
TAACTATTTGCCGGCCCACGGTACTGACATTTGGTGTCAAATGTCAACAAGACCAGATAATGCCGAGGGGGGAGTGACCTCCTTTTTAAGTCTAGATTAGCTTCAGATACGAAACCTAGACGTTAGTCGGAAAGCTGAGGATAATCTACATCTTATCAGTTCATGGTAGACTCGGCAGGTGTCCTGGAAGGCTATATAAATGGAAAATGACAATATTGAATACAATAGGGAATTTCAATAGGGATACACAGGGAATTTCGTTTACCAAAACACAGAGAATTTTATTTGGCTTTTAAAATTGCTCAGTATGACACCGGAAAAAATTGCTGCAAGACAGGGAAAACACAGGGAATTTGGAAATGGATTTTGAGTTGGTATCCTAAATTACAATTTACTTGCAGAAAATGTTATCTGAAAAACTTGAAAATTTGATACTGTTTTCCAGCTGTCTATAAACATGAACAAATAACCTTTCTACAACAATATACAGACAGGAAAGTTAGCATGAATAAATTTGATACGGAATTTTATGATCTAAATGAAAAAGATCAATATGTATAGTTGTAGACATATAAAAACCTCTTTGATCCTTGCGTCCCACATTGATCGATTTCAATAGAAAATACGGTGGTTTTTGCTTGGATATTATATATATAAAAAAAAGAGAATCGAAATTTATAAAACATATGTTAACTACACAGTGAGCAAACTTACCCATAAACTTATAGTAATAGGGATAAAGTCAACTTGTTCTGCTAGTGCGAGAGTTCAGACTTCAAAGAGATGGCCTTCTCAGGCAGAGGGGAGACTGGGGACAGGGGGGCTTAACCCAGCGATGACTCAGCACTTTTCAGGGCTTATAGGATAAAGTGTAATATTGGGTTGGTGGAGACTAACCAGGCCTGGATAATCCCCTGTGGGGTTGGCAGGGTTATGAAGCACGGGAGGGACTCGTCAAGGCAGCCGCCCGATTTAACGCAAACTACAATTTTGGACTTGTGTATGGTTTGCTATCAGTAGTAACAGAAAACGCAGCAAAATGAAAAGAAAACCACTAGTGTGGTGGCTGTAGCAGGATGCCCACGCAAGTCCAAGAAAGTCTTAAAATTGATTTTCTCAAATTTAAGGCCTTCAAAAGGTCTTAAATTCTACATATTTCTTGCAGGGGGTCTTAACAAGGTCTTAAATTGGATCTGATTTGAAAGGAAAATTCTGTGATAGATTGAGCAAAATGTCGCTTTTTGCTGAGTGTTGCTACATCAAAGCGTGGGCACCCTGTGTAGGTGTGTTGTATAATATTCAGGTTAAACTTAGTCACTCTAGTGCGCCAACACAGTTGATGAACATTGTCAGAGTATGTAAGTAGTATAGAAAATGTGACATTTTCCCGTGGCTGACACGACTCTGACAGTAGCTGAACATGGGCATTCAATTATAGAGGCGGGGTTATTCCATGGCCAAGAATGTAATATATAGGTCATGTTTACATCAAAGAGTTTAAAGTGGTAACAGATATCATTTTGACCGTTTCTTTGAAATTTAGACCACCATTCTTAAACTAAAAGAATTTTGGGGAAAAAAAGAATATGGTTAATAATTTTTATATTTTCTAATCCAAGGGATCTTCCTTGGAAAATATTTTGAGTATCAAAAGTCTCCTTATGTGTGGCCATATTCTTGAAATCCGGGGCATTTAAAACATAATCTTCTTTTTCAGAAAAATATTAATGCGTGAATGGTCCTTCAAACTTAACACTGTGTATGCGGGAATTAAATTTCTGATGTGGAAATGCCCTACCCTACAGGCAAAGGAATTTCCCTGTAATCCACATGTTTTCAATTTTCATCCTAAACATTAACACTCGGGCTCCTTCAATTTAAACTTTGAGCGACATATGTTTCGAATGGCCCTAATAATCATTTTTTATGAAAATATTGAATCTTCTAGGGGCCAGTTGGGCCCATTAAGAAGACAATCTGGGGGCCAAACAGATTTTCTAGGGGCCTTGGGCCCCCGGGCTTTTTCAACCCCTGGTATTATGTGGCTGTTTTTAACTCTGTTCGAGGGGGGTGGGGTGGTCTAGTGGTTAGTTTGTCAGCATTGCACGCAGCCGGCGGGGGTTCAATCGCCAGTGCTGAATGTTAGACCTACTTACCTTGCTGTCATTTCCATCACCATAGATACAATCACCAGTACTTTGTACAACCCAAAAACTGTGAGTTGGTTTTGATACAGCTGAAAAATGCTGAATGGACAATAAGCTCCAACAATCGTCATCTAACTGTGATCGTCTCTCTCTCTCTTTGCAGGGCATCCTGGGCTCCATCAACAGCGGCAAGTCGGCCCTGGTCCACCGCTACCTGACCGGGTCCTACATGCAGGAGGAGTCCCCCGAAGGTACGAACCGCGCCCTGTACCAACCAAAACCCATTGTCCAGTGTGTCCAAAGCCTATATTTTGTTTTGTTTTTTAAATGATTTTTGTTGCGTTGGTACATATAAATATATATCATATAAGTATTGAGTTACCAACGCAACCAAGGTATAGGTCCGTTTTTGAAGTGGGTCTATTGTTGTGGACCAGTGGACCGTGTAATTGTTTAATTGGTGGGTCCCCTCCAACCTCATTGGTCAACCTGATTGACCAATAGGACTCCCTCATACTCCCAGTGTCCGTGGGTCCTATATATAGAGGTATGTCAGTGGAGTGGCTGGATTGGGATTGGGGGAGGAGAGGTGGGGGGGGGGGGGGGGGGGCGGGGGGTGACCGGCCGGGGCAGTGTGCGAGGCCGGGTAGGAGGAGGAGAGGTGAGTGTGGGGGGGGGGGTGACTCCCTCCTATAGAGACGAGTGGTCTGACGTCACACAAGCCGCTCGTGGCGGGTGGTTCCATGTGTGAATGCCAGTGCGACACTCTTGACACTGTGACTGTATAAACACAGCCGAAATCAACTGGATAGCCCGGGCGCTGCTCCGGCCGGTACTACGGTGGCCCAATAGGACAATTCCATACCCCATTCCATACCCCATTGCCCCCCCCCCCCCCCCCCCCCCCCCCCCCCCCCCCCCCCCCGCTGCAGTACATGTAGTTTTTGTTTTTTTTTATCGATGGGCCACCGTAGTGGCGGCTGGTGGTGGTGGGTGGGGAGGTTGGGGTAATGCAGCGACCTGGATAACCACCAACGCAACATCGGCCAGTTTCTGGCCGAAAATCTTCAGATTTCTAGTTTTTGCGGAACGCCATTTTTCGTTGCAACCCAGCAGTAAAATTTTAGGTATGAGATTTTGTCATTTAGATGGGATAGACATGCATAGAGACAAATCAAAAGAACATACACATATTACAAGAGAAAATAGATAGTATACAAAAATGATAACTATTAACTCAAAGTTAAATACATAATAGATCAATACAATAATATAATGTCAATGTACAAATTGATAGAAACAGCATTTCAGACAAAGAAAACTACGAATGCAATGTCATAATCCAAATTTACAAGAAAAATATTGTAATAAAAGAAAAAGCAGGGGACTGTCAATTAGATCATAATTTCTCCTATGGGTAAATGAAGGGGCAGTAGTGGATAACCTAAGGAATAAATAAGGTTTTACGTTTATAATCAAAACAATTAAACCATTGCAAATTTGTACAGAAACATTTGCAATGGTTTAGTTGTTTTGATTATAAACGTAAAATCTTACTTATTCCGTAGGATATGTCAACAGTTCTCTAGGCCTCAAATTCAGTATGATTATCAAGGAACATCAAATTTCATAACAGCTAAATCATATTAGACTTTATGAAAAGTGATTTCCATAAAATCGCGAATGGTACTAAACCCACGCCCATAATATTAATTGAACAACGGCAAAATGGTAGGGGGGGTCTTGTCGGTAAAAGGGTAATTTGTGAACTTTAGGACCATTGTTTACATGTCCAGACCTTGACTGTGATGTATGCTGCCATCTTGTGGGAGTTTCAGGAACTACTAAGTTCAACAGAAACCAACCTTTTAACATGGAAACTCTTGGTAGGAAGTCACATGTGTATAAATAACAAAATGCCAGCTGGTGTAGAATTCCCAGAATAGTAAAACTATAATCATTTGAAAATTGATTTCAAATGTCCATTGTTTTTTAGGTGGTCGATTTAAGAAGGAGGTGGTAATAGACGGTCAGAGCTACCTCCTGCTCATCCGGGACGAGGGCGGCCCGCCCGAGATGCAGGTAACCGTTACGCAAAACAATGTGGTCTCCTCTGATTTGAGGATCACTCTTGAAAATTCTTACTCATATCAATAACTGTCATAAGTAAACACAATTATTCACATTAATAAGACAAAAGGTATGATGTGTCCTAAGCACAAGGAGATTGAATTAAAGTAGTGATCAGTGAAAAGTTTAAAACAGCATAAACAATCATCATTTAAATTTCCGCCCAACCTTAGATATCACCATTATGCATTTTGAGCCGGTTAAATTAGTTGATAAACCTCAACTTCTCTTATCGTAATTATCTGGGCTGTAAGTTTTCAAATGCGTGTCTAACTTCAGTCTTACATGTTTTACAACGTATAAAGAAAAGGTGATTGTCTTCGCGCATTGGTATTTTCACCTGTCCTGATTTGGTTTAAATGCCAATGAAACTTTTCAGTTCACGCACTGGGTGGATGCGGTCATCTTCGTCTTCAGTCTGGAGAATGAGATGAGCTTCAACGCCATCTACAGCTACTACGCCAAGATGGCGCACTATCGCAACACCACCGAGGTGCCGCTTATTCTGGTCGGCACCCAAGGTAAGGCTGCAGCGGTCACATGAAGCTGCTCAGAGTTAACTGGTTTATTGTTACATGCTATTTAAAAGGATAAATGGAAGAACATGTATTACTATGTCAAATCTTTGGGGAAAAAATAAATTGATATGGTTATGTAAGGTGTACAGTGTCAAGTGTCAAAGTCAGTTCAAGTTGTTCCTGAAATAAATGTTCCTAAAGTTAAAACCTATTGCAATTTTCAATTTTTGCAGTTTTATTTGTGCTGAGTATGCAAGTTTAGCCAATGCTTGATACAGGGATGGAAGTCTTCCAGGTTTTCCTGGATTTCAAGGATTTTTGAAAGCATAATGTTTTTCAGTGTAAATGACTATTTTCATAAGTTTAGAACCTGTCTCCCCCTCTGGAAAGACATGCGCTAAATTCCATGATTTTTGTCATCGACTACTTTCATCTCTGTTGACATAATTCTGAAGTTTTTATGAATCAGCCTTAATCATACTTGCTGGAGATATATATGAGGAGATAAGCTTTATGAAATAAAGAAATAAAAGTCTTAATCTTGAGGGGTTAATTGTGTTTGTAACATTTATCTATATCGATCCTCTTCCCTCTGCCAACAGATGCCATTAGTGAAAGTAATCCGCGTGTAATTGATGATACTCGCGCCCGTAAGCTGGCCAATGATCTAAAGCGGTGCTCGTACTACGAGACATGTGCCACCTACGGACTCAACGTTGAGCGTGTCTTCCAGGATGGTACGTGCCCAATCTCTTCTCTCTCTCACCAACAAGACTGGGTGCCAGGGTGTCGAATGTACGGAGTACACAAATTTTCAAAAAGTCAAACATGTCATGAACATTAACTATTAATGATTATTTATAGATCACAATTTCTGTTTTATTTTTGGTGGAAAATATTTCTGAACAAAAATAATTTAAATCTACAGCACCCTGGAATTTGCAAGTCTTGTTGGTTTTACTAACTGTTTAGAGCTGCGACCGACAAGTTCCGTTCTCCTGTCCACCGCCCAAGGGACTTGTGAAGCTTTGGGCAATGGTCCGCCCGTAACAGCTCATACATTATGCTAGATGGCACATATATGCCACTTGTTATTTATTCTCATGATAATTCTTAAGTAAAGTTAACCAGTCCTATATATATAGTTTTACTCATGTTTTCTTTTCTTTTTTTATGTATATTAAATATTTTATCATTCCCTACATTTGCCTGTAACGCCGACAAGTCCCTGAGTGAGGTGGACGGTAGGCAAGGGCTTGTGGCAGAGGTTTCTTTGTAGGCTAGCTCTAACTTGTATTTAGAGCAGTATGACAGTTAAAAAAAACTTGGCTTCTTTTAGCTTTCCAGAGGATCATACATGACCACATGCAGTCGCCTACCAGTGAGTTGTAACTGTTAACCATCAATCCATCACATCCATGCTTGTCCAAACTGTTTGCTACTTTTTGCATTAAAAAAGAAAACATCACCCAACATGACTTTATTTTTCAAGTTTACACTTTGAATAATATCTTTGTACTTTTCTAAAAACAAGTTATAAAAGTATATGGTTCCTTTTTCTTTTTGACGAAGAAGAAGGTGGAGTTTTTGAGAAGAACAGGATTTTTGGACTAGCATGGATGCATTGTGCTTTTTCTTTGAATGATAATTTTCCTTTACATATCGTTAGAATTTTGTATTGCCAACTAAGTTGAGAACATTTAGTTTTTTTGCACCTGCTTTGAACTGTGTCAGTAAGTACTTCATTTAACTGTAGTTGGTAGAAATCATGAAACCCAAAAGCATGAGAAATGAAATACACTTTGGCAACCATGCCAGATAAAATTATTAAAGTAAGAGTCTTATTAGGGGCCACCTACCATATATCTTCTTGATTTAAAGTCTTTTAAAGTCCATCGTGTGATGATAGTGTGTAGGTATGCTTGCAACAAATGCAAACGCACGCGAGTCAACAAAAGTATTGAAAGAAAAGTAGTAATTCACACGAGCAATGTATTTGCACCAAGACCCAACTATCACCCGTGGTTTTTCTTTGCATCAAAAATTGAAACTTTAAAGAAGAAAGACAGTTAAGGGACAAATAGGGGGGAATGGAAATATGGGAAAATACAGGGAAAATTTAAAACATAAACTCAGAGGGGATTATAAAAGTGATTTTCCCTACATCCTCAAATCACAGCAGATTCTTTATCAATGTTATATCGACGGGGGTATCAAAGTCGGTATTGGCTTTGCTGGATGTATGATTGTGTATGTAGGCCACATGAAGATTCCGATAATGACTGGTGATTCAAAGACTCAAAATTCAGATGTAAATGTGTCTATGCAGTCCTCTCCCAGTTTGGCATGTATTAGTCTTGAGTATTGGTATCCTATTTCGGTTGTCCATGAACCCATGTTGAACAGTTACTTTTTTATCTAAGAAAATTGAGCATACAATTATGATGAGCTTGTTCCTAGCATTCATAAGTTGAAAGTGATTTTTGTTTATAACAAGGACCATCTGATTAGGAAGGTGTTCCATAGGGGGTATTTAGAAAAGAAACAAAATGTGAAATGAGTAACATCAATAATCCAGACCTCTAATAGTGTGGTTTTGTAAACATGACCAGAATACTAAACTTCCACCTTCACATCACATACACAGACTCACAGAAGTAGATTTCTCACTTTTATCACTGATTACACAATCAGATATAACATGTAAAAAAAAATTAAGCTACTTTTACAGTTTAGAATATTGAATTTCAAAGTTAAGTTTGAAGTGCCTGTTGTCAAGTGCAAGAAGAACATAATAGGAGTTTGGCGTAAGAGTATGGCCAAAGGTAGCGGATAACATATATTAACAGTTTATATAAGGGCATGTGTTAAGGGTAATAGTATGTCAAGTCTGTATTCCACTACAAACTCTTGAAAGGTGAAACCATCAACAAATTTAGATCAGATGGAAGAGATCACAGTGCATTGGCACACATCTATTCTCTGGACTTTGTCTTCTGGTAGCTGTAGTGCTATTTTAGACATTATAAGTTTTCGGTATTCATTTTTTACAGGAAAGAAAGTTCCTCTGGGCATAGATCAAAATCCAAATATACTGTAGTGGAATAGAGACCATTAGAAGTGCCTAATTAACATTTTCTTGATTTGTCTCTCTCCAACCATCAGCCTGTCAGAAGATTGTTCAGGCGCGAATGCAGAGTCTGACGCCCAACAACTCCCGGCCCAGCACGCCGAACCACTCCACCATGCGTGGCTACTACGGGCAGGCCGGGGGCACGGGAGGCAGTGGAGGAGGCAGTGGTGGTACTGGTACAATGGGTAAGCCCTACGATACACATAGCACCAGCTCGCAGTCAACGTCAGGCTCGGGCAACCTGCCCACAGCAACACCCAGCAACAGCAGTCACAACATTCAGGTCAGTCCAGGCCAATACTCACTGAATTATCCTGGACCAAATATGAAAACAAATGATTTATTACTTATGCAAGAGATTTAAGAGTCACAGTATTGTATTCAAATGCAAGATACTTAATTTGAATTTAGTACATCCCTAGCCAAATGGTGAAGTATTTCTCTGAGAAGAGGTAATACATGTTTAATACATTTTTATATCACCTGTATTGAAATGTAGTTAATCTATGAAATCTATTTATGAAATTAAGTAAAGTGTAGATTTAATTGAAATTTATAATTAATTTAACCATATGTTACCAAAACTAACCATCGAAGGAGGCAAAAATAGATATAGCCTATTTGGTGAAGATACATCAACTTAGTATGCATGATCCCTGTTCGCAGGGCCACTCCCCACCCTTCAAGGAGATCTCCAGTAAGGACGATGAAAAGAAAAAGGACAAGCACGATAAGAAGCACAAAGAGCATCGGGATAAGCGAACCGAGGAGGGCGGTCACCTTCGCTACCCGGGCCATGCTCACGACCGCCACGGGCCCTCCTTCCCCATCCCGGTGCCCCCACCCATGGCGCCGGACATGCCGTTCACCAACGACCCACAGCTGGCTACTTCAGCCCCCACTCAGCCTCAGGTAGGTGCTGCCCCAGACAGCTGGCAACTGGTCTTTCTTTGGGTGATGCCAGGTTCAATAGCTAGCAGTCCCGCAACCCGGTGTCCTTCCCCACCCATGACTAGCTTAGCAACTTTTCCCAGCCTCATGACGTATGCAGTTTCAGGGGCGTAGATTGATGCACTTATGAAATTAGATTGAAAACATTGAGAATTTTTTCTGATAATGGGAAAGAGGAAATGATTTATCGAATTTGGAAGATATCGATCTGAGGTTTTAGTTCCTCAATAAAAGGTATGATTCTGAATCCAAAAGGCCTATAATAAGTGCATCTTTATAAATGCTTTGAGTATTAAAACCATAATGAGATTTAAAAGAGAACTATACCAAAATTCATTCATTATCTAAATGACATATATTTTTCATTTGGTGAAATAATGAAACTCTTGATGAATGTTTATTTAATCTTATATTTCTCTTCTTATGTTGTTTGTTTCGTGTCTAAAGATAATAGCTTTCTGTGATAAATAGCACTTCAGTATGCATCAGATCACACGATTCAGTTTAAATCTTCTCAACGATAAAGTATCTGACCTTAGCAGTTGGGATCATTTCTCGGATAACTCAAAATTTATCCTCCCACCTTCAATAGATAAATATCAAAATTCAGGTTTTTAACCCCCCCAAAAATGTAAAAGATGTTTTTTACCACCCCTTTTGGTTATACTTCATGTAGAGGCTACAGACTGTCACCTACCCCTATGTTTAGTTTGCTAACAGTATGTTTAGTTTCTGTTCCCATTTTGTCTTTTGTTCAGTTTTGTCACCGTTCACCGTTTTGTCAACTTTTCGTCCTAATGTTGTTGCTTAAGAAAAGTGTTATCAATGTTAACTATAGATCCCTAGGTTAAATGAATAGTAAGAGCAACAGCATGCTTGCAGTTTCTTAATTTCCTTTTGCTTGCTTTGGTTATATAGAGTTAGACAACAGGTCTACCCAAACAGGTTTAGTTCCATCATGTGAACTTTTCATTTTTGCAAGCATACTAATATTTACATAAGAACAAAAATACAAGTGAGAGCCTGCAAGCACACACACATCAAGTATTGGGGAAAGAGAGGGGGCTCTTGGATTGAGCCTCAACAGGCATTAAGATTGTCAGCGCACCGCTCGTGAACATCTGTGCGTCCAACAATGGTCTTTGTCCTATATGTTTTTTATGTTTTGTGTTGTGGTGTTTAATGTTAATCTTTCCCCACAGATGGCACTAGATTTCCGGGAATTCTCAACCCCTGTGTCAACCCCAAACCCGACGCGCCGCAACAAAAAGAACACCGTTCACAAGTCTAATTCGTTCAGTGTAAGTTTGCCAACTGGGCTACAGGGGGCAGCACTATTGTAGGACTAATCCTCCGGTTGTACTAACCGATCACTTCCTCTTCTCTTCTGCCTTCTAGGTTGGCAGGCAAGAATAAGAAATTACCAGTAAGCACAAAGTTAGCATCTCTAGGAGACTGCCTCAACTGTTGCTTATAATAAGGAGCAGAAAGACTAATTTCCCCAAGTGGTTTGATGAACAGTTGAGGAGAGACTAGATTCCTGCACTTCTCCAGCACCTCCTTATGTAGTTCCATCACTGATGCCAGACCCTGCTAAACTATTTTTCCAAAGTCAGATGAATAATGAGTGCTTCCAATATAACTGCTGTGCTTTGATGAAATTTCAAACATAGAGTAGTCTAGAATAATTTTGTCACAAATTTAAATTCAGTTCAGTTTCTATAAGTTCCAACTTTTGATGATATTTTGATATCTGTTTTTGAAGAAATAACTTATTTTACCAGAAAATTATTGTCTGATAATTTGTCGCGTTCTGAGGCTCAAAAGAAAAGAAAAGTTATCATTCACACAGGTTTTGCATAGTTTCCTGTAATAACAATTGCACAGCTGTCTGACTTTGGGAATTCCTGATTCTTGAGTTTAGTTTTAGTTGACTTTTAGTTTCGGTGGAGGGTAGTTATTTCTGTGTGTTCATACCTCTTTCATTTATTTTATAACATTATCTATGTACATATGCATCAAAAGAATTGTAGCTATACATTGATTTATACCTTACCCCTTCTTCAATGTGTGCATTCCAGCTCCTTATATTTGAGTTTTAGTATCTGTTATTATTTCTCTTAATTTATGTGGATCATTTATTTAGTTTCATCTCCTTACACTGGCTCAATGTCTCTTGCTCCCTTCAAACACAAGCAGTTTCCATCTGCTTACTTCCCCACTGGGCACAGCAGTCAAAGCTAGGCAACAAAGTCACCTAACTGTGCTCCTAGACATGCCTAACTGTGCAGCCGGCTGGACCTTCCTGTCCGGCCCCATTAATTGCCTAACTTATGTTGCGTTTCAGGGTGCTGCCATAATTCACCGAAACTCGCAGAATGGTGCTGACCTGCCAACCCCTACCAGTACTCCCATACTGGGGAGGAAAAACAAAAACAAAAACTTTGTAAGTTTTAACCTGACTGTGGCGTCTACTGGCCTTCTCAGTGATCCTTTCCTAACCCCTTCCCTCCCTCACTGACCTCTGACCTCCCATTGGTCATCCTTCGAACAAATACTGGGTTTACTCTGGTGGTGAAGTCAAGATGGGATGCTAAGTCTAGGTCAAGGTCGTGTCCTAAAGGTTAAGAACTAGTGGATCAAAAAAGGTTGCGCATAATCAAACTATGTAAAGATAGGCTGGACAGAAAGGTCTTGTACCTTTAACAACTCTGCTTCAGTCCGCCTTGATTTTGATTCACTGTGACAAATTTGGGGTGAAGCCAGCAGGCTTCTGTAAATTAAGGTTTTAAGGTCTATTACAGGATTTAATACTAAGGATTCCTCCTAGGATTAATCCCTATCAAACAGCCCACAAGGACATCCTTTCTGAAACCAGGTCCACTAATATTCAGCTTTTTACAACATTGATTTCTACTTCATAACATTTGATTTTTCCATGAATTTCTGTTGCTTAGATAACCTGGGTAGAGGCTTGCTATAGAATAGCAGCTGCCACTCACCTAACTTCAAACTAGGGTTAAGGAACTCCAAAGAATCTTCATCTAATTCACAGTAGGAAAGGAATAGACCCACACTTTCTTAACCTTTGCTTTAACAATGTAGCTTCATTCATAATTCAGCTGATGGGTTGAGTGGGATGGACAGAGCACAAAGTGGATTCTGCACTGAGTTCAGCATCTCACAAAGTTCCACGTATTGTGAACAGTTATCATCTAACACGCTTCCTACTATCACAATCCAATGAATACATTGCACAAATAGTCTGCTATCAGAACATCAAAAATTGCACTGGAAATAAGACATAACTCCTCTTCTTTCTTTATCATGAGATCCTACTTTAGCTGTTTCATACAAAGGAATAAAGAGATTCACATAATCCTGAATTTTTAGAACTCTTCTAAATAATATTTTTATTATGTGTGCACTTTCTTTAGATGAAAGAAATTGAAAATGGAGTAGAGGATGAGGCTATTTCTAAACAGATGTCACTTGCATCACTTACATCTGCTAAAGTACATTGCACAACCACAAGTCAGAAACCAAAAGGCTAGGAAATAGGTCAATTTATGAAAGACCTGTTGATGCCCTGGTTTTTTGAATAACCATTGTAGACAGTGGCTAAAGCAGTGGTAATTAGTGCTTAAAAAGTAGGTAGTAAGAAAACAGCATTTTGTAAATACTCAATGACCAGTAGTTTTAATATGGGACACCAATAAAGGTTGTAGTTTTTTGCACCAAGCTCTCACCCTTAGAGATAAGGCAATTAACCATGTGTATTACTTGAGTGAAGCTTATGTAAACCAGCCTATCACAGACATCCAGAGTAATTAGATTTGCACCTGTATATACTACTTAAATTAAACAGACATTTGCAAGTTTTCATGGAAAAATGTTACTGGAAGAAGAAATTTCTTAATGCAAGGCATGTCAGCCTTTGATATATCAGTGTGTCCATGTTCCTGGGGAGTGCCTTTAACATTGGTCTTAAAGGTCATTGATTGGATCACCTATATGGTATTGAGATGCCCTGAGCATGATGGGCCTGCGCGTAAAGATTGGGTTGTTTTCCTTGCATATAACTTATGTTCTAATAGTGAACCATTTCTTTGCAGCTCTGCCCTGCTCTCAATGTGCTAGCCTGCGCCCGCAGTGGTTGCATGCTACACTACCACACATAGTGTGTCGTAATTCTGGGTACTGTGAGGCTAACAACAATGTGTCTCTGCTAAACTGCGGCTGATACGCTCTTTTCTTTTTCTTTATTTTTGTTCACCACACAGGAAAACAGCCCAGAAATGCAAGGGCTCACGCCACTGCTCAGCCGAAAGGAGCCCCGCTATCGCTTCAGTCTTATTGTCGTAAGTTCTTGTTACCATGTGAACATTCATTTGTCAATCAGCGCACTGTCGTGTTGATTGACTTATGATCTTAAGCCTGGTCTATTCACGGATGGCCTTGACTTGTACCTGAACTTCAGATCAGATGCAGTTGACATGTTGTTTCTGTTGCAGGATGCCTTTACCACTAGTTTTACTCATTATTAATACCTACTTGCTGTTTTTTTTTGCCTGAAGTCTACAGCCTTTGTTCTCGTGCTACTGTAAAACACTGCTGTTTGCGTGCAGATATTCACACAGTTTTCATGCAGTTATTTTTAGTCCAGTATCACACACCGCCAATTACTTTTCACAAAAATAGGCTACTCACTTCAAATGAAATGGAAAAATATATATCAATGGGTAAATCAATATGAAATTATCCCAAAAAGGAAAACACTGAAGATAATTTATAAGTAAAGGGCAAATCTGCTGCACAAATTGGGTGTTTTATTGTACCTCTGAGGGCAGAGCAGACACCGAAACGTCCCTCAATTGTGCGCTGCCTGCTCCAACCAGTAACACAATGTACAAATGTTCCAGAACTAACTAGGCCATTACCATAGCAATTTCCAGGCTGCCATGGTAAAGTGTCATGTGACCCCTGATTGTTGCATTTTGATTCGCCCGATAACCGTTCAGGTGGTTTCAAGTTGGTTGGTTACATTTCAAATGGTCACAGTTAGATGTATATGCTGACCATTCTGTTGTTACTTTTGATAGCCCTTTGATATGTAACCATACCAATCTCAGTAGTGTAAAACTCACTAGGTGTCCCGCCTTGTGAATTTACTGTAGTTATTTCACCCGTAACATAGTAGTGGGCATAAAACACTTCCTTCATCACTGCATATCATTAAGGTTTGATGCTCATGTTTGTTTTCATTCTTACTTAAGGGAGAATTCAAAACTAAAGAGAAAGATTAATGATATATTGGTGAAGCAAGGAAGTATGTTTATGACAAAGTTATGGACCATTGTTCTCAACACCTTGTAACCACATTCCAGTCAGGAGTATTGTTCCAGTGTCACCCACAACATGACATCCTCACAGATATAAGATCTGAAATCATTTAGAGAAGTATGGTATCACATCTTTATCTTGGATGCAATAATACATCAGTAAATGGACCACTTGGTTGAAAAAATGATTTAGCTTCACCAAATGGTAGGAGTGAAATGAAGGGACATGGAATGACTATGCTCAAATATATGTCACTTAATTATATGTGATAATATATCCTTGTGAGACAATCTGATTGTGGGCTAACCTTCTCAAATCATAAAAATGATGTATTTTGATAATGGTGACACTTGACCAATGGAGCCCTGACTTGTTTGAGCCACTCAGCAATGCATCACCATGTACATGTTATGTATAGTCTGGGGGTCTAGTTTCCCACTCTGTGTAGCTTCTTACTCCAGGGTCAAGGTACCTGTGTTTAAGGGAGGAAGATGGGATTAATTTATATAATGCCTAACTAACATAGACTGTGAAGACCAATATTAGTGGTTTATCACTGTATAGGACTTGGCCTCAGCCCAATGATACCCAATTACCCCAGATATGTTCATAGGACAGTGCTATTCCCCTCATTCAGAGTATAATATATAAGAAAATCAAAGTTTTAGGCAGATTCACTTTTTATGTTAAGAAATAAAATATTTTTCTTTATATTCTGAAACAAACTCCTCTGATTTGTGTTCTTTAACAGCTTACATAATGTGGCCTGTTTCAATTGACATATCAGTTATCCAGAACCGACAGACTTGCTTGGATTTTGGTAGTTATTCATCAGACCTCAAACAAAAAACTCGATTCCCCTATTATTATTTTTTCATGGACACAGTATTTGATGACCGCTTTGAACAAATGCATACAAAGTTGTCTTGCATGTGAGAAGGTGAGATGGTAATGCTGCAATTAATATCCACATGTGCGCTTCTGCTTTTGAACAGAGTGTGAGTATGGTTTGGGAAAATTCCCTTTTTTTGCTTGTGTGGCCAGAAGAAAAGAATTTCTACAGAAACTTGATACTGCTTCAACTGTTGTGATCCAAGAATGACTCCTTTTGCAATGCATGTTTTTTTTATATCATTTCTAGGATAGAAAGATGGAAAGTTTTATCCGGGAGTTGCAAATTAACTTGTCTAGTCCACTCACGCCTCTCCTCAACAGGTTTCCTCGATCTCGCTCCAGCCTCGTTCTCGTAAGTGATGACGTCATGATGATGTCATGCGTGATCAGAGAGCCTCTGGTGGTGACAAAACAAACTAATATATTCTTGCTCAGGAAACTAATTCCTACTGATCCCATCTAATTGATTTGTGTTAATGGCAAGGGGGAATATTATTAAAATTTCTTTTATATCATTTTTGGTGAAAGAAAATTTTTTCTTATTGACTTTTAATGTGTATTCTTCAGTTTTTGAGTGAAAGCAATTGAGGAGCATTAAGTAAAGCAATGATCTCAACAGTCCTAGCAGTATCTCTCTTTGAAGAGAGTCAAATCAGGCATTTTTGTAACACAACAACTTGGATTCCACAGATGTTATTTTGAAGTTCACAAGTGCACTTAGTTCTTTAGAGTTTCTACCAAAGGTGAAAAAGCCACATTTGATCTGCCTAATCTTCATGCAGAAAAGACAACAGATAGTGATCTTTATCAGGTCTCTTGTGGTGATGCAGTATAACCCATTTGCAGAGGCACTTCATTAGTAAAACAGAATTACCTCCTCTATGTTTGCCCATATTTGGGGAAGAAATAAAAAAGCATTCCTGTTAGACTGGATTAAATTATTGCCATATCTGTACTAGGAACAGATTTCAAACAAACACATATAGTAATAATGTCAACAAAAACCTAGTACCTTGACTCTGGATTCTGATTCTTTCCTCCAATATAGGAGTGACTGCTAAAATCATTCGACACATGATGATTAAACTGAGGCTTTCATAACAAATCTTTTACCCTTTGCAAAGAAAACCATCATCTACTTAACTAAAGTTTGAACCCCAAAACACTTGACATATTTATTGAAATACATTACTATGAACATCATGAGAGAATTCTGCTTTAAATCAAGTAATCTTTAAAAATAATCCAGATGGAGCTGATATGAAAATATCCTCAGATTTAATTGTTTATGTGTTGATTCCAATTCATCACTCTGAGTCAGATGTAGCAGAAACTGTTTTTGATCCCAGTGACCTTGTGTGATGTTGACCTGAGTGAGCATGTGTGGTCCGACCTTGACCTTGACCTTTGACCTCCTACTAGTACTAATGATGCTTCCTGTTTGGTCTCCTCAGTAGATGCACTCCAGTATTCACCAGTGTCTTGCCTGACCCCTTGACTAAGAGACCTAACAATGGCCTCAATTTGTCTTCGGAATTATTTGAAATTGACGATAGATATGTTCCCGAAAGAATTGCATGACAGGTTTTGAGTGAACCTATTGATATTTCATTGTGTACATACCTGAAATGCCCTGCTTTTTAACCCTAAGGCATTGCTTTTTACTATTCTACCGAGAGAATGGTGTTGTGTGTGCTATGATGTGACGCATAACCCATTTTATCGATTAACTCTGGATTTAAGTGATTACTGAATTATGTGTGCAGTGACAATACCAAAGATAAAGCAGGGCTCATTTGAGACTGACAGGATAACTGCTTGCTGTCTTATGACAAGTTAAGTTCATGTGATATCTTTGGGAAATAATTGTAATGAATACCATGCTCTCATGTTTTGAATCTGAATGTCCGATGTACACCAACACAATCACACCACCCTGGTTTATTTTTGAATTTTTTCAATCGTTCAGATATGTGTGATTTTCGTTTATTTTCTATATTTTGCATCTATATTTTGTGTGTGTTCTTGGAATGTGCTGTGTTTTATGTTCATGTAAGTTTTGTTTTATTTTGCCTATTTTGTACAGTGGAGCATAGGGCATAAATATTAAGACTTGTCCCTACTGCTTCATCAAGATATTCTTTTCACTCTTTTTACCCTCTTTGAAAACCCCAACCCTCATAAAGCTTTATTATTTTGGCAATAATATAATACGTTTGTTACTAAGATAAAAGTTAGGCATTTCTTTTGCTTATCTTCCCTTGATCCCCAAGCAGTTATCCCAAAATGAGATCTTTTCCATTTTCAAGAGGTCTGGGTCCTGTGTCTATCAAAAGAGAGCAGACACCATCCCATGATAGGTTTCCTACCTGCTATGTTGCTCCAGCCTAATTGGAAAACGAAAGAAAAAGAAATGTCTTCCCCCTCTGTTGTTGGTTGCCATGGCGCTCCACGAGGTTGGGCTGAGGTAACGTAGCCGCCCGTCGGCCACGTCTCGTTTCAGGGTGACGGCAACGACCTGCCAACTCCCAGCAGCACTCCAACTCAGACCAGAAAAAACCGCCGCCGCTCTAACCTCTTCACAGTAAGTCAGCCCCCGTCACACTAGTACCTCCACTGCCAAGTGAGTTGCCAATAGATCCACCCCCGGAGCCGCTGCCACTGCCCGGCGCAAGCTGCCAGCCTTCCGCTTGCTCTATACCTATGTTTCTCTTTCTCTCTCTGTCTCTGCTCATCTCCTCAGCTGGGATAAGCTAGGGAAGTTTTATTGTTTGGTTTGTTTGGTTCCCCATCCCCTCAAAACCTTTTTGCTACAGTAAACCCTCCCCCCCCCCCCCCACCCCTCAGAGCCTCCTTCTGGGGTCTGGATCTGCTCTCTCTGGCCTGGGGTCACGTGACCATCACGTGACCTGAATGGGAAGCCCTGATTGGCTGATGAGTTCTTGGGCAGTAATCTTTGTTGTGTTGGTGTACACTTTCTTTGAGTTCTGCTGTACTGTATTTTATTTCTCTCTCAACTTGCTAACATTTAGACACATAAAATTAAAGGTGAAATCCCAACTATAACATTTTACAAGCATAACCAACATCAAAATGTTTTTAAAAAGGAGAAGAAGAAAAATGTTCTAAAATTAATCACATACATTCACCATGATTAGAAATTGATACCTCAAGTAACGGGCAGGATCAAAAAACTAGTCTCGCTGAATTGATGTAAATTCTATTTAGAATTACATCCTTTGGTGTTTTTGTTTCAACTCTACCCTTTTTGGAAATATTAATAATTTTTTTGCACATTGTCCTTGTGTCCTTCGTTTGCCTTTGAAACTTAAAAAATAAAATTCAGAAAGCCTAAATGAAATTTCTGCTTAAATCATAAACAATTAGTATTTTCATAATGAAGATGCAATGTTGAATTTTCATATAGATAATTTAATTTGATTTATTCATTATTTTCCTAACTAATTCTAGTTTTCCCCGTCAGAGTGTAGCCATTTTGATGTGTTTTCCCGTGTTTTGTGTGATTTTCATTTTTCTCTCCAACTCTTACCTACTTAGATTTTCACATTATGTATCACTTTTTATTTTTGATAGTTCTTCCTTATGGCACCCATAGAAGCTGTTTAGATGGCTTAGAAATATTTCCTACTTGGAAATATATCCCAGTTCATGTTTTGAATGCACTGTACTCTGAGTGCTATACCGAAAATATAGGTGTAAATCGTTTATTTAGCCGAATAAACCATAGAAGGGTGATTATCATCAGACAAATTCAGTGCAGAAATGATTAAATCCAGTACAGCAGAATAGTAAAGAAACCAAATGGAATTCAGAAAAACAAACATGGCAGTGTCTATGCTTCTTCAAATGCTTACCAGGTGGCACTTTGGTCACAGTGGTTCTTGGGCTTGGCACCAGGTGGCAGCAGTAACTTGATGAGTTGCCACTTACTTGAAGCACTCACAGACCATTTTTGGGGAGCAGGTGCCTAGTTTGATTACTCTATCAAACAATGCTTACTGCTACTTTGGTGACAGGCTGTGGAACTGCCAGCCATAACCGGTAATCTCAGAATGTTGTCGCATGGCAGTCTGGAACAGACCGTCAAATAGTTTTTGTATTTTCCTTCTCACTTTTAGCAGAAAAAGGAAGATGAAAAAATGAAGAATGGACAGTTCGGAAGTGGGCGCGCTATTCCCATAAAACAGGTAGGCGGCGTATTCTAAGGTTGTTCAGTAAAGACCTTAACATTGATTCATTTTGACTAAAGAGTTAATTCCATTAGAAGAGGTTTATTTGGAAAGCAGGATTCTGTCTAATTTCACATCCTTTCATTAACTTAAATACAATTAATAAAGTGCACTACACAAGTTTTAAAGGTAAGATAAAGTCTGAAATAGTTTGTCAAATTAAAGGCCTTAGAAATTTTTTAGATTTGACATTTTTCTAGCAAGAGGTCTTTAAAGGTCCTTAAATTGAATCTTAATTGAAACAAATGTGTGCAGCTCAAACAAATGTCAAAAGAAAGTCCTTTTCAAATGCCAGTGAAGTCTCGAGTTTACCTAGTCTTGCTTGTAAATAATTCTTAAAAAGGTCTTAAATTGATTTAGGAACAAGAACTATTGCTCACTGTTAAATGATTTGATACTGGGTTTCTTGATAAATATTTCCTCTTTTGAAAACAGGGATATTTGTACAAGAAGAGCAGCAAACCGCTGAACAAAGACTGGAAGAAGAAGTACGTAACGTTGTGTGACGACGGAAAGCTGACGTACCACCCAAGTCTACATGTGAGTGTTACAATGACCTATCGCCTATTGCGCCACACATCACTAAATTTCTTTGCAGCAATAACAAGAAAACATAATGAGGCCTCATTAAAATCAAAAAGAAAGTTTTTGATAAAATAAAAGTTAAAGGAAAAAAATCATATATCTAAACCAAGAGTGTTTTCACTGGTCATCATTATGTCTCTCTTCTCTATGTTTATTTTGAATAATTATAAAGAATAATTTTTATTTTGTTTGGTAATCATCTTATTGCATTGTTTCAGGACTACATGGACGATGTGCACGGAAAGGAGATCAACTTGATGCGTACTACTGTGAAGATCCCTGGTATGCGGCCGCGCGGCTCGCGCACCAACCCGCACGTCCACCCGCCCCCCTCAGCCAGTGGTAAGTCCGCCCTGACCCTCTGGGCCAATGAAGGCTTAATCAGGGTCCCCACTTCACAGGGAAAGCAAGGAAAATGGGGGAGGGGGGGGGATCCCTGTCAGAGCATAAATAGAGGAAATTCTGTTTGCCTATCAAAATTTCTAGTTATTCTGATTCTTCAGTTCATAATATTGCATTTTTAAGAAAAGACATTTTTTATTTTTTCTTGAAACTACATATCTTAAATGGCATTTTAACGTAAACATTTTGAGGCCATAATAAATCAAAGAATTATGACAGGGAAAATGGCCTGTGGGACTATGTATGCTTCGTTTATCTCTTAGAGATTGGTGAACAACCACTGATGTCTAACTTTGATCAAGTTTGGGCTTAAAAGGGTCTCTGAGATTTAGAAGGGTGTCATTGAATCTCAAGATCACCTGTACCAAGATTTCAAAATAAGGTTTTGACAATTTAACCATTACAGCCCGACCTGGTGGGAAGGACGGAGTACCGACTCCATACGACATGATTCGGGAAGGGACGACCGGCACCCGCCTGGCGCTCAGCAACTGTGATGACGCAGTTGTCATCCCCAATGCCTCCATTACGCCAGGTAATATACTTCATAGTGTCTATAATGTATGCTGCTTGAAAAGTCAAATAAATAGAACAAACCCATTCTTCAAAATTTCTGGAGGTCTTTGATTGTTAGTTACACATCAACTGATGCACACTGAGAGATTAATAAAAATGGGTTTGGTAAAACATCTGGGCAGTTCAGCTAACTTTGTGGAGTGATTAAGCCTCTCTATTTCCTCTATATAAGTGCCCCATACACTGACACTGTTTGTAGCATGAGTTTTGATAATGTCTTGGCATGTCGTTTGAAGAATCAGAGTAAGAATCGGTCGCCTCGTGCATAGTAAATGAGGGGAACGACTTTTCTGGACCACTGGGTACCAGCCATAGGCTATTAGTGTACACGCTGGGCACCAGCAACCGAGAAAGTTCCCGGCATGCTATGCTGATAACCTAGAGCTGGTACCCAGCAGCCCAGAAAAGAAGTCTTCCTAATTGCACCATAAAGTGCATAGTAAATAGCACCATATAGAAGAAATATCCCCACTTTTCCTATTTCCAGTCAGTAACTCACTGTGAATATGACTTTTGCTGCTGGGAACTGAGTAAAACAATCATTACTTCCCCACTTAGTCACTGATTGCAGTATAACTGCTTATGCCACCCCCAATACGTAATGTCCTAAGATTTAACACTGGCGGACCCCTCAAAGAGGATCAGACCGATACAAACGTTGTATAGCCCGGGTATGACGTCACGAAACCTGTTTTTCCTAGGTGTGATGTCAGAGGTAAACAAATGTAAACAAGTTAACGTTAAATTCGCAAAATATCTTTTCAAAATGTACAAGACAGGGTGCCCACGCAAGTCTTAAAAAGTCTTAAAAGGTCTTAAATTGATTTTCTCAATTTTAAGGCCTTAAAAAGGTATTAAATTTCAACTTTTCCTTGCAGTAGGTCTTAAAAAAGTCTTAAATCGGATCTGATTAGGAAATTGAAATTTTTTTAGGGTGAGCAAAATTGCTGGATTTTGCGGCGTGTTGTGACATCGAATATATAGCAATGAAAGTTTTTCCTGACCCGTGGCAAATTGGTCTTAAATTTGCCACAGATCGGTCTTAAATAGGTCTTAAAAAGGTCTTAAATTGATTTTTGAAAAAGCGTGGGCACCCTGACAAGAAAATGCATAATAAATGCAAAAGACGTGGCAATCAATGTCTGTGCTTCTGATGCTACCGCTTGAATCAAAAAAAAAAAAAGAAAAAAAAAAAGAAGCATAATAATGTGTACGAGGTGAAATAAATTCGATACTAACCTTGTCTGGGATCCTGGGTCTTGTATTTTTGTCTCGGGGTCTAGTTCCTCTCCGTCCCAGTCTCGGGCCCTTCTGTCCCTCTAGTGGGCCCAAGAGGAACTAGACCTCTTGACGAAATACGGCGCCCAGGATCCCAGCCCGGTTAATATGTGTGTAATACTGGGGGGAAACTGGGGGGGAAATCTTGAGTTAGGAAAACAGAAAATTGAGTTCTGCACATCCATTGACATCCAAGGAAATCCGTATAGTAGATATTAGCACTATAGATACAAGGTTTGTGTTTGTGACTTAGAAGGGATAAGTACTTGCCTGCAGTCTACTAATGTTTTTGCATTGTTTTTGTGTTTCCTTGATCAGAAAATGCCGAAGGAGGTAAAGCGGAGTCTGTAGTGGTGGATGTAGCATTTCATAACACTGATAATTGTTTTTAGTTAATTCTGTAATTCTAGCAGTCGTTAATAGCATAGATATAACACCGTAGCCTTTGGTAATCCTCTTCTTTCTTTTTCCTTTTTTTTTGCTATAGATACTGAAGTAAATGCTACAGAAATAACTTTTTTTTATATTTAAAGCATGGATGCTATTGTTTTGTTTAGTTTATAAATCATCATCATGTATTTTTCTAAATTAGATATTATTTAAACATTTTCTCTGCCATATATTTAATTTCCGTCTAGAGAAAGCAATTAATATGTTATTTAAATCAGGTCTAAACTTTAATTAATTTTTGTTTCTCAATTCTATTCGAAAGTACGCATATTACGGCATGACTAATTTTTGGCATGTCCATGTCGAATTGTTCACTCAAAGGAATAAGACCAGAATGATTTACTCAAATTTCATTTCAATTTTAAAGTTCTGGATATCATAAAGTCCATTTTAGGGACCATAATGATTGACTGGTGTATTCAGTGTTCTTTGATACTCCGACCAACAGAAAATCCCTAATCAATAACCTAAAAAATAGAAAAGGAGGGGGAATTTTTTTTTTTTTTTCAATTTAAAAGAATAATTGCAGCCTTGGTTTCATAGCTAGTATTTTGAATGTCATTTTAACAAGTACTGTCAACCTATATTTGCCTGCCTGATGAAACTCTAAGTGCCCGTTGTCTAGTCTTTTGAGACAGATATCTTCCACCGAGTAATAATGGTCATATCCGCCGAGCAATTTGCTCATATCCAAGGGTGACATATGTTATAGGTCTCAGTAATGGCGAATTATTCTACTGAAATATGGCAATTTTGCATGTGTTAATATATCTCATTCCGTTATATATTTCTGTCAATTATATACTGATCACCCCCGATGTGCACCAGTTCAATAATGGACCCACAAAATAGTGACAATCGTGAATTACATTAATTGCCTATTACAAAACCGGTCTTCTTCATTTATTTTCACCACTTAAAATTAGAAAATTAAGATACATTTATAAAAAGAACTGTATTGGTATCTTTAGTGATTACAAACACAGTGATCACTTTCTCAACGCTTTTTCCTGTTCGTTTCATGTTCAATCACCTTTCCACCACCATCTTCTACTCTGCTCTCGGATGCACATTTTATAACCTACTGGTAAGCACTGATTTATAGCACTCCACTCATACAGTTTATTGTGTGTCGTGAGCTTTCATTGTAAGATACATCTATTCTTGTGGCTTAACTTAAATTTTCTCATGCACCAAAATGCATCTTTGGATAAAAATGTATTACTTCAATGTATTTGTATTACTTCAAAAAGATCCAAGTAAAATCCATGCCAACTTTTGAAGAAAAAAGTACCTTAAAGAAGGTCTCTGACTTTGTCTAAATTGCATATTCCACAGTATGTTGGGTACCATCTGCATTGGCTTAAGCTACCAACCCAAGTGATGTGCATTTCACATACCAATTTTGCTATATCTGAAAAGCAAGCACCCCATAGAAAAAAAAACCTAGGAATGTGCACTCGTTGCTACTTTGTTGCCCAAAGTATCAACGTTATCACTTTCTATATATCATTATGCATTCTTTGAAATTGCTTGAGTTTATGTCAGTATAATTATGCAAACAAAATAAAAATAAAATATATGTGAAATGAAACGTCGTGGAATATGGCCTTTTTGCATGTTACTTTGATCAAAAATAATTTCATTAGCAGTGTTTTAAACGTGGGTTCTTCTTTCAGGATATCTCTACAATGGTATGGATCTGCCCGTCTTGCCAATAGGGGGCTCTCCAAACAACAAAATCGAGACGCCGAACGTCAAAAAGCGCCACAAACGTGCCAAGAGTGGGACCAATAAAAACCCGGACCGCGACGATGGAGGTATGGGAACTGAAACCTCTTAAAACACAAACCCGAAATACCAGTTTTTAACTGATTTTTAGGCATATATTTTAACATCAACAATATATTGAGAATATGTTTAAAATACTGAAAAATGAGGATTGACACATATGACTTGTCGAAATGCGCCTTCCCCTGTACCCATCGCTTATCAGGCCATGTGTAGATATAAGCCAGACTCTTCTGATGCCATGTACACATATATACCTTCCACCTGATACCCAGAAACCCCTGTCTATCTTTCTCCCTATGGACACAAAATCCTACGGCCCGACCTATGTACATAGAAACATATTATGCTATGTTTACAGCAGACTCGGACGGCTACGAGTTCGTGATCGTGTCGCTGGACAACAAACAGTGGCACTTTGAGGCCAGCTGTACCGAGGTAAGGCACCCACCCGGAGGCCATACGCTCGCATCGCGTAACAGCCGGCCATTTGGCAGGAAGGCTTCAGGGGAACTGTAAATTTATGTAGGAGAATCGTCAGATCAAGGGTTTTATGTTTAAGGAATTATATGTAATTTGGAAAATCAATTTAGTTTAATATCGAAAGGGGAGATTGGAGACTTAAATGTAACTTTGTTTATTGGAGTAAAACAACAAATCACATACAATCTTTTTTAAATGATTTAGAAAATGCATGTATGAGAATTTGCTCAAGTAGTATATCTATCCCATGAAAGAGCATATATTCTAAACTTATTAACTTTTAAAATCTAATAAGTTTACTTAAGTTTACTAACACCTTAGTATTACTGCTATAACCTATGACCCCGGGCTATCATATGTTAGTTTCTGACCATTTCCTTCCGACAAGGAGAGAGAAGAATGGGTCCAAGCCATTGAACAACAGATCCTGTCTAGTCTGCAGGGGATCGAGAGCACAAAATCCAAGGTGAGCAATTGGTACATTTTCATAAAACAGTTTTCGATAGAAACATGTAGTATATAATCTGTGTGACCTACAAAAAAATGTCAACTGATATGAAATAGATCATTCGGTGAATAACCATTTTCACATAGAAGATTGTAACCTTACCTCCTAAATCTGGGGCCATAGTTTCGTAACTAATTAGGCTAATCAGATGCACTTTGATTAGCGTGTCATTAGTGATTCTGTCAAGGACAAGAAATATCTACATTTAGTAACCCCTCTTATTTGAAGTGACTTTAGAACTTTTGTGTGAGATAATCTCAAAAAAAAAGAGACCCGAATCAGTTACAAATATATATGGTCCCTTTGCGATAGAAGAATGTTATCTCAACTCCGACATGTGCAACTGAACAAGAAGTTCATTGGGTTCAATTCCCAGTTGGTGTCTGGGTTCACTAAGGGATGAGGTACAGCAAAAATGATTTCCAGGTTTTGATCCCCTGATGTTTGCCTGCCCTCTCACCCTCATCTCATACATCGTTGCCTTAGAATTAAAAGGTGCTAACTCCACTTTCCCCAGTGAGACCACAATCTGAGAGAGAGCCCTTAGAATGAAAACTACATGTTTCTGTTGGCCCCTCTAAAAGTATTCAAGACTATGTCTTTATATTTGGTATATGTTCATATATTAGTAATAGAAACATGATAGATGTAGTTTCAAATAAAAAAATCTAATGCATTTAAAGAAAATTGACTTAGCACCTATTGACAGTCTAAATCTTAAGTGCAATAAAGCACTAATGTGCCTTAGTGCCTTATAAGAATTGAACATCCTGTGACCAATGAGCAGAATGCACAGTGTAAGAAGGTACTAAACCTGCTTAGCACCTTATAACTCATAAGGTTAAAGATACAAATATGGCTATACCTTGTATTGTAAGGTACTAACTGCTGTTAGCACCTTTTAAAACTAAATAATTGAGGCACCTATGAAGAAGCATACTGTGTAAAAAGGTGCAAACTCCTACTTGGGAGCTTATAGCATGTAAGACTTAAGATACAAATGTGATGATATTTGGTATTATAATGCTCTAACTTCTGTTAGCACCTCATGAAGTGAACATCTAGGTACTGTAATGCTATACATTTTCATGGAAAAAGGTTCCAACTGTGGGTAATACCCTAAATTGCCTATTAATATCGTCTTTATCCCTTTCCTGACACAAGGCATACTGATGAATTGTGCTTATTGGTGCTATTTCTGCCCAAAAGATTTCCCTAGAGGCCTCTAGGGGCAATTATCTTATCCATATTTGCACAATGTGTTCCTGACAAAAGAATTAATCCTGATCAAAATCAACAAAAACATAAAGCAAATCCCAATGTGAATGGTTTTATACACATAAAACAAGAAATCAGTGTAACTTATAAATTATTGGGTTTTATGCGAATTTTAGGGTTTTATGTGAATTTTAAAGAATGTTGCAGTTGATGCATTAACCCTTTAGACCCCAATCCTACCATGGCTGCCCGAGGGTGTATTTCCCAATCAGGCCGTAGCCGCCCGGAAAAAACGGCAGTTTTTCCATAATTTTTCCTTGTTTTTCCATGTAGAACACTGTGACATGACATACATCGGTGTCTAATATATTGTTTAAAAGCTGATGAAATTTCCTAATCAATGCTGTAGACAAGATTTTTATAGCATTAGTTAGTAGGGGTCGGCCATACTTTGAACTTCATAAATGGCAAGGAAATAGGGAATTCCAAGAGGAAATCCATAGGAATCCTGGGGAAATCTGGCATTTAATGGATATAGTCTCTGGGGTCTAAAGGGTTAATCCACCTAGCGTCTTTACTGTGGTGATGCATGAATGCATCTAGCATCCATGTGTGGTGATGCATAAATGCACCAGATTCTTAAAAGGGTTAAAAGTAAATCTGTTTCATTATAGTTTGAACCAAATACATGCAATTCTACAAATCTCACAATTACACATGACTGGTCACTTACAAAGAAATGTTTATTATTTAGGAAAAATTCAGTTTAGAATATATCCAGGGTGCTCCACACAAGTGGGCAAAACAAATAATCTAATCAAACATTTTCCTGTTTAACCTCTTAAACCCTTTTGTAAAAAATTAGATGAATTATCAGGCAATTATGTGAAATAACTTGAAATATCTAAACACTTGAGAAGTGACCTGAAACTGGTTGAAATTGAGTATCTCAAAGTGTTAGGTTGCCTCATACAACAACAAAACACTATGCCTTTGTGGATGGACACTGACAAAGATGTCACCTTTCTGTCTAAATACAGATTTCTATATTTTTTGCTTTAATACCAATTCTTTTTTAAAATCCCCTTAATTTGAGAAGAAAATTATATTTGTATCAGGTACCACCAAGTATTTATGTACAATATTTCATATACGTATGATTTGTTTTGGTATCAGAGCTTTAATACTGAAATATAGGCTATCTTAGTCGTTACTGCAATAACATATAGAAATGTTGTTTCACTACATTTCATATTTTTCATGCTTGAAGAGTGGCCTCTCTGATCAAGCACCAAGAATACATGCATAAGGTGGAAGAAGTTAGGCTGTTGGCTGATAATAAAATCAGTGGAGGTAGACTAACTTAAATATACAAACATGTGCAAATTGGGGCTGGATGTGGGAGGTGCCAGAATTAATCACTGACTAGTGGTGGAGCTCAGGACAGGTGGAAAAGATGGCTGCTAGACAAGCTGATGAAGTTATGACACCAGGTGACCAGTAGTGGTCTAGCTTCTCTTGGGGTTCAGGTGGAGGCAGCTTGACAGCATAGGAGCGACTATGGGTGGAGTGTTGAGTCTTTACCTTGAAACTTAGAGCATGTGCAGCAGACCTTTAGAATATCTTGGTTCACAGGCCTTCCATCCAAAACATGTGCTGATATGAGGAGGACAAGGTGGCACCTTACACTGTCGGAATAGGGGCTGGAAAAGGCAATAGTAGGGCAGTACCCTTGGCGGTGTGGTATAGCATTATACTATCACCACATTGTGAAAACGGACTGACTTTCAGCTGGCCCCAATCAAGCCGTAGGGGTGAGGGAGATAAGGGTCTATAAAACAAATCCCTCCTGGAGATGAACTTAACATGATCCCTATCATCAAAGCTGTGCACATTGAAAGCAGTCTACTCTTAGGTAATGATGAAGAATCATCAAAACAAATGTGACCAAAATATTAAAAATGTAACAAGGCACATTAAAAAGGTAAATAGAGGATCTAAGAATATGTGTTTGTGTGTATGGAGTAAAGAGGCCTGGTCCAGCAGTAAAGCCAGCTATTGAAAGAAGCATACGGAAAAGACGCACACTGTCATAGTTGTGAGTCTCTTTCTACCAGTGTGTACTGAGGGTTCCCTCTCAGTTGGCAGGGAATGCCTGTGGGCTTGGCCTTCATACTGGGATGCAAATCCAGATTAGTCATCCAAGGGACTGGTAGAAAATGCAACCCTAAAGGATGAACTGTGTTTTTCAAGTGAAGCAATCCAGTAATAGTAATCAGTTACCAAAAAGTATGACAGGTGGTTTGTTTTGGAAAGATGGAAGGACCAGCCAACCTGGAGGATGGGTAGTGTAGAGCTGGGGGCCAAGCACTGGGGGCAAGGTTAGAGACTCTTGTCCCAACCTTATTGCAGTCGGGTTACCCTGAGGACAGAAGCATGTGATCGCCTTTATCCATTTGAATGCAGGGCCAAAAACTCTGAGGTTCAAGTCTATCCTGTGTCCATGTTGGTGGTGGCTGGTCTGGCCCTGAATCTGGAGGTAGTGGGCAAGGATTGATCAATTTTCAGGTTGTCCTGACACCAATCCTCTGACTTCATGAGTCACCCTGCTGACAGCAGCTTGCCTAGAGGAACAGAAACCATGGAAGATATGATACCATATTCTGCCACCTTGAGGAAATACCAAGGGAACAGATATCAATACAGTTGTCAGCAAAATGTCCATGGTTGAGGGTGCTACTATCTCAGACGGAGGATAGATGGACTGTGACCAACACTGATCAACCCAACAACTGTCAGATCAAGATGCAGATTGAGAGCAAGGCAGAGCTAATCTTGAGTGAAGCATGCTCTTTGTAGGGTATACCAGGAATTACCTAAACGGCATCTCTGGAGCCAGGAACCCCTTTTAAAGCTTTAGCTACTTGTGTGACTCCAGTGACCTGTCCAATAATTGCTTCTGTAGTAAAGGCAACCCCAATGGAGTCTGTACCACTGATTGTTACTGGGCGATGATAAGCCACTCATGGACACAGCAATACTTCTCCCGGAAGATGGTTTTGTCTTGTGTCCAGGGTTGTGCTATTTCTCCTTTCATGACTTCCTATGTGGTTACATGATGGGATGAGGTCCCTCCTTGTATCCTGGACAAGGGACTGACTAAGTGCCCTGGTTATTTCATCACAGGCATCAACAGATAGTGCCCCCTGTGGAGAGGGATTCGGGCAGGAAATTGTATCTATTGTAAAAACTATCAAGACAGTGATTAGGCCAAGTCTAGGAGCATCGAGTGGGTGCACACGAGGGTAACAGTGTTATTGACCTTGCAAGATATGGGCTGGAGGCACCCTGAGATTTACACCATACCTTCTCCTAGGATTATACACCCTCTGGGAAGATGGAACCACTGCTACACTGAGTGATACGTGAGACCAACTCACAGGGTAAGGATTTCCCTCACCCTCTATTGTTGTTCATTGACAATCCTACCAAGACTGACAATTAACTTCCAGTGGGCTGGTGGAGATCTGTGTTTCCAGAGTCTGTATTCTCCACCTTCTTTAGCAGCCATTCCAAATCTGATGTTGACATCACCACCTTAGTAGGCTAGATGTTGCCATCTAAATCTAAAGATTGTCAGTTTCAGGAAAAAGCTGTGTCCAATTCTAGATCAGGTTGAAATTGGCACAGCAAAGGTAGATGTTCGGCCTAGTCCTTGGAGCATGGACATCTTTCCAGAAGGGGGAGGACTACAACCCATGGCAGCCTTGAGGGTTGTTGGTATTAGGAATTGGCACTCTCAAAGTCCCCAAAGATCACCCTGTGGGGGACCGGGATGGGGGCCCTTTTGGAGCTCCCTGTGAAGAATGTTTCCCCAGCATCCCCTGCTTGTTGTAAAAGATGACTAAAAGGGGCACCCTGTGCCCCCAATAGGGTTATCAAAGGCTGGGTGTGTGGTGTCCTTTCAATGGGACATTAAAGACTCCTTGCCACTCTCCAAAAAGAGTAGGGTATTGGACCCAATGGTGGGTTTCTCCTAAATCATATAGACTGAGTCACCATCCATGTAGCATAAAACTAGCTGGAAACCTTTACATTGTGCAGTCTGGTAAGACAACCCAGAAGGGTTGGCCAGATGTTAAACTAGCCCAACCATCAAATCCCTGAAAATGACCATGGACTACAATGCATTTCTCAAACCTGGGACATGTCCACAGCCTGCAGTGATTCATTGCACTATTAGAATCATTCTTGATTAATCAAACAAATTTTACTGGTCAATACCACAGCCTATACCGCTGACGGGAGTTTGTCCCTGGGCGCGGCCATATTGGAAAAGGGACATTCCTGATTGGGTGAAGAGTCACGCTTGTCCCCCGAAAAGTAGTGGCGCCAAAAGGACACGCATGCGCAGACCTAAACTCCCGACTGCGGTATAGCACCCTTCTTGGAACATACCCAGCAATAGAAGAAAACAAGTTAATCTACATTATGGAAGAGTCAAAATGGTACAAGTCAGCTTAATAATACCTATCTGCCTGCAGGGATTGCTGTCAAATGGAAGCAGAGTTCTCTGGGGTTCTCTGGGGTTCTCTGGGGAACATAGCCATCCAGCTAGATATCTACAGATGAAAATCTATTTCAAGGGTGGTAGTTTACTCTAGCTGAGGGACTGCTGCTCTCTAGGTGTTGGCTTTGTTGTCCTTCATCTGGGATACAGCATGCTACTTTATACTTAGCAATATGTTGTAGTATGGAGAAGTTAAAGATACCAGGGACTCTTCTCTGTCTTCCTGTGGAGAGCTATTCGTTAGATTGTCAAACACTGTTAAATTTAAAGGTTATATATTTCAAAATCAGTAAATTCTATGTCTACCTAAAACACGCTATTACATTATGTTAAACCCTTTCTCTTAAAGAATTGAAGGGTGTAATAATTCATACCTGAGGACAGATCTTGGACAAGAACTAAAGGTCTTAGGGCATTCGAGCACCCGTTGACCCAAGTGCTGCAGTGGCCAAACAAGAGCCCCAGGAAGGAGCACTGAGGACTGTCCTGAAGTAGATGTAGTTCTCGGCCCCAAAACACAGTTACCTAATATTAAGTAACTTATGAAGCCACAGGGCCACTGTGTTTAGCTTCAAGATATAATTCTTATTTCTAAATTTAACCATTCAAGAGCCTCATCATTATGCATATACCCTTTATGTTAACAAATGGAATTGTCTTTTGGACTTCTTACATTCAATAATATGACAAACATTTCCATTATTTTTCCTTTTGTAAGGCTTTTTGGTGGATTAAAATGATTTGACACTAGATATTTCTCAGTTACTGGCTTCATTTGGTATTGTTTAGAAGGACCTAATCCAGCTTTCATCATTGTTAAGTAACATATTTAAAGAATATGCTTCTAATAATAAGGGCCTAATTACACTTAGTACCTTATAACACTGAGCAATACTCCTAAACAGATGGTCCTCACATTCTTTTAAAAGGGTCATATCTGGATATGTTCCTTCTAATACTGAGTGGTTGTGGTTCTTTATAGGGAAAGGAGTCTTTTTATTTGGTACCAAACAGACTTAGCTCCTTATAACACTAAACAATTATGGTTCTTTATAGGGAAAGGAGTCTGTTTATATGGTACCAAACAGACTTAGCTCCTTATAACACTAAACAATTATGGTTCTTTATAGGGAAAGGAGTCTGTTTATATGGTACCAAACAGACTTAGCTCCTTATAACACTAAACAATTATGGTTCTTTATAGGGAAAGGAGTCTGTTTATATGGTACCAAACAGACTTAGCTCCTTATAGCACTAAACAATTATGGTCCTTTATAGGGAGAGGAGTCTGCTTATACAGTACCAAATAAAGTTAGATCCTTATTAGACTGAAGAAATGGTCTAAAAGGGGCAAATATTTTAGTACTATATGGACTCATTCAAAACCTATGAAATATACGTTTTGATGCTTCAAATAGGGGTACTTATAAACATTTTTTGGGAATTATTTTTTAACAGAACATTAACCAACACCCTTAGATTTGATTTTGATCAAAATCTCATTTAGCACCTTATAACACCAAAACTGACTTAGTACCTTATAATTCTAAAGCAACGACATATGATCACCAAAGACTGACCAAGTCAAAACGCATGGCTGAAAAATCAAAATTCGTCCTAACTTGTTTTTGTCGTGAAAATTACCCTGCCTGTTGGTACGGCATAAAACATCCATCAGTCACTCACATACATGTGCGACATGGAGGATATAAGGCGTTAACCTGAGATTTCCCAGAGTTGATTAGGTTATATTATGGATTATAAAATTAGTTTAGATAATTGGTTATAAGCCTTAGAATCGTAGAACGCATTTTGTCGAAGTGTATTGCAGGGAGGTAAATTTTCGGATTTTTGTAGGATTTCCAATTTTTTCTCTCCAGCACACCAAAAAATCAATATTTAGATTAGATGTTTAGAACACATTTCACAACGTTTAAAGACATACTCAGATTATTTTTTTTACTGTTATTTCTGACTTTTTCACTCTCCCCAACTCCCTGCGTATTGTATGCCTGTGACGCCAATTACCCTGTATTGTTTTCGTTTTCAGAGTCGAAGTAACACAATGAGTGACCCGGCCACGGGCCAACACATACGCTCTGTCAAGGGCAACAGTTCTTGCGCTGACTGTGATGCACCAAGTAAGTACTGTTACTGAGGTTGGTTTGTACTAACTAGGATTATAATCAGGAGACTGGTGTACCTTGCCAGGAACCATTTGCAAAGACAGTTCCTGGCTTGGTACACTGGTAACCTATGGCTGGTACCCAAAGGCCCAGAAAAGTAGTTATCCTGCTCATTTAGGTATGAATGATTTCTAGTGTTACCAAAGTTTCATTTTCTTTCCACACATCTTTATTTTATAAATTTCAACCAAAACATTATGTTTCCTCAACAAAGTTCTATCTTTCCTCATCAAAATGTCCATCATTGGCGTTGTTATGCACATATGCCATGCAGTAATATAACAAGTAAAGTGATGTAATAGTATAAAATTTTGTTCGGATAATAAAGCTCATTCGAATCTGAAAAAGCGACTAGTTGCAGAGTTTAAGGCACAAGTAGCTTTGAATGTTGAGTGCTAATCTCTGTATCTGAGTTTTATAACTTAAAATTTATGGCTGCTGCTGGGTCAGCAACAAAAAGTGTAAATATCTATTGGTATGGGAAGGACCCATCTAACAATTTGTCTCTTTGCTGTTTGTTTCAGATCCAGATTGGGCAAGCCTTAACCTCGGGATATTAATTTGTATAGAATGTTCAGGAATTCACAGAAACCTCGGCACCCACTTGTCCCGTGTCCGCTCCCTAGAACTGGACGAGTGGCCGTAAGTAAACCAAGAATTTGAGATTATCAATTACTTTTGAAAAGGATTTTGTATATTGGAAGGTGCCATTTACGGAATTTCCATCAAGTCTTCTATTTAGAACTACACGTAGACATTGTAATCAAACTTTGTGAAAGCCTCCGTATGTCATATTCAAAAGTAACAATTTTGTGATATTTCATCATTAGATGCACTGAAACTTTAGATATTAGGTGTATCAGTTATAAAGTATAGGTCACTTTGCTTTGAGAATCTTGAGACTATCAAGAAACTATCCAATTATATATTTTCTATTTAATCTTTTCTGATTACTCCATAGTAGTTCTCTTAATGGAATTTATTTGAGTCATACTACATGCTAGTTGGATTATAAAGATCAATGGCTACAACGAATATATTGTGAAACACTTGCTTACATTCACCTCGCTCAATACCTACACGGAAGATCATGTTAAATGAGTATGGTTAAATAGATTTTTTTTTTAAACTCAAGATCACAGATATCGTTACAAGAATACAATTATCTAACAGTTGATAACTATTTATGTTTTCTTTATTTTGGCAGCCCGGAGTTGGTAGCTGTCATGATGTTGATAGGAAACAATTTAGCCAATAGCATATGGGAATCCAACACCAAGGGTCGGCCCAAGCCCTCCCTCCACTCCTCAAGGTAAGCGCTTTTATCATACCCCGGAGGGATACAGGTTTATTAGTTGAGAGTTAAATACGTCACTGATAGAGACAGGGTGATAACCGAAGTGTTATCACCCTGTAGGACATATTATAACTGCGGGGGGCGTCCTTGGGTGGCCATACGACCCATAGGGGATAATAGTCACATGCTGAGGACAAAGCCCGAGGTTCATACGATCCCCATGGGGCTTATGACCACCCAGGGACGACCCCAAAGGTGCTTCCATATTTTATCACCCAAGCAAAATTAAAAGTGTGTTAAAATTAGTAAGAACAAGGAGTCTACAGGGAGCTATAAATACGGCCTAGCAATACGCAGCGCCCTCGATACACACTGCTCGTCGTGTGTGCGAGTGATTAAGGAAAGAAGTTCTAGCACGAGAAAATGGTTCCCCTAGTTCAGTGAATCTAAGCTTTAAAGTTTAATTCTGAAATGTTTCCAGGGTATGATGAATAAATAACCAACCAGTGTAGGGTACTCGATGGCTTTACCATCCCTCGGTGTGTCAGGGATATTAGCCTACCGACAGCCAGATGGGTCCTACCCTCAGGCTGATATCCCTGACACACCTTGGGTGAAAAGACATTGTCTCATGAACTTTCAAGTCAATGCTACATATCGAAGAAAAATACTATTATGAATATATAACTCGCTATATTAACAACATTTGAATTTGGTTAGAATAATGTATTATTCTCAAAGGTAATAACAGTATTGTATGAACATCAATAATTCTTAATAATAACCTCCTGTATCTTTCGGTCATTAAAATCACAATGATAGATACACTGTTCACGTTTTATATGATATCATCTAAGTTTATGTGCCGTGTTACCTATAACAAATTACAATACCTATAAAATCTATGCTCACCAGTAATAGATATCATTGTCCACCACTTCTGGAGTTTGGTTTCATGTAGGAACACCTTTTGTATTCTAGTATTATTAAATGAAAACCTCTTCTTTCCTTGATGTGTTTAGGGAGGAGAAGGAGGTCTGGATACGAGCCAAATACGACCACAAAGACATGTTACCCCCAACACCGTACCTTAACGTACCTCTTAGTCAGGTGAGTGCGAGTGACTCGTATAAACCACATGACCACACACGTGTACAGTCTTTTTGGAGGGAATATGTTCTGAAAACTGGAGGCCTTTAAAACAAAGCGTTTTCCCTCTAGTCTGATTCCTCTCAAACCACTTGGGTGGTGGCCTTTTATGTGCTAAATGCGATAGCCACTCCGTAGGCCATTTTGTAGGTGGTCTAGATCGTAGTCACAATAAGGGACAGTTTCCATGACAAATTGTCCCTTGTTATTGAGATATATGGGACCTTTTTGGTATGTGAGAAGTGTGTGCCTGCAATCTGATTTGTTTGTACTGGTTTAGTTGATTTTTTATCCAAAGAAGAAAAATCCTATATGGTAATTTAGCTGAATTTAGCTGAACTAGCGTTTTACTTTTGAGCTCAGAAATAAATGCATGCATAATATTAAGATTTACAATTACAATAAAAGACCTGAGCCCATATCTTCATAACTGATTTTAGTGATTAGGCTAATCAGGTAAAATAGCATGCCATAGCATAGAGATGTTTCATTCACCAATACGTTGGAAAATTATGTGTAAACTTTGGGATAGTGCAGGTAATCTGATTTATGTACAAGAAAAGAACACTTTATAATAACACAATATATTCCCTTTGCAGCAATTGATAGACGCTGTTGCACGGCAGGACATTCACAACACAATCCTAGTACTGGCCTATGCCAAGCCCGAACACGTCAATGCCCCGTACAGCAAGACAGACACCCGCACTGCCCTGCATATATCCGCCGCCCTAGGCAATGTCGTCCTAGTGCAATTACTCTTATGGGTAAGCCTTTTGTTCTTTCTTTCATTAAGCCATATAAATTTTAGAATTTCCTGTAATCCCCTTACACTTTAAGTTGCAGCGATGCCATTTCTCCAACTATTGGATTGCATGACCGATTTTCCAACATTGATTAAATATCTGTTTTGGAGTATCAAAAGTTATAATATCAGTGACAGGACCATTTCTTAAGGTGTTTTTGTTTTGTTGCTTCTGGAAAAAAAGTAGGAAAAGTGTTTTCTTCCTTTTTTATCAGTCGGTAAAGACACCTGTAAATTTGTAAAAGAATACTCCTGTAACCAAAATATGAGGAATTTAGATTTACTGTTTGCAATAGAGATGTTATACCATGTCCTAAAACGTTGCCCATTTACTTGCAGTATAATGCTGATGTGCGAGTGATTGATCACGAAGGTCGCAATGCATTGTGGTACGCAAAGAGTTCCGGTTCTCAGGAATGCGTCGACTTGTTACGAAATCAAGGGTGCCCCGAGCACCCCACGTTGCCACGGAGACGGGCAAGCTCCAATCAGGGACCCAATGGAGGGACGGGAAGCGGTGGTAGCGGTGGTGCCAGTGGTCCTCCAGGTGGAAGCGGTGCCAGTGGTGGCAACGAGGTGTTCGAGAAACTGCCAGCGAGTGTAATATAAATCTAGTTGTAGCAGTGGCTGCTCAGGCTAGGCCCATGGGATGACTGGCCCCACTGCGTGCATGCATGTAAATATCTATTGTCTATATTGTAGAATAAGGTCACTAGTATTTATGTTGATTAGGTGCGGTACATTTAATTATCATTGAGAGAAATGATGAACAAACCCAAAGGACTCTTTTAAGCGGGAGCGTCCCAGCTTTTTCTGCCGCAGTTGATCAGGATGGGGGTGATTTCCCTATGCACGACAAGTTTGTTCGCTCATTCTAGCGAGATGATGTTGCCATGGAAAATAGAATCAGAAACATTTCATCACCAACTGGTATCATTGTGTGCAATTTCCTTTCTCTGAAGCTGTTTTATGTGTGTACACACACATAAATCCCAGAAGACTATGTTGCATCCATGTCTGTTCATGCTGTTCCTCCTTGAGGTGGTTTAAGTCTGGTTATAGCCATGTGGGTGTTATCTACTCAAATGGCAACCCCCTGTATGTATGTAAGTCAGATGAGAAACTTGACAAACACTTGCACTAGACCACAGATTCTGGGAGTATGTTATTTCCATTTTTCCCTAATAAGTTCATTATAAGAATATTATGATGTCTCCAGCTGTAGTCGAAAAAAAAAAAAAACACCTATTGCGGAGCACTATCAAATTTCTCACTGGTCAATGCTATACATATACATAACTAAATTATTTAGTTCTTTTAGTTTATTCAAATCATTCAAATCAAGATGCTAATTCAGAATAAACTTCTGATATGAAAAAAAAAGTTTTATGAATGAAGATTAGCTCAATGACCAGTGTTAAAGACTGTTACTCCTCATATGAAACTTATCATAACATACACACACAACACACACACCGATTTTCGTGAATGCGGGGTCCTTTGTGGGATCTACATTTGACTAATTTGTTATCAGGCTACGTAAACTGCTGATACCCTGCGACCTTACCTTCTTAAGCGATGTATCCTGTCATGTCCGAGTGTGGTCGACAATCACCCATGCCTCCTTTGTTCATGTAAGGCTCCAGTAAAAGTCAGGTCAATACCATATTCAACAGAAAAATACACTTGTTTGACCTAAACCAAATTTGAACTTTTAAAGCAAAGAGAAATCTGAAATATAGAACTTAAGCATTTTAGATCTTGTCAGAATTAGGTCAGAACGCGTAAGAAAAACTATTCTGTGATAGAATGTAAGGCATTATACTTAGAACTTTCAACAAACAAATCATGTAAGAAACTTTTTTAAACTCAGTGTTCTAAATAGAGATCTATGAGAAAAATGTATATGTCTGGCTGTTTTAAACACATTACCTTAATCATAATAGGACTTGTTTTCAGATAAGAACAAGGTTAAAGCCTGCCTATCTGAGAAAATCTACTGAAACATAGATTTACTACTGACATGTTGTGAATGTAATTCCTGTAGCCTTTTAATGACCTGTATACTCAAAACTGTCGCTCTGTCTAGCTTTCTCTTGCAAGTGGCATACATACTAAGAGAAGGAATTGTATGTAGAAGATACAAATCTAACATCAACAAACACAACAGGACATACGCTTAATCATATGAAGTGTAGTTCGTTATGTAGTTATTTCCCATTTGAAGGTGTAATATTCTACGAATAAGCCACAAAGGTACCTATAATTCTAGTCACCGTTCATATACTATAGACATTCATGAACATATTGTGCAATTTCAAAGATGTAGTCTTTTTGTACAACTCCTAGTACAGTCTGTATCATGTCAAAAGGCTTGTAGAAATCAAAATGAAATGAGTCAATCAATACACTTAAGGTGTTGTTCAAGGCTTAGTGTTAAGGGTCTCAGTAAGGTAAACACAACTTCAGGCTCTTTTGTAATTCATAACAGTTCAGGTGAGTGTGGAAAGAACTAAATTGTTGCCCTTTACTCCCTCCACTACAATAAAAATCTTAAAATGAGAGCTTTCTTCAAGAAATTTCTTTCAAACCAGAAATCTCCATCTATTTCTTTTTGTCAGAACTAAGATAGTTACATGAGTTATCCACACTTACAGAGCTGTTATGAATTACACTCTTGGTTCTCTGCCAGTTCTAGCTATATGCTGTCAGTAGGGATGTTCCCTACCTGACCAAAGTGCTTCCACATCCAACAAGTAGACTTGACAAAGCCATTCTCTTGGTAAACCTTGCTTGGCCTTCCTGGTCTCTGCAAGGTTTGTGACACACTTTAGCCTTGATTGAGAACCTTACAAGATAGCTTGTAATGTTCTCTGACCATGGCTTTGGCCCTCACAAGATGGTGTGTGCCACTGTCTAATCTTTGTAGAGAAGATAGTTAATGATCTCTAACATTGGTGGAGAACCTCAAAAGATGACTTGGTAAGACCAGCTATGTATAGGGAGCTATTATCATTATATCACAGTTAATACTGGTCAGTAAACTGTATAGTATAGTGAAATCAAGAGGAGACTCATACAGAAATGAAACAAGGCTCATTAAGATATCATGAGTATGAAATGTAATTGATATTCTGCAACACATTTTGGTTTGGTTTGGCAAAGATTAGTAGCTACTGTCAAGGTTCTCATACATTTTCTTCCTTTTTTCCCGGATATCATCATTGCATTGACTCTATAAGTATTCAGTGCCAGTGGAGGTGAATCGTTATTATACAAAAAGTAGGGTCCCAAACAAGAAGTAGCCAATGGGAAGGCTATCCCATCTGTGGCTAGATGTTTCGGTGCATGGGATCTTCTTCAGCCAACCTCACACAACCTTCTGTTCATGTGACTTGTTTTCTCACTGCCAGGCATTTTGTACATAGAATCTACTAAGGGTCCCTCTGTTTGTCGTATAGAAACATGTAAGCGCCAGTACAAGAGGAGTGGAAGGGCTCTCCATTCTGTGTTTCTTCGGTTATGCCAAGCTCATCCCGTGTTGCGCAGATGTCTTTCCATACAAGAGTGACATACATGGAGAAAGTTGTGAAAGAGAAACCTGAGCGTACATTTGGGAACTCTGGTTCCAGTAATCATAGTCTGAGATGGATTTTTTATAGCATTTTGTATACTTGCAGGTCTGCATTTTTAGTTTGAGGGTGCCTACTTCTGGTGTGCCCTGCTGCTGTTAAGATACTTAGTTTATTCATCTGGTTTACAGTGATGTACCCTAAACTACCAAAGAAGGCAAGTTGGAGCAGGGAGTTTGTGGAATGGTGTCTTCTCTGATTTTTTTTTTTTAAACAAACTTGGTGCAGATTCTAAAACAACCCTGCCTTAGTTAGAAAGCTGAAGATAATTTGGGGACCAGTTGAAGAGCCAAAGGCTACATTCTTAGTGCAATTACAAATTTCACAGCTGCTTATTTTGATTATTTACTGATACTGATGAACAAACAGAATACCTTTGATTCAATTTCAAATACATTTTATCAAAAAACATCCTGTGTTGATGATTATCATCTTTTGCATGAATGTAAGATTATTTCCCAGAAAACAGGCAGCCATATTATCTACAAATTTTTGTTCATTGGTGTTACTGTGCTCAAATGTTACTTGTTTGATGAAGTCTTTTAAGTTTAGCTACATGGCTTATAGCAAAAATCCCTGTGTACAGAGTAGTGAACTTTGTATATTTATGTTTTTGAATTGGGGAGTGAAAGACGGGGGACAGGTTGAGTGTGGCTGTTGACTGTAAGTGTAGGCCTGGAGCGGTCAGGGTTTCGGGCTGAGATAACCCACCACTGACCGCCCTCACCCTTACCCCGCCCGTTGTCCCACACTCCCAACCCTACACCCTATACTGACTTCCCCCATTGCATGACATGTAAATATTCTACGTGCAGAATAAAGTAAATCTCAATATTACCATCCTGTTTTGTTTTTGTCACTTATCGTCACAAAATCTAAAGTGATATATTCATTGATGAGACATGATTTAGCAGCACTAGTCATGAAATTAAACATTGTATTGAATTCAAAGCTTATAATACTGTAACATGACACATTCAATGAGGAACAAATGAGAATTGAAAAAAAAAAATATAGCTACAGAAAGATATCCATCATCTTGGCTGTACTTGAGTGCTTAATTTCCAAAGAAGTGTGAAGGTTGATAAGGCCGAAATACAATTTGTTTAGGCAGAATGTATCGATAACTTAAAGTGAATGTATGGTTGGCTGGACGGGGTTGAATGGTTCCCTTGTCAGGACCACAATGAACAAAGCTGACTCAAATTTCCCTCCCTTTGGGGTGGGACATCCCAAAATTTCTCAGTTTCTTATGTGTTCTGCCTTGTCATTGGTTAATTTTTGTTATTTGACCCAGTTGTAGTGTGAGAGACAATCTGACATTTAAAGGCTCTAGTTCAGATATAAATAACTATAGCTCAGGACAAGTTGGCAAGTAGTTTCCCTATATCTGAATGCCAATAAGAACTTATTTCATATAAAGTGAAGGTATGTACACAGCTGTACTTGATGCAAAGCCATTACTTTTTTAAGAAATAAAAAAAAACTGTAAATAACAGTCCGAATGGGAGTGCCAAAGCAAATATTTTATTCCATATTGCTTATTGCATTTATTCTCAGCATTTGCAAAAGAAAACCCTGAATTTGAATCAAACGATGTCTTCTGTACTATGGTGCATTTCCTTTTCATGTAACTTCCATACTTTGCGAAACTCACCAATTTTCTTCTCATTCATTTTTTGTCTTTTTGGAAAATGTTTTTGCATCCTATTTCCCACTCTATCTCAGCAACCATTAAGAAAGCTATAATGAGTTACTTATTTCATAAGAATATCCACTTTTCATGCAACCAATTTCCAAAATTGGTTCAGATCAGTCCTAAATTCCACCATTTTAGCACCTTAGCCGGTGATACTCGTAGCTGCCGATCTTGACAGGGCCATCTACCAGTGAGCCCCAGTGGTCCACACAGAAGCATTCAGTACCACAGCACTGTTGAGGCTCGAACTTCCCATAGGCATCGCAGCGGAACGTGGGCGAAGTATATATCGAGATGTCTGCTGACTCACGGGCACAGCCTGGTAAAATAAATAAAGTCAAATTCATGCCTCATTCACCCTTGACATACATGTTGAATGATTTCTTAAATTGTATCATTTGACAGATTTGCAGGTTTGTCAGCAATCAAAATGCTGTATTTTGGGGCAAAATAGGGTCGGACATTAGAGGTTGAACTGACAGGCTTTGATATTGGTTCCTATGGGGAAAAGGTCAATATAGAAAGCTGCATTTTACAAATTTTAGATGCAATCTGTCAACCAAATTGCTTCAGTTAATTTTGTACTGCACAACTCTTTCCAGGGAATAAGCATGGAGGCAATTTCAAATATATTTCATGGTAAACTCTTTAATGTTGCTGTAAGCTGAGAAGGTTTATTGCAACTGTATATTATTAGGAAAGGAGACATGTCTCTATGTTTGGGTACCTATAGACTTCAGAGTCGCCCTGTAATCTTTTCTCTGTCTTTTTTTAATCATTAATTTTGTTATGCTCAGATCCTGCTGAACTCACGGCAATTTGAGGCTCCCTTATCAAACTCCTGATACTGTGTCATGGGGGAACCAGACCGGTCAACACAGCGACACCTGCAAAAGAAAAGAAAAATTTACACAAAACATAGTTAGGATAATGTCTGACTGAAGTTCTTTTCTTGTTGTGATAAAACTAAGCAAAGGGCTTACATATGAAAATAATTACTCTTACAGGAAATATTCCTTCTATGAAGATGCCAACGAAACCTAGAAGGATTTACTATTTAACTGACCCAAGACCCCAAGTTCAAAAAAGAACATATGCGAGGAAAATTAAAACTGGCAGAATATTATCATATTAAGAAAACCCTAAAGTAAAGTTGATATGGCAAAGGTCTAAGAATAAATTCTCATTTGTTCTGTAGGTGCATTGGAATACAATGAAGAACCCATGTTGGGGATGTTGGCCGAATCATATAGTTGACAAATGATAAGTGTGATAATTATCAAAACAGCTTAATTTAAGCACTTAAGGTGTTGTTGTTACACTGGAGCTGTGACATACTGAGCCCTACTTGTGACACATTCATCCCCTATTCCTGCCACTGCACCTCTCCCAGATTCACAGTCAGGACTCAACAATAAGAGGGATGCTACAGGTTATGTAGGGGATACACTAATAATTATTAATATTCATGCATAGGTCCGTACACACAAGCTATTTCTATACTTCACCATCATAAAATACATTGAAATACAAAATAAAACTACACTTTGTAACAGGGAGCTTTGATTTTCATTATCTGACAAAGTGACAGTACAAACCTTTCCCCAGTACAGCTCACTGGCTTGTAGTCCCCTGTCGCCAACTCACAGTCTTTGGCCCTCTCAGCGGTGGTCTTCTTAACAGCTGCACATGCTGAAAAATGAGATAATACATGGGTACCTTTGTAAAGGTTACAACTTAGTACTCAGCAATCTGTTCAAAGAACCTCTAAGAGTAGGATCAGGAAGATTGATATTGTCTACCATTACACCTCCTGATCATGTTTATTTTGGTAAATTCTCCGTCAAATTATTTATCAAGGAATATTAAAATCATGGACCACTAAAATTGACAGAGCGACATAGCCTTTCCTAAAATTCAACATGTGACATCGAGCCCTAACAACATGACAGGGAGCTTTAAAACCTTAGTAAGATGCAAAATGGACATTTCTTAAATTTGACACGCAACATTAAAAAAGATAAGGGACACAGACATGTGACATTGCCGGTGTTTTTAATTCTACTTACGACATCAGGACCCCCGCTCATCCAGAGACCCAAGGAATAAGGTACAGGACAGAGAAAATTAGTTTCTGGGAGTTATTCTATAGAAAATGTTATTATAGTTGGATTTCCATGAAGAGTTGAAGATGACAAGTGAAACATTTCCTTGGCTACCTGTTTGTCTTAAAATCACGTTTATTGGTTTGTATAAAAGTTTATTTTGTCAGTCAGTTGTAAAATTATATACAAAATGTTGTGCTACAGATCTTGTTGGAAGAAAACAATCGAAAACAAATGTGTGAATAGTTTCACAATTTCCAACAGAGGTGACTCACCACACTTAGAAGCC
The DNA here is from genome assembly GCA_936440205.1 of Lepidonotus clava. NCBI lineage: Eukaryota > Metazoa > Annelida > Polychaeta > Phyllodocida > Polynoidae > Lepidonotus > Lepidonotus clava. The sequence continues at coordinate 31,459,048 of OW387150.1, forward strand.
CAGCCTTCCATGGAGTAGGCGTAGTTGCCCTTGATGTCTCTCAGCGTCTCTCCTGTGATCACATCTACACAGGAACACCTAGAAAATAAGTCTATCCCAAATTGGAGTAACAATTCTGGTTAAGGAAAGGATTTTGAAAATCAGAATTTACTCCTTGCTTAATCCTATTGGTGTCAAAGTTGCATAGTTGATTAAGTATCATAATAGATGTTTTAGCTTATGAGAAAACAAAAGAAATGAAATAAAGATATGTTGGGAATGGAAATCAAGACACTTACTGCCATTGGCATTTCATGCCTTAGAAACTTTTAGAAATTAAGATAAAAAGTTGTATTAACATTAAAGATTAACATGTTTATATTTATATCATCTCCACTCCTATAACTTGTGCTCTGTTGTCTTTTTAAACTGATAATATTGAAATAAATAAACATCACGAACCAGCCAGCCCCAGTCCATTCCCCAAAACACTGTTTGGGTTGGTAGTTGCCATCTTCGTCACAAGCCATGTACTCATAATCGGCTGGCGGGTCGCCCCCATGTTCCTTTATCTCTGCAGCCACTGCCTCAGCACAGTTCAGGGTAGCTGTATGCGACAAGAGGCAGTAACCTGAGTGTTATGTAGAATGGTGGCCTATTTCATAAAAGGTTTCATGATAATATATATTTAAAGTGTTTATTGTAAATGTCATGTTTTTACAATCACATGGAAACAACTGATTCTATCATAATAAACAAATTTCACCCAGATTTTGTCAAATATGTCCATTATAATACTGTTTACTGTTGGCCAAACAATCCAAACTCAATTACCTTAGTGGGTATGAGGCTTATTGGTATGGTATATCTGTTAAATGCTTACGCTGTGGTGTTGTGCTCAGTCTCAATGGAAGTTCCTGCTCCTGCTCCTGCTGCCCTAAGCTGTGCACTGTGGACCAGCATACCAGCAGGACTAGCAGCATCCGTATGTATGATGACATGATCAGTCAAGGGTGCCTGGATGAAAAATGCATACATACTACAGACTAAAGAAGTACATAGCAATGAGCCCAGCCCCGTATACACCAATATTATAGTTTACCATGATATTGTTGTTTTCAAAATTGCCTGATTTATTCCCTGAATACAGTTGCCTAATACAAAATTAACCAAAGCAATATGGTCAACAGATTGCTCCTAAAATTTGTAAACTGCAACTTTTTATATTGGCCTTTTTTCCAATTTTAAAGCCTGTCAGCCCAATCTATGATTTCTAACTCTATTTTGCCATCAAATACAACATTTTCATTGGCTCGCAAACCTGCAAATCTGTCAACTGATAAATGAATGATGATGATGAAAAATATAACTCTTCCTCATTTCAGTGTAACCCCAACTCTAGGAGACAAGGATAGTTTATATGGTTATTTTTTGTCCAACCCTGGGACATAGCCAATGTGGAATGGGCTCATTGTTATTGCCCGTAAATTGAACACACTAATGAACAATCCACAGTCTGTACTTGTTTCATACTATCTCAAGTCCTCTGAGAAGGTAATAAACATAATGACACAAATTGGCATTAGGATGCATTGGCAGGTGTGATGGTCCTCCTTTAATATGATATATACTATCCATAAATTGACAATGAAACTGTAGATCGAGTTATAAGTAGACATGCACAACCGTTGCAAATCGTCCACTGATCCCCGCTACTCTAACCTTAACAAGAAAATTTTAAGCTATAATTTGATGTAATCACTAATATTCTGGGCCCATTGATAACAATAATCCATATAGTAAGTGAGGTCAAGAAAAACTAGTTTTTAATCTGCTATTTTGCCCTCTTGACCTCTAGTAAATAAAAATACTGGGATCTGAACATCAATACCTTTCACTGAACAAATTTGATTTAACTGTTTCCGAGAATGTTATTTGTGTGCTTGATGTATTGGCTAAAATACATGAAAAAGAAAATCATGAGATAATAAAACAAAATCAAGGCCTATAGATATGTTTTCCCGAAACTTTCTATATTATTCAATAAGATGGCCTATACTGAGACATGAATTGGTTTGTTTTGTGACTATAACACAAACTCGTCTATAATCAATTTATTCATAATATATTGCACATACTATTGTTTTAGCCATGTTCATGTACATGTACTGCCCACTGTATTGTTGAAGGGTTTCTTCCACATAAATTCACCAATTGCTTTTTTACCCTTAATAATCAACTTTATCTAAGTATTTCAAAAGAAAGATACACGTATAACTTTCACCATTTCCCTTGAAATCGTGTATTGCACACATGTTACGGGTGACCTTTTGCTTAATGCCCTGGAAGTCACGATCTTTAGTTTTTTCCTTCCCATAGTGGAATATCGGCTTTACTCTTGCCGAGTACACTTGTCCTACTTTGAGGAGGGCATGATGGCTATTATTATGCCAAAACACACATATGTGTCTCCCATGCCCTCACATCTAGGGCATTGGGGCAGAATTTGTCATTAGATAGAAAGGTCAGCCTTTCAAATTATATACATGTCTAAATCCAGCTCTCATGGGCTGGATTGTCGACCAAAAGAGCTTCAAAGATAATAAGAAGCATAATTCGAAGATTTGGAATTGTGTTTCCAAACTTCTCGTTTGTATATTATACATTATGAATTGTTTTTTAATGGAATTTCACATTACGATTCTTTGTGCATAATCATGTTTTGGGGGGTCGTCGATAAGAACAAAGATTCAGGAAATCTTGTTGGTCAGTCTTTTTTGTTGCCATGTTTAATTAAAACAGGAATATTTTCAGTCAACTCTTAAAATTAGTATCATCTATGAATAATTACTGCTAACAGGATCGAAATTCCATGACAGTAATGTCAAACCTACTTTTTATAGCCCAAGCGAAGTTTTCGCTGATCTATGTTAACTGAAATGGACAATAATATAGGCCGAACATGTGTCATTTGAGGATCCGTACGGTTATCATAGATGTTGAATTGTTAACAGTCAAACTTGTATGATGTTATAGCATTGACATACCATTGCTGTAGGATATGATGATAAACGATTTCATAGACGTTGAATTGTTAACAGTGATACCTTTATGATGTTTTAACATTGACATACCATTACTGTAGAATATAATGATAAACGTTCACATGGACATTAAATTGTTAACAGTCAAACTTGTATGATGTTATAACATTGACTTACCGGTACTGTAGAATATAATGATAAACGTTCTCATAGACGTTAAATTGTTAACAGTCAAACTTGTATGACGTTATAACGTTGACTTACCGTAGCTGTAGAATATCACGATAAACGTTCTCATAGATATTGAATTGTCAACAGTCAAACTTGTATGATGTCATAACGTTGACTTACCGTAGCTGTGAGATGTGATGATATATTGGCTGATGGGCAGAGACTGCATGTTCAGTGAGTAGGGTACTGGAAGGGTTTATATATATACAGTATGCAGGGGGTTCCAGACCAGGGGTCCCATACACACCCTGGTTTGTTGTAAGTCACACTAAGCCCATCCCAGTTTACACCAACAATAAGGTTTACCATGAAATATTCTCAAAATTGATTCTATGCTTATTCCCTGAAGATAGTTGCATAATACAAAATTAACAAAAATAATTTGGTTGACAGATTGCTCCTAAGATTTCTAAAATGCTACCTTATATTTTTGGCTTTTTTCCATAGGAACCAATGGTAAAGCCTGTCAGCCCAACCTATAATTTCCAACCCTATTTCACCCTAAACACAGCATTTTGATTGGCTGAATAACCTGCAAATCTGTTGATTGGTAAAATTTCAGAAATCATAACAGTTTATCAGTATTAGGGGATATAAAAAATGCAATTCTTTCTTATTTCAGTAACCCCAATTCTTGGAGATGTGGAGTGACATACATGGTAATTTTGTCCACCCCTTGTTCAACCATAGGGTTTACTCAGTGTGGGTTGGGCTTATTGTCCCATATATACACAGGAAAATCTATAGACACTGTGCAGACGCTGTCACATGACAGTGATTTGGTGATCACCATGTGTGTTTTTGGTCATGTGGCTACTACAAAAATCTAGAAATCTGGCATTCTATATGATATAATTTTTTCATTACGGTATCATACAATTATTTTAGATACATTATACAAAATTAACTGTTCCAGATGTTCCTGAAATGTTGATAGTACTTATTATTGATCACCAAGATGGCGCCCAGGCCCATTTTGACAGTTGTGACGTCATTTGCATGTCTATAGAAAATATACAACTATTTGCCAAATTATGTTTAATGTTTATGTTTATGTTTAATTTTCAAACCAACATAAAAAAATAGCCAGCATAGGTACTAATTAAAAAACACTCATTCCTAGTTTCCCATTATGTTAAACCACAATCAGAGAATAATGATGCTTAAGACCTGTTATCTATCTACATAGTTCCCAATATACATCTTGATCTAGTCTGGCCTGCAGGCACAAGGCAGAAGAAGAGCTATCCGTGACGAGAAAAATTGACAAAAGCTAATCTTGAATATCGAAGATCAAACCCAAAATGTCTTTATTTCTTTTATAGAATTAATACGTAAGAAAATTATCAAAGTGCAGGTATTTTTCAAATATCTCACTTCACCTGTTAAATGTGATGGCTATTTTGAAAGATGGTTGGAGATAAAAAAATATCTAAAGACTTTTGCTGCTTTAAGTCTTTGCTTTACCACTCTACCGTCTTTAACACAAACATTAGTTAGTAAAAGCAAATGATAAAAACACATACCCATAAATGTAAGTTATAATGAATTATATATTTCAGAAATATAAGCCATTTTTTTTAAACCCATTTCCAAAATCGGTTGAGAATCGGTACATTATTGCGATGTGGACCGCTCCCTTCGGTTGCTTTGGAACATGTGTTCTGAGGCATCATCTCATCATTTTGGCATTCCAACATGTTTCCCCTCGGACATCCTCGATCCGGTTGTTGTTGTTTTGTTCTAGTAACCCCAGCTGGCCAAGCCTGTACATGCCTAAAGTGCCATACCCACTATGCGAATTTGACCAAGTTGGCCGACAAATCGTTGCTAAAGTGGGCCGATTATATATCAGGATAATTGGCCGACTTTTGCACCGGATCAAATCACCAATCAGGATGATATATTAAGATGTGCCTGTTTCATATCAATCAGTGCTAAAATCAGCCGAATCTTCAGGTAAAATCGGCTGATTTTAGCGCCGATCAGTCTGTCAACTTTATCAGAATGGCCTTGTGGGTATGGGGCTTAAAACTGGAGACTGGTGCCATTGTCCGTTCATTTGAAATAGGCCACGGTTCATATTACTAGAACCTCAGTAGTAATTTCCAATAATCATGGCCTGCTAACCTTTACCCAGCTCAGCCATATATAAGCCACTATAAAAACTTAGAAAATGAGTGTCATTTTGATTTTAAATGATTCATTGTTATATTATGCACTTTTATACTTTTCATACAATAATGCTTTAAGTTGACAAAGGAAAAACTGAAAAACTGAAATGTTGGGATAAACGTCTCAGGCCCTGACCTAAATTGATGTAGATTATCATTATTGGAATATGGACTGTACACTGGCCTCTCTCAAAATTCGTTTCATATGCTATGAGATGTGTGTGAGTGAACAGAGGAACAATTCCATGTTTTCGTACCTATATGATAGACATTAGCATGGAATCATCAAGACAGCATTACTCAAATTTATCCTTTAATTGCATTTTACAAAGCTATAATGTCATAATATCACATATATGAATGTAGATGATTTACTAATTTAAGTAAGTATATATGTTATGATTTAGGTTGAATCCCATATTAAGTTGACATCTTGCAATGCATCTACACTAAAAGAATAAAGTTGTCAGAAGGCTTTCCAAGAGATGTGAAAGGGTTGTGATAAAGAAGAGAGTAATGACCTTTGGGTTGGTTCTGGTCAATACTTTTTAATAGATATCTTCCTTGTGACAACTCTATGACAACAATAGGAGGTAGTGATTTACAGATGACAACTTTAGGCCAAAAAGTTGTCACAGAGTAAATACGAAATTATTAAATATCTCAAACTTATATCTTCACGGTGTTTACAAGTGTGATGTTCAACTATCCATGTCCAACCTACTACAAATAAACATCAGTTATTTTCAAAAGACTGTTCCTCATCAAATACAAGGGTCCAAGTTCAACAGAACAAATGATGGTGAGTTCGAATGCGAGGATCTTCTTTATTAGATCCAAAGTGTGACAGTCATGCATGACTCAAATAATCTCATCAGATGGTTTATATCCAGTAACATCAGACTCCTCGTACAATTGCTAACATAGCTGATTCCTACTCATATCCTCTACAGAACATGCTTCCACCAAGATCCCTATGTATTGCAGACTTCATCAGAAGACTGTAAAGGTCGTTCTGATCTAAGATAGGAGCAACGGCTCACTACCTTGATATTCTCAGAGTACCTTGGCACATGCATACCCAGCCAGCTTGTGATATAACAGAAACGTTCTGCGACCATACTTTTTTTTAGTCAGTTTGTTACATACTAATGTGGTGCAAAACAATTACGTTAGTGATGGTGAGGTTCAAACCTCACCAAATTAGAACGTTATTATTACAACCTGAACATTCTGTTTAGGTTGAAGAACATAACCAGGATGTTATAACAATGTTGCAGTGCAACATCCTAGCAGTAGGTCGCAGCGCGATGTAGTTGGGAGTCATCAAAAGAATGTAACAAGGACAAACACAGAACATTGCTGCATCTTTATTATAACATCACACCTCCGGCTGGGTACCTTTCGCTTATATCAGGCAGTCCGAGATTACCTCATCCACCAGGAATAGACAGTATCCCTCTCTCTGTACATTACACCTGACAGAGCTGGTTTTCTGTACATATAGTATTGAGTAATGTATCTAGTTTCTTAACAGACATAATATGATTCTATCTGTATTCTAGTACACCAAGAGAAGTTAACAATACGTTCGAGTATATCATTTCATTACAGTATCGAAGGCATGCTCAGCATAAAATGTCATTTTTGAGAGGAAAAACCTATACAATTCAGTGTTGACCTTACCAACATAGAAGATTTATTAATTGCAGAGACCTTGTATGTATATATATATATATAAATATAGGATATATCGAGACTGGAAAGCTTCTCTGTGGCCCTATGTGACCATTCCCCTAATGGCTGGTTGGGTCAACTATGACCAAGGTCTGGTCATTACCAATGTGGTTTTGGAATAGCCAGTGGCACCACAGTGGCTATTTTTACCATGGACAAAATGGTCAATCCAAATCTAGTCCTACCAGCACCCAGGTGACAGGCCTGTAGTGCATAACAGGTTTTCCCCTGACTTTCCAGTCTCAATATATCCTATATATATACATACAAGGTTTCTGTTAATTGTTACCTAAATTTTGTTGGTGGAAGCAGAAATACACCCTGCACTATGTGCTTCTTACTCCAGTTTGTGTTTCCTTTTTTTTATGTGACCTCTATGTGGTCCCAAACTACTCAAACCAATCTTTTTCTTGTGAATATCTTGTCTATTTTGTAACATGTTTCTTTATCCTAATTCCTGCTCTGTCCTAGCAACCATTCAGAAAGCCATAGTGAGTTACTTATTCCATAAGAATATCCATTTTGTATGCAACCAATTTCCAAAATTGGTTCAGAATCAGTCCAAAATCATAATTTCCATTTGACACCTCAACATGTCTAACTCATAGGTGCCCATCCTGAGAGCCTCACCTACCCGCTTGCCCGATTGGTCCACACAGAAGCAATGAGTACCACAGCACTGTTGAGGATTGAAGTTCCCATAGGCATCACAGCTGAATGTGGATTGTTTGATGTCTGCTAACTGACGGGCACATCCTAGGGAAATGAATAGATTCAAATTCATATCTCATTTTGTTCTTGACGAACATTTTGAATAACATGACGAATTGTATGTTAAGGAATGGAGATATATAGAACCACTATTTCTAGGTACCAGTAGACTTCAAAGTCATCCTGCAATTTTTTTTCCAGGTTTTGCGATTAATAATGGTCATTCTGTTGCACTTAGATCCTGCTGTACTCACCGCAGTTTGAGGCCCCTTTATGAAACTCCTGATATTGTGTCATGGGGGACCCAGACCGGTCAATGCAGCGACACCTGCAATCATCAATTGACACAAAACATGCTCAACTGGGTTTAATGTTAGTTATTTTTTTGTTGTGATGGGATTATACTATGGGCTACATACCAAAAAGGGCACTCTCTACAGACATGTTTCTCTCTATATATTTTCAGTAGATTAAGCATACCGAAGCTAGTGAAAAAACCTAGAAAATGACAGTGGAAAAAAAGAAAGCATGCAAGGAAAGTTAAAACTGGTAGAAATTTATTATAATATTATTATGAAAAGCCTGAATTAAAGTTGCTATGCTGGCAAAGGTTTAAGGTTGAATTTTCATTTGATCTGTAAGTGACAAAGCGACTGTATTGTACTAATGTATGGTATGAATGATGCAACCACACACCACATGTTTTGTAAACACTGCCAGTCACTATATAAGTGGCTGTTCAGTGCTGCTCCTGTCAGAGAGACAGTTCTTTTCCTAGGTAGCGGTTGGACGCACCCTGTTGAAAGGTGATTAGACAGTACAGGTAACGGCATGTAAGAAGATTGTGAGAGTAACTTATATAAACCACTTATAGCATGGGCTAAGGTGTGGTGACGAAAAGGTCTTCTCCCCTTGGATGGCAACCGCGTAGACTTGGCTAAATGGACACACATTCACTGTGTGTTATGAGAAGAGAGTCTTTGAAATGCTCATGTATCAATAGAAGAAATAAACAACATTATGTATCCCCAGTTCTGGATCCAAATAGAAATCTATTTGCTGACTAATTATTGAACTAAGTTTACCGGTATAAAGAAAACGCACATAAGTATATAAATATACCAAGATATAAACTAACAACTGTTCAGTACATACCTTACCCCAGTACAGCTCACTGGCTTGTAGTCCCCTGTGACCAGCTCACAGTCCCTGGCCCTCTCAGCGGCAGTCTTCCTAACAGCTGCACATGCTGCAAAATAAGATAATCAGAGGGCCCCTTGACAAAAGTGTTACAACTTAGTTAGAATGCAGCATTATAATCTGGTCAAAGAACCTCTTAGAGTAGGATAGGGAAACTTGATATCCTCTTCCTTGACATCTCCTGGCTACTGAATGGATCATGTTTATATTGATTAAGGATAGACCCCAGAGATGAGAGTGTGAATGGCGGGACTACCTTTAGTCTGGATCATTATATTTGCTTCTTATAGTATTATTAAATGCAAAACATCATTAGGTAGTCAAAAAATAACTCTTCCTGTTGATATAACTTATATGAAAATATATAGCACAATAGCTCCGTCAGTGGTTAGCAAAACTGAAAATCATAATATTCAATTTTATTTTTTGAACATTAATATCTCACTTGATTTTTAGTTTATAGCCATGAAACTTTTCGTACATGTTCTTGAGATATATATGGAGGGAACTGTGTCTCAGATTTTTGATATAGGCTTTAGTTTCATTTTTATGAAATGTAGAAAATGGTATGACAAAAAAATCTCAAAAAGTTACCCGTTTTTTGCCGTTTTTCATCATAAAATAAAATCTAGGCCCTTAATAAAAAATCTGAGACACGGTTCCCTGCCCATGAATGTTTTGAAGATGTGTGTAAAATCTTATACATGCCAGACTAATATTAAACAAGATATCAATGTTCAAAAAATAAAAGTTAAAAAATCAGTTTTTATTTGATAGAATCTGCAATTCAAAGTACATCATAACTTTATATATATCAATAGATAGAGAAAAATCTTGGCTTTCACATGATGTATAGCATGTTTTGATCAGAGCTTTCATAACAAAATTATTAATGGTTTCCTAAATTGGCCGTTCATCACTGGGGTCTATCCTTAAGCCACCATCAGAACTAATATAACCTATGCTTAATCATCAATGATAGAATATCGGATGGATATATATAAGAGGAAATTAGTTTGGACAAATCATTCTATATTCTGTTATCATTATTACTATTCCAAATTATTCTATATTCTATATTCTGTCCATGGAAATTCAACTACAATAACATTTAATGCTTCATGGAAATCAAGATACAGTGTCATTATAGTTTTTAAGTTTCCAAGGGTGGGGGTCACCATATCATGCGACCTTGACCTTTGTAATAGCTTGATACACTAGAGTGTTTATGACATTAGTTAGATATTAGTATTAGGCTTTGTACTTCTTAATGCTATCTACATGTGTAGTTTGATAAGGTCTACCATAAGGTTACAGCATTGCATGTATACAATACATATAAAATGTTCTTTTGCAAAGTTAATAAAGTGCTCAGGCAGGGGGCTTATACACTTTATTTTGTACTTTTAGGAACATAGAGGCTATCTGCTGGGTGCTGAATCCTGTCAATCCTTTTACAGACTTGAACCCATACAAGGACTAGGTACTAGCCTGCTAAGTAGGTTCTAGCCTGATGGGGGGTATACAGACTTCTTTGGAGTATAAGTGGTGGATTGGCCCTTGGGTAGCACCAGCTTGAGACTGCTGTAGGTGTACAGACCTCATAGGACATATTTTGATATCTACTCAGAAGATGTCTTGCTGCAAGAAACCAATCAAAAACAAATATCTGGACAGTTTCACAGTTTTGCAAGGAGGTCACTCACCACACTTTGCAGCATAACCCTCATGAGAGTAGGCCATTACGCCTTCGATGTCACTCAGCGTCTCACCTGTGATGACATCTACACAGTGACACCTAGAGGATTAGAGGATCTTGAATTCTCCCCACCACGGATAGCTAGTTTATCATAGTTGACCTGCAGACTAGTATAATTCAAGGTGCATGCTGGGAAACATGTAGACAAATTGCAAGCCTTCTGTATATGATTTCTCAATAATCATGGCATAATTTTAGTTTGATATGAAAAAAACTACCATTGACTATTTTTCTAGGGAAAACTAGCATTGACTATTTTTCTATTTCATATCTATATATATTTGATATTTTTTAAGTTGGTTTGACAATTCATAAATTTAAGAAATATACATAGGAAATATTTATAGAAATATTTGTATCCGTGGTGGGGAGAATTGCAGGCAGATTGATGGTCAGCCAATTCAGGTAGGATTTGCAGTACAATATGAAACCTGCTTATATTTTTGAGTGGGTGACAAATAAGCTGTCTTTTTCACATGAATTAACCAGCTGACTTGATGAAAATTGTTGACACTTTGAGTTAAGGAATCAATATGAAACCAGATAATTTTCTCTGGATTTACTTTTAATGGTGTCAAAGTCACACGTACAGCTCATGAAATATCATTTTAGAGGTAGTTATTATTATGAAGAACACAAAAGAAAAATAAAGATATGTTGGAAATGGAAATGAAGAAACTTGCTGCCACTGTCACTTCTGAATATTTCATGTCTTGTTCAGGAAGAGATACCAATAAAACTACAAGGACTTGATTCATCTGTCAATAGAGAAAAAACAATCATGTAAGGGAACTGAAACATAACCATCACAAACCAGCCAGACCCAGTCCATTGCCCGTAACACTGTTTGGGTTTGTAGTTGCCGTCCTCGTCACATTCCGCAAACTCAATATCTTCGGGCATATACTTCCCATATGACTCCATCTCAGCATTCACTGCCTCAATACAGGTGAAGGTAGCTGCATGGGACAAGGGGTGGAAAACCTGAGTGACGTGAACAACAGCAGCCTGTCTCATGATAAATACACCTGTTGCAGTTATATTTAACCTTTGATAGAAACCAGTGTATAATTTTGAAAATCAGCGCTTAGAGTTGAGAATTGTCTGACTGTTTTTTTTACGAAAAAAATATATTCCCTAATGGGGTTTCTTAAAGGAAACATAACAGACCTTTGACGAATTGGTTTCGTAAAGGTATTTCATAAAGGCCCCAAACAAATGTTTTTCTCTTATCTTAATATATTAAAAGTGTTTATTGCCAATTTCACATTTTTTACAATCACATGGAATTGACTTATTCTTATCAAATATGTACTATACAGATAGGCCAAAAAGCACCATAGTTGTCATCCAAATTAACCTAGCAGGAATGGGGCTTATCGGTTTGGTATCTGTGAAATGCTTACGTTTTGGTGTTGGGCTCAGTCTCAATTGCAGTTTCTCCTTCAGATCCTTCTCCCATAGCTCTAAGCTGTGCACTGAGGACCAGCATACCAGCAGGAGTAGCAGCATCCGTATGTATGATGACATGATTAGCCAAGGGTGCCTGGACGAAAAATATATAGATCTGGTCAGCAAGAAACAGCTCATTTTGTGTTCCTTTTATTATGACATAGCGATAGTTGAAAGTTCTGGCTAGATATTATAAATGTTATTTTATACATTAGTGTTGTACATTAACAGGACACATAATTACAGTGACATATTGTCATTACACTTTGGGTATGCAATTACAGTAGCTTTTTGGTGAATTTATAAGAACATAGGAAAAGACAACCTAAATGGAGGTGATAGAAAATATTTATAGAGACCAATGGAGCACAAAGCAATAAGTGAGATTCCAGACCATACCACCTAGTGTGAAGAACTGCCAGTTGGACAAGCTGAGGGGTTTTCTCTCTTTATGCCCATGTAAATTGGTCATATTTAACTACCTATAACTTTTTAGGTATAAAAGTTCAAAGAATCTTGCAATATTGTTCATATAGTTCAGGGTCTGATCTTTGTACTGATATATAAATCGTTCCTGTGAACGTATATCTTGTATTTTATCAACATTTTTCATTATTAAAAGTTTTGATTTAATAGTAGCCAATGGGAAGGGTCCACCGAGTCCTTATCATCATTATAGAATGGGAACCAACCAATCAGGTGTCGTGCTATCCTCATCTCATTAAATGGGAAACATTGTAATGATAAAGTAGATCAATTTGTGTTAGGTTTTCACTTTTAAAGCAATCTAGAAGACATTTTTAAATTAAAAGAATTTCGGGGTTCCAGGGTATTTCCCAGAAATTCCTTGTTTCTATTTTTAGACTTAGTTTTTTCCCCTTTGGATCACTATAGCAGCTTGTGGCAGTGAAAGGGTTAATGTTTCTTCCGTGAAATGTACCAAGGAGGTCCTATAGATTTATTCTGTGACTTATTACTCTATCGGTTATATATTTGATCCTAAGAAAAAAGTGTTATATGTTCAACAAGGTTCTTTTGGCACCCTTGATTTTACCTAAAACCTGCTATGAAAAGATATCTAGACATAGAAGTTTTTTAAGAATCACTATATAAACATATGTTGTGAACATAAACACTGGGTATTCTCCTCAGTTAAGTGAAGAAATATGTCCGACCGACAGAAAAAAGAGATTATAACCTTTTGGCATGTTTTGCACTTCAGTGATACAAAATTATGCAAAATTATTGAATTACCCAGTAATTATCAAAGAAGCTGAACTTTTTAACACATAATAATATCAGTTTCCTTTATATCAGCCATGGGTTTTAAGGGTGAAATTTGCAAAAAATACTTTTGGTGACCAAGTTCACAAAGCGGGTTACTAAGGTCACTAATTAAATCAGTCAAACTTTGGTTTAAGAAAAATAGACCTATTAGACTATGGATAACATTTTAGATCAAGTTTTATGATATTTCCATATGCCCTAGGTGGATTTGACAGTTTTCACTACTAGGGGGTAGCACGAGTTGTGGGCATTATTCTTAACTGGTTTTGGGAGTGTCATTTGTGTATTAGATATTTTGGTAAACAAACATTAAAAGGTGGCATGCAAATGAAAATCATGCCTTGCAAATCTAATGGCTTCCCAAACCCTTTTTTATCTCTATTTGTCAGAAAGATAAACCCATACTGAGACAGTGACCATATGAACTTACATTACCATTGCCTGAGCTCATACCATAATTATGGTAGACATGAACTGCTTAGCTTTGTGACTATAACAGAAACTCTATTTTAAAGTCCATTTATTTATATATACATCTTGCTCATACTAATAATTCAGCCATACTAATTTACATGCACTGCCCACTGTACTGTTCAGTATATATTGAAGAAAGGGAAACAAAGGCAGTAGTGACGCTCTTGCCGATTCAGGAACTAGTTTTAATTAATAAAGTCGGCCCTTTTATTAACTATAATTTTAAACATAGTAATAATTACAAGTGTGTGGGGGACGTCTGCATCTAATGACCAATCTAAGAGTAATTTGCGCCAACATGGTCAGGTGACCTAATTAACATATATAATGAATATTGGTCGCAGCATTCCCCATTAATGTATATCCATATAATAATAAATAATCATATCTGACATAAATAATGATATTGTTACCCTCATGTAATATAAGTTCTGATGAATGTGGTTCAATAGATAAAAACAAAAGGTGGAATAAAGCAATCTACCATTAATGCCTCTCACTCCTTCTGCTACCATGTATCTACTGTGAATGATATGGCATTGGGGCCTGACCATAACCTATTATATTAACAAGGTTTTTGTAACTCAACTGATGGATTATTTCAACTGGCAGATTAAGATCCTCTATCAATGACAACATAATTAGAGGCCTGAAATGGTCTAAATGATATGTAGGGCCAATTATGAGGGTAAAATGTGACATTGAAGAAAAACCTGCGAGTGTGCAATAATGTTTCTGTCAGCCCACATTTTATCACTGAAAAAGGTCATCCCAAGGCCCCGGACCATTGAATCAAAACTTTCCATGAGGCATGTCAAACAAACAAGCTAGACATTTACACTATATATTTAAGTTTGCATTTCACGTTGGCAGTCGGTATTATGTCATTTTATGTTTTGTGATTGATATGGTATGACATTGATACTATATCTAAGTAATTCCCATCATTCTCAATCTGTTAGCATATGAAATCAAAGATATTTCAGGGTAATCCATAGGTCTTTAGATAAAAACTTTATCTATTGAGTATTTTGTGGGAGAGGAACCATTTAGAATTGCCGAGAATGAATCCATTACTTAAAGGAAACTATTCACACAAGTAAAGGAGGCAATTTTAAAGAAATTTTTTAATTTGGACACAAGTAGAGGACGTTATAAGTCTTGCAGTTAATTTCATGTTTTAGGGGAAATCCCCAAATTTGTGACATCAGAACCCCATTATCTGTCCTTCAAAGGGAATCCCCTAACTCTAAATATATGAAGTAAGGAATATGTTCTTTAAAACCAAATATACATATTTGGCCACATAAGGGCTATTATTGATGTTAACAATTATTATTCTGCAATCACTCATAAACCTGAAAATTACAAATTACAAATTAGGGGGAATTCCCATAATTATGACCTGGCACGATGATTACAGGAATGTTCAGAAATTAAATTCCTTGATATAGTTTACATTCCTTAATGGCTCACTTGTACTTCCAAATTTTCATTTTATTTCTTTGAAGTCAAGTTATCCACACACATAAAAAAAACTATTTGAAAATGTATGTACAAGGAACCCTCAGCCACAAAGGGACTATGGATGGACTCAGGGGAGGCTTTGATAAAGGATATAACTGAAATGCTAAATCAGGCTAGGATTTTCTGCTAGACATCAGTTTAAATGTCAAGGTACTATGGTAACATGATCACGGTTAATGTCATAGAAATGGCCATGAAAGTTACTACTTCTGTGGTTAACATTGTACAACGGCGTGAAACGGCATGGAAATGGCAGCTTTCACTAAAAAAAGAACATTTGCAGTTATCTATTAAAGTAATTGCTATGAATACTCTAATTCTGACGTGATCGAAATTCCTCTACAGTTATGTAAGGTACCTTTTTGCAAACCAAGTGAAATTTATACGGATCTGTATCAACTAAAATTAGATGGTGTTTGAGAATAAAATAGTTCTCATAGCTATTAACCTTTAACAATAAAACTTGTGTTATAACATTGACTTACCGTTACTGTGGGATATAACAATAATGTTGTCTGATGCCGGACAGAGACTGTACAGTTGGGAGGGTCCAGGAGGAGCTTATATATACATCATGTAGGGGCTCAAGAGCTGGGGGCTCATGGAAACCTCCCAGCCAGCTTGTGATGTATCAGAAATGTTCTGCAACCATACTTTTTAGTCAATTTGGTATTTTACTAGGATGGCACATAACAATTACGTTATTGATGGTGAGGATCAAACCTCACCAAATTAGATCATTATTATAACATTATTTTTTGGTGAGGTTAGGATACAACCAAAACAGAACATTACAAGAACATTCTGTTCAGGTTTGAGAACATAGCCGGAACATTATAACAATGTCACAGTGCAACGTCACAGCAGTATGTTGCAGCAATATTATTAGGAGCCATCAAAATAATGTAACAAGAACCAATACACAACATTACTGCAACGTTATTATAATGTCACACCTCAAGCTGGGCTTGGTTTGTTGCACATAACAATTGATAAAGATAATTTTGTATATCCAAAAGCAAACTCCAACACCTTTTTTCTCACCTAGAATTGATACATAAAAAGACATTGAAATGTATCTAATGTAATCTAATATCTCACTCGACCTGACAGATATGATGGATTCAAATAAAAAGCATTAAAAAAACTTTTACTGTTGTAGGTCTTTGCTTTTTCACTCTTCATCTCACAACTTTGGTTCCTTGATTTTACGGTAAAACTGATTTTCTCTAGACTTTGCTGACAAGGACATTGACGGGGTGGATCCAAGGGGGGGGGGGAGGTCCAGGGGGTCCTGACCACTCCCTTTTGCTGGACCCCTAAACTACAAAAGAGGGAAGATGTTGCATGTGTATGCGCAAATGCACGTTGATTAGTACTTAACTTTTATGCTGACCCTCCCCCCCTTTTTTTTGAAAATCCTGTATCTGCCCCTGCGTTGGACATACCTAACCTTTTCACGATGTGTACCAGACTAAACATTGATTGTTTTTATCAAATTTCCATATTCCAGCATATCAACATGCCAAATATTTATGGAACTTATTTAGATTATGCTGAGGATATGGATGTAATTATGGTCATATATATACTTCTTCAAAGCTCCCCTATTACCTCACAAACCACCATTAAGCCCCATACCCACTAGGCATGAGTCGGCTGACTAGAATCAGCCGAATATTCTCACAAAATCGGTCAATTCCAGCACCGGTTCCAGATCAAACATGCACATTTCAATGTACTGTACTAACAGGTGATCATAAGAATCGGCCGATTCTCCCAGTTGCCCATCGCTCATCACTGGTAAAATCACCTAGTGGGTATGGGGCTTTAATAATCTAAATCTAAATGACTTTATATCCAGTCCTGGAAGGATTTCACCATTGGAACCTGGGTCGTGCACCTTTCTTTTAATAAATAATAAACAAACAATGAAATAGAGCAGACACAACGTCTCTTAATAAGGACAAAAATGCCATTCTACATTTAGCGGGAAGCAGTAACTATTCTGGAATTGCTATGGCATACAATCACACTATTATTCATATAAAATGGTTCCCAAGTGACCCAATATTTCACAATGAGACAGATTGCCAAGCGATACTCTTTTCAAACATTTTCTGGTCTTAGGAAAAACTAACATATAATTATAAGGGTATAAAACATGGAATTGCCACTCTATACACTTACCATTGGACTTATCCTGAGCTAATAAGGTTCCGTTCTCATTCAGTATTTATTCTGACCTTTGTAAGAAATAACACTTTCAATTAGGTCTCCAGAAAAACGTCATATTACATGTACCGGAAGAATTATAGGACATTATTTATAGGCATACATGTTTACTGTGAACGTGGGAATATGTTTCTCTACACCAGACTCCTGAGAGATATATAGCGTGGTAGACATATGAAGCATGACATATTTACAACCATTGATACTCACAGAGCTATTCTGATGAGAACCTAAAGCATACATCATTAAGACTCTTATAACAACAAGTATTTTATTGTATTTTTCAAAGCAAATATATTATTTGTGTTGTAATTCCTCTTGCATGTAACGATATGTATAAATGATATTAATCAAGAAATGTAACATAAATGCATACTTTTTACTAAGATTCTGGTTGACTAAGAGATCGCTAGCGACTAATATATAACAATGTTAAATGGTAAGGCAATTAACAAATGACACTTTTTATGAAATATATTCAAATAATACGTTGTCAGCATAATATATTATACTGTCATCAATAAGGTAAGCTAGCCTATTAGGCCTAAGACAGGGGTGAGTGGGGGTTGTCAGTGCAAACAAACCTAAGGGAGGGGCTCTGGATTCTCAATGTCGCATGTTGAATTTAAGAAATCGCATGTTGCATATCAATAAGGTTTTTAACCTGTCGGTCATGCCTATAGGCCCCAATGTCGCATATAAAAAACCAGCAATGTTGCATGTCTCTGTTGCTTATTCTTCTCAATGTCACATGTCGATTTTGAAAAAATGTCCATGTTGCATGTCACTAAGGTTTTAAAGCTGTCTGTCATGTCATTAAGGCTCCATGTCACACGTCAAATTTAAGAAAATGCTACGTTGTGCTGTTGAATTTAGTTGTCTGGACCCATAAGGGAAGGGTACATTCATGCTGTAGAAAAAAATAATCAATGTTTTTCATATTTTCTTTTTATCTAACTTCAACAACAAATTCTGGCTTCTCCACAACAAAATCGACTTCATACACATTAGTTATTTGTGATTACAGGTGTCCTTCTACGGGCTATTCATATAGGTATACCCATAAAGAAATGACAGGGTAATCAAATTGCAAAATGCATCGCTATTAAAATTTTAACAATATCTCTACAGATGAAATCTAACAAGTGAATAAAGAGGGAACAACATAATACTGCAGATAGTTGAATGATGATATTGTCTTATTTTATATATTTCCTGAAACATCAGGCTTTTACTTCACATACCAAATCCCTTATTTCAAGAAAATAATTAATTCTTGAATATGGAACATTACAGATAATACATAATTATGTTGATCCATTCTGAGATGACAGTCATGACTTCACATATTCACATAGCAAATAGCATATACTTCCCAATGTTGTCTTGCAAATACATTTGCAAACTACTGATAAACATAAGGTAATTACAATAATTCAAAAGTTCCCAATGTTTGGGTTTAATGATATCGTTAACAAAGTTTATGACATTATCCAGTTTTCTACTGGCAAAGGATTGTTATTTCTTTGATTTTTAAAAATACAGGAGTATAAGATTTTTCTGTAAGATTTGTAGTACCTCTTTTGTGATAATATATACATATGGGAATATTGATATCCAATGGGTTAATTGTAATAATAAACCTGAGGGTGTGACCCACATCTATTTGATTGTATGCTCATTTCTTACATCATGAATCAATTTTAATCTCCGTTATAACACCATGAATTATATCGTTTTTATAACATTTGAATGCTTTCGTCATTGGAAATGTCGTCGGTGTCATACGCATTTCTCGTTGATATTTGTTCAAACATCAAACTCCGTCAACGTATCTGTTTGATTTTTTCTGGAAGTGAAGCAAAATCATACAATAAAACATTAGAATAACACTTTCTTGTCTTTATGAGATTATTGCATTTTAAATAACAATCATCTATCAGGTAAGCAAGTCATGAAATTGTAGGCAAGATTCATGCAATGTGAATAGAAAGTATTGAGAATGTCCTCACAATAGAGTGTGGTTTAAAAAAAAAAAGAAAAAAAAGCGGTGGACAAATTTTCGTCACCACTGCTACTTAAATCGGGAACTGCAATGTGGAATATAGAAACTACTTGCTGTGGTTCTTACGTTGACCCACCGCAAGTACCACAGCAAATGATTTTATATAGGTTACGAAGATATGGGCCATGATAGACATGCACAGTGATGAAAAACAAATCAAGAACAAAAATTAACAATTACATGAATTAAAAAACAAAAAATAATAGAAAAAAAAAAAACACAAAAAAAAAACACAGAACAAGTCAACAATCAAGTAGGATAATAAATAAAAGAATATAAAATCATTTGCGGTGGTACTTGAAATCATTATCCTACTGGAGATGACATATTCTCTGTACTGTACTTACGCTGGACTCACCAGAAAACCGGTCTTGCCGAGGTGAGCCAGGTTAATAAACCAATTCAAAAAACAACAAATTAACATTTTACCTGCAGGTTCGAGGAGTTTGCAGGCCTTGAGTGCCTTTACCAAGGCCCTCCTGGTGGCCCTGCGGCCCGCCCTCTGCCTCCACCCCTGTAGCATCTGGTGACACTGCTCCCTCAGTGAGGTGGGGTGGGCCTGGACGACCTGCTCCAACTCAGCCTCCTGGACGAGCAGCTCACGGCCCAGCCACCGCCACTCCCTCAGGGCAACGAAACTCTCCGTGATGCACTTAAAGGCCTTCTGCATCTTCTCATCTGCCAAGAATAAAGTGTTAAAGGGATTAAGAACTGTCTGGCAGGTTTCTAAATAAATCAGCATATAGCCTTGAGATGATTTGAGAGGTAAGACCAATACTATGGGAATAGATAACCACAATAACAAACATATGTCACCATATTCTCTTTCGAGATATATGGGTGTGCAAAATATGTAACTAAAGGTTTCTATGGGAAAACACTAGTTCTTCATCTCCTGGAAAATGTAACCAGCTTAAATATCAAGCATGATTGAATATCATCTGTGGACCTGTACCAATATATTGCAGCAAAGAGAAATGGGGTCACCATTGTAATTAAAGAGCTACAATCCTTAAAAACAGAATAATATAGCCATTCCCGTACAATCCTATTTAAACGAATTCCTTTTGAATTTCTTATTATCCCATTTTAAGTTAAAATCTTTGTGGAAAAGTTAGTATTTCTTTAGATATAAAGATATCTTATACATAAATAGAATTTCAAGCGTCTAAGATTTTCATACCAGGTGGCATTGGTGTGGTCAGTCACAAATTCCTTTAACTGAAAGTGCAACCTCACTGAATTGTAATCATTAGACATTATTTTGTGATACTTGACACGCAGGTAAACATGACACAAATGTAGACAATAATCGAAATATCACACAAAATTGTTAATGGCATGCATATATAGGTAATACTCAAAATGTAACTCAGAATTCAACCGAAGGCCAGAAGAATAAGTATATGCTCTGAATAGACAGTCAGAACACACTCCTCTCCATGATAGTACTTACCATCTAGCTCTAAAATTGTCTTGGTTAACTTACTTTCTTTTTTCTCTTCTGATTCTTTTTGGAAAATATTATTTTTGTCGAGAAGTTCTTCAGCAATATCTCCTCTGCCAGTATCCCTCAGGGCCCAGTACAGGTCAGCCACCTACAGGGTAAATGGGAATAGTCATAAAAGTTGTAGTAGAAAATAAGTCTAACAACGAATCTTCATTAATTTTTTTTGCAATTGGACTTCTGATTTGTTCACCAAAAGTATGACCAAAGGCCAATGGTACAGATTGATCTGTTCCCAGCCAGCTTGCGACGTGAGAGAAACGTTCGGCAACCATACTTTTTTAGTCAGTTTGTTATTTACTAAGATGGCACTTAACAATTACGTTATTGATGGTGAGGTTGAAACCTCATCAAATCAGAATGTTACTATAACATTATTTTTTGGTGAGGTTTTGGTGACATTGTAATAACGTCACAGTGCAACATCACAGCAGTAAGTTGCAGTGACGTAATTGGGAGTCATCAAAAGAACATAACAAGAACCAAATACAGAACCAACCAGAAAGTTGCTGCAATGTTATGATAATGTCACATCCTTGGCTGGGTTGGGTCTCAAACAGATATCTTTAAAGGTGACAATCTTTGTTAAAATGTATCAATGATTGGTAAGTATTATACGAGATTTCTCTAAGAACCAGAGAGAACCATATTGGGGATGCCTAGGTTCTCTATGTATTCCTGCCCACAAAAATGTATTAAAACAAGAGAAAATTCCAATTTTCTTTAATTAAATCCAAATCCCTCTTTACAATGCATAAAGTTCTTCCAAGACCAGCAGCATAAAGCACTGTAATAGTATTGGGTTAAATAACATTATTTTGTGCACTGACCCCTGATAGTTATAATTACTGTTCTGAAACCTGAAGGATGACTCAGCTATTTTCTTCTGGAGATAAGGATTTTTGCAGAGTACTCCCCCTCCCTGCATTGTTCCTGATATTTCAGGTATAATTTTACATCATATATAAAGTTTGATGTTATATTGATATATATATAAATAGATTCGATGTTGTATTGATACAATATGATTGACTTGAATTGTTATCTCACCTTATCTGAGTTCCTGGCTGACTGTTTGTACCAGCAGGCCAGTACTTCTAGTATGACCTTCTCCACACTCCCCGAGTCCTGGTGTTCACGACAGATACTCTGAACCCGAGTTTGAGTAACTCCCAGGAAATCCGCAAGTTGGCGCCACTCATCACCAAGGTCAGCTGCTAGGTTCTCAAAGTATGTCCTATTAAGTGGCCCTGTTAAGTATATATATTTGATCGGTTATCATATATATATATATATATATATATATATGGTAGATACAACATGAGTCTGTGGCTTTATCACCCACACGGGCGAGCAGCGGTTCATACAAGGGTCAGTACGTATTGACAGGCTGTACATACTACTCTTCATTTTGACTATTTTTAGAATGTTTAGAGCATTGATTGGGTGATAAAATATATATGACCCTTAGGGGTCAACCTCTGGTCTACAGACAACCCTCTGGCCAGTGTACGGCCCGCGGCCTTGGGCCTTGGGCCGTACGCTGGCCACTGGGTCTTCCTCCAAGCCTCAGACGCCCCCCCACGGGTCTTCTTATATTAGTATGCGATATATTGATGAGGCGCAAGCTGAGGGATTGTATCAAGCACAGCCACAGACAAGGGTTGTATCTAACATAAACCATGGGCCCTGCCTATGAGCTTTTTAAATATTTACTGAATTAATTATATTAAGAGATATAAAAAGTTGCCATACATGGAAAGGGTAAGCATGAGTTGCCCAATGACTAAAATCTTTGTCACTAAAGTGGGGATGAGACTTAATTGTTAGGGTCCATGTCACATGATGCTAAAAGGTCTTGATGTTTATCAGACAAAGTAACCCTACCTTGCTCCTCTATCTGCACTGATATACGATTCAAGGACACTGGTCTTAGCGGTGGCTGAAAGAATCACAAAACAATGTCCTCAATCAATAGAAGGCAGGTATAGTTACTTTCATGGAGACATGAGAATTTATAGAGGATTTGTATTATTATGACTTCTGTGCAATTAGAACATAATCACCACTTAAACATCTACAGCGTATCAGAATGTTCAATAGATTTCTTTTATAATCAATAATAAGTTATTATAATATGATCATCTTTTTCGTGTATATATAACATTCAAGAGTGATGACAGAAAGCTACTAAACTGGTCATTAAAATGCATTGAAATGGGTCTATGAGAAGGCTCTGCAAAGATTGTTTTACATTTTTGCCAGTTTGAAAACAAATATAGAAATCTTAAAACTTTATTCTTCATTTTTCTTCATTTCACATATCATTTCAATAAATAACCCACAAACAGAAACACACTGTACAGAGAAATATCTATAGGGGTACTAAAACAGTTTATACCAAATCATTACATGAACACCAAAGTCTTCATTTCAGATAGAGAAGTCTTTGCTGCATGTACCAATAAAGCATGAATCAAACTGAAACAATCATAAAAATGTCTATACCAGTACTTTCTTACCTTTGGTAATGTGATAGGTAGTTCATTCACCAGGATAGGTTTAGCAGATTCTTCCTCCTTCTCCTGCCCCTCTCCTTCTGTCTCCATTTGGTCTGTAGAGGCCACCTCCTCCTTCACCCAGAACTGAACATGACCTCTGAAGCAGTCCAGACCATGCTGAGCAAACCGATCAATTTCGCGAACAAAAATCTGCCTTTTCGCTGTAGCCAGATTGGAGTTGTAAGGAAAGCGAATGACCTTGGAGTCTTCACTAGAGATGTTGCCCCTGAAGTTGACCTCAATCATCTGACCCTCAGAGAGAAAAACTGTGCAGCTTGGCTGGGGTCCAGAATCAAAACCATCTTCGTTTAGGGTCTGGAGTAGTTTCTCTGTTCGGTCTGCTTTGCATATCTCAATGTAGACGGATGACATGTCCTTCGTCTGTTGTCGGACCACCATGTTAACTGGGCGGCCCCTGATGGCTTCCTCCAGTTGCCCTGCTATGTTGACTACATCCTTGGTATGGAAGTTGTGACTCCGCAACCGCAGCAATACAAACCTTGGCAAAATGATAAGAATGTTCAATATTTATTTCAAAATATTATTTAAATGAAGAACAATAGGGCCTATATATACAATATGATGCATTTATGTCACAGTCTTCATTGTTCATTTTTACTGTAAACTGACAAAAACTAAAATGCTATAATTTGGTAGATTCTTACATGTTATTATTCAGATAGCCCATGTAGTTAAGTCAGAATTCTGTAGGATTCACCTCATTGTAATTGAAGGCTCTTATGCTCCTGGCACACTCTATGGAAGGTTTAAGAACTTAATATCTTTTAAAAGAAGATAAACAAGATTTAGAAGAAGAAGAAAAGGAAGGAAGTGAAAAAAGAAGAAAAAGAAGGGGAAATTGATAATAAATAATAATAATAATGAAAATAACACAAGTAAAAAGAGCAAACAGGTCAGAAAGACACTGCCAAACAGATTAGCAAAATAGAATAATCTAAAAGATTGATATTGATACCTGTCTGTCATTTTGCCCATGTCTAGGTCAAAGGAAACAAAATCTCTCCTGTGGTTCAGTTCAACTTGGTTTCCACAGTGCCACTCTCCACAGGCAGACTTCCAGGCCAGAACAACCTGATCCTCATCTGAAAAAGAAAAGAATTTGTGAAAAATAAAGCTAAACAAGCAGTATCATTCTCACTCCTGTGGCCCGTTGCACAATAAATTCTCGTTACAACAATAACTTTAAGATAACTTTAAGATCGTTTTCTTAACAGCAATAGGTTTCGTAACAACAACACTTTTATATCTCTGGTTCTAATGAATGGAATAAAATTCTGTAAGTTGACATATAAAGGGAAAAAATAGACAAAAAATCAGTAAAAGTTACAACTCATTGAGGAAATTCTAGATAACTCTTTTTTAATTGTCAAAATGATTGCTGTTATGATAAAAATAACAGCGAAATATTTCATTGTTTAATGGATTTTCGTTGTTATGAAATTCATTGTGCAATGGGCCACTGGTATTACTCAAGGGTAATTACTATGAATCAAGAGAACTGCAAATCAAATTAGGACCCAGTCACCACAACAAAACAGGTAAAGTGATCACACATCTGACTCTTGAGACACAAATGGACACCGTGGAACTTTTTGACAAATCTAAGTTACTGCAGCACTTTCTCTCACTGCCACAAGGGTTTCTGGCTGCATTGCTTTATACATAAAGTTCTAAAACATCATTTTATGGAGAGGGGGATGGGATGGTGTAGTGGTCAACGTGTCCGACTTGCATGCGGGGGACCTGTGCTCAAGCCTTGGCTGTGCCTGTTACACCACCTTACCTTGCCGTCGTTTCCACCCCCATAGACACAATTATAGTACTTTGTACAAGCCAGAAACCGTGAATTAGTCCTGATATAGCTGAAACACTGCTGAATGGACTTTAAACTTCAACAATGATCATCATCATCATCATTTCATGCAGGCTAAGTTACAAAAATATCATAAACCACCACAAATGATGTGACAGGATTGTGGGGTCATGGCATCCTCTTTAGAATAAGCTCAATGTGGATTCTCCCCACCACAGATAGGTAATTTTTTGTATCTTACCTGCAAACTAGCCTAAATCAAGATGCATTCTGGGAAATATGTAGACAACTCAGATCAATTTATAACAGATAGAAATATTGCAAATATTTGTACATTTTCTTGTGTTCTTGTCTACAAAATTAGTAACAAGTAACCTGCAGGTGCCTAAAATACTGTTAATTAGCTATCCTGGTAGGGAGAATTAGGCAGAGGAGAAATGATATGGTAGTCTTTCTCTACTTATTCTTTTAACTTACCCTCTGCAGACCTGTTTGATGCAGTGGAAGGTCTCTGTGCAGCTGCTGGTTTCTTATTACCTGCTGCAGGGACTGCTGTTTTGGGTCTCTTACTACTGCCAGGGTTTGGTAACCACACAGTGACAGGTTTAAGGAAGGCACCATCTGACTGCAGCCCAACCAGATGGCTTGAGGCTACCAGCTTCTCCCCAAGCTCTCCCTGGGCCTTCACATTCATCAGGGCTGTATGGTCTACAGGATGCACCTAAAATCACAGAGTTATTAACCCTTTCCCTACACCACCAACATTTCATTTCAGGTTTTAAAACATGCCAGTCTACTATAGAAAATAGTCCCAAAAGACGCCACATCTATTACAATGAACCTATCTAGACCTACAATTAAAGCTTTGATAACATAATTGTTAGATATGCCATATTATGGATCATTCAGGGTCTCAAAACAGTAATTGGTATTTTTTTCTAGAATAATTAACTCTAAATCCACAATTATAACATGTGGAAAAGATGCCTCGATGCATCTGGTGTGTTTTAACTCGAGATGGCTCTATGCATCTGGCGTGTTTTGGTTGGTGATGCCTAAATGCATCTGGCTAAAAGGGTAAAAAAAGAAATTCCTTCCTGGTTGCATAGACTGGAGAGTCTGATTTACAATTAAAAAAGTTACTCTGTTCCTTCATTGAGCTCAACTAAACATATAAATAAGATAAAACATAATTGATGCAAATAAAAAAGAATCATATGTAAGAATAAAGCTCATTTAACATCACAGATAGGGTCCTGGAAGTATGTTCACAAGTCTACTAAAAAACACATCCTACCTTAAATTCCATAGGTTTGTTGAATCTGACAGCTCTAGTTGGGACAATGACTGACACCCTTTGGTCCACTGATGACACCAGTTTGATACCTTTGTTGGTGACAGTGACATTGTCCTGCTTCATCTTGCTGACAGCTGCCACTGTCATAGTGCACAGGCTGGGGAACTGTGCCTCCACCAGCCTCACCTCCTTTAAGACAAGACATATATTGGTTAGCTTCCAGAAAAGTATCATAAGTTTGTATCATGGAGTCAATAAAGCACTTCTTGAGTTAAGATAACATGTTCCTATGGCTGTACTGAACTCGGGAAAGCCATTGATATCAATTGCTCAAATATCTACTGTGGGTTATTTGTATACCAGCCTGCTTATGTTTATTATTGAAACTATTCTAGAATTTAGCTGTTAATCCATATCAAATTAAATGTCAATCATTCAATTTTATACTATAAGTTTGTACATAATTTATATTCCAAAGGGATACATCAACATTTTTCTATACCTACTTTGAAGAGGACATGTATGTGAAAGTGGTTAAGTAATAGAAAAAAAGAATATATATAACAGCATAATAACTGCCAGCACAATCTCATACAATCTGTACCAGCACAATTTCAAAAAATAATGAGAGATGGTAAAGTTAAGTCTTTGAGAATCGACAGGTCAAGACCAAGTAGGACAATACATTAAATGTTCTTCATTAAACGTCACTTTATTTACCTGATGGAGATGCATTCTGATTTGATTTATTAATCTTAAGCATTCTGTCTCATTTAGGCGAAATATGCTGGATTGCTTCATGCCTGTATTGAGCAATAAAGTGATACAACAATTTCACTTCCTGCAGAAATCTATCTTCCTCGAACCAAGACAACTTTGTCCAATCATGTATACAATAATTATAATAGAAAATAAACAAAGGGTGGTGTTAGATATTCAAGAGGCTTTACTTAGAGAACAGGGTAGGAAGCAACACTGTGGTCCTACTTGTAGGTAAGGAGGAGATTTAGCTGTACATCACCAGGCTTCAGCATGCATCAAAGCAGTACTAGTGTGAAACTACATGACATCCTTTTCTTTGGACATTACTCTGCACAGTTGCAAATCAAATTTCAAGTCTCGTTTAATATTGATAATGGCAGTGGGTCATGAATAAGTATTTTGACAATCAGATCAATAAGCCCATTCCACATTGGGTATATCAATTTTATCAATGAACAGATTTGCAGGTTTTCCAGCCAATTTAAATGCTGTATTTCTGGACAAAATAGGGTTAGACATTAAAGGTTGGGCTCACAGGCATTAGCATTGGTTCCTATGGAGAAAAGGCCAATATATAAAGCTGCATTTTACAAATTTGAGGAGCAATTCCTGAACCAAATTCCTTTGGTTAATTTTATATCATGCAACTCTCTTCATGGAATAAGCATGGAAACAATTTTTGAAAATATTTCATGGTAAACTTTTCTGTTGGTGTAAACTGGGATGGGCTTATTCAGACATTGAAGACCTTTGACTTACGGGTAATTCGGAAATCCGGGCATCTCTCGTAGGTAGTTCAGACCAGGTCTGGCCATCTGTACACACCCTGATCACAGTGACACGTGAGGAAAGGCCTCTGGGTGAGAGGTTAGTCACTGCCAACCAGGCTGCCATCTGAAAGCAAGCAGATTATGGAGAAATGATTACTTGCATCCCAAGCAAGAATATGACGTTATCATAATGTTGCAGCAACAGTCTGTTGAGTTCTGTTGTAAACGAAAGCTCCTACATCCTCAGACTGCTGTTCTGTTGAGTTCTGGTTTCGTCCTTGTTACAGTATTTTGATGGTGCCAAAAAACGACTTAAAAATCTAACACTGCGACATCGCACTGTAACGATATTGTGACATTCTTGTAACATTATTTCACATAATAATATTATCATAACATTCTTTATTAGTAAGGTCTCAACATTACTATATAATATGATACTATTATAACATTCTGTTGTAGTAAGTCTCAACTTTACCTAAAATAATGTAACTGTTACATGAAAGTAGGAAAGGTTACAGACAACCAAAACAGTATGGTTGCAGAATATGCTTGTTCCGTCGCTGTTTGCCTAGGATGGCTACCTACCCTGCTATTCAGATTATCTGTTATGCATAGTAAGGCAGGACTGCTAAATCCTACCCTGCCTTTTTATAGTGATTCAAACAGAAAAAGAGGATAGATGGAATGTGTATGGGAGTGAATAAGGTGAGGGATCCAATTCTTTAAATACAACTGTCACTTCATCATGAATTTAGTAAATCTTTCAGAAGAATTAATATACAAAGAATTTGGATTCATCCTTATTGTGTTTCATTATCAATTTTCGATGACCAATTGTGATGAAGGATGTAACTATCCAAAACATTTCAATTCGCTGAATCATATATGTCTACAATAATCATCCAGTCTGCAAAGTCGTCATTGAGTTAGATGTTACTATGTTTTACCTGTGCCATAAGACCATAGATGTTACAGATTGGTCTGCAATACAGATAAAACACACCCTGTTGATTTGAATAAACACTGATGTGTAGTGCAGTTGGTAACCAGACCAGTGTTAACACTTTGCATCGGTAACAACAAGAGCCTTTTTGTGGCAAATCGAGTGCTATTCACCGGCTGACCAGTCTTAACTCTTCACAATGGCAGTGAATAGAGCCTATTCACAGCAGTATTTGCCATGGTTAGAAAGGGTTAACACTGATCGGATGACCAACTGCACTATTTATCAGCGTTTATTCACCTTGTGGGATCCTCTTTTTTCTGTTCATACATTTTATTCAGTAACAAACATCAGAGTTGCCTCTGTTTTTCAGTTCATCACAAAAGGGAAAAAAGGTGACTTATATACAGCATAGTAGGTAATACCAGTAGTTAATAAAATGTACAAAAAATATTGTAACAATTACAATCACATGTCCAACAGATCAACATAGTCCTTATTCATCAATTTTATATACTACATAAATGCATTCAGCCTTTCCGAGTTTTGAAGATCAGCACTCAAATCGTTCCAATATTTAAATCCACAGAAAAATGGATGACCAATGTATTTTAGATAGAATTACAAGTACTTTCTTTTTAGATTGCCTAGTTAAATGAACGGAAGATTTAATAACATGATTCTTCAAAATATATTTATACATTTGTCTCAAAATTTGTGCAATACGTCTTTGTACAAAGAGTACACCAAGGCAAGCAGTGACATAACAAGCATGTTCTGCGACCATACTTTTGTGGTTAGTCTGTAACCTGCCCAAATTTCATGTAACAGTAACATTATTTTAGAATGTTATGATAACATTGTATTTCAGTGAAGTTGAGACCTTACTTATAAAGAATGTTATAATAACGTTGTTTTAGCGCAAAAGAATGTTACAAAAATGTGACAATTACATCACAGTGCAACGTCGCAATGTTAGCTTCTAAAGACTTTTTTGGGTGCCATCAAAATAACGTAAAAAGAACCAAAGCAGAATTAAAGAGAACGTTATAATAACATTATTGTAACGTTATATTTTTGCTTGGGTAGTACTCACATTGAAGTCACAGGGGCGGTTGACTTTGACCTGCAGGAGGTTACTGGCCAGTTCCTCCCCTTCTCCTAGACAGAAGGAGGAGTCCAGCTGGTTGGCTGAGGTCACTGTGAGGTCACCCTCCTCCAGGGGGGCTCCAGGGGGCGCCCTGAGCACACAGCCCAGCTCAGGGTGGGGGCCATGCTCTGATGGTGGGAGGTGGTAACTGCACAGGGAAAGAAGTGAGCCATTAGCAGAGTCATTAGGGGTGACATCAGAATTCAGAGGCTGCGAACCAGAGACGCTTCGGCAGGCTGCAGCAAGATGTTAGTTATAACCCCTATATGCCAGTGGTTCTCATTAATGAAGCCAGACATCCTTTCATAAACATATTACTGGGGAAAAAGATATAATGGAACTTCTCTTTCATATTTGTATACATAGCATACCCTAATCACCTCATTAAAGAGTAGCTTGAGAATTTTGTCGACCGACAAAGGGAAGTTGGAAGCTAGCGTCCAGCAGACAGGCTGGCACCAGGTGATTAAGGAAGCCACATCATTTTCCGACGATGAACAGGGCCGACAAAGAATAACCCGTCATCGTCGACGATAAACATATTAAACAGGCCTTATATTTCAGTGGAAAAGATCGCCGATAAGAGTTTTTTATCGTCCGCCAGACTGGCACCTTTTTTCGACAATAAAGATGTATTTATCATCCATGAATTCATCGTCCATCGCGTCCCAACGATAAAAAATTATCTCAACAATAAAAATCATCGGCCGACTTGAGAAAAGTCGGCAGACAAAAAGTTTATCGTTAATGATAAACTTTTATCGGGCGACGACGTCATCCCGTGAGGACGGGGCTTCCGGCTAATTAATCGATTAGTTGATTAGTTGATGAGGTCATTTGAGGACATTAAGGTAGTGCCCACCCCTCTTCATATCAGGCTGCAGCCAAATGGCAGCAAGTCATGACCCTCACTAACCTAGAGTGGTGGTTACATGCTGGCTGCGGCCTGCGGTGGGGAATTATGACACCTCCCCTTAACTAATGCCTTTTTCTGTGTGCATAGTTAGATATTAATCTAACAGGCAGGTATGATTAGTGTTCTTTATACAATGATAGAGACATTAATAGGACAACCTTTCACATCAAATTCCTTGTGCCAGTTTTTTCTTATACTGTCATATAAGACAATATGACTGGCACAGTTGGTGCAACAATTAGTTCACTCAGACGTTTATCCATATGTATCAATGTCACTCTATCACAGTTGTAAAGTATCACAGATGTGACAATGCAGACAAAATTATCATTGATTTACTGCTATAGTTTTGTAATAATAGCTCCTGTGGAAGAGACATTTCTCTGTGTGTAAATTATACCTCGACTAAGTCTTGAACTAATGACAAGGAGATGATTATGATTGTTGGAGTTTAAAGGGTACATTGCACATACATACGTGTAGGAGTGTTATTTTGTATTGAATTCAGCATGTTACTCTGAACGTGTACTATCAGTGTAAGAAAAATTGGGGAAAAATTCCTAGTGTTTCACACAATTATAGGACACTAAAAATTGCATGTCTTGATTATTTTTTAAGGGAAATCTCCTAACTTATGACGTCACACAGGGAGTTATTGGGAAATCCCATCTGCCCATAAAAGGGAATCCCCATCCTTGTAGAATTTAGAACAAGGGTTATGCCATCTAACCTAAATTACATATATTTGGCCCAATACAGCTCAAAATTAATTGATATATTTATCCATCTACAATCATTCAGTAATCAGGGAATCCCAGGTTAACTCTAGAAGGAATTCCCATAGTTGTGACGTAGGAAGGGGAGTACTGAGCAGCCCAACAGTCAGTGAATTCCCAAAATTAAATGTCTTTCCTGAATGATTCCTTAACACTTTGACATTCTACTTTTTTTCTTTTGGAATATTTCTAGAATACTTAAGTCACATTGATTATAAAAAAAATAGCAGTTCCTGAATTTATGTGCAAGGAACATGACATAAGGAGATGACATTGTTTGTTTGTTGGTTGGTTGGTTTGAACCACCAGATGTAGTGGTTCTGGAGCATTGGGATATTTCAACCTTGCTCCTGGATGATGGAATCTATGAGAAGGTAGAGATCATACCCCAACACTTTTACTGAGGTAGGTGTTCTTTTATATGCAGTGTCCCATAGGCAGGGCACCAAGTTCAATGGCCAGTGGCACTAGGCCTTTGATAACCCTGTTGTTGACCACAGTGAGAATGTCTAATACCACAGCAGCAGGACAGAGACTTGAACCACCAACCTTTGGATGACGAAGCCAACACTCTACCACTGTGCTACCAGAACATCCTAAAAAGATGACATACTAAAGGCTTTAAAGATATACAAAGATTGTAGGAGACTGCGACAAGGGTAAATTGTGGGTCAAACATAAAGTAACTTTAGCAGTTATGTTTTCTATTGACATTCAGTTCTCACATGAATGGGGGCCAATTTGCTGGGTTTCTGGCCTCTCTCAGACGTTCTTCCTCTTCCCTCCTCTGCTGTTCCTCCTCTTCATCCAATCCTTCTGTTTCCTCAGCCCTTTGTCTCTGTTGTTCTTCCTCCATTCGTCTCCTTTCTTCCTCTGCCTTTCTCTCAGCTTCTTCAAGCTCTCTTCTTTTCTCCTCCTCTATTTCCCTCTGCTTTTGTTCCTTTTCCTCCTTAACCTTTTTTTCCTAAGATAAGAAAACACAAATTATTCATGAATGCGATGTGGGAAAGGATCACACATTAATGGTTGAAAATATACATAGGTCCCTGTGTGAATCAAATGCATTAATCAAGCTTAGGAGTTGTGCTGTTAATGTTAAGAAGACTTCTATTTGCACTAATTCTCCCTACCACGGATAGCTGGTTTACAGTATTATAAGTACCTGCAGGTTAATTTGGAGTAATTTTGTTGATAAACCTATAGAAAATAATTAAATAACTATTATATATCCATCTATAATCAATGAATTTTCAAACAACTTAGAAAATGTCAAATATAAATGTACATATACAAATTCAAAATAATGATCACTAATTTTTCACCATATTTAAGAAATGATTATAGAAAATTACTGTTAAAGCCTTCTGATGTGTCAACATATTACTCAACATGTAACCTGGTCTAGGCTAACCTGCGGGAATTTGGCTATCCGTGGTTGGGGGAATTGGGATAATATCATCCATTATGTGCCTCTTGGTCTGTTAGTTCACACATTCAATATAATGTCATTTAATGGAATGTAAGTCATATCTGGCATCTGTGACCCTAGAATTTGGACTACACAACACATCAGGGTTTGGCCTCTCCTTGAAGCTGGTGATCCACGTTGCGACAAAATTGAACCGACAGTGGACCTATCTCAAAATCGGTCCAGAATCGGTCCAGAATCGGTCCAAAATATGTGTCGGTCCTTAATCGGTTTGGTTTTTCAAAAAAAAATCGGCATGTGGATCATATCAGCCGATTTTTTCAGACCGATTTCCAAGCCGACAAATGAAATATAAAATATTCCAAACCGATTTCAAAATGACAATGGACCGACGTAATTATTAAACTTGTTTAATAATTTTGGACCGATTCTGGACTGATTCTGGACCGATTTTATCATGTCTGCATATTTTCAATGTTATTTAATTAATTTTTGACTATATTACAATGAAAATATTACCAATATGTAGTAAAATGAATATTCTTTCATGGGATATATTTTTTAATGCTTTACTATGAGTATTTTACTATTTTATTTTTTATTAATCCACCAGATTAAAACGTACATATTACTGGTCCTACTGACCGTATTAAGACATAAAATGTGAAAACATTTCGAAAATTTGGATAATTTAGTCAACCGATTTCTTTTTCACTGTTTTCCTATTAATTTGTGATCCAGGATTCAAGAAAATAATCAGTTATCATCTTCACTGTGGATCATGGGTGTATGACTGATTCTGGTCCGATTCTGGACCGATTTTAGGACTAACAGATTTAATTACCAAACCGATTCAAGACCGACAAAAAACCGTTAGTCCGAAAATCGGTTTGCTGCTATATTTTGTGTCGGTTTAAAAAATGTCGCAACGTGGATCATTAGCTTACGGTGTCTCAAACACTATGTAGGGAAGCCTTTATTTCACTTTTGTCAACCACTGGATCAATATCAACTCATACTATACAAACACATTTTTGGTCAGGGGCGTACCAAGCCCTAAAATCTGAGGGGGTTCCATGCAGAACTGAGGGGGTTCTGACCAGCTACTTTGATAAAAATTTCCTACATTTGCTCTTTCATTATATAAATTTTGAGAAATCCGAGAGGGTTCCAGACACCCTCGGGACCCCCATGGGTGTGCCATTGTTGGTATTGGTTCATCTATCTTATATTAACAAAATTTTTAATGGGTTTGTTTCTGGTTCAACATGGATTCAAAATCATGTCTAGTAAATCAGGTAACCTTGTCTAAGTAAGGTATATAATTAGGACTAACCATTACCTTAAATGTTGCTTAAAATGTATAAGTTAAAATTACTATATAATTTCCAAAACTTCAACTAGGTCTGAATGGTTGGTTGGTTATTGGTGTTTAACGCCATAGCAACATCTATGTTCATGTCATGGCGAGAACAAGGTTTGACAATTCTGTCTGTGATAATCGAATCTAAGAGAAGGTAGAGACCAAACCCTACACATTTACTGACGCAGGTGTTCTTTAATGTGCTTGGTCCTATAGACAGGGCCCTGACCACCTCCCTGACCAGAGTGGCTGAGGCCCTCTCTATGTCCCACCTCCTACAGTCTGTCTTATTAAAAGACATGTTATGGTGACTCCTCACTGTGAGTTCTGCCTCCTCTCTGGCCTGCTCCACCTCCTCCCTGACCCTGACCACCTCCTTGACCAGAGTGGCCGAGGCCCTCTCTATGTCCCCCTCTCCCACCCCCACGGTTCTTCTTATTATGAGACATGTCATGGTGACTCCTCACCGTGAGTTCTGCCTCCTCTCTGGCCCTCTCCACCTCCTCCCTGACCCTGACCACCTCCCTGGCCAGAGTAGCCGAGGCCCTTCTATGTCCCCCTCTCCCACCCCCCATGGTCCTTCTTATTATAAGACATGTTATGGTCTCCCTCACCGTGAGTTCTACCTCCTCCCTGGCCCGCTCCACCTCCTCCCTGACCCTGACCACCTCCCTGACCACAGTGGCCATGGCCCTCTCTATTTACCCCCCCCCCCCGGTCCTTCTTGTCATAAGACGTCATGTTATGGTCACTCCTCACCGTGAGTTCTGCCTCCTCTCTGGCCCGCTCCGCCTCCTCCCTGACCCTGACCACCTCCTTGACCAGAGTGGCCGAGGCCCTCTCTATGCCCCCCCCCCCCCATGGTCCGTCTTATTATAAGACTTTTTTATGGTGACTCCTCACCGTGAGTTCTGCCTCCTCCCTGACCCTGACCACCTCCCTGACCAGAGTGGCAGAGGCCCCCTCTTTAATCCCCCCCCCCCCACCCCACCGGTCCTTCTTATTATAAGACATGTTATGGTCACTCCTCACCACGAGTTCTGCCTCCTCCCTGGTTCGTTCCACCTCCTCCCTGACCCTGACCACCTCCCTGACCAGAGTGGCCATGGCCCTCTCTACATCCCACCCCCCACGGTCCTTCTTATTTTAACACATGTTATGGTGACTCCTCACCATGAGTTCTGCCCTCTCTATGTCCCACCCCATGGTCCTTATTATAAGACATGTTATGGTCACCTTTCACCATGCGTTCTACCTCCTCTCTGGCCCCCTCCACCTCCTCCCTGACCCTGACCACCTCCCTGACCAGAGTGGCCGAGGCCCTCTCTATGTCCCACCCCCAATGGTCCTTCTTATTATAAGACGTCACATGTTATGGTGACTCCTTACCGTGAGTTCTGCCTCCTCCCTGGCTCGTTCCACCTCCTCCCTGACCCTGACCACCTCCTTGACCAGAGTGGCCGAGGCCCTCTCTATGTCAGCCGCGAGCTGCTCCAGGGTGAGCAGCTCCTTCGCCATGTCAGTAGCTGTATGGCAGGTCCTTGTCACCTTGAGAAGGGCTTTGAGCTGCTCCTCAGACATCACTTGGTCATCTGGAAAACCAGGGATGGGAGTAGTAGACGAATTGCGATAATTAATTTGAAAATTATTAAACATATCCAAAAGTATTATTGCTTACTCGAAAATCTTATTTTCTAATTCTTTTGTAATGAAATGTTAATGATATAGGATCAGACCTTGAGGACATACGATGCTTTTTACATCATATTTTTTTGGGTCAAAAACCAAAGATTTGAGGTTCCGATATTGTCTCAATATCATCGCAATACTATCATGGAGCCTTGGTAATGTTTTTTTTTTAATATTGTGAAAGTTTTATGGATGGAATTTGGCTCGCGAAATTTGTATTGTTGTCATACCAGGTGTGACAAAGATCCAGATTATTTTGCAAATTCTGCAAAGAACTTTTGTGTGTATTTTGACATCAGTGGAAAATGAAACCAAGTATATTTACTAGGTGAAATACATTTGGGAGAGGGAGTTCTGCAAATATCGAAATCTGCAACAGTGTCATATCCTAATGCGTCCATGGAGCTCAATCACCTCAGAAAGAATAAGTAATTTCATCCCATCTCACTTTATATAATAATCATCAAAATCTCATCAAAATTATATTACTATAAAACATACATTGTATCAATTTTTGAGAAGGCAATCCTGAAACTCTTTAAATTGAAAACGGGACTTTAATGAGTAAACTACATTGTAATATACAAAAGTTGGTAAGAGAAAATTCAAATTACCCCAGGATAAATATAAATATTTTTGGAATTTTTTCTTCAATGTTTTCCCCAACCTCCTTACCATTAGGTGCATATTCCTTAAATTCTGCCTGTACTTTTGTAGTCAGGAGCTGCCTGACGTCAGTTACCCTAGCAGACAGCGCCCCCATTGCATCCATGAAGGTCATCACATACTTCGCAGAGGACTTCAAGGTCACACCAGTCCTTGTCACATCCAAGGTCATTTCAGCAAGGTCATCTTCTGAGAGGTCAACCAGCTGGTCTCCCTCCTCCAGGGCAGAGTGGTGCCGCCCCAGGACCTCCTCCAGGTGGGAGAGTAGGGTGATGGGGTTCACATCCTTGTCGAAGTCCTCTGCATCAAGGACGCCCTTCGGGATGCCGTCGGGGAATGCCTCGTGGGTGGACATCTTGATTTGTCACTTCACAGCTACAGGCACTGCCACCTGGAAGAGTAAAATCAAAGGTGTTGACATTAAAGCAGGCATAGTGCACGCTCAGAGGCTGAACTGGTCTAAAAGGGGTGATTTGATGAGGAGCCTTCCATTTAGTATGTACGCACATATTCAAAAATCCCCCATTCCCCATTAGGCTAATGTACGCATGGGATTTGATCACTCCCCCCCACTTAATGAATACGTACTTAATGGAAGGCCCCTAAGGTTTAGTGGAATTTTAAACCAATTAAAGGCTACAAGAGATTCTGAGTTTACAGGAGAATGTAAGGCTCCTTTGTCATTTTATTTTCTATCAGCTCAATCATTTAAGTTAAGTGACAATACTTTGAATGATCATACCTCAACGACATACTGATTTTTAGGGAGACCAGGCATGTAAGTTGAGATCGTTTTTTGTTGTTGTAATTTTATGGTAATGGGCATAGTAGCGTAATGGGCATAGTAGCGTAATGGGAATTGTAGCGTAATGGGAATTGTAGCGTAATGGGAATTGTATGGTTATGGGCATTGTGTGGTTATGGACATTGTATGGTTATGGGCATTGTATGAAAATGGACATTGTATGAATATGGGCATTGCATGCTTAT
Organism: Lepidonotus clava; assembly: GCA_936440205.1. Lineage (NCBI taxonomy): Eukaryota > Metazoa > Annelida > Polychaeta > Phyllodocida > Polynoidae > Lepidonotus > Lepidonotus clava. Next base: position 31,497,579 of record OW387150.1, read on the forward strand.
GGACATTGTATGGTTATAGGCATTTTATATGGTAACAGAGATTGTATGGTTATGGGCATTGTTTAATGTGTGATGATGTGTTGGAGTTTAAGGTCTACTCAGCAATATTGAGACCTACTCCGATTTTTGATTTTACATAGTGCTATGATCTTATCTATGGGGGTGGAAATGACGGCAAGGTAAGGTGATCTAACAGGCAGCAACTGGGAGCAAACCCAGTCCCTTCGTGTGCTATGCCAAGACGCTAGCCACCGGACCACTCAATCCCCCTGGCATTGCATGGTTATTGGCATTGTGTGACTATGCGCTTTGTTGTGGGATTCATATTGTCTCACGCTCCTTCTGAAGGAGACTAGTGATAATATTAGATAAAACAACTTAGAAAGGTAATTTCATACATTGAATATCGAAATGTAAAGAGTTGTAATACCCCTAGAAGGGTCGGAGTGCACTGGAGTCTTCCGGCGTTGCATTTGGTGAGTCTGTATTTATTAATCCTAACAATAGTCCAATAATGATCACTGTTTGGTAAGAACGTGGCTTAAATCTAAGCTGCCAATAAGGTTCCGTTTCACTGTAAACATCAATCAATGCTTTGTTCGTACACATACACACAAACTTCGTGGTTATTGCAAACAGGGGGGTCACCATTAACAGAGCCTGACCGGTACACTTAATAAGTCCCTATATATAACTCCATAAAACATACAAACACAAATATAATAGTGCAAGTGAATAGTGGAATTGGAAGCCGGCGGTGTCAAAATTGACTGACCTTTTCCCCCCCTTTTCCAACTTTATTACATAATTTGGAAACCGGTGTACGGAGCAAGGGATGGGACAGGAATGAGCTGGTGTCTGATTATACATACTAAGAGAAGAAAGAAGACACTCGGTGGTAGCAGTGAGTTACCTGTCCCAATTTATATAACCAGTAATAGAAAATAATGGTTACACACATTATATATATATATATATATATATATATATATATATATATACAGTAAAACCCCGTTAATTCAAAGCCCATGGGACCAGAAAAATTCTTTGAATTAAGAGGGTTTCGAATTATTAGGGTCTTAGTAGTATAGAAAGAGGGTGCCATCTCTTATTTATTTGAATGATTTATAAAGGAAACCCTAGGTTATGGATGTGTCTCGTCTTATTATTCAAGGACATTATGGCACTGTATCCCAACATTTTTCTGAAATGGCTGACAAATTGTCTGACATTTAAACAGGTACAGAAGAATTCAGCATAACAATAGTGACCAACTTTATCCTTATAAAATGACAATTATGTTGGACATAATGTAACTAATCCTCATGTCATTGGTGACCACCTCCATCCCCCCCCATGTTCACCTCCACGGCTTGGACATCACTTTATGTTATTTAACATAGGGTTTATAGTAGTAAGAGGGGGCTCAGAGAAGTTGGCACAAACCACTGAAATTTATAAGTTAAGGCCAATTATTGATTCGAATTAGAGGGGTATTCTTAGGGCTTATTTTGAATTATCAGGGCTTATATACATTAGATTTAATAGAAAGGGACTGGGACTGACTCTTTAGTTTGAATTAAGAGGGAATTTGAATTATCAGGGGTTCGAATTACTGAAGTTTTACTGTATATATATATATATATATATATATATATATATATATATATATATAAAGTTGTATACATATAAAGTTGTGTTATAACAGCTAAAGGATACGTAAGTGGTCACATTTGTTCTTTGACGATATATGTCATCAAACTTTCCATATACTAACAGAATATTATGGATTTGAAAAGAAGGGGAACCAATAACAAATCATCAGGTATTGACCACATTTAAAGTTGTGTTATTTGTTTTTCAAAGTAATCAAGTTCCTTGTATGTGACAGTCCAACTCCATTCCAATTCTTAAAAAAGAGTTAAAGGGTTCTTTTGAGAAAAGCTGAAAACTAGAAGTGCTCACTTTTCTTTTAAAAATGTGAATCATAAATTTGTGTCCAGGGGAGGAGTTATTCTGCTGTTCTGGTTGGTAATAGGATATTGTATTATACCTTTTAATCTCAATACTTTGTCTCAATCATTGGTAATATTACAAAGGGATTACTCCTGGTACAAATATAGGTCTAGTTTCTGAATGAATGCCTCATCCATAGGATTATAACACTAGGCCGATTTCAAATAATCCCACATGTCTGCCAGCTTTCTTGATTATATTTATTTATGTGCATATTAAATTTTTGCGGTAATGAAGAGCACATGGTGATCACCAAAAAGTGGTCACGTGACCACGTCTGCACATATGTAGAACCTATATATAGGTTGTAAAACCAATATTTCTATCTATCTATTTATTTATTCATGCATTTATCTTCATATGCATATGTGCATTAATGTGAATCAAAACATACATAGATTTATTGAATTACTTTCATGACTTTTCCTATAAGATATTAACAATAGATAATTAAATATCAAACACAACGGATAACTGTAGGCCCGATAAGCCGAATCAACTTCAGACACAATTTTCCGAGTGGAACATATATAAATATACTACATTTATTATTCACATGTATATGCATGTGAATACGGTTGCATGAATCTGAATTAAGCCTGTAACCTAATAATGAATAATATAATATTCAGAAGTATGCAATCTGAGTCAGTCGGGCCTTATTCATAATCAGTTAGCCTTATGTGTCATTATAGAATAATATATTTTTCAATTTAACGACGACACGGGTGGTCATTCATCTTAAGCCATTATAAAGTGGGTGTTGTTAAATACACCAAAACAAACCTCACCTGTAACTTAAATGTCCTCAAATCGTCTCACTTGAACTCCTTTAGTTATTTATACCTTCGTGCTCCACATGCCCTCCGGCATAGTAATTCCACAACGTCAAGTGTCCTTTCAATATAATAATATGATAAAATCCAAGAAGAGTTTGAATCAATGTTAACCAGTGGATCTTAAACTGGCTAAATGTTGCCGGTCACTTGGGCCTAGTTTAGTCTGCGAATCGTCACAGGAATAGCTGATTCTAGGTAGTTTGGGTGAATTTAAAGTCTCTCATAATAGAGCGTTTTGAAAAAATATCGTCAGTGAGCGCTTGATCCAGGGTAAATTGAAGGAAGATATATGTCCTGATTAATATTAGGTGCACCCAGTGGGAGGTCAGGTCAGGTTCGTCTCTGTATCACAACAACTCCTCAAGGAGGCCATGCAATAAACCCCTAACGTACTTCTACCAGACTTAACATGGAGAAACCAATACCGTAAGGATTATAGCTCTGGAGGCTCTAGACCACTCAAATCAACAGCCCAAATAACAACCTGGGCCCATATCTTCATAAGTGATTTGAGTGATTAGGCTAATTAGGTGAAATTTGATAAGTGTCTCACAATAACTGATTCTGTCTTGTCACCAATTTTTTTTTATGGCATTTGAAAATAACACTGAAAAATGATTTTTTTTTTTCTTTTTAAATTCTTTATTATCCTGGCCTGTCTCGACATGGTCGGTTTTCTGACAGGTCCAGCGTTTTGCTTTACATTGTCATTTCTTTGTAATGTTATTTATCATAAACAAGCTACTATATACAAGGTAAATTATGTACATTGGTATACTTCATTCATACAATATATATGACAAATTAGTGGTATTTGGGGGGACATCAAGACTTCTTAAATGTAGTTAGTCTGATTTACAAACGCGATAAATATGAATGAGACATTTAATCAAATTTCATCAAATCAGCCTAATCATAGAAATCAGTTACAAAGATATGGCAGCAGTAATTAAAATGAAACAGTTGAATACATAAAACAATATATAAAATATATATAATTTTTTCTAAACAGGTTTATTTTTAACTGGACGGTTTTCAGATTACATATCTGGTTTCCCCCCCCCCCGCCTGTAATGTTGCTTTACAATGTTGGCGGATACAGGAAGACATACGAGTGAGATTACACATGATAATGAAAGGTAGAGGAAAATTAGGGAATTTTAATGAAATTAAATTAGATGGTAACTAACTAAATTGAATCAACTGGAAAGCGAAATGAAAATTATTGTGGAATTGAGAGAAATTTGATGTAATTAAATCAGATGGTAATGAAAGCTAACTAAATCAAATTAATTGTAAAATAAAATGAAAATTATTGTTAAATTTTAAGCGAAGTATACTTTCCCTACCTAGGTATATCGGATGGATCATTAAGCATATTATTACCATAACTTAATACCTAGTTCTATTGATGTTCGTGTTGTACTTGTGATTCCTATATTATTTCCTTTTCTTTTCATTCCTGTTTATTGCTCTTATTGCAACCTCTTGATATTTTCTATTCCACTTAAATCGTATATACACTGTCATAATTATATCACCTGGAAGACCAGGGGGTTACCCTGAAGATGACTTTTGGAATCATACAAAAACACATATTTTGTGTTTTTTTAAAAAAAAATCTGATTTGCTATCCGTAGCCCCCCCCCCCCCCCCACCCCTGTAGAGCCCCCTGAGTAGGTTGGTAGGAGTACTTGGCACCTAATCAATACACTGCTAAGTGGCTTGCGGTAGACTTTGTTGTCACACCTTGACTAAGAGGTTAGGCATGTGCAATAGCAGGGCGTGCACACAGAAGAAGGGCTATTATATAGCGAGCGGTTAATAATGCACACATGTACGAACCTGCTACATATATACTTTACAATGCCAGGGATTATTCCTGAAACGTAGAAAACAGCTGATAATATGTCCACAAAACTTAAGGTTTTACCATAGAAATATTCGTGAACTGTGCCATTATTTCGAGATTAACATCAAAACTATCATTATTATCTTTTAAATTAGTACCACCATACATTTATATTTCCTGATTTGTTGGAAAATTCCTTCATTATAGACAGATGAATAGCAATTTTTTGTTTATTTCATATAGTTTATCTAGGGATTTTGTTGACAAAATCTGCCCAAATTAGGCTGCAGGTCCTTGAAATACGGTAAATCAGCTATCCGTGGTAGGGAGAATTGCAATGTTTTCCTCGCAGATCAAACTGTAAAGGCTGTATTCCACATATCGACAGTACGCGCTGCCAATTTGTATGCTGATGAAATGTTGCAATGGTGATGTCCTTGGAACTCTCAATTTTGGCAGCATCCAATTTCGGAAAACTTTCGGAACACTTTCGGCGCGAAGGTGTCCCAAAAATGTACCGAAATTGAAGGCTGCAGATTTTGAGTGTAAAAAAAATCAACTGCAGGCACAAAATCGGCAAAAATGTTTTTCCAACATGTTGGTCAATTTTTTCGGTAATGCTGCTGATTACATATCGGCACTACCAAAAGTAAAGCAGCTGCAAATCGGCAGCACACTATCGGTATGCGGAATACAGTCTTAACAATTCTAATAATGATCATGATAGTTTGAATTGACCTTTTCAAGATATCGTTTAAAGGCAGGGGGTAGCGAAATTCAATTTTCTGGCCATTTGCATCTCATATCTTAGATTCAATGTCAAGAAAGATTTATGTATCAGTGGTAATAATACAGATTTTTTTTTTTATATTTAATGAAGTTATTTGATCAGAAGACTAGAGCATTCTATTATCATGAAAGTGGGCGCCTGGGTGTGACATCACACACAGAAGTCAATATTTTCAAATTTAAAATGACATGATCCATATTAATCACGCTATTCTTACTTTTTTTGGTATTAATCATTTAATTTCATTGCTTTAAACTCTTTTGGACTCATTAAAAGAGAGCGGCAAAGTTATACTTAATTATTTTTCAGTTTTTTTTTTTTATGATTCATCTTGACTGTTTGTGACTTCACACACAGGGACAATGGCTTTCGTTAAGAGAATTGAGTATATAATTTGAAATGATAAAGATAATTGTATAGAATTTGGCATTGCGATTACTTAGATGGTGAGGATCACAGCACCATGATATTTCATATTCACTGGCTCCTCTCTTTAAACTATTGTTCACCTGAAAGGTAGCTTTCAGACTAATTGTTAGTCCCGCATACTATTAAGGGAGCCAGTGTGTATAAATTGGTATACTGCCTTGATCCTAGCCATCCAGGGAATAATGATGCCAAATTTTATAATTCTATTGCTGCCAGATTTTGTTTTACATACGTTATTGTGAACCAACTTCAGTCTCCCTGCCTGCACCTGGTGCAGCCTACACAGTGCATTTATTTGTGTGCAGCATCACAAACAGAAGAGTTGAAAAATGATAAAAACTGGAAAAAATACAAGATGAAACTTCCTATGAGTCACTTATAAGTCTAACAGTGTTTAGAATTATGAAATTAAATTATTCATGCCAAAAATATGAAAAAAATAGAGTTTAGTATGGATTTTATAATTTTGAAATTCAAATATAACTGTCATTTTGTGTGACGTCACACACAGACGTCCTTCATCAGCTTGATGGGGGATTCAGTGTAAGACCTGATTTCTATACAAGAATTTGTATACAAGATATCCTTTTTTAGTCATAGAAATGACATATATATGCATATTTAACCATTATGTTTACATTATTAAATGAGAATTTAACAAAATCATAATATCACCAGCCCTTCTCTTTAAATGATGATATTGTCATGGGATGAAGATCGTCATCAAGTTGTAACTACACATGTATAAAATAAGCCAAATTGCAAATTTCAATCATTCATATCACTCTCGTTTGTGAATTTCCTGTAATATTATCGTATCGCACTGTTCGATATGGCAGCTCAAAGTCTTGTAGTGTAATAGAGCCTTAAATATTATATGTTACATCCTACCCACATGGAAGATCATTATGTATGAATGTGGTTAAATAAACAAAAAAAGCCTTCAAATGCATACTCAGCATGCCCCATGTCCATGTACATACATATATGTATATTGGGCGAACTATGGTCCATTAGCTACTTTCTGATAAGCTTACAATTAACTATGGCATCCCGTCAGCAGTGGAGGGAATGGCACCTGCACAAATATGAGGGTATGATGATGCTGAACAAAGTGCGACCACACATCTTAGACAGGGTGAAAACATTTTCATTTGCTGAACCGGATGTACTTATATCCACATATCCTCGTTCAGGTATGTATAACCTTTTTTTTCCAATGAAACTTAAAGGTAAACACGGGTAACCACTGCAGCACCACCTGGTATGATTTAATTGTTATTGCAGGGTCTCCTTGAAATTTCAGTTAAAGGTTATGCAGCCCTTAGAAATGAAGACTGTGAATATTTGAATGGAAAATAAATTAGGATAATAAGTAAAATTTAGTTATCTAAGCAGTTTTTCTTTATTTTTTCCCTAATTTTTAGGTATAGAATTAGATTAGATTATATCTTGGAAATTCATATGGTGAACATCAATTTACAAAACCCATCTTTGAAAAATAACAGTACTTAAAGGGTGCCAAAACCAATATAATTGACAACATTTTCAAAACTCAGATAAGTACAGAAATATGTTGGATGAGTCCAATTAAGGTCAGTGGTAAAGTATTGGCTGTGAAAACTAGCTCAAACTGAGGTAGAATGCCACAAGAGATGGTAATATTTGCATTTGTTTATAAACAAACCCTATTTTTGCGGATCTACATTAATTGATTTGAGGAAGAAAAACATGTTTTTAATGTTGTTTTTTTTACCATATTTCATGGTTTAAATTTTAACATGGACCAGGAATAGGCTAAAGGAATGGATTTCCATGATTATTTGAGCTTGGAAAATTTCATCAAATTTATTGGTTTTGGTTCCCTTTAAAACAATATATATCTGACTTGATTTCAGGAACAACTTGGACCATGGAGATAACCTGGTTGATTTGTAATAACGTTGACTTTGTGAAGGCAAAATCAGTAAATCTAGACCACCGCTGTTACTTCTTAGAGTATTCTGAAGCACACTTGGAAAAGTCCGGTGTGGAGTATTTAGAGGAAACGCCACCACCAAGAGTCATAAAAACTCACCTGAAACCTTACATGTTTGCCAATCAACTGGGAAAGGTCCCCTTTAAGACTATAGTTACAATGAGAAATCTGAAGGATGTTCTGGTTTCTAGTTTCCTTATGTTCAAGAAGATTTTCAATCTGGGAGTGTCTTGGCCTGAATATTTTGAAATGTTCAAGATGGGAGAGTTACCATATGGCAGTTGGGTTGATCACTGTCTTGCATGGTGGAGATCTTGTGATCAATCTAACATCCTCATTCTCAAATATGAAGAGTTATACAGCAAGCCTGAAGATGCCATTAGGAAAATTGCCCATTTCTGTGGAAAGGAACTGAGCAGTGAGCAAGTGACGGCTATATGTGAGTATACTAACATTGCCAGTATGCGAAACTCGTCCTCGATAACCCCTGATGGTACTCATGAATCACGGAAGGAATTCTTCAGAAAAGGTATCGTGGGTGACTGGAAAGAATATTTCACAAAAGAACAGAAAGAATATGTTGATGAGCTTTTGAGAAACAGCACTGAGAAGGAAGGACTGTACTTTGAAGATACCTCACCCTAAAAACAAAGATAAACAGAGATATCAAGCGGAAGTGGCTCCAGCTGGCCACCAAATGGTCCTTTCATGACCTAGATACTTCTTGCATAATAGTTGGAACGACTAGCAGATTTGGACATAACTACAGTCTAGCCACCAAACTGAATACTGTTTTGATCACATATGTTTTTGTTTTTTTTATTTTGCACTGCTCTTTGGCAACACATGCCCCTATTGAGAAGACAATTTCAGCTAGAACATATACAGTCAACACAGTAATTTGAAAAGATATAGAAATATTTTGTCCTAACCGGTGATTTCATGTGTTCTTTTCAGACCAAAAGAATTCAATGACCGTAATATTTTCCATTTTAGCACGTTAACAAATAGATATCGTCCTGTTAGTCCTAAGTACCATAACTTTATATGGGCCCATTCATTGTTAAATATCTAATTTTGGCCTGGTAGGCTTAACCAAATGTATACATATATTTTAAAGCACTTATCATGAATAATTATATCATGGTGTCTAAAAGGCTCTTCCATTTAAGGATATCATTATCTAATTGTTTACACACTTGTAAACGTATGAGTTATTGTGAATTAAGATATAAACCTCATTCTTCAACTGTTGTTTTAAAATATATATTTAAAAAAAGAATACTTGAACTTTGTTATTTTTAAGAGTTTCCTTTTTTTATTGTTATTGCTATTCACATTATGATACATTGTTGGAAGGATAGAAAAGCACAATTAAATAGATCAACGAACGTTCCAGGCAATCCCGCCATTTTCCAGATGCCTTAGAAATTAAAGTTCTTAGTTTCATATATTTCATATTCCACTCTCTGTTCTTGGACCGTATTGGACTTTTTATTTGTGCAGATTGACATCAACAATGCAAGCAATGCAAGCAACGACTCATATTGAAGTAATTACTGAAAACGTTATTGTGTAAGGTCAATGCAAGAAACAACGAAATGACATATCTATGCATTTTCTATGGGTTGCTTGAATGGTAAGATACCACCAGCATCTTAGTATCTGAAATGCAATTTTTGTGCCTCCATGTCCACAATATCTCGTCTCTGGTGAAATTTAAATACAATTGCACGCTGATGATATGGTTACCTATTATACTGATACCAATATTCTTCAATGAAAACTATACAAGATTGTAGAATGGTATGATAATAATGTATTGACAATTAATGTGAAAAAGTCTCAGTGGATGCGAACAAAAATTATAAGGAAAGAGGCGGATGTAAATGAGGTATTCATGATAAAGAATAAATCTATGGATTGCATCACCTCATACAAATATTTAGGCCTTATCATTGATGATAGACTCTCTTCCCCAAAAAAACAATATGGTGATGTTTCTAGACTAGTTCAAACAAAACTAACTTACTTTAAAAAAGTGAAAAGATACTTAACGAATTATGCGGCAAGATTGGTATATATCTCTATGATACTACCGATACTAGAATATGATGATTTTGTGTATGACCAAGGTATCAAATATATGAATAGCAAGTACCAAAAGTTACAAAATCAAGGACAGTTAATCATTATACAATCAAATTAAAAATAACTTTGAAAGGAGAGATTCCACTGATGTATTATATAGTAGTTCAGATTGTTCTTTAGACATCAGCTGCATCTGTTACAATTTGCATTCTTATTTAGAAAACAACCAGATCTAATAGATAACAGAGATATACGGACTAGGCAATTGCAAAGAGAGGGGATATTGTTATTGGTACCAGCAATCACACACTACAAGGTACCAACAAATCTGGTTTATAGAGCAATTATAGAGTGGAATAAATTGCCAACAAATACATCATTAATGCTTGATAACAATAATAAAATGTTGAGGAGTACATCTAACTCAAAGGTGACTTTGTAGACTTGATTTTTATTCAGATGTGATAATCAGCAAATTGACATGTTTCGGATTGCTACATCTTTCATCAGAATAGATAAAAGAAATGTAATTGATAAAAATAAATTCAAAAATCCGGTCAGAAAATCTATTTTTCAACCATATTGTTTACCAGTCTAATATGATATGATCGTCATGTTCTCCGTTTCTTCTCATCTGATCTCATGTATCATGCCATGTTTATGCCTAGATTAGGTTGTGCAGGTATTGATATAACACCCGCCCACTAGTCCAGTAAAAGTGTATGTAAAGTTATCCACCATGGTCCGTGTTTTCGTAACTAATTAGGCTAATAAGGGAAATTTTGATCAGGGCCTCAAGATCAGCAATTTTGTCATTTACCAAAATTGATGGTATTATTGCAAAATAGTATCAAAGAGGGATACTCAGATGTAAAATGTATTCATGATAGACAGAATCTCTAATCGTGAGACAGTGATCAAGATTTCCCTGATCAGCCAAATTAGTTGCGAAGATATGGGCCCAGAATGATTGGCCAGGGCAAATGGGCCTTCAGCCTAGTGGGTATATGGGGCTTTCATTCTGCACAACTTCTTGACATCATGTTGTCTCCAAGGAGTACCAGGGACAGAATGAACACTTATCAGCTGATGAGGCACAGTAACAATGTTGGATGATGTCCTAGAAGAAAAGTGTTGGTTTGCTGAAATTGTATATTTTCTACGAATCATCTTCAAAAGAAAGGATCCAATAGTGAACTTCACAAAGGAAAATCTTCATTATATCCTGGAAGGAAAATGCAAAATTTTAATTTACACAAAATATTTATAACACATTTAAACTATCACAGAGATTTCTGGTGTCATATACAAGAACACAGACTGTAGAGTTCAATGGTATTATATCCAGAAGTATGAATGTAATATCTGGCACCGCTCAAGGTAGCATTCTTGGGCCAACATTGTTTGATATTTATGTAAATGATGTTTGTAATGTCATTTCTAATTCTAATATTAATATGTATGCAGATGATTGTGTCCTTTACTATAGTTCTAGCACCTGGGAAAGTGTTCACAACAACCTACAGAATGATTTAATTCATTTTAGTGATTGGTGTGCTCGCAATGGTCTTTCCTTGAACATTGCAAAAACAAAGAGCCTAATACTGGCCAGAGAGAGTATGAAACCTAAATTGATAAGCGTTTATATTTCAAATTGCATGATAATAATATTTCGTTTGTGAATTCGTATTCATATCTGGGATTTATTCTAGATAATTCTTTGGATTATAAAGCTGCTTACAAACATGTCTATAACAAAGTACATCAGAAGATATTCCAACTGTCAAAATTATGTAAATACATTGACGAACATACAGTGATAATGATTTACAAACAAACCATTCTTCCTGTTATAGACTATGCAGGCTGTGCTTTAGTATCATGCAACAAAGGAGACAAAATTGAACTGCAAAAACTACAAAATGATGCCTGTCGAATTTGCCTTAAGGTGAATAGAAAAGATCATTTTCGTATTGAGTTACTACATGATAAAATGAAATTATGTAGCCTAGAGTCGCGTCGTATTTTACAGTTGCATAGATTAATGTATATGTATAGTAAGAATCTTTGCAAATTAAAGGTTGGTAATAGAACAACAAGACAAAGTAATAAAAAGGTCTTTATTGTTCCACCAAAAATCACGACGCAATACAAAAATTCTCCATTAAGATTGTTCCAGTAGCTAGTCCCTCTATACAATTTTTATAGAGGGACTAGACTACATTGCTTTTGGCTAGACCTTGAAGTAGCTATAATTACAAGGGCCCATATCTTCATAACTAATTTAGCTGATCAGGGAAATCATGAGTAAATTTTACACCTAATAATTCCTCTTTGACACTATTTTGCAATAACACTATAAATTTTGGTAAAAGGCAAAATCACTGATCATAGGACCCTAATCAAATTTTCCCTGATCAGCTAAATTAGTTACGAAGATATGGGCCCAGAGTAATGATGCATCTTTTTATTTATCATAATATAAACAATAAGAATAAAACCTAGTCAGAAGACTAATTAATAAAACAGGAATACACTAAACTTACTGTATCAGAAGTGAAGGTGGCTTCATGCGTAAAAGAAGCTCCAGAGTTCGCCAAGTTAGGTCGTTGCCCCATAGGCTGAAATAAGTGTTTACTCATAAATATATAATATGTGTTTATTACACTTTTACTTATACTACACCGTATGTTGTAAGTGATGTGCCACAGTGAGTTAAAGTGACGTCTTCTGGCTTTTTTTTGTTTGTTTTAGATTCTAGAGTTTTTTTTTGGAGGGTTTGTTGATATTGCAGAAAAGGGTTGGGAAAACGCATGTGCTTTATTGGTAACGGACTACAAAGATCGCTTGCCAGTCGGCATGTGGGGTAAATTATGCCATAAGACACAAGACAAAATGTTCCCAGAGAAAATGAAGATAGGTATGGATAGCTATGGCCCGCACCTATTGCATATTAAAAAATCAAAATAAAGTTATGAGAAATAGCTAAGAAAACCAATGTTTTCTGCCACCTCCAATGCTGTAGCATTGGCAGGAATTCAGGAATAGTTCTGCAACAAGAGTGAAGCGGCACTCGGTCTGACGGGAGTTTGTCCCTGGGCGCCGTCATGTTGAAAAAAGGAGGGTTCTGATTGGCTTTATAGGATAGTCGAGAGTTTAGGTCTGCACATGCATAGTCCTTTGGCGCCACTAGCTGTCGGGGGTCAAGCGCGACCTTTCAGCCAATCAGAACCCTCCTTTTATCAACATGGCGGTGCCCAGGGACAAACTCCCGTCAGGCCTATAGACTTTCATAGAGGGTGCCGTCATGGCGACGTTCGCCTACGGTGACATGTCACCAATCGCCAATCTTTGCTTGCTACTGGATCATTGGGAATACTTACTGCAGCTCCTGAAGAGTAGAATTGTTCTGCACACACTTTGCAATCCTGACAGCCCCCTGGTCAGTGATATCATTGCAACGTAAGCTGTAACAAATCATAGTATGATTATTCAACTAATATCACGTAACCATAACATTATTTTTCTGAGAGGTTGAGACCTTACCAAAACAGAATGTTACCATAACGTTCTAATGAAGTAATGTCAAGACCAAATTCAAACAGAATGTTATAGTGATCTTCTGATGAGGTAAGGTCCAGACTATTGTTGTGACTTCCTCACCAGGGGAGGTCCCAACCTAACCTAAACAGAATATTATTGTGATTTCCTGATTAGGTAAGACGTTAACCTTACCTAAACAGAACGTAACTGTGACTATCTTTTTAGGTGAGGTGTTAACATAATCTAAATAAAATGTTATTGTGACATTCTCTTTGAGTGAGGTCTGAACCACACCTGAACGGAACGTTATTGTGACATTCTTATTGGGTAAGGTCATAATATTACTCTCATAATAATGCAGCAAGAATATTACTAGAATGTCACAATGTAACATTGCAACAGTTGGTTGCAGCAACATTATTGAGAGTCATAGAAATAATGTCGCTGCAATGTTACAATATACCGTAACTAGACCAATTCAGAACATTGCTGCAATATTATCATAACGTCACACCTCCAGCTGGGTAACTCACATAATTCATATAATATGTGCATATTGAAATAATAGGACATTTTAATTTGAATCTTTGAAATACTCAGTAGCGTGTTTCACTCATATTGTCAAGGTGGGTTTCAACTGAACGATTGTTGTTGACATCTTCACATCTCAAAATCAAAGACCTCCAGATCACATAATCATTCAAAATTTCTTTAGGATAAACTCACTAAAACAAAGACTAGCAACAATTATTTTCCTTGAGAAAATGATAGGTATGGATAAATTTCATAACCACGTGGTCACGATCACAATAATTTTTGTGGTGATCACTAAAACTAATCACAGAGAGTTTTCAGGGAGTTAACACAGAGCCATGTGGTTATAACCAAGTGATAGGGCTTAAAAAAAGAATAGCATATCTATTTTGATCTCCTGAATTGGTTGATTCCTTGATTTTCTATGATTTTTTTTGTATTAAAGATTTTAGTACTTTTTCGAATTATGCAATAAAGAGCATGATTTTCATGCAACTTTTTACACTGATAAAATCAAAATCTGAAAATTTTACACATACTGGGATATACTTCAAGTTCTGAACTTTCCCACTATATGTGTGATGAACCCCCATATAGCATGGTGAAAATGCAAGGAGAATCAGAAAAGTCATCATAATCAATGATTTTGGCCGATTTGTCAAGGCCCAACAAATCACAAAATATGACTCTAACAAACTGCAACATTTGAACATGTTCCCAAAATTTGTCATTATTGTACTATATACCATTGAACTCCTCTTGAATCAAGCTTTCCAACAATATAAGTCTTGTCATGCTCAGACTCAGTGTGTTTCCATGAGTGATGCCTGAACATAGCCATTTTTTAGGGGATTTTGACTTGTTTTAGCTGAAAAAACACACTCTCGTGATACCTAATTTTATACAACAAAAAATCAAAATCTGAGAATTTTACACATACTGGGGTGTACACCAAGACCTGAAGTGTCTCACTGTATATATGATAAAGCCCCTAATATCATGGTGAAAATGCAAGGACAATGCAAAGTCATCATACATAATATGACCAAGTTACCAAAGGTGACAGATTACAAAATATGACTCTAACAAACTACCACATTTGAGCATGTTCCCAAAGTTTGTCATTATTGTACTATATACCATTGAACTCCTCTTGAATCAAGCTTTCCAACAGTATAAGGTTTGTCATGCTCACACTGATCATAAGTCCATGAGAGTTGACTGAAAATGGCTCTTTTTGAGTGTTTTTAGACAGTTTTCAGGGGTAAAAGCTCACTCTCCGGGATACCTACAGTAAAACCTGATAACATATAACTGGTTTTACAATATATAATGTGTCTTCACACTAGGGAAATCGTAAGTGCGTTTCTCACAAAATTTAAGATAAGATACTCTTAACAATCAATAATCTTAACTCTGATAACATATAGAAAACAATAGGAATGCAAGATCATAAGGTCTGAAACTCAACCATGAAAATTTGAAATATCTTAAGTAAAAATACGATCTTAAAATTATGACCAGTGTGAAACACCCCCCACGTCTGCACAAGGTCTTAATATCAGAAGGCCCGCTGGGGATGTCCGAGGGTGGCCGGACGGACCTTTGGGGGCAGGATGACACAAGGGCGAAGCCTGCGGGCTGTCCTGCCCCTGGAGGTCCGTCCGGCCACCCGAGGACGTCCCAAGCGCCTTCTATATTTTGTCACCCAAACAATTGTCCAAATATGTCTTAAAATACTGTAAATGAGGAGCGGTACGTACAGCCAGTTTATACTCACTGGCCTCTGTACGCCGGGTTCGCCAGCCATGCAGGTGATGAATAGAATAAATAAACAAAACTGGACGAGTGTGTGGATACGGATGGCCGGATTACCCTTGGCGGGAAGTCGTATCAGTACGAGTCCGCAGGACGAGTACTGATACGACTTCCCGCCAAGGGTAATCCGGCCATCCGTATCCACACACGAGTCCGGTTTTGTATTTATTATACTTTCACGGAATTGAGAAGGTTAAATGATATCAAACAAGAAGATTTGACCAATTTCTGATATCAGACAAGAATATTTTAGCATATTTTCACTCGATCGGAAGGATTCATTTGGAACTATATGCGCGTAGGACTACGTTTGATGAAGGCGCAGAGGCGATTTGACCGACTTCACGCCGACTTCAGACTTTCTGGTATTCTTACGCGTCTTGCCGCGAGTGATGCGGCTATGGTTTTGAAATTTATCGAATAATCTGGGAATTTTTGTAATTTATCGCCATTTTATAGTGTCAGTGAAAGATAATACATAATAGTTTTTAATTATTAGCCTTTAAAATTATTCGACCGGCCGGATTCATTTGGAACTCTTTTCGCGGCGGACTACAATTTACCGGAGTGAAGAGGCTGAATGACCTACTTTCCGTTTGAACAAGGCGGCGGTTATGGCGCGAAGAGGGCAAATTGGTCCTCCGGGATTCTTCATTTTATGCTGGAAATACGATATATACGAGGTCATCCTGCCTGTTGCACGTGAATAACATACCCGGGATGTACGAGGACGTGTGAAATGTACGTGTCATCCGCTAAATATGGAATTATTCGACCTAGAACTTTGGATATTTTACTCGCCAACTTCGCGCCCGCCGCCATGCTTGCCGGTGCTTACCCCGAGAGGCCCCCTCTTCCGTCCTCCAGAATTGCTTCAAAATATTACATATCTACGTGGAGAAGGTGCAAAATGCGTGGACAAATGCGTGGAGAACTACGTGTGTGAAAGGCAGATGCTGACATTCAGTATTTATTAACTTCAAGCCTCCCGGCAACAGGGCCCGACAACGGCGTTCGCCGCCCGGCAACAGTGACAGTGCCCCGAGAGGCCTCCTCTTCCACCCGTCAGAATTGCTTCAAAATATGACATATCTACGTGGAGAATGCGTTATATGCGTGGAAAATGCGTGGAGAACAACGTGGATCAATGGCAGTGCATGACATTATGGATTTATTCAATTCTTAGCACTCGGCAACAGGGGCTGCAACTCCCCCGGCAACAGTGCAAGTACAGGCGACCTCCTCGGGTCAGGTCGGGTCGGGTCAAAGGTCAGTTCAACTTTCTGGATTCTTATATAGATTGAATTTTACAACTTCAACTCGGAGAAAACCTACTAAATATTCACATTAGATACTTATTTGCTATGAAATATATAACAAATAGACATACATAACAACGTGGAGCGATCGATTTTGCTTTAGAATATTTTTAAAGTTTGAAAAAATGACTTTGATTTATTTTCACTATTATTTCATTACAGCACCCGGCAACGGCGCCCTTCATCCCTGCAACGGCGCAGCTCTTCCCTGCAACAGGGGCTGGACTTATCAAAGCTGAGTACAACTTTCTCATTTCTTATATAGATTGATTACAACTTTCAGCTTACAACTTACAATCATTTTCACATCTTCAACAAGGACAAGAGGCCCCGACATGTTATATATATGATATAACTTTGAATACTACTTCATATTTACATCTTCAACAAGGACAAGAGGCCCCGGAATCTTAAAAATATTATTTAACTTTGAATATTTCTTAAACTACGTCGGATTTTGCCCGGATTTCTTAGTATTTCGCCTGGATTTCTTAGATTTTGCACGGATTTCTTAGATTTTGCCCGGATTTTACATAGGCTGATTGTTCCCACTGTTACTGTAATAATTGAAATTTATATTGACAGATCCATGGAAGACTGCCCCGCTGAGCAGTGCAGAGGCCTGAGATAGGCTGGACGATGAGGACTGGAACAAGGCAGCTGATCCAGCTGCAGCTGGGACGATGTCCATGGATGGTGCAGCCGGACCTGGAGTAACCCCCGCCGGACCTGGAGCAACCCCCGCCGGACCTGGAGTGACCTGTGCCCACCCTGGAGGAGTCGCCGGACCTTGGCCTACCGTCGCCGGACCTTGGCCTACTGCCGCCGGACCTTGGCCTACCGTCGCCGGACCTTGGGTGATGGCCGCCCACCCTGGAGGAGTGGCCGCCTGCCCTGGAGGAGTGGCCGCCTGCCCTGGAGGAGTGGCCACCTGCCTTGGAGGATTTATACTGTGTTGTGGGGGAGGGGGCGTGGCACCCTGCCTCATAGGAGAGGTGGTAGGCCTTGCTGGTACATCTGTCATCCCTCCTGGAGGAGATGTAGGCATTTGTCCAACTTGGCAGGGGGGCGTGGCATCTGACACTGGAGGAGCTCCAAGGGCACAGGACACAGGCCTCCTCCTGTGTGAGAGTGCTGTTGATGCTGTCAGTGCTGGGACGACTTCGCTGTGAGGGGTGGCAGCAGGTAGGCACATTTTCCTTGAGAGTTGTGCTCTCTCCTGATCACTCTGCAGGAGGTCGCACATCTCATATTGCATGCTCATGTCCGCCGTTGCATAATTGTTCAGGCTGGCCACATTGCTGTGGCCTGTCAGCTGAACAATCACAGTGGGATTTACCCCGCTGTGGAGCAGGTCAGTCGCTGTTTTTTTTCTGATGCTGTGGTTAGTGAGCCTCCCCTTCAGATTGCAGGCCTTGGCCATTTCAGGCACAATCTTCTGCAGTCGGTGAACACCCAGGGGCTGGTTCTTGTACCAGGTCCTGGCCCTGGGGCTCTTGTTGATGGCCACGAAGAAGGGGCTCTCAGGGGCCAACATTTGGGGTGGGCGGTGCGACTTGAATATTTCGTACATGTGGACTGCACACCTCTCGGGATGCCTCTCATTTTTAAACAGTTTAGGCTTGAAATGCCTGGGATCCCCCTGGCCCTGTCTAGTCTTGGAATGTCGTTCGTTGAACTCCAAGTAGACATATCCATTTTCGTCCTCCACGTACTTAATGTCCCCCCAGTTCATTTGTCGGCCCTCGTGCATGCCCCTCAGCCCGAAACACTCCACCATATAGATAAACAGCCCTCGTTGCAGAGGTTCCGGGCTGGTCTTAGAGATGGCTCCCTTCTCCCAGAAGATATTCATATGTTGCGCAGTGAGGGGCTGCGATCGGTTGGGTTTGTTGCCATACCCCTCCGCCTTGAGGGCCTTCCTGCGGGTGGCCAGGACATCCCGGCTACTCTGGAACTCCGGGGAGTCCTTTAGGGTATATCCATACTTCTGTTCCTTGAGGTGCCGGTCAATGGCCCGGTGCATGCTGGTGAGGGTGTCCGGTTCATACTCGCCCCCTTCCTTCTTTTTAACGACCATGAAGAAGGCACTCACCATGACATTGAGGGTTGAGGGCGGGAGGGCCACGAAGTCGTCATACCCCTGTTCCAGGCAGTACTCATGGAACCTTTTGACCACCTGTTGTGTCTTTTTCTTGGTGTTCTTGTTCTTGCCCGAATCAATGTAGGCCTCTATGTCGGCCTCGTTCACCCCTCCTACGGCTCCCTGTTCCTCCATGTCCTCGTCCATGTCCTCGTCCATGTCCTTGTCCATGCCCTCGTCCATGCCCTCCTCCATGTAGTCCTCCTCATCAGTATCTGAAAGTTGATAGAAACAGGGAAGATGAAAATGGGTGTGTCTACCTGGAGAATAATGAGCTACACTCTATGACCAGAGAGGCTAGTCAGGGGATCCCAGGCATTTTTGGCCTAAACTGTATCTGAATGAGAGAGTTCCTGAGAAGTGAGGGTAACATTCCCCTTACTTGTGACATACTTATCGCGTACTTATCGCGTACTTATCACATACTTATCACGTACTTATCACGTACTTATCACATACATTACATGCATTTTTACACGCATTTTTATTGTTTGGGTGGGGCAAATGCTTACCTGGTGGGAGGTAGTCTGGGTCCTCCATGTCAAAATCGTGGAAATTCACGTGGGCGGACGCCTCTGGAGGGGTTTCAGTAGGCTGAGCAGGGGTTTCAGTAGGCTGAGCAGGGGTTTCAGTAGGCTGATGAGGGTTTTCTGGAAGCTGAGCAGGGTTTTCTGGAGGCTGAGCAGGGTTTTCTGGAGGCTCTTCTCTGTACACAATGATGGTCGGACTGGCGGGAGGGGAGTGCCAAAAGACGTCCGGGGCTTCAAAAACGTCCAAAACTCCGTTCAAATCCGTTTCACTAACGTCGGAGTCGAACATTAGCATTTCCCTTATTTGCGCATCCGTTAGATCCATACTAAACGCCATTTCTGACGTTTTTTTGGCGTTCTTAACGGATATTTTGACGTTTTTTCGGCTCTCGAGGGTTTGTTTATGTTTCTTGACTCTGAATCCAGCGCCTCTGGCCCACATGATCAAATCCGCGCGTATCATTGGTCCGTTAATTAGGTCGGCGTAGGTCAGCGTCAGGTCAGCGTCAGGTCAGAGGTCAAACTCTCTGTGTGTGCATGTATTCTGATTGGTTTAAACATAGTTTAACATAGGTAACATAGTAGTGAAATAACTTATATTTCAATGACCCGATATATACCCATCCAAATTTAGAAAAACAATAATGTGGTAAAGATAACACTGGATAAATAACCAAGTCAGCTGGGTTGTTATAACGAGCTGTACCTGGAACTTAATTTATATTAAGAATACTTAATAAATTGGTCCTGTTTAATAGTAAATTCTAATCGTAAAACTTTCTTTATTATATCTTTCCGCCCGCTCAAGCCTAACCACCATTGTCTAATCATATTAATCCATCCACACGCTGTGAATGATGGATAACCTTGATTTAGTTATGATGTTCAGTATTAAGTTATATGTGTTATATGTTGGTGTTTCTTATATTGTAGGTGATCACAAACTTGTCCGATTCTATATCATGTACAGACGATGGAACACACAAAGGGGTTAAAAATTATGTTCTGGAATATACGAAGTTTGTTTAATAAAATCGACGTCTTTCATCAATCAATAATAGATAAAAACATGGATGTTATCGCTCTAAATGAAACCTGGTTGAAAGATGATATTCCAAATTCTATCATTAATATCCCCCATTATAATCTAGCAAGACAAGATCGCAGTACTATTAAGGATACTGGATATGTCAAGCGAGGTGGACGCTTACTAATATACATACATGAAAGATTAACCTACCAGACTGTTGTCAATGAACACACCTGTGTTTGTTGCAAGCATATTGAACTTATGGTGATTACTTTAAATTTACCACATACCAAACCTATATATATTGTAAACCTGTATAGACCTCCCGATGGAACTCCGAATGAATTTTTCAAAATTTTGAATGATACGATACTTACCCTCCCTAAGGGATCAGAAGAAGAATTAATAATAGGATTATTAATATCAATTTTGCTCGCCCCAATGCCAAGCCAACTAAATTATTACATAGCTTCTTAAAGAAAAACCTGTTGGAACAAATTATAACAGATTTTACAAGGTTATCAGTAAATGACTCTTTAATAGATTTATTAGTAACTAACTCTAAATATGTTCTAGATACTGGTACATATCACATTAATATCAGTGACCATCTCCCAATATACTTGGTAAGGAAGAAACGGAAACAAATTATTACAAAGGTAGAGTTCCAAGGGAGGTCTTATAGAAATTTTGATCATGACATTTTCGTGACTGAATTGTTAAATACAAATTGGGACTTTATCTATATAAACCAAAACCTTGAGATTATATGGGACACTTTTTATCAAAAGGTTAAGACCATAATAGATGACATGTGCCCAATTAGGACTTTTAAATTCAATAGAGACAAACCAGCATGGATGACTGATGAGCTGATTGAATTCATTAAAGACAGGGACTCAGCAATTAAAAGAGCTGCTCGAACCAAAAATTTAGAGGATAAAAAACTTGCAAGGAATCTACGTAATTTAACAAATTCACTTGTTAAAAAAGCCAAATCTGAATATATCAAAGAGCAATTAAATAACAATAAACATGACTCTAAGAAATTCTGGCACAATATACGATCGGTAATCCCAGATGACAAACATAGACAATGTTGTCAATACAATATTGAGTCTGAAGGTAAATTGCTGAGTCCTGATCAAATTCCTGAATTCATTAACAATTATTTTGTAAATATTGGACCTACTTTGGCACAAAAGTTTAAAGATGAAGTAAACTTACCTTATATAAACCAGTTTTTTGACCATAATCCATTCAGATTTTATCCCATAGACATTGATGAACTGGATAAAGAGCTTGCAAAAATTGAAATATACAAATCCTCTGGATTTAAATATATTTCCTCAAGGATATGGAAAATAGTCTTTCAGACCTTGAATTTTCATGTATTGCATATGGTAAATGTATCGCTTATGACAAATCAATTCCCTACCATATGGAAATCTGCCACAATTATCCCTATTCCTAAAATACCAAATCCCAATAGCCCGGGTGATTACAGACCCATCGCATTATTACCCATAATTGGAAAATTAGTTGAGAGATTTGCTCACAGACAGTTGATGAAATATGTTGAGGAGTTTCATTTATTATCACCTTTTCAAAATGGTTTTAGGCCAAAACACTCCACTATTGACACTATTTTCAATTTTATTGCAGACTTAGACAAAAATAACAATGGAAATGTTGACTCTGTAGCAATATTTGTTGATTTCAGGAAGGCCTTTGACACGGTAGACCATATAATTTTGTTGAATAAACTTACAAAAATTAATTGTGATAACTCAGCAATTTCTTGGATTAGACAATATTTATCAGACAGAACACAAAGCACTCTTCTAAACAATTTTCGATCTTCCCAAAAGCATATAACCTATGGCGTACCACAAGGAAGTATCCTTGGACCTTTATTATTTCTAATCTATATAAATGATATAACCCATGATATACTCAGTTCAAAGGTCTTCCTGTATGCTGATGATTTGGTCATGTATAAATCTATTAAGCGTGTATATGGCTTTGAAATACCCGAAGATCTAATAGATCTTCAAGCAGATTTAACAAATTTATATAAATGGTGTGGACAAAACAAGCTGTCAATAAATGCTAGTAAAACGAAATATATGTATTTTCCATACAATAAGCGGAAGGACTTTGGCCATAGTATTTACATGGGCCCTGACAAGCTTGAGGTAACTCGTACATATACATACTTGGGAGTTGTAATGGACCCATACCTTTCTTTTAAGCCATATATCAATCAAATTAAAAAACATGCCTCTTATAAATTGAAACTATTTCGCTCGTTGCGACATCTGCTGACGAAAGATGCTGCTGTACGAATAGCCAAGGCTATGATCATACCCATAATAGACTATGGAAATATGTTTTTAACAGCCTGTAATATTGTAGACCTGGACGAACTGGATGTGATACAGAATAATGTATTACGATGTAGTCTTGATATACATAACCCAAGGGAAATACATACAGATGACTTGTTAA
Organism: Lepidonotus clava; assembly: GCA_936440205.1. NCBI lineage: Eukaryota > Metazoa > Annelida > Polychaeta > Phyllodocida > Polynoidae > Lepidonotus > Lepidonotus clava. Next base: position 31,521,002 of record OW387150.1, read on the forward strand.
GGCAGACCAAGGTATTAGCACTTAAAAAGAAACGAGCTTACCAGCTACTTGTTTGTATTAAAAAGAACATTGATAAGAATAACATCCCACTGCAAAGACCCATAAGATATACTAGAATACATCAGGGGCCCCTGGTTACATTGCCAAAGCCATCCACTGAAATATTTAAAAAGCGACCATTTTACTATGGATGTAATCTATGGAATACCCTACCTGTAAATTGTAGATTAATAGTCTCACTCGACGAGTTCAAAAATACTGTTAAAAATATGTTGGAACTTGACAATCTTGTCCTGTAAATACTGTTTTTTCTACCCCTTAACTTTATTATAAAACCTGCTGAAATCCATTATTGTAATCCCTCGAATTTATAAGCAACACCACTGTATTGTCAATGTATAGTCCCAAGTATCGTTGTTGTATAGTCCTGTCCTTGGTAAATCATTGTTAATTGAGAAATGAACTATACACTATGAACAAATTGTATGTATGTATACTGCTACAAATGTGACGGAATCTGACAATATTATCCTTCCAATACAGTTTTTATTGTTTTTTCAACCCCTTAACTTTTTTCTATAAAATATGATGAAATCCATTATTGTAATTCCTCGAAATTATAACCAACATCACAGTATTGTCAATGTATAGTCCCATGTATTGTTGTTGTATAGTCCTGTCCTTGGTAAATCAATGTTAATTAAGAAATGATTATGTGCATTAAGAATTGGTTGTATGTATGTTAACGCTGAAGGTGGGGGGAGAACAGGCGAAAGCTTGACCCCTTTCAGGGTAATGCTGAATAAAAAAAAAAAAAAAAAAAAAAAAAAAACTAGGTCGCACTACTTTTCCGTATCTGTAGAGTGTACAGATACGGAATCTGTATCTGTACACTCCGCGCTGTCACTGTATGCCTATTTAGCAATTCCGAAAAAGTATAATAAAATACCTACTCTAATATTTGAAGACTTCGGTTGACCTTCAGACCTTCTGCTAGGTGTGCAGCTCCTACATTTGTCAGGTTATTCATCCACAGACTGAATTGGGAACAAATAATTATGTTATGAGTAATTTAATTCCATATATTACTGTTATTTATGTCAAACACTGCCAATGGTTGTAAAAATAGTGAGCAGGGCTCAGTAATCTATAGTCTTACAATATATGTGACTGAAGCCCCATACCCAAATGCCGATTTTCACCATTGTTAAAAGAACTGGTGGAATATGCTGTTTTTTTTACGATTTCTGGGCCAATTTATAGGCTGACTGTTGGTGGGTATGCCTTGCTATTAACTCAACTGACAACTGCTTAGGGACAAATAAAACGCCTAAGGGGAGGGAGGGTGTGCATTATATAATACTTAATGGACAGCTCCTTACTCAAGCTTGGTGAGGGTGGCATTCTTCTCCAGGGCCTTGGCAATGTACAGGGCTCCCTCTGGTCCCACTCGATTGTTATACAGGCTGTGAACAGAAAAGGAATATGATAAGAAGCACTGCAGGGGCGTCTGAGGGAGACCGTACGACCCATAGGCGATCGTCACGTACCGAGGGTGAAGCCCAAGGTTTGTAAGATCCCCATGGGTCATACGGCCACCCAAGGAAACCCCCAAAGGTGCGTCTTTATTTCATCATCCAAGCGAAATGAAAAATATGTGAAAATTCCTGAAAACAAGGTGAGCGGTGCGTATGGTCTGTCGATACACCCTGGCCACAATACGCATCACTCACTGGCTGTGTGGGTGATGAAATAGAAAATGGCCATTTGCATAATCACTTGTTTAACAGCAATGGTACAAGATAATTTCTCTCAACAGGAATGCGCTGTCACAATGGTTCTTGCTGGCTATATGTAACTGTTATTTTTACACTGCCAATCTTCATGGAAAGGCTCAAATTTTGAAGAATATCAGCTCGATATGAGCATTTGGGGACAATTATGCTGCTGGACTTCTAATCATTCTTTGTTGCTCAATCATTATTTTGCCAAAATCACACACAGACACACAAACACACGTTACACAAATACAACGAACTTCTAGGTGGAAAATAAAGCCCCCCATAATAGTTATAACTCATATAATGAAGGTTGGATACAGGATTTCCAAAAGGAGGTTCCGCATATTGGCTAAGTATCAAAATGGTGTACATTCACACAGACTCACCCAGCATTTTCCCTTCTTTTTGCAGTTCCACCAAAGAGAGAGAGAGAACGAAAAAATTAAAATGGGGAGGGGGGGGGGAGGGGGGTCAGGACCCCCTGGACACCCGTGGATAAGCCCTTGTATACCAAACGATTTCTCAAGCCATTAATGTAAACATCGCTGTGATAATAGGTCTTGCTATTCACATGGAACTGATTTGCTGCCCCACTTTAAATACTAATTATTTGTCTTTTCCTTTCCCAAGCGAGAATATGACATTATCATAACGTTATTATAGCATTCTGTTTAGTTCTGCTTTGTTTCTTGCTACGTTATTTTGATGGCACCCAAAAACGTCTTTAGGACCTAACATTGCAATGTTGCACTGTCACGTTATTGTGAAATTCTTATTATGTAATGTTACAATAATATTGTTTTAGTGAAAGGTCTCAACTTCACCAAAATATAATGTTATTGTAACATTTTTCAGTAAGTCTCAACTTCATCTAAAATGACGTAACTGTTATGAGACAATTGGGAAGGTTACAGACTAACCAAAAAAGTACAGTTGCAGAATGTGCTTGTTACGTCATTGTTTGCCTGGGTTTACTGACCTGAGATCGGTGAGGGTTTTGTTGACAGACAGTGCAGCTGACAGGTGCTGAGCTCCCTCAGGTCCTATAGCATTGTTCCACAACCTGCAGAGAAACAATTAACATGCATGGTCATCATTAATAATTATTACAGCATGGCCAAGATCTTACAAGATCACAAGTCTGAAATATAGGCATGATTGAGAAGTACTTTAGTTTTCCTTGTGTACTTTCCTGGTGTTGTAACATGATACATTACTGGGGGGCAACGAAAAACGGGCTATTGTGGCTTAATTATTATACCCAGTATAAATAAAATACTAAAAAAAAAAAAAAAATGCACAATGTACCGACCATCTATAATGTCCCATATCCGTATACTACTTACATGTCGCGTGACATGTATACTACTTATATGTCGTGTGAATCAATAGACCTTTTTCATTAAGAGTGTTGCGCCCCCTGGTGAAGTAAATGGTACCAATGGTTGAGGTCATTTCCCATAGATAACCTATATGAAGTGAAGCATATAGGTTTACTATGGGAAATAACCTAAACCATTGGTTCCATTTACTTCACCAGGGGCGCCACACCCTAATGAAAAAGGTCTATACAGGGGACATTGTCGCTTAGTGACAGGAATTTTGGCGAAGGTGTGCATATAGGCAACTCCTCTATAATCATATTGATGTTGTATATGTTTCTAGTTCAAGTCCAGCCACAATTACAAATATTTGACTATTGTAAAGGTTCTTACTTGAGTGATTCTATCTTGCACTCCTTTGATTTCAGTATCTCAGCCAAGTGGGCCGCGCCAACGTCTGTAAGTCCTGAGCTTTCCAAACTGAAATCAGAACAAAAGGCAACCATTTGTTCTAGATTTTCTAGTCCGAAAGAAATCTCTCATTTTGTTTAAGTTCTTTTGACATGGGAAAAGATAGATCTTTGGCTTGATATTATATTGCATCATAAATAAAGTCTTTGACACCAACAGGACACAATAATATGTTGTGTTTTATCATACACTCTGCTTGTGCCACCTGAGCAGCTGTTTTCTGAATATACAAGAATATAGGGACAAACGAAGTGCCAGGAGGTGACAGAAATTGTTTCTTGTGTCCCAGCCACATCTTGAAGGAATTAAGAGGAACGGAATCTCGTTAGCCAATGTTCTCACAAGAATGATTTAACATTTGATGCGTCAAGGGTAAAGCCTTCGACCCTTTGACGCATCAAATGCGCTTCAACAGCGGGGCATTAATCAATGCTTCATGTCCCCACGATCTGTTCTTTCCATATACAGCAGTTACTTTGTGTACCAAGTAGGCGTCAATGATTTCAAACTTACCTGATACATGTTGAATCCTTCTGAAAGCATTTCAGATTCTCACTGCAGTTGACGTCGGGCTTTCTACTGGACGCCCTAAAACATGCATTCTGTATTATTAGGTAGAGCCTGTATTCCACTAGACGATTCTAACCTCTGGTTATTTGGCAATTTAAGACTTTAAACAGTGATATGACAAAAGACTATGCATCCTTCTTATCAATGGAAAGAGCATGAAAAAGACCTTTCTAATGGTATATACACCTTTCTTTTTAAAGGTGGCACCCCCTCTTGGCAGAAATGTGAACCCTAGTGAGGGGAATGCAGTCTGCAGCACTGGTCCTTTGGCTTGGAGCAGAGTTGATCGAGGATTGGTGCCTATTTAGATAGTCAATGGTCTGTACTTGTTAGTAGTGTATAGAATGTATGTGTGGGGGAGGGGTGGGAGAGGGGGTAGTTGTGGTTGTTCACACCAGTTCAGTTCCACAGCCCAGGACCCCTAAACACCCACCAAAGCTGAGTTGCAAAACAATCCCTGGTGAGTACCTGTAATTGACTTGTGCTAAGAGTTGACCTCCTTTCAACATAAATGTCAAGTTAGGTTGAAAAATTTCTTAATGTATCTAAACTAAATCTTTTGAGTGCTTAAAATGACACTTTTGCTTTCTTTTGAGTGTATTGATGAGATTTAGAAAAAAAGTTCAAAATGCTCCCACTGTTAGTCTATATGCAGTGCAGTGACTGCAGAGTGGTAGGCTCCTGCCACATTGATCTGGTGGTCAGTAGGTCCCCTCTGCGCAGGGTCAAAAGAAGGGTGTATAGGCTAACATGCTCATCATCAACCAATATTTCCACTGTCAGCTTTTGAAGCCAGGAGGAAAATCCTCCTAGTCTAATACAGCCGAATACAGCCTTCAGTTGCAATGTATCTAAGGCCAAGGACAGGATTAAAATATGTAGCACATCAAATAGTTTTCTCCATGCTATGGTATGATATGCTAACATCACATTATAATTCAAGATTGGCCACCTAATACCTAGAGTTTTAAAATTTGTTATCAACCTTATATAACCAGATGAAAGGAATAATCCCCCATTTGGCCATAATATGTTCCACTAGACTTTAATTTAATCATCTTTATAAGCTGTTTATGGGGTCACTTTCTGGCATCCTACCTTATTGTGACACCTTGTGGATGTGAGTAGGTTGCTTCAGCCAGTGCCAGAACACCATTGTTGGTCATCATATTATCGCTCAGCCTGAAACATAAGTTACTCCAGGGGTAGGTGTATGTGATATTTTGATGATAAAATAGATGCTAATAGACTGACTGAATTAATGTATGAAACACTTTGGTGCACATGTGAGGGCTATACAGAATTTGACTCTTTCATATAATTATGTTTAAAATACCCACCTTACAAGTGTTTTGACATTATTCAGATTTTGGTTAGATTTCGTAGATTATGCAGAATTTGCCTTCAGAGATGCTGTGCAATATATATCACATGATCGGTTTCAGGGACTTTTGGCTAATCTATTGAGGGTGCTATACCAGAAAGAGACTATCATATTGTGTCATATTTTGAAGGGGGTTGTCAAACAAAATGGCTGCCGTCACTCTTACGCACACCTCTATGGAGTGACAACAGGCATATTCTTATACCCAAAGGACCCCTCTAGCACCCCAAAATAGTTTCTGGAATAAACCTTTTGTGGCACACAGAATCCTTGAATAAGCTGCTTTCTGGTGTTCGGACCCTAGAATATAAGTCGTCGCTGCACCCTTCTGACAGAGCAATGCCTACCTGAGAGTTTTCAGTGAAGTGTTTGTCTTCAGAGCATCAGATAACTCCTGAACCCCAGCGTCACCGATGTCGTTGCCATTAAGACTACAATAGAAAGTCATGATATTAATAAACAATTTCATAGTTACAGCAAAGCCCCGGCTCCACTGACCAACTGAACTCAACTCGACTGTCGCAGTTCCTGGTGGCGCTAGCACCAACAATAAGCCCATCCCAGTTTACACCAATGTTAAGGTTTACCATAAAATATTTTCAAAATTGCATTGATGCTTTTTACATGAACACAGTTACATAATACAAAACTAACGAAAGCAATTTGGTTGACAAATTGCTTCTTGAATTTGTAAAATGCAGCTTTATATATTGGCTCTTTTCCTATAGGAACCAATGTTAAAGCTTGTCAGCACAACCTATAATGTCCAACCCTATTTTCCCTGAAATACAGCATTTTGATTGGCTGGCAAACCTGCAAGTCTGTCAATTCATAAAAGTTTAGAAATCATAATGTTTTTATCAATATTTTGGGATATAGAAAAATATAATTCTGTCTTATTTCAGTAACCCTAACTCTAGGAGACAAGAATGCTTGATATATGAATTTTGTCCGACTCAATTTCTGGAAAGTCTGCAAAGATCGACAACCAAGGTAAAATTTAAGAAGGGAATGAAATCGATCCCTGAAGGCTAAATCGAATCTGAGCAAATATAAAGTATGTTTACTTACCAGTATACTCTTGTATTACTCCTAGATATGAACGGGGGCCATATCTTTGTAACTAATTTCAGTGATTAGGCTAATATGGTGTACTTTGATTATTGTTTCATTCATATTTATTCTGTCTGTCAAAGTAACTACGCCTAAGAAATGCTTTTCAAGGTAACTTTCAAACTATATCACTTTCTTTGGTGACAGACAGAATCAGGTATTTTGAGACACTAATCAAATTTCACCTGATTAGCCTTATCACTAAATTGGTTATGAAGATATGGGCCATGATTGGATAAGTGGATATTGGAATAATTTATCTCATAGTCTCATTTCATCCTGTTACTATATATATCATAGTTCACTCTTTCAACCGGAAGACCATCATTCGTAATGTGAAGTTGAACTTAGAAAAAAACACACCAAGTAGTGAGCATTTCGCAGAATCTGTTATAATAATGCTTTTTGTCCTACTTACTTCAGTATTTGGATCTTGCAGTCCTCCAGCCTCAGCACTGTGGCCAGATGGGCTGCCCCTTTGTCTGTCACCCCACAGTCACCCAGTCTACAACCAGAAATATAAATCCTTTTAATGGAGCCAAATCAATGAATTCAATGGAATTTTCCAAACTCAAATAATCATGGAAATCCATCCCATGGGCCTATTTCTAGCCCATGTTAAAATTTAAACCATGAAATATGGTAGAATATCATTAAGAATGTGTTTTCTCTGCTCAATTCAATTAATGTGGATCTGAAAAAATGGGGATTGTTTACAAACAAATGGAAATATTACTATCTCTTGTGGAATCTACTTTGATTTTAGCTAATTTTCACAGCTAATACTTCACCACTGACCTTAACTAGACTCATGTAACATATTTCCATAGTTATCAGAGTTTTGTAAATTTTGTCAATTATTTTGGTTTTTGCTCCCTTAAAGAAAATGCCAAATGTATCATGTTTTTTACCTCTAAAATCTTTGATTTGGAATCTGATTACAGATCAAACTCACTTTACATAGATAATGTGCCAGACTAATAGAATAATAGCCATAGAACATAATGACGGCTATTTCAATCCAGTAAATGAATAACACTATTTGTTATTCATTATTTTGTGGATTGACTATTTATTAAGAAAAATACTCAAGAATTCAAAACTAAATTGGTTCATAGGATGGTGAGTAAAATATGGTACCATATAATATCAATTACTTGTAATTTAATTACTGAAAACTTACTCCAATACTGGGACACTTTTGAAAGTGACGACGTTTTTCAGCAGGGGACAGATGTCTGGTCCTCTCACTCTCTTGATCTGACCATCTCTATATTTCACACTCCCCTCCTTCAGCCTGCTGAAGTGGTTTGTTGGGATTCTGAAATAATAAGTAAATGAAATAGAGATATATTGTACTGAAGTAGCGTCAGTCTTAAAGGAAACCTTGCACATAATTTTTCACAAGCCTATTTCTTGATTGTTTAGCTACTCTTGAGCATTTTAAAACGATTCCAACAGGAAAAAATGGAAAAAGTCAAAGTACCAGTGAATTATAGAAGAAATAAAATAAAATTTGGGAATTCCCTAATTTCTGGGGTTACAATTCTGTCCTTGCTACGTCATAATGAAGGGGAATCCATTTCAAAATACCTTTTGAATCTTGGGCAACTGAATGAAATTAGGTGAGTAAAGGATACAAGTATGCATAGCCTGCACATAGCCTAATATAAAAAAATGATATTACAGCAAAAATCCCTTTGTATACACTGTTGAGAATCGGGGATTCCCTTTTTTAAAAGCTGGGGAATCCCAAATTTAGTCCTTGTGACGTCACAAATTAGGGGATTTCACCCTAAAAACCATTAAAATAGACCAAATATCAAAGTCCCACAGCAGTGGCTACAATTGGAATATGCTTAAAATATTTCTAGCATCATTAGTTTTTGATGCATATTCCATGCACCAAGAATTTCACTGACAAATATCTAACCCTTGATTATGTGCTAGCTTTCCTTTAAGTTCAAGAAGCTACATGTGTAAAGTAGTGTTAGGACTGAGAGTGAACCTCTTCTTGTTGTACTTGAAGAGTGGATGCTAACCAGGGGGCCTAGAGTAAAAGTGGTTCACATAGCGGGCCACAAGTCAGAGTGTATTAAATCATTGGTTGAGTAACATCTCATGTAGGAATAGGCCAGGATACTAGGATTATTAAGGGACTTTCACGGGCAGGCTTACCTATGTGAGAGGAGTGTTGGCTGTGTGAGCTGAGTGGATTAACCTATGGACTGTCGATTGTCAATGGGAACTCAGTGACTTATATCATATGTTTTAGACTTTAGACAACATCCTTTCATCTGAGTGTTCCTGTCAGCTCTAGATGATGAACTATGTCTTGAGATGATTTGCAGTTTAATAATGAGAAGGCTGTGACTTGGACTAGCTCGTGCAACAGAATAATGAGTTGAAGAATAGTGCTTAATTACTCCCCTATCATAGACAATAAAGTAAACGCCCATAGGTGCTCTTATGGCCTGTATAATGCTCGACCCTGGACGAGACTATTATAATTCCTTTTCTTTTATAAACATTTAAAGTATCATAAAACATAAAATTGATTATGACGGTGTGTGCAACTTAAATATTAAATTTGATTTTCACTTTATTTGTTTTAATCATTTAATAATATCATTGGTTCCCGGCCAATGGCTGTGTATTTATAATATTAAAGTGGAGTATTCCAACCTTATTGATAGGGGCATCTTCCTCTTGCTGAGTATTGTTATCCAGTGAAGAATTTCATCCATCTTCAGGCCACTATCTGCCAACCTGAAATTGTGTTTGGATATTACAGAGCTATAAAAATCACCACACATCCCTGTTTGTTAAGGCCATACCTGTAGGTTCATTTTCACAGAGTCAGCCAACTATATTAATAGCTAATTATAGCCTTTAATCAGTCGATCTGTCAGCTCATAAAACAGATCAAGAAACTAAAATATTTTAGCATCGATGCTTGTTCAATTGGCCAACTATGATAATCATCTACTGATATGTGCCTTAGTATCATTATGGGAACGTTCATTTTCTTTTAAGACCTTTGGAAGTTTTATGCAAGTTGAGTATGAGATGTATGAAGGTAAATACGATGAAGAATTGATAGTAATTCAGTCACTGTACAAGGAGATGAAAAACAAAGTTATCACTACACGTACTCTTTCGGTCATGGTACAGGACATATAGCAAATTGGTTACTACATAAATATGAAACTCATAATATCACCCCCTTAGCTAAACTTCAGTCATGATACATGACCATAGAATTGCGTTCTTATTTCGACACTGTAATCAATGTGACACTCCATGGGAAATCCAAGCTTATTGTAGGTATAGATAAGCTTGGATTTTTGGTCTTGTAAAATATTTAGTTAGGTTTAAGGAGAACTGTATACGTACGCCAACACTTCAGTTCCCACACTCGAACAGAGGAACTCCCCCAACAGCTTCCGTGAGTGGGTGTCCAGCGTAACCTGAAGCAATCTGAACATCAACAAAGTAAGTTACTGCCTTTCTTCTTTATGCATCCATATGTGGAATAGAAACCCTCAGAAGAATGACTCTTAACTTTCTCAAGGGACGAAGACCACAATGAGAGAATAGATAAAAATATATATGTGAAGGCTGAACATTATATAGAGTAACTGAATGAAAAACTCTTGATATCAATGTTTTTAATCGGACTAAATACAATACAATTTCAGTACAAGTCTACAAGAATTAGTAATGGCTTTCTAAAGCATCCTACATACAAACCCTGTTTTTTTTCTTTGCGTTTTAATTCTATACTTTGGAAAGCATCCACAAAGTAAAGCAAAATAGATACTTCAAAATCAATCACTTAGATGAATCATGGATCTGTAAGGTCGTGTCAGCACACACACACGTTTGAGATTTTACTTGTCATTATTAATTTTCATGTTTATAAAGATTGTATAAGGGCCTTACAGCCCGATATATCTGTCTATATGTCTATCACTTGCACTGCATGTGCGAAAGATGAGACTTATCGGAAGAGAGCCAATAAAAAGTATCATAAAATATCGTTTATTTCTTCATTTTTTGCTGATCAAAACATCTAAGCCTTTCCATTAATAGCAGGAAGAGTAAAAACCACTTACTTCAGAACCTTTGGGCCGTCCACATGTTTCATCACAAAGATGAGACTACTGACGTCCACGGCTGTCAGGTTCACGTGTCTCAATGTCAACTCCTCCTTCTTTGTAAAGGTTTTGGCAGCCATTTTGGCAAGCTCTTCTGACTGAGCTTCAAATGCACCTTGAATAGCTTGCAAGAAGCGGTTTTCATCCTGTAATATAAAGTGAAAACATTAAGTATAGAGGCTATAGGATCTTTCTTTCCAGGCAAAATATTAGCAACACACATTGCATTTTGAGTGATAGTAAAGCAAAATTAATGGTTTTACTAATAACAGGTACAGATATTTCACCTTGAGAATGACTTGAAGGAATCCCTTGATTTTCTTCCATGGCGCCACGTGCTGCCTCTAAGAACGGAAAGGACATCAAATTAAGGATACTTTCTCTAAAAGGTAATTCACCTAGATTGATCATGAATTCAAGTTTTGATAAGGTTCTGATAGAAACATTACTCACTTTGAATATGCCTAGGACGTTTTGATAGAAATGTAACTCACTTTGAACACGCCTAGGACGTTTTGATAGAAACGTAACTCACTTTGAAAACTCCTAGGACGTTTTGATAGAAACGTAACTCACTTTGAATATTCCTAGGACATTTTGATAGAAACGTAACTCACTTTGAATACACCTAGGACATTTTGATAGAAACATAACTCACGTTGAATACGTCTAGGACGTTTTGATAGAAATGTAACTCACTTTGAACACTTCTAGGACGTTTGGATAGAAATGTAACTCACTTTGAACATTCCTAGGACATTTTGATAGAAATGTAACTCACTTTGAACACTCCTAGGAGGTTGTGCAGAGCTGAAGGAGCTTGTGACTGCCCCTGCACTGGATCCTAAAATTAAAAAAACACAGAGCATAACAGATCTATATATATATCTGTTAGTAGACAATATAAAGCACATATCTAGATGAGTCTTGTTTTGAGGTATTCTTCCGGATGCACTTCTCCAAGTACTAAAATTCCCATAATTGCTTTTGCACTAAATCAAATTTTAAGCACCTTTCAATCGTAACAACATAATTATTCCTCTTAAGGCCAAGGGTTGGACAAAACAACCATATAAACCATGAATCAATATGATTTTTCAAATTTTACCAACTGACAGATTTATTGCTTTGTCAGCCAATCAAAGTGATGTATTTCAGGGCAAAACAAGGGAAACATGGAAAAACGGATATATTTTTCAAAACTTCCCTTAATTCCCCTTGAAGCTAGCCTCAGTTAAAGGAAAGCTTGCTTGCAAGCACATAATCCAGGGTTAGATATTTATCAATGATTAAAAAAGGGAATCCCCAATTCTCAAAAGTGTGTACAAAAGAATCTTTGCTGTAGTATTAAATATTTATATTAAGCCATGTGCAGGCTATACATACTTGTATCCTTCACTCACCCAAATTAATTCAGTTACCTAAGATTTCAAAGCTATTTTGTAAGGGATTCCCCTTAATTATGATGTAGCAAGGACAGAACTTTACCCTCAGAAATGAGGGAATTCCCAAAATATGTTTTATTTCCTCTATAATTCACTAATACTTTTTCCTATTTTTCCGCTTGAAAAAGTTTTAGAATACTCAAGAGTAACCAAATAATACAGAATTAGGCTTGTGAAAAAATATGTGCAAGGTTTCCTTTAAGGATAGACCCCAGTGATGACGGTGTTAATGGCGTGGCGCCCTTTAGTCACAATTACAAGATTTATCTCTTATAGCATTACTTTATGGACTCATACTTTATATCTGTACGACGGGAATATCTGAGATGTGGAACTAACAGAAAGAAATGTTCACCTTTCTATAGCCGGCTGCCCATGTGAAGGCATTTATCCACTCATTCGTGGAGTCGAGCGCAAGGCCCATCAGAAAAAGCTGGGCCATATTGAACCGGCAGGTGGCGGACATCTTGGACACAGCCTTGGATATACCCTTCCTGTCATTCTGCAGCAGGTCTGCCATGGCAAGTATCTCCTGGAAGGAGAGGTGCAGCAGCTGGGCATAGAGGTCCTCTCCCTCTTTATGTTTGACCACTTTTGAAACCAGAAGGTTCATCTGCTCCAGCAGTTTTTCTGAAGACAAAGTGTAAAAAGAATATTATAATTTTTATAATATGCTGAACCTAGTCATCTACAACAGGGGCGGATACAGGATTTCGGAAAGGGGGGAGCCGGCATCTATTAAGTACTAAAATAGCGTCCATTTGCATGCACACATGCAACGTTTTTTCTCTTTTGCAAGTTTAAGTCCCCAAAAAACGGGTGAGGGGGCAGGCAGGACCCCCAGGAATCCCCCTGGATCCGCCCCTGTATTTTCATAATTATGTAAAATCAATACCTAGTGATACCCTAACAGCTACTATGGGAACGTAGGTATAACAGATATGACAGGGAGTAAAAGGTATGCTTCAAGCAGATGAGGGAAACCTTCCTCTTCCTCTTAAATAAGGAGAAAGTAGGTGTATGGGGTGATGGGAAACATCTGATCTATGCAAAAACCTGGAACGAAAGCAGGATATAGATGAAACTTCATAACATATTCAACTATCCATTATATATCCAAAATATATATCAATATGATAATAAACAATCATTATTTCATACGTTATGTATTGTAACTCATGGGTTGTGGGACATAGACTTTTGTGACTTAAGGCCTTATGTGATTTGAACAGACCCCCTTCCCCCCTTGATTCATACCTACTGAAAGGGACCTAAAACCAATATAATTGACAAAATTGTCAATTCAGATAATAATAGAAATAATTATGTTAGATGAGTCTAGTTAGAGTCAGTGGTGAAGTATTAGCTGTGAAAATTAGCTCAAACTGAAGTAGAATTCCACAAGAGATGGTAATATTTCCATTTGTTCGTAAACAAACCCCATTTTTTTGGGTTCACATTAATTGAGTCAAGCATGGAAAACATGTTTTTAATGATTTTCTACCATATTTCATGGTTTAGATTTTACCATGGGCCAGAAACATTGGGCCAGAAATAGACTAAAAGAATGGATTTCCATGATTATTAGAGTTTGGAAGTTATTGGTTTTGGCTCCTTTTAATGGAAGGTCCCTTATTGATAAGGCTGGAGTCTGCCCTGATAAGAAAATACATATATTAGAATGGCTATAGATCCTTATTCAACCAAAGTGTAACTACTTACGTTGTTCTTTTGAGATGCCAGCTCTCGTTATGTCACCCTGGTCAAAGACCAGCCTGGGGTTGTCACTTTGAGCTTGAAGACCCTTCCTTGCCAGAGTGGCCAAAGCGGGCAGAAGGTCCGCCAACTCCTGGGCCATTCCCATAGGACCTGGGTTCGGCAATCTTCCTTTGTTTCTAGCAGCCCCTTTCTGTTTTTAAAAAGACGTTATCTCATTGGATTATTATTTGTAAAAGAAGGCACAACGAGGGTTTGGAGCTGAACACGAAAAATGCACTTTTATTTCTATTTCTATTTCATGTGTATGTCAAAAATATTTGTACCGAGGGAACTGTGTCTCAGATTTGCAATCCGTGTTCTAGATTGTATTTTAACTCAAAAATCGGGAAGAATAAGACAAATAAAAGGAATCTGAGATAAAAGTCCCTCCAGTTAGAAAAATGAAAGTTGAAAACTACATTTTAAAAATATTGCTGTCCTTTTTTGGCCGACTGCTTATCATAATGATATGAATTTCGCATCATTAGATAGTTTTGAATACATACCCTGAGATTATCTAAAACAGAGCACTTAATGCAATGACCGCATGCAGATTATGCTGAAACCACCGTTAACATTGTCTATTCTTAATTAACGACGGTAAAGTAGCAACGGGATAACGATACCACCTCTTTAAGAGACACTGGTCAATATAAGGATGTTGTTTGATAAGGAAGGATTAAGCCCAGTCACCACAGGGGAACTAAAATTAGCCTAGTCGCCAGCGACTAGAGCTAGTTAGTAGCCTGGCGTCCAACTGGACACTGGCGACTAAACCATTAATCGCTGTGGTTTCTGGGCAAAATATTGATCATATTTATTTCTCCCAACTTGCTGGTGATTAGTGCAGTTAATTGCTGAGCTGGGGGACTAAAGTGACCTCTTATTGTCGGCAGTTTGATGACAAGATTGAGGATCTCAACCTGGTGTTTAATATTTTTCTCACCGGCGACTAACTAGTCACCCAGCACCGTACTAATTTGTTAATTGCCGAGTGAATATCGTTGATTGCCAGGATAAGTCATCACATGGGGACAAGGCTTAAGTGATTAAATAGAGATCTATATAATGCTTTGATCAGTACTTACAAGAACTAGGAAGGCTGTGACCTGTGTGTAGGTGGAGATGTTGAGTCGGACAGCTTCTGTTTCCTCCTGCAGCACCTTACACAGCATGGAGGCGTAGAAGGTGATGGAGCAAACCGACCTGAGAATGGGGTTTAACGTCAGGGCCGCCTGCACGTTCTCCCTCTTCTCATCAGGCACATTCTTGGTGATGAATTCGTTCACTCGCTCCTCAGAGAGTCCAAGAAGCTCGATGGTTCTATCCGGTTCCAAGTGGTGAAGTTCAGGGAAGGGTCTGAGTAAATGAAGTAACTATGTTGTAGTCATCAGGGGCAGATACAGGGTTTTGGAAAGCAAGGGGTCCGCATGTGAAGCCTAAGTACTAAAACGGTGTGCATTCGCATGCACCCGTGCAAGATATTTTTCTCTTGGGTAAGTCTAAGTCCCCACCAAAAGGGGGCTGGGGGAGGGGTGGTGATGGTCAGAAGGGGCCTGGATCCATCCCTGGATTATACTGCATCATTGGCAGTTATTTATGGAACAACCTTCCGGCTACAGTACATGACAAAGAAACACTATTTGACTTTAAACAAGCAATTAAAAATCGATTCGAAGCTCAATCCAAGGTTCGTATCCAGATGCTGATCTCAGTTATGGACAGGCCTTGAAAGTTGCTTTGTATGTAGTAGTCTATCATTTTGTACATATGTTACCCGTGATAAAGCAATCATGTCATAGAACAATAACTACCTATACGGAAGATCACATGTACGTGAGTATGGTTTAAAAAAAATGGTAAAGAAGCCACTGTATCAATGTATTCAATAAAGAAAATGTAAGTGATGAGATAACATTATGATTTTTTATTCTTGAAATAGTTTGTGATGTGATTAAACTAGCATGTAAAAAGTTGTGTCTATTAATTAAATCCCAGATTTACTGTTTGTTATTACCTGGAGGATACAATTTTAGTTGCATCTCTCAGCACGTCCCTTCGAAGGATATTGATGCACCACTCAAGGCATGTGGCCTCTTCTTCCAGACTGCTGAGTCTTCTTGTTGTCTCGATGAGGCGACGGAGTTCGGGAAGCTCATCTATGCCATCTGAAACAAACATATTTATGGGTGTAGACTCCTAAAATCGGCATGGCGACACGGCCATTTTTGGCCAAGTGACATGCGACATGATGATTTCTTAAATTTGACATGGTGACATCATAATTTCTTAAATTCGACAGGGCTGCAGAGGAACCCCCATCTACACCTTGGTATTTGGTAACATTTTACTTATTCCATTAAGCTACATCTTAATATATTTGTTTTTCGGCCTCTGTCCTTCGCCATACATTGTTCGTCATCTGTTTCACGTCATCCGTCGACATATTGTTGACAGACAGCCAATGATAAAGAATAGAATACGTCAACATAAATTATATGACAAAGGACAGGTGCCGTATGAAGGACGATGGAGGCGGAAAAAGGATGAATAGAGACGTAGCTTAAAGCTGTCTCCATAGCCTATATCCGATTTTTGACCTCCATCGTCCTTCATACGACGTCCGTCATCCGTCATATGTTGACACATCCTATCCTTTACAATTAGCTGTCTGTCATCCTTCAAAAAATCGCTCTTGAAGTGATCTGACAGATGATGTAAAGCTATGTCACCATACATCCGTCATCCGTTGTCCGTCATCCATTTTACGACATCCATTGTAGCAATTTTTGATGGATGACAGACAGCCAATGGTAAAGAATAGGACGTGTCAACATATGACGGATGACGTATAAGGGACGTCGGAGGCCAAAAAACGGACATGTGACTATGCAGACATAGCTTTATGGATAATGCATGAAGGATAATGGATAAATGGAGACTTGGCTTAACCATTCATGAATTTCAGAAAACCTACAGTCAAAGGCAAAATACTTCAGTGGATTTCTTGCGAGTCTGAAATGTCGCTGGGGTTATTTTCTAAACATAATTTACCAATACAAATAGAAATTATACATTTTTTCAACGAGTTTATGAACCTTGAGTATAGTTTTATCACCTGTGCTGCCGCTGAGCAATGCGTATAAAGGGGGTATTCCACTACACGACATCAGCTACGACACGGCCACGACACGGCTGCGATATAATCATATCGTGGCTAAGTCGTGGACCCCCTACGATATCACTGATGTCGCATAGTGTAATAGGGTAAGTCGCAGTGGCTACGACATTAAAGTCGTGCGATACGACTTTTTATCGCAGTCAAGTCGTAGGGGAAATGTCGTAGGCTTTAACCCAAGCTACGATATTTATTTGACATGTTTAATAATGTCGTAGGGCAAAGGTTTAGATTCCTAGAATTTCAGGTGATGTCGTAGGTGATGTCGTAGGTGATGTCGTAGGTGATGTTGTGGGGAATAGTACTTTACATTGGAAAAAGCCTGGTAATGTCGCAGTGCGTGTAATACCCTATTTTGGTGGAACAGGGCCACGATAGGGCTGCGATAGACACAACTGAGGTAGACAGGCTGTCGCCTCCCCCTACGATAACAGCTAATAACATCGTGCGATATTGCCCTTATATCGTAGACAGTTCTTATCGTGTGGTGGAATACCCCCTTCAGGGGCAGTGAGTATTGACTGGCTGTACGTACGGCTCCTTGTATTGAAGGATTTAAACATTAATTTGTATTTTGCTTGGGTGATAAAATATAGAAGAACCTTAGGGGTCGTCCTCGGGTGCCTGTACGAGCCATGGGGATTGTACATACCTCGGGCTTCACCCTTGGTTCATACAATTCCCTATGGGTTGTGCGGGCACCCTCTGACGCTCCCCGCAGTTCTTCTGATGTCAGTACCGCCCGCTCTCCTTATGGACAATATAACCAATGAACCATTCACCAATATCAGTTCTGTGGAGAATTACAGCTTAAGAAATAGGGATATTGAATGTGATATGGATGTCAAAAAACATATATTACCCAGGAAAAAGATGAGCTTCTGCTGGCAGTTTTGCATCCAGCGGTTGAGTTGAGGATGTTTGCCCCCAGGGCAGTAGAGGCTGCACATGGTGAGGAGGTCACTCAGACTGACCCTGTAGTGGTGGACCAGCAGGTACCGCAGGTTCAACATGAAGGCACAGGACCTCTCCTGGGCCCAGCGCTCCTGGGCCCACTCCCGGAGCAACCACTGCACCTGGGGGGACGATAAAAGAAAATTAACAATTTTTTAAGAAAAATCTAGCATCTACAAACTGCTAGTGACCTTGTATGTATATATAGGATATAGTCCAGGGGCCTATGTAAAGTTTTATGTTTCGTTTAGAAGGTCTTTCTACCAAGATAATCTTTTATCTATGGATCGTTCTGGTCCCAAAAAGTTTTGGTGGCATTTTTTCTTTTGACCTTGAAGTACATTTCAAGGTCATCAAAGAAAAAAAGTATGAAAATAATGTAAAAAATCATAAAAGGTAAATTACTGGTAAAGGGTACAAAATGAAATCAGCTAAATGTAAAGGGATACATGATTTTTTTTTAATTCTGTAATGCAAAGGTCATTTATTAAGGGCAAAAGGTCATCTAAAGGCCAATTTAGAAGTTAACTCTCTTTTGCCTTGTAGTCAACCCGCCAGAACCATACATGAAATATCTATAGGCATTTTTAGATAATGACAATCATTCTAGCTAGTGGTTTCAAGAATAATCAAGGTAAAAAGATAGGGGTGAAAGCCACACAAACATTTGACCTTGAGGGTCACTTTCAAGGTCACAAAGATCAAAATTATTTTATCCCATATTTCAAACCTATAATCAAATACCTTTCAAGAAATCTAAAGTATGTGATATTATGATTGATAGTTTTTCTTCAGAAGCCACTGTAACTTTCAATTCAAACATGAATGTACAGCCTCTCTAGAGTGTTTTTGCTCTTTTCTCAGCAAACCTTAAAATACATAAGCCAATACCAAATTTGTTCATACAATCATGCATTTTAGGCCAATTCATACCTTTTTCATCAGACTAGCCAAGAAATGATTATAGAACAAGACCTTTGTGGATATCACACTAAGCTGTGTCCTTGAAAGTGACTTCCAAGGTCAGCAAGGACAACTTTATTTTTTTAAGATTTGAACTTACCTATGCATTAGCTCTAAGAAATGTCGAAGTTCATTCATTCATGGTGACTTTAGGTCTATCTTAATGCATTGTAAATTGTGTTTTAAACATTATTATAGAGTAGAGTCTAATGCAAAGGGCTATTTTTTCAGAGTATACTTTAACCTTATGTATTTGGGTAATAGGTAATTAGTTTACAAGTCAGTATAGCAAGATGCCACTTGTATAATTAACCTAATGGGTCATGTGATAGTCATGAAAAGCTGAGAAGTTCAGTTTTATCGTAGATAAGTTTGGACTACAACAATTATGTGTTGACATTGAGCAAACGCTAGCTTTGATCTGCATTTTTACAAGATCAAAAGACATTTTACTTTTTAATAGTCATAAGCATAAAACCTTAGTAAATAAACATTATTTCTCTTACTCTACATGATAAAATAAGGTATCATGTAACTTAAAGCACATTATGTATGGCCTACTGTACTACATACTCCACAGAGCACAGCCTTGTTTTGTATCTAGAATATAACAGAAACTTCATTTGGCTTTTGTGACCTTGACGGCCATCTTCAAGGTCAAAGGATAAAATAACTTATACTTTTGTCTTAATCTTTCATGTTTTAATACTTTCAAGCATAAAAATAGTATCTATAAGGTCAATATGTACATTAGAAAAATGACGCAGGAGATTTGAGAAAAATGAGACATTTGTATTCAGTTTTCTTCTATGTCCATGTTTAAATTGAAGACCAAAGTGCTTGTAGAACTTAATTGGAACATCACAACTCGATTATCTTGACTTTTCCTGAAAGCCAGGAATAGACACTACATTTTTAGAAATTTGACCTTGATGACCTTGTAGGTGACCTTGAAGGTCAAATTATAAGGTATAACCATCAGAATCCTAATTTTGGTGATAACTACCCTCTTTTTTTAAAAAATATATGGGCATGAACAAAAGTAACTTTGAATTGCTTTGTAGTTCACTTTTTGGGACTTGGCAGGTTGACTATGCAATATATATCTTAGTTCTTTTGACTTGTATTCTTGAAAATGTTTCACATTCTTGATATATATGAATGGCCTTGACCTTTTGGAGGTCATTACATCAAGAAATAATATGCCTATGTAAGATTACAACAACATTTTAAAGCTTGAAGAATGTTCTGATATTTTCCATAATTTCTTCTTTCTTTCTTTAATTGTCAATAAATAGAAAACTGTTCACTTTTAATCTGAAATTGCTGTTCTTTTATGGTGTAAACATTGTTGACTATCACTTTCCTTCTTCATTCACTATGATTCATTTAAAGATATGAAATAAACGAGAACAGTGTAACATGAGGTTCACTTTTATACCATTTTCCACCCTTTACAGCTTCTTAAAATGACCTTGACCTTGACTTTCATTAATCAAAGGTTTCTAGAAAATAACATAAGCCTCAGATATTGCTTTGTATATGTTTTCTTGAATATTGAATCTATATCACAGACATGGTCAACAAATAGAGGAAAATAGAGGATTTCTGACCTTGTGACCTTGACAGGTCAATATCTGACACTAATATTCAAAAGAAAAAATGCCACCAAAACTTTCCTATTACTAGAGGGTCAGAGGAATATATCTAGGTACAATTAAGATCAGTTTGAACAAAAACATGCATTTGCTCTTTTTTTGACATAGGCCCCTGGACTAATATATCAAGACTGGAAAGCCATATAGGGGTAAACCTGTTATGCACTACAGGCCTGCCACCTGGGTGCTGGTTGGATTGGATTTAGATTGACCAGTATGCCTGTGGTAAAAATGACCTGTAAGGTGCCACCTGCCATTCTAAAAATACACTAGTAATGATCAGACCTTGGTCATGGTTGACCAGGTTGGTTCAACCAGCCACTAGGGGAATGAGCACATAGGCCCAAAGAGAAGCTTTCCAGTCTCTATAATTATGTACAAGGTCTCTGAAACTACTCCAGGAAACATTCATGCATGTAAAAAAAATGATGAGTGAACATGTAAAAAGATGTGTGAAGGGTTTAGGAATAAAATATTTGATATGTATATCATGAAAATATTTATATAAGATACTTCATTGTATCTATTAGAAACATGATACAATATAATTATAGAGTTTTATAATTATAGAGTTTTTAATCCAAAAAGAATTAACAAATCTAAAATGTTGTGTTTTATCACAAATCCAAATTTTGGAACCGTGGGCATAAGATTCATGAATTTTCTGTCGTTGCCATACCAGAGTTGTCTTGCCTATGCCTGCACGGCCCTTGAGCAGCACCATGACTCCAGCCATACACCCTGTTGGTAGGATGTCTCTGTAGTTTGTATTGGAGGTGGTGCCACTCAGATAGGCCTGGTACTTGTCAGGTTGGGGGTGGGCCCAGGGGGCAGCACTCTCTGTGTCATCTATCAGCAGCAGCTCCACAAACTGCTCGTTCAGGCAGATCTTCTCATCCATAGACAGGTCAGGCTTGTGACCCTCAGCCACTATCGAAGCGCGCAGTTGTGAGGACAGCTCAGAAATGCAGAAGTCTGTGGGAAGATACAAGGGCGGACACAGGGTTTTAGAAAGGGGGGTGGGGGTGGGGGGGTCAGCATAAAGGCTAAGTAATGAACGTGCGCAATCGCACATATGCGCATGGCATTTACCCCTCTTTTTGTACTTTAGGGGTCCACCAAAAGGGGGGGGGGGGGGTGATCAGGACCCCCAGGACCCCCCTCCCTAAACCTGCCCCTGAGTTATGCATCGTCGTTTTTTCACTTCTTTCACTTCTTTGTATCAGGCATTATACTACGTTTTATAAAAGTTGTATTGCAAGAGATATTGAGAACCCATAAAGCTGTGAATATATTTTTTTCTGTTTATACATACAGTTAATGATTATTATGATACCAGGACCGTTGTATTACAACCGATATTAAAGACAATCGTGCTATTTGTTAATGTGCACATGGGCCGCGCAGCCTGCAGGTATCGGTGTGCAGTGGACCGTAACGACCAATGGCCCTGCATAGGTCCCTATGTGAGGTGGGGAGGGGGCAGTGCAGTAATGGCTATAACTTTGTTAATATTAATCTTTATACAGTAAGCAGTACCAGAATCCTCAAGATGTAGGGAACAATATTAGGATACAATACTTCAGGATATTTTATATCTTGATAGGTATAGAGACCATTAAAGCAAATAGATCTAGACCTGGTGAGTTAATTTCAGACTTAGAGGTAGATAATCAATTTTTCTGGCAAAAATCATGCGGTGACCCCATGTTTTCTTTGTTGAAAATGAAAGCTAACAGTCTGATGTACATTATGTGTCATTCTTATTTATTTTTCGACTTAGAATTTTTGTGTGTGAACTTTCTTGTCTGAAAATTAATTTTTCTGCTAGATTGATTTGCAATGAAAATAAATTAAAATGCAGTAAAAAAACACATTTTTTTCAGGCCATGCATAAAGTCTGTGAGTACGTGTCCTAGTGTAAGATTCAAGTGATTAGATTGTTTATTAGAGGATTAGCATGAAAGTTTTCATGAAAATTGTATGTCTATATATGGCTCTCCAAAGCCTTAATTTTGAAGGAATTATGCCCATATTACTCTACCTGTAGATCAAAAATTAGCATGGTGACCCCCTATTTTTTTTTTCCATTTTTGGACTGTAAACATATTTATCTGGTATTTCTCTGAGTTTCAAGAAAATCTCAACTTTAGATCTATAATGGCGCCATTGCCCTTAAGAATTCACAAAACTATATAATTAACTTCTTTTTCCTGTTTTTCATTATATATACTCTACATAGAAATATAAGACAGTGTTGAGCATCTACAGTTTCAGAAAAGGAACAGTCAAACCTGAATATTTTAATCTTTTCTTCCTTTTTGTAAAAAGAGATGGTGAATTTGACTTACCCAATTCATGATCATTTGGTGGCCTACCAGCTACCTTCTCAAACAAACTAGGGTGCAGGCCAGCAAAGATATTTGCAAATTCCCTGCGTTGATCATCCGGTACACGGTCTAGCTTATCTAAAATAGCACGGACCTTCGCTCTTCTATCTGATCCCTCGTCTATCGACTGCTTCAGACTTTGTGACAACAAATGCTCGAACTTATTAACATCCAAGGACTGCACAAGCTGTACACGATTTTTCTTGAGTCCTGCCTTGATTGTATACTGTTCAACCTGAAATTTAAGGAATGGATTTTAGATAAGAAAACATCAAAAAAACCATTCACCTAATTGCAAAAATGCAGTCACAACAACATAATTCTAATGTTAGAGTAGGATCTAGGAAAAGGGGGGGGGGACCCCAGGGATTTAACCCTATAATTTTGCATGGATCTGAATTACAAAAACAGATGGAAATACTTTAGATTTGCAGATGACGTCACACGTCTCAAAAGGAGCTGACCGCCATATTGGTGATCGATAAATAATGATTATTATTTGCAGTTTTTATACTTTTTGAGTAAAATTTTGACAAATTTACTTTAAACAATCTCACTGAATCATAATCCAGAATTATTACCAGTTATAATAATTATTGACATTTTTTTTATTCAATTCCTGCCATGTGGTCATGATCACCATGTGGTTATCATCAAAAAGTGATCATGTGACCACGTGTGCACAAGGTCTATAAATAATTATACACACAGAAAGTCATTGGTTAAGTTGTAAGCCTACACCAGAACCCCTTTTTGAACCCCTTTTTTAACAGGATATTCCTTTACTTAAAATGAGTTGAATGATATAAAGGCTTGTACTTGAATAATATTACAGTGTTTTAGTTCTCTTCTGAACATTATATTACATGTTTGATTTAATAAAATATTAACAAAAAGTCTGTACATACCAAATCATCCATGGACAAAGACATGGTGCCATCTGCAATATTTGATCCCATTGAACCTTTCTGCGATACCACTTGGTCATGTTCTATATCTTCATCTTTTCTATTTTTGTCTCTTGCATCATTGGCTACTCCACAAGAGTTGTCCTCCTCAGTTGGTTTTGTATCATGACTTTCCTCGGTCTGTCTGTTGTACAAAGATTCAAGATGACAGGTCGCACGTTGGACCACTTCTGCCTCTACCCTCTTTATCATTGCAGGCATGTTCACCAACATATTGGTAACAGTGCCATCAGGTCCCTTTGAAGATTTTTCATGAACCAGTGGAGGCTGTTCTGGACTAGTAGGGTCAGTAACATTAGGTCCATCATTACTGGATGAAACTCCTTTTTGAAAAGCACTTGTTCCTTGAGTAACAGCATGTGGTTCATCATTTTTGGATGGAAGACTCTTTTGAACGGCACTTGTTCCTTGGGTAACAGCACTTGAGCCATCATTTCTGGATGAAACTCCGTTTTGAATGGCACTTGTTCCTTGAGTAACAGCACTTGGGCCATCATCTCTAGATGAAACTTCCTTTTGAACAGCCCTTGTTCCTTGTGTACCAGCACTTGGTCTATAATTTCTAGATGAAACTCCCTTTTGAATGTCTCTTGCTCCGTGAGTAACAGTATTCGGTCCATCATTTCTGGATGAAACTCCCTTTTGAATGTCTCTTGCTCCGTGAGTAACAGCATTTGGTTCATCATTTCTAGATGAAACTCCCATTTGAATGGCACTTGTCCCTTGAGTAAAAGCACTTGGTGCCTCTTTCCTAGATGAAACTCTCTTTTCGGCTATACTTGTTGCTTGAGTAACAGCATTTGGTCCATCATTTCTAGATGAAAGTCCTTTTTGAATGGCAGTTGTTCCTTGAGTAACAGCATTTGTTCCATCATTTCTAGATGAAACTCCTTTTTGAATGGCAATTGTTTCTTGAGTAACAGCATTTGGTTTATCATTTCTGGATGAAACTCCCTTTTGAACAGCACTTGTTCCTTGAGTAACAGCATTTGGTTTATCATTTCTGGATGAAACTCCCTTTTGAACGGTACTTGTTCCTTGAGTAACAGCATTTGGTTGATCATTTCTGGATGAAACTCCCTTTTGAATGGCACTTGTTCCTTGAGTAACAGCATGTGGTTCATCATTTCTAGATGAAAGTCCTTTTTGAATGGCAGTTGTTCCTTGAGTAACAGCATTTGTTCCATCATTTCTAGATGAAACTCCTTTTTGAATGGCAATTGTTTCTTGAGTAACAGCATTTGGTTTATCATTTCTGGATGAAACTCCCTTTTGAACAGCACTTGTTCCTTGAGTAACAGCATTTGGTTTATCATTTCTGGATGAAACTCCCTTTTGAACGGTACTTGTTCCTTGAGTAACAGCATTTGGTTTATCATTTCTGGATGAAACTCCCTTTTGAATGGCACTTGTTCCTTGAGTAACAGCATGTGGTTCATCATTTTTGGATGGAAGGCTCTTTTGAACGGCACTTGTTCCTTGAGTAACAGCATTTGGTTTATCATTTCTGGATGAAACTCCCTTTTGAACGTCACTTACTCCTTGAGTAACAGTATTTGGTTTATCATTTCTGGATGAAACTCCCTTTTGAACAGCACTTGTTCCTTGTGTACTAGCACTTGGCCTATAATTTCTAGATGAAACTCCCTTTTGAATGTCTCTTGCTCTTTGAGTAATAGTATTTGGTTCATCATTTCTGGATGAAAGTTCCTTTTGAGCTGTACCTTTTCCTTGAGAAACAGCATTTGGTTTATCATTTCTAGATGAAACTCCCTTTTGAACAGCACTTGTTCCTTGAGTAACAGCATTTGGTTTATCATTTCTGGATGAAACTCCCTTTTGAACAGCACTTGTTCCTTGAGTAACAGCATTTGGTTTATCATTTCTGGATGAAACTCCCTTTTGAACAGCACTTGTTCCTTGAGTAACAGCATTTGGTTCATCATTTCTAGATGAAACTCCCTTTTGAACGGCACTTGTTCCTTGTGTACCAGCACTTGGCCCATAATTTCTAGATGAAACTCCCTTTTGAATGTCTCTTGCTCCTTGAGTAACAGTATTTGGTTCATCATTTCTGGATGAAAGTTCCTTTTGAGCTGTACCTTTTCCTTGAGAAACAACATTTGGTTTATCATTTCTAGATGAAACTCCCTTTTGAATAGCACTTGTTCCTTGAGTAACAGCATTTGGTTTATCATTTCTGGATGAAACTCCCTTTTGAACAGCACTTGTTCCTTGAGTAACAGCATTTGGTTTATCATTTCTGGATGAAACTCCCTTTTGAACAGCACTTGTTCCTTGAGTAACAGCATTTGGTTTATCATTTCTGGATGAAACTCCCTTTTGAACAGCACTTGTTCCTTGAGTAACAGCATTTGGTTCATCATTTCTAGATGAAACTCCCTTTTGAACGGCACTTGTTCCTTGTGTACCAGCACTTGGCCCATAATTTCTAGATGAAACTCCCTTTTGAATGTCTCTTGCTCCTTGAGTAACAGTATTTGGTTCATCATTTCTGGATGAAAGTTCCTTTTGAGCTGTACCTTTTCCTTGAGAAACAACATTTGGTTTATCATTTCTAGATGAAACTCCCTTTTGAATAGCACTTGTTCCTTGAGTAACAGCATTTGGTTTATCATTTCTGGATGAAACTCCCTTTTGAACAGCACTTGTTCCTTGAGTAACAGCATTTGGTTTATCATTTCTGGATGAAACTCCCTTTTGAACGACTTCTGTTCCTTGAGTACCAGCACTTGGGCCATCATTTCTAGATGAAACTCCCTTCTGAACAGTACTTGTTTCTTGAGTAACAGCATTTCTGGATGGAAGTACCTTCTCATCCTCACTGGTTACTTGTCCAAGAGGGTCGTCCTTGTTTACAATGCTTACATCTCCCTGTGTCCTTGACTCCTTTTCCTTAGCTTGGTGGTCAGATGAGTGATTGATACACTTACTTCCAGTAGTCATATCCTCAGACATGGCTTTGTCATCTGTTTGGGTATGCTGATTAATATAAGACGTAAAGGAAGTGGCAACAGTGATGTCATGCTTGGTATGCATCTTTTCCATATTCAATGATAGTGTCTCTACTTGTTCAGTGAGAAGCTTGATTTTATCTCTCATCTCCTGCATTTCTCTTTCATGCACTGATGCTAAGGTATTTACATGACGCTTGAGGTCTTGCACCTCTTCTTCATTTTTGAGACTTTTATTCACAACATCTCTAATGTTTGGATTATCACAAATGATCTCAGTCTGCAGATCTTCTTTGAAGGTTGATGAAACCATTTCTTTTGTATTTTCATTTGAATCACAAGATTCGGAAAAACTGTTATCGAAATCTACTTTCTTTATTCCGAACTGTTCACAAAAGATCTTTATTTCCTGATCATATTTACATACTAGCCCCTTAGGGGTTGAATGCATATGTTTGCAGTCTGTGCACTCACTTGGATCTTGGGCTGACATTGTGATTGTCCTTTAGTATCACTCAATGTTAACCCTTTAGTTGTATCAACCAGGACTTATCCATAGCCTTCTGGGCCTGCACTACACACTCCAGCCCTATCCACTTATAAATCTGATGTTTTCTGAAAGTAGAATGATTCTGGAAGAGTCAACCTACACATTAATATTAATCATATCAAAATCTCCAGAATTCTCCATCACTCACTTAAAACATGTTAGCTGTGTACTTGAGCATATGGGGGTAAATGGCAGAAATGTATTTATTATTCAATAAATTAAATGTGCTTATTATGCAACAGCAATTCAATAGTGTTGCAGTGACTTGCATCTTGAAAACCATAAGGACATCGCTGTTGTGAGACCCAAATCCAGACTATAAGGAAACCTTGCACATGATCTTTGGCCCGTTGCACAAAAGAATTTCGTTGTTAGGATCAAATAAAGATATCTTTAACAAAGATATCGTTGTTACGATTTTACAAACATAGTAAAATCTCTGGTTCTAATGAATGAAATTGAATTCTGTAAATTGATATAAAAAGGTAAATAACTAGGGACAAATCAGTAAAAGTTGCATCCTAAATATAGAAAAACAATGTGTATAAACCATCCTTGTTACGAAAATATTATTTTTTTTCAAAAAAATTATTTTTCGTTGTTACGAACCCATTGTGCAACGGGCCACTTAGGATGCAACATGCTGTTGCCCGTGGGATTTTCCTGTGAAAGTCTTCAAACATGGCGTTTGCACCAAGAACTAATAATGTTAAAGATATCTTCACAATATTTCAAATATAGAAACAGTTATGGCAATTTAAAACTTTGTGTTATATATGTAATTTTTAAGGGAAATCCCCATAATTGTGAGGTCACACGGCAAGTAATTGGGAATTCCCATCTTTCCATAAAAGGGAATCCCCATTCCTAAAATATCTATGGAAATACACGTGTGCATTAACAGCATTTATATATTTTTGGCCACCTACAGATTATCAAATATTGTAATAACTACTCATCTACAGCAATTCAGTAACAAGGAAATACCAAGTCCTTTCCTAGAGGAATTCCCATCATAATGACATAGAAAGGAGAGTAATGAAGCACCCTCAAATTAGGGAATTCCCAAATTTAATTTTCTTTTCTTATTAAATCACTTTAGTATTTTCCCTTTTTTTCCTTTTGATACGTGTTAAGAATACTTATGGGAAGTTGATAACACTAAAAATATCGATTTGGTAAATTATGTGCAAGGAACCCTTTAATGTCACGCTGTTGCAAGGGTTTGATTAGTTGAGTGACGGACCAAAACATATATATATATATATATATATATATATATATATATATATATATATATATATATGTAATCAAAATCATTTCAAATATTTATTAACTATAATGTTTCTTTTCAAATAAAAAAAAAAACTCAAACATTTTATAATATCACGTCCACAACAACAGGAAAATAGCAACTGAATCGAATATTTCCGTCCCCCAGCATTTTGTGACGTTCTCTGGTAAGTCGGGGTTACCGATTCTTACAACAGAGGAACGTGGGGGTTGTTCGGGTCTCGGGGCGGACGGGGAATCCGGGCCAAGAACCGAGATGTGTTTCTAGAGTCGTGCCTCGCGCACGAGGGGGGGGCTGAGCGAATCGGTCGGGAATCGGCGCTCGATGTCAAACGGAGGACTGCGGGGAAGGGAAATTATGGTAGGGGTACGGGTCGGCCGGGGTTCGTCTCGCTCTATCTCCCAGACCAGCATTCACCCCCTCCGGGCGGTCCACCCCACGGTTCCGGTCCGCGGGGGCGACGGGCCGACGGTCGCCTATTGTTTGGTAGCGTGGGGCCGAGCCTGCCGCGCCCTCGTCCCCGCGGACTTCGTTCCTTCGTCCCGCCTGTCATGCCTTCGTGCCATGCTACGCCTCGGTCTCCGGGACTGTTTCGGGCCTTCGTGCCTTACTTCGGTCCTTCGTTCCTCGTTCTTCGGGCCGTCGGGCCCCTACCCTAAGTTCCTACTATTTATCTCGAACTTCGACTGTTTTATCCTAACTTCTGGCTAATTACTCGAATCAGCTCATCTTTAGCGGTTGTTTCAGGAAAGAAGACACGTCTGGACACAAGGAGAACTGTTAAAGAACTCTGTTTATTCGGGCCTCACCGCCCCTTTATATACTCTAGAGGTCAGCCCTGATTGGCTGCTTTCGGTCACGTGATCTATAACTGACGTCACTTCCGGTTTATATCTTTCGTTTCCGGTTTACATTTCACTTCCGGTTTATATCTTTCCGGGTTTCGTTCCTTTACATTTTCGTTCCTTACATATTCGTTCCTTACATATTCGTGCCTCTTTTCCGGGCTTTTTACACTTTCGTTCATTATTACATATATTTCGTTCTTTTATAATATTACCTTATTTTCTCTTATTTTGACCTCTACATATTTTGGATGAATAGCCGTTCATCACACCCTCCCGCACCTTCTTGAAAGGTGGGAAAACACGTCTTTACAAAATTTTCAAAGCAGTTCATACAGCAACGACAACAGAACATACTCTAGAACCAGAAACATTTCAATCCTACGCTCCTTATCGGTAGAGGAGACCCTTAGTCCTCTCGACCCTTTTGTTCGTTTTTCCGTCGTCCAGACGTTCTCCGTTGTTTTTGGGCAGAGAATCGGTCGTGATTCTCCCACCCGGTCGGTCGTGACCCCTCGTTCTCCCGTGATTATTACTCTTCTCTGCGTTCTTCTTAGGTGATGATGATGATTTGAAGATGAGTTTTTGAAGAAAGACTGAAGTTTTGTAGACAGAATGTTCTTTTTAGACTTCGCGCCCTCGGTCGCCTCGGCATTCAGAGCCCCCCAGTGACTTTTCACGTTTGGCAAGGACAACATGTTCGAGCCAGAGGCCGAGGTACCCACCGTTCCAAAGAAGAAAATGGCAATGGATGTGGAAAGGAACTAAGTTCTTCCGTTAAAGTTTCGAGTGGAAGCTTCAGCAGACGACGTCGCGGGTTTCGTGCTATTGGTCACAGTGAAACTTTGGATGGAGTTGGAGTGAAGGTAAGTTTGTGAAGACTGAAATTATTAATTGTTGATGAGGTGTCCGTTTTCCGTACAGGAACTGAAGTTTGACTTTTATGGCACATGTCCTCGTGGTTAACCCAGCACCAAGACGTTCAGTCTTCGACCACGTCGACACACTCAAAGATTTCAGAAGGAGATGTCGGAGAGAGAGTCCAACATAATTAGATAAGGTATTTCCGTCACCGTTCCGGGCCCAAGTGGCATGACAACAACCGGAACGGAGACCCGACTAAGAAGATAATTTTCTTTTGCTGAGGTTTCTTTTGATGACA
This sequence comes from Lepidonotus clava, assembly GCA_936440205.1. Lineage (NCBI taxonomy): Eukaryota > Metazoa > Annelida > Polychaeta > Phyllodocida > Polynoidae > Lepidonotus > Lepidonotus clava. The sequence goes on from OW387150.1 coordinate 31,551,943, forward strand.
GGAGCCGGCGCCTCTCATCCCTCCCCCCCCCGTAAGCAACGGTAGGAAGACCATCCGAGAGGGAGGCTCCTTCGTTCTACTGATGAGATGATTTCCTTAAGAAGAGGATTCCTGCTCCGGGCACTCGGGCCCTCGTTCGTCTCCTAGGCTCTCGGGCCTCGCTCTGCTTACTAAGTTTTTTCTCTTCGTCCTCCCGAAGGACCATGCTTTTAGACGATTTTCGTGAGACTGTAGTACCAACAAATAGTTCGTTAATAGAGGTAAGTCTAAGATCTGGTCTGGTTTGATTCTGGAGTAAGGCCACAGTCTTCATCGGTGCCATGTCACTTTGCATGAAGCCACTATGCCTATGACGAACGCCGAGACAACAGCTCCGAGCCGTTCCGGGTTGCTCCTAGGTACGGCGGTTCGAAGTTGGTAAGTTGAAGATATTGGTGAGAAGGAGAGGAAGAAGTTGTAGAAAGTGAAGATGGACGACATCAACTGGGATCTGCACCCGACGTCAACCTCTGAGATCCGGAACGAGCCCATCTCAAAAATAGCATATATAAAGAAGAACTCATCCGATGTCGAACTCCAAGAAGGATTGCTCCTCGTCGCTCTTTGCAGACCTCTTGAGGCGTCTATCGAGGCATCCGAGGCCGACGTTCCAAGCACCACCTCCCTATATGTTTCAAAGACTATTTTGTTCCGTTCCTCGGGAAGAAGATATCAGGAAGTACGATATGGAAGCAGTCACTGCAGGTAAGATATTAACATGTGATTTAGTAAGTCTATTAATTTCGTCCTATTATATATCGTTTCGGTGGGGCACGAGCGAGGGGCCTTTCAGCTACTGTCCCTGCTCGCCCCCCTGTCCTCCGGGAGACATCTACAATTCACCGCGGTCCTTTCACGACTCGCTGCATCAATCCTGGCACGACAAAACCAGCATTCAAGTGGAGAAATTTCACTTTACCGCTCTCCGTATGCAGTAAGAGGCTGAAGACAAGGAAACTCAGAAGATGATGGTACAATAAATCCGGGCCCATCCGGTCCCACATTCTGAGCGGTCCATCCAAGATCAAGAAGATCAAGCCACGGAAAGTTCAGGTGCCGCTAGAGGACAGAGGTCGTTTCTCACTCGCCTCCAGATCCCTCAAGGCAGCACGGGAGAAGGGTTTCAGTCTTGGCCCGTGCCAGCCTTTCCTCCAGCGGCGAGTCGCCGGCCCACCGGTACCTTATTTTACCCCGGCACGACCGTTGACTCAAAGATTACAACACTATCTGTCCATTCCGATTTCCTTTCCTCGATTCTGCCTCCTTACTTTTACTCTCGCTCCTGGGCCGCCCGGTCCACTATCTATTCAATTTCCGCGACCGGACGATCCCGTTCAACCTGCTCGGTCCCAACCAACGCAGCAGGCTCCAGGGAAGAAGAGGAACAGCTACAAACTTGTTTTTTCTCCTAGCGCCTCCTCCCGTTCCGTATTTGCCCCGCAGGCTTGGTAAGTTCGTTCCAGTCATGGACCCTCCAGCTCGCTGATTACACTCAACACCTCCTAACACATGTGGTTTCGTTCACTTCCGCAAGAAGATTCCCATAAAGAAACCAGTAGGAATACTTTAAGATGAGAATGTTCGAGCCCGCCAGTCCGTTCCCGATGATTTAAGCAAAGTTTCGGGCCCGTCCAGCGGTCTCCAGGAGAGTTTTTATCCAGGCTTCGGCCTCCTGTGCGGCTCAGGTACCTCCGCCTCGGCCCGGTTCTCTCCCTGGGGGTTTGACACTATGGGTGAGGAGCCAACGCCCCGTAATCCCTCCCCACCCGACTCGCGACGCGCCATTCTCCGCCTCTGGTTCCGTCGCGCTTTTTCTTCCGTGCAGGACCCTAAGCAGCATCCACCGTTCTCTCCTTCTTCGAGGCCTTTCATCCTTCTTCCTGGCGTCGGATCGGTAGCAACAGTTTCTCTTCCCTGGCGGGGAGCTCGAGAAGCTGATCCACCAGTCCGCTCTGTTTTTCCGCCTCTCTTGTCGCCTTCAACAAGTCGTCCAACTGATCTTCGTTTTTGTACATCACCAGGGTCTGAGCCAATTGGACGGTCCGGTTGTGCTCGTTAACCAGCCGGTCAACTCCCGGGAACTCTCTGGTCAACGGCCCCAGCGCTGCCGTCGGGAACTGCGCCATCGCTTCCTCAAATGTCTCTGGCTTGCGGCCCGTTTCCAGTGCCATCAGGAACGCCATAGATGCTGAAGCCATTGCTCTTGTCTTAGCCGTCATCCCTCGCACCTCCCTCGGGGGCCACGCCAGTTGCACCTGAATGGCCTCCTCCGCGTCCCAGTCTCGTACTGCCCGCGCCGTCACCGGAAAGTGTCCCTGTAAGACCTGGTGAATGGCCTGCGTCCGTAATAACTTGAGTCGCGGCGTTTCTCTAGATGGTCCTGCTGTCGGTGCCTCCGTTCCTATGGACCCGAACACTGAATCCGCTCCCGACTCGTCCAATTCTTGCTTATCCGGCTCGTATCCTCTGGTCTCGGCCTGCCCCAACTCCATGTCCTCTGAGTCCTCCACTTCTGCGTCCATGGATTGAGCAGCCGGTATTTGTAGTCTGTGTATCACAACCCGCGGTTGCAGCGCTCGCCCGTCTTTATCCTCGTCCTTGAGTGGGGTATCCGGTCCTGGCGGCGATCCCATCCGTTCGGGCGACGGCGGTCCCGGGGTCTCCTCCGATCCTTGCGACCCGAAGAACGAGCTCCCCAGACTGGCTCGAGTCAAGTTGTCCACCGCTGCCCGTGTCTCCGGCGTATCCGGCGCTACCAAAATGTCTCTCATCCGTTTCAGTCCCGGGGGCGGTACCACCGGCTGCTTACATACCATCTTCTCTAGGGGTGAATCCGCTCTCGTCGGGGTAGGGGTAGAGAACAACGGCTGTGTTGAAGCCATCGACGCTGTGTCCTCGGTCCTGGCCGCGTGCCGAACATACTTTACTTTTTCCACCCGCCCCGACGGTTTGAGTCCTTGCCTTTCCGCCATCTCGTGGAGGAACCTCCCCAGGTACAGTGCTTCTCTTTCCACCAGTCGGCCTCCCTGCGCTTCCCGAATGCTGTCCTCCAGCTCCCGGTCGGATCTTGCCTCGCGGTAACCCCTGAACGCTCCCTCCCGGTTCATTGTTCCTTTTAAATATCCGGGGTACCTCGGGTGTCGTGATTCGTAAATAACCGATTTCTTGTGAACTGTCATCATAGTAAATTGTGCGTCGCTACAAGGTGGTTCTAGTCCCGTGGTCCGTTTGATTCCTGTCGAGGTCTCAGGCTGTGATGGTCCCAGCTCTCCCGCGCTACTGGACTCGGCGATAATCAGGGACCGATCGCTTCGGACCGACATGCTCCGGCCTGACTCCGACTGGTCCGAACTCGTTCCCTCCTCCAATTCTCTCGGGACTTTCTTGACCTTTTTCCACTTCTTCTTTCGCGACGGCTCCTCCGCCGGGCATCCCTGCGTCGGGGGCCTCTTGAAAGCGAGCGGCTCCTCTTCCTCCTTTACTTTCGGACGTTGGTCGTCGGACGAGCTCACTAATTCCACCACCTCAGCCCCCGGTGGTATCCCTGAGCAACCTGGCTTCGGGGCGGGTGTGGATCTCCCTCCTCTTCCTCTGCCCGGGAGTCCTCGTCCTCTCGGTTCTCGTGGTTCTCCCTGGGCATTTAACTTCTTAATTCGGCTCTGTACCAACCCTGTTACTTGGTCTGCTGTCAGGAGTGGTTTCGGGTTGACCACGGCTCGGCTCGCGCTCCGTGGCGACTCGGTGGCTTCCTTCCGCACTCCTTTCGCGGCCCTCCGAGGGGAACGGCGCGTGGGCGTCGATCGTTCCGCTACCTCGGCCAGGGGTCCCTTCCCTGCTGCTTTGGCTGCTTGGGCTCCCTCGCCGGCCTCGTCGGCCTCTGGTCCTTCCTCGGTTGCTTCCTGCTCCGGCTGCTCGGCGTCGATGTCATCGGACCCTCTCGACGCCCTCGGGTAGTAAGGGATGCGGATCCTTCGTCGCGGCCTCTCCAGTGCCTCCTTTTCCACCGCCTTCTCAGGGGGATGGAACCCCTCCGGATGGCGCACAGCGTAGTCCCGTTCCAAATCGGCCACCCGGGCCGCCGTTTCATCCCCAGGAGCGAAACTGGTGTACGGCGGCCGTCCTTTTGGATCCAAGGCGAACGCCGCAGCATACTCCGGCCTCAGAAGGGGGTCCTGTTTCGGCATCCCCCTCAGCAGGTTTCCTTCGTGCGATTCCGACATGTGCTTTCTCCAGTCCTGGTGCGTCGAATAGGCTCGATTCGAACACACCGGGCACATGTAATACTGCTTCCGTACTCCATCGTGCTGGCCTCGAATATGCTTGACCAGGTGCTTAAATTCCTTTCCGCGACAATGTCCTTCCCAACACTGTCCGCTCATCGTGTCCGTTTTCCGGGCTTTCGGGGCTCGTTCCAAACCTGAAGCTCGTCCCGTCAGCCTTTTCCGTTTTTGCCTCGTGGTGATGCTGCTCGTCTCACTTCTCTGCCTTTCTTTTTTTTTTTCTCCCAGCTTGGTCTGCTCGTCTGCGATTTGATGAATCCTGATCGGCTGACCAGAATGACCTGCTCCGGCGAGCGCTCTGCCATTTATAGCCGCCGCAGGCGGAAGTGGGCGTGGCCTGCACTAGCGACCCCTAGCGTCAAGCTCACCATCCACTTCAACGGTGGCGCCCCCTACTATTTCCGGTCCCCGGTGCCCGCCGCTGGTCACCGCCTCGCCTGTTGTTTACCTCGCGGCTCCTCGCCCGTCTACGCGTTTTTTTCCTAGGCCTTTTATTGCCCCACCGGACGTCCTCGGTCCTTTCATCCTCCGTCGCCTCCTCTTGCCTTTTCATCTTGGCCCTCGCAGTGTTTCCGTACACTTCCCTGAGAACACAGGGGCTCGACGTCATCATCCTCTCGCCGCCGCCCCGTTCTCTTTGTCATCTTTTACTCCTTTTACGACCTACTTTAAAGCCCGCCCTCGTTTCAGGCCTCGCCTTTTACAACCGTCCGTTTGTTCCTCCGGCGTTCCCGAGAGTGCCGCATCTATTCTCCTCCGGTCTCCTGGACGCTTGTAAAGCGGTATTACCAAGTCGGCATCACTTCAAAAGTCTTCACCAGCTTGCCAACGGGTCTGTCTTCCGTTGTAATCCAACCATCTTTTCCACGCTGTGGTTCCTCCGAACTGACCGGAAAGCGGCTCCGTGGGACTACTTTAGACATTCGGGCCGTCGTGGCTCCCGAACGCCGTTTTTCGTTCCAACCCCGCATTTCCCACCTATATTACATCCGCAAGAGAACCAATCTTCAGCTAGGTAGCAAATCTCTACAGCCTAACGACCTGCACTCCTACCGTAGTGGTCAACGCACCGCCCCGACTCAATGGCCCCAGGTTGATCAGTCCTTTTTGGCCAAAGCCTTTCTGTGTAGCGCCGATTTGGTCGTTCCCTTGGTCCTCTTCCACCTGCGGAATCGAGACGCGAGAACGACTTCATCACAAAAAGGGGTGCCCCGTTTCCGTACGTGCCCTAGCGCGCCCCACCCCAAGCATTTACTGTGCAGCCTCGTATCCTTGCTGGTCAGCTACCATCCAGGCTGGCGCAGCGTGTCCTCGGTAGGGTTCCAGGCGGTCAGTGCAGGGCCTATCCATGGAAATTGCAACTTCGTTCCCTTGTCCCTATCCACCACCGTATCGTGCACACAGACCAGTTCTCCGGCGTGGTATTCCCGCCGAGTCACCTTTCCATCGTACTCGTGTTTCTGATGAATGGCGGCTCGTTTCAGCCCCGCCCGGGCCTCCCAATAGGCCGCGACTAGCCCTTTCTCCAGGCTTTCCACGTAGTCGCCTACCCGTCGGGGTTCCTCCTCCGGTCCTAGAGGTCTCCCATAAATCGCTTGTCGTGGCATCATGGTCTGTCGGCCCAGCATCATCATGTTCGGTGTCACTCCCGTGCTGGCTTGCGGCGTTGCTCTATAACTCATCATCACGAGCGGGACCATCTCATCCCATTCCCGACCTGTTGCTCGGCAGCTAGCTTTCAAACAGCACCCCAAAGTGCGGAAACTTCGTTCTATGTATCCGTCACTCCTGGGGTGGTACGGCGTCGTTCTCGTCTTGTGTATTCCGAATAGTGCACAGACCTGAGCCACCACCTCGGATTCGAAATTCGTGCCCTGATCCGAGTGTAGTTCTCGAAACGCGCCGTACCGTGCCACTACTTCTTCAACCAGTTTGTCCGCCACTGTCGTTGCCTTTTGATCCAGGATCGGGAAACACTCCAACCACTTGGTGAAATAGCATCCCACCATCAGGCAGTACTTGTTTCCTCGTTTGGTGACTGGGTACGGGCCCGAAACATCCATGGCCAGCCGTTCCATTGGCTCCCCCACTATGTATTGCTGTAGCGGCTCCCGTCTCCCTCGTCCTTTTTTCAGCAACGCGCAATCACATTCTCGACATTCCTTTCGCACGTCTTCCCGGAGTCCCGGCCAGTAAAACCCTTGCTCCAACAGGGCCGTCGTTCTGGCGACTCCCAAGTGCGCTCCTGCCGCGCCTCCATGGTATTCCCTCACCAACTTGGCCCGTTCCTCTCGGGGAACAACCAACTGGTTCCTCCAACCATGTCCTTCTAGTTCCCAGTACTTCCGATGCAGCATGCTATCCTTGAGGCTTAATCGTTCCCATTGCCTCCATAGGATCTTTGTTTCCCGGGATTCCGGAGATATGACCTCCCAACCTGGCCGGTTCGCATCTTCTTCCATCCGTGCGACAATCGGCCCTATATCTCGATCCCTCCTCTGCGCTGCTCTCATCTCCTGCGGGGACCATCCGGGCTCATACCCCCGGGCCCGCGTCACTACTCTCACTTTCTCGGTATTCTCGTGCTCTTCTCCACACTGTTTGCACGGATACCGGGACAACGCGTCAGCGTTCCCATGCTTCCTGCCCGGTCGGTGTTGGAACGACACGTCATGCGAGTCGATAATCTCAATCCACCGGGCAGCCTGCCCCATCGGTTCCTTACTTCTCTGCAGCCAACTAACCGCGCTATTATCCGTCCGGACTATTACGCGTTGACCATAGATGTAGCACCGAAAATGTTTCAAAGCTCGCACCACCGCCAACAGTTCTTTCCGCGTGGTGCAATACTTTCGTTCGTTTGACTCCAGGGTTTTGCTCGTGTAAGCTATTACCCGTTCCTCCCCTCTCTGCTCCTGTGATAGCACGGCTCCCGTCCCCACGTCACTGGCGTCCGTGTCAAGCCACCATTGTCCGTCTTCCTCTGGGAATCCCAACACCGGGGCCTCTGTTAACGCCCTCTTCATTGCATCAAACGCCTCTTGTCGTCTCGCGCTCCACACGAACGGCTCCTCCTTCGTCGCCAATTCATACAAGGGGGCAGCCAATTCTGTGAAGCCGTTTATATGCCTTCTATAATACGAACATAATCCCACGAAGGCTCGTACCTCATGGAGATCCCGAGGGACCGGCCACTCGGTTACTTGCCGACACTTTTCGGGGTCGGGTTCGATCCCATTGAATGAGACAACGTGTCCCAAGAACGGAATCTTCTTCTGGAACAGCCTGCATTTTCGCGCCTTCAACTTCAGTCCTGCGGCGTTCAATCGGTCCAGAACCCGTACCAATCTTTCCAGAGTCACTTCAAACGTTGGCCCGAAGACCAATATGTCATCCAGGTATACCAGACACTCCTCCCACACGATTCCTCTGAGGATTCTTTCCATCAGCCTCTCGAAGGTGGCCGGGGCGTTCACTAGCCCGAATGGCATCACTTTGAACTCATACAATCCTCCTTGAGTCACGAAGGCCGTCTTTTCTCGGTCCTCCGGTGCCATCTCCACCTGCCAATATCCGCTTGCGAGATCCAGACTGCAGAAGAATAGGCTCCCGTAGTCGATACAGAACCTCGTTCCTCCGTCCTTCTTTTTCACTAGGACGGTCGGGCTGCTCCACGCACTTCCACTCTCCTGGATGATTCCTAGATTTAACATATCCTCCACCAGTGCTCGTTCCTCTTCTCTCCTGGTGGCTGGATACCGTCTGACCCTCTGTTTGATCGGCATCTGATCCCCCGTTTTAATTCGATGTTGTACTAAATCTGTCCGTCCTAACTCATGTTTCGAGGTTGCAAACATTTGTTCCCGGGCCATGATGGCTTTCTCCAACTCTCCGCCTTCCTCCGTGGTTAGGCCTTTCTTAGCCTCCTCTATCATTTCGACGAGCGTTCCAGGGGGTTCTTTTACATCACTTCCTATACCTCGTACTTCCTGTACGAAGGTGGCTTCTCCGAGTACCCCGCCGGTTTCCAATTTCGCGCTCTCGGTCCCTCGGTTGGCCACCCAAACTTTATTTTCTTCTCCCAACGTCACCGTTCCTGGGATCACTTCCAGTCCCATGGGTAATCCAGTGCCGGTGATGACAGCCAGCTGTCCACTCTGTCCTATGTCCACTCTTGTCACTACTGCTACTCGGGTCACCTGGAGCGGGGGTATTTCCGTCGTTCCCTCGATTCTCACGACCTGTCCTCCGACGGTGACTGCCCGAATCCCATCCGTTCTTCGTTCTACTCCCGGGATTCGTTCCCCCTCTCCCTCCCCTTCGGCGGGCAGGAAGACAGCACTCGCGTGGGGCTTAACTGTTAGCCGGTATTTCACCGCGAAGTCGTTTCCCAGGATCCCTTCATCTCTACCGATGTCTGCCACCATGAATGTCCACTGCAACACGCGCGTTCCCAACCTTACTGGCAAGTTCGTGCATCCATAGCACCTCAACGGGCTACCATCCACCGAGCAGAGACGTCCTTCATATCCATCCAGGTCTTCCCATTTTCGTCCCCACTCTCTCCAAAGACGTTCCGACAGCAGACTGATCATAGATCCGGTATCAACCAAAAAACGGACGACACTCTTTCCCACCGTTCCGGCCACATAAAGTCCACATTCTCCAATGCCTACTACTTCTCTCGCCGCGCCCGAAGGGGGCCCCGCGCTTACTGCGACGGCGACTGTCCGTTTCCCTGACGCTGAGAACACTCTCTCGCGAAATGGCCCTTCTGGTGACATTGATGACATTCCAAATCTTCCTTTCGCTTCTTAAACGCCTCCCTCCGGGCCGTTGCTTGTCTCCTAGCTTCCCGTTCTTCTGCCAATTCCTTCATCATCTCCTCCAACTTACCGTTTAAGGCCATGATCTGTGTATTGGCGTCCTCCTCGGGCTTCACTGCCCGCAGGAGGCGGCGTGAGTATCGTTCCTGTATTTCTACCACCTCCACCGCCTCCTCTAGTGTCTTGCATCCTTTCTCTGCACACTTCAGCTGAAGGTCTTCCCCAACTGCAGCCTGGAACGCATGTAATGCTGCTTTTTCCTGGCTGGCGTAGTCGTTGGAGAAGTAGGCTCTCGATGCCAATCGTCGGGCATTATCAGCCAACTCCTTTGCTGTCTGGTTCTTTACACGTTTCAATCCTGCCAACTCTTGCAGAGCATTGCACGTGTCCTTCTCCTGACCGAACCTCCGTCGCAACGCATCTACCCTCGCCGAGTACCGGAGTCGTTCCCTGTCCGGGAGTCCGACAAAGTACATTCGTGCCGTTCCCGTCAGCGAGAGAAAGAGCATCGCCGCTTTTTCCTCGGTCGTCCAATGTCCCAAGGCTGCGTACTCCTCGAACTGGTTGATCCATCCCTCGAAGTCCGGTTTACCGTCATACTTCTCCGGTCGTAGACTAAACTTCTTCAAACTCGCTCCTACCTGGCCGGTCTGCTGTTGTTGAGCCCGCGCATTCTGCTCATCCGTCGGGGTGGACGTTCCCATGAAATTAAACTGCCTACCCATGATGGTCGTGTCCTCCCCTTTGGTCTCGGGTTTCGCACCTCCTTTCTCCTCCTCACCTTCCTTGAAGGCGATGTCAGAATCCATCTGCTCGAAGACTGCCGCGGTCGCCATGAGTATCCAATACCGACGAAACACCCAAGATCCACAAGTCCGTATGTGCTTATTTCAGCACCACCGCTGCCACCAGTGTGACGTTCTCTGGTAAGTCGGGGTTACCGATTCTTACAACAGAGGAACGTGGGGGTTGTTCGGGTCTCGGGGCGGACGGGGAATCCGGGCCAAGAACCGAGATGTGTTTCTAGAGTCGTGCCTCGCGCACGAGGGGGGGGCTGAGCGAATCGGTCGGGAATCGGCGCTCGATGTCAAACGGAGGACTGCGGGGAAGGGAAATTATGGTAGGGGTACGGGTCGGCCGGGGTTCGTCTCGCTCTATCTCCCAGACCAGCATTCACCCCCACCGGGCGGTCCACCCCACGGTTCCGGTCCGCGGGGGCGACGGGCCGACGGTCGCCTATTGTTTGGTAGCGTGGGGCCGAGCCTGCCGCGCCCTCGTCCCCGCGGACTTCGTTCCTTCGTCCCGCCTGTCATGCCTTCGTGCCATGCTACGCCTCGGTCTCCGGGACTGTTTCGGGCCTTCGTGCCTTACTTCGGTCCTTCGTTCCTCGTTCTTCGGGCCGTCGGGCCCCTACCCTAAGTTCCTACTATTTATCTCGAACTTCGACTGTTTTATCCTAACTTCTGGCTAATTACTCGAATCAGCTCATCTTTAGCGGTTGTTTCAGGAAAGAAGACACGTCTGGACACAAGGAGAACTGTTAAAGAACTCTGTTTATTCGGGCCTCACCGCCCCTTTATATACTCTAGAGGTCAGCCCTGATTGGCTGCTTTCGGTCACGTGATCTATAACTGACGTCACTTCCGGTTTATATCTTTCGTTTCCGGTTTACATTTCACTTCCGGTTTATATCTTTCCGGGTTTCGTTCCTTTACATTTTCGTTCCTTACATATTCGTTCCTTACATATTCGTGCCTCTTTTCCGGGCTTTTTACACTTTCGTTCATTATTACATATATTTCGTTCTTTTATAATATTACCTTATTTTCTCTTATTTTGACCTCTACATATTTTGGATGAATAGCCGTTCATCACAATTTAAACTGACATGTCAACAATCTGTTGTGACATGATAACTGAACAGCTAGATCGCTCATGCCCCCGAATTAGGTATTTGAACAGCTCTTACTGTACACATTATAACATTATAGTAATAATGTCTTTGATTTAAGTTGACCTTTTGATTATATCTGAAAATTATATGACTCATATTATTATTAGATGGAGAAGGATACAGGCGTTCATATGATATATAATACATTGTAAAGAGACTTAAAGTCTCCGAGATATGACACATTTACTAAATCGGCTTCCAACCACACCTAGTATTATTTCCTTGAGTTTCTGAATTCCTCGATGATTGACAGAACAGAATAGTCTACTTACATCGGTGGCGACTTGAGGAAGTTCAGCCGGCCGTTCTCCTAAGAGTGGTATGAAGTGTGGTGACCTCCGTATCAGTATACGATGGTTTCGACTATGTACGCATCCTTAAGGATCAATATACATGTACTTGACACCAATGAGGTAGTGGAGATTAGTAGTATCCTTTTTGGTCGAGTTCAACACATCGAGCAGAAAATAGGGTCGAGTTCGACACATCGAGCAGAAAATAGGGTTGAGTTCAACACATCGAGCGAAATTTAGGTCTTGTTCGACACAATTAATGCTTGAGTCAATGGTAGAATGTGCCGGTCTTGTTCAACTCATCGAGCAGAAATAGGGTCGAGTTCAACACATCGAGCAGAAAATAGGGTTGAGTTCAACACATCGAGCGAAATTTTAGGTCTTGTTCGACACATTTAATGCTTGAGTCAATGGTAGAATGTGTTGGTCTTGTTCAACTCATCGACTAGATTGCAGGTCGAGTTCAGCACATCGAGCGAAAATTTAGGTCTTGTTCAACACACGAGTGAAATTTTAGGTCTTGTTCGACACATCGAGCGAAATTTAAGGTCTTGTTCGACACATCGAGCGAAATTTAAGGTCTTGTCTGATTCATAAGTTTGAATGGAATAATGTGTTGTTCGATTCAGGTCTTGTTTCATTCAAATGTAGTTTCAAATATGTGGTTGCCATCTAGTGAAATGTTAGCGAATTATTAGTTTAAACTGCCATCTATTGGATTGTTATAGAGTTGCTTGTAAATGAATTTAAATAACGTGATTGTTAATGAAGCATATAATATTAAATAGTTTGGTGATTGGTTTTGGTGATTATATTTAGAGGTTAAGAATCATATATAATTCATTAGTAGATATATTTAAAATGGTTTATATAGAGTTTTGGTGTTGTTTGTTTTTATAGATTGGTATAATCTATGTATCGTATTAATGTTTTATTTGTATTGTTTTTGAAAATAAAACTGTTATGTGAACATAATATGAGTTGATTAATATGTTATTTTTAGATTTAAAAGTATTGATATTGAATCTTTTGTTTTAATATGAAAATGGTATTGACCTAGATAATATAAGGAAATCGTTGTGACAGCGTATAACATTTGTTGTTGTGTTTTTATTATTGAGGGTATAGATTCTATAAATTGACGTGATAGTGCTACTTATCAGAATTCTGTTCCACTGGAGTAATGAGTTGCTCTTAATGACCTTCTGTTTAATGATTATATTATCATTTAGAGATTTAGTTTCAATGGTTAATCTTAAGAGAGTTTATGTTGGCTATTGAGGGTTTGGTCTAATTTGCAAATTGTGATTTTCATTAAATATAGGTTAAGAATAGCGTTTTGGAAGATTATTTCTGGAGTTTCAGGATTAGATTGGTAGGTAAAATGTATTTTATTTTGAATTTTGAATTTTTATCAATTTGAATATGATTTCTTTTATGTGTTTTTAATTATAGTTTCTTTTATAGGTTTATTGAAGACTGATCGTCGAGGGACGAAACTTCTTTTGACTTTGGTAAGGTGGTATTTCAAAACTATTAATTTCGTAATCTAGATTTTCGATGTTGAAACTTAAAGATTTCCAAATTTGTATTGGTATTTGCGTAATTGTTTCTGAGCTTGATTCTTAGTACGTTGGGTGGACGTCGAACCAACGCCTCTCTTAAAAATGTAATGTTTTGTTATAGCAGGTAATAATTCTTCTTCTTATTTGTCTTCGGTCCTGTTTCAGCGTAGATCTGTTTGAGGTACTGAAAGGTATTTTATTCAATAAGCCTTTTACTTTGAAAGTATTATGATGTTTTGAAAAGTATTATTGAATTTTTATTAAATTATTAGTAGAGTTTAGTTTCTTTTTGAAATAGGTTTGATGTAATCTTATTTAAGAAAAATGCATAATATTGTTTGTCATAATATTTTTGACTGAATTTTGTTAGATTATTTTGTGAAATGTAAATGGAATATAAAGTTTGGAATTTTAAAATTATTGTTTGATTTTGCTTGAAAATTCGGTATTTCATAATCTTTCATAATCCTTTCAGTTCCTCTGTTCCTTTGGAATGTTTGAACGTATTGTGAACGTACTTGCTGGAATTTGATTGGCTGATATTTTGGGACGTGGTATAAATAGTTACGTAGGTATAAATGGTTGCGTCACAGGGGTTGTTCGCTGTCGTAATCTGAATCTTCTGATGGGATAAGTCGAAGATCTCTAGTGCGGATTCATAGGATAATTCAAACAGTACCAAGGCAATTATACAGAGAACAATTGAACTTTATTGGATAATCAGTACTTGGATATTTCTTCGAGACTCTTCTTCGTTACAACACCGATAATACGAGGCTAAGGTAAGTTGAAAGTTTTATATTTGATTTTAATAGATATATTGGTTATGCATTTTCAGATATAATGTTAGGATAAGTATTCTTGGATATTATAGGTTCAGATTATTTGTTTGTTTGTTATATAATAGATGAAGTTTAATTAAAAGGTCAGTTGTATATTCGATGAAGCTTTGTTTGTTTAGTAGTTCAAGATTTAAAGAGTTGTTTGGATCGTTGGGAGTTCAAGGGGATCATCAGAGAGTTCAATGGTTTCGGGGGGTAGTAAGCGGGGAGTGCGAGGTCTATAGTATTGTCGGTTCTTTATTTTTCTAAGTCTGTGGATGGTGCATGATAGAAGCGTTATTAGGATGATGAGAATTGAGCATAGAGTTCCGCCAGCAATTTTTAAGATCAGTGATTTAGTTGGAGATTGGGTGATAGCCTGAGGGGTACCTGAAGGTGTGGAGTTTAGAGAGAGAGGCTTACTGGTAGATAGTACTGCCGAGGCGGCTGTTGAAGGCTTGGGGATTGTTTTTTTGATTGTGATAGGTGTGGGATTTGTTGGATTTGGTGTTGGAGAGATGGTTGGTGTTTTGTTTGGAAGAGTCGGCGGCAGGATCATTGGTGTTTGAAGGGTTGAGGCTGGCTTAGAAGAGGTTGCTGGTGTTAAGGGGTTTGGAGATGGTAGTGGTTTAGGGGGAGACGGTTGTGGTCTAGGTATGGGTACAGGTGTTTGAAGGTTTGGCGGCGATCGTGGTTTAGGCAGGTCTGTTTGAAGGGCTGGTTTAGGCAGAGTGGTAGGTGTTTGAAGCCGAGGCGGCGAACGTGGTTTAGGCAGGACTGTTTGAAGGACTGGTTTAGGCAGAGTGGTAGGTGTTTGAAGGCTAGGCGACGGCAGTGGTTTAGGTAGGGCTGTCTGAAGGGTTGGAGATGGTTGAGACGCTGGTGTTTGGAGGCTTAACGATGGCAGTGGTTTTGACTGGGTCGTAGGTGATAACGTTGGTGCTTGAAGTGTAGGTGATGGTTTAGGTGGAGCCGTAGGCCATGTCAGTAGTTTAGGCGAGGTCGTTGTTGTTGCTAGAAAGGTAGGTGGCGGCAGTGGTTTTGGTAGAACTGTTGGTGCCGGAAGAGTTGGTGCTGGAAGAGTTGATTTTCTGAAATAAAGAATTAGTTTGGTCGAATTTAGCTGAAATTATGTTAGTTGGAAGTACGTTGTAGCTAATAAATAGTTGAAATTATTATGTGATTATCATAGTGGTGTGGTCAGAAAAATATGTATTCCAACAGTTAAACTTTTTATGGGAATTTTAAAATCTGAAATTCAATGTGTCATTTATAAACATTTTCTGCTTCTTTATTACGTCATTTATTATTTCAATGTGCTTAGGATGCATAACACGTCCTTAACCTGATCACTAGGTGGTAGTTTTGGTTATAGGCCTATAGCTGAAATTACGTTGTGATAGGCGGGTTGATGAGCAATGTGGTCTGGTAAGATGACGAGGGGTAAGTGACTTGAATCTTAGGAGGGATTTCTTGATCATTTTTTGAGTATTAAGGCAGGTAGGGTTTGCGGAAGTTATAGGTTTGATGAGTTTAGTGGTAGTTTATAATTATGAAAGTTTGTAATTATGAAATTCAGGCTTGTATAGGGTTGGGAGCCTCAAGTAGTTTCATTAGTGTTCGTAATTTGACTAAGCGTTTAGTTACAATTTAAGTATTGATTCATTCTTACATTTAGCATAAGTTTATGAGTTTGGAAATTAGATTGATTTAAGTAATAACTTACGTGCATATTCCGGATTCACATTTGTACTCTTTTTCGTTGACGGTCATTGTCGTGAGAAAGGGAAACGCCGCAAGATCGTAGTTCAGTTGAGAATTTGATGGGTCGGCCGTTTCCAATTTCAGTAGTTCTGCTTGGATTGTTTCAATCGATAGATGTGTTGGAATGCAACTGCATTCTAAAATTCCTGGTTCTGTAATGGTCTCACAGTTGTTTTGTACAGTGCACGTGGTGCATATTTTCGTACAAATCATTAAGAAAACTAGGCTTATAAGAAGAATTTTCGTCATTTTGTAGTGTTCTGGGCTCTAGGTTAGGCTCTAGGCTGCTGCTGGTTTGAGTGCTTGACGGTTTGATTCTGAGTATAATCTTTGTGGGGCATTCTATCAAGTATTAGCGTTTTATTTTGTTTGCTTTATCTTAATCTTAGGGCAAGATTTATCTAGGGGCAGAAGTATTAGGTTTAGTCATTATGTGCATCTGCTGAATTGCTGCCCTCTGGTGAATGTTAATGTCGGTAAAGGTTTTGTAAATGTGCTGCCATCTATCGAATAATTGTTTAGGTTTGGAAATGTATCGCCCTCTGTGGATTAAGATAATGAATTTCTAACAGAGGTCTTTGGTGTTTGTTTAGATCGTGCAGTGCTGGTTGGCTAGTTTAAGCTGAAGGAATTAAGCAGTAAGTATAATAGTATATATTTACAAATGAGTATTGTTATAGATTTTGTAAACGAATTTGGTATTAAGTGTTCTTGTTTTTTTTGTAGGGTTATTGTCAAAATTATTAAGCGGTGTTCTTTTTATTCGGAGTTGCTTAAAATTTGTCCTTGTGATAGTTTAGTTACTTTTTCAGATGTTGTTAAAGCCGCGACATTAGCTCAAGAGATTAATTCAAAATTATATAACAAGATAACATTAAAAGATTTATGTTTAGAAACAATTGTGAATATTGCTCCTAAAATTACTAAAGATGAATTAGACACTTTAGGATTACCCTGGATTTTAAAAGAAGAAATTCTGAATTTTGCTGAGTCACAATCCGAGGAGTTTGATGAATTTGCATATTTGTCAACGGTTGTAGTATTGTTTAGACATCATATAGGTTTTAATGTGCTATATACTGAAATTTAGTCAGCTTTATTAATGGGTTCTGCTTTTAGTTTTAGCTGTATTAATGAGTACTGCATTAGTATTAAATTTTTCTGAGTCAAAGTGTAAATTTTGTTATTTTTATAAATTGAAGAGGTCAGGGAATTCATGTAAAGAAAATCGTTGTTTTTGTAAAGTTTGTGCTAGTCATTTTTATTCTTTAGATTTTGAATTGGTTCCACCTTGTATTCCTATTTTAACATCTTTAAAGGATAAAGTTGTTTCTAAAAGATATATTTTGAATTTAAATTTTAGATTATTAACATTTTATAAGAAAACTCCACTATATAAGAGATTTATAGCTGATATTCAGCTTTTGGTTTATTTGCATTTTGCTTACTTTTGTTTTCACATTATAAGCCATGCGTCATTTATACTTTGTTTAGATGACAAGTGAAGCAACATATGTTTTAGTACCATCTAGTTCGTTTCGATATCAGACTTGTCTTGATTTTGATAAAATTACGAGGCTGAATGGTACAGTTACTGAAATAAGGTGTTGTTGTCACACTTGTATTAGTTTGTATCTTTATTTTACACTTTTTGATCCTATTCCTAATTGCCATCTTATTTTACTTTATTCTAAAGGCAGGTTTATTTCAAAAAGAATTGCTTTGAATGAAAATTTAAAGATATGTTCATTTTATAAAAAGGTAATAAAAGAGAATTATGATAATGTAGCTGAATATTATAATAGTTTATTGTTTGCTCATTATGCTTTTTTTTCTGCTGCTATTACAAAGCATGTCGGATATTCTTTAGTTTCAACATTAAGTGAATGTATTGTTGTTATGCCATTTTAGTATGCGATGTTTTGAATGAAATCTTTTGAGCGCTTTCAGTTCAAGTCTTATCTTTGTTTTTATAAATCTAAGCGGTTGAAGAAATTGGTTATAGAATATAAGTGCAATTGTCCAACTTGTATAAGTTTATATCTTTTTTCTTTTCATTTAAAATTAATTCCTCATTGTCATTTTATTTTATTGAGTTTTAGGGGTAAAATAATTTCAAAAAGAATTGCTTTAAAAGAGAATTTCAAAATATTATCATTTTATAGGAAGTCAGAAAAAGATAAATTGGTTAATTTTGTTGAATTGCAACGAAGTTTATTGTATATCCATTGTGCTTTCTTTTGTTCAGTCATTATAAAGCATGTTGGATATTCAATAACTTCAGGTTAGGTTGTGATATGAGAAGAAGATTTTATTTTTATAAATATATTTATTCAAATACTTCAAAACGTTTTAGAAAAAGAATTTGTCATTGTGCGCAGTGTCAACATTTGTTGGATCTTTATTGTTGTAAGAAATCTTGTCATTTTATTTTATTGAGTTTTAGGGGTAAAATAATTTCAAAAAGAATTGGTTTAAAAGAGAATTTCAAAATATTATCATTTTATAGGAAGTCAGAAAAAGATAAATTGGTTAATTTTGCTGAATTGCAACGAAGTTTATTATATATCCATTGTGCTTTCTTTTGTTCAGTCATTATAAAGCATGTTGGATATTCAATAACTTCAGGCTAGGTTACGGCATGAGAAGAAGATTTTATTTTTATAAATATATTTATTCAAATACTTCAAAACGTTTTAGAAAAAGAATTTGCCAATGTGCGCAGTGTTATCATTTGCTGGATCTTTTTTGTTGTAAGAAATCTTATACAGGTTTTTTTAGGTTTCATCAGATTCTAACTAAACGTGAAATTTTGAATATTAATGATAGAATATTTGAGTTTTGTCGAATGAATCCAGCAGAGTTTCTGATTCGATCATCAGAGTACATGTTAGGATATTCAGAATTTTTTATCAAAATTGCTCAGATTTATTTAATTGTAGTGCGGCATGAAAAATATAGATTAGCTTATAAGCATCGTAGGAAAATATAGTTGAGATTGTTATTCAGATAGTGATTAATTGTAGTTCAGTATGAAATATATGCATGAAATATATAGCAATATATAACTATTGTAGGTAAAATTTGCTTAAGGTTAGGTGTGTCGTTTATAGATGCAGATAAGTTATAGTATAAATTTAGTTATTTTCAAAGTCAATTTTTATCCGAAAATTAATTTTGATTTGTTTGCAATTCATAGAAATATTAATGTTTCAACTGTTCTTTATAGAGGATCTTTAACATTTAAAAGAAAATCTTATACATTAAAAGTAACAAAGCATGGATTTTGTACTATTTATTTAAGGAGGAATTTTTCAAGTTTATTATCTGATATTTCTAAATTAGCTTTAGAAGTTTATGATTTTATTGAATTATATTGTTCATGTGAAGAGGTAGCAGATGATATTTCTATTTTTATAACGCCAAAGAATATTCAGATAACTTTTCAAATAATTTTTGTTTCAGAAAGGAGTAAAAGTTTTATGGAATTTTGTTTTAAGATAGTGGAAAGGTTTTCAGATAAATATAGTTTTGAGATTAAAGAGTCAAATTCGAGTGATTCTGTTTGGCTACCATATACAGGAACTGGCTCATCATATTTTTCAAGTTTTCGTTTAATTTTGAATAAGCTTGAAAGTAATTGTATTTTAACATTTTCACATACTTTTAAAGGTAGTTGTTTAACAAGTAATGTTTTATATTTTTCTGAAGTTTGTAATGATATTAGGACCTGCTATTTAGGTATCTAGATATTTAACTTATGGCCAGCATTTTAGATGAATTGCTATTGTTAGTGGTGGGGTTTTTATTGAAAGTTAATTCTGATAATAAGCAGTTTTGGCATAAAGTAAAAGTTGATGATACTCATCCTTTTCATTATATTTTTTTGCAGTTGAAAGAGCAATTTATAAGTGAAAATAAATTAAATATATTTAAGGAGGAATTAAAGGCTACTCTTCTTGAACATTTAAAGAGTAGTCAAGCAACAAGGAATGTTGCTTATTTGATTATTTTTAGTGATGAAGAGAATTTAAGATTAGAGTTGCGGTCTTTTCAGAGTGTTATTTTGCAGAAGCTTGTAGATATTTTAAAATTAAGTATTGTAGTATATACTGGTTCTGGTCGATCTAATCATTTTTCACCGTTTGACCACTTATTTAGACAGGGTTTACCTTTGGTTATTCAGTGGAATAAAGATCAAAATAAATTTGTTCAAACAAATTTAGGCTGTCATAAGTCATCAAAATTTTCAACTAATGAAGATTTGATTACTAAGAAATCTTTACAAAAATCATATAAGAAAAGAAAGATAAATGGTAAACAATATAAGAGTGTAGAGAGGTTATCTTCAAGTGATTCATCTGAATCAGATGAAGATAGAAAAAAGGAAGATATTGAATTGAAGCGAAAATGTAAGAATGTTAATAGTGATTGTTCTAGTGTAAATGATGATTTGTGTGTATCAGATACAGATGAATATGAGGAGGTTGAAGAGGTTAATAAACAGATAAGTGACAAAAAGGTTAATGATTTCCTATTTGAGCTTAACAGATTAAAAGAGACTCAACAAAGTTTTGATAAAAGTCAAAATGATTTTGTAGATGAAGGTAAAGAAATAGGACAAAGGAAAATAGATAAGAATTGTTTTGGTAAAGAGTTTGAGGAAAATAAAACAAGTAAGAGGAAAAATATATCAGTTAATGTAAGTGAAAGTGGAAAACATCTTCAAGATTTTTCAACATGTTCAGTGATGTATCAAGAATCTAAGGAAAAGATTGATGCTAATATTTCAAAATTTGTTGAAATTACTGACCGATTACGTAAACATGCATTAGTTATTCAAAATAATCTTTTGCCAGGAAATATTGAAACTTGCTTATGTTGTCCTGTACATTGTGCTCAGCCTTTGATTAAAGCTACAAAAGATAAGAGAGGTCCAAAAAAAAAAAAAATTTAATTTTATGTAGCGAGTGTAATAAAGAGTTATTGTCATTTTCGTTATTACGTTTACATAAATTACGTTTTCATTCAAATTATAATCCAAAAAGTCATTTGTTTATTCCACCGCCTATAAGAAATTATTCTACCATTTCTAGGAAATTTCAAGCGACGTAATATTGTGAGTACAAGATGAGAATGTGTTCTTTAGCTTTTTTCCAACTTATGCAAAGTTGTTTGTACTTTTCAGCTTTGGTTTCTTTCTATGCAGGTAATATTGATCTTCCTTTAGTAATTGAAATTCCAGAACAAGATAGTTTATCAGAACAGGAGTGTATTGGAATAATTAAGGTTATTTCTGAACATGACGAAGAAGATTGGTTTCGAATGTTTAATGAATTTTCTGTTCAAGCACTTTTATTTTTTTCATCTTATTTCCATTGTGATGCTATTTTGAGTTATATTCAAAGTACTATGTGGACAAGTAAGAAGAGAATTGTAACTACTTTAAAAATGAGTTGTTATTTATTTGGCATAAAAGACAAATATACTCAGAGTATTTTGAATTCAATATCAAATTATTTAGGTACGCCAGAAGATTATATAATTTATCTTGTTAGACTTATCCATATTAAAGGAGAGAGACATGCAATGAGAGCATTATATAGGAAATTGAGGGATGTATCGCGGTATAGAAGATTGATTTTTTCAAAATTTGATGTGCATTGTTTATTTTGTTCGTTTCCAATTATTTTTTCTTATAAAGGCCCAAATTGTGAGATGGTTTTCCTTCAATGTTGTTTTAGACCAGTTCATATTGCAGGTTGTTTTGAAGGATTTCTTTCTCAAAGTTATGATATGGAAGTTTATTGTTTTAAATGTAGAACTAAATGGCGCGAAGGAAGACCTATTTTAGATAATAGATCTAGATTGCATTGTATTGAAGAAAGGTTAAGTTATGTTCCAGATCATTTAAGACATATTCAGAAATATTCTTCAGAGTTTTTATTTGACAGGTAAATTGTTTTGATTTTATTAAAGGAAGATCAATATAACGGTTTTAGTTTTAAGGCATATTTAACTATTTATAAATTGCTTTGAGATTAATTAAGTATGTGAATTAGTTAATATAGGTTAATGTAAGAAAGTAGTTAATATTTATAATAGAATAATGACTGGGAAGATAGTTGATGGGTTTTATTTATCTTTAGTATCAAATGTTACTCATCCTACACGACATAATCTAACAAGCCATTTTTTTACTGAGTTACCTGTTGAAAAAACATGTAAGGGTTATTGGGAAGTGGCATTAGTCGAGATAGACTTTCCAATATCCTGGTATAATGTGCCAAGACATCCAGAACAAGGTCGAAATTGGGTTTTAAGTAGAGATATTTTTAAATTAAAAGATCCTCGTTTTCGTGTAATTAAATCTATAGATCAAGTAGATATGACTTCAATTAAGAGGGTTACCAAATCTTTTGCTCATAAGTTTGGAAATTATACAATAAAGTCATTAATAAAAGAAATGAATGATAGATTTATAAAAGCAGATAAAACTGCATCGGAGGGGAGTGAAGGTTATCTTAATTATCGGAGGTGGACAAAACTTTATGTTGATGATCAAAATTTGATTTGCTCATTGTATGTCGGAACTGGTGATACCGTATTTTTGTCAACATATTTAGCTCAAGTTTTGCGTTTAGATCAATGTAAAGGAGTTATAAATTGGGGACATTTATGCGAATTTAAAGGTAATAGGTTAGGTAGTACTGTTGGAGGTTTTAATGATGTATTAGCTTTGGATAAGGGAGGAGCATATAATCAAGTTATACAGGCTCAATATGGAACAGAATATGTTGGATTAGGTATTCCTGTTTTTCCTACAGATTCAACAAATATTTATATTTATTCAGATATTGTTGATTATGAATTTGTAGGCAATGTTGAAACCAAATTATTAAGAACTGTTCAAGCGTTTGGCAAGTTTGGAGATAATGTGAAGCATCGTTATGATTTTCCTTTATATAAGAAATTAGCTTATGATAGATTGAAAGAGATAGAAATTGTTATTAGAACTGATCAAGGAAAACCTGTTGAATTTGAGTATGGTAATGTATCACTTACATTGCATTTTAGGAGACTTGAGATATAAAAATTACCTTATGATAGATATAAAGAGATTGGAATTATTGATAATTCTGATCAGAGAAGTATGTTCAGGTTGAAGTCTATTCAGATCAAGCAAGAGAATGTATTTTTACTTAACGTATAAGGAAAATTGATATGAGGCCTAAAAGGGTTTTAAATAAAGATTTAGTGAGGAGACGTAGGGCTTTAAATAACCTCTTAGTTGATTATGATTTTGTTCCACAGAAAAAGCGTATAGATATTGAGCTATATCTGTATTTAAAATCTAAAGTTTTGTATAAGAAACTAGTGAAAGAGCTTTCTCGGCATGGAGGTATCAAATTTCAACTTTCTTTAAAGGTTTTATTAGGTAAATATAAGGTAGATACTGAAGAGTACTTTGAATGTCAACCATGGTTTCAGAGTCGTGTTACTCAGTTGTTGACTTTCCATTCTATTAAAGATAAACTTAATGAAGCTAAAAGATTAATTTTAGCATTTTTTGATGGGTTTATTCAGATGGGGTCAGGTTGGTTTTTGAAAGAAATTCAACTTTTACGTTTATCAGTTTATAGGTTTAATCCTTTTGGCGGGTGTGCATATATATCTCTTCCACTTCCTAATAAGCATTCACTTGTTAATATATTATGTGAAGATAATAGATGTTTTGTTTATTGTGTATTAGCTGCCTTTAAGAAATGTAAGAATCCTAGCAGATTTTCAAATTATCTTGATATGGTTTCTACTTTAGATTTATCTGGTCTTTCATTTCCAACAAAATTAAGTGAAATACCAAGATTTGAAAAGAAAAATGGTATAACTATAAACGTTTTTGGTATACATTTTGTATCTCTTACGTATGTTCCTTTTCCTATGTATATTTCAGTGAATTTTGAAAAAAGTAATCATAAGAAGCATGTTAATTTACTTTTATATAATAATCATTATATGTTGATTAGGAATATTAGTTCATTTCTTACTCCATTTTTTTGGAAGAAATCAAGATATTTCTGTAAAAAATGTCTTATTTCATTTTCAAACAAAACATCATTTAATCTTCATGAAAATGCTGATTGTACAAGTAAAGTATTTACTGGTCAACTTTATCATATGCCGTTACAGGGAGAAAGAGCTCGTTTTGTGAATTATGCTAAACAAATTAAAAACCATTTTATTATTTATGCAGATTTTGAAACATATAATGTTGCTTTGAATAAACAGAAAGGTAAATCAACTTTGAAAACAGAGCATAACCTTAATGCAGTGGGAGCTATACTTTTATCAAAATATTCTGAATATTCAAAACCACCTTTTATTTATGTTGGACCAAATGTTATTAAAAAGTTCATAGAATATATTTATCAAATGAGGGCAGAAATTTCATACATATTTGAGAAAAATAGGAAACCATTAAATTTAACACCTTCGGATATTTTGCATCTTTCACAGCAAACATGCTGTTATCTATGCGGCATTAAATTTAGGAAGGGGATGAAAAAAGTAATAGATCATGCTCATTTAGGGAGAGAGGGGAAAGGAAGAGATGTCAATTACGCATGTAATACATGTAATTTAACATATAGTGCACTTAAATTCCCTTTGTTTAAAATCCCAATCGTTATGCATAATTGTATGAATTATGATTTACATTTTGTTGTTCAGAATATTTATAAGTTTATTGCAGATGATATTACTGTTATTCCAAAATCTTCAGAAAAGTTTCTGACAATGTTTTTTGATAGTTTTTACTTTATTGATTCATTTCAATTCTTACCAAATTCTCTTTCTAATCTAGCAGATTTATTAGTAAAAAAAGATGTAAATGATTTAAAGGAAACAAAGAAATATTTTCCAAATGAGAAATATTTACCTTATGTAATGCGTAAAGGGGTTATGTGCTATGATTATATAGACTCGTGGAAAAAGTTAGACGAGTGTAAGTTACCTTCACGTAAAGCTTTCTTTAATTCATTAACAAATAAACATATTACATCAAAAGATTATTATCATGCTTTAGAAATGTTTAAAATTTTAAAATGTAAGACAATAAAGGATTATTTGAAACAATATTTGAAGATAGATGTTTTACTATTAGCTGATGTATTTGAATCATTTAGGGAGCAGTCTTTGGATTTTTATTCTTTAGACCCTGCGAAGTATTTAACAGCACCATCTTTGAGTTATGACGCGATGTTAAAGTTTACTGGAGTTAAGTTTGATTTATTAACGGAATATGACATGTATGAATTTTTTGAAAAGGGTATTCGAGGTGGAATAACAAATGTTATGAAAAGGTTTGCTAAAGTTAAGAACAAGGGGGAACATATACTTTATGTTGATGCTAATAATTTGTATGGTTATGCTATGGTTCAACCTTTACCTTTTAAAGATTTTGCTTGGATAGATCCTAAGAAATATTGTAGTTTTGATGTTTTGAAAATAGAAGATTCAGCACCAATAGGATATGTATTAGAAGTTACTTTAAATTATCCAATAGAGTTGCATGATTTACATAACATGTTTCCTTTGGCGCCAGAGAAGATAAGTATTGATTATAGTCAGCTTTCGCCCTATGCAATTTCTGTTTTAAAAGAGTTTGATATTAATTATACTAAAAGTACCGTTAAGTTAATTTCAACGTTATCACAAAAGAAGAGGTATATTTTACATTATAGAAATTTAAAGTTATACTTGCAGCTGGGACTGACAATTGAAAAAATTCATAGAATTTTATCTTTCAAACAATCTTGCTGGATGAAGCCATACATTGAATTTAATAATCAGAAAAGAAAGGAGTCAACATCTGATTTTGATAAAGAATTTTTCAAATTAATGAATAATTCTACTTTCGGCAAATGTATGGAGAATGTTAAACGAAGGGTTAAGATGGTTTTAACGTCAAATCAAAAGAGATGTTTAAATATAATAAAGAAACCAACTTTTCAATCATTACATATATTTAATTCGAAATTTGTAGGTGTCCAGTATAGGAAAGCAGAACTGAAGTTAGATAAGCCGATTTATGTAGGTTTTACTATATTGGATTTGTCAAAAATGCATATGTTTAATTTTCATTACAATGTTATGTTAAAAACATTTGGTTTAGGTTCATTACAACTTCTTTATACAGATACAGATTCATTGATGTATAAGATTATTCATAAACGTTTCGATGCACTTCTTTATGAAATAAGGAATAATTTTGATTTTTCAAATTTGGATAGAAATAATGCTTTGTTTAGTAAGGAAAATTTTAAAGTTTTAGGGAAATTTAAAGATGAAACTGCGGGGAAAAAGATACTTGAGTTTGTTGGTTTAAGGCCTAAAATGTATTCTATATTGTTGGATAGTGGTAAGGTTATAAAGAGAGTTAAAGGAATAAAAAGAAGTTGCGTTGAAGATTTTTTACATTCTGAATTTAAAAAAGTTTTATTTAAATGTAAACGAACTTCAGTTACTTTTCATACAATAAAAAGTTTTAAACAAAAGGTATATACAGTAAAGGAACATAAATCAGCTTTGTCTCCATTTGAAGATAAGAGGTGGTTGTGTTCTGATGGGATAGATACTTTAGCTTATGGTAATTATAAAATAAAAATTCGGAAAAGGAGATATAAGGACAATGAAGATGATAATGATATTAGTGAAAAATTAGACTGTGATTACTTGTGTTTGGACTGATTATTACTTTGTGTTTGGACTAATTAGTATACTTATTGCTAATATAGTAACTTATTGTTATTATAATTGTTAGTGGATAAAATGGATAAAGAAAGGGAAAAGTCTAATAGGCATTTTGTTTTTTCATTTGGGAGAAGGAAGCGACTAGATATAACAGATTTTAAAGATGAGGTTTATGTACATATTAATGATTTGTATAAAACTAAAAATTTGTCATTTACGAGACAAGAAATTAAAGAATTGTTCGGATTAAAAAAGCAGGTAGAAAAGAAAATAAAGAAAGTTCGTGCTGTGTTAAAAGAAGAGTTAAGGGTGAGAAAGGATGAAGAATCTTCTAGTGTTGTATTAAGTAGTGATGATGAGGATATATCTGAGAAGAAAAAGAGGAAGAAGAAGAAGCAACGTAAGAGTAGACCAACTAAGGTTGCGAGAGTGGATATGTCTTCTGCTGATGAGGAAGAGGAGGAAGAGGAGGAGAGTTCTTAGAGAAATAACTTTGTGATAGGGTAGATTTGTAGCTGTGATAGGGTAGATTTGTAGCAAGGTTAGGATAAGATAGGTTTAGGCGTGAATGATATTAACATAATGGAGACCTGTAGAGATAAGAGTTTATCGTCAATATATAGGACTGTGAGATGTTTTAAGTGTGGTTTAGTATATGATTATGCGTATAATTTTAATATGGATGATGAAAGATGTGATTCATGTTATCAGCAAGACAAGGCTAAAGTGACTACTACTGTTATTTTGGATGATGATGATGGTGATGATAAGGAAATGGAAGAAGTGATTGCAAATGTTGATGAGGGTTTTTTGGATTATAATGAGGAAATATCTGAAGATGTTAGTATTTTAAGGAGTGATCCAGTCAAGACTGAAAAGGATTTGCCAGATAATTCTAGTATTTTAAAGAGCAATGATTTGATTGAAAAGGATATGCAAGATAATACTAGTGATAGTGATAGTGATTGGGAGATGACACCTGAACAACGATTAATCAGTAATATGTTCATAGCAAAATGGAAACGATTAGAAAAAGAACGACTATGTAAGATAGCTTTAATGGAGAGAGATAGTGATGATGATGATGAGTTTACACCTGAGGAGCTAGAACATATAAGATTAATACATCTTAGGCGTAGAAGGCAGGAAGATATGGCAAATGATGAATAAATGTTTCTGTGATTAGGTTAGTATGACTGAAGTATCAAGCATATTCAACATTAGGTAAAGTATCAAGCATATTCAACTTACAAAGGTAAAGTATTATTATATTATATTATTTGCTATATATCATTATGGTTTTACAAAATTGTAATTATTGCGGCGATGATCGTCCATTTGTTGACGGTAAAAAATATTGTGAGATCTGTGAGGAAGGAATGTTTAAGGAATGTATTAGGTGTCATTTACCATATGATCATCCAAAATATTTTACTTTGGATGATAAAAGATGTAATTCATGTCAAAATAAGTATGTGAAGGAGAAGGATAAAGTTGCATCAGCGAGGATGACAAATTTAGAAGAGAGTGAGAGTGAAGATGAGCTTATAGATGAGGATAGAGAAAAGGAGAGGGAGACTAAAGATATGAGTGAAGATGATTATGATGATGAGGATCTTGTTATTAATCTTCCAAAGAAAACAAAGAGGAAAATAGTTAGTGAGGATGAAGTTGCTCCAAAAAAGATTAAGAAGACTAAAGATATGAGTGAAGATGATGAGGATCTTGTTATTAATCTTCCAAAGAAAACAAAGAGGAAAATAGTTAGTGAGGATGAAGTTGCTCCAAAAAAGATTAAGAAGAGAGTTTATAAGAAGAAGAAAGATAATGTAAATGATGAGCCAGTTCCAAAGAGAAGGGCTTCAAACAAAGCAAAGAGTGCATCGAGAAAGCCTAGAGTTCCACCAAAACAGAGGTTGACAAGACAGGCACAAATTTATGGTTGTATTCCACTTTTTTTTGTTAAAACTAAAGGGGGGGAGACTTTAGCAATGAATCCTAACTTAGTAAAGTCAGGATAAATCATATTATATTATAATATTATATTATATTCAGCGTGAAAGCGCTGAGGTGCTTACGGACTCCCGGAGCACTATATATTTTAATTTACTATCATGTTCTAGATCTGAGTTTCAAATAGTGTTTAATGGGATGTAAATGTTTGGATAGCCAGCTTCATCCTACCAGCTATTTGAAAAAATCAGTGAAAGAATGTGAGTTTTGTATATATTGTATTTAAGCTTAGCATGTGATTGTTGTTTATATTAAGCTTAGCTTGAGCAATAGTATATTAAGCTTAGCTTGAGC
Source organism: Lepidonotus clava (assembly GCA_936440205.1). NCBI lineage: Eukaryota > Metazoa > Annelida > Polychaeta > Phyllodocida > Polynoidae > Lepidonotus > Lepidonotus clava. The sequence continues at coordinate 31,580,544 of OW387150.1, forward strand.
AATAGTAATTAAGTTTTGCTTGTGATTGTTTAATACTTAGTTTGAAATATAATTGCTTTAATTGAGTAAAATGGAAGATTATTTGAATAAAAGGGATTTATTAGCATCTATATATTTCAATCCCTTACATTCATCTTCATTTTCTTCTATTCGAAAATTATATTTATCTGCAAAAGCTATTAATCCAACTATTACTTTGAAAGATGTTAAAACATTTTTACAAAATACCGAGACATATACTTCATTTAAACCTGTTCAGAAAAATTTTCAAAGACGAAAAATAATTGTACGTGGAAGAAATGATCAATGGCAATTAGATTTAATGGTAATTCCTAAATTGAGAAATGATAATGATGGTTATACTAATATTTTAGCTGCTATTGATTGTTTTTCTAGGTTTGCTTATGTTGAACCTATGAGAACTAAAATGTCTTCAGAAACATTATTTGCTTTTAAAAGAATATTGCAAAGAGCAGGGGTTAAACCTCGTTTAATTCAAACTGATTCTGGTTCAGAGTTTAAAGGGGTTTTTAGCAATTTTTTAAAAAAGAACAATATTCAACAGTTTTCAACTTTTCAAGATCCAAAATGTGCTATTGTAGAGAGGTTTATTAGGACATTTAAAAATAGACTGTTTAGATATATGAAAGCTAAGAAGACAAGAAAATACGTTGATATTCTACAAAATATTGTTAATGGTTATAATCGATCTTGTCATAGAACGTTAGGTGTAAGTCCAATTGAAGTAAATCAAGGAAATGAGCAGGAATTATGGGAAAAACAATATAAAGATTATTTATATAGTAAACAAAGATATCAAGGCTTAAAAGTCGGTGATAAAGTGAGACTAACTAAATATCGAAAAGCATTTCAGAGAGGATTTTTATCAAATTGGAAAAAAGAAATTTTTCAAATAGCTTATATTCTTAATACAAGACCAGCTACATTTGTTTTGCAAGATAAAGATAATCAGATATTAACAGGTGTAGCTTATATTCAGGAAATAGCTAAAGTTGTAGGGGCATAGTTATGTCGTCGGAAGAGCATTTTAATATTTTTGATGCAAGATTGAAAACTCCGTTTTCAATGATTATTGCTGGTCCTAGTAATTGTGGAAAGACTACTTTTGTAATTGATTTGCTTAAGAATAGTGATAGGTTAATAGATAAAGATTTTGAATATATTCATTGGTTTTATGGTGAAACATTTCCGCATGATAAATATTTGTTAGAGAAAAATGTACAATTTCATCAGGGTTTACCTGATTCTTTTGATAATTTTGTAGATTCTAGCAAAGAGGGTCTTGTTGTGTTTGATGATTTAATGGCCGAATGTGGTAATAACAAATTGATTTCAGAATTTTTTACAAAACGATCGCATCATGAAAATGTTAGTATTGTATTTATAACACAGAATTTATTTCAAGATGGAAAAGAAAGAAAGAATTTTTCAAAAAATGCCACTTATTTGTGTATTTTTAATTCGCCTCTTGATCAAACAATTCCTTATTCTCTTGCTAGAAAGCTTATGCCAAAGAATCAGCGTAGTTTTGTTAATATATTTGAACATGCTGTGAATAAACCTCATGGTTACCTTTTCATTGATGGCCATCAAAAGACACCTAAAAATGCAATGCTTCGTGCAAATATTTTTGGTTTAGTGCAGCATGTTTTTATTCCTCAAGTTAAATAGTGTTGAGATTGATAAGGTTAATCTTTGAAAAGTAATTTGTTTGGATATTATGGCACCACAAAAGAAGTTGATGGCTCCGCAAAAGAAAAAATCACCTCAAAAGAAAAAGCAGAGACAAAGTAAATGTAAGAACAGTGCTTATGTACATAGACATTACCTTACTTTACTTTGTTGTGCGGGGCATAGTGTAAAGAAAAGAAATCAAATTTTAGATTTAGCAGATGCTAACGATATATTTTCAATTTGTGATTGTATTCATAATGTTTTGAGAGGTAACGTTAAATTGACTAAGTCACAGTTTGAAAAAGTAAAGAAGTTTAAAGAGGTTATGAGATATTTACTAAGAAAAAATCTTTCTTTGAAGAAGCGAAAAGATACCTTAAAACAAGACGGTGGTTTTCTTCCATTTATCTTACCTTCAGTGTTGGGTCTTTTATCTAAATTTATTATGCCAGTTGCAGGTGGATTACTTAGTAAAGTGGGGCAGATTGGTAAAATTTTATCATAATGATTAATTGACTTAAGGTTAAACTGGATAATATTGGTATTACAAGATTATTATAAATAGCTCAGATGGCTTCTTTTAAAGAAAGTGTTATTATACCATATGTAATGTTTAAAAGTTGTAATTTTGATGAAAAAACGAAGAAAGATAATTATGTTTTATCTAGACAAAATGAATTAATGCAGGAACGTATGTTTCAAAGACAAAGTTATCCTACTTTTTCATCATATATTCCTCAAGATTATGAAACTATGAGGAGTAAGCATACAAATATTTTTGATGAAAATGAATTAACAATTGAGGAAATTTTAGAAAGAATAACTTTATCACAGAAGCCAAATGTTGGTAGCATTTTAAAAGCAATGAAAAATAAATCTGCATCATGGGATGAAAAAGGACAATTAACATTAGGAGATGAAGTAATTAACGGTTCAGATATTATTAAATTAATGCAATATTTTTCTAAATCAAAAGAATGTAAAGCGCAACCAGTAGGAGCTGATAAAGTGTGGGATTTCTTAATGGATATAAATATTCCAAAATCTTGGATAAAGTTAAGATCGAAGAAAGCTTCATCTATAATGGAATACTTTTCGCGTTTTCCAGAAAAAAAAGATGAATTACCTAAACCTAGACCTACTAAAAAAATTGAAGAATATTTTCCACGTATTCCTAAAAAGTCTTCTCCAGTTTCAGTAGGTAAATATCCTTTCGAAGAAAGTAATAGAGCTTGGATTTCTGATGCACTTAATACTCCTTACTTAATGAAAGATAAAAATGAAAATTTAAATCAGGGTAAAGCTGGTGTTCATGTGGGAGAAATAGTTGAGAAGAAACCACCTAAGTTTGGTGTTAGTGATTTTGAATCAGATAAGGAAGAATTATTTCATAAGAAAGTAGCAAGTCCTACATCAGATGAAGAATTTGTTACTCCAAAATTAGATTTAGTTAAACGTAAATCCAAAGAAACTGGAGGAAAAAAGGAAAAAAAGAAAAAAAAGAGAAAGGTAACTAATGTTACAAGTAATGTAGATGAGGAAGTTTCAGTTCCAAGTCCAGAACGAACATCATCATTTGGTAGACCAATTAAACGAACTTTAAAATGGGAATCTTGGAAGCCTTAGAAAGTGAATCTTGACCTACTTGAAATTACTTTAAGATTATCACTTTCAGACCATTATGAATAATTTCATTAAGTAATAAATCTCAGTAAATTTATGTTAGGTTTATGAAATAAGAATGCAAAAGTATTGTGGAAAAGATTATGTTGGGCATTATAGAAATTTCTTTAAAAATAATGCAAAGACTCAGAAAGGAGGGTATGCAACATTTATTCCTCCATATATTGGAGTTCAGCATCAACGAGGTTATGGCATTGGAAATATATTCGGCTCTCTTTTAAAGGGACTTTCTGGTATGGCGTTACCAGCTTTTGAATCTGCTAAAAAGCATTTTTTAAAAAGTGCAATAAAGGGTGGTCAAAATATAGTTAAAGATGTTATTGTGAATCGAAAAGGTATTAAAGATGCATTTAAAGATGAGGCTACTAAACAGTTTAAACAATTAGGTTCAGATTCTATTAATTATTTAGCATCTAAAGCTAAGAATAGATTTAATGATGCAGATGATGGTGAGTATGAAAATAGAAGAAAAAGGAGAAAGGAATATGATGAAGTTCCTAAGAAAAGAAGGAAAACAAGAAAAAATACTACAAATAAGAGATCAAATAGAAATAAAGATATTTTTAGTTAAATATAATTCAAGGAAATCTGCCTGAGATACACTTTATATCTTATGTTATGTTATGTTTATATCAATTATTTTTGATCCTATAATTTGCTGAAATTTTGAGTTTAATTAAAATGTCTATGTTTAATGAGTCTTGTGTTTGTGTAGATGATAGTTTTGATTATTATAATGTTCCACCAACAGATACAACTGCACGTAAAAGTTTTTATTCTAAAGTTTTTCCTATAAGCTCTTTAAGTCAAGGCGGTCCAATTGAGTTTGCCTTGAAGTCAAATAAAGCTGATTTTATTGATTTATTTCGAAGTTTTTTACAATTAAAAATAAAAATTTTAAATTCTGACGGTACTGCTCCTGCTGCACCAGCTGTGGATCAACAAACTGGTGCAGTTGGTCCTATTCCAAATTTGTCAAAGGTGTTTCCTGCAAATTATTTCAGTGGAGCTTTGTTCAAAGAAGTTCAATTGTATATAGGAAATAAATTGGTTTCATCAAGTAATAACCTTTATCCTTATAAGTCATATATTGAAAATCTTTTATCTTTTAGAGAATCTGTCTTAAAATCTTGGGGTGACTTGACATGTTATCATAAAGATACAAAAGATTTTAATGAAGTTACAAATTTTGATGCTGCGCATAACCAGGGAGCTAAAAAGAGATTTGAAAAAACTCAATATGGGAAAAGTTTTCAGTTAATTTGTAAAATTCACAATGATTTGTTTAATCAGCAAAAGAAATTTCCTGGAGATATTGATATGAAAGTAAGGTTAATACGAAATGATCCAGATTTTGCATTGATGGCCAAAATTGAAGATGCAAAATATAAAATTGAAATTGAAGAAGCAATTCTTCAAGTAAAAAGGTGGACATTAGAAGACACATTTTTAGATGAAATAGAGAATAGTAGAAAGCCAGATAATTTTATGAAATTTCCTTTTCGGCGAGTTGAGGTAAAATATTCAACTCAAGCTCCTAACAAAAGTATTCTTCAAGAAAATCGAATGATTTCAAACGATGAATTACCAAAAAGAATTATAGTTGGTTTTATAGATGCACGTGGGTTTGATGGAAATTTGAAACATAATCCATTCTATTTTCAAAATTTTGGACTGACAGACATTGTTATACAAAAGGGTGAAGATGTTTCTCCTTTTTATGAAATGAAGTGTGACTTTGACGCTGATAAATTTTATGAAGCTTATATGGCAATGCTTTATGCTACAGGTAGACTTTTTGAGAACGATCCTATAAGTATAACTCCTGAAGAATTTAAAAATGGTAACACATTATATTGTTTTGATTTATGCAAAAGTTTACCAAATTCAAATTCATTTGAATTGTCAGAAAATGGTACTATTAATGTAATAGCAACTTTAAAAGAACCTAAGAATCATGGTATAGTAATGGTATTCTTTAATGAATATGACAGCATGCTTGCAATCGGACCTGTAAATCAACCTGAGGTTGTTATGCATTCTTGATTGCTTACTTGTTTGTAAATAAATAAATAGTAAATAAATATTTGACTAAGTGTGCCGGAATAATAAGTATGCTTGGATCAGATATTTATAGAGTTTTAAAATCTAATATAGTTACGTCTAAGATTTTTAAAGGTGTTTATTCTTCGGATAATTTATCAAATATAAGAAATGTGAGGTATCCTGCTGCATTTATAGTTAATACAGATGAAAGTTTTAAACCTGGTGAACATTGGGTTGCTTTCTTTTTCAAATCTTCTAAAGCTGTTCCAGAGTATTTTGATTCTTATGGTTTACCTCCGTTTAAAAAAAGTTTTTTAGTTTTTCTACAAAAGGGTAAACATAAGGATAAATGTAAATTTAAGTATTCTTCTAAAACTTTACAAAGTTTGTTTTCAACTGCGTGTGGGCAATACACTATTTATTATGTGTTTCAAAAATGTAAAGGTAAAAGTCTTATAAAGATTTTGCAAAGATTTACTAAAAATACTTTGAAGAATGATGATTTTGTTACTCGTTATGTTGAACGATTGAATAAACAATCTATAGATAAAGTTGTACGTAATGTTGATAATTTAGAATGTCATTATCAATGTTCTAAATATATGCAAGATGTTATTGAATCTTTAAAAACATGATTAAGAAATATGATTAAGATTAATATTATTAACTATGTTTAAGTATTATTTGAGTAATAAGATTAACAATATGGATATAATTAATAAGAACAATTCGAATGGAATTAAACCATCAACAAAATTAAGTATTGGTGGTTTATGTGTATCGGCTGCTCTTAGCTTAATTGTAATTGTACTTGAGATAAAAAGACCAAACTTAACTCAGCAGAAATACTTGTTAAATTGTGTGATTACTGGAGAATATAAACAAATGTCAAGGTTATTTCTGAGATGCGAAACTCAACAATTACAGTCTAATAATCAATTAATGCAACCTGTTATTGGAAAGGTTTCTGCGAATGCTTCGCAGCTTATGCAACCTGTAATTGTTAGGAATTTTTCAGTTACTGAATTGCAACCTGATATTGCTAAGGTTTTTGTAAATGCTTCACACCTTATGAAACCTGTTATTGACAGGAATATTTCAGTTTCTGAATCACGGTTGAAACTTATTAACGGGAATTGGTCGACCTTTGCAAATACATTGCAGCAAAATATTAACAAGAATAGGTCAACCTCTGCAAATATATTGCAACCCGTTTGGTAAATTCATGTAGGAGGAAGTTTGATTTACAATTGTGTAATAGTGTAATATGCATTATTATATATTTTGTTGACATTATTACTTATATGCAGACAACATTATTCTCAGAAGGAGTTTGATTGTCTGTGTAGCAATAGAGCTACGCTTCATAAGGAAGTTTGTAAGTAATAATGTTTCAAACTTTTTCCTTAAACTATATACATGTGATTTCAGTTTCTGAAAATGTATTTTATCTAAACCTATCTGCATTGTAACCTGATAGGTAATGGTATTTAACTAAAATGAGACCTGTTATTGGCAGGAATATTTCAGTTTCTGAATCACGGATGAAACTTATTAACGGGAATTGTTCGACCTTTGCAAATACATTGTAGCAAAATATTAACATTAGGTCAACCTCTGCAAATATATTGCAACCCGTTTGGTAAATTCATGTAGGAGGAAGTTTGATTTACAATTGTGTAATAGTGTAATATGCATTATTATATATTTTGTTGACATTATTACTTATATGCAGACAACATTATTCTCAGAAGGAGTTTGATTGTCTGTGTAGCAATAGAGCTACGCTTCATAAGGAAGTTTGTAAGTAATAATGTTTCAAACTTTTTCCTTAAACTATATACATGTGATTTCAGTTTCTGAAAATGTATTTTAACTAAACCTATCTGCATTGTAGCTTGATAGGTAATGACCAAGACCACAAATTCATGTAAGAGGAAAAGTTTGATTTACAATTGTGTAATAAGTGTTGCATGCATTATTACTTATATGCAGACAACATTATTCTCAGAGAGAGTTTGTCTGTGTAGCAATAGAGCTACGCTTCAGAAGGAAGTTTGTAAGTAATAATGTTTCAAACTTTTCCTTAATGTGTGTGTGAAGATCATATATTGAAATAAGAGGAAAGTTTGATCTGACATTATTATTCTCAGGAGTTTGATTGTCTGTAGCAATAGAGCTAAGCTTTCCTCAAACTTAAATATTATCATAATCTTTACCGAGACATCTTCGTAGAATTTATATTATGTTTGCGCAAACTTGAAGGATGTGCGGTTCACTCAAGACTGGTTTGAAGATCGTGCGCGGTTCAATCATGACTGGTGTGAAGATCGTGCGCGGTTCAATCATGACTGGTGAAGATCGTGTCAGGTGCGCTATAAATATGGTTGAAGATCGTGGAGAAGATGTGCGTCTACGATGTTTGAAGATTGTTGTAATCAAGACTTGAGATGATTATGAAACTAATTGTTTGTATAATTATGAAACTAAATGTTTGCATGATAAAGCTAAGAGCAGTCCGAACATATTTTAATGTAATGTTTCAATGGTATATGATAAAATTGGAATTTAATAACATTTATGCTGTTGTGTTTTTATTTTTATAATATATGGTAAACATAGCGAATACTTAGATCACATATTAGATTAAGTAAACCAGTAACTAAGTAATATATATATATATATATATATATATATATATATATATATATATATATATAATACCATTAAGATGAATATATCTGTCAAGTATTAATACTATTAGTAACCGAGTAGGAAATATTTATCGTCGTGACAAATTATCGAATATAACTACTAGTAACCGAGTAGGAAATATTCGTTTGGATCTATTAACTTTGGTTTGTCTATTGACTCGTGGGTTGTGTAAAGGGCAACCAAGTGCGTGACCTGCAACACTTCCAGCACGAGTCTATCAAAAATTACCTCTAGCCTACTGACAACTGAGAGGGCGTATCGGATTAACGCTTAGTTTGAATGTGAATGGTTGACAAATTATAATGTGTAAGGAGCTTCATTCAAGTAATTTGGAGTAGGAATGGTGTTCCTGAAAATGTAGTTTTAATAACTGAATGTTTACGTGCTTTTGAAATTTATGATTATAAAAATAGTATCGTAAGCATATTTAAGATGTTTATTTTACATTCTTATATTTAATTCAATTGAAGATTCTTTAGTTAACATCTTTTGTTAAATTGACGTGCAACGTTATTCCGCGAGTAGTTGTGACGACATCTTGTGAATTACTTGACCTTAATTGATCAATTAGACATTTGCGCCACCTAGCGTATATAATGGTGTATTGACGTAAGTGACTACGTCACTAGAGATTATAAGTACTTAGTTACTGGTTTGTACTTGGTTGCCATCTACACACAACTCATGAGCCGATAAATAATCAAAAGTAATTTAAGTCATTCGACTCTTATCTTCCCTTAAATTATATTGTGATTACTGATTATAGTACGATTGATATAGGTCTTGTTATCTGCAATTCCAAAATGAAATCTAATCGTGAACTTAAATTTGCTAAATTAAGTACTGAGGCGATAACTCCAACAAGAGGTTCAAAAAAAGCAGCTGGATTTGATTTATACAGCGCTTATGATTACGTTATAGCTCCAAAAGCAAAAGTATTAGTTAAAACTGATATTCAAATTGCACTTCCTGAAGGATGCTATGGCCGTATTGCTCCACGATCAAGCCTTACATACAACCATTTTATTGATGTCGGTGCCGGAGTAATTGATCCGGATTACCGTGGGAATGTATGCGTTATCTTGTTTAATTTTGGTGAAGTTGAGTTTAAAATTGCAAAAGGTGATAGAATAGCTCAGTTGATTTTAGAGAGAATTTTTATTGCTGATTTGATTGAAGAAGTATCATTAGATCAAACTGAGAGAGGAATAGCTGGCTTTGGTTCAACTGGAAAGTAAAGATAACCTTTGATTCATTTGTAAATGACCTAAAGATGTAAAGATGTAATGATTTTAGAGAGAATTTTTATTGCTGATTTGATTGAAGAAGTATCATTAGATCAAACTGAGAGAGGAATAGCAGGCTTTGGTTCAACTGGAAAGTAAAGATAACCTTTGATTCATTTGTAAATGATCTAAAGATGTAAAGATGTAAAGATGTAAAGATAAATAAAAATTTTCATATGACTTTAATTCTAGTGTTCTTTATTTATCAATTGCATAACCTTTTAACTCATTTGTACGAGTATGTGGTGAGATAGACATACCTTGAAAACTATTAAACTTTCATTTATATAGAATCTCTTTTAAAACAGTTTGTGGCATAGGAAGTGAGTGGAGTTTAGAATGTTCCGCTCACGAGAAGTAAAAAATTAAAGTCCAGCTCGCATCTTCGACGCAAAAGTCAGGTCTTGCCCGGCTCACCAGCTCCAAATCAACCAAATATAATCAAGTCTCTTTTATAGCAGTTAGTAGTAAATGTTTTGCTGGTGAGCCGGGCAAGACCTGACTTTTGCGTCGAAGAGGCGAGCTGGACTTTAATTTTTACTACTGAGATTGATAATGGGTACTTCATTTTATACCAGTATCCTAGTACGGTAAAACAGTTAGTGGTTACCATATATATATATTACCATTTAGATGTCAGGGGCGGATCCAGAGGCGGGGGGGGGGGGGGGGGCCCAGGGGGCCCGGACCCCCTCCTTTTGGTGGACCCCCAAACTAAGCAAAGAGGGGAAAATGTTGCACTTGTGTGTCCAAATGCATGCATTTTAGTACTTAGCCTATTACGCTGATCCCCTCCTTTTGGGAATCCTGGATCTGCCTATGGATGTTGTAGACTTAAACTATTATCAAACTGTAACAGTGGTAAAAGTGTTACTCGTGAATATATATATGCTATGTGAGTCACGTGTAGAGCTCCTGGACCATGCTAGTGGAGAGGTCACTTGATTGATTCTTTCTGAGCCTCTGTGGTTATGAGATGACATACTCCTATTGGAAACAAAGTGAAAACGGAAGTGGTACGACCGGGATATGCACACGTTATCACTTCTGACACAGTTTTATACATAGGGAATCTAGATACAGTATTACTTCCCAGTTGAATAGGACTACTTTAGGCCTAAGAAATTTCTGTGTTCAGGTAATCCGACCTACCCTAGACCTTTGACCCTGCCCGAACCTTATGTCAAAAATTATTGATATTCACCAAATGGGATCATTAGGATATGAAATGGCATATATTCGATCAGGATATGTATTTTGGATGCTAGATATTGTTGAAGACTATGTGAACATAACAATTCATTTTTCGCCTTATGCTAAAAATAGAATAATAAAAGGCATATCAGTGTAGTTATGTACTGACGCGGGTGGCCAGTCCATGTTTGGGCAGCATAACGTGAGCTTAGAAGCGCACGTGTAAGCCAATGTTTCACTTTGACAGTAGTGAAATGAGGGAGGAGTTAAGGTGTGACGTACCACCATATAATAATGTGTTCCGCTCTTAGCTAGCCAGAGTAGCTGCAAGCACTGTGTGAGTAAACATCCTGTGAAGGTTGGACCTTTAATCTGCAGTTTAGGTTCTGGAGAGAGGCATATAGAAATTGTGTTAGAGTGCGGAGCGTTGACTGAATGTGTTTGAGGGAACTCTAACCTCGGGACTGATCATGGTCAATCGAGTTCTTGTCACGGAACGACTAGACATTGGATAATAAACAACAAATCCTTTCACAACGAGTGTTCACGTCTTACATGATGAGGGAACTATAATTATGTATTGGACGATCGCAGTCGACGAGGAGGGAGACTGCTAATGGAGCTAGTGATTATCTATACAACGAAATAACACAAACACGCATTAACTTTAAATGGATAATAAAACCTCTATAGTTCAGTTAGGTTGATGATATAACCGCCTAATACTTAATGGTCGAAGCCTAGATGGCACGTGAAGGATATGACATGATACAGGGGGTTTCCCCCCATTACTGATGATTCATGAGTATCATTCAAAATCGACAACTGAATTGACGTTGTGATGACTATGGCCCTAGACCCCTACATTTGACACGGCGACATGGCCATTTCCTAAAATCGACATGTGACATAAGATGGCCTTAGAAGCGACATGAAACATTAGAAGTTAAGCGACAAGGGACATAATGATTTCTTAAATGCGACATGCGACATGGGGACCCCCCATCAAGAGCCCCATGACTCAGATCAGACACGGATCCCCCCTTACAAATGCTTTAAGTGAGCGATGGGGAGCGCACGTCCCCACGCCCCTCTCTAAGTCCGCCACTGGCTATTAAAGGGAGCCAAAACCAATATAATTGCCAACATTTTCAAAACTTAGATAAGTACAGAAATATGTTAGATAAGTTTAATTAAAGTCAGTGGTAAAGTATTAGCCAGGAAACTAGCTCAAACCAAAGTAGGATTCCATGAGCAGAGATGCCACTCCCCAACCATCAAAATGTAGGAAATATGTAAATGTTTGAATTTGCAGAAGTTAATGGCTTATAACAACATTATATAATAATTATCTGAACAAATACAATCTCAAGTTTCCTACTTTTGTGTAGGAACTGTAAATATGGCTATGCTGTTTTCCTAATCAGAGTAGTCCACTATTTTGCAATTAGGGGTATACTAGAGACTTAGTTTTCTGTATCCCTGGTGCCGGAAGGCTGAACTAATTCCTACTTTTCTAGTAGGAAGATCATATTATACTGTGTACAAGAGAGTTCCTACAAAAAGTAGGAAATGGAGGAATACCATTCTAATCCATTCCAAATCAAATCTTAAGCTTATAATAGACTAAAGCAATAGGGCAATGAGTATTTAATAGAAAAATATAGGGATTTTAACAATTTTTCCTTTTTTTGAAAAAGTAGGAAATCCTACAAAAGTAGGAAAAATGGCATCTCTGCATGAGAGATGGTAATATTTCCATTTGTTTGTAAACAAACCCTATTTTTGCAGATCCACATTAATTCATTTGAGCAAGGAAAACACATTTTTAATGATTTCCTACCATATTTTATGGTTTAGATTTTAACATGGACCAGGAATAGGCTCAAGGAGTAGATTTCCATGATTATTTGTGTTTGGAAAATTTGGTTGAATTTATTCGTTTTGGCTCCCTTTAAAGGTAATATGAATCTACTTTCAATCGAGTAACCCTGCTTAAAAACAGTTCTACTTGTAAAACGGTCCAATAGCACGTTTATTTTACTTTGGGGTGTAGGTGGGGGGTCCCGATGTCGCATTTATGAAATAGTCATGTCACCTGTCACTATATATATTATTTTGAACTTCCATGTCGATTTAAAGAAACTTCCATGTTGCATGTCGAATCTAAGAAAAAGTCGATGTCATAATATGTTCTTTTGTTTTTGCCTCATGTCACTAAGCCCCATGTCACATGTCGAATTTAAGCCATATCACCCTGTCGATTTCAGGGGTCCACACGCATTTCTTAAATTTGACCATATTCGGGTACTATAATGATCCCTTAAATCGATACGACGATATATATAGCTTTTCCTAAAGTTGATGCGGCGACACGCACCATATATTATTATAGCAAAAGAGAAATAGGCGAAACAAGTGAGATCATCTTTTCTTAAATTTGACATGTGACAAATTTGAGATGGAAATAATAAGTGACAAACACATGCCACATAGGATATTTATAAAAATCAGGGTACCAAAGCAAATTCCATTTTCAAATTCCCTGTTTCCCTTAGATTTCCCTGTCCTGTGGCAATTTTGTGTATGTCATATCCAGCAAGTTGTTCAATTTTAATAAACAAAAAAGAGTTGAATCCCTAATATCTTGAGAATCAGGAGTTTCAGAACCTGGCCAAATGAAATTTCCTGTTTTCCTTGTGTTTTGGCAAAATTTGCAAATTCCCTGTGTTTTCCCTGTCAGGGAATTTTCTTTGCCATTTTCCTTTTTCACTGCGCTGTTGGTACCCTGAAAAATGGACACTCCCTACTTGGCTGTCCCCAGTTTCGAATCCGTCATCTGATAACAGAGATTAATACTGTTTCACCCACTCACTAGCCATAATATTATAATGCATGTGATGAGTTGTTTGTCCTTTTCCCCACATAAATACAATACAAGGTCAGACCACCGGGAGAACCAGGATGTTATCTATGGTGACCGAATATGTGTAAAGTAAGACATATCCTGGGCCACTCTATCGAAAAGAAAAAGGAAGAAAAAAAAAAAGAAAGAAAATATATAATAGATTTTAGATGGTATATTCTGGTTCTAAATGTCCATCAATATGATAAAAAACTAATAATTATCACCCCCTATACCCTGGACTTCGTGAAACATCTTTACTGTTAGATGCCCTAAAAAACTGTTTCAATTTGAAGCCACCAGGGGGCGCCACCTTAATGAAAATGATGTATACAAGTGATAATATCAGAAAATATCTCGCATAATTAAAAGTTTGTAAATCTTTAAAACGTAGAAAAGTGGCATCTCTGGGAAGTACAAAGGGAAGTAAAGTCATCTAAGTATTATTCTCTTGCTTATCATGTTCTTTACAGCGGGTACTTCTATTCGCGCTTATGAGTTATCAATGAGAAAATGGGAATGATTTTAGCCAATGTAAAATGACCAATGGAAGAAATTCCACAAAAATATCTGATCCTTTATATTCTTAGAATATTAATATCCAAAACATGTTTAAAAGATTGCTCATCTGATTTGGAAATAAGTTCTGTTTAATCAATTTCTTGACACACTATTGATATTGATGAGCAATGTATAGTGGATATTTCGAGTGTACATTCTATGGCAGACATTGATTTAATAAAACACAAAACAGCTTCTTTTATTTATTTTAAATCATATCATTAAATAAACTATGTGATATAAGGTAAATGTTGGCACATTAAAAGCCATATGACAATGATAAGATTGCACAGACCCGTGAACACATAAATGGGACTCTATATAGGAACTATAGATATACATCAATATATCTTAATTATTATTAGGAACTCCAGTGGTCCGTAGCATAATGAAAATAGAGAGGGTTTCATTAAAAATTTCAAGTCTCGCTGTTGTGTCAAAATCTGGCATCAATTTTCATCCACTAATAATAATTTTTCGGGGCTGAAAATTTCAGCATCTTTAGACCCAAGTGTGCGTCTTTCAAAACCATTTACAGAATTAAAATCGGCCCAATAGAATGGCCACAATTTAACAGTGGGACCGATCGCAACAGCGATGTCCTTGTGGAACGATGTCTTTGTTGTGAGGGTTTGGTTATGTGATGGAGCACAGGGCTTCTCATTGAGATTTGTTTGTTTGTTGTGGTAGTTTAATGTCCGGTCCACCACACAAGGTTCTTTCTAGACTGCACAAGGTAATGCTTTTCTGCTTACAGGTGATCGTATCTATGATATAGTTTAGGACAAACCTGCCATCGGGTGCAATAACCTCCTCGTTTTGAAGAGTGGCAAGGAGCATTTCATGTGCGATGTCCCATAGAAAGGACACCATACAACCAGCCTTTGATGACCCTGTCGTGAGCACAGGGTGAAGAAGAGGAAGTAGAAGACTAAGACTATGATAGCCGAGTGTGGAAGGTTTGTCCGCTAAAGGTGAGATTTCGTTGAGAGGCCAGCTCTGCAACAGTCTCAGCAAACGGTCGAAGGTAGGAAGGGGCCTCGCCAGTCTGAAATATAATAATGCAAACTATTTAAGGAAAAGAATAGCATAAGTGAAGGGAAAATACTTCAGACCTGTGATTTCCCTGTGTTTTGTAAGTTATCTGCTAATGGATAAAATTGATTTCTGTAAATCTACATCTGTGATCAGGGTGAATTTACTAATTATATTTTCAAATTCTCAGTTTTCCCCTGAGATCTCATTGTCCAGTGCCAAATTTTCGCTGTTTTATTTCCATCTGAAAGTGTTGCGTGCACACAAAAATTGAGAAACCTAGTAAAACATGGTTCACTGTGATTTCCCAGTGTTTTTGTCAAATTTCCTAAGTCTCTGTGTTTTCCTTGAGAAGGATGAAGTGACTATTTGTAGCAGCGTGACCCACTGCCCCTTCATAGTGCTGCCTCACTGAGATAAGTCATAGGCCCACATGATATGCCACCCAGTCACATTATACTGACACCATGCCAACCAGTTTTATGTTTCGTGGTCAGAAAAACACCTGAAAACTTACGTCACTGCATGATAGCATACCTCTGTCAAAATAAAACTTCTATAAAAGAGAGCCAAAACAAACAAATTCAATAAAATCTTCCAAGCTCAAATAATTATGGAAATCCATTCCTTGAGCCTACTTCTGGCCCATGTTTTAATCTAAATCATAAAATATGGTAGAAAATCATGGTTTCCTTCCTCAGCTCCATTAATGTGGATATGCAAAAATGATCTGCAAAAAAAAAAAAATGTTTACAAACAAATGGAAATATTACCATCTCTCAAGAATTCTACTTCAGTTTGAGCTAGGTTTCACAGCAAATACTTTACCACTGACTTTAACTAGACTCATCTATCATATAATCTATACTTAACTGAGTTTTGAAAATCTCAATTATATTGGTTTTGGGTCCCTTTAAAAAAACAGAAAAAAACAAACTCATTCTCACCTTAACAATGATCAGATTGAGGTACATTCCCTGAGGTAGAAGTCCATGAGATATTCTCAGCACTGAGTCCTGTAACTTTACAGTCCATGAGTTTCCTCGCGGGTCACTCTCAAAGTGCACCAGGATGACCCCTGAGGTCATGGAGGAGTGGCTCCCCCTGTTGAGGGCCCCGACCACTACATCCAGTGACGCGGGGTCCAGGGGCGGGCTGAGGGTGTGGACGCAGGCGATGTACTGGGTCCCCGGGTCTCCCGCCTGGTCCATGCTGGAGGCCGTACTAACCTGCAGGGCAAACACTTGTTCATTATTATTACAGAGATGCCACTAATGAAAAAGTAGGAAGTACTTCTGCAACAAAGAATAACAATAACCGTAAGGAATAGATTCCTGACTATAAATGTGAATTCAAACAGCTTGAAAGTACAACAAAAATATACAAGGTCCCAGGTGGATCTTATAAATTGACGTACGGTTAAAAAACCAAGAAACTCCGGGCTATTATTTTGTACATGTATTTATGATATCAAACAGATTGATCAAATATCAAGACATAGGAAAAAGAATTATTGGGCAAACAAGAAACATAAAGATCTACGTTTGTTTATTCGTACAAATCTGACATTATCCATTTTCATTTTTTTATAGGGGGAGGGGTCACACACACACCCTAGACGACTGACTCTAGATCCACCCCTGTATGTCGAACATTTTCAAGTGAAAAGTGACAAGTCCTACCTGAAGGCAGTGAGCCTCCATGGCTTTGGTGAGTGCGTTTAGAACTTCACGGTTGAACATCGGTTCCGTTACAATAACTTTGTTGTATTGTTCTGAAAGTCAACCGTCCACATAAGATACATGTAAGCTGGTAATATCAAACAATTAACTCAGAACCAAAATACTATTTTTAGAAATTCCTTCCATAAACCTAATATATATGGCATTCATGTGTTTTGTGGTATTAAATCAAACAATAAGCAACTTATAGACTATAGACCTTGTGCAGATGTGGTCATGTGATCACTTTTTGGTGCCCACCATGTAGTGGTCATGACAAAATGGGTCTAAAATATGTCTGAAATTCTAAATGATAATAAGTTTATCAAGATTCGGTTAGAATTTGTCTAAGTGAATGTGGCGTAGATCTTTGATCTGTGTGCTTGAGAGTTGTAAATGATAATTATTATAAACTATTTTGTCATCTTCACAACGTCTATAAACATTGCTGAGGAGCAAAGATTTACGAACCGACACGAACTGTCAAACTGATTTTGACACAATATTTTGTTTAATGGATTAAAATATGATCACACAAAACAGGCGAGCAGATCATTTTCATTATGTTTAGGAAATATATATCTTAGATCATTTTAACCTACCTTTGATCATTCCCTCAGCAGCATAGATGTCCCGTTTGTGCGTAACCTGAACAAAACATACAAATTATCAAGGTATCATCGATTAACATGTATATTGCCTTTCCATTTAGAAATCTTCTCTTTTTTCAAAACAATAGATAAAGTTCTATGATAAATTCATAATTTGATTTAATTAGAATATTCAACAACAACTTATCTGAGACAGTTTGTTACCAACGACCATTTAGCAAGTAATGATTCAGGGTTGCCACTGACCAGAGACGTCAAAATTCCCTGACATTTCCCTGACTTTTCCCTGACAATTTCCAATTTTTCCCTGACTAATTAGATAAGAAATTCACTTGATCAAACAGCCTTGAACATTCCCTAGAACAGCCTTGTCCTCCAATTAAAGCTCAAACTTTCGAAACACAGTACCTTCATTTTTTCTTGGCAACTCCTGTAGCCAATGCAATATTGCTGGATCACAGCAACACACCATAAAATCACAACATGCATTTCAAGGGGCCACACTTTACAAAATAATATATGCCAAACTAGACTCTTGTGACCTGATGCACAACTTCTAATTGTTTTTTTAAATTGGGGGTTATGACATGTATGAAAATTCCATTTTTCCCTGACCAGGTTCAGTTTTCCCTGACCTTTTTCAAAATTTCACTTTTTCCTGACCAATTCCAAAATTCCCTGACATTTCCCTGAATATGAAAAAAAGACTTTTCCCTGACTTTTTCCCTGATCAGTGGCAATCCTGTGATTGCTCATTAATTTGTTACATTTTGGTGTGATTCTCACAAATAGTGGCGTTCCTATGAGAATCCGTGCACACCGTTACAAAATTTGTAATGGTGTGCACGGATTCTCACAGTTAAATATTTAATAATTAACCTGCATTGCATTGTAACGGTTTGCACAAACCTTCATAGCGGCGAGACCGTGAATGACGTCAAAACAATGCATAGGCGATGGTCGATTTACATATCTTAGTATATCTATAATATCATTGGTCCTACCTTCCACAGGTCTGGGCCCCTTCCACTAACCACGCGGTCGGCGATGGTCGGACTTACATATCTTAGTCTATCTATAATATTGTTGGTCTCACCTTCCACAGATCAGATCCCCCTTCCACTAGTCGCATGGTCGGCGATAGTTGGATCTACATATCTTAGTCTATCTATGATATTGTTGGTCTCACCTTCCAAAGGTCTGGGCCCCCTCCCACTAACCGCATGGTCGGCGATGGTTGGATCTACATATCTTAGTCTATCTATGATATTGTTGGTCTCACCTGCCAAAGGTCTGGGCCCCCTTCCACTAACCGCATGGTCGGCGATGGTAAGACCTACATATCTTAGTATATCTATAATATTGTTGGTCCTACCTTTCACAGGTCTGGGCCCCCTTCCACTAACCGCATGGTTGGTGATGGTCAGACCTACATATCTTAGTCTATCTATAATATTGTTGGTCTCACCTTCCACAGGTCGGGGCCCCCTTCCACTAACCGCACGGTGGCCCCGCCGTACTTCTGAGCGAGGTGCAGGCATTCTGTCCCAAACTCAAAGTCGTGGTCCGTACACTGGGATTCATGGAAAATATAAAACATTTGAGTATCTTTATGATTTTCTAGTGTTATGTAACTTCAAACTATAAGACACTATTAATCTAAATGTAGTGACTGAACATTAGCCAAGAAATCCTGGTGATAGAAATTACACCATCATATATATACAATTTTGTGAGTTAAGAAGAGCCACCCATTGTATTTTGATTGGCACTCTTGGAAGACCATGACCAGTCCCGAAAGTATTGCTTAGAAATAAATATACTTCCACTTGTAATCGTTTACAAATAAAATTGCCGAAAAATATTGTGAATATTAACCGTTTTTGGGACCTTTACTTTCATGCCATGGTAATAATATATGAGCTGGAGATTCTTAAAACACCTAAGACAATTAAACAAAATACAGATGACTTATATATTTTCGGGAAAATATCATTCATTTCGAGGTAAAATATGTAGCAGGCATGTTTTTACCTTTTTGTATGCCTTACAGATGATATCGTGCTGAAAAGCCTGTGGCATTTCGCTGGCCCGGAACTTTGCACGGTCCAGCGACTCTTCGAGAAGCCCCTCACTGCTGGTCCTGATAACGGTGGAGACGAGTGGACGGATGGCACCCGCAGCCTGCAAGATGATGATGATGTGTTGGAGTTTAAGGTCTACTTTGCAATATTTCAGCTATATCAAGACCACCCAGTGGGGGTCTGGATAAGAATAGGCCCGCAGTAGCCCCTGCTGATCATTATAAGGCAACAATAGGGGGGACCCAGCACTGACCAAGTGGTTCTTTTGGTCCAATTCCCGGTTAGTGCTTGGATCACTAAGGGATAAGGTACAGCAAAAATGATTTCCAGGCTTTGATCCCCTGCTGTTTGCCCGCCCTGTCACCTTAATCTCATATATTCAATCACCAAAGACAGAATTCGTCCCAACTGGTTTTTGCCTTGAAAATGACCCTGGCTGTCAATACGGCGTAACACACCCAACACTCACTCACTCACTTGCTATATCAAGACAGTTTGTGAGTAGTATAAAGTACTGGTGATTGAATCTATGGGGCTGGAAACAACAGCAAGGTGAGGTGGGCTAACAGGCAGCACCAGGGAAAACCCGGACCGACCACATTCAATGCCAGCACGCTAACCCCTGGACCCCTCCCCTGCGCAGCCTGCAGAAAGCAATAAGGATTAACCAAGGGTGGATCAGGGGGGTGTCAAGGGAGTCCTGACCCTACCCCATTCCCTTTCGGTGGAGAAGGCATGCACATAAATGCGCGATGTTTCAGTATTTAGCCTATATAGAGCCCCCTCCCTCCTTTTCGGAATCCTGTATCTGCCCTTGTTCAACTAATTACTATAGATTAATTCGGGGAATGAACTGCATATTAGCACCCATATTTTCCCTTTAGGCCCTTATTATGCCATATTAGGCCCTTTTCCATTAACAGATAACGTTACTAATGAGTCAAACATAATGAATCAGTGTCTATATTAGCTATCTTTAATAGATTAAGTACTAGAAAAGTACAATCAGATGGAATCTGGTTGAATTGAATAATAATATTACCGGGTATACTTTCTGTTATTGCAAAGTTTTTTTTTTTTTATTTAGAAGTCATTCTTACACCATATTGCTTTGCTGCCTTGGCGACTCTCTCCAAGATGTCGACCCCCACAAATGGTCTGACCGCGTCATGGATGAGTAGGATGTCGGGCGCCAAGCCCACTGAAATTATACAAACAATTCATTTAAGCTTTCAACATGTTAGCGCATAAAAATGCATCAATGTGATTGACTCATCATTAATCACCATCAAGCATTTTCAAATATTATTATAAAATTATCAAAATTTCTAGCATTGTCAGAGTTAATAGGATTACAAACTATCCTTAACCTAGAACCAAAATGTGAAAACAAACTAAAAGACCAAGCTATAGAATGTATTTGTATGTATGTATCAGATTTTGCTGGATATGCCCAGTTCTGCAATGACATGAATGTATGCTCTACATTAGTCAACAAAAATATTCGTATGCATATCCTAAACCATATCTTTGAGTACTTTATCAACTTAAATCCAGACTATGAAATTTTTTGAAATATCTTTTTGGAATATGCATGTACGATTTTTTTTCCAGAAATACAAGGTATTTAATAATCACTCTCACTCAGTGACGCAATTAGAAGGGGCACCTGAGGCGCGCGCCTACCCTAATTTCTGACAAATTTCGATTATTTAATCTACAATTCTAGCCCAGGGCGGGGGCGCCTCACACTTTTATATGGGGCTATATAAGGGCGCCCCCCACTTTTTAAAATCTCTGGATCCGTACCTGTCACTAATTCATGCTAAACTAAAGAATGATTGTGTGAAGTCAACATGCCAGAGGCTCTTACTCTTCTGTACAGCCTGGATTCCGCTGTAGATCGAGCGGTGTCGGGTGGACTTTCCCTCGGCCAAAGACACCCGGGTGTGGTTGTAAGTTTTGAGTATCTCCTCCACCTCTGGCCGACGATCTGGGGACACAACCAGAACGATGTGCTCGATCCACTGGACTCTGAAATGAAATGACGGTTATGTAAGACATGACCATTAAAGACATGAGCCCGTGAATCAAATATTATTTTTGAAAAAGGTTATCATGTTCAGGTTTCTAGGATAAAAAATATGGGGTCAGTGGGTCAGAAAATCTACTTTCCCCCCCATTTTTTGTCCTTCTTTTTTCTTCTATAAATACTACATTCAATTTTTTTTTTTTTTATGAATTTTACAATTTTTCTATTTATAACGATGATCTCGGGTACTGTTGAAAATTGTACATGTGCTTCATACAGCTTCTGCAATGTTCCCTAACATTTGTTATACATTTTTTTTGGGAGAAAGTACATGATTTGCATAGTAATTTAATTTTAATGATTTTATATCTAGCTATATCTAAATATAAAAACTCTTAATTAGAAATAAATTAGGATCAGTCGAACAGAAAACCTGAACACAACAATTTCTTTTCTTTAATCCTATGGCCTAGCCCTCATCCAGGGCCAGGGAAGAATATAGACAGAAAAAAAAGAGGGAGGGGTGGGGATGGGGTCCAGAGGATGGCAGTGGCGGATCCAGCTTTTCGAAAAGGTGGGGGCGCGCTAATACAAAAAAAAAAAAAAAAAAAAGGGGGGGGGGGGGGTGCGCCCTGATTTCCAGAATTTTACATTAAAAGAAAGCTAAATTTGCCAGAAAAAAAAGGGGGGGGGCGCTTCCGTGCCCCCCTCTAAGCTAGAATTTTATAATAATTAAGGGCCTACTTTGGGGGAAAAAAAAAAGAAAGAAAGAAAAAAATTAAGGAAAAAAAAAGAAAGAAAAAAGAACTAGGGGTCCCTCGGGGGTGGGGGGTTAGTTCAACCAGTCCGTGCTCACCTCTCAAACGCCTCCAGTGTGTAGCTGACCAGGGGCCGGCCGACGACGGTACAGAACTGTTTGGGGGTCGGGGTGCCGAACCGCTCCCCACTCCCTCCCGCCGGGAGAACCGCACAGGCCGAGAAAACTACGTCCTCCATGGCTGAACACCGCCTCTAACACTCAAAAGGAGGAGTATTTAGGAACATGGGTGTCATTTTCTGAGTTTATACCGCTGTTTGTTCACTGTGCTCCAAGAAAGTTTCCGATCTTTGTTGTGGCCGGAAATGGGTCGCCGGTACGGCTGCAAATTTTACTCTTTCGAGTTGTGGTTACAACGGTTAAATCTGAGTGACAGCGGACTAAAATTTACCCGTTAACCCGTAAAAGTAAGACGATGACGTTTTTCACTTCAAACACAATCATGGGTAGGTACCGTTGTCATACTGTATGCCTTTCATAGTAGCCCATATTTCGTAATGGGTGTGATAGATCTTTTCCACATTAGTCCTAAGTTTACTCATAGATGGCAGCACTAAATCTGAGTAAAGAAAACGACAACGCCATCTATCGGATTATGAATGGAACCGTCAGTGAGGCTGACGGCCAACAGTTGAAATAAAATTATAATTATATATATTTTTTCAATTTCTTTATTTAAGAATCAATCCTTAGGGGTAACTCCCCTGGTCTTCCAGATCAAATATACAACAGTGGTGAAAATCTAGTAGGCCTACATACCCGGTACATAATTACCTGGTAGATCATTCCTTCAAGGCCTCATTGAAAGACTTGAACATTCTAATGATTTGTAGATCTCATTTAAATTCGAATCTGTTATTACAATTCTGTAATTCATAAAAAAGGCAAAATTTAATTTTAGTCCCCAAAAGTCAAAGAATAATTTTGTTCAATTTTAAAGGTGAAGCGCAAAGGAGAAAACGAAATTGCCAAATAGGCACAATTGTAAACCTCTTAGACCTATTTGATACATATTTATGATATATATCAAAATTTTTTGCAGATATACTTTAATAAATACATATTCAGTACAATACAAAAAATTAAATTGCCTTTGCGGTTCTCCTTTACGAATAGAGTAGAGGAGTGAGTTTTCGCACACTAAACACAGGAAATCAGATGATAGTCTAGTCGGATTTCTTGAAAAGAGGCCTCTAAAACAATTCAGGCGGCATTTTTGAGTAAAAGTTGGGAACAAGGCTATTTTAGACAATTTGGACCTGCTGAATCTGAATATGCTTGTTCCCAAGCTGGATTTTGCATTTTCACCCTGTTTCCATGGTTACCGTGGAATTTTTACGAATTATAAGGGTAAATCACTTAATTGTTAATAACTTGAAAAGTTTTCATCGTATCGGTACCAAATTTTTAGCGAACATGCACATGTGTGGTGGCCTTATTTTAATTTTGAAATTTTGACCTTGACCCAAGGTCAAGGTCACTGTTTGGAAGGTCAAATATGGAAATTTGACTAAAATGAGTCAGAGTACCACAATTAAGCCTTAGTTACAGATATATATTCTAACTTCATATATTATTTCATGATGTAAAAAACTTCTGTAGGCCTATAGGTTACATTTCAAAATGGATGCAATAATTTTAATGACATTGTTACCATGGTAACCAGGACAAAAACCTGAAATAGTGAGGTTTTCAGCAGGACCGTGGAATTTAAAAAAATTATAAGGGTGAATCACTGAATTGTTAATAACTTGAAAAGTTTTCATCGTATCAGTACCAAATTTTTATCAAACGTGCACATGAGTGGAAGATTTATATTGATTTCGAAATTTTGACCTTGACCCTAGGTCAAGGTCACTGTTTGGAAGGCCAAATATGGAAATTTGACTAAAATGAGTCAGAGTACCCAAATAAAGCCCTAGTTACAGGTACATATTCTTAATTAATCTATTATTCCTAGATGGTAAAAACTTGTGTAGGCCTATAGCTTACATTTCAAAATGGTTTCAATAACTTTAATGACATTGTTACCATGGTAACCAGGACAAAAATCTGAAATAGTGAGGTTTTCAAGAGGACCATGGAATTTATACAAATTATAAGGGTAAATCACTTAATTGTTGATAACTTGAAAAGTTTTCATCACATCAGTACCAAATGTTGATCAACCATGCGCATGAGTGGTGGACATATTCTGATTATGAAATTTTGACCTTGACCCAAGGTCAAGGTCACTGTTTTGAAGGTCAAATATAGAAAATTAGCTCAAATGAGATAGAGCACCTCAATAAAGCCCAAGTTAAAGATGCATTTTCTTAATTCATATAACATTCTAAGATGTAAAGAACTTGTGTAAGCATATAGCTTGCATTTCAAAATTGTTGCAAGAATTTTAATGACATTGTTACCATGGTAACCAGGACAGAAACCTAGAATAATATTTAACACGATATCTGTTCTGACAAATGGATCTGTGTATTTGTTGGATAGCCCATAGTTGTAAACATTTCCTGAGTATAAGTCCAAAAGAAATACAGTCTTTTTAGGTTGGACCAGCATATTATATTTGTATTTGTCACATTTGCTCATTTTGGAATTTTAAGCCTGTTGCTATGGCAACAGAAACTCTTGTCATATTTTTCAGTATAAATGATAGACTGGACCCTTTAGACCCCACTGATTACGAGAGTGAATTGCTGGATTTCCCCAGGTTTTCCCAGGATTTTCCCCAAAAATCCCTTAAAAATGTTTAAATTGAGAACTTTCAAAGGTTTACGCATCCTTAAATATTAGAATTATATTCATCTAGTTTAAAGTATTAAGTAGAGAATTGAATCAGCTTTAAAATGATATATTTGCCATTTCTGTACGTTGATAACTATTTGGAGTTTTCTCTTTTGGAAAATTAAGGAAAAATTAAGGAAAAATATCCATTTTTCCGGGCGGCTACAGCCGGATCGGGGAATACACCCTCGGGCGGCCATGGCCAGATTGGGGTCTAAAGGGATAACTTTGGAAGTACTCCTCACAGACTTTTGAAATTGTGTGACATCAAAGATCCCTTCTAGACCAAAACCCTGAGCTAGTTCAAAGACTTTCAGCTAAAGGTCAAGGTCATTCAATAGAGGTCAACTTTATAGTGAAGTTTGGAATGTACTGACAAATAGTCAAATTCTGACAATTTCTAGCCTAAAATTGCAAATATGTTAAGGTGAAATGATCAGAGAAAGTAGATTAATGGCTCTTATGTTGCTCACTTCTTCCAATCGAACATTGTATTTTCCTAGTTTAATTTCCACTTTGTTACTATACTAATTTACTCCTTAAAATCGTTATGAATATAACATTGATTAATCATCTGGCTCTGACCTGCATGAGTCGAACATTAAGGGCTGTACATCTTCATCTAGATTTTTGATATTTGCATCTAAGGTTCTCACATTTTCATTTGAATGAGCCACTTGGAATGGGGTCAAGTGACATCAGGAGAAGCTCTAGTCCTGATTCTTCAGGTTTTGGAAGGCTTGGTGTAGGACAAGTAGCACTTTTCCAGATAAGAGTCTGATAATGTGTCTGCATTATGTGGAAATGAAAGGTATGGTGTGATCTTGAGAACAAGAAAATAGATGAGGTATGCAGTATCAACAATCTGTCTATCTAAAATTTTAAAGTAGATACAAGAAAGCTTCCACACACCTTATCGTATGTTCTGACAGTTGTCCTGTCCCTAATCCATCAAATAGATTGTGTTCGTCTCTGAAGACTTTCCATGCTGAATGCTTTTTGTGATTGGATAACTATGAGGTGGTGTCACACATATTTATTCAGTGCATTTCAGGGTAGCAATGATGTGACACAGTCCTGTGAAATCACATGAAATGTCCTTTGGATTATATCTCCTGCAGTTTGATGTCATCCATAGTTTAGGAAAATAGGAAACTAACAACAAGAGAGCATCTGTATCCTTTGTATATACCACAACTGTCCTGTAATCACCTTTCTCAGTATGCAGTACCAGCCTGTTGTCCCCATCTTTATGGTTAGCCCCTTAAATGTGATACATCTGTTGTTTGTTTGAATAATTAAACTTAAAGTTCATTTGGAGATCCCCCTATAAGTAAAACTTCTTTATTTTCGGGAGCATTTACCAATCAACCATGAGAAAGTTAGAAAGATCAGTTTTGTTGTCACAGCATGGTAATAAATTTGACCAATTTTTTGGCAAATGAATATATTCCAGCCTTCAACCGTGTATCTGATAGGTCTGCAACTCTACATACACGGGTTGTTGTATGAATTCTTTGGGATATCTGTCAAAAAGAACATCAATTCAGATCCGAGATTTAGGACCAACTGAACAAACACATCTAGTAGATCATTTAGCGTGCTATCACCTTCAGGCTTGCCAATTCAAACAACCAATGCCTGTCCTTCAATAATGAGACAAGATGGGTTTTCATTATGATCAGTCTTTCTTAGACATTCACTGCCAATTGTCAAAAGGGTTCCCACTATCTGTGCTAGTGATAATGGTACTAGCATAAGTTCATGCTTGAGTATTGAGGATAAGTCAGGAGCATCTCCTTCTTCATAAGCAATTATGAGGTGCTGGATTGTGTTCTTATTAGTTTCCATTACTGTCTTTTTATCTTTGTCCTTGCTGCCTTTGTCAACTTCATATAGGGTCTTAAATATTGGAGCCTTGTTCTTGTGGATCCACCATAGATGGATATGGTCAGTTTCCCATGATCTTCATCATCACCCAATCTCTCATGAATAAAGACATCAAACTATTCGTGTCCATAAACCTATTCCTGTAGTAATGACGTTTGAATATTCTCACTTGCTACATCCTTTCTTGCAATGTTCGTCTGACCTGAAAAGATTGGATATGAGGGCTTCATACCTTGTTCTCCCACTTTTGCCTTCCTGTAGTGTTCTCTTTGTGAGTATTTCTGGATCTACCTTATTGAATTTATACAATGTCAATTTCAAAATTAAGTTTCTCTTTGGAAATTCTTCTATGAGCGGATAGTTGATTCATTTGAGCTAGGAAGATTACAACCCATCTGGCAAAGTTATCATATGTCATAAAGTATGCAAGCATGGCCTTAAAAGATCCAAGATGAAGCTCCCATGAACCTTCACGCTGAGCTCTGGTGAACATCAAAAGGGTAGAGATTGTTTCCATATATTGCCACCAGAGAGAGAGAGAAAACTACATAATTATGGTTCACACCTTTGTGTCACAACGCAGCCATAAATAGCTGAAACTGATCCCTTTTTGAGCAGTGATACTAGCTTTGCAATATTGCTCAACTCTGTTGTAGCAACGAGTATAGACAGAAGAGATGTGCAGCTTGCAGGCCAGTCATCATCTGAGAGCCTCCCAGCCTTATCAGGAGCTATTTATCTGTTTCAGCCTTGACCATGGCCCAGGGCCCCACCAGTGAACCTGGAGGGTTGGGTCCCTTACATGTCCAAACTTATGTTCGCTGGATTAACAAAATTTCCATATCCTCATCAGACCCCTGACCTGTATGATTGACAAAAATGGCCAGTGCACTTGATATTATCAAGTGTCTCTCTGAATATAATATCATATTCAGAAAGACTTCTATCCAATTAGGATGAATAGAGTCTGTCATATGCTTTGGTATTACATAAAATTGCATTCCTACTGCCTACATTAATTCATTCAAATTCAACGCAAGACTGGTTGGCAGGCTATGAGCATTGGCTGAATGGGCTGAGTTGATTAAAGCCTCAGGACTGAATATTGTCAACAGGAGTCTTTGCGACTGGTAATACATTCTTTCATTTGAGTGTTACTTCATCAATAATGTGGAACTACATTATTTGATGGCATTGCAGTTTTTACAGAGAAAGACAGCTGTTGAAGCTAGCTAAGACTTACTTTAATTACATGGATCATAATGCATAAACTATGCCTCTTACGATTCATCAATAAGTAATCCCCAGAGTTCAATATGAAGGGAATGGAGGTCACCTATCCCCTCATCAGGTTGGTAGAAGGTAATTTGACCCCATGTCCGACTCTAAGGGCCATCTATCCTTTGAATCCCCCCCAGGACCCCCCTAGATCTCAGATAGGTGCTAATGTTGATTGTGAATGTAGGCCTAGTGTCCCAAAAAGGGCCCCTCTAGCCACACCTTGATCTCTTCTGTCTATACTTGTTGGTTGTAGATAATGATAGAATCTCATCATGTAGATGAGTTTCTGCTACAAAGGTAAGCAAACTAGACAACAGAATAAACCACAGAGCTTGCCAGACCTACATTTACAAGTTTAAGACAAACCCCATACATAAAGAACTTTTCTTTACATAAGATGTGATGTAATTAACCTCAACAAAACATGACATTTTGCTCAATATATCATTTGATTTTCATTTCCTAAATAAATCAAATTTGAGACCTTTGTAAGACCTCTTTCAAGAAAAGTGTGACCTTTTCAAGCCCTTGAATTTGAGAAAATGAATTCAACAGCGTTAAAGACCTTTTCAGACTTGCATGGGAACCCTGTTAAAATCAACTCCTCTTTTTCTTGCCATGGCTTACTCTATAAACAATATCCTGTGCAGTAGTCGGTACTTTGCAATTGGTACCTTCTTCATTGCTATAATTTACAAGACTACCCTCTCATTATATAGAAGTTAAGAAACATATTCACACTTTCTGGCATACATTCTGGTGATCAAATACTCCAGAAGGTTGGTGGGATATGTGTGACTCAAGTGTTTACAAGACCACATATGAACCAGCTGGTTGAAAGATTATTTCACGGTGATTTTCTTTTCCCACCTGTTTTGATACCCTGCTACCCATTGTTCAAATTTGTGTACTGGGCACTGGTCAGCTGTTAGAGTTGATTTCATTGGTCAGTTGTCAGGGCTCTGTTGCATGCAGCAAGCCTCCCCTGTGTGTCAGAAGGAGCACTGAGGCTCCACACAGCTGAGAGCTGACTGATTGCCACTCTGTTGAAAATAATCAGCCCACCCTAAAGTATGATTGAAAGATCATAACTGAGGTCATGTCTTTTACAAGAACATCTTGACAAAATATGCTCCTGTTTCAGTCAGAGGTCTCTGACCTTTTTTCAAAAAGAACAAACTGCACTGCCAGACCAGAGACTGTAACTACAGGTAAGCCCCATACTCACTAGCTAGAACTTACATACTTGCTAGAATTGTCCAATCTTATGATCGCCTATCAGTATGCTGCATTGAAAAGTATATATTTAGTCTGAATCAATACAAAAGTCAGCCAATTATTAATGTTGAAATGGACAACTGTCATTGCAAAATACATTTTTGATACCGTCTATCACTTCTAAGTTGTTTGTATCCCTCAATTTCTTTCTCACATATGTTGCCTTATGATAGTTTATAATAGTCTATGACTGTTTGAGCTTCAGACGATATTAAGGTCACAAATTTAGAAGTTAAACAATAACATTTGCCAAAATAAGACTACATAGCTGACTAAAATCATTGGCAACATTCATATTTTTTGAATTTGGGGCAACATTTGAAGTCAACAAGACCCCTGACCGTTTTTCACTATTTTTCCCAACCCTACCGGGTCTTTGTTACCCAACCGACCAACCATCCCACACCATTCCCCTCACCTTTTCACCCAGAAATGGGAGACCAAGGAAATGGGGCCAAGGCTCCAGGAGAATCAGAGGATTACCAGGAAGAAGGGGAGACCTCCGACATGGACACTTCCACAGTCCCCCCACACATCGACTTCGGCGACTGGGGCACCAAAACTCCAGCACAACCACAACCAGCTCCTACCTATGTAAGTACCCCCTTCATCAACATTAAGGGGCATAAGGTCACTGAATGTCGCACATTTAGTCCCACTACTAAAAACCGAGCTGATAACATGAATGTAAGCGTAGCCCGACTCGCCGCCCCCATCACTGTCAACGGGGAGGCCGCCGGGGCAGGCTTCGACAGAGCCGGGCTGCCGGGGAGTGCTCTCCCCGTATCCCAGGCCCCCTATATCTTCAACGAGGATCTAAATTGTTCACAGATGTCTAATGGGGCAGTCGAACTGCCCACGAAGGGCAACATCGCCTCCTCGACTCGAAAGAATCGGGCAGAAACATGTAAAAATACCAAAGATTGCTTCGTCCCGTCCGCAGCGCTCCCCACTGTCAACGGGGAGCCCGCCGGGGCCGTCTTTGAGCGGACCGCACCGACGGGAGGCTCTCTCCCCGTATCCCAGGCCCCCCACATCTTCAATGAGGATCTAAATTGCTTACATATGTCTAATGGGGCAGTTGAACTGCCCAGGAAGGGCAGCATCTCCTCCTCGACTCGAAAGAATCGGGCAGAAATATGTAAAAATACCAAAGATTGCTTCCCTCCTCTCGCCGCCCTCCCCACTGTCAACGGGGAGCCCGCCGGGGCTTGCTTTGACCGGGGCGGGTCGGCGGGGAGTTCTCTCCCCTTATACCCGTCCTCCTACACTTCCAACGAAGATATAAATTGCTTACATATGTCTAATGGGGCAGTCGACCTGCCCCGGAAGGGCAGCATCTCCTCCTCGACTCAAAAGAATCGGGCAGAAATATGTAAAAATACCAAAGATCACTTCCCTCCTCTCGCCGCCCTCCCCACTGTCAACGGGGAGCCCGCCGGGGCTGGGGCTGACCGGGCCGGGTCGGCAGGGAGCTCTCTCCCCGTATCCCAGGCATCCTACATCTTCAACGAGGATCTAAATTGCCTACATATGTCTAATGGGGCAGTTGAACTGCCCCGGAAGGGCAGTATCTCCTCCTCAACTCGAAAGAACCGGGCAGAAATATGTAAAAATACCAAAGATTGCTTCCCTCCTCTCGCTGCCCTCCCCACTGTCAACGGGGTGACCGCCGGGACCGGCTTTGACAGGGCCGGGACGCCGGGGAGCTCTCTCCCCGTATCCCAGGCCCCCCACATCTTCAACGAGGATCCAAATTGCTTACATATGTCTAATGGGGCAGTCGCACCGCCCACGAAGGGCAACACCTCCTCCTCGACTCGAAAGAATCGGGCAGAAATATGTAAAAACATCAAAGATTGCTTCGTCCCGCCCGCCGCGCTCCCCACTGTCAACGGGGAACCCGCCGTGGCCGGCTCTGACCGGGCATCCCAGGCCCCTCCCCCCTCAACTCGGAAGAATCGGGCGGGTAGGTCCGGATGTATCTGCCAGCAACATGTCCACACGACCCCCACTAGGTCATCCAGGGACCTATTCGATTTTGGCTTCAAATTCATGTCCTCACCTAAATTTGGCACGGGAAACCTGTGTACGTTGCATGACAACCTTAACGATTGCCCCTGCACTGACACTAATCGTCACAAACTCCCGAGCGAACTACTCGATTTTGACTATAGCCAAAACACACAGAACACAACCGACAACAATATCAGCGCCTCAACTCCGGACCTAACGGTTGGGACGACTGAGGTATCTGATCCAGCTAACAACACGCTGGCCATTTTGGAATCACTGGAGGTTTCCAATAGCTACCCGAATCCCGCCACACCAAAGCGGGTGAGATTTGACCTAGCTCCTCGACCGAGAGCCACGTCTACTTCGCCCGCGATATTTAACTCCCCCTCTCGCGGCAATAAACGCCCGCTGGACCGAGATGCCGACCCAGACCAAGATCAGGCGGTCAAAAGAGTCAAATGCATGTCGGTTACTCCTGATGACACTAACATCACTCAAGAGACTAAAACTCCGGCACCTGCACACAATCCGCCCAACCGGTTCCGTAAGTTTACCTACACCCCTGGCACGATAAACACCGTCTCTGATTTCCATGAAACCTTTTCTCTCCCACAGAAACCACCGGAGGTGTTCGATTTCCAGAAGTCCATGACCTTGGAACAATCGAAGGACTGGTTCCGGGCCCGTACAGCGCGAGCGACAGCCGACAAACAGAAGTGCCGCTATTCGTGGTTGCATCAAGCTCTCGTCTCAGGTACCAACACCCATTGGGCGTTTGGTACTATAGACCTACCACCCTGGGCTATCGGAGACGAAAAGACAGCCTCCGACATTTTCCAAGTGAGATCGAACGCCGCCTGTGAGGTCATGGAGATCGTCCGGGAACATGTGAGACGAGACCGACTGAAGGAGGAGAAGACAAGCAAGGAGATTCTCAAACGCCTGGAAGACGAGTTCACTCCACAACAAGTTTCGGCCAGCCGAAAGGCGATCGAAACGCATACCCAACGCCAGGCGGCCCGTCTCACGCGCGGCCTGAGTGAAAGACGACAATGGCTCCTTCAAAACCAGCCAACTCTCACCGAGGCACTTACTCTCCGATTCGAGAGGAGGTCACAGAAGGCCCCACCGGTAGGAGGCGTCGACGATTCGGACACGGATGAGTCCGACGAAATGGCTGACCACCACGATCGCCCACCCCGTCGGCGACCCACGGGAGCTGGCCGCGACGGACCCTCCAACAAGGGACCTAAACGCAAACGGTCAGCGTCCAGCACGCGCGGCCCCCGAGAGAACACCCGCAGAGAACCCCCACGCCACGGCACGGAGTCCGGCAAGACCACGCGAGGAAACCGCAGAGACCACTACCGGGAGGACGAAGGACGTAACCGCGAGCACGAACGTCGCACCCGCTCCACGGACAGGAAGTCAAGGGACCACTCCCCTGACAGACACAGCCGTAGTGATAGAGCGAGAGACACCCGCCCTCGCACACGGGACCACACCCAGGCACCTGGCCATGAAAGGGACCAACGCCCTTTTCGGCCAGGTCGGCGTGGCCAACGGCCACCACGCCGAACAGCCACGGAGAGCCGACGACGTAGTCCCTCCCGCCATGAAAGATCACCCACCACCAACAGCCGAGGCAACCGCGACGACCGCCCGCGCCACGATCAACCACGCTGAAAGGGACCCCTCGGGTGGAAGAGAACGACCGCATGGATCGAGTGGAAGAGAACGCCCGTTTGACCCACGATCTACTTCTCAATAAAACGTCGGTTAACTGTTCTAAGTTGTCCATTGTCAATTCTTCCAACTATATTGGTCCCGATACCGACCAGGGCAAGAACTCCACTCCTAGAATCATTACCCTCAAGTCCGAATTCGAAAATTACGTAACCCATGAGGTCAACAAACTAACAGACCTCAACAATGTAATTAACCTTTCGGACCATCAACTATCAGATTCTGAGAAGGAGGTTCTGAACAAAGGACTGAAGTTCTGCCCTACCCCTCAAACCCCCCGTGGTAGCGACAAACGTAGAGATTTAGACAGATTTCACCGCTCACTTAGGTTACGTTGTTATTTCGAAAAAGATCAGACGGTGTCAGATAGCCCTACGGAAGAGCCTGTTACAGGCCCTTTCTCTAACACTAAGTCTCTCAAGTTGAAATCCAACAGCAAATGGGTGCCTCCGACAGGCCCCACCAGCCTAGAAACGGTCATAACGATGAATGAGCTAGCTCTACAGAACATCGATCCACCACGCCGCTGCAGAAGCAACATCACCCCTTGTCACGCTACAGCACTCAAGTCCTTGTCGAGAAACACAAACATTGTGATAAAGCCGGCAGACAAGGGCGGTGCTGTAGTTGTACAAAATCGCTCGGACTACATAACCGAAGGCGAACGCCAACTCAGTGACGCCAGGTTCTACCAGTGGCAGGATCACGACTTGACTCCTGAACACAATAGTCAGATCATCTTTCAACTGGAAAACATGCGTATACGGGGTGAGATCACACAAAAAACCAAAGATTTTTTGGTCACAGTGGAACCCCGTACGCCTGAGCTGTACCTTCTGCCGAAGGTCCACAAAAATGTAAATCCAGTTCCTGGTAGACCGATCGTGTCAGCCAACGAAAGCCCAACGGAACGGATCTCTGCCTTTGTGGACCACTTCCTGGCCCCCATTGTCAAAAAAGGACGGTCCTACTTACGTGACATCACGGACTTCCTCAACAAACTCGACGGCCTCAACGGCCTTCGAGGCGACGAAATGCTGATCACCTTGGATGTCAGCTCACTGTACACGAACATACCCAACCAAGAAGGGTGCGAGGCGGTCTTCACTGCCCTCAATGAGAATCGCACCTCAGGTGAACAACCAAGCAACTTGTCCCTGGTAGAACTACCTACAAGTGGGCGGGACAGCTATGGGCACGCGAGTCGCACCGTCATACGCGAATATATTTATGAATGTGTTCGAAAACAAGCATGTCTATTCTTACAGACTGCAGCCGCTAGCCTGGTATCGCTACATCGACGACGTCTTCTGTGTCTGGCAGCACGGTGAAACAGAACTTAACAGCTTTGTTGATCACCTCAACACCTGCCATCCGACCATCAAATTCACCGAAGAACGATCGACGAGCAGCATAAATTTCCTGGACACGACCGTCAACACCGGCAATGGCAAACTGACTACCAGCTTATATTGTAAGCCGACAGACAGAAACAACTACTTGCCTTACAATTCGGCACACCCTCACCATTGTAAGAAGGGGTTGCCCTATGGACAATTCCTCCGCATCAGACGGATCTGCAGTGCCCAGGATGACTTCTTGACACATTGCGCACGAAAGGGCGCCCTTCTTGTCCAAAAAGGGTATCCCATCGAAATGCTCTCGGAAGCCTACCTGAGGGCTGCAAGCAAAGATAGGACAGAAATACTACATCAAACCAAACTGACCCCGCAACCGGGGACAGAGTGTCCTACCTTTCTCACCACTGACTACCACCCACATGAAGACGACCTCCGCAAGCAGGTCGACAAAACCTGGGACTACCTGGACCGCGCAAGCAGTACCAGGAATGTACACACCCGGGGCTTCCGAGTGGGCTATCACAAACCGAAAAGTTTGCACAACACGTTAGTCAGAGCCAAACTTCCTGAACAGGTTACCGACAGCTCCCCTTCCAGCACCTCCCGTGACAGGAAGTGCAAAAGCAAGCACTGCCGGTACTGCCCCAAGATAAACATCTCGGGGACGATACGTTCAAACACCACCCGAAGTAAACATCGCGCACGTAAAAATGTCACTTGCAACAGCAACAACCTGGTGTACTGCATTTCTTGCAAGAAATGTGGCAAACAATATGTGGGCCAAACCAAAAACGCTCTCAAGGAACGTTTTAAGAGCCACTTTTACCAGATCAGCAAGAACCTGTCGTCCACCGAAGTCTCACGCCACTTCAACCTACACGGCCACAATGGCATCAAGGATGTAGAAATACA
Organism: Lepidonotus clava; assembly: GCA_936440205.1. NCBI lineage: Eukaryota > Metazoa > Annelida > Polychaeta > Phyllodocida > Polynoidae > Lepidonotus > Lepidonotus clava. The sequence continues at coordinate 31,616,197 of OW387150.1, forward strand.
CGCCTTGGAATTTGTCAACCGCAACGCTGGCCGTGATGGGACAACCGAGAAAAGGCTACAATTGGAATTTGACTGGATCCACGATCTGATCACACAAATACCAAAGGGCCTTAACTCCATAGACACTGGGTATCAGTCCAGTCGCTAGGTTGACAGGGTGGGGCCAAGTCCGGGGCCTTCCACGTAATAATTCCGCATATTGAATGATATGATTTCCAGTCCCCCGACCGCCCCACCTGGCAACCCCTGCGTTTTTGTCATTTTTGGGATGGAACCGACCTACTCTGCCTTACCAACCTTCACTTACGCCGCAGACGCCAGGAGAACTGACGACCGATACTTCGACTTGCGACCCGTCTCGCCCAGCCCGTAGGTATTCCTCGTCAAGTTCCCCTTCCACAAGCGGACACCGTGAGTACATTATAAGGCCTGATGAGGTATTGCACCGAAACCGTGTTACAGTCCCCTAGTGCTACCGACCCACTACTGGGTCGGTTCTCAGTGCTTGATGCCTGAAAAGGCCTCTTACACTGCCAAGTGCGATCCCCAGCGTCCTCACAAAATCCTTCCTGCACCTTTCCACCATGCCACCATGGAGGTCTAGGTCTGCAGATTGGGTCCTGACCACTGCACAGGGTTGCATACATTAGGCAGCTAGGTCACATGTCACTGTGAGCCCACCGGTTCACTGTCACGGTAGCCTTTGTACCAACAAGACCCCTGACGTCAATGTGTATGCAAAGATACCTTAAATTTAATTAGATTTAAGAGATTCAATTTCCTTTTCCTATCAGGGTAACCAGCGTGGAAATGAAAACAGAGAAAATGACTTTCCTTAGTTTTTCAATGTTACCAGTTACCAGATGATAGGCATGAATGTGAGGTATCAAATTTATTCTGTTAAACTAGAAACCACTTTCTTTGAAGGCAAAATCTGGTACAGGGAGTATGTTGAAGAGAGCTCCATTGCCCATTTTCAGATGTTTGACCTTCTTTCAGACAACCTTGACCTTGGCCTAAGGGTGTGATCATTATTTTGTCTCAAAGACCATGTAGCCTGGCAAGTTTTCCCAAAATAAAGAGCTCATATTAAAGAAACACCTACGTGCAAACCAATAGATATACAGATTCATGGGGCAAAACAGACATCTGGCTAAATCCCTCCCATTTCAGGTTTTTGTCCTTATTACCATGGTAACAGCATCAGCTAGATTCTTACAACCATTATGAAATGTATGCTATAGACCTGCACAAGTTTTCGACATTTTAGAATGCAACTAATACAAAGAAAATCCGCTGGTCCAACCTAAAAGAACAGTATTTCTTTCCAACTTATATTCAGGAAATACTTACAACTATGGGACAGGGGCCTCCCATTAAGTATGTAAGCACCAAGGGAGGAGGGGGTTCTGGGATTTGAAAAAATATGTGTACGTTCCTGTACAAATCCTGTACAATGCATATTTTGGCCCTGGTGGGTGGGGGGTCTGAAATGTGCATTGGTACTAAATGGAAGACCCCCAAGTCAACAAACATACAGATTTATTGTACAGACCTCCTCCTGAATACCTCTCTATTACAGGTTTCTGTCCTGAGGGACCTCAGTGACCTTGACATTGACACAAGGTCAAAATCTCAATCAAAATATGTCCACCACCCGTGTGCTTGTTTGATCATAATTTGGTACTGATGTGATGAAAACTTTTCAAGTTATCAACAATTGAGTGACTTACCCTTATGATTTGTATAAATCCCATGGTCCTGCTGAAAACCTCACTATTTCAGGTTTTTTTCCTGGTTACCATGGTAACAATGTCATTAAAGTTATTGAAACCATTTTGAAATGTAAGCTATAGGCCTACACAAGTTTTTACCATCTAGGAATAATAGATTAATTAAGAATATATACCTGTAACTAGGGCTTTATTGGGGTACTCGGACTCATTTTTGTCAAATTTCCATATTTGACCTTCCAAACAGTGACCTTGACCTAGGGTCAAGGTCAAAGTTCGAAATTAAAATAAATCTACCACTCATGTGCATGTTTGATGAAAGTTTGGTACTGATACGATGAAAACTTTTCAAGTTATTAACAATTCAGTGATTCACCCTTATAATTTTTTTAAATTCCACGGTCCTGCTGAAAACCTCACTATTTCAGGTTTTTGTCCTGGTTACCATGGTAACAATGTCATTAAAATTATTGCATCCATTTTGAAATGTAACCTATAGGCCTACAGAAGTTTTTTACATCTTGAAATAATATATGAAGTTAGAACTAGATCTGTAACTAAGGCTTAATTGTGGTACTCTGACTCATTTTAGTCAAATTTCCATATTTGACCTTCCAAACAGTGACCTTGACCTTTGGTCAAGGTCAAAATTTCAAAATTAAAATAAGGCCACCACACATGTGCACGTTCGACAATAATTTGGTACTGATACGATGAAAACTTTTCAAGTTATTAACAATTAAGTGATTTACCCTTATAATTCGTAAAAATTCCACGGTAACCATGGTAACAGGGTGAAAAATGCAAAATCCAGCTTGGGAACAAGCATATTCAGATTCAGCAGGTCCAAATTGTCTAAAATAGCCTTGTTCCCAACTTTTACTCAAAAATGCCGCCTAAACTTATTTTTCATAGAAATCCGACTAGACTATGATGCGGCTGTAGCCTATTTTCGCGCAGATTGTAGGTATGATGCAGCATCAGAAAATAGTTATCTTTTCAAATCCATTTTGTAAAATAACTACGGATTTCTAAATGGTTCATAAAAATGCGTATAGGCCATACGTAGTAAGAATGCCTTGTTTTCTGAAAAACCTGAAGGGTCTAGATCTAACTGAATCATTATTAAATAAAATGCACAATTTTTGTGCATTTTCAAAAATAGAGAAAAGTAGGCCTATTAGGCCTAACCCTTTCCAGACCGCCAATGCAAATTTGGTACATATAATTATGTAGGCTACCATTAATGGTTTTCTATACCCTACTTTTAATTCTGAATGAATTCTTTCACTTTTTTCTGCCTTATTGCTTACCCAGGTGACAACCAACAATACGCAACATTACATTTACCCAAATAATGATGAAATATATTTCTAATACCCCCTGATTGTGCATTGATTGTTTTTTTTTTGTTAATGACGAATTCCTAAGACAGACATTATGACTTGTAATAATCCAAGGGAATTATATCAACAGTATATTATGGAAGTTCGTATAGAAAAAATTGAAACTTTTGATGAAAAAAATATAGGAAATTTCGGAAACATAAGCGGAAAATGCGCGAAAACTAGCCACTGCCTTATTTTGTGTCATTAGTTTTCATGCAGGGGTCTTAAGGTGGCCACACACTAGGCCCTTAAGACCCGATCCGACCTGAGATCACATACGATCCAGCACACACTGATAAGATCGTCGCATAGCGTCGGGGAGCGTCGGGAAAATATTCAACTTGTCAGATATTCCCGACCGTCTGCGACCGTCGGGTCGTAGTGCGTCGTATGGTCTGTGGCCGCCTTTAGACCTAGTCGGTTTCAAGTTTATTTTGAGCGGCATCTGACCCATTACACCTAAGCGCAAAAACGTGCTACACTACTATAATTATGAGAGTAAGGACCTATCATCAACATTTTGCAGACACGTACGCTTCTCCAAATGCTGCTGATCCCACAGCTGAAACAGACTCACTTTTTGTTGTTGTAATAGATCTAATGGGACAGTTAGGGGCCTTCCATTAAGTACGTACGGACATTTTCAAAAATCTCAGACCCCCCCACCCCGCCTCAGGCAAAAATACGCATTGAATATGTACTAGCATGTACGCACATTTTCAAAAATCTCAGACCCCCCCTCCCCCCCTTTTTGCGTATGTACTAAATGGAAGGCCCCTTACGGAAATCTTGATTTTAACAGACACAGTCTGGATATTTAAAATGATATTACTGAAACACAATGATGATATTGACAGTGCATGGCCATATTGGAAAAATATAGGCCCATCCCTTTATCTCTAACAGTTATATCTTTACCAAGCCTAAAGCAAAGGCAATATAAAATAACAAACCAAAAGAAAAAAGAACATTGTTTTGGCAAATGTTTACGTTGCAGCTTTATTGTAATACTCTTCATATAAAACATATTCGGAAACATTAGGGTAGGAGAAGCTTTATATCACAACATAATGCAAACAATTTAAGCATTCAAACAATGGAATGAAGGAAAACATACTGAACCACATGAGATTATGAATATTGTGAATACATCGGAGAATACATGTTATGAATAACCGCTGTGAATATGATTGGATGAAATGTAAATTACAAGAAGACAATAGATAGAAGGGTGTGATGAACGTTAAAATGTAATATAGATAAAAGAACACAGGGCATCACCTCAGTGGTCAACGTGATGGTGGAGGATAATCCCATATTGTTTGTGTTGGGTCAGTCAGTCGTCCAGTTTTGTCAATCATTTTTCATGAAGAAATTCATAGAAACTTAAAAAATAGAAAAAAAAGAAAAAGGAGGTTTCAGGGAGGCTGGTTATACGCGCGGCCGTCGCGTACGCGGCCGTCGCGTATATAGAATTTCTTACATACGCGGACACAAAGTTGCGCATACAGATCATATATATGCAGAAATTAGAATAAAACATATAAATAAGAAAAGAAAAGGGGGGTTCGGGGGCTTAGCCCCCGATTTACTAATGATATTACATGTATGTTGAAAAAAAGAGGTACCTCCGCGTACATTATTGTACTTGTATGCACGGACTTTCCGATCCCGCGTATATAGGTCTACCAGTGTGCGCGGACCTGACATCCGCGTATACAAGTAATTGTGTCTACGCGGCCTTCTGATGCTAAGTCCGCGTGTATAATTCCACCCGGTTTCAGGGGCACAGCTACTGATGTCTAACCAATATTTACAACATAATTATAATATTCAACAGGGCCCGACGGCTCGTAGCTCCGTAGGTTGATTAGGAGTGACTATCATGATTATCTAATCGTCCTTAATCATCAACTTAATTTACCTCATGAGTTAGATTAAATATTTGGTCGCTAATCATGATTAAGGGCAGATCTGATTAAGGGCAAACCAATGAAACTGCTTGTCTCAAATGTCCTTGGGTGAGTTACGAGCCGTTTCTGTTGATGATGATTAGCACTAATCACCTAACTTAATTAAGAACGTTCGGCGTGATTAGCAATGTTACGAGCCGTCGGGCCCAGAACTCAATAATTAAATCAATATTCTTGTTTGAAAAGTATCATTGTAATTATTGTACACACTTTGACCGTCGGTGCCCACCGACTCTAATCTCTCCATGTTGTTGTTAGTTGACCAGCGAATGGCAGCCAAACACAGACGTCATGATTATAGTAAAAGGGATAAAAGTGCACAGTGAAGATAGATAATACAACCATGAAGACATAGGTCCATTGCAGTAACTGTCAATGAAAGCTTTGCTATTACTTTTATTATCATTGCTATTCTTATCGTTATCGCCATAGTTAACTTTATCATCATATCATCATGAGCCATGTTTTCGTAACTACGCAGGGTCATCAGGTGATTTTTGATTACTGTTTCATCATTAGTAATTATGTCCACAACAAAAAGTATCTACATTTAATAATTCTCCTTATGGGTATGTATATATATATTTCAATGACATTACTTTTTGTGAAATATATAGAATCTCAAAATATGAGACCTTAACAAAATTCACATCATTTGCCTAATCAGTTACGAGGTATGGCCCCTGATCATCATCTTCATTAGTACATATCCTAATTTCAAGTTGAGTTTAGGTTTTGTGTTGCAAGAAATCAATACAAACAGCAAAAATATAATTTTGTACACAACATGTGATGGTGCTTTTAGCTAGGTAACACAGACACGGGAATTATCACAATATTTTACATGTATATTGGCAAGAATGAGTTTATAATTAAGCCCGGGGGTGCGACTTGCATTTTCTATGCCTGGATGTGTGTGCTATAGGTTTCTATGATAAAACACCATTTCTTCATCTCCTGAAAAATTCAACCATCATATATAAATCAAACTTAGTTTGATATCATCTGTGGACCTGTGCCAATATATTTCAGCAAAAGAAAGTGGGTGTCACCGTGCTAATCAAAGAGCTACAACCCTCAGAAACAAAATAGTATGGTAATTCCTGTACATTCCTATGTAAACAAATTCTCTTAAAATCTCTCATTATCCCATTTTAAGTTAACATTTTTGTGAAAAAGTTGGTATTTCTTTGGAAATAAAAGATATTTTATACATAAATACAATTTCAAGCCCCTAAGATTTTCACACCAGGTGGAGCTGGTGTGGTCAGTCCCAAATCCCTTTAAGTTCATATGTTGCTTTCAAACACATAGCCTGGGTTGGAGAGACCGATGTCTAGACCACTGGTCTCTGTTGGTGCTGTGCTGCTGTCTGCGGGCAGTGCTGGGTCAGGAACGTGCACAAGGCGACTGGAATTAGGGTAAAACATGATAATAAGTATCACTGAAACATCAAATAAACATTATTTCAAAGCTGTGAGTAATTAAGAATCACAATTAACAATTATTCACAATATTTGAGATAATTCGGTTATGTATAGATATAGCTAGATTATAAGAGATCTATTATCTCTGTTAAGATGAAAGATTGTCAATGAAGTTCTTTATGTATCTAGCAGAAGGTGCAAGGCCTCCATGGCTACTCATGAAATAGTTATGCAATCTATCAAATTCAAATAATCTACAAAATCTAGTGAAATTTAGCGTTTAATACAGAGGAAACTCGTGCCTGGTGACCTCAATTGCTGTTCATTTTGAAATAATATCAGGGGCCTGTTTCACAATAAACCTTAAATTACCCTCATCGTAGTTACATGATTTTTGTTTTTGCTCACGTGAGTTTGGGTGGAATGACAGGAGTTTTAGTTGGATTTATGGGAGTTTTCGGTCAATGTTACACAAGTTTTGGGTCGATTTACACGAGTTTTGTTATGAAACAGTCATGTACGAGAGTTTCAAACTTGCATACAGTTTCCGCAAGGGTACATAAAACCTCCATAACTATGGAGGTTGTTATAAAACAGGCCATATATATATATATGTAGTCCTCAGTGGCCCGTTGCACAATAGAATTTCGTTGTGAGGATCAAGTTAAGATATCTTAGCAAAAAGTTTCGTTGTTATGATTTTACAAAAATGATAATATCACTGGTTCTAATTAATGGAATTTAATTCTGTAAATTGATGTAAAAAGGGGAAAAAATAGAGAAAATTCAGTAAAAGTTACAGCTATCTGGGGGAATTCTAAATATAGAAAGATACATAAAAGATCGTTTTTACGGAAATTTTATTTTTGATAATAATATTAATTTAGTTGTCACGAAACTCATTGTGCAACGGGCCACAGACTGTGACTGACCTGGGGAAGTTCTCGCCATCCGCAATGGTTTCTGGGAGTTGCTGGTTTCTGGTTTCTGGTAGGAGTAAGGCGAGCAGTCCGGCCAGGATGGACAGCACTCCGAAGCTGATGTTAGGGACGTGGAACCCCTGACGGGTGGTACAATGAGTAAAACATAACTATGGAATATTGCTATACATCTTTTCCATGACCCTGCGCAATGCCCTTCTCATAATACAATGTGCTGAGGATTTAGGCAAAGGTAAACTTGGTCTCTTCACTGCGTAAAGGGTTATAGAGAGGGTTATTTGGAACCGTATGCTGCAACACCACACAACACTATTAAAGAGGTAAAAGTACACTACTAAACCCGGCCCATACGGTACACAGGTTCTGCCGTAGGGGTGAGGGTGAGGTTCCTTGAACGACTTTTGCTTATAATTACCATGATTTTAACATAAAAAGGGGGATAGCGAGGTTCACCAGGTGGAACTTTTCAACAAATTCTTTGAATATTCTAGGGTTTTTACATTGAATTTTTTAAGGGAAGGTGGAACTTTTTGAAAAAATCTTTGAGAGATTTTATCGGAGTTGGGGGGTGGGGGTAGCGTCCCACGAATGAGATGAAGCTTTTGTGTAGCGATACGTGAAAATAGGATTGAAGACGATCAATAGCTGAATAGGGAACTGTGAACAAAGGGATGGATGCAGACAGATAGCTATAGGTTTTAGATTCAGGGAGACAAGCCAAAAAAGGGATGATCACCACCACATGTCATCAATACGCTGGCTGAATGGGCAACTAAAGTTAAAGGGAGGCAAAAGCAACGTTGTGGTAAAATATGAAATTTTTTTGCGAACTCAAATAACTATGAACATACATTCTAAGTGACTAACTTTAGCCATTGGTACAGTGTAAATCATGATCAGTAGCTCTAGTAGTAACTTTACTTAAATCCCATTCATTTATGCCTGAAGACAGCAATGTTTGTAAACTAACCAATTTTGGTGGGTCACCTAATTTGACTGGGGACGAATTTTAAAATATTTAGATAAAGTTTAAGTCTGTATTCATATTCTATATTTTACCACAGGCTTAGGTTATGGCCATATTGAACATATTTCAATAGATTACTGAATTTGCACAATTTTGACCCTACATCGCTTTTGGCTCCCTCTAAGAGCCAGTAGTAATAACTTTGAAGTACTTCTGAGCAGTTCAAAGTAATATATTTCGATCCGAGTTTGGATTACAAATACAATATACAAAATCGGGTGCATCAACATCGGCATAAGTAATACAGGCTTTAGAATTAAAGATTAAAGATTCCTCCTTACCAGTGCTAGGATGTAGGGGGCAATGATCCCTCCGATACGGGCACACAAGGACCCTGCACTCACCCCCACCGTCCGGACCACTGTGGGGAAGAGTTCGGCCGAGAAGACGTAGATGATGGCGAAGGAGGCGGCGATGCACATCTTCCCCAGCATGGCCAGCGCCACTCGAAGTGTATGTAAGGCTGGAAGAAGTATATTGCGTATTGGTATATATTTAAAACTGATAAGGCTAGCAGGGATTTATTCAAGGCCTATAGGATTCAGATACAGGATTTAGGAAACGGGGGGGGGGGGGGGGGGGGGGGTCCGCACATGGGTTAAGTACTAAAACAGCGTACATTCGTGCGCACGAAGGCGACATAATGATAATGGTGTAATGTGCTTGATGTTGATTAACAAGGATCTATTTTAGATATTGTCATTGTTATAAACTGAAAAATTACTTGAAATTTGTATAAATTGAGCCATATTGTAATGATTTTATGTTATCCTGTATATATTTGTCACATTTGTAGGTGTAATAACTCTGAAAACCAAGGGAAACCTTGACGATTATTACTAATAAATACCTTTAAAAAAAAGAAAATTATCTTTGGCAAGTTTAAGTCCCCACCAAAAGGGTGGGGGGGGGGGGGGGGAGGGGTTGGAGTCAGGATTCTCAGGACCCCCCTGAATCCACCCTAATTAGATGTTCATAGTTAATGATTCCACCTGTCACAATTTTATTTTGACACAAAACAAACTGCTTTCTGTCAACCCCAGAGGGGTAAGGGGTCTGTAGATTTTGCAAATGTGTGTAGGTTCCTGTACCAATCTAATGGGTACCTCCAACCAGGGTGAGGACTGGGGGAATATGAAACTTTAAAAATGCGTACATACTAAAATTAAGAATGGGAGGCCCCATTAAACAAAGAGGATCCATGGTACATAGTCCTCGCAACACGCCTCTCTTGGAATAGGTGTGGAGTAAACAGAAGACTTAATGTTTGTTGCCACTAGCTGATTTTGACCACAGGAAATAAAACCTTTTCTGAGTTACATTGACTATATATCCTACATATGATTTGAAAGAGAATTACAAACCCTTTTGAATGATGCATAATATGTCAATGATTAGCAAATATTTCCTAAGTTGATTTTTGAAATCGGGAGTAAAAAGAGCTAGTGAAAACACGGCCTTACACCCAGTAATGTCTCTTGCTGCTACAGTAAGAAATAAATCCCTCAACTTTTGTTGATAAAACACCCGGTACCTAAGTCTCCCCAGAGTATGCAAGAACAGCTGATAGAAAAAGTAGCCAACAAAGATGAAGCTTCCACAACACCTGCATTTTCTCTGTAACATTAGGCCATATTCCACTACGTGGCACACAAAACAGCCTAAGACCGTGAGGTTTTAGGACTAAAGATCGCAAGTATGTCCATTTCAGGTAGGAAAGATCGTGATTAGGCGCTCCTAATAGTTACGGACATGTTGGTAGCAATCGGTAGGATTGGTCCCAACCTTCCAATTTTTGGGATCCAAAAGATCACCAGTGATTGTGGGTGTATTCCATATGCCAATCTTAGGCAGTGTTGACCAGCACTCCCGACCTCAGGCAGATATGCCTTCAAGCGACAGAAAAAGGAGAAAAATAGCAGGATCATGAGCCAAACACTGTGTTGTTAAATACTTACCCCCAGTGTGGTTTGGTACAGCTACAATCAGTAGTAGAAAGATGCCCCCAGCCACCATAGTCCCTGCCACACTCCTCTTCCTGCCCAGGTACCGGAGACCGATCTGACAGAAGACGTAGGCCGGGATCTCCACCAGCGCCGAGAACACAAAGTTCACATAGTCGTTACCCCCCAGGCGACCTGTGTTCAGCGATAACCCATAGTAAACTAAACTGTTCACAAACCTGGAAAATAAGGAAGGTAATATTGTGAGTTCATATAATTGTGCCTTGCTGTTTCTGGGCTAGGACAAAACAGGGGGTTATTTATGTAAGGGTAATGAATTTGTTTATTGAACCTGAGGTTGGTAGTTATTGATAAGCCAATGTTAAACTAAGAAAATCTGTGATATAAACAGTTTTTTTTAAAATATTGATAACAAATAACTTAATTTAATTAATAAAATGATAAGCAAATCTGTATTAAACATTGATGTCCTTGAACTAGAAGACGGATACCTGTATTTTTCATATAATAATGATAAATTGATCGACAAGAAAATTAATATGAATGGAAACCAAAATAAAGGGGTACACTAAATTGAAATATAGTTACAAACTGAGCGAAATAGTACAACGATAATTTGTCTGCCTTAATCAAAGCAGATCTAGAAAGATCAATTTGATAATCCAATAATTATTACAACACCCTTAGGAGATTCTACTGAAGTTAAGGCTAGCTTTCCACATGTGTGAATACTTCACCACTGGCTTGATTTAGACTCATTGAATGTAACTTTTTTGAAATGTATTGTAGGAAGATCATGCTTTAGAATGCCATGACACTACTTTAGATATTCTAACTTCTGTAACAACCTACAACAAATGCTATCTTCTTACTTACCAATTGAAACATAAGTTTAGGGTCCGCCACCTTAATCGGGGAAAGCGGAACAGATCCCATATGTAGGCTCGTGCGCCAACCTATACAGCAATAAAGAAAAACGAAATCAAAACCAAAACCAATATACCAACTTGAATATGTTGATCCTCGAATTATTCTTTCTGATTATTCGTAGGGACAGAAAAGCAATTCAATGTTTTACAGACACTTTACCTATTGCGAGAATTGATTCATTCAAGATAGCTTGTGAAGTTAGGTAGAAAAATCAACCTTTCATATATATCGATTCGGAGCAATTTCGCAATGTAATGCTCTATCAATATCTGTACAATGGAGACAGTGGGATAATGAAATGATATTGGATGAACTGAAAAACATTAAATGTATATCGTATGTCACTAACTGACAGGGAAGGGTCAGTTTAAGTTCAATTACAAAATATTATTTCATAATGATATGAATGACAATAACAAATTAAAGAAAAATTACTTTCTCTCGTCTCTCACCTTTATCTCAACATCGATTTTGTCAGGAAGCTCAACCTTATTAACTTTGGCCATCTTTCTTACTATAACATCGGCTCGTTCGTGTTTGTTTCTAGAGTACAGCCAACGAGGGGACTCTGGAAGGATACTGAAACAGAGGGAATTAGCTAATTATTTCATTAAAACATAATTCTGAAGTTATCATTGTTCCTTGCAATACATATTTATTTGATTTTATGTCTTATGATTTTCCTGAAAAGAATTACAATAATGTCATTGTTAAAATCTATTTATAATTGAGAATAATATAAACATGAATCCCTGTATCCCAGATAACCAATCGATGGAGTGGACTATTGGGTCGTTTCTGCCACACACAAAGCCTCCTTAGAATGCATATGCTTTTCATGAACTGCAAGCTATACAATATATACATAGCAGCTCTGCCATCAAATAGCTGTTTTTAGATTGAACACTGATCCAGTAGAACAGCTATAATCTCTAGTTAAAAAAACATTAAAGTCATTGTTAAGTTGACGTCACTGTTGGGCCATTTTCTATAAGACAAACCATTGGTTTAAAGTGTTTTTATCTGTGATGAAAATCACACCATAGATATTAACTGTGCCATTATTTAGCCATTTACAGAGTTCAAATTTATCAAACAGAACAGAAAATTCCTTTTTGGAAAACGACATTGTTATTAAGTTATTGTTGTATACAAATATTTGAAGTGACCTTAAAATTATTGCTCTTAAGCTTTTCTGACCAAGTCGGCTGACAAATCGGTGCTTAAGTCGGCCAGTTATGCCAAGATAGTTTTGCACCAAATCAAATCACCAGTCAGTGTGTTATATTAAAATGTACATGTTATATATGAACCATTGCTAAAATCGTCCATTTGTTCAGGTAAAATCAGCTGATTTTAGCGCCGATCAGTCAGCCGACTTTGTCAGAATTACCTAGTGGGTATGTGCTTTATGATTGGTCTTTAAGCAACATGCCACTGGCCATCTTATTTTTCATTAAAAAAATAAATTAGAATAACGTTACCAAATAAACTCACAATATGATTGGTGCGAAGAGGAGCTGGGGGACGGATATTGCTAGAGCCAGGTGCCTCCAGTCCCTGAAGCCATAGGCCGCCCCCGCCACCACCAGGTTACCGACCACCCAGAAGTACTCGATGACTATACCGGCGAAGGCCCGCCACGAGGGGCCCACCATCTCCACCCACACACACCCACACCCACACACCCACACCCACACCCACACCCACACCCACCCACCCACACCCACACCCACCCACCCACACCCACCCACCCACACACACACACACACACACACACACACACACACACACACACACACACACAAAGGGTAGGCCGACTTTGTCAGAATTACCTAGTGGGTATGGGGCTTTATGATTGGTCTTTCTGCAATGGGCCACTGGCCATCTTATTTTCCATTTAAAAATAATAAATAACAAAAACACTTCAGCAAACAAACTCACAAAATGATTGGTGCGAAGAGGAGCTGTGGGACGGATATTGCTAGAGCCAGGTGCCTCCAGTCCCTGAAGCCATAGGCCGCCCCCGCCACCACCAGGTTACCGACCACCCAGAAGTACTCGATGACTATACCGGCGAAGGCCCGCCACGAGGGGCCCACCATCTCCACGGCTGGACAAGGGAGAAAGGACAGAAAAACAGTTAGAAACGATTATGAACAACTTGAACTATAGATAGTTAATTATCCATTATAATTTTTAGGTGTACGTAATTAGTTGTAGTTAATTATGGATAATAGCTAGCTCCTAACGCAGTCTCCTTCGACTGCTGTCGTCCAATACATAATCACAGTTCCAACATCATGTAAGACGTAACACTTGCGTGAAAGGATGTTCTTTATTGATATTCTCCTGTGTATTGTCGTTCCATGACAAGATCTCAATTGACAATGATCAGCTCCAAGGAAGGAATCCCCTCAAACACACTCAGTTAATGCTCTCGCCTTTCCTACACAGTCTTTCTGCTTCTATTCCAATCCAGGACTCAGCTTCTAAGACTCAACCTTTCCAGGATGGTTACTCACACAACGTTCATCTAACTCTGACTGAGCTTGAACGGCTTGCGCTCCTTTAGTATGATACGTCACACAAAGGCTCCTCCTTTAACCCCCTAACTTTGACAGGGAGTTATGGCTAAAGCATGCACTGTTCTTAACCTAACGCTGTAAAGCCTACACAAACTGGAGTGTATTTCGAAGATTTCTAATAACTGAGGTTTCGGACCACCTGCAAGTACTTAACACAGCCTTGTTGCAAAATGCCGTTCTGTGACCATACTTTTGAGTTAAGTCTGTTTCTTACTAAAATGGCATGTAGACGTTATAATATTTATGGTTAGGTTGGGACCTCACAACACCAGAAAGTTTTCATAGTTTTATTATTTTCAGTGATGCGAAGACCCTACCAATACAGAGTGTTATAATGATATTCTGTTTTGGTTGAAGAACATAAGCAGAATAAAATGTTATTAAAGAATAAAGAATGTTACAATGCAATCCAAAACAGGACAAAATATAAGATTACTGCAACGTTTTAATGGCATCACCCTTGGCTGGGTATAATGAAACTGGCAAAAGTCAGGTTAGATTTACCTACCACCTTCACACATAATGACCAGGGTCTTAAGGCTTCTAGACACTAGGAACGTGAGATTTGAGAATTCTTGATGATCAAGGGTTCTTGAACATAGGAGAGTTGACTCATAGAATTCTGGGCGATCATCAGGGTCCTGACAACACAGATCTAGAATTAAGTACTGTCCAAGCCAAGGATGTGACGTTATCATAACATTGCAGCAATGTTCTGTTTGGTTCTGTATTGTTCTTGTTACATTCTTTTGATGACTCCCAATTACATCACTGCAACCTACAGCTGTGATGTTGTACTGTAACATTATTACAACATTCTGGTTACATTCTTTAAACCAAACAGAACGTTCTTTTAATGTTCTGTTATGGTTTGGTCTTAACCTCACCAAAATATAACATTACAATAACATTCTGATTCGGTGAGGTTTCAAAATAAAAAAAAAAGTGTTTCCTTGAGCTCCAAAATCAATGCACTTCTACTGTCAGTACTGTAAATTTACTCAAATACAGCAACTTTGTAATTTTACAGTACTTTTTCATACAAGTTTATTCTCCACCAGGTGGGGCAAATGCTTATCATCAGTAAAACGTTGGCAGTTTTTATCTTAAAACTATATTTCAAAATGAATTATCTATAGACAATTAGAATTAGATATGATAAAGAGATACAAATACTAATCTAGTATATCACATAATAGATATCCCTACTCTGTCTTAATAATTACAAGATACAAAGATAATTGTCTGATTGAGACACCTTTTTGGTAGCAAATTGCCTTCATAGGTCTGTGTTGGATTGACAGTTCTTCATAGTAACACCATTCCATGCATGTATTTGCTAATACTCTTAGCATAAATACATCCCTCATCCTAAACACATTGGTTTGAGGTTGGAATTAAGCATTTGTCCAACATTAAGTTGGATTTTAGAAAGGAAATTGATAAAGATAAAGTGGTAAAATGTTTGTTTTAGCATACTGTAAAAATACAGCGAGTACTCTAAATTTACAGCAAAAATTGCTGGAACCTTTGCTGCCAGCAACTTTTGCTGTAAATTTACAGCACTTTGTCTGCTGTAAATTTACAGCATATTTTGCTGTAGGCAATCAACAGTACATTATACTGTAAATTTACAGTACAATGAGTGCTGTAAATTTACAGCAAAAGTTGCTGGAACCTTTGCTGCCATCAACATTTGCTGTAAATTTACAGTAGTTATTTCTTACAGTGTATCTGATTACTTTTAGTCAATAAAATCTTATATAATGATTATACTTTAGCATTGCTAAATGGTAATAAAAATACTTTAACTGACCTGAGACAAATCCAGTGGTGAAGAGGCCCATGGACACTCCGGCGTTCAGAAAACGTAGAGTGACGAAGACGGCGTAGTTTGGGGAGAAGGATAAGGAGACGGAGAACACAGCCATGAGGATAAAACATGGGATGATAGCCACCCGACGACCAAACCTGTAAAAGGAAATATCTCAATTCATAACAAGCTCAAATGTATTTTCCAAGTACCACAATTATACTTAGAGGAGATATAATAACACTACGAATGGTTTTTACTTGAAAGCATAATCTTTACCCTTAAAAGGAAACAAAAACAACTTATGCTAAAAATCATCTATAATTTGGACATATTGTACTGCTTTTTGTCATAATATTATTCTATATAGTAAGAGTTGAATAAACAGATTGAAAAGAAGGCTTCTACAAGATGGTCCTATAGGCCTTTTTCATTAAGAGTATTGCGCCCCCTGGTGAAATAAATGGTAACAATGGTTTAGGTCATTACTCATAGTTAACCTATATGCTTCACTTCATATAGGTTAACTATGGGAAATGACCTAAACCATTGTTTCATTTATTTCACCAGGGGGCGCCACACTCTAATGAAAAAGGTCTTTTGTGTATTTATCAAGATTTCAACCAGATTTCCATGTGTAAATGATCTACATATGACACTATTTCGCAATAAACTTCAATCTGTATGTAAACTGGGATGGGCTTATCTCCAGAAGACCTACCAGTCGGAGATTGCTCCAAAGAAGACGACCCCGACGAGCAGCCCGGCCATGTAGACGGAGGAGGCGGTGGGCACAAGGGCACTCCTCTCACACACCAGGTCCCACTGCAAGCAGGGGGGATAGACATAATGTTACATATCAATGCCCGGCCATATAGACAGAGGAGGAGGGAATAGACATAATGTTACATATCAATGCCCGGCCATATAGACAGAGGACACAGTGGGCACCAGGGCACTCCTCTCACACACCAGGTCCCACTGCAAGCAGGGGGGGATAGACATAATGTTACATATCAACACCCGGCCATATAGAAGCAGGGGGGGGGGGTATAGACATAATGTTACATATCAATGCCCGGCCATATAGACGGAGGAGGTGGTGGGCACCAGGGCACTCCTCTCACACACCAGGTCCCACTACAAGCAGGGGGAAAAGACATAATGTTACATATCAACCCCCAGTCAATATAGACGGAGGAGGCGGCAAGCAGGGGGGATAGACATAATGTTACATATCAACCCCCGGTCATATAGACGGAGGAGGCGGTGGACACCAGGGCACTCCTCTCACACACCAGGCCCCACTGCAAGCAGGGGGGATAGACATAATGTTACGTATCAACGCCCGGCCATGTAGACGGAGGAGGCGGTGGACACCAGGGCACTCCTCTCACACACCAGGTCCCACTGCAAGCAGGGGGTGATAGACATAATGTTACATATCAACGCCCGGCCATATAGACGGAGGAGGTGGCAAGCAGGGGGGATAGACATAATGTTACATATCAACACCCGGCCATATAGAAGCAGGGGGGGATAGACATAATGTTACATATCAATGCCCGGCCATGTAGACGGAGGAGGCAGTGGGCACCACGGACCCTATCACACACAAGGTCCAACTGCAAGCAGGGGGGGATAGACATAATGTTCCATATCAACGCCCGACCATATAGACGGAGGAGGCGGTAGGTACCAGGGCACTCCTCTCACACACCAGGTCCCACTGCAAGCAGGGGGGGATAGACATAATGTTACGTATCAACGCCCAGCCATGTAGACGGAGGAGGCGTTGCACACCAGGGCACTCCTCTCACACACCAGGTCCCACTGCAAGCAGGGAGGGATAGACATAATGTTACATATCAACGCCCGGCCATGTAGACGGAGAAGACGGCATTTTATTGAAAATTGTTACCTTTCAAAATTTGAAATACCTAGATTGTGTATTGACCTATAACGAACTCACGAAAAAATGATCAAGAATCATCAGTCTCTATGACTTCATAAAAACGAATTTTAGGCACTGCATGTGCATAGATACTTTTGCTATTTTCGCTTGAAGGTGTATATGTACATCTTCACTGTAGCATATGAAATATAATTGTCTTTGGGGCCTTCCACGTACAAATCCATTGAGTATTTTATCCAAAGGAGGCAAGGCGAGGGGCAGTCTGAGTGCATACATACTAATAGAAGGCCCTTATTCATACACATACCTCCGTGACGATGGTCGATGAGTAGGTGGAGTTGTCGTAGGCCCATCCCCTTTGACAGTTGACTTTCTCCAAGTGGTCGGTGGACGTATTCAGTGCCTCCAGTGCCCTGCTTCTGGTCCAATCTAAGTGTGATTAAGTGGTTTGAGGTTAATCCTGCTGTATTAAGTCTATTGACCTTACATAATTATCCCTTTATGTTTTGTAATAAACTTAATCTAAGCATAATATTATTACCAATAGATGCAGCACTTTACCAACCAAACTGTACAAATAAATACAATACTTTGACCACCAAACAGGTCGAAACATTTTATGAACAGATTTTCTCATGATGATGTAAAACAATATAGTAATGAAGGAAGAACGGGATATAGAAAAGAATGAGGGAACAATGATATAAGATACGGGAGGAAAGTTTAATGAAGGATGAAGGGAATGAAGGAAGGGAAAAAAGGAATGCATGGATAGATGAATAAGGAAATCCACCAATTAACTCTATGGCTAAGATGGGAAGAACAACTTTGCAGGGCTGGATCGGGGGGGGGGGGGGTAAAGGTACAATTTTCTGGTGGAGGCCTGGGGCCGAGAATTTTACGTTTAAGAAATCAATATTTGGCCAAAAATAGACCCCCCTCTAAATCCGCCACTGACAAGAGCTGAATTGTTATATGAATTGTCTTGCAATGATATAAACAATCAACTCACCTGTATAATTCCTGTCAAACTGTGTACACTTCTCATGGCTGGGCTGGCCCTCCTCGTCCTGGGCCTTGGGAATGGTCAGGTCCAGCAGCTGTCCCTGGGGTAGATGTATTACATAACAATTTTAAAATGCTCTAAAAATTATGAGGAATGTGACATCAGTCAGATTCCGCGTCTAGTTTAATATGCTTTTTGAATTTTATCTCTATCTGCATTCGTTCAAGAGTTACGGCCAGTTAAACATGGTACTCTGATTTTGCCCTGTCAAAATGTCATGTGAATTTAGGGGGCTCGCTGTGCAGCTTGGGGGCAAATTACAAAACAAAACTAAGTGTCATTTTCAAGGGAAAATAATGAAAAAGAATATTCTTGCAGGATCATCAAAATTTGATAAACCTGCTTAAAATTAAGTTATAAGCTCAAATAATATTTAATATTATTTGAGCTTATATCTTAATTTTATGAGTGAAAAACTCGGCCACAGCTTTTACCTCAATAACAGGGGGCACTTTTTGATGGGAAAACTGGTGGAATGTAAATTATACCTACCTGGGGTAGGCGGAGGTGCTGGGCGGAAGGCACACGGCACCAGTGGGGAGGGTCGGCGGCCAGGAACACGATACTCAGGTTGTTGAGGGCCGGGGGGATGGACAGGAGGCACACCAGGAGGAACATGACCTTCTGGTACCGCCCAAACTCCCCCAGGGTCTTCAGAAGGTCGTCGTAGTCCATGGTGGGACCTTGGGGGTGTGCACCGTACAGTCAAGGACTTATACACCTTTAAAGTGGCGCCGCCCTTGTGGATTAAAAACAATTTTTTAGGGTTTTCCTTTAGTTAAACTAAATGAAGTAAAGTGACCTAGTTACCAAAAGCCCCAAGGGTCAGACAAACTGGTGGATTGAAGTGAAAGAATTGGGTTATTTTTAAAGCTTGGTCCCCACATGGGCGACTAGATTCCCTTGGTCGGCAGACGACTAAGGTTGTTGGTAGCCCGACAACCAACTCCACATTCACGCCTTGATGTCTGGCGACTAGATCATTGCAGTAAATTGCGATCAAAAACATTAAGTTGCCCTAACATTTTTCAAAGAAATCCTCATAATTCTTGCAATTCTTGATCAATTTCAATAAACTTGGTATCATTCTAAAGCTAGGAACATGTTTAGTATGAATCTGGATGAAATGTGTTCCAACTGAACATTCCAAATGATTTGGAATGTTTGGAACGTCGTCAAAATTTTGCTGAAATTTTGTATTTTTCCTGACTTGCATCAACTTAATTCTAAATAGAATCTTCAATTTACATTCTATTTCAATTCTTTCATTAGGGAGTTTAGAGAATTGAATTTGAAATCTAATGGTGTGTCATTCACCTATATACAAGCATTATTCAGAAAATGAACAGAGTCAGAAGACTGAGGTGAAATCATGAAATATCCCGATTTTGCACAGATTTTTCAAATAAGTCATTTGGGTGCTGAGCAGGAATTTGATTCTATTATAGAATGTTTGCTTATTTCTTGCCTATTTTTGATTTATCTTTTTATACAATTATCTTTTATTACTATTCAATAGGTTCTCTAATAGGAAAGTATGAAATTGCAATCATAACAGTTTATGAGGGTAACATGTTCTCATAGATGATGAAAATGTCCAACTTTGCACTTGTATCTTACCAAACACAGCATAATTGACATATTTGGGTTGTTTTCAGGGGTCAACTCTAGTTATATTTTTGTAGTTTTTCATGCTTGTTGAAATAAGGTTAATATTGAGTTACATATAAAGGTCAGATGCTACATTTGCCTATATTCCATAAAAAGCTTATCAATATTAGTCCATAATTCCATCAATCAGGCTTTGAAATAGAAAATATCAGATTTCAATATGGTAATTTTCACATATAATGTGCATAATCGGTCAAGTTTTGTACATATTCCAAGGATAATTCATCAATTTAAAGGGTGGAACATGCTTTAAAACATCTGAAACCCCAAGGAAAGATCCTCACTACTTTTATCTCTCATAATATATGCCAATAATTGATGATACTTTTTCCTATCACAGTGCAAAACCTTGGAAAGCTTAATATGTCCTTTGATCACTATTTGCTGCAATGATCTGTAGCTGTGGGTTTAGGGCAAAATATTTGACTAGTTGAATATTTTTCTATACCGGCAACTAGTTAATTGTCAGGCTCATGTCCTCTAGTCACCTGGCAATTAACTACAAGAGCGTCCTAATGTGGCGATTAGCTTTTTTAGTAGCCCAGCGACTAGTTAGTCACTCGACGATGTACTAATTTCTTAAATGTCGGGCGACTAACGCTGTTGGTTGCCCAAGTGGGGATGCGGCTTTAGCCTGATATTGTTATTAAAGGATGCTGATAAAGTTGTAATAATGTAGGTCTTATACTAGATGGTATTGCAGCTTTCTAAAAAATACTTTTTCAGAACCTTAAAGGTCACCTGTAAAGGTTTTGGAAACGTCAGGGAAAGATGACCTTCCATTCCCTTTAAATAACCCCAGGGATTCAGGGACACGATGATTAAGTGTTTCACCCACTTTTTCAAGGTGTAAACTTACTTAAGCTAAGAACCCCCCCCCCCTCAGTCGGCCCCTGATATGTGTCACCACACCTTGTGCAGACGTGGTCACGTGACCAGATTTTGGTGATCACCACGTGCTCATCATGACCATGTGGCTCTGACATTAATCTAGAATTCATGAATTCTAAACAGTAAAAATTGCAAATTATGACTTCATGAGATAAACCCCACAAAAAATATATTCCAGGTATTTTTGAAGTGTCAATAATGGCAGTTTGGAAATGATCACCAAGATGGCGCCCAGTCCCTTTCTGGATGTTGTGACGTCATCTGCACAAGGTCTAATATGCTGTGGAGCATAGATCTACAATCTAACGTTAAGGTGGTATTCCACTACACGATATGGGCTGCGATATCGGCGCAATATGAAGATATCATAGACAAATATCCATATAAGTGTAATATATTGATTAAAAAATGACAATTTGGAGCATGTGACATTATATGTAACATAGAATTTTATCTGTAATACGTGCAATTGCCTTGCAACATCGTCATATCGCAGCCTATGTCGTGTAGTGCAATACCCCCTTTAATTGCAGGTACACAATCACACCTTACAGAAGTACACCCTCCCCTCCATCATAACATATCTTATTAAATGGGTACAATTAACAATAAGACGAGTACTGAATTAACACATCGACGTAAAGAATAAGCCATCCCAGTATCTGCATGTTGGGTCCCTGAAATATACAAGAGTTTTCTACATCCTCAAGTACTGTTTAAGCACAATGATTTCTTAGATTTCACCAACTGACAGATTTACAGGGTTGCCAGCTAAACAAAATTCTATATGTGAAGGCAAACTAGGGTTGAACATTATAGGCTAGGCTGACAGGCTTTAACATTGGGTCCTATGGGAAAAGGGTTATCATTTTTCAAACTGTGGGACAATCTGTCAACCCCATTGTTATAGTCAATTATGTATCATGCAACTGTCTTTGGGGAATAAATTAGCGTGCAATTTGGATGATGTTTCATGGTAAACTTTAATGTTGATGTAAACTGGGATTGGCTTATTGCCCTACTTCCTGCTGTATGATTGGAAGTACCTGCAAATATTATAATGGACGTAGCCCACCTTTAAGGGGTTCACTGATGTCTATCACTCATGGCATGGATCTGCGGATTTCCCTTGTTTCTCTGACACAATCACCCTTATAAAAGTGACATTTTATTCCGAGTACATCCACAGATGTTGTCAGATATTGTATACCAGGTGTAGATGGGAGACGTAGTTTTGTTTAGTTTGGTTCTTTTGGCGTGACCTCCTTGTAACGCTTGACCTGGTTTGTACGCTCTAGTTGGGCGTGTGTAACTGGAGCTTGTATGCATATGATCACAGTAATTCAGTTATAACAAAAGGCAAATTTAAATCTACTCATAGAATGAATAATTACCAGGATTCCAACCTCTGTACCTTAGCCATTGTCCTACCCTCTCTGAAAACATTGAACAGAAGATCTGTTTTTGCTCCAGAGGGCAATAATAATGCTTTTCTGTGATTGAGCACTACTGTGTTGTCAGGTAAAAACGTTCAACATTTTGCATATGTAAAATCTCTCTATAAATCTCACAACCCTATCTAACTGACATGCTAAGTTTATAACTGTGCCAGCAGCAACCTGTAAAACGGGACATCAACCATTCTTTAAAGTGTAAACATTATAGTTTGTTAGTCAATTACTATTCTGAAATGTCAGGGACCTATTTAGAGGGAGACGCCCCCGTTTTTTTACTCTTGCCCCTTTTTCCTCCCCTCCTTTTATCCGCTACAGCAAATCGTAACAATTAACTGAAATGCACACATTCCCTCTAACATATAAACCTGTTCAGAACGGCGGTGCCTAAATGCCCTATTACACTACACTTCATGAGCTGCTATATAACAACGTCGTAGAAAAATGACACATATTAGAGAAACAATACTTTTTTTTACTCATAGGCCCTATGCAAATCAATGTAAATTGACATTTTTAATGATTATATCAGCCCTGTATGTGATTTGTCTGTAATATGATAATATTGCACACCATACCGCAGTTGAAGTTGTGTAGTATAATAGCAGCGGCGGATACAGGATTTTTGAATTGGGGGGGGGGGGGGGTCAACATAAAGGCTAACTAGTTAAACCGAGGGTGACGACTGTCGGGCTGGTAGGAGAGTTTGAGTTACCCACAGGCTACCCGCCGCCGGGAGCGGAATCCAATGCTAAAGAACAAGGACGTAATGTATTTCTGGTAGTCTAGTGAGACCCCCGGGCAGGGAAACGAACAAGTCTAAAGCGGCCACTGTAGACAGTGGTCTGCCGTCTGGCGTTAGAATAAGGAACCAACAGTTAAGAGGACGTCTTATTCTCATAGAATTTAAAGTTGGGTAACGAAATCTGTTTGTATTTGCACAATTTAATGTATGATCAGCCAGTTTTGAATCTTCTGATGGACATTTCGTTGTGTCTTAGTTCAACACAACGTCATTCATTAAGGACTGACTCAAATAGGAACAACATGTGCTGTAAGGTTGTAACTTGATAATTGGTGGCAGAGTTGATATCTATAATTATGTGATTTACAGCTCAAAAAAATGTATGTAAATGGATGTATATGTCAAAAGGTGAAGGAGATTTTTTCAGCCTCAATTGAGTAAAATGAGTGAGAAAGTTTCCCTCAAAATGGATATGAAATTTGCCTCCTCACTCAATATGGATTAGGAGTTCAAAAGGACTTATACATAGTATTATAGAAAAATGCTGAAACTAAACACTTTTATATGTAAAATAGGGGAATGTATAGAACTGTGTGGGCATTAATGTGGTTTAGTGAATAATTAAATATATTTCCATTGATAAAGCAAATAGGGTTATAAATTACATTAAGACCATCTCTTCATTATGGCTAGGTTTTACAACTTGCAGCATCTTTCAGAATGGGTCTGTTTCCAAAGCCCCAACACACATGTCTGGGTATTGAGAAGGAAAGTGTCCCCCCAGGGTTTCATCCCTCTGAAAAGGGCTGTTGAACCCTTTGTTAAACATGCTTTTCTTATTCTGAACTTTGTCTTGTAAATGCTTTCTAGATTACGTTTGGTATATAAATAACGAGACTTTTTCAGTGTTGGCTTTCCCCGTATATTGTTCAATACATGTTCTTTTCTATGTAATTCAAATTCTCAATGTCCATACAGATTCATCAGGTCGTAATAGTTATAACTTTTATGCTGTTTGTATACGGATGCAACATGTGCTGGAAGTACGAAGAAGTCATGTTTCTTACAATACGGTTTACGGCAAACGAAGGACATGTACAGCGTATATGTATACAGCATCGAATGAGATGTTCGCAGAACTGATTACCATACAAGTAAGCCGAGATAGGGAAAGGTCAGGGTGATTATACATCTGGATGTCATACATCAAATACATAATGGAAAAAATGTATGAAAAACTAAGGGCATAAATGAGTAGATAAAAAGGGAATACAGAAAATACTTGGATGGATAAATACATACACCGCTGTAGGTTGAAAGATGAACCATTAATACATGAATGAATAAAAGAATACATACGTGGATAACATTATGAATAAGTAATGCATTTGAATGAATGAATGAATAGATATATAGATACATTTATGAATAAATGAATGATAATATAAGTAAATGAACAATAAATGAAAGAATAGATAAGCAGATAACTAAATACGTATTCAGTTAATTGAATAAACAAAGAAATGAATAAATGAATAAATAGAAAATGAATTAATGAATTAATAAATAAGTAAATAAATAGATAAATAGATGAAATAAAATTAATGAATAAATACATAAATAGATACATAACTAAACACATAAATGTCCCTACCAGTCGGGGTACACTTGGCCCTCCATACCCCTACCCACTATCCCTTGAGGGACCCATCCCCAGTCCCCACCAGTCGGGCTACACTTGGCCCTCCATACCCCTACTCGCTGTCCCTGGAGGGACCCATCCCCAGTCCCCAACAGTCGGGCTACACTTGGCCCTCCATACCCCTACCTGCCTTCCTGGAGGGACCCATCCCCAGTCCCCACCAGTCAGGCTACACTAGGCCCTCCATACCCCTACCTGCTGTCCCTGGAGGGACCCATCCCCAGTCCCCACCAGTCGGGCTACACTTGGCCCTCCATACCCCTACCCGCCGTTCCCAGAGAGACCCATCCCCAGTCCCCATCAGTCGGGCGACACTTGGCCCTCCATACCCCTACCCGCCGTTCCCAGAGGGACCCATCCCCAGTCCCCACCAGTCGGTCTACACTTGGCCCTCCATACCCCTACCCGCCATCCCTGGAGGGACCCATCCCCAGTCCCCACCAGTCGGGCTACACTTGGCCCTCCATACCCCTACCTGCCTTCCCTGGAGGGACCCATCCCCAGTCCCCACCAGTCGGGCTACACTTGACCCTCCATGCCCCTACCCACAGTCCCCGGAAGGACCCATCCCCAGTCCCCACCACACTTGGCCCTCTATACCCCTACCCGCCATCCCTGGAGGGACCCATCCCCAGTCCCCCCCAGATGGGCTACACTTGGCCCTCCATACCCCTACCCGCCGTCCCTGGAGGGACCCATCCCCAGTCCCCACCAGTTGGGGTACACTTGGCCCTCCATACCCCTACCCGCCATCCCCAAGGGACCCATCCCCAGTCCCCACCACTCGGGCTACACTTGGCCCTCCATACCCCTACCCGCCATCCCTGGAGGGACCCATCCCCAGTCCCCACCAGTCGGGCGACACTTTGCCCTCCTCCATACTCCTACCCCCACGTCCCTGGAGAGACCCACCCCCAGCACTTCGTCGCATAACCAAACTCTTGCAACAGCGAGAACTAAGCAAGGGTTTAGATTAGGGTCTCGCAACAGGAATATTAAGGTTTACTAAATGCAAACCCTCACTGTTACAATGGTTTAGTACACATTTTGAATACATTTAATTAATTGATAAATACATTTCTGCCACTTACCTCCTATATAATTATTTTAAAAGCTGAGTGTCACAGCTATCATTCGCTGAAAAATGAGTATTAAAGTAATCCTAAACATCTTGAAAAACAGGTGGTCAAACGCTGGCTGTTATCAGCAAAGTTGGATACACTCACTGTTCAACAAGGATGACTCTCACTGTTGGTGCAAACCCTCACAACAGTCAGACCACAGTGGTCTGTCGCGTAATCTCCTCGCTGTTGCAAGAGTTGACCACAACAGCGAGACCCATCCTAGAACTCTCGCAACAGCGACGTCTCTGTTGTAAGAGGTATGTTATGTTAAATTGTGCCACTTCTACTCATCAGGTTTGAATTCTGTAAAAAAAATCTGAAAAATATATATCCAGATCTAAGATCCCTAAGATCCCCAACTCTAAGAAATGATTATTAGTGGGTGAAATTTGCTGTTAAATTTTTGCAACAGCGAGGGTTTTCACATATAACAGTGAGACCTGCATAGAAGTCCTCGCTGTGGTCTTGCTGTTCGAGGGTTGGCTTATGCGACAGACCACTGCTGTCAGTCGCCACCAGTCGCTGGGTCCGGCGAGTACCACACTCCCCGCACGGACAGGTAGCGGGCGGACACGTCAGGCAGATGACCAGCAGCTGGAGTAGCTGGCTCGCCGGGGATCAGCTTCGGCCGCCCTGGAGGAGAGGGACGCTGGGAGAGCGTCTCACCAGTAGTAGTGTAGGCGGGGGGAGCACTGGAGGACGCTCCGACTGATAAGCTTAAGGCCCTTACCTTCACGTCAATTCACCACTACCGCCACCACCACTCATCATTAAGACCCTATACGGATGTGCTTGATTATATATATCAAAGTGTGCCGCCGACTAAGTGTACCAAGTTCAGGTAGGTTTTATTATTGTTATGTAGTTTGTAAATCTCACTTTTGACACTCTAGGATTTGGTTATTGTAATAAGGATCAAATTTGCAGGAACGAGCTTGAGGACTTACCGGACATCAACGATGGACTTAAAATGATATTTCTGTATGTTGAATTTATCTTACCTGATGATTTTTTTTCTTATGGCTCAGGAACTAAAATGGTTCCTTACCAAATGGTGAGCCCTAAAAAGGATACTTATACTAGTCTCCCGTCGTGTACATCATTGTGTTCTGAGCGCCAACAGAGCGTTTTTATTGGACTTCGTTTATTCTATCCGTACTGCTTCCGCTCATTGCGGAAAGCCATTATGCAGTTTTAGTATTAGCATAATGCGGCGTCAGATCGTGAGTGGTCAAAGAGGGATGGGTGATGTGGGATGGTTTTAGATTCAGCGGGAGAAGAAATTGAACCATGAAGGCGGAACTCTTGTTGAGTTTCGACACTGAAACGATCAGGAGTATTTAGAAAAAAATATATTACCAGTTCTTTCAACTGATAATCAGAGTAGATGCTGAAAGCTAGTTTACGTCAAGCACCAGTGAGTCAGGTTGTCATGTTCATCTTTTAAAATACTTTCGTTTATGTGTATATAACAAACGGAAAAGTAATATTTAGAAAAAAAAACAGGAATCGTCACAAACGGCCAGCAATTGCCATAGATGATTAATAAAATCATATATATATATAGTGAAATTCAGTTAATAGTTTGAAAATGTTGTAACAACGTTAGATATTGGTCAAAATCAATCACTTTTTGGATCAGAATCTAGGAAGGATGTCCCAATGCCTCTTACACCCATCTTCGTTAAAAGTAACCTCAGCAGGGTATTTGATGGCCGGCAGATGTTGTATAATCCAGGCTTCGCCTATTAGGCCTTGCGATGGGGTATAGCCATTAAATATCTTGTATACATTAATGCAGATAATTTGCAAATAAAAAAAAGGCAATTTTCACGTAAAGGGCAGTAGGGAAGGATGCTTGGATTTGTCTTATTGTTATACATGATACGAAAGGCCGAATCCTGGAGTTTGAAAGGAAGGGGCTAAGTATATAGTCATGCTAAGTAAAGGCGGTTGGGTAACGGCAAGGTACAATACTGTTGATGGTCACCTGAGGACGTTGAAAGGAGGTCATTAGAGAACTGACCCTCTTCTTACCTCATACCCTTAAGGGTATTACCCTACTCTAGGTCTGCTGGTTAAGAAAGGACCGATTTTGTGTTTGTGGACTTATTTTACACAGAATCAAATGGGTTTGATTCTAATTCCAATTGTGCTTACAAACGATAAGGTTTAATAGTTATCAGGAAAGATATTTGTTAATTCTGAATATATATATACTAGTATTCAAAGAAATTTGTCATGAAATGACAATTCTCCAAACCACGGATGGCAAATTTCTTGAGCTTTTCCTGCAGGTTAGCCTATATCAGGATGCATGCTGAGCAATATGTTGATAAATTGCAAGGCTTTCATGAATCATACCATTATTTGTAAGTTAAAATAAGGAGAAACTAACAATTGATATATTTTTATTATTTGTATCCAAATACATTTTGTTTATTTATCATAAGATTACAACACTTTGATACTTGTCATGTACATAGTCTATCTAATATAGGTAGTGTCACGTTTATATAGACCTGTACACTCTTCATAGTGTGAGCGACGGCACATACTTAGCAAGTTCACTATTGGCGGAGGAGTTGTTGCCGACATTATCCGTATTAGACAAGGCCCATTCGCCCTGGCCGACGGGTGTGTGGACGACGTGCGAACGTTGGAAACGTTGGATTGTCGTTCCCAGATCCTTTGCAAACGATAATGCAAACGACGGTTCTGCTAACGAACTGATCCAACATGTTGGATCAATTCGTTTGGAAACCAGCCGATGCTTGGTTAGAAGTACTTGAGAAAATGATCGTTTGCAATCGCAAGAGCCCCCCTCTGCCAGTGTGAATGCTACTTGCTACAATTTCACGTGCATGCGATAATTTTATCGGCCCTGAGATGGTCGTCTTATCTGTGCAATAAATTTATCGGAGCCACCTACGACAAAACGGTCGGCCACGGCGACTGGGCCTTGAGTAGTATGTGGAAATGGGAGTATAGATGGTACGATTCTTGTCGCTTACATATTTCATCTTATTCAGACGACCTCGTGTATAACCCACGTCACATAGTTGGGCACAATACCTATTGTTGGACTGTCAACTGGCCTTTATGTAACCGACCACTGAAGGCTATACGCCATATGCGGGTCTAAAAATAGAGCATCGCGCGGCGAAATTTCGCGGAAATTGCAAACGGAGCTTTGGTGGACGTTTAACATAGGATCCTATGGAGGAAAACATGTTTTTTCACTCTAACTTTTTAGATATCGCTCCAATCTTAATACAGTAAATGAGAAAAAGTTTGGAATTGATCCTATACATGCGATACAATCCTTCAAATTTTCCTCATACTTCCAGTTTTTCCACATGTGCCGAAATTCCGATTTTCCCCATAGGCGCCAGTGTTAAGTAGCCAACATACAGAGCCCAGAATTTCACAGCGCGAAAATGACGAAAATGACCGCGATACCGCTAACCCATTTAATCCGTATAGACCTTGTGCAGACATGGTCACGTGACCCGATTTTGGTGATCATCACCTGATATCTCACCCACATGGTAATTAAATACATCCATAATTCATAAATAATAATTGACCATTATGATTCTTGGACATTCCTTTAGGTGAAAGAGACAAAAATTTACATCACATATATGTTTTAGAACCATGACAAATAATGAATTTGAATTGATCACCAAGATGGCAGCCTTCCCAATTTGGGAGGTGTGACATCATGTGCACAACGTCTATATTCCACTGTATGGCATTTGCTTGCAGTACCATGAAAAGACGCAAGCAAACCGCCGCTTGCAGTCAGGAGGCGCAAAGTGGAATACAAGTACTTGCGGTACTTGCTTGTGGTACTTGTGGTAAATTATTTTTTATAGGTTTTCTATGGGTTGCTTGTGGTAGGAGATACCAACTTGTTGGTATTAAAACCACAAATTGCTTGGAGTAGCAAAAAAATGCTACCCAATCCAAATTGGAATATGGCCCTAAGGCCATATTCCAATTTGTGGTGGGGGGTCGTTTGCAGTGGGCTCATCTGCCAACACAAGGACAAGAACATGTTTGTTTCTGCCACTGCAAGTGTTCCATAGAAAAGCTATATGAATTTTCTTACAGTGGGCTACTGCAAGTGCCACCGCAAGTGAATCCCTACATTCCACCTTGCAGTGCCTGGTTTTGTTAAGCCCTAATTACACTACGTGTTGGGTAACTTTTCGCTTTGGGTTCCAGTTCCCAACATATCTGGTTCGCGTTGTGGCTATATTACACTAAGCGTTAGACCCAATGCAAAGTATATTATACTTGGTGTTTTGGGGTCTAGTTCCAAGAGTGAATGCAAATGTGAACCTTTTTTTTCTATATTACTCTATGCGTTGGGCATCGCGTTGGGTTGTGTTGGGTCGTGTTGGACAATCAAGGCATAATTACACTATGCGTCGGGTCTTCCAACAGCCGTCAGGTATATGCGTCAGGGCAAAATGGCCCAAACGCGAACCAGCCAACGTGTAGTGTAATATGGCCTTGAAGGGGGTATTCCACCATGTGATAAGGAATGCTACGACACGAGGACCGTATCGCACCATACCATTAGCTGGTATCGCAGGAGGAGGTAACTGTATGTCTAACCTTGTGTGTGTGTATCGCAGCAATGTCGTGGCCAAGTCGCAGATAAGACCTTCATCCAGGGTATTACACTACTGCGATATTATCAGGCTTTTATTTATATAGGAAACTATCTCCTCTATGACATGAGACCTACGACATGGACTGCAATTCAAGAAATTTCTATTATGCCTCTACGACATTATTAAACATGTCAAATAAATATCGTAGCTTGGGTTAAAGCCTACGACATTGTCCCCTATGACTTCACTGTGATAAAAATGATATCGCACGACTTTAATGTCGTAGGGACTGCGACTTACCCTATTACACTATGCGACATCAACAATATCATAGGGGCCTACGACATGGCTACAACATAGCTACGATATGGTCAATATCGCAGTCATATCGTAGCTCATGTCGTGTAGTGGAACACCCCCTTTAGTGGCGGGGTCAAACGCCGCTTGTTAATTGCCCACCGTGGGCAAAATCACCATGTAGTGGAATATGGCCTTTAAGCACCCAGCCCCCCCACCCCCCCCCCACCCCCCTTGAACAGGCTCATTGAGCGGTCAGCCACCCCTGGGGTCCCTGAGGCATTGACAGCAGTGTCCATTTCCTGCCCTCAGAGTTCCTGATTAAAACCTGCCCCACCTGTAACCTGAGAGGCCCCCACCCCCCTGACAGAGCTCCCACCCCCCTGACAACCACCCAGGAGAACAGACCTGATAATTGGGTAGGTCCAATGGGAGGGGTGGGGGGGCAATGACCTGAAAGAGCCCCCCGCCAAGGATATGATGTTATTGTAACTTTGCAGGAACGTTCTGGTTGGTTCTGTACTGGTTCTTGGTATGTCCCTTTAATGACTCCCAATCATGTCACTGAAATGTACTGCTGTGTCACTGCATTGATCAACTTACTTAATGTGGATTTGCAAAAATGGGGTTTATATACAAAAAATAGAAATATTACCATCTCTCATGTAATTTTAATTCAGTTTGAGCTAGTGTATCATTGGCCTTAATTAGACTCATTTAATATATTTCTATACTTATCTGAGTTTTGAAAGTTGTCAAATATATTAGGTTTGGCTCCCTTAAGGCCCCCCCCCCTCCGAACAGGCTCCTTGAGCGGTCAGCCACCCCTGGGGTCCCTCAGGCATTGACAGCAGTGTCCATTTCCTGCCCTCAGAGTTCCTGATTAAAACCTGCCCCACCTGTAACCTGAGAGGCCCCACCCCCCTGACAGAGCCCCCCCCCCCCCACTGACGGAGGCCCCACCCCCCTGACAACCACCCAGGACAAGACACCTGGCGATTGGGGAGGCCCAATGGGGGGAGGGGGGTGGGGGGTGGGGGGGACAAGGACCTGAAAGAGCCCCCCAGCCAAGGATGTGATGTTATTGTAACATTGCAGGAATGTTCTGGTTGGTTCTGTATTGGTTCTTGTTACGTCCTTTTGATGATTTCCAATTATGTCACTGCAATATACTGTGGTGATGTTGCACTGTGATGTTATCAACACATACAGGTTATGTTCTTCAACCCAAATAGTATGTTCTAATAACCTCACCAAAAATTAATGTGTCAACCTCACCATCAATGACGTGACTGTTATGTGACTGTTACGTCCCCTCTTATTAAGTAACAGATTGACCAAAGAGTTTGGTCACAGAATGGTTCTGTTATGTCGCAACTTGTCTGGGCCCTCTCTTGGGTCTTTAATCTTTTTTTCAGGACAAACGCTCTCATTGTTACTCTGATTATCTTATTTTTGAGTGAGTTTGCAATGGTTATAAGGCTTGGTATTGGGAATGGGAATGCACAACGCTTTAGGCCTATATGGGGATTTCCCCCTTTCTGAATTCCTGAATCCACCCATGAATATATAGCACAAACGACACTTGTTGGCAGACAAGTTCCCCATGTCAGCAACTTACTTAAACAGGTTTGATTATGTCAGTGCAAAGGGCGCCAACATGTTGCTTTTTTGGCCGCCAACCAAGTTCAACTCATCGGAAGGTTTGAGAAACCAGCCTTATGAGATGCATTATTCAATCAGTTATTAATGAGTGCATGACAGCTTCCTACCATGCTACATGTCTACCTACCCAGCCAAACCATGACGTTATTATAACATTGCAGCAATGTTCTGCTTTTGTTCTTGTTATGTCAATTTGATGACTCCCAATTATGTCACTGCAACATACTGTGGTGATGTTGCACTGTGATATTATCAAAACATACTGGTTATGTTCTTCGACCCGAACAGAACGTTCTAACAAGATTCTGTTATGGTTAGGCCTTAACCCCAACAAAAAATGACATTTTGATAACGTTCTGATTCAGTGAGGTTTCAACCTCACCATCAATAATGTAACTATTATATGCCATCTCACAAGACATAGTAATTTGAGATATCACTAACTTTACTTTATTATAATTAAGTTGTTTGTACCTATACGGAAGATCATTCTTATGAGTGAGTATGGTAAATAATATTAAAAAAAAAAAAATAGATTGACCAAAAGAGTACTGTTGCAGAACGGTTCTGTTACGTCGAAACTTAAAAATTATTTTTAGGAGAAACACTCATTTGTGTCTAGGAATATTTCATCTCAGGCGAGTCTGTAATTGGTATAGGGCATGGAATTGGTATTGGGATGTCGCCTAGGAGACAACAAATTCAATGTCTCTGCAGCCTAAAGCCATATACCCACTAGGATATTTTTACACAATCGGCCGACAGATTGGCACTAAAATCGGCTGATTCTAGGAATAGAATCGGCTGACTGTAGCACCAATTCAGATCAAACAAGTACATTCCAATATACTATACTCAGAGGTGACCTTCAGAATCGGCCAATTCTCCCAGTCGCCCATCTCTCGTTGCTGTTAAAATCGCCTAGTGGGTATGGGGCTTAATACATCTTAATGATTATACTCTGAACAGCTGCTGAATGCAAATGCTTTAAAATGTTAATTGGCGTAAAATGGGGGTATATCGCGCATTATATTTAATGCAGCAATAGATATGTGTTGTATTTATCAGGTAATATAGCCAGGACCCCCGATTTTATACAACCCTATGAGGCATATCTATTACTAATATCTTTTTCTTTCTCTCCTTTACAGTTATTGCTGAATTCTTATATTGCCTGTTCAAAACAGGCATAATGCGCAATCTGAGAATGGTATGAAAAGGTTAAAAGAGAAACAATTTTATACTAATATGACGTTAAAAATGAACCTCAACTTTAGGGCTGGGTTAAAGCAATTCTGTAGACTGAACATTAGAGATAAAGGGAAAGAAAGTTCATGTATTTTTGAGATAGTAAGTTGCATTATAAAAGCATCAAAAGCTGCCAGTTAATAGAACTGGATATGTTGAAATGTAAAATAATAAATCTATAAGATAAAAAAACATCACGGCAAAATAACAACCAGAAGTATATGCATATACTGTCAAACATACACACAGTAGTGTCTATTATAGTCAAAGGATGTAGCGTTCAGAGCGCAGCTGTATGGGTCCTTCCAAGTCCTACTGGGAAATGAAATCCTATAAAGATTGATAAGAAGACCATGTCTGTCGTTTTTCCTTTACCATCATCAGATTGGGTAGCTTTACTGTATAGAAAACATGCAGTAGCAGTACAATTAGAAGGTCACCAGATACACAGTGTCCTGTTTAATATTTCCTATCAATTGTCCCAGACACAAGGCTTTGTTTGCCTTTGTTCTGTCGCCCACGGGCTAATTTCTGCATTTGTCTGGAGAATAAGATCAGGGGAAATCCGAAATAAATTATGCACGCCCCCTTATAAATATTATTACAACTGACGTACTGATTACCTTTAATGATAAAGCCCAATAACACTTTTTTTCTAGCTTTAATTTGTACTGTTTCAATATATTTCTTTGTTATAATATAATTATATGTACTTGTTGTTAAAGTTGTGTTTTGAAATCTTTAAACATCCTGAAGCCTACATTCCACATGCAGATTTTAGAAATTGGCAATATGAATAAAGGTTTAGTTAAGACAGATCGCTAGACCTATTATACATCATGAGAAGGGCTTTACAATTCTCATTCGAATAGTACTTAGGATATATGGTTTCATGACATATTCTCAAAGGAAATCAAACAAATACAACATTGCCAACATAGTAACGGTAAGTATAATACATTCAACGTTTTAATGCGTTTTAGTAGAGGGAAGTTCTCATTTTAAACATGTGCCTAATGTTGCCAAAAGCCCACCCCACATAAGATATATACTAGGATTGGATAAGGGTTGGATAAAATTACTCTATATGCCATCCGTGTTTCCAAGAATTGGGGTTATTGAAATTAGCAAGAATTATGCTCTTCAATATCTTCAGGGACATCTTCAAGGACTGCTTTAACTTGTGATTTCTTAAATTTCATCAATTGACAGATTTGTAGGTTTGCCAGCCAATCAACATTTTGTATTTAAGGACAACATAGGGTTGGACATTATAGGCTCGGCTGACAGGCTTTAACATTGGTTCCTATGGGGAAATGCCAAAATATAAAGCGAAATCTTACCAAATATATGCATGTCTACTGTCACCCAAATTGCTTTGGTTAACTTTGTATTCAATAACTGTCTTCAGGGAATAAGCATGGAGGCAATTATGAAAATATTTCATAGTAAACCTTAGTGTTGGTGTAAACTGTGATGGGCTTATTGCCTAATGCAACCCAATTGGCCAATTTTCACGTAACAATAACATTATTTTAGGGAAGGTTTAGACTTACTGAAAAAGAACGTTATAATAACATTCGATTTTGGTAAAGTTGAGACCAAACAAATAAAGAATGTTATAATAACGTTATTGTAACATGAAATAATGTTACAAGATATAATGTCACAACAATGTCACAACAACGTTTTAGTGTGACGTCGCAACGTAGGTTCTAAACGTAACAAGAACCAGACCAGGTCTAAGCAGAATGTTATCATAACGTTATCATAACGTCATATTCTTGCTTGGGAAAGGCTTGGCGAGCAGCTCGTGGGGACTGTCCACCTGTATGAGTGGCTCGGTTTTCTGCAGGTAGCCACCACCCGATCCCACTGCTGTACACGTAGGATACTCACAGGTGTAGACTTGCTCAAGCCCTGTGGCCCGTTGCACAATTGCCGCATCGCATAACCAAACACTTGCAACAGGGAGGGATTAAAAATGGTTTAGTTTTTCTCTCCCTGCTTTTTATTATCCTTGTTTCCCTCATGTGCCAATCGTCCCGGTTGCGATGGTTTTGCACACACTTTGAAGTTAATTTAATTGATTGATAAATATATTTCCGCCACTTACCTCTGATATATTTTATAAGATGAGGGGCCCTGCTATCATTTGCTGAAAACAGAATTTCAATATTCACACCCCAAAATATGTCCCCCCGGGACATGAAAAAAGGAGTGGTCAAACCATCCTTGTAAGGATGAAAGGTGGATTCACTCCCTGTTGAATAGGGAGGGATCTTTTAAAGTGTGCCAATCCTTGCTACAGCGAGACCCCTTATGCGACGGGCCAAATGCCGTTTTTACTGTTATGAAAACTTTAAAATAACTTTAAGATCATAGTTATATCACCCTAATATCTCTGGTTCTACTGGATGAAATTAAATTCTGTTAATTGACATATTGATGGAAAAAAATCAGTGAACATTACAGCTCACTGATGGCATTCTAAATATTTTTTGTAAATTTCAAAACTACCCTTGTTACAAAAAAATAAACAAAGAAAGGTTCGCTGTTTTTGTTATTTTTATTGTTACAATCCATATTGTGCAATGGGCCACTGATTATTATAACTATTATTCATTATTCTTTAGCTCTAAGGATATTAGATGTATGGGAGGGTTTCAAATCACCAAAATCATAGGTGTTTTCTTACATTTTCAATCATAAATGTTTTTCACATTTTCCTCATTCATAACCATACAAAAGATGAAGCCAACAACAGAAAGACAGGGTCGCTAGTCTGAAATGTTATGATATGTATTGAAATCAAAATACCTTATATCAATTGGAAAAGCCAATCTCTAAGTTAGGACATGTCAACTCTCCTGTGCTGCATCACATAATGGGTTTCGCAACAGCGAGGGTTGTCCATCCCACTCTCGCAACAAGGATGTCCCTGTTGCGATGGGTCCCCCTGTTGATTTGCGGCTGTTCTACTGAACCGATTTTAGTCCCGTAAACAGTTTTGAAAACTAGACATTTAGATCTAAAACCCCTAAGAATTATTAGAAATGTGTGAAAATTGATGGTGAATTTCGTGTATAACAGGGAGACTTTGCCAAACCCCCGCTGTTTTATAGAACACCATCGCTCCTTCTGTTATGCAACGGGGCACTGATGTCACTCTCTCACTTAGTCGGGCACGGAGACAAAACAACATTTCCGCTGTGCATCTGTTATCTTGATTTGATATGATTACTTTACTATAATCTTTTATATTTTATTGTTGAAAAATGTAATATAATTGTGTATACTAACAGACTTACGAGATTACAACAGAATATGCATTTATTATCCAAATCATGAAAATAAATATGCAAAGGCAATGAGGGAAAAGTACCTGCTGTGGAAAAGTACTGTTATCCTAACTTGAATCAGCTTTCATTTAACAGAGTTTGAAAAGGTTATTGTGTGGCAATAACAATATTGTGTGGGTAATGAGAGTTCATACTTGCCAGGACATTTGATGAAATCATGGGTATTAACTCGTCTTCTTGGTGCAACCAAAAACCTGTAAAATAACCTGGATGGTGAGACCTGAAGCAGTCTCTCCGCCACACGGTGACCACTTGCCGTAAATGTCAGAGGTGTGGCCTGACACCCACAATGTTAACACCAGGACATATGTAATGACAAACAGGTACACGTCCACTTCTCAAAATGAACAAAAATGGATGTGAAGCCCGATTTGCCCTGGTCGATGATTTTATCGCCAAGATATAAGAAAAAATGATTGTATGTATTCGTAAGTATTCTCAAGCCCCATTCGCCGTGGCGTATTTTCGTGTCGCAGAAGCCAGCAAAAATTTTATCTCAAGGATTCGCAAACTGTCTCAGGTACGACAAAGTGATCTCAAGCTAAAGAAATTGATCGTATAGCATTCACACTGGACAGGAAGCACTCTTGCAATCATTTTCACAAGCAATCTCGTCATGAATTGCCCAGGATCTCTACGGAAATATTCAACATGTTGAATAATTTTGCAAGGAAGCAGGTCGTACAGGGCTACGACAATCCAACTTTTCCAACGTTCACAGATTGCAGAGCTCTACTAATACCCACATTCACCATTCATTCAGGTACAACAAAATGATCGCAAACTTGCGAAATTGATCCTAGAACATTCACACTGAGAAGTGAGGTCTATTGCGATGATTTCCATATGGAATTTCGTATTGAATCACACATGATCTCTATGAAAATATTAAACTTGTTTAATAATTTCGCAAGGAATCAGGTCGTAAAGGCTTATGATAAGCCAAAGTTTCCAACATTCGCAGATCAGAGAGCTCTACGAAAACCCATGTCCACCATGGCGAATGGGCCTTGACGGAGTGACTCATATAGCAAAATCAATTCCCATCATCTTGAATTTCAAGATAAGATAATTTTTTACCGTCAATAATTTTAATGTTGCTTACAATATGGCTAACAATAGGAGCATCAGACCATGAGTCTTAAGGGTAGCTTTGAAAAAGCCAAAAATGATTTCGTACTTGAAATTACGATCTTAGAGTTAAGATTGGTGTGAAACACACCCATACTGTATAAGTAATGCCAGCAACCAAAGAGCACGAAATATCTCCATCTCAAAGAAAAAAAACATCGTATTTGAAAAAAAAGAAAAAAATCTTTCAGATAAGACCAGTGTGAAGCATCCCCCAGTGAACCCGCAATACAAATCCACAAAGCGAAGTTGACTGACAGTAAATTTTCAATCTCCTTGATAGAATCGCCGGTTGTGCATGAGCCTAGGTATTTAACACATTGTTTGTGAGTGTGTATGTGTCTGCATGTATGTGTGTTTTCGGTATGTGCATTTGCATGTACCCAGGCAAGCAGAAACGTAATAGGAACGTTCTGCGACCATACTTTTTTGGTTAGTGTATGACCTGCCCAATTCTCATGTAACTGTGATGTTATTTTAGGTAAGGTTGAGACTTACTAAAAAAGAATGAATTGATAACATACCATTTTAGTGACTTTGAGACCTCACAAATAAAGAATGTCATAATAATGTTATTATAACATGAAAGAACGTAACAATAATGTCACAATAACATTACAGTGCAACGTCGCAATGTTTGGTTCTAAAGACATTTTTGGGTGCCATCAAAAGAATGTAACAAGAACCAAACCAGAACTAAGCAGAACTTTGCTGCAACGATATGATAACGTCACTTTTTTGCTTGGGTAATTACATACTGACATGGAAAATTTATAACAGTATGTAATACAGTGAACATTTTTTTTATTGAACGACTTCACGTATTACATGATCTTCCAGTCATTAAGTGATATAATGAGAAAACATTAAAATTATATAGATAAAGAGAGAGAGTAGATGTTGAGTGATGATGATAAGGTGAGGTGAGATGGAATTTGGCAGTAAGGATATGGGAGTATTCAGGACACTAAACAGTTAGGCGCAGCACATTAAGACCTTCTCGGACAGATAATTAAGGCACAGTAGGATATATGGTGACGTCTTATCATCCATACATGTTCGAGTGCTTTAGGGCAGCCTTAAATTTAAATTTTGTCGTGGAACGCTGTATGTCCTGGGGGACTGTATGTTCTCCATCTCACTCTTGGGAACACGCAATGACCTTCAAGACGCAAATCATCCCTTTCCTAACTAACATTTTCATTAATGATAGCAAAATTGAAATTGTGAAACTTGAGAAACTTGCTGCTAACCTTTCAAATTAAACAAGAATGTCTAATCTCTTCTGCATGTGTACAAACTAAAGACTACGTATTTCATTACATAGTCTCATGTAGCGAAGATACTAGAGACAGTTAATATAATTTGTTTCATTATACGCAGAGTCAGGTTACAATAAAAGTAAAAGGATGCAATTAATCAAGTATACCTCTCAGTATTTAAATAAATAAGCTTGAGTTTGAGACAGAATTTGCTTTTTTTTCTGTATGTTCTCCATTATAATGACAAGGTCTTCTGATAGTATACAGAAATTGGACTATATCAGATAACTACACAACGTCAAACAGTCACATAGAACAATTTGTATAACATTTAATACACACAAACATACAAACGTTGTGTTTACACTAGTATACACTATGCTCACATAGCATCCTATATCCACCTACTTTTTTCTTTGAATACAATAAAATATCATATATTCCTAAATTGTTAATTACAGTTTGAAAAAAGTAAAAACCGTATTGAATAGTTATTATTCATCCATAAAATATTTAACCATAATAAGATCAAAGATAAAATGTGTAATCAATTCTTTTTTTCCTGTATTAAGTAGACATTGCCATTTCGCAATTCAATTGAATTAGAACAGGGTTGAAACGTCCGCTAGCATTGCAAATTCTTTTGAAAGGCATATGAAGCACATAACCTTCATCTGTGCTTCAGGAACAATAGCAATGGTGTAAATAAAGTCCATTTAGCTCCAAAATTAAAGGGCATGTTTTAAATCGTGATAATATTGTTTGCTGGGGATTTCACGATGAGTATATTTTATGCTTTCAAACTGTATAAAAAGATAAATTTGAACCAAATGTTGCTGATTGTACGTGATTTAATGGTCTTATGGAGATTAAACAGGACTCACGTCTCTTGTTGTAGAAATGTCAGGTTCTGACCTTTAGATTATGGAAATAAAATAAACACACTGTTTCTTCGTTATATTGTTATAATTGCACGGCAGCAAGTGTGAAAAGATGGGAGATTACTAAGGCCAAACCAATCACCAAAGTAACGATTACTGAAAGTAGACTAGAAGTTTATTTGGGACTTTTGATCTGATGAGAAAAAAAAACATATTCTTGGGGCGATTCTAATATTGTGTTGGCGGGGTTGATGTCAAACATGTGTAGTGTTATTAACATTGTGATAATTTCGGTCATTGTCGATTGTTTCTGGCATTCAGTTAGTCGTT
Source organism: Lepidonotus clava (assembly GCA_936440205.1). Lineage (NCBI taxonomy): Eukaryota > Metazoa > Annelida > Polychaeta > Phyllodocida > Polynoidae > Lepidonotus > Lepidonotus clava. Next base: position 31,657,353 of record OW387150.1, read on the forward strand.
TAGAGGGTTTAAACGAAATAAAAAGAATTGTGTCTTGGGTTTTTTCTTAATTTCAAAATGGTTTGCTGCAGAACTCTAATCATAATAGCAATGCATTTGTCAAAAACGATAATTGTTGATCAAAACCATTGATGCTGGGCGATTTTCATCATAGTAATAGGCTGCTTAATCTTCTGTGGCCTGTTGCAAAATACATATTCTTACAACGCAAGGTAGCAAATTAATGACACCTTTTGTAGCAACTTTGTGCATTATAATGCACATTTTGAAACTCAAAAAAAGCTGTTTAGAATGGTGTTAATGAGCTGTTATTTTTACGGAATATAGCCCTACAGTGCCCCATCCTATATTAATACACAGAATTCAATATGATACAGAAGAAACGAATAAATAATATAAGGGGTATTGCTACAACGATAGGTATCATTGTAACGACATGTGTCTTAAATTTATCTTAAAGTTATTTTTGTTACAATAGAGCATAGTGCAATGGGCCACAGGCCATATAAACAAGTGTTGAAAGGTTCGCTGTGTAGTGGACATCCCCATTCACTCTATTCCAAATGTACTCTCTAGCAATCTTTGCTGATATCAGCATTTGTCCCTATCCATTACTGAATCTCAAGTGATGATTAACACAGCATAAAACCCCTCGAACACACCTGACCGAGAACAATAAGTCGTGCCAAAATGGAACAGTTACGAACAATAATTGCCCTGTGGCCCGTCGCATAACCAAACTCTCGCAAGAGGGAGCGATTAAGGATGGATTTGTTTTTTTCTCCCTGTTCTTTTCTCTCCTTGTTTTGGGGATGTGCCAATCCTCCCTGTTGCGATGGTTTTGTACACACTTTGAATTTAATTTAATTGGCTAATAAATCATTTCCGCCACTTGCCTCCTATACAAATTATAAGCTAAAGGACACATCTAACATTTACTCAAAACAAAATCTCAAAATGTTAACCCCAAAATGTCCCCCTGATAAATTGAAAAATCAGGAGTGCAAACCATCCCTGTAAGGATGAAAAGTGCATTCGCTCCCTGTTGAACAGGGAGAGGTCTTTTGAAATGTGCCAATGTTCGCTACAGCGAGACCCGTTATGCGACGGGGCACTGGACAGATCTTGCCAGCCAGCTCTGAAAACTGATCCCTCCTAATCCTCTTCAAGGCCACCATTTTAGTCTTTTTGCACAGCGTGTGATCAGAAATATTATAGCTACACTAAGATATGTGACTTGGACCATCCCATACGTTATTTTCAAGACGTCATCGTTAGTGGCGCCGCCTACGAGAGTCTGTGCAACCACATACACTGTGAGGTTATTTTTCTCGTTTTCATGACGTCATTGACAATTTGTTTATGTTATAAAAGCTCTATGACGTCACAAAAACGGGAAAGTGACTTCACGTCGTATCTGGTTGCACAGACTCTCATAGGGGGCGCCACCATCAAAATTTCACAACGAAACGTAATACAGTCATCAATCTTTCCTTTGTACTATCGTTGGTGTAATACTTGCGGATGCGGAGGTTCTAACTTGCAATAACAAGCTAGACAAGTCAATACTTTTTGTTAATTACTTGGAAAGGCATAAAAAGACAAATTAAGATTGAATGGTCACGTTCTTTGGTCCAACATTTGAATAGCCTACCTGAAGCAGCACAATTTCTGATATCTCAGGTGCATAGTTAAAAGATCTGGTGTGGTGGGTGGATTTCCTTTTTTGTTTTGTAGATATGGACAATGAATCAAGGCCGAAATTAACCACACAATTTTACCAAATGAATATCAGATGACTGATGTATTATTGTTTTGAAAATGATGATTGTCCTTCGTCCAAAGAAAGGAAATTTCAAAACATTTACTAGAATCCCCCATCTATGTGCATTGTTTTTGAGAATCCCTTGAATAGATACACTTGCTTGAGAATCCCTTGAATAGATACAATTGCTATGTTTACCTTAACATGTTTACTACAATTTGGGTCACATTGTCAAGAATGGAGGACTATTATTAGACAGCAATTGGAAACAATTCCAACGTGTCAAATGTGTCATTTTTGTGCTTAGAGTGTATGTAGCAACTCAAAAATAACGTTATGTGCATCCTGTCTTACGAACAATATTTGTGCACAAATTTAAAGTATATCCTGATGCTTGTGTACAGTTTTTGTTTACTTATATCGGTACAAACAGTGCTGACATATTGTTTTGTTTGCTGTAGTTTGTCAGTTGTTAGCATGTGGAAACCAGCCTTTTTGATAATCATTACTTTCATAGTGACTTTGTTGGCCTGTTTAAAAAACTACATGTCATGACCTTTCTAAACCTTGACAATTATCATTGTTAGAAGCTTATCATAACAATAATCAAAATACAATATAAATAATCCTGCATTTATTTAAAACTTTTGTTTATCTTTGAAGATTGTCCGTGTTCTAATGGTACAGTAATTTGTCATTATTGAAGGCACACAAACGGAGATCTTTTTGTGGTACGAGTAATTTCATCGAGGGACTGAGCATCCAACGACTGCCTAATGAAAGGCCAGGCAGAACTCTAATGAGACTAAAGTGTAAATTTCACAGGTCAGTTTCTAAAGTGAGCCCTTAGTGAGACTTGCCTTCTTAGGCTATGTAGGCCTACAATCCAATTAGTTCTCCTTTGAGAACTGTATGTAGATCTCAGGATCAGGTATATCAATCGCTAATTTATTGGGTTTAATTGGTAAAACCCATTCTTCAAGGCCAAATTATACTGTCAAATTTCACATCAACATGAATTTACACTAATGTTTTCTTAATCCTTTTTCTCTAATAATGTGGATAGAAGTCCAACATTCTACACATCATAAAAAAGGCAATTTCAAACATAACCTTAAAATGCTATCAAAATTTCAAAATTTCTAGTAAAAAATATTGAGTACAACGAAGACAATTTCTCAGCTGGCAGAAGCGTTAAGCTTAAAAAGAAAAGGTGAGGATTGACCCATCTTTCAAGAGCCTTGAAACAAAAGCGGTCAGAAAATGTCCTTTTTTGCAGAGTTGCATTACAAGGTCCATTAAAACCCCACAATTAGAGACAATAGGACACCATCACAAAGCCTGGGCTCAGCCATTCATTGGTTTTGTGTGGCGGGCATTGGAAAAGAAAAATGAGACTTTAATTTGTTGTGAAGATGACTGTTGGCCACCTAAAACTAGGTAATTAGTTTTCTTTTGAACCCGAAACACACTTAATCACCAGGAAAAGAAGGCCTAGATTATTAAAGGACAATTAAAGTTTTTTTCTTTAATTCTACTTTATTACACTATGCATTGGGTCTGTTGCGCGTCTGGTACTCCCGTTGGCACAAAATAGCCCAAACGCAAGGCAGCTGACGCATAGTGTAATATGGCCTTTATATTAGGGTTTGTTTTGGAAGTGCAGGTAGGCTAAGAGTGATTGAAAACCATGCAGGTTTTATATAGTGTAATAATAACAATTGTTGAAACTCATCAAAACTATTCATCAAACCCCATCACCTAATGGGAAGACTCTCATCGGTTACAATTCAGAATTGAATATGCAAATAATTGGCTGGTATCAAGTTTTATCTCAGATGGTTTCCTAGGAATCCTCGCCGTTCTGATATTGATCAAATGTTGTTTTCATCTTTCAATCACATTTGAACAATTTGAACGTTTTGTATGGAATGTATGTACAAATATCATATCTTATATTGATCACACATTGTTCTCATACTTCATTCACATGTTAACAGTTTTTAAAGGGATTAAGAGGTGACTGCACAAGCGCCCCCTGGTGTGAAAATTTCAATCCCTTAAATTTTCAAAATTATTTTTTTAGGCATGAGCATTGGTTAAATTAGAACTTATATCAATGTTAAAAGCAAATAGATGTAGCAATGAAACATCAAATTTAAAGGTATATTGGTCTATGTCCACTAGCGCCACCTGGTTAGAAAAATACAATTTCTCAAAATTGAAAAACTGACTATCAGGCATTGGCAGGGGCCTAAGTCCACTCAGAGTATGAAATATCACTCCTCTGGATGAAAAATTAACAAGGCCAGAAAGAAATGATTTATACTTGAATGTACTGAAATTACCCAGTCATAAATATTCAAGAGACTTTGGTTGTTTTATTTCATCGGTAACCTATATTTTTTCTGGTCTCTAAATGTTGGGGAGGTCCCAAGGCACATTTTGACCAGTTTTGGTTGGGCTCTGATGGATATTGAGTCTCATAGAGACATGTAAGTGTGGCAAATTTGGTAATTCCCATAGACTTCTATAGTTAAGGCCACACGCTTCCTCAGGCATTTACTCAGAGATAAGCATGGTGACATATGCGTTTTTTGGTTTTATTATATTCTCCTTGGTCCATTGTACCCAATTAAACTTAATTCAGAGATCTGTAATGGATTTTTATTTTGATCAAACACCTCTTAATCCCTTTAAAGGTTTGAAACTCTACTTTCATTGGTTTGACTTATCGTTGGACTTAATACTTGTATTAAGGCCAAAGACTACCTCTGTGCTCAATAATACCTTTTAACTGGCTTTCAAGTCGAGTGGGCATATCTGCCTCCCCTGCACAGAGAGATGCAACAAGAAATCTATAAAGAAATGTCAACCACCTGGAAAATATCTGATAATGTTAGAGATAGCTCTCTCTGTTGGGCCATAATTTCAGTCAAAAAACTTTACAAGTTCCCCCTCAACATTGCTAGTTGGATTCCTTTGATTACTATGGTCCTAGCCATGGCCCATCCTATGACATTGACAACCCATCATACGAGTAAGTTTATTAATTAAATGTTCTCTACAAGGAGTTCCTTGCTACATAAGGGGCCTTTCTCTTAGCACCAACGCAGATTTTCAAAATTTCAAACCTTTGCAACAATGGACACCCACCTTTTTTAGTTTTACCTGCGAGTTAGTGTGGATCAGGACGCATGCTAAGTATCATATTGACAAATAAGAAGGCTTTAGCATAATATTGATTTTCATTAATCATTTATTTCTTTGACATGGTGAAAAACGGGTGATTCTTATTTTTCTTATTTGAATACATATACAAGCATGTATATTTATTATCTTGTAAGTTATTTGAAAATTCATTTTTTATAGATCAATTTGTATGAACTAAATTGTGTTTTCTAAAGTTGTTTACGGGTTTTGTCGATAAAATCGGTCCAAATTACACATCAAATTGTTTCTGTTTCAAAAGGAAAATTATACAGTTTTTCATAAAACAAACAAGTTTAAGGGAGTTAGTATTGTCTTGTATACTTAGCATTGTTAATCAACATGTCACTATAAACCATGTAGTGGGCCAGAGTTGAAATAGACAATAGCCAGTGCAATACAACTTTTGCATTCAGATGAATACATTCTGGTGACATTGGGTACTTCTCCCATCTTTCGCCAGTAACCTGTTTCACAATGACCAATCGTAACAACAACAAAATTAATTTTAAGGTCAGTATAAGATCTATATTGACAAATCGCCTATATCGCTTTTTTCTACAGTATCAGATTTAATTCTGTAACTTGATACAATTATGGAGTTACACTCTAGGACTATATCCTGTTATAAATGCACCTCATTTACAGCATTTTTGTAAAGGTTTATTTTGATGGTGAAAAACGGCCCAACAACGATCAAAGTGGACGACAAACACGTTCACTGTTAAGAAATTCATTGTGCAACGGGCCTCAGGGGATCACGATGTCATGGGGTCATCCCCCAATGTCACCACTGAGGTCATCTTCATAACTATATCATATAAACTTGTAACTGTACACGTCCAATGCATAATGTGGTCAAAATCTATTTATGTATTGTCACTTTGTTTAGAGGCAAACGAAGATTTTCATGAGAAGTTTCTTGATCCAAACTTTTACCCATTATTCATCATAAGATAGAGGGAAGTAACTGTTTCAGATGGTATTTTACATGTTAGAAATTCTGAGATTTATAGGTGAGAACCCGATGAGTGATGCAACTAAGATTCTGGTTGATTAGGAGATCACCAGCTACCATTATCTAACATTGTCAGATATTTGGCAAGCGATTCTTTAATTTTTTGGTCAAATTGCAGAGTGGGAGCACTATTTCTACCTGTTTTCTACCAGAACTATCAAAAACATCAGAACTAAACTACCAGAGCTGGTTCAAACAACCAGAATTATAGTTGAATCGCTCAATGGGTTCCCTCTTTAGTCAACATGAAGAGCACTCAACACTGTCAACTTAATTACTGGTCTAAGGAATAATTTTGACAGTCAAGGCAGATGGGATGAGCTGAAGACAGATGGCAACAACAACGACACGGCTGTGGCCTTTACGGGACGGTACAGTTAGGTACGGAAGATTGAGCAGGCAAGCATTATCCGTACTATATTGTACCATTCTGTGAGGTGCACTAACTTCAACCGCTGTACCAAAAACCACCACTGGGAAGCATTTTTAAACAAATCTTTATTTCAAGATCTTGTTCAGGGAAAACCTTGGTCTTCCATAGGATAGTAGAATTATCCACATTTCTTCAAACTTACAAAGTTTGAAGAAAGTATCATATCACCAAGTATCATATCACCAATAATTCAAAACAACACCAGTTCAGTTTCACAGCCCAGGGTCCCTAAACACCCACTCAGGCTGAGGTACAAAACAATTCCTGTTGTTGAGTACCTGTCATTGACTTGTGTTTAGAGTTGACTCCTTTCAAAATAAAAGTCAATCTTGCCTCAAAGAATCCTTAATGTATCTAAACTGCATCTTTTATCATGAAATAGGTTACTGGTAGCAAAGAACAGATATTTTTACATGCAGATTTGAATGCTAAAAATGATCAGTTTACTTTATTGTTAGTGTATTGATGGGATTTAGACAAAAAGTTCAACACTGTCCCTCTGTTAGCCTATATATGCAGGGCAGTGACCCAGTGAGGGGACCCCCACCACCTTGGTCTGGGCCACAGCAGGCCTGCACTGCGCAGGTTCATAAGAAGGGTGTACATTGTTCCTTTCTGTGAGGTGCACTACCTTCATTCATTGTACCAGAAACTGCCACTGGGAATTGTACCGTTTAGGTTTGCAAACTAACAACATTGTTCTTGATGGTTTTTACTCTCTTTTTTATATAATATGGTGTTGGGTCTTTAAATTGATGAAGTTCTATGGCTATATAATATTTTCTATAAATCTACATGATAATCTGAATATCAGAAGATCTACTTCAGTTAATGTGTCCACATCATCTATCCTACTATAGACAGCACTGTGCACATTATCCATATTACGCTATATATGATTCTGTGAGGCGCGCAGATATCATCCATTGTACCATAGACAGCACTGCACAGCATCTTGAATATCGTATTGCATCATTCATAAATTTACACTAACATCATCCACTCTACCAGTGCTTGGCTCTGCAAACCAATGTTTACACTACATCATACCATTCTATGAGGAACGCTGAGCATACATAAAGGCGGAAACCAACTGAGTGATACAGCTTAGATTCTGGTCAATTAGGAGATCACCAGTGGCCAATATCTAACATTGTCAGATATTTAACAATCTATTTCTAATGTTTTTGTAGATTTCTTTTCAAATTTCTTTTCAGTGGAAACACCGTTCCTGGACATGTTTGACCAGATTTGGTGGAACTAAAAGACCAGAATTAGTTGAAAGGACCAGAACTTTAGTTTAATCACTTGATTGGTTCCTCCCTTAAAGCCCTGTTTCCACCAGCCGATTTTAATCACAATTTCAGAAATAGGAGTGGCAATATTGGTTAATCATATACATGGTATCTACCAATAGAAAAGGTATTTAATTCTCTTTCAAATGGTATATAAGATATATGATCCTTTGCCATATTACCAGTTAAAGGTAATACATTACCAACGAATCGGTAGTAAAATCACCTAGTGGAAACAGGGCTTTAATGTACTGTACCAGAAAAAGACAATGATGCATTGATGCATTGATGCATTGTTGCTAGTGCATTCTACCATTCAGGGAGGTGGGCTGGACTCACCCATTGTACCAAAGGCAGACCCCATGAAGTACAATCACAACCACATTGTAACAGCCTACTTACCTATTCAAAGGGTGGATTACTACAGCGAACCAAATCCAGATATATTGGACAGTGTTATAAGTTGGTGGGTAATCACATTAATCAGCATGTTACAAATATTATGAAATATGCGCAGACAGACTGAAATATTGATCGGCTATGTTGCTGACCATTGCATCATTTTATAAGACATTCATTTATGAAACTTGTTCTAAAAAGCTTAAAGCGAGACAAAACCAATATATTGGGTCAAAATTTTACAAAACGTAATAACTATTGAGATACATTCTATGGTCATAATTGAGGCCCATAATAGAATATAGACTATGAAAACAGGCTTTAACTTCATCAAAATACAATAAAACATGTCCCCAGCCAATTTTGGTGACCCACCAAAATTGATTTGTTTACAAACATTGCTGTATCCAGAGAGGAAAAACAGGAGTTGTATGAGTTTTATTTAGATTCAAGTTGGTTTTCATGGTTAAAACTGTACCACCAGCTAAGGTTAGACTCTAAGAATGTATTTCCATAGCTATTTCAGTTTTCAAAATGTTGTCACATTTTTGCAAAACATTGCTTTTGGCTCCCTTTAAGTGATATACAATACATGTCTATTATACATAGTCATAATGCATATGAACTTACATTTGTCAATAGATTCAATGATCAATGAAGACAGTACCAATAAAATAATTGCATTGCCAACTCAAATAATCTGTTCCTACCTTCATTAGGCATTCTATCTTGATTAATTGTAACAGGTATCAGATTATTGGTACGCAGATTCTGGACGAATATGTGCACTTTGATAGACACCCATTCAAGTAAAAGATGGAAAAAGCGTAGTGCTTCGTTACACGTCATGAGCTCATCGGTATAAACCTGTGCCTATCAACCATCCTTTTATTGTCATAGGAGGCTGGTAATGGATATGTTGACGTCTAAACCACTGATGTACTGTCATATCAGCCTCTTTCTCAGCCATCAACTCCCCCAAGCTCTGTTCATATAGAGGGGTGGATCCCGGGTGGGGGGGGGGGGGGGGTGTCCTTGGTGTCCCTTTTGGTGGCTACTTGAACTTGCCAAAGAGGAAAAAATGCTGTGAGCGTGTGCATGAATGCACACCATTTTAGTACTTAGCCTATATGTGGACCCGCCTTTTTGAAATCCTGTAGCTGCCCCTGTACAGGCTTTAACATAGGTCGAGAAAAATAGGGTAGGTAGGTCGAGATCTTTTTTTCTTCTTTTTTTTTACTTGCCAAAGAGACCCAGCCAGTGTTGAAAATAAAAAAAAAATATTCCAAATATCCCCTAACAACATTTTTAGTATCTAAAATACATGCCCTGAGCATCTATATGTTGTTTTATGGTTTTCCATGCATTTTTAGATAAATTCTGTTGGATTTTGAAAAAAATAATTACAAATTACCTGAAGAAAAGTTAGGGTAGGGCCAAAAAATTAGGGTAGGTAGGGTTACCTGAATACAACAATTTTTCTTGGGCCTAATCATAAACCACATGGCTACTCTTCATAAATATGATATGATAATATTCATGTTAATCATGATTATAAAATTTTATACATAATTAAGTTTACATGGTTATGTGATCTACATGCTGATCGATTGCTAATGATCACACATGTAAAATGATCATCTTTTATAATGTGGCGTCAATCCTACTTTTGGCAAGTGTAACGTCATCTACGCAATGTCTATAATATTATAATACATAGGGGATCTATTGTAATGACATTATTGGGATTGCCTTGTATGTACCTAACACGAATATGGCGCTAGTACAACTAATGTTCACCATATATAACCCGTATGACAGTTACAAAATGCTTCATCCAAAAATACAGGGATGTGCCTACGACAGGTGGGCGATAATTCAGTACTTTTGAAAGGGGACCTTGCAGGTGGCTTCGGGAATGGTGGGGGTGGGAATACAGGCCAGTGAGATATGTATAGTGTTTTCCGACGATGTTGTATAACCACATATTTGTCAGATTATAGTTGGACCAAATATAATTTATACTCATTTTCTCTAGGGTATGTTTTGTTTTGTGGAAGATCGCTCTACCACGCAGGTTCAAATGGATTGTTGAAAATTAATATTATTTGTGAGATAATTTCCATTGTTAAATGCACGTACACAATCTTGTATCTCTTAAATAAGTGGTTTATCAGTCATAAATCATAGACGTGGCTTCCAGAGGATGCCTGCAACATCCCTATACACTCCAATACAATACCTTCCCAGACAAAGTGGTGACGTAACATCAGACTGTTATTATAACATTATTTTTTGGTGAGGTTGGGACAAAACCAAAGCAGGCCGTTATAAGAACATTCGGTTCAGGTTGAAGAAAATAACCAGCATGTTATAATAATTTCCTAGTTCAATGTGACAGCAGCATTTTGCAGCAACACTATTGGGAGCCCTCAAAATATCCCAACAAGAGCCAATACAGAAACAAACAAAATGTTACTGGAAGGTCTATATCTGAAAGACATCCTGGTTATAAGACATGGACGTTTTTACTTTCAAATCGAAGCACTTTGTCTGATTCCAATCCTATAAATTGTTGAAACAAAAGAAGGACGATATCTATAGACCTGAAACCCTTTGAATGATTTTCTCCTGGTGTTGTTCATTTTAAACAGTCTATAAAACAATAAATGTCTGGAAGCTCAGACAACTCACACGACAAATAAATAATGTTTTTTTTTTTTTTTTTTAGATACTTTATTTCTCAAACTGGATACAAATTAGCATTAGATGCTAGTTTTCATTGTATTACCAGAAACTCTTCATTTATCACATTATTTAGATTTGGATGTCATGTTGGCGAAGCTAGGACACATGTCCTTTAATTCACACAGATTATAAACAACAGTAAAATACAAAAAAGAAAATAAGAGACATACATATAGAATAACAACCCTTAGTATAATGACTTGCAACTTGTACTGTGACTAATCAGGGTATAATGCCCTGACCAATTAAACCTACCTTAAAGCACAATGTCCTACAGCTTGTATCATGACTAAATTTTGTCTACAAGAAGTACCCTGACAAGTTGAGCTAACAAAGTACGATAATGTATGGTTTATATTATGACTATATTAGTATACAAGTACCCTGACAATTTGCGCCTACCAAGTACAGTGATTTATAACTTGTACTATGACTTGTATACATTTGTCAGATATACATATACCATTTCATATGAGATATTATTCTGATAACGAATCCTTCCAAATGAGATAACTAATGGTCTGTGCTTATGATTTATACATAGTCAAGTACCGTGACAAATATACAGATACAATTAAACAAACAAATATATACATACATACCACAGCTAAATCAGAGCACACAATTGTTAATCATTACCAACATAATAAATCTAGAGATCAATAATTGAACAGCGACAACACCCATCATCCACTGATATTTCAGCTCAGTAATTCTTAATTTTCATGGACAATTTGTGTTTCTGCTTCCTTTTGAAGCTTTGATAATCCATAATACCCCTCTCATCATTAGGCAGTGAATTCCATAGACCAGAACCATAACTAATGACACTCCTTTCAAAGCAACAGTTATTGCACCTTATTTCTTTGAAGATAATCTCATCAAATCTCCTCAACACCCTATGCTCAGTTTGGATATATTTAGGTGATCCCCTTCTTTTAAACATATAGTTTAGGGTGTGAGTTTCCCTTCTATCAGACAGATAACCAACATTATAATCACAATGCAAAGCAGCCACGTTAGCTCTCTGATCCCGCAGCGAACAAATTCTCAAGCTTCTATTTTGTAATTTTTGTAGCTTATCCTTAGTTTTAACCGAGATTTTGTTAAAAAAGATGTCGCCATAATCGAAGTAGGGCATTATTTTACTCTTAAATATAGCAATAGCCTGGTGCTCTGATATATACATCCTTATTTTTGACAACACATAATTTTTGTGCGACACCATACGAATGCATTCATTTGCATGTTTCTCAAAAGTGAAGCCACTGTCAAGTTTCACACCCAGATAGTTGTAGTCATTCACATACTGAAGATTCTGATTGCCAATATTAACATTCAGACGTTGTGCATTCTTAAGCATATTTTTTGTTCCAAAGGTCATCATTTTGGTTTTTTTAACGTTAATAGTTAACCTATTTCTATTACACCATTCAGATAAGTTCTGTAAGTCATGGCTAACTATTGAATGTGCATATGATTCATCCTTATCAGTAAAATAGACAACAGTATCGTCCGCATAGAGCTTAACTTTGGAGCCATTTAAGTGGTTCTCAAGATCATTGATGTACAACAAAAAGAGGGTCGGGCCGAGGATCGAGCCCTGCGGAACGCCGCAACTTATATCCACATAATCAGAAGTAACACCATTAGCCATAGTAGCTTGTTTCCGTGATGATAAATAGCTGCGTAACCAACCAATAGTTCTATCATGTTCACCAAAGAAAAAGAAGTTTCATACCTACAGTCAGTCAATCATTAGTAGAACTTTTTCCAATAATTAACCAAGTCTTGTGGTGTATACATGTGCATCTCAATCCTACCAGTTGATGGGTGCTAACTCAAAAACACAATCAGTGAGCTCCAGACCCCCTAGTGGTATAGAGGCCTCTAGGGAACCATATCTCTATGCTACAATGAAACTCGCGCGTTAACCCCTGCAGAGTGAGTGGATTTATCACACGGTATTGACAGGCTTTCATATTGTGCCTGGGACTTCCTGGCTATTGTTGGGGCTCTTTGCACCAGCAGGGGGGCATCTGACAACCTTCGTGTCTGGCCTGGTTAGTCTGGTGTTGGCAGTCTGGGGCTACTATGGCTTGTCTAGTTCCTGGGAGACGTATTATAGAGAAACCTGCTGAAAGCTTTAGCCTTCACCATGTCATCGGAGGTGCTTTTATTGTTCTTGGTGGTGTTTGTTTTAAATGACTGAAGATTGACATGGGATCTTGGTATGCTACGATACAGTGTATTCATATGGGTTGTTGAACAGGGATTTATTTTTTCATTATGAGGAAGATGCTCATTTAGACCAAATCAAAATGTATTGGCCCCAGCGTTCAAGATATACCATAGGAAACATATCTATTCTGATGTTAAAGTCCAAATGTACATATGCACAAAGAGATATATTGCAACCGAGCCAAGCATGTGGCCTTACTATAAAATGACTTCAACATTCTTTTTGGCTATGTATTGGTTCTTGTTACATTATTTTGATGGCTCCCCATAACATTGCTGCAACATACTGCTGTGATGATGCACTGCAACATTAATATAACGTTATGGTTAAGTTGTCTAGTGTACTAGGGCCTCAAGTCCGATTGTAAAAGAACATACAGAGACGTGGCGCTGACAGGGAAGCCCGCCAAAGGAGGATAGGCTGAACATCCATAAGTCACTCAGCACGCCCCAGTGTTCCTAAAGCCCCATACCCACTAGGCGATTTTACCAGGGACTGGCGATGGGCAACTGGCAGAATCGTTGGTAAAATTGTTACCAATTCAGATCACCTGTTAGTATGTAATATTGAAATGTTTCGCACTAACAAGTGATCTGAATTGGTGATGATTTTACCAGTTGACCATCGACAGTCGCGGGTAAAATTTCCTAGTGAATATGAGGCTTAAAGCAGGGGCTATAAGCTGTAGCACCCCCTACCTCTCTCTGATATTGCCTCTTTGCAGCTACTGTTAGTGAGACAAATAATTTAAGCCTGGTTTCCACTCTGAATGACTTGGAACTTTTGTTTCTGAATGACTGTTATCGATTGCAAATGATGTACCCAGCCAAACATGTAACGTTATTATAACATTGCAGCAACATTCTGTATTTGGTTCTTGCTAAGTTATTTTCATGGCTCCCAATAACATTGCTGCAATGTACTGCTATGATGTTCCACTGCAATATTGTTATAAGGTTCTGGTTACATTCTTCAACCTAAATATAATGTTCTTATCACATTATGTTTTGGTTTCATTCTAACCTCACCAAAAAATAATGTTACAATAACGTTTTGATTTGGTGAGGTTTCAATTTCACACCAGTAATATAATTGTTACGTGCCATCTTAGTAAGTAACAAACTGACCAAAAAAGTATGGTTGTGGAACATTTCTATTATGTCGCAACCTGGCTGGGTAGAAAAGAAAATTAAGGTCTTCCAGCATTTTTGTCTTTCTTAACCCTTTTGTAACGCCACACTCTGGATCCCAGTTGTATCACCACAGTGAGGACTTTAGATGCATTTATGCATCAATTGTAAAATTGTTCAAAATCACTATAAATCCTAAACAATTTGCAAAATTAAGAAATACCTTGTTTTATATGTGCAGAGCATTTTTATTTATTTTACAAACTTTGTTAATTTCAGTCAAAATTTCTTTTGTGTCAGGTAACATTTTGCATAAAATATGTGTTGCATAAATGCAACTGGCGTCATATAAGATAACATTGGGGGCAAACCTGGCGCCACTAAAAAGACCAACTCCCTAGGTATCTGGATGATTCTGGAAGGATCTGTACGATTTTTCAATCCACCAGAAGGGCAATGAACAGAGAACAATAGGTTCAATATTGCATTTCATTAGTTCGGGAAGAAATTGTTGGCCTTTGGTCTTTCCGAATACATCTAACACATTGGATACTTTGTCTGTGATAAATTGCTGCATTTCTGTCGTGGTTTACTGCCATTTGCAGTTTTTTTACAGTTGTCAAACTCACTTAATCCATGTCTCCTCTGAACAATTATACTTATGACCACAAACGGTTAAGGTGGGAGCACACTGAACGATACAACTAAGATTCTGGTTGATTAGGAGATCACCAGCGCCCAATATCTAATAATTTTAGATATTTGGCAACTGTTTTTTTAATTGTTTGGTTTAACTGCTGAGTGGGAGCATTGTTTCCAACTGTTTTTAAGCAGTTCCAGTCAAAACAATAAAAACTAAACAACCAGAAGCAGTCAAAACGACCAAAATTCTAGATGCATCGCTCAATTGGTTCCCCCCTTTACTGAATCCTTGACTGTACATGTCAGTCATGGTCGTTAAGGAAACGTCGTTTGGTGGCAATGGCACTTAAGTCCATAGTGGTGTATGTCTCCCGTGGGATCCTGTCTTTGTGACAGCAGCTCCAGAGTTATCTGTCTTCAGTTAGGATCAATGGGGCCTGGCAGGGTAATGGGTCTGGACCACTGAATTCGACATAGCAACATGGCCGTTTCTTAAACATGCGGCATGGGCTCTTAACAACAATGTCATGATAAAGAGATTTAAAAACTTAGTAACATGCAAGATGGACATTTCTTAGATAAGACATGTGACAGTGAGAACAATAAGCAACAGAGACATGTCACATTGGTTTTTTTAAAATTAACATATGACATCGGGAACCCCCCTCTCACCGTCCAGGGCCCCAGGGTAGAGGTAGGGTGGGGTAAAGACCAACGATCCTGTAGCCAGCAAAGAGTCCAATTTCGTGACATTTCGCCATGAACGTCACAATGGTGGTGCTTAGTAGAGTCTGTGCAGCATGCTTCAAAACGGTAATGCTTTTTTTTTCAAATGTTGAACTGTCTAAAGTTGCAGTGGATGCACCTCTGTTGTTGCGTCACAATGTCATTTTGCACATATTCTTATAGGCAGCGGTAGAAGTCACATAATACAAACCTGGCATACCCCCATTGAGGTACCGGGGTGGGACTTCTGCTCCCGGGAAGAATATAGGCCCTCAGTAGCCCCTTCGACAAAAGGGGGGATCCAGCACTACCAAGTGGTTCATTGTGGATTCGATTCCCGGGTCTCGGTTGAGGTCTCGGTTCACTAAGGGGTGAGGTACAGCAAAAATGATTTCCAGGTTTTGATCCCCTGCTGTTTGCCTGTCCTGTCACCCTCATCTCATAGATACAATCACCACAGTCTGACAACGTGTCTGAGAAAGTCAGAATTCATCCCAACTTGTTTTCGGCATGTTAATGACCCTGGCTGTTGGTACTCTTAAACCCTCACTCACTCACTCACTCACTCACTCAAACCTGGCGCTTGCAGCAAAGTGGTAGTCTGTAATCCTAGAGAAGCTACACTATTGTTCAACCTTTGTATCAGGACTTACATGTAACTAGTTTGTATGTACCTTTCACTAAGTTGTGTAGAAAAGTCTGAAGTCCGGTCAGACTAGATATTCTATACGACCAATGTCTAAAATTGTCGGACACTTTCCGAGTGATCAACCATTTTTTGACAGATTCCTGGATGATCTATTGTCTCTTGATTATTGAGATACTACCAGAATAAAGAGAAAATTGCTCAACAGGCATCCCATTTAAGTGTTTGTGGACCGACTTACATAAGCGGGAAATGTAGAAACCATGAAATTGTTCTTGCAATTCAGTTTTTCATGCTGCAGTGAATTTGTTTTTGAGGAAGTGAACCCAAATTGCCTTTTACTCCATTTGCCTCTTGCTCCTAAAAAAAGAGATTAACTTCACATTCCCAACACATATTCGCCAAAAGCTTGTCACATCTGTTCTCTAGGGGGTGGGATGGTGTAGGGGTCAACGTGTTGGACTTGCGTGTGGGGGTCCTGGCTTCAAGCCTGGGCTGTGCCTGTTACACCACCCTACTTTTTGTCATTCTCACCCCCATAGAGTCGTTCATACTAGACGTCAAGTTAAAGGCCTGTTTCCACCGAACGATACTTTTCTCAAGACGGCCTAAAACATGGAAAGATTTAGAAATCGTTGATGGTCATTCATAAAATCGTTCAGTGGAAACACAAAATCGTTGGTAAAGACATTTGTGAACGACTGCAAATGACATTAGCTCAAGACTAAAGTAAAAGATTTGCAAACGACCAAATATTAAACCTGTTGAATATTTCTGGACTACTGTTGCAAACGATTTCTCTCAAAGCCAATTAAAGCCAATTAGATCCATTGTTCCCCGGGCTTTCTGACATCTGTCATTAGAAATGGTCGTCCAGGATGTCAAATAGTCATTCACAAATCAGTATTTTAGTCGTTTAATGGAAACACTTTGACATAGGCTTCCTTAAGATGTTTACTTACAATTTATACTGAAGACCATTTTTTGAGTGCAGTAATTTTTGTCGTGACCCTATATCATAGTTAAATCGTTCGGTGGAAACCCGGTTTAAGAAAGAGAGTGGTCCTGTGTCGCTGAAAAATTGCTGAACTGACGTTAAACTCCAACAAACATCATCATCATCTGTTCTCCACCTATGCTTCCTCATGCCGTCAGTGGTATCCAAAGACATTTGGTATTTCAAGAGTCCGTTATTGTCTGTTCAACTATCTATTTCGCATTGTTTAAGCATAACTGTCATTCATTTCAGAAAACAATCCCATATATTTAGGTTCGTCCCCTGCCTAGGTTACCTCCAATACAAACAAAATAGATTACATATACCAAATCTATGAACACAGAGAGTCTGGATCCATTATCAAAACAAGTTCAAAATCAAATATGAAGACCTTGCTTACAGCTTTGGCTCAAAACATTCAACAACCCGTTTTTCCATATGCCCATGCCCTGGGGCATTGGTAGGGAAGTAACCTTAGTCAATCATACAGGTATTGGTCTGGTAGGGGAAAACCTCCGATTCGATTCACAGGTTATTTGCTCGCATGCAGCGCCCATAACTGCTCGCGAACCCGGTGATGGCATATCAAAGGGTTTCTGAGATGGACTGCAGTCGGGTTTCTCTGTGACGGACTGTCTGGTCAGTAATCCTATCGAGACCCGGAATGGTGTCTAGGGGATGATAAAGGCGGTGTTCCACTGTGAGAAACTTGTGATTCGTTGACTGTATATAATCGCAGATTGTGATATATGATCGCATTTGGCGATAGATAATCGCTGTTGGCAATATATAATCTCAGTTGGCATTACATAATTGCAGTTGGCGATATATAATCGCAGTTGGCGATAGGTAATTGCAGTTGGCGATATATAATCGCAGTTGGCTATATACAATTGCAGTTAGCAATATATATAATCACAGTTGGCAATATATATATAATCGCAGTTGGAGATATATAATGATGGTCGTTTATCACAATTTGGTGTCTAGGGTATCACCAAGGTTATATTCCACTGTGTGAAAGCGTCCTGGTGATTCGTTGATCATATA
Source organism: Lepidonotus clava (assembly GCA_936440205.1). Lineage (NCBI taxonomy): Eukaryota > Metazoa > Annelida > Polychaeta > Phyllodocida > Polynoidae > Lepidonotus > Lepidonotus clava. The sequence continues at coordinate 31,675,654 of OW387150.1, forward strand.
TTAATAAACACAGTTGGCAATGTAGAATCACTGTTGGCGATATATAATTGCAGTTTTCCCATGATTCGGTATCTAGGGGATAATAAAGGTCATATTCCACTGTGCCAAAGCGTCCCTGTGATTTGCTGAATATTATAATTGCAGGTGGCCATATAAAGTTGTGGGTATCATCAAAAAGGTTTATGAACGTGATCAAATTTCTATAGGCATTTTTTACCATAGGATATGGCTTAGAAGATTGAGTTAACATTGTTGGGTGACACAATATTATGGCTCGGCATCAATTATTTTTTCCTGTCAGCAACTGTGATGTGGAATTCCTCTTTTAAGTGTCTCTGATTTTAAAAAATTCAATGGGCTATAAAGATTTATAGAAAATTACTAGGAAATCATCGGGTTTTCTTGTTCATTGAGGTCAGAGGTCTACCCTGTAACAACACAATTTTATACTGTTCTCATATATGATTTTTGCAAAAAGCTGTTAAAGATCATCTAAAACTATCAGAAATAGTTGACAATTACCAGAAATGGTGTTCCCACTTAGGGAAACGAGTACAAACTGATCAGAAAATATGACATTTCTTGCAAAATATCTATTAATGCTAGATATTGGTTACTTGTGATCCCTAATTAGACCAGAATGTAGTTGCATCGCTCTGTGGGTGCCCACCCTTACTCTGTAACTGTATAATATGTTTGGGTTCAAGTTAAAATCGTATCGTACCTATCTCTTGGGAGTACTGATGAATTATATTTCATCGATGACTGCCTGTAGTCAAATAAGAATACATAACCTCAATACAAATATACTTTTGCTGGCATAGAAGGCTCAAGCAACCCACGGATTGATGAAAGGCCAAGTAATCCATTTATTTCCTCGTTTGTTTTCTTCTGTGATTGCACTTGAACCCACATAGATCCCCCAGCATCAAATGCCCTCAGCCATCGGAAAATGGGAATGTCAAGGTGGGTACCCATTGAGTGATGTGACTGCCCAGGCAAGAATGTAACGTTATTATAATGTTGTTGTAATGTTCTATTTGGTTCTGGTTTGGTCCTTGTTACATTATTTTGATGGCACCCAATGATGTCTTTAGAACCTAACATTGCAACATTGCACCATGACATTATTATAACATTCTTGTTATGTTATTTCGCATCAAAATAATGTTATTATAACACATTCTGTATTGGTAAGGTCACCACAATATAAAGTTATTTTAACACTCCGTCTTGGAGAGTCTCATAGCATAAAGATACATAACTGTTACGTGAAAATTGGGCTGGTAACAGAATGACTAAAAAATGTATGATCACAGAACATGCTTGTTACATCGCTGCTTGCCTGGGTGGAATCCTGGTCTTATTAGAGATTATCAGCCACCAATATCTAACATGGTTTAATATTTTCCATGTGATTGACCACTTTGATACATTTCTGGTCGCATCAGTTATATAGGAACACTTGTTCTCGTCTTTTCGACCAGTTTTGGATGCTTTAGATATTCAATAAACCCATCCCAAATTGGGTATATCCCAGGATTTGACAAGGGTTTGACAAAATAGATGCATAAGCCATCCTTTTCTCCTAGAGATGGGGTTATTTGAATAAGCAATAATAATGTTTTTCTATATCTCCAAGTACAACTCAAACTTCATTTCTGAAATTTTATCAAGTTACAGATTTGCAGGTTTGCTATCCAATCCAAATTTAACATGGAATAACAACCAACATTTGAGATCAATGCTAACGTATTTTCTGCGTTAAGTATGAAGGTCAGAAAAATAAGTAAAAAGAAGAGAGCACCTGACTTTCATTCTACCACAAAACCTTTTTCTAAGGGTACCAAACATTTCTAATCGTGAGGAGGGGAAATCTACTAAGCATGTACATTGCAATGTAGTACAAGGGGGAACCCATTGAGCGATTAAACTATAATTCTGGTTGTTTCGACCAATTCTGGTGGGTTATTTCTGGTCCAAAACGAACAGAACTGGTCGAAAACGACCAGGAATGGTGTTCCCATTGAGCGATCTGACCTGAGATCTATTAAAAATTGGACAATTGTTTGAAACCTTCTAACAATGTTGGTTGCTATCGATCTCTGTTTCAACCAGAATTTAGATCGCAATGCACATTTGGTACCCCCCCCCCCCCCTTAGCAACACTTTGTGACACATGAACTCCCTCAACTCGACCTCTTCTTCAAAGAAATCAGAGATCTGCCCTTGTAATGTCTTTCCAGGAATAATCATTCTGATTTTCGGTTAATTTCCTCCGGGTATGCAAAGCATGACGTTCTTGGAAGTATCTCTTTTGGTGGTTCACATGGTGAAGCCTGTACTCCGAATACCAATTTTGAAGCTGAAATCTACCCATCCGGCTTGTGATGTAACAGAAACATTCTGCAACCAAACCTTTTTAGTCAGTTTATTACTTACTAAGATGGCACATTACGTTATTGATGGTGAGGTTGAAACCTCATCAAATGAGAATCTTATTATAACGTTATCTTTTGGTTAGGTTAGGATGAAACCAAAACAGAATGTTATAAGAATATTCTCTTTAGGTTGAAGAACATAACCAGAATGTTATTATGATATTGAAGTGCACTACATTGCAGCAACGTTCGTGGGAGCAATCAAAATGTTTGGCTGGGTATACATTTGTCATGGTGATCCAGAAATGATCTTCAGGACCAGGTTCGGCAAAATCACTGTTATATCACTCCATTCTGGAGTCAAGCAATCACGTTCTTAAGCCCTATTACACTACACTACACGACTGTGATATCAGCACGATGTGATGATAGTACAAACAATTTGCATGCAGGAGAGATGTAACTCTTATGAAATTAGCAATTTGTAGTAGCTTACACGTGTGCAACAGAGAATCGTGTTTCTGCACTGTTAAAACAAGTGTTTAGAACATAAACACTTTCCTAAACACTTCGGCGCATCCAGCTTTGGAACACTTTATTTCCCTAAACATGTTTAAAATTATTGGTGTTTAGGGTTAAGTGTTTAGAAATGTGTGATGTTTAGCTGTTTACCTTGAAGTGTTGAGGTCCTCAAGGTGTTTAGAATCAAAATGCTTATGCTTTTTTTATGTTTAGCTATTAAGTGTTTAGAAATCTATGATGTTTAGGTGTTTATCTATGAAGCATTTAGGTCTTCAAGGTGTTTAGGGATAGGTGTTAAACAGTAATATACCATAATATGTACAGTGTTCTTTCATTCTTAAGGATGAAAACTATTTTAAATTAAACAATAATATGCCGTAGTGTGTAAAACAAAAACCCATAGATTTTACATGTAAAACACTGCTATGGTACTATGCCATACAGTTTACACTAGATGTAATGTTAACAGCTTTTAAAGTTTTATTTTTCCTGTAGACACACTACAGGATCATTGAGCCAATAACCAAGTATGTCCTTTCTTCTTGGTTTAGCCTAGCATTGGTTGTTTGATTGTTGGAGGTAAAACCTTCAGGGTGTAGCTAATAAAGTTCTTGAACTAAAAAGGTGTCTACATGTTAATCCTACTGAAAAGGTGTTTTAAACGTTTTGTAAATGTTTTAGGGGTGCTCTGGTTGGCTGACCGTGCCTAGAATAGCAGGCCAATGAAGTGATTATCTTAATGGCGCTACAAAAACTTAAAAATCTAACATTTTTAATCACAAAGTTCCAAATTCCTAAGTGTATGAAAAAAACATTTTACTAATCATGGCCAAAAATATGGACAGCATGTTGCAAAGGACTAATAGTACAACTAATTCAAAGTAGTAATTTGATAACTTCAGTAGCCGAGATTTGAACCCAGGGCCCCTCACATATGAAGCCTATGCTCTACCACTGAGCTATGGAGGCCTGTAGGTAGACACAGCCCAGCTGCGCTACTCAACTGAATAAGTAGGGGTATGAGAGAATTGAACTATTGTCTGTCTAATATTGAATACCTGTATAGTAGTACTGACTCTACTCATTGGTGCTGACTCTGCCAGTGTGCGCTGCATGCAGTCCAAGTTAGCTCAGTTGGTTAGGCTTCTAACTTGAATGTAGAGAATGTGGGTTCTAATCCCAAAGTGTCCATTTTTCTTTTCCATAGTATACAATTGATATTATGTGTTTAGATTCTAAACATGTCCCATTCAAAACATGGTTAGAGGTTACAAGTGTTTAGCTTTTAAACACAACTGATGTTATGCGTTTAGATTTTAAGCATAGTTAACCCAACACATGTTTAGAAGTTACAAGTGTCTAGGTTTTAAACAGATATGGTTTAATGTATTTAGATTATAAACATGTTTATACCCTAAACATATTTAAATTCTAAACACCATTTTAACAGTGTGATATGTGAGATTTATCTGCGACACAGCTTATGTAAGCTGTGTCCCCACAGAGGACAAGGTCTTGGCCGATAAAAATTAATTGTCAAGACAAACTCTTTACCGGCCGAATTGGTAAAAGTGAGCAGAAAATTTCAGCAAAAAAAATTTCATCGTTCATTGGTACACAATGAACGATGAATTCATGGACGATAAATACCTGCCAGGCTAGGGTACGATAAACGCATTTATCGTTGCACTTTTCCACTGAACAAATGAGTCTGTTTAATACGTTTGTCATTGATGATGATCTTTGCCGGCAATTTTTATCGTTGGAAACTAAGTAGCGTCCCTAATTATGTGGCACCAGTCTGTCTTCTTACTACTTATTCTAGTCCACGTGTCTAGTCCCTTCTTTGTCGTCGGTTTTTTTCTCTAGAGCCCCATACCCACTAGGTGATTTTGAGCAGAGTGATCCGAATAGGTGGTAAAATTCCATGAGAATAATTGGCCAATTTTAGCGCTGATTAGATGGCCGATTCAGTGAAATTTACCTAGTGGATATAGGGCTTAAGTTTTTCCCCCTAGTGGGAACAAGCCTTTAATCACATGGATGGAACAGGCACCCGCTTTGTTTGGTTGAAAATCTATACCGATGGTCGAGGGTTTCGATCATCTGTCGACGAGGAAGCTGGGGCGCTAGACCGGAAGTTGGGGGCAAACATTCTGCACCGGTCGCATATTTTGAATGCTTATCAGAGAGAGCCCTTTCTGATGCTGCAGAGTGCCGTTTGCCTCGTAAAGACAGATGACCCATCCCAGCATATCGATTATCCTACCCGAAAACGGGAAAACACAACACGTGCAATGTTTTTTCTCTCTTCAAAATCCAGGATCCGCTGCTGTATTGTGTGGCCAAAAAAGGAAGACTTAAGTTTAAAAGGAGATGTGAAAAAATTGTGGAGATCTCCCTCCAAACTCAGGTTTTATTGTGAAAGCTCTGACCATTCTGTGCAATGCGCTCTCTGTGATAAAAAGATGGAGGGGCCTCAAGCGACATTTGCCTTATTCGATTTTAACTTCAATCATTCAGGTCGTGGAACAAGTTTCACGGAAGTATAAAAAAAATGAATTTCACAGAGAATCTCTGCCCATTTCTTGTTCAGGTGACAAAGTAAGAATTTCTTCACGTTGAACCTTCTCATGACAGGGCAAGCCATTGCATTTTCCCTGGATGAACTTTTTACTATAGTTACTGTTACAGAAAGCATAGTCAAAACAATTTATAAGAGCAATATTCAAAACAGTATTGTCTTGATGCCAAGGGGCTACGCTGAGGACAAGTTAAAATGAATAATGTAGACATACACTCCTTTATATATGCAATATTTTGTATGGTGAGGGCTAACAAAATTGATATTTCTAGGGCAGTGAGTGGCGTAACCGTTCTGTAAGCATGGTTATGTAGATTTGATGACATTTCACTATACACAATTATATATATATATATATATATATATATATATATATATATATATACAGAGGTTTATCAGTGCCCTTGTTCCAGACCAGAGCCCTAGGATCAAGTTGGCAGTCTGCAATCAATTACCCTATATATCCCCTCTGTGAAGTCGGCAGCGGGGAATTTCCTGTCTAAGACCACGTAGCTGGAAGGGTCAGGTATACTTCAGGGAAAACGACTACAATAGGCTGGTCCTTCTATTAACAGTGTCCATACATGACAAGTTAAAGCCGCAAAATGAGTTACAGCAACATGATTAGTTATAGGTGCTGAAAACACATGCTCCAGTCGCCTTGAAGAGAGGGGCCAGTGAAATTTCAATTCAGATTATTTTACACTTTAATTGGCAGATGTAATGTTTCTGATTAACTCTTTATGTGTAAAGAATGGTTTAAAGGTGAAGAAACACATTGTTCCTCTAATCCTAATGAAAACACAAGTCTGTGTGTGACGTCACACAAGAGAACCGTTATATTTAAATTTCAAAATTATAAATCCCATAATAAAATATTTTTTTGATTTTTTTCTTTCATGAATCATTTTATTTGGTAATTTTAAATACTTTTAGTCTCATATAAAACACTTGGATAAATTAAATATTGTTATTTTTTCAGTTTTATCATTTTTCAACTGTTCTTATAGGGATCGCCAGCTTCCAATATCTAACATTGTCAATTATTTGATGAGTGATCTTTTAATTTTTGGGTCAAATTGCTGAGTGGGAACACTGTTTCTACCTGTTTTTGACCATATCTGGTCAAACCGATCAGAACTAAGCAACCAGAACTGGTCAAAACGACAAGAATTATAGTAAAATCACTCAATGTTTTTTCTTTAAAGTCACTTGCGGTCCTTTTATCACAAGTTCCAAATAATTATGTTGGTTTAAGATTAATCTTTATTGTGTTGAAAACCTCTATGGTAAACAACAGAACTGTTTACCCCAAAATTATATTTCCCAATATTAAACGATCTTAATCGACAGTGTAGAAATTAGTTTTCTATCATTCCAAATAATAGTTCCTAACAGTGCTCTCGAAATACAATTTGAACTTTAAAGTGCCCGAATTCAGTCATTTCAAGAGAAATGCACAGTCATTATAAAACATATTTTGGTTTTGTCACATAAAAGGATATTTATGATATAATTTCGTACAATATGTTTGTGCTAGATCTGTCCAAGAATCGTTCCCACACTTTGAAGACTTACATTAAAGAGATGACAGAAGGGAAATTGGTCTCACATACAGAGCTGACAAGTACCACAGAGTGCCTCCTCACACCTTCCAATATAACACCTGAGCCTCAGGACAGGTTCTTTTTTTTTCACTGTGAATGTTCGACTCCCATAGAAGAAGTATGAGAAGAAAGATTCAATTTTCTTCATGATTACCTCTCTTTCATATGCGAGGTACAGTAAGGGCCTAGATGAAGTGTGAGTCTAAAGATGGTAAAAAATGATTATTCTAAAAGGACTATAAGAAGGCTTGACTTCTGGTTTACAATGTAACAATTGAATATTATAGAATAAAGTATTGTAGGCTGTACTCCATACCAATTTATTCACCACAAATCTCCCAGCCAGCTTGCAACATAACAGAAACATTCTGCAGCAATACTCTTTTAGTCAGTTTGTTACTTAATAAGGTACGTAACAATTACGTTATTGACAGTGAGGTTGAAACCTCACCAAATAAGAATGTTATTATAACATTATCTTTTGGTGAGGTTAAGAAGAAACCAAAACAGAACCTTATAAAAGCATTCTGTTTAGGTTAAAAAACATAACCAGAACGTTATAATAACGTCACAGCAGTAGGTCGCAGAGACGTAATTGGGAGTCATTAAAACCAACACAGAACCAAGAACCAACACAGAATGTTGCTGCGAGGTTATTATAACGTCACACCTCCGGCTTGGTTCTATACCATTTTATTTACCACATATCTATCATCATAATACATTCTACTAATGCTATTTACTGATACATGGAACATTATCCATGCCAAAAGAGAAGGGGCAGGGATCAGTATTCCTTTGATCCACCCCTGGATCCGCCCCTGGATCCTCCCCTGGATCCTCCCCTGAATCCGCCCATAGATCCTCCCCTGGCTCCGCCCCTGGATCCGCCCCTGGATCCACCCCTGGAAATAAATGTGATGTATACCAGTTAGCCAACAGGTCTCCATGAAACATGGAATTGCAGAAAGAACAACTTCAAACCCCATGTTTGTCATTAGAAAGCTAATCCAATCCATATGCTTTCAATTTCAACCATTCCTGTTCTTTTCATTAATTCTGGTCACGTTTGGTTTTAGGCACATCTTCACAATGTCATGTTTTGGGTGGGAAGGGAAATATTCCTTCCCACCACATTAATGGCATTTCATTGACCACAAGGCAAAGTTACCTCTCTCAGTTACAATCAATACTCAGTGGATAGCCTATAGCAACTAACAACTATAGACTGATGTGCTTGCTTGGGGAGGGGGGTGAATTTTCTAAGCATAATTGACAACTCCCAACCTGTGGTATAGTGTTATGTAATATTTTCATATTATATTATCATATATGTGTATACATAAATTATATCATATCAAAGTAGCAGTAGTGTTGTTAAGGCTAATAATCTGCAGTTTTAAAGCGAGTTTAATCAGAATTGGAACAACCTTTGAGATGCTACAGAATATTTCACTTTATTGAACAATGATGCCTTGATATCTTCTTTTCAACCAAATCTTACATGATATCAGATACATAATTACATGATGCATGATAATATGAAAGATACATGATAATGGTATTGACTTTGTTTAACATTCCAGCAAAAAAGCCCTTTTCCAATTTCCAATTGACGTGCACTAGTATCTGTCCACGTACATAATTATTGACTATGTAGTCTTTTTGAAATACATCTTTAGACAAACCCATACGTTTTTGGTCAGTCTGTTACTTGTTAAATTATCACATAACAACTATGTTATTTTAAGTTAGGTTGAGACTTACTAAAAATGTGACAATAACATACCATTTTAGTGATGTTGAGACCTTACCCATACATAATGTTATAATAATGTCATTTTTACATGAAAGAAAGTAACAAGAATGTCACAATAACATCACAGTGCAACGGACGTCACAATGTGAGGTTCTAAAGATGATTTTGGGTGCCATGAAAACAACATAACAAGAACCACACCAGAACTAAATAGAACGTTGCTGCAACGTTATTATAACGTCACCTTTTTGCTTGAAGTTATCCATCATTAATGAATACATACTCCCAAACCACACATACATTTGCCACTTTATTCCTAATCATCTAGATGCTGTAGGAGAACGGACACACTCCTAGTGTAACGTCTTCGGTAATCAGATTTGGGTGAAATACGGATTTGATAATGGTTTCCCTGTAGACGTGTGACCTGGCTAATTTAGGTCTAATTTGAGACCTTGCGTGTGTCGTAAGGCTTGGCCAGCCCCTCTGCAACCCCCCTGTATCCCCCTGTAACCCCCCTGCATCCCCCAGCACCCCTTTACACCTCGTGCACCCTCATGTCTGATGTCAGATCCGACCTCCCTGGGAGGGGGGTATTTGGGCTAGAAATGGGTACCAACTGCAGTCCGAACCTCCAGTGGCCTATTGCACAATACCTATCTTAACAAAGTAAGGTAGCAAATTAACGACACCTTTCGTAGCAACTCTGTGAATTATAATGCACGTTTTGAACTTTAAAAAAAAAGAGTTAAAATGCTGTAAATGACATGTAATCTTTACAGGAACTAGTCCTACAGTGCCCCTTTTTACATCAATTTATAGAATTCAGTTTGATGCAGTAGAAACAAAGATATAAGGGGTATCACAACAATGATAGTTATCGTTATAAGAACATGTGTCATAAAGTTATCTTAAAGTTATCATTGTTACAATAACTCATTGTGCAATGTGTCACAGGGGCTGTAGCTTTGAATCGCCAATTTGGCTAAAAAAGGAAGGCTATCAAATGACATACCACCTGTTTTGGGGGCGGTCAATAAAACGTTATCTTTGATACTAGAATAAAAGTTTGTTTGTAATAAAATTCCTGCATAATTCCTGTCAAACGAATTATTCAGTCCTTTCACCGAATTGCAATAATGAAATTCGACATAAATCCTTTTTTCGATGGGCTGGGGCCCTAGATGGGGGCCCCCCAATGTTGCATGTCGAACTTAAGAAACAGTAATGTCGCCCTGTCAAATTTAAGAAATGGCCATGTCACCATGTCGAATTTAAGAAATAATCATGTCGCATGTCACTATCTGTTCAATATCCCCTGTCGCATGTCACTAAGCCTCAAAAAGGCCCATGTCGCCGTGTCGAATTTAAGGGTCTAGGGCCATTGGGCTATCCTCGACATACTCTGGAAAGGGGGGCTGTCAGATAATGCCTGTCAGAAAAAAGGAGGGACTGTAGGTTCGCAGGTGGTACCTACATTCAAAGACTGACTGCCCCCACTCCCCCCTTTTTTGGGATGGGAACACTCTGACAGCCCCCCCTTTTCAGGGGAAAACTCTTACAGCCCCTCCTTTTCAGGCTATATCAAGGACAGCCACTTTAAAGATTTATTTGATGACAAAGTTTGCAGTCATTATTTGATTTCTAAACTCAATAATTAGTTTTAGAAGCATTATGAAGTAAATAAATTGCATACAATACACTCTTAATATAATATATAACATAACACATCATTGACAGCCCCCTAAATGATGGTCTGATTATTTTACAGCCCCCCACCTCCGCCCCCCCCCTTTTTTTTTCCCAATCGATTCACAGCTACAGCCCCCAGAGCTTCTAACCGCAGTTTGTACCTATTTTCAGGCCGAGTGCCCCCTCTTCTGGCCCCCTCCCCGCCTCCGAGCATATTCCCCCAGGGGAGGAGCACAGTTGTCCTACCGCTCCTTTGGCTGTTCTATTCACCTCACACACTCCCCGCTTCCTGCAGCCCCCCGCCCCGGCCACCGGTCGCGTGCGGAGGGGGTGTGGCGTCAGACTAAGTGGCCAGCGGTCTGACAAGTTAAAAGCTTGTGCTGGATTCTGGTCATCTTTCACTGTCTTAGCTTAGCGACATGGTTTTACTGAACCATCTGGGAGTTGAAGCTGTGTCTAGAAGTCCTTTTTAATTTTGTAACTGCAGTGGTATATAGACTCGTTTTTGGATAGATATATCACTTTTGATAAACGTCCTGGATGGACATCTGTTCTAATATAAAGAATCTGGGAAACCTATACATAATTATAGTTCTGTCTGCTGTATGCAAAAGCAAAGAAACTCATTATAAAGGAACAATAACTTCTTTTAGATATATGAGACCACTTGTTTTGTATGTTTAAGAGAAAAAGGTATATGAAGCCCCATTCACCCTGGGCAATTTTTCTCTGCGATCTTAAAATCACAAGCATAAAAGACCATTATTTTGACTAAATAATCGGATAACGCGGAAATATTTCCCCAAAATAGTACTTCTAAATACAAGAAGGTTGCAATCATATCTCAGATCGTAATGAAAAACTGCCCAGGGCGAATGGGGCTTCATACCACCAACGCTCATAAGAGGATAATTACCATTTATATACCGAAAGGATTTTTAAGTCTTGTAGAAAAAGCTTCTGGATTCAATTCCCTTTTGGTACTGGCTCAGGACTCCCATGGGTCTCAAGGGTCACGATCTGCAAAACCCATCTCTGGGGTTCAGTTCCCTAGGCTAATACTACTACTAGGGTCTGCTATTTCTCAAATAGATTCAATTTAGAATTGCTAGAGACAGGAGACAGAATCACTAAATACCTCTGTTTTGAGCAGTAGATAGGGGTCTGGGTGGCAAACATCATTGAGGCATTGGTACTACTCGTTGGCATTGGCACTGCATGTCTTCGAGTCCCATGCAGTACAGCATCGAAAATAGGACAGTTGGATGACCCCTGCATGGAACTGTGCCCAAATGGTCCACAGGACTGCAGTGGAAAAACATTTGATAAAGTGAACCTGGCCTGTATAAAAATCAAATTAAAAAAAAAGACATTATACTTCATCGAAGTTACTCTGCAAAGTGGGGAACCCGTTGAGTGATTGGAGATCACTTCCGGTCAGTATTTATTAATATTATTGTAAGAAATTGACAAGTGATTAAAACATTTTGATACATTGCTGGACACATAGTTCAATGGGTAAACCTGTTTTTCTGAGCAGTTACAGGGAATCCTGACCATATCTAATTATTTCTTATCGCTTCAATATCAATAATCAACCAGAATTGCAGTTGCAAATCGCTCAATGGGTTCCTCCCTTCATCAGTTGACTCACTTGTTCATTAGCTGTCATTCACCAATGGTTATTAATCAAAGAAAAATCTGTTGAAGACTCTGAATTCACATTGATTCTCACGCGAAACCACTCAAACTTGTCAAATTATACCCCTAGTGAAGGTGAAATGTCATTGTTATCGGGTACAATCTAAGAGAAGGGCCATTGACATTATTATGATGGAAGAAATATATATAGTGTGGGTGAATCGCACACATCATGCTATGGCATCGATACTATAGATTAGTAATATAATTACAATTAATATAATTCACCAACATGGTTAAAAATATGCATGATATCACACAACCAACATTCACCTGATAAATCAAAACTGATAGATGTGAAGACAAATAATGTTTTCATATCGAAATACAATTTGTGATTACCTACTTTCCAAAACATTGTAGATGAAGTAAATTGTAAATTAAGCCTCGTTGCCTAGCTAAAAGTGGCAATGTTAACTTTATTTAAAAAATACTTTAATAAGCAGTTTAACAAAACAGCAAACAGATAGTCAGGCTGGTTCTTGGTATGACTTGAAGTAAGTTCAGCGTGTAGACTGCTGTTTTCGAAAGGACATCATTTTAGAAGTAGTAGGGTAAACATGTTAACAACCTTAAAAACCTTGAAGGACGTAGAGAGAAGCCACATATTACTTCCACGTCTGGACACCTTTTTCGTCAACAGCTACAGCCATATCATGCCTACTTTTACAACTCACTGATACCGGCTTCAAACTCCACACTGCTATCTCTTTAAAGAATTGAATCTGTAGTTTTAAAAATATCTTTTCTCTTAGACTGATATTGCTGTACAAAAATGAGTAAATTACTGACCTGTGAGTTTATTATCAACTATGTCAAAATTTATTTCTAATGAGTATAATCATCGTATATAGTTGTTTTCCTTTTAGTTTGCACCAGTTAGCTTACACCATGTAAATGAAAATGCTCAATTTTACATTAGTACATTAAAGTTAATGGAAAGGTTATCTTTCCATGACCTTCTTAGGATTAAAAGGGTAATTTCATAAAGGTATACAGTAAGGTGACTTACCCTTAATGAACCTTAAGGGGGTGATCCATGATGCGATTTTAGGCTGATTCTGAATGAATCGGTTTGTTGAATTATAGTTTTCTTATAAAATGTACAATTATCTAAAGAGTTCTGAATAATCCATTTAAGAAAAATATCCATTTAAGAAAAATGGCACTTTTGGAATTCCATTCCAAACATGTGCAAACGGCATAAGAAGAAAATCGGTTGGCGTTTTTGTTGCATTACGGATCATGGACTTAGAACATACATACACACAATCGCACACACATGTACACACACATGCATATATATATATATATATATATATATATATATATATATATATATATATACATATATATATATATATGGATAGTTTATATATATGATAATTATAATGTCTGAAACTTTATAGTGCCCACGCAAGATATATCATGTAATGCCGCAGAGCTAATAATACCATACCCATGTCCCTTATGGGTATTTAAACCGGAGTGTAGGTATGTGAAGGTGTAAACGCGGCTCCCAGTCCGATGCCCTTCTGTCTGCTACCACCATTGTGTACGGAGCGGCAATCTACCCTCAAGGCATGCTGTGAAGCTAGTGATCCACGTTGCGACATTTTCTAACCCGACAAAAAAAATAGGAGCAAACCGATTTTAGGACCGACGGATTTTTGTCGGTCCTGAATCGGTTTGGTAATTAAAGTCTTTGGTCTAGAAATCGGTCCACAATCGGTCCACAATCGGTCCCCTACCCATGATCCACAGTGAAGCTGAAAACGGACTGGTTACTTGTTTTTTAGACTAGAAAGATGTAGTAAAGGTATGTGGAAAAAATTGCATGGTTTGATATTTGAAATTTAACAAATAATTTTACATTAAATGCATTAATAGCATTTTTGCAACCAGAAACATGTAATATTAAATGTGTACGAGCAGAAATAATTGCAAATGATAAATATCCAGTGGAGAGCATCAAATATAGTATTAAATGCACTTGCTTCAAATTCCCTAAGTTACCTTGAAGTTTACAATCTGATGCATGCAACAATGAATGAAATAAGATTGAAAATACATAGAAATAATGAAATCGGTCCAAAATTGGTCCAGAATCGGTCCAAAAATATTAAGCATGCTTAATAATTTCGTCGGGCCATTCTCGGTTTGAAATCGGTTTGGAAAGTTTCATATTTCATGTGTCGGCTTGGAAATCGGTCTGAAAATATCGGCTGATATGATCCACGTGCCGATATTTTTCTAAAATCCCAACCGATTTTGGACCGATGCATTTTTTGGACCGATTCTGGACCGATTCTGGACCGATTTTTAGATCGGCCCACTGTCGGTTCACTTTTGTCGTGTAGTGGATCACCGCCTTGAGTTTACAACGTTTTTACCCTGCTCTCCCAAGTGTTGCTTTATCAATAATGTTATTTTTTCTGTTCTTTTGGGCATTTTTGCCCACGCCCACGCCCTGTCACATCTAAAGCAGGGATAGTCAATATCGATTATCTAGTCTATGTCCTTCCCTCCTTCTGGTGCAGGTTTTCACTCTAGTAGAGGAGGATAACATGCAGTGTCAGTGTTCTGGGCATGTGCAAAAGGGGCAGGTACGTTTAAGGCTATTTTTCACTTTGAGTTCAGTTACACTTGTGTTCAAGTTCAGGTACTGAATGAAAACTCACTTGGGTTCAGATGCGAACTTGTTTGTATCTGAACGCAAGCATTTCAAAGAAAATAACAAAGGTGCTAGTAGGATGAAAATCAACGGGGTGTTACACATTTGGAAAAGAATGAAGGTAGATTCGAAGATAGGAGCTGTTAATCTTGTAGGAGCTGTTGATCTTGTAACTTTCTCAGGAGCAGGCCAACAGGTCAGGGCATGTCTCAGATTACTATTCCATCCAGTGCTGTCTCCAGAGTCTGGGCTGCAGCGTGGGTGTGGTCCACCAACTGACCTTTGTATCTGGTCCAATTGGCTGTCTGACTGGGGGTCGGCTTACCAATGGTCAGGGGTGGGGTGGGGTGGTTAGACTAGTTGTTCCTGTTTAATTCTCCCTACCATGGATGGCTGATTTACAGTTATAAGGCACCTGTTGGTATATTCCCAGCCAAGGTGCAACGTAATGGTGATGTTATGCGACCATACTTTTTTGGTTTGTCCGTTAATTACTAAATTGGCACGTAACTGTTACATTATTTTTCTGGGAGTTTGAGACCTAGCCAAAACAGTATGTTCTCATAACGTTCTGGTGAGGTTAGGTCAGGATAAAATTAAAATAGAACTTCATTGTGACATTCTGATTATGTGAGGTCCAGACCTCACTTAAACAGAACATTGTTGTGATCTCCTGACCAGGAGAGGTCCCAACTTCATCTAAACAGAATGTTATTGTGATGTTCTGATTACATCAGGTCTTAACCTTACCTAAACAGAATGTTACTGTGACTATCAAGTTAAGTTAGGTGTCAACCTAGTAGCCTAAACAGAACGTTATTGTGACATCCTCATTAACTGAGGTCTCAAGGACACCTAAACAGAATGTTATTGTGACATTCTTCTGAAGTATCAGCCTCATAAATAATGGTATAAGAACGTTATTAGAATGTCACAATGTAACATTGCAATAATTGGTTGCAGCGACGTTATTAGGAGTCATCAAAAGAACGTCACTGTAACCTAACAGTGTAACATAACAAGAATCAATCCAGAATGTTGCTAGAACATTATAATAACGTCATATCCTTGGCTGGGTTTAGACTGATTTTGTTGACAAACACACTGGAAAAACTACAACAATTCCTTATATATCTATGTATATAATCTATATTAAAGTGCCATACCCACTAGGACACTTTTACCAAGTCGGCTGACGGATCGGCCCTAAAATCAGCTGATTCTACCCTAAGAATCAGCCGATTTTAGGGCTGATTCAGAACAAACATACACATTTCAATATACCATATTACCTGGTGATCCTAAGAATCAGCCGATTCAAGTCAGTTGCCAGTTGCCGGTTGCCAGTAAAATTGCCTAGCGGGTATGGGGATTAACAGATATATATATATATATATATATATATATATAATCTATAATAACAATGTAGTAAATTTACATACTTTGGTTGGCAATAGATATTTACATAGACATTTATGTGTATTTCAACCCCCTAAGCCTTGTACACATTTAGCGTTATTGTTATTATACCATCTGTTCAATTGTATGTAGGCCTACCAGTCCTAAGTAGCCATACAGCGCTACTTAGAAATTTCAGAGTACATCAATGTCTTAAATTTCACCTTTGTTGTCGCCTTTTACTCACTTTCTGAGAGCTGCGACCATAGGGATATTCCTCTTGATAGGGGGCTCTTCATATACTTTTTTCGTATTTGCAAACTGGGGCCTTGAACTTTATTTCACCCCTATTATGTTAATAAATTTCTGGTCGCTTACCATCTATAAACCTAATTTTCTTTGCTATGCCTATACTTTAATGAGCAAATATGTTGTGATTGTCTTTGGTACAAGTCATCTAGTCCATATTTCCTACATAGTGAGTCAATGCCCTGGTTTTTTCATGACTTTGAATCAATGATTTTAATTGCTCGCTCATGTACCTTTTGTTATCTTTGTATTTTCCCTGAAGGCCCACTGTCTATCATAAGTCCCCATAGTCAATCAGAGGTAATACTCTCTGCTTGTAGATCAAATTTGATATATTGGGGCTTACAAATTTCCTTAATTTCCCTAATTGGTAGACACGGTTATGGGCTTTTCCATATTTATCTGAAATGAATTTATCAAAAGTTTATCTACTATCTATAGTCACACCTAGATAATTATAATGTTGGACTTGGTCAAGCCATTTCCCATTTAATCCAACTCTAGTGCCATCATCTGGTCTATCAGTTGGATTAACAATCATGTGTTTCATTTTTGATGTGTTAATAGTCAAGCGATATGGTCACACCAATCTGATAGGGCTTCAAGCGCACCCTGAATGTGGATTCCACCATCATAAGTGTTGTTATTGGCTACATACAACATGGTATCATCAGCATATGAATAATCTATCTATAGGATATAGATTGTCAGTGCTGGCTTAGCATGAAAACATATGCTGCAAAATGTACGCATTTCGGTGAGATTCACACAAAAATAACTTGGCAAAATGTGAATGCCAACACATTTACAGTGGTCAGGTCTCCCCAGCTGGGAAGGCCTCTAAGGGGTTTGTAGGGGACTGATATCTGTATTCTTAAAAGGAATTACCAATAATTATGGTAAAGGAAGGGGCGGGTTAATCGGGTGGGCCATGGGGGTCCGATCCCTCCTTTAAGTGGGAAAATAGAGCACAAGGACCCCTGTGGGAGTACCGGAATGGGGCGTCTGCTCCTGGGAAGAATAAAGGCCCCCAGTAGCCCCTGCTGATCGTAAAGGCCCTATTACACTACACGACTTGAGCTGCGATATGGCAGTGTCACAGAGAAATGACATATGATAGAGATAAAATTCTTTGTTTCACATATGTGACGTGCTGCAAATTGCCAATTTTTAACAATCATAACTCACCTATATGCGAATATATCTGTAAAATCATCATATTGCGCCAATATCGCAGCCCAAGTCGTGTAGTGTAATACTGCCTTGAAAGGTGACAATAGGTTGGGACCCATCACTGACCAAGTGGTTCATTGGTTCAATTCCCAATTGATATCTGTGTTCACTAAGGGATGAGGTACAGCAAAAATGAATTCCCGGTTTTGATCTGCTGTTTGCCTCCCCTATCACCCTCATCTCATAGATACAATCACCAAAGACTGACCAAGTCAAAACACCTGTCTGAAATGTCAGAATTCATCCTAACTTGCTTTTGCAGTGAAAATAACCCTGGCTGTTGGTACGGTGCAAAACATCCATCACTCGTTCTCTCACTAGAATACAAGGTGCTATGATCATACATGTCAATGCTCCCTTTCATACTTATGATAATATGCATCTTTCAAAACAGTGTGTAAGCCTTTACAAGACATGTAGCTGGCATGGTAGAAGCTTGTAAAGCAGTAAATGAGCTAACCCATCCTCTCTGCCTCCACCGCCAGTAATGTGTCATTGACAAACAGGTTGGGTTTCGGGGTGCTGTCAATAACCTGGACGTGCTCTACATGCACACTATTCATGAAGCTGTTGTCTTTTTTGTCTGTGTAGCTCCAAATGAATATGCATTTTGAACAATTTAGGAGAACTTTGTCAACCCAATTGTCTTTAGTTGATTTTGTATTATGCAGCTCTCTTAATGGAAGAAGCATGGAGGCAATTTTTAAAATATTTCATGGTAAACTTTAATATTGGTGCAAACTGGGATGGGTGTAATAAAAAAACACATTTCCCAATCTTTCATAGAATGATGTAATATATACACAGAACTAAGCGAGAGGGCACGAAGCCAAGATTATTGCCCCGCTGTCGAAGCCTATTTTCAGGTTCAAGGGCTTTGCCCGAGACCCTGAAAATAGGCTGAGACAAGGGGCAATAATCGCGGCTGAGTGCTCCCCAGGTTAGTTCTGGTTTTATTATATATCAAATACCTGCCTATGTTGAAGATATGTGGTAGAAAACAGACAAATTCTCTTTATTTACGTCCGTTCCGATCGTGCGAGGTGGGCGCCATGTTGACTTTTTGTCTCCTCCGTAACCGAGGAGTTCTCATCCCACCACTGCTGCGCCGTCTGGTGTTTCAGGTGCAAACTAGATCACAGGAGACCAAAGATGGCGGACAAGCAACGCTTTTGCCGAATTTGACGGTAAAATAAATTGATTTTACGTTGTTTTTTCAACTATTGAGACAAATTTGGAGTGGTTTGTGGATTGTTTGCGTAGTTCCCACGCCGGCAAGCATCGTTATTGCCCCACGGAGACTTGCGGGGCAATAATTTTTTATTATTCACCAGTGTGGCATAACGCCATCAGTTATTCCACCTTTGCTCGCGGGGCTGTACAATGCTGAAGGAATAGGCGCTACGAACTTGGTATATAATGAATCTTAGTACTTAAAGAACTTAAATATAAAATGATAAAATAAAGGTTATCTGGTCAGCAATTTACCACAAACTTGAAATAATGTCTATTAGCTGCACTTCAAAAGAACAACAAATATTTTTAAAACATTGAAAGAATTATACTTAGTAAAGAAATAGACTTCATTGTCCATGGAAAAAATATTATTCTTTGAATGTTTCCTACTATGAGGTTAACAAGATACAGCATTGCCGTGAAATATGCTCGGGGAGGCAACTTGCCTTCTTGGTGCCCGGATGTGTGCGACCACAGTTGAAAACCGATCTAGACCCATTTTGTAGGACACATTTTGCTGTGAAATATACCTATACAGAAGGGATGCATTAATTTATTGATAGTTTTTTTTTAGATATCCCTATCTATGTTTTTGATGGAAATATATATATATATATATATATGATTGAGCCTTCACTTTCATTTATTTGGTCTATTTAAACTAGAATTAGCTCAGTTTTCTACATTTTTGTGTATGATTCCTCAAGAATTCCCTACCCATAAAGAGTGAACCATCATCCGGAGTGATATCATCTCATTTATTTCACTCACTTGAGGCCAAAAAGTGATCTCCTTCAGTTTTTGACACACCCACTTATGGGCCTAGTTGAGTTGACCCCACAGAAAAGGATGACAATCCATTGAAACAAAGGAAGTCTGCTAAAGCCCCATACCCACTAGGCTATTTGGGCCTTGTCGCCATCAGTATGCTTTACTGAAATGAACATGTTTGACAAAATTGTCGGGCAAACAGTAGGGTGATTTTCCCAGAGATTCATATCAAACACGCACATTTCAATATAGCATAATGACTGACAACTAAAGGTCTGCTGGTTAAGAAAGGGCCAATTTTGTTCATGTGACCTTATTTCATAAGTAATAAATGGGATCTGATTATAAAACTATGAGTGCTTAAATGTACTACCAGGAGAAAATGTTATGAGGAAATATGTTTGAAAATTCTCAGATATAGATTAGACATTCACAGATACATATTATGACATTCCAATCAACTTTTATTATAGAGCATAACACATTTTAAGTTTTAAGTTTTTCAGTCCTTTCTTGGTCAGCAGACCTAGAGGGAAATTCGATCGCCGAGGCCCAAATCGCCTGATGGGTATGGGGCTTTAGTTGTGTAACATATTCTGCCTTATGTGAGTAGAGTAGATGCCCTTTATAGGACTAGGGCAGGCCCTTAAAGCCCTCAGCACCCTGTGATAAGGATATAAGTAGGGGAAATGATAAGGGGTCAGGGACAGCAGGGGAAATGATCACCACTGTAAGCCCTGCAATCAGAGAGCTAATACAGCATGTGAGAATAGTCACTGCAGGGCCAAAGTATGATCATTTTTCTTATTGCCACCTGAATATAGAAAGTGGGTGAATTATTAGGCTATTTGGTTCTATTTGGGGTTGGCTAATGTGGCCTAGAATAGACCCCTTCTACACTTGTCCCTCACACTTAAAAATTAGGGTGCAGAAAATAACCCATTTTCCTCCTAGATTATTGATCCAATTTTCTGAGAGGCTCAAGACGTTAATTCATACTGCAAATATTATACAATTTTCATGCATTAAAACAACTATTTTTAGACAAAGGATTGTTCTTACAAAAAATGTGTAATGTATTTCCATTGTACTTTACCTGGATGCTTATATTCTGTTGCTACTGACTTAACAGTGATAAAGGAACTGATTATTCTGTGGAGTGTTAGTAGTTATAAGTCAGAGTTTAATAAAAAATATCATAAGTACACAAAGATGGGCAAGTCAGAACGTTGTCTATGGCATTTTCGTGACGTCATTGATAGGAGCGGCCCCTATGAGAGTCCGTGCGACCAGATACGATGCTACGTCTTTTTGCTGTTTTCGTGACGTCATCGCCTCATTGTTTATGGATGACGTCTCGAAAACGACAAAAAAAGACGTCGCGTCGTACCTGGTTGCACAGACTCTCATAGGGGGGGGGGGCACCATTGCGATGTTCACAAAGAAATGTCACGAATTGCGTCTCTTATCTTGTCGGCTCGTTGGTGTAATGTACTGCTATGTACTGCTCGGAAAGGGAGAGTGATGACAACAATGCAAACTACAACCCTTGGGGGTGATAATGGATGTAGTCCTGAAAGTAGAAAATGGTTTGGTCGCTTTAGGTCCGAAGTTAAAATGGTAATCTAATATTGTCCCAGACGATGATAAATATATAACCAACTGGTGCTGGGGTCTTCAGTTGGATATATGAATAACTTAGGGTGTATAGGAGGATAAGTGCTTGGCATTTTGTCGCAGTATGGATCATTGTCTTCTCAAGGGGTACCCATCAAGCGATTCAACTAATGTTGGTTGTTCAAACACCAGAAATTGCTGAAAACAACCATAAAAAGTATTGTCTTTAAATAATGTAATTCAGAAATCTGTCGAATATATTTCAGTAACATCACTCAATGGGTTCCTCCCTAAACGGGGGGAACCCATTGAGCCATTTAACTATAATTCTGGTCATTCCAACCAGTTCTGGTTGTTGACTTCTGATCAGGCAGAAACAATGATCCCGATCAGCAATTTGACCAAAACAAATCACTTGCCAAATATCTGACAATGTTAGATATTGGTAGCTTGTGATCTCCTAATTGATCAGAGTCTTAGTTGCATTGCCCAGTGGGTTCCTTGTTCAAAGAAAAGTCAAGAAAATTTGGTTTTCAGTTTTTACCAAACTGACTCATTTAATTTTCATCGTATTTTGATTAGTTTTATATCATCAAATAATATATTACATATTTATTACACTTGAATTGCATTTAAAACCTTTTAAAATGCACAGGCACTGATAATAACGCATCATGTCCCCTTGTCAGTCCTTAATGGCAGCGACTGTTCTTACTGTGTCAGCATTCTTTGGTCCAATGTACTGTCAGTTGATTTCCTGTGTAATATCCGGCCCCTCACCCTGCAAGTTGTTATACTTGGGTATTTGCAGTGAGCTATAAAGTAAGCATCAGGTGTATATATGTCATTCTGAAAGTACTTACAAAATCATATTCAGTCAGACTTACATTCTTATCATATCAACACCTTATATTTGCCTTGGGGCCTTCCATTAAGTATGTACGGGGGGGTTTATAATTTTTTTAAAAGTGCATGTTCCTGTACAAATCAAATGCATACTTTAGCCCAAGTGGGTTGTGGGGTCTGAGAATTTTTTAAATGAGTGTGCATACTTACTGGAAGGCCCCTTTGGTATGCATCAAGGGGGGGGGGTCAAGATTGTTGAAAATGTGCGTACAATTCAATACATATCCAATGCGTATTTTTGCCCAAGGGGGGGTGGGGGGTCTGAGATTTTTGAAAATGTGCTTATGTACTAAATGGAAGGCCCCTTTCCTATTTGATGTGTGAAATTATCTTCCTTTTATGTGATAGAGTCCAATATCATAAAGGGAACTAATCATACACAATGGGAAATAGGCTATTGCAATCATATAGCAAGTGAACAAGGAATTTCATAAGATAAGACATACCACGAACAAGTATGAGACATATCTTAGTACTCCACTCTTACATTGTAGTCAAAGCCAGACATAAGCATTGTTGATTTTGAATAATACACAAAAGAAACCACTGGACATCATCTCTAAATAAGTTTCATAAGGGCAATAGGATTGAATATTAGAAGTTATGGCAATATCTAGCTAAGTTTTTAGAGCAACACCATTGTCTGAATGCATATAACTAGACTATTGTCTCCACAATAATGAAATGATGATGTCCAGCTTCCCCTTGCTGCCTTTAAGCTACATTCATATTGTGTTATAATCTTAATTAAAATTCTCCCCCAATCACCAAAAACCTACATAAATAAATGATAGTTACCCTACTTCTTCTAAAATGATTCTTTCGCATGTTGCTGCCTTCATACTGAACTCTCTTCAGGTCTTACCAAGAACCAGCGAAATGGGCCATAACCAACCTGTCTATCTGGCTGCTGTTTTGTTAAACTGCTTTCAAAAGGACCTGTGAGAACCAGCAAATTGGGTCATGACCCCATTTCTTAGTTCCAGCCTCAATCTCCATGGTGTAGTGGTTAAGATCCTCACCTCCAATCCCAAAGCTTGTGGATTCGAATCCTGGCAAAGCCACTTGTATCATGGTAAAATGTACATTTTACCATCAAAGGATGTTATTTGTTGATCAAGGAGGTTAACATGTAATTAATGATTTATGAATGGGAGTGGGGTAGGGGGGTGTCCAGCGTGATCTGTTTTCTATCTTATATCCTAAGATAGGGAGATGTTTCACAATGAACCAGACTAATGATGGTAACGGCAATGATATGATGGTCTCAACATTACAACACAAAGAATCAAGAATCTGATCACTACAACACAAAGAATCACTGACACCATTTATTATCAATCTTACCATGGTTATACAATGATATTAGCAAATGAAGCACGTTTAACACTCTTCAACAACTAAAAATTGCATGCAAAATCTCAATCTAATTGACAGGTTTTAAACAAAATTATCAAACATTGGTAAAAAAAAATATATACACATCATCCGATTCTGTCATGATAGGAGTTAAATGTATTAAAAAAGAATTGTGTTTGTAAAAGATTGCACTTACATTTAGAATGAATTTTTCTATCAAACCAAATTCTGAGATCAGTTCAGAATCAGCAGGCCATAATCGCATCTAGAATCGCCTCCTTAATCTCTGCTTGTACCCAGTATGGGACTCTAGCATTGTCCGACGACCGGTGACCATCAGGATCAGCAGTATCTTGTTATCAATAGAATCGCCTGTTGACTCCCTATGGATATGATGAGGATACTTAGCAATGGGCAACGGTCAACAGAATCGCTGGTAGAATCGCCGGGAAAATATCAAACTTGCTCGAGGGCCATACCCACTAAGTAATTTTGCCAACAACTGACAACAGAGCAAGCATTGAGTTACCTCAAAACAACCGGCACAATCACTGAGCAACCAATATTGCAGGGCAAATCCCCATGGGTATGGTGTGCTGTCTAGTTGATAGTAAAATCGCCAATAAATATCAAACTTGCTTAAGCCCCATACCCACTAGATGATTTTAACCAGAGTCTGTGGATTCACAGGTGGTAAAGTCAACCACCGACTCTTCCATTAGAGTCAGCCGATTTTAGCACTGTTTCATATCAAACATATATATTTCAATATGACATACTAACTGGTAATTAGACCTGTCCACTTTGGGATGTATTGCTGGCATGATACAGAGGTTGGACATAATTGCAGTGTCAGCCACTGACACAAATCTAAATGAATGAGTTAGGACTAGTGTTTTCTAAGTCAATAAGGTGTTGATAAATTAGGATGAAATATTATTTTCTCTCAATTAGGTAATTACCTCCATTTTAGATGAACCAAAATAAAGTATGTTTTTGTGGTTTTACGGTTGGACATTGTGAGCAAAGTTGAAAGGCTTTAACACTGTTCCCTATGGGAAAATGCCATTTTTGCTTTCCAGTCCTACAGCTACATATTTAACATCATATTTAAAGTGAAAGCTTAGAAAGTTAAGTTTTGGGTAATAGAACTAGGAAAATTAATGCGAATCAAGTATGATGAACATTTTTCTATAAATGTTGATATCATAGAAATAAGGGGTGGGCTAGCTGACAAGGTGGAAAAGTCTATTGGTGCTAAAAATGATGGATTTCATGAGAATAATCAGCTGATTCTAGTTAGCCAACCAAGTCAAATTTGCCTAGTGGGTATGGGGCTTCAATATTATAGTTGCCCAGCGAAGACAATTCTCCCAGTCACCCGTCATCCCGTTGATGGTTAAATCGCCTAGTGTGTATGGGGCTTTGATATTACAGTTGCCCAGCGACAACAATTCTCCCAGTCACCTGTCATCCCGTCACCGGTAAAATCCCCTAGTGGGTATTGGGCTTTGATATTACAGTTGCCCATCGACGACAATTCTCCCAGTCACCTGTCATCCCGTCACTGGTAAAATTGCCTAGTGGGTATGGGGCTTTGATATTACAGTTGCCCAGCGATGACAATTCTCCCAGTCACCCCTCATCCCGTTGATGGTTAAATCGGCAAGTGGGTATGGGGCTTAAACGCTCCGTAATCACCACCAACGAACCACCCCAAGGAGGTGATTTGTGATGAAGCAGCAGGATACTGTAGAATAACATCCCATGATTCCACAGAGACCCCCTAGCGGGCACTGTGAGAACCAGAGAAGCTGCCAGCCTCCTCCTGGACCCTTAACGAGTCACAGAGGAGACATCCTAGACAGGGGAGGGCGAAGGGCACCCCGGAGGAAGGGGGGCAATGAGAGGGGGTGGGGGTGTAGAGTAGGGGGGGGGGGGGCATTCCCAAGCAAGACGGTATATATGACGTTATAATAATCTTATTATAATGTTCTGTTTAGTTCTGCTTTGGTTCTTGTTACGTTATTTTGATGGCACCCAAAAATATCTTCAGAACCTAACATTACAACGTCGCACTATGACATTCTTGTGACATTCTTGTAAAATTCTTTCATGTTATAATAACAGTATTATAACATTCTTTATTAGTAAGGCCCAACTTCACTAAGATATGTTATTATAACATGATTTTTTAGTAAGTCTCAACTTTACCTAAAATAACATAACTGTTATGTAAAAATATGGCAGGTTACAGACTAATCAAAAAAGTACAGTCACAGAACGTGCTTGTTATGTGGCTGCTTGCCTGGGAACTCAGCCCAAAAATGGGTACCAACTGTGGTTGGAAGCTCTGGGGGCTGTAGCTGTGAATTGCAAATTTGACTAAAACTGGGGGGCTGTCAAATAATCAGACCATCTTTTGGGGGAGCTGTCAATGGCCTATTATCCTCATACTATATTAAAAGTTTATTGTTTGCAATTCAATTACTTCATAATGCTTCTTAGATTATTGAGTTCAGATATCAAAATAATGACCACCTTCTAACAAATTCTTTATAAGAGGGGCTGTCCTTGATATGGCCTAAAAAGTGGGGGCTGTCAAAGTATTCCTATCCCTAAAAAAAGGGGACTGTAGCAAATGCATATTTTGGGGGGCTTTCCTTGATACAGCCTGAAAAAAAGGGGGGTGTCAGAGTATTCCTACCCCCAAAAAGGGGGGACTGTTGTTTTGCAGTTGGTATCTACATTGAAAGACTGACTCAGCCAGCTCGAAACATAACAGAAACATTCTGCAACCTTACTTTTTAGTCAGTTTGATACTTACTAAGATGGCAAGTAACAATTATGTTATTGATGGTGAGGTTGAAACCTCACCAAATCAGAATGTTATTATAAGGTTATTTTTTGGTGAGGTTAGGACAAAACCAAAATGGATCATTATAGGCAGTACCTTGCAGTGATATAATTGGGAGTCATCAAAAGAACATAACAAGAACCGAATACAGAACCAGCCAGAACATTGCTGCAACATTATGATAATGTCACATCCTTGGCTTGGGAGTACCCCCCCCCCCCTCTGGGGGAGTAGGGGGATTGCTACCTGCATTGAGGATTACATGGATGACGTCACAGCTTCCCAAAATGGGTTTGGTACTATTTCTCACAATCAATACCTGACATAAGAACCCTTTACCAGTCTTTTTTCCTAATCATATAAGGCCCCGTGTCGCAGGAAATACTCAGAAGTTGTTTATACCGAGTTATCTCTTTAAGGGGGTTGTTTATAGCCGTTACGTTATAGGAGGTCGCTCTACCCCGTACATCTGATGTGGGAAGCTGTTTATACCCAGTACATCTGACATAAGGGGCTGTTTATACCCTTTTTATCTTGTGCTAGGAGGTCATTTGTACAGTAAACCTGTGATAGGAGACCGTTTATACCCAGATCAACTACTGTAGAAAACCTAAGGTTAGGGTAGACTATAAGAAGAAGGACCGTGGGGGGCGTCCAAGGGTGGCTGTATGACCCATAGGGGATTGTCACATACCGAGGGCAAAGCCCGAGGTTTTGTATGATCCCCATGGATCGTATGGCCACCTGAAGTCACTCCCAAAGGTCTTTCTTTATTTCATCACCCAAACAATGTTCAAAATATGTTAAAATTACTGAAAACAAGGAGTCCACAGTGAGCGGTACGTATGGCCTGCCCCCAATATGCGCCGTTCATCGGCCATGTGGGTGATAAAGAGAGGGGACAATGCTTCAGGGTTTAGGGAGTCCAATTTCCTTCTGGTGCCCTTTTGGTCAGGGGCAACTCTATTTGGGGGAGGGGGTGGGGTGTGCCATGTGAGGTCAACGGGCTAGTAACCCCTTCCAGCCCTTTCCAAACCTCTGTTTATTGGAACCTAAACTTAGAAAATGAAATGTCATGGACATGATGTGAAATCATTTATTTAAAACACACACACATACACACACACACACACACACATAATTATGTATATGTATGGTAATTACCCTAATAGTTAGTGCCTCCTCCCCTCCCCCTTCCCTCCCAAACACACACGCACGCCAATATCCAGGGCTCAAGATTCCACGGTGGTGATTAATTAGTCCATTTGTAAATAATGATATTTGGAGATACGTTTTCTTATATCAAAAGCGGTTGAAAACAATTTACTATATATTTTGAGATTTGTCTGAAAAATGTATCCATTTTATCACATCTCATTTCACTCTATCATCGTATTTCCTGTTATTTATGACGAAATATGTTTTGTAATTTTGTTGTTGTTTTGTTTTATGTTATAAAGAAAGTCCAACTTGGAAGAAGCAATTGTAATAGGATAAGTTATGGCTGAAGATGAGGGGAGACAGCAGTTATCCTACTCACCGCAGAGTAAACCAAATGTTAAAAAAAGATTAGTTTGTGGAGGCAGTTATTTACTGGAAGTGTTTCTGGGGATTATGGGGCTGGGCTGGCCACTACCATTACCCCCTACCTTTATAGTGCTAAATCACAGCACCTCCTGTGAAGGGGATACCCTAGGCCAAACTTAGATGGACATAAATAAATCTAACGAGATTTACCTTTTCCTGAAGAAATAACCGCCTGGCAGTCCACATGGCAGACTATCGTAACTTAAAGGGAGCCAAACGCAATGTTGTGTCAAAATATGACAAAATTTTGCAAACTCATATAACTATGATGATATATTCTAAGAGTCTAACTTTAGCCATTGGTACAGTATAAATCATGATAACTGGTCATAACTTCACTTGAATTCCATAAAACTCACGTCATTCATGTCTGAAGACAGCAATGTTTGTAAACAAACTAATTTTGGTTGGTCACCAAAATTGACTAGGGATGGGTTTTAATGTATTTTAATGAATTTTATATAGAATCCAAAATGACTTGTAAGAAACAGTTGACTACCCAATATTAGTAAGTAAGCATTCATAGTATTTATTTTACCAATTGCCTAGGTCATGACCATAAAACACATATTAATAGTTAATTTAATAAGGACAACTTTTGGCTCCGTTTAAAGTGGGGTTCCCATCAAGAAACGTAAGTGTGTTGTTGTAACCCGTCAGAGGTGCTCAGTGACAGTGGGAACCAATTGTTGCCATTTTGGTAGATATTTGAATGCTGTCATTGGTCGAGACATTCCGAGTGTTTAAGTGGGGGCTGCGCCTGGTCGTTATGTAGAAGTTATAGACCTAATCTTGGAGACTGCAGGAAGAGGGAGGTTGGCCGCTATAATTCTCTCTGAAGCTCCATTCGTCCTGGTCGATGTTTGTGTCCCTGAGACCTGTGAAAAAATGATTGTATGCATTCGCAAATAATCTCAGGTGTGACAAAATAATCGCAAGCCAGTGAAATTCAATAAACGGCTTTCACGCTGAGAAGAGAACTCCTTTGCAATCATTTTTGTAAGAAATATCATTCTCTACGAAAATATTCACCACTTCACTGAGGGCTGCGATAATCCAATACGTTTCCAATGTTCAAAAATTGCGCAGACCTACAATTGCCAGGCGAATGGAGCTTAACAGAGATTGTAAATTGCAAATTTTATCGGCAAAACACAATAGATTCAACAGATGTCTTTAGAATATTGCTAATATCATTTTACACTGAATTCCTAAAAGTGAAAAATGCAACTGTAACTCTGTGCAACTAAGGTTATGCAGCTGTAAAACCTATAGATCAGAGGAAAATTGTTATAATTGTAAAATTGGTTCCTAATGGTCAATGGAGTTGTAAATATTTTAAAAATTACAACTAACTGATGTCATATAGTTGTAATATAATGGAAAAGAGGCTAGAATCCATAAAATTACACTGGTGAGCTAAAAAACCATTCCTAATGGTGAAGTTACACATGAAAATGAAGTTGTAACTGAAAAAATTACAACTAAATCCTACACCTGATCTGAGGATGTGTAACTTTTGATCATATCACATATTTCAGCATTTTTCATGTATTTCTGTGGCCAAAATTACAGTAATCAGAACAAATAATCACTATAAACTGTCATCTGTTGTTTGAATCCATTTTGAAGAGTGAAAATCAAGTTGCAGAACCATGAGTTTTGAAACATGCAACTGCAGCAAAATTTACAACCAGTTGTAGCACTAGAAGATTAGGAATGGGTATTTGTATAAGTTTTATTTGCATAGTTGTAAATACTTGTGAGTAATAAGGGAGAATTGTTTTTTTTAGTTTTTCAAGATTTATAGCACATGTTTCCACAATCTATTACTTAGCTCAAGTTTCACAGCTAATATTCTATTATTTGTCATTAGATCAAGCACTAAAATGTCCCAGATTAAGATGTTATTTATTTTTAGGAATTCAGTGTTAGTGTGTAAGGATAGTATATTCAGATGAATAGCTACAATTATATATATATAATCTTACGCTACGGACAAATGACAAGGAGGCAGGTTTGGCTACAACGATGTATTATACCATAAACAGGACCACAATACATGAACATAATAAAGAAATTTTTCAGACGAGTCCGGAATGGCGGACGCGTTCCAGTGACGTAATCGTGATGTCACGCGACCTAGTACGTGACCCTGTTGCTAGGGCGGTCGCTACGTTACCCCTCCCCTACCGATTATACAACAATAACTGCTTAGTTATTCTACCTATAATCTTACGCTACGGACAAATGACAAGGAGGCAGGTTTGGCTACAACGATGTATTATACCATAAACAGGACCCAAACCGCCAAACCGCCTACTTGGGTAGGCTAAATGCAAACATGGCATCTGCTGCTAATGACTGCTTAACTGTAGGTTCTATGTACGTGAACACTGCGTTTGATTTCCACAAGCCCCTTTTCTTAATTTTACTAACATCGTATCCTAGAATTGACATGTAAGTGGCGGCCCCCCTACGTAAGCTGTGTGGTGTGAACCCCCCTACTAGTCCGGCTTGAGAAGCCAGATTACTCAATCTCCTAGTATACCATGACACTTTCATGCTGCGAAGCCCTTCCTTACCCGGAATAGTGAATAACTTATCTTTAGGTCTTAATTTTAGGATTCTTTTTTTTAATTTTTTTTTTTATTGAACTGAAATATCATCACAATCAAGTGCTTTTCATGATATTAAACAACAACTCGATCACATAATTACAATATACAGCATCATTCATAGAGCCCTCCTAATTCAAGGCTCTTATCACATTTATAATTAAGTAATACCAATTTCGTGTACTTTCTTCCAAATAGTTTCCAACATTTCCGTAGTTAAATTCTTTTTAAATTCACAACTAGACTCTATAAATTGTACATGCTGTGGGAGTTTTTCCCAATATTTGTGTGCTCGTGATTTCCAACTTCTACGAAAAGTTTCCAAGTTAGGCTTTGACATTTTTACTTTCCTTCCCTCATCACTTCGTAAACGTCTTCCTTCATGTACAATTTCATCAACATTTTGTACACTAATTTGGTCGTGAAATAATAACAATAATCTCCTGATTCTTCGAATGATTAACAACTCTACTTTACAATACCTATGTACATCAATTTCATCTTGTCTAGTAATAACATGGTCATCTCTTTTATCCAATATACTGGGCAGAGCACAGAATATTTGTTTGCCACGACAACCAACTCGTATGGCCTATCACTACAACTATGTGTTTTTGAGGAGCGCAACCTAACTAACAATCCCTCCTCAGTGAACAAGATATCGCCTACGCGTAGTGCGTGCGAACCACAAATATTAGAACAGCGCAGTAACAATCTGAACTACAATGTAACAGCGGCCCATAATACAACATCTTTAATAAACAACATGTTTAGTTTATAAAATATTCTAGTCAGGTCGCTTGGGAACATTGGGGTGACCTGACCTCGACCCACTGGTACTAGCCTTTTAACCCCCCGTATGGCTTGCTTAATCAAGTGATCAGTATAGTTGATACCGGGACGACCATTGTTCTTCAAGAAGTTTGACAATCCAGATAAATAATTTACTACCGAGTTGTACACCATTGTTAGGGAAAGGAATGCGATATATAGTATGGTCCATTCTGTGTTAAGTTCTAATGGATCCCTTTTGTAGGTGTTGCAGAATTGTATGTATTTCTTTTCTTGGCAATTTCTTGATGACTTTGTGTTGCTTGAGTACGCGTTGCCTTTTAACTCGTCTGCTCTTTCGTGCAGTTCCTCTACGTCCGGCTCTGAAATGGTGAAGCATTTGAACAACACATGTTATCGCTCTCTATGATTCCCCATGCTAATCTTAGTTTATCTTCATTATCTGAGCGTGACAGGGCATCAGCTAAATGATTATCTAATGTGTTAATATATGAGGCATATATATCAAGGTTGTAGACGAAGCAGAGCCAAAATATTTCCCTTAACCACGACATACATCGCTTACTACTGCTTCTGCCCGTATTGATCATGTACATCACCTGACTGTTATCGGTTACAATTTCTATTGTAGAATTCCTGTACATGCTGCCCCACCTTTGTAGGCCTACCAAGACAGGCCATAGCTCAAAAATATTTATGTTTGGATTTGATATTTTAAGAGTGGGCCCTCCTACACAATGGTTGTGAATGTACAAACGTTCGGTTCTGCCTTCTACCCAAGTCCCCCAGAACCAGTCTGATGTACACCATGCGCCGAAACCATACATAGAGGCGTCTGATGTGATAGATACAGATTTAATACGGGGAATAATTTTCGCGGAACCATTAAATAACATACAAAAGTTTTTCCACCACCTGAAATCATCCAAGATTTCATTTGATAGCTTAATTTTGCCATATCTGGGAATATTCGAACACAAGTCATACACCCTTCGGCTGAAAGTGCGGCCCCCTCTTTACCACAGTTGAACAGTGAGCCATCAGGCCTGCTATTTTCTCAAGTTCCTTCTTCGTTGATTCCCCTTTTAATTCCAAAAAGCCTATGTCTGAAATTAATTTGTCAATTTTATGTTCCGGTAGTGAAAGGTTCATTTCGTTTGAGTCTATGATTATACCCAAGAATTTTATTCTTTGAGACGGGGCTTCTACCTTAGGCCAGGAAATTTGGAAACCCAACTGACGTAGCGTTGATATCAAAATTAGCTGCTGGGATCTGCAATCCTCATATGATGGGGCAGATATGGCAAAATCGTCCAAGTAGTTGGTTATGTTGATAATCCCCTTTGACTTGCACATGTCGACAATTAGCTCAGATAACTGGTTGAACAAATATGGTGCACATTTAAGACCAAAACTTAGTCGATGTTCTTGGTAGTACTGCCCCCCTTTACCATCATGAAAATCCCATGAGAATCCCTGATGACAATAATTAGCTGGGTTTATAGGCACAGATCTAAACGCACTTGCAATATCGGTGACTGCCATGTAGTCCCTCATAGCCAAATTCTGAGCAAAGTGATCAACTGATTTGTATTTGAATTTATCACATGTTGTTGACATGAAATTATTTATGCTAGAACCTTCGGGCATGCTACAGTCGGTTATAGGTCTGATATCGCCGTTAGGCTTGTAAACAGCCCCCAGGGAGTGGATACACCTAGGTTTTACATTAGTTTGCGAGACTTTACCACTCTTAATATCTGATCTCAGAATTTTTGACATTTTTTCATGTGCTGAGCCATCTAAGATTGAGTTGTAATTTTGACATTCGTATGGTTCGATATACACGTCGTCCACAATGTGGAAACCATCACAAATGCCATTCCAAATGTTCTCAATGGTGCTAGCTGGTAGGGTACAGGTCCCTGAGAATAAAAAATTTGCAAATCTACAGGGTTTCAGGTCGGACATGTAATTTCCTATTTAATGGACACAATTACAAGTGCCTTGGACACATTCATCTGTTAATCTGATAAGTCTCCCCCCCTTGCTTAAAGGTACAACGACATTCTCTTTATGTATCAGAGGCTTTACTACATCACAATGGATAATTTTTGGCCCAGATAACGAAAGATTTTCAGCTTTTTGCGAGGGTTTGGTGTTACAAGAAACGGGTTTCTTAGCGCAAGACGTAGAACTCTTAGTGGTTTTGTTGGACTCTACAGAATAAAACGGTTCAATAACAGGCGCTTTAACCTCGACTTGATCACTTCCATGGGGAAATTTATCAGTCACACCTCACTTCCCAGAGGTTGGGGCATGGTTGGACCCCGATTTTGGTTTCTTGCATCCATAGAGGCCATGGCTGTTGTCGCCACAAGACCGACAGGAGTGCTTGAATTCACAGTTGTTTTTCTCGCAGCCATGTGGCCCATTGAATTTGTAGCAATATTTCTCGTTCTTCGCCTTGTCAACCTTGGAGGCCCTCCGAGTTGAGCTTGCCACATCATAGCTCAAGTACTTGATCACAAGGGACGAATCAATGGCCCCGAATTTTTCGATACCGCCCTCTGCGGCCGCCGTCCTCACCGCCTTGTCGTACTCCAACAGGTTCTCGGTTTTATAGAAATGCGTTTCAGCCTTGTCCGCGAGGACGATTAGGTGGGAGATAAACCCATCTATCTCCTCTCCGGAGTTGTATAGATCACGTAGGTTTTGTAGACTGATCGACATCCACTTCTCAAATGATCTCACTGTCTCACCTTTTGCTTGGTAACGATGGTGTGAGAACTCCGATTCCTTGAGCTTCCTCAATTTTGATTTCGGCCTACTCTTCTTCTTGTTGTGACCCACTGACCGCTTTTCCTTGACGCGTCTGCGAGTGTGACGTTTCGACTTTTTTGAGCGACGCTTGTCGTCCTCGGATGAGCTTTCGTACGTGTATTCACCTGATGATGATGATGATGTTGATGAAGGCTCGGGGGATCGTGAAGCCGAAGATGAGCTTCCAGTCACTTTGGTCTCCTCATCCGAGCAAGTTTTTTGTTTTTTGTACTTCCTGGACTCGTCCATCATCCGCCTGTTTTCTTCAGCTAACTCGCGGTTGGCCTCCTCGATGAGCGAGAGCCGAAAGCTGAGGCTCGCGATGGCTTCCTTTGGATTGATAAACTTTGCCGCTTCTTCCAAGCCGATTTCCTCCTTTTCTGGAGCATGTGCGCCCTCACAGCTGTCGTCTAGCGGGGCCTTATGCGTTACGCCGCATTTTTTACACTTCTTGGCTCTTCCAGACATCTTAAATCTCCAACACAGACGATTAATCACGACCCAGAAATTTTTCAGACGAGTCCGGAATGGCGGACGCGTTCCAGTGACGTAATCGTGACGTCACGCGACCTAGTACGTGACCCCGTTGCTAGGGCGGTCGTTACGTTACCCTTCCCCTACCGATTATACAACAATAACTGCTTAGTTATTCTACCTATATATATATATATATATATATGTATATGAACTAAGCATTGTTTTATAAGAGGTAAGTTGTGTACTTAAAATATGACCGCCCAATAGACCCATTTGTGCCCTCCATTATGGATAACAAAAGAAAATAGGGATGCCAATGTTTGGAGAAGAGTACGTAAACTCAGACAAGGAAAGGTGGGTGTGGGGGTTAGGGTGTCCTGACCCCCTCCACATTAACCCTTTGCTGACGGCACCAAATCAGATTTTAGCATGCATATTGTGTACAAGCATTGGTAATTTCAAAATTGCATATTCTATGAGGAACATTGATAACAGAGTTATATATCATTATTCTACCCACTTTCACAGGAATGAGAAAATATAATTTTAATTTCGGTTGCTATGGTTACCATGGAACCTGTTATGTATGGCCATATTTTCTGAAAAATTACTATTTTAGAGCCTTATTTTCTTGAAAATGAGCGAAAATGGGTATAAATATTGATTTTATAGAAATATTTTGAATCATAAAGTTGCTCCCCTTATGATTTTCTTTCATTTGATACTCAATTTGACTTAATTCATGGATTCTTTACATATTTATGATGAAGTTGATATAAGGGACATTATGTGCCAAAAATTGTAAAATTCCCATTATTGATAGTTATTTTTAAGAGTATATTCTATTTAACTGATTAGAAAACACATCAACTCTTGAAAAAATAAGTAAATTATCATCAAGCTCCAAGTACTAGAATGTATTTCACTATTTCAGAGAATTTAAACAATATTATAACAGGAATTCTCTAAGGAGGGGATGAACATTTTAAAACATGCAATTTCTATGGCGGCCATCTTGGATATGAACCAAAATGGCTAATTTTTGCCAATTATGTAGAAAAACAGTATGGGATTAATGTAGTAGTATAATAAGGAAAATAATCTTACAATCTGTTAAGAGACTAATATTTATAACATTTGATGGTGTTCTACATAATCAAATATATTGATGTGAAAAAAAATAATTATATGCTACAAAATACACTTTTTAGGTCCTTTATATCATGATCATTTTAGAGAAAAACTAGGGGGCCATGTCAATGAATGGTGAAATTTCATAAAGTATAACGCATCAAGACCCCACAAAATTAATATTATGCTATAAATGAATGAAATAGGCATTCTGACAGTTCTGTCACTCCATCTACTATAATCATTTCAAAAATTATTACCCTAAAACAAGAATTAAGGAAATTATAGCATAAACAATGACCATCGATCATATATGATCGATTTCCTATGGGGCCGTCACCAAAGGGTTAAAGTAGTGGCCCACACTTCAAAGAGGAGGTGAAAAGTTGCATGTCTGTGCACAAACATGCAATGTTCTCATTACTTTGTATATCGAAAAGGTAGTATCAGGGCACTTTATATTGCCTCTCCAGTGTCGAACAAAATACTCCCCTATTAGAAGTAGAGAACAAAATAATGTGCTTAGTGGGGACTTTTGAACTGGGGGGGGGGGGGGCGCTGGTGGTTGAGCAAGGATAAGCCTCCCAGCCAAACATGTGACGTTACTATACCGTTGCGCAACATTCTGTTTGATTCTGGATTGGTT
Organism: Lepidonotus clava; assembly: GCA_936440205.1. Classification (NCBI taxonomy): domain Eukaryota; kingdom Metazoa; phylum Annelida; class Polychaeta; order Phyllodocida; family Polynoidae; genus Lepidonotus; species Lepidonotus clava. Next base: position 31,712,334 of record OW387150.1, read on the forward strand.
CTTATTACAATATTTTGATGGCTCCAGATAATGTTTCTGCAGCATACTACAATATTTTTTTATAACATTCTGGTTACATTCTTCAACCTAATCATAATGTTATTATAACATTCTGTTTCAGTTTTGACCTAACCTTACCAAATAAATAATGTTATTGTGACGTTCTCTGGTAAGTCGGGGTTGCCGATTCTTACAGCAGAGGAACGTGGGGATTGTTCGGGTCTCGGGGCGGACGGGGAATCCGGGCCAAGAACCGAGATGTTTTTTTTAGAGTCGTGCCTCGCGCACGAGGGGGGGGGGCTGAGCGAATCGGTCGGGAATCAGTGCTCGATGTCAAACGGAGGACTGCGGGGAAGGGAAATTATGGTAGGGGTACGGGGAGGCCGTGCTTTGTCTCGCTCTATCTTCCAGACCGGCATTCACCTCGCCAGGGCGGTCCACCTCGGGTTCCAATCCGCGGGACCGTCGGGCCGACGGTCTCCTATTGTTTGGTAGCGTGGGGCCGAGCCTGCCGTGCCCTTGTCCCCGCGGACTCCAGGTTTCCGTTCTGCTCTCCATGCCTTCGTGCCATGCTGCGCCTACACTTCCGGGACGGTTTTGGGCCTTCGCGCCCTACCTCGGTCCTCCGTTCCCCGTTCCCGTTCCTCGGGCCGTCGGGCCCCCGTCCTAACTTTCGCCTATTTATCTCGAACTTCGACTATTTTACTCGAACTTCTGGTTAATTAACTCGTATCGGCTCATCTCAGCGGTTGTTCAAGGGAAGAAGACACGTCTGGACACAAGGAGAACTGTTAAAGAACTCTGTTTATTCGGGCCTCACCGCCCCTTTATATACCTTAGAGGTCAGCCCTGATTGGCTGCTTTCAGTCACGTGATCTACAACTGACGTCACTTCCGGTTTACATTCTCGTTTCCGGTTTACATATCACTTCCGGTTTACATCTTTCTGGGTCTCGTTCCTTTACATATTCGTTCCTTTACACTTTCGTTCCTTTTACATATTTCGTTCTTTTACACTTTCGTTCCTTTTACATATTTCGTTCTTTTACACTTTCGTTCCTTTTACATATTTCGTTCTTTTACACTTTCGTTCCTTTTACGAACATATATACCTTTTGTCGTATTACCTTATTTTCTCTTATTTTGATCTCTACATATTTGGATGAATAGGCATTCATCACATTATGATGACATTGGTGAGGTTTCAATCTCACCATCAATAATGTAATTGTTATGTGTCATCATAGTAAGTAACAGACTTACTAAAAAAAAGTATGGCCGCAGAATGTTTCTGTTATGTCAGTGTTGGCAAGGCTCTTTAGAACTTAATATTGAGATGTTGTATTGTGATTTGTTCTTTAACACAAATATTACTTTATAAAAACATTCTGTATTGGTAAGTTCCCAACTACACTAAAATGTGTTGTTTATATCATAACACTATGTTTGGTAAGTCTCAACCTCACGTGAAATAATATAACTGTTATATGACAATTTAGCAAGCAACGGAATGACCGAAAAAGTGAACAGAATATGCCCAATTCAATACTGCTTGCCTGGATAGGGCTGTAAAGATGTCATGTAACTTATATATGATATATAGAAACCCATCACACATACATTTTATACATCCACTATACATCAAGCTTAATATCAATAAATGAAGAACAAGTTTCTGAGAAGATATATCATATGATATGTTATCAGGAACTCTTTATAAAAGAAAAGCAGAAAGCTCAAAACATAACAAATAAACCCCAAATATCCTCAGTATATAATACTTTAGTTGGTCTTGGGCACCCTAGATTTTATATATCATCGCTCAAAGTAATGCTCCATAATGTATAGGCTATATGTCGAGGGACCCTGGCAATCATTTTGTCCAATAAACTGCCATAAAGAGGTGGATGAAAGGAGTAGGGTTACCAATAAATAGAGTATGAGCGAGGAGGCAGACCTAACAGGGGAAGCTACACCTTTAATAAGCGGGATGGGAAGCTGTTCATGTTGCCATGCAAGTTAACAATATTTTCATATCAAATTGTTCTCCTGCTGTCGTGTAGAGTGTGAACTGCTAGGATGTATCACAGTTATAAAACACATAGGTTATGAAATACTTTGTTGAACGTATGAGTCTATGATTTTTAAGTTATCAAATTGTACATTGTTTATTGCCATTATGTAGATGACGGCACAGCACAAAAAATTACATATTTGTAACAGCTCTATTGCTGATCACTAAAGGGCCATACCCACAAGACGATTTTACCAACACCAGGCAACGGGCGACTTGGAGAATGTCCGTCATCGTCGCTGGGCGACTGGATTATCAAGCAAGTTTGATTTTTTACTGTTGATTTTACTGGCGATTTCACCAGTGATTCTGTTGTCCGTCGTAGGTCGTCCAGAACCCGCATCATACCCATGGGAAATAACCCAGTGATCCACTGATAACCCAGTCGCCCGGTGACTTTACCGCCAATCATGCAGGATTGCCCATTGCCCGTCGCCACTAAAGACACTTAGTGGGTATGGGCCTTTACTCTTTTTGTTTTAGAACAACTAGATCGTATCCTTATGGCAAAAACCCATTGAGTTATGCACCTAAAGGGCGATACCCATTGAGCGATGCGACTGGAATTCTGGTCAATTGAGCGATATCTAGCGACCAATATCTGACATTGTTAGATATTTTCCAAGCAATTTGATGTTTCCAAGTGGCTTTCTGGTTGAATCACTCAATGGGAACACAAATGCTGGTCGTTTATTTTCTGACCAGATCTGGTCACAACAAGCAGAGTTGAGTGACCAGAACTGTTCGAAACGACCAGAATTTTATTTTAATTGTGAAATGGGTTCCCCCCTTGAAGGCAGAAACCCATTGAGCGACTTAACTAAATTTTGGTTGTTCTGACCAGTTATAGTTGCTCAGTTCTAGTCGAAAACGACCAGACCTAGTCGGAAACGACCAGAACTGGTCGAAAACAACCAGAATAGATGTTCCCATTGAGCTATTCAACTAAAAATCTATTTAAAACACCAAATCACCCAGAACATATCTAACAATGTTAGATACTGGTCGCTAGCGATCTGCGTTTCTACCAGAATTGAGATCGCATCGCTCAAGGGGTACCCCCCTTTAGATTTTGATTGAATTAGAGATCGCTAGTGACCAACATCTAACGCTGTCAGAAATCTTTTTCACTAGATTTCTGGTCGAAACATTCAAATCTGTTGAAAAAACCTCCATGATCCATGATATCGTGGGGTGTGTTTTAGGGCTCAAGATACAAAATTGCTGTCCAGAAAAAAACTACGATACATTTTTGAAATGAATAAATCTTATTAAAACCATTCACAATGTATGGAGTTCACATAAAATACTTTTGAAGTATCTTTTAATGCCCTGAAACAATTTGGCATCAGAAAAAAATGAAGAAAATATAAATATGAATTCATGAAATATCGTGGTCCACTTAATTCCCACGATGACAAATTTCGTGATTGTGGTTATTTAATTGCCCTACCACGGATACAATTTTCTTGGGTTTTACCTGCAGGTTAGCCTCAATCAGGATGCATTGTGGGTAATTTGTAGACAAATCTCAAGGCTTTAGTGTAGGAATTTCCATGAATAGTTTCAATATTAGAAGTTTTACATTGAGATCATTTTTTTTCTAAAGTAGTATCCATATACATTTAATATTTTCTAAGTATTTTGAAATTGTATTCATTAGAGATATTTAACAATTAACAATTTATTTCCTATAGCTTTCTAGGGGTTTTTGTCTAAAAAATTCAGTCCAATTAGCCTGCAGGTGCTTAAAATACTGTTAATCAGCTATCCGTGGTAGGAAGAATTGTAACTAGGGGCTAAAGTATCGTGGATGTTTTTTAGTTGGCACCCCAACTGGTTACCCGGGACTCATTACATATAAGGATGTCCCAGTCATCGTATATTGAGAGTCTTTTTAGAATGTTCGTATGTACTTAATGGAAGGCCCTTTTCAAGCATGGTACTGTGGACAATATTCCACCAATGGAAGAGAATACCTATTCTAATTATCCCTACCACGGATAGCTGATTTACTGTATTTAAGGCACCTGCAGGTTAATTTTGACTGATTTTGTAGACAGATTTTTAGGAAAAACTATAGAAAATTTTCAAATACTTGCTTTATTTCTATGCGAAATGAATGAATTTTCAAACCAACCTGAAAAGTATTTATAGGTATGAAATCGAAAAATATTGAACACTAGTTTTCCATTATTTCAAACGAAAGTCATACCATGATTTTTGAAAATTTCTATACTTAAGCATTGTGACTTGTCTACATAATTCCCAGGATGCACCGTGATTTGGGCTAGTCTGCAGGTACACTTAATACACAATTATTAATCTATCAGTGGTTGGGAGAATTTGCATTGTCAGAGGAAAGCTGATTGAATACATTTGGTAATGTCAGGGCAAACTGCGCTGACATGCTGTTTTGTTGGCCATAATTCTCCCTACCACGGATAGCTAATAAACAATATTTTAAGCACCAGCAGGCTAATTTTGACCAATTTTGTCGTAAAAAAGCCCTGTAGAAACTATAGAAAAGTAATGAATAATTGTGATATATCCAGTTATAATGAATGAATTATCAAACAACTTGGAAAATGTTTAATGTATATGGATATAGATTTTAGAAATAATGATCTCAAGTTTTTTATCATGTCAAACTATAAATAGTGATATGAATTATGAAAATTCCTATGCTAAAGCCCTGTGATTTGTCTACATATTACTCCACATGCACCATGATCAAGGCTAACCTGCAGGTAAAACTTGAGAAATGGGCTGTCCGTGGTTGGGTGAATTTACAGGCAGAAAGTCGTTGGCCTTTACTGACACTTGGTGTGGTGATGCCTGGCAACAGGAGACCATCTCAATCCATTTCCTGAAAGGATCTGGAAAGATGGGACAGAGAATTTTCTTTTGCTTCCCATAAGGGCCATTAAGGGGTTACAATTGAGCGACTGAACTACATTCTGGTCGTTTCAACCAGTTTTGGTTTATCAATTCTAGTTGAAAATGACCAGAATAGGTCGAATACGGCAGAAAATAGTGTTCCCATAGATCAAATTGATCAGATCTGGTTGTTTTTGGCCAGAACTAAGCAACCAAAACTAGTCCAAAAGACCAGAATTTAGTTTAGTCTCTCAAGTGGCCATGAGCGACAGGCGACGATCAGAACCACCCTTAAAGTCGCCGGCAACTGTATTATCAAGCAAGTTTCATATTGGTCCAGCGGTTTTACCGGCAATTTTATCAGCGTTCCTGTTGCCCGACGCCCACCTAGAAACCAGGGGGGGGCGACCAAGAAAAAGATACGAAAAATCGCGTGCCACGAAAAGTGTAAATACCCACGATAGCTAAATTTCCTATCGTGGGATTTTATAAACCAAAAATTTTCGTGGCTTTTTTCCCCATTTTTTTTCAAAATTATACAATCTCAAAGCGTTCCAATGTACTCCAAATACACATTAGAACGTATTTTAGTTAAATATATATATTATAAATGACCTTAGTATGACTTTCCACTGAATTTAAATGTCCACGAAATTTTCGTACATTTTTTCTGGGGGACGAATTTCTATCGTGGCCACGAAAAAAGGGTAAAAACAGCTCTACGAAATTTCGTAGCTTTTTCTTGGGCACCCCCCAGATCATACCCATGGTGAATCACCGGGCAATAAGCCCATCCCAGTTTTCACCGATGTTAAAATGTATCATGAAATATTTTCAAAATTGCCTCTGTGCTTTTTCCATGATAAGATTTGCATGATATAAAATTAACCAAAGCAATTTGGTTGACAAATTGCTTATTAAGTTTGTAAAATCCAGCTTTGTACATTGGATTTCTTCCCATAGGAAACAATGTTAAAGCCTGTCAGCCCGACCAATTATGTCCGACCCTATTTTGCCCTGAAATACAGCATTTTGATTGGCCGGCAAACCTGCAAATCTGTCAGTTGGTAAATTTTAGAAATCATAAAGCCCCATACCCACTAGGCAATTTTACCATCGCAGGACGATGACACGGATGCCAAATTACTGGCACAATCGCTGGGCAATCACAAATGCCGGGGGGTTTTCCCGTGGGTATGGTGTTCTTTCTAAAGCTAGTGATCAATGTTGCGACATTTTCTAAACCGACGAAAAAAAAAATTACACCAAAATATATTTTGTAATTAGGGTGTAAAGATAGAAATAGATGAAAACAATAAATACCCATAGGAAAGCATGAAAAAATATATCTCATTGATGCATAATTATTGTACTACATGATAGTGATGTTTGCTATCTAATGGACCCTAAAATAAACAAAATAACATTGGAATAATTCCCTATCGCATATGTCGGTTGAAAATCAGTTGGAAAAAATTGGTTGACATGATCCACGTTACGATTATTTTCCAAAGTGGACTGATTTTGGACCAATTTTGGACCGATTTTGAAGATAGACAATATTTTGAAAATCGGTTGGCCATTGGTCCAATTTTGTCGCAACACGGATCACCCCCTTAAGCGGTGGGCGACGGGTGACGGAATTGCCAGCAAAATCGTCAGTAAAATCGCTGGTAAATTATAAAACTTGTCTGATATTATCGTCGCTTGAAGATGACGACGGCCATCCTCCCAGTCGCCCGTCGCCTGTCAACAGTAAAATCGCTTATCTGGTTTGGGCTTAAGGTTTTATCAATTCTTGGGGAAACAGAAAAATATAATTCTTACTTCTTTCAGTAACCCTATCTTTAGGAGACAAAGATGCTTTATAAGTGAATTTTGTCCAACCCTTGTCCAACCTCACAATACCCTGTGTGGGATGGGCTTATTTCGATTGCCGGGTGACTGGTAACCACCGATTATGTCACCACCACTCATCGGTGATCACAGATCACAGGTAAAATCGTCTAGTGGGTATGGGGCTTTACCTTCACCGTGTTATATGTAGTAGGGACATACCACAACCTAATTCCTATTACCTTAAGTATCTGCACGCTATTTCCCATTCCACATCTGGCGTAAATTTTGTTCGCAGTAATACCTTAATGTCCTTTAAATGCCTTTCTTGCGTTTTGCTGCTTTACGCAGCATCGATCAATTACAGCGGGAGAAAAGGCAAGTTAGTCGAGGAAAAGAGCAGTCATTGATGTAAAAGGGGGAAGTCCTCACTCATATTAGAGCCCCACAACAATACACTTAGCAGTGTGGAATAAAAAAATAATTTGAAAAACGTGTGTGAGAGGAATGGTCTCTTAATAACTGCCACATGCGAACAGGCTCTATAAACAACGTCATCACGTAGCGTCGCCTATATTAGTAAGATTGTACATACAATATTTAGCTATAGTATATATTAAATAATAATATGGTTATAGACCTTGTCCGGACATGGTCACGTGATCACTTTTTGGTGATCACCACGTGATAATCATGGCCACATGGCTGTGTGACATTTAACAATTCTACATCAGATAAATTATTAATTATGATTCAGTGAGGTTACTTGACGGATATTTGATGTAATAACACATCCTAAATACTTTAAAATTGCAAATAATAATGATAATAAAGTGATCACCAATATAGCGGCCAGGTCGTTTTGCGAGATGTGACGTCATGTGCACAACGACTATAGTGTATACTATGTAGAGTGTGTACACGACGTCGCCCGAATAAGCTGAACTATTCATGTACGTGACATCAATTAAACCACCTCTAAATTCCCATTTCAGTACACTACTAACATGTCGAGTTCCTAATAGATATAGAATCAATGCACGCAGCAGTGAAGCTTGTATTGTGAATTGAATCTCGGCATGTATGCGTCTTCAATCTAACTATAAACAGTGCGTACATTACGTCGTGTAATTAGACACTGTGTACATGACATACACTGATACAGACAACTGTCGAACTATGTGGTCATAAATTGTTGCGTATACATTGGATCATATGAATACTATACCAGCATCTATAAATTCCCATTTCCACATACTACTAACATGGCGTGAAGATAATGGAATCAATCCATGTAGGCAGCAAATTTTACATAATATTGCTGATATAACTCACACAACGTAGTCCAAAGAGGATGTACAATGGAGGCACCATGCATATTCAGGTCAATCCACCCAATATTATTGCGGGCGTAAATAGTGGTGTTGATTGAGGGAACGACGCTCAAGCCATGCATATACAATAAAATCCATACACATATGAAAATGTCTGTCAGCGGATCAACAAGTCCCATAGATATATTGAGACATCCAATAAATAGTAGTCTGATACTTCTAATCATATAATTGAGTTAGTGCATGATTTAACCTTGAATCGAGTTTATAACTTTCAGCAAAATTGCTATTACTTGTAGACACGTTGTTTCTTATACGGTATTACTAGCATCTAGACGTTTTGAATTTTGTGATGGCTTATCTTCATGCCAATATACGTACATATATACATTCATATATGTCACATGCATATATGCATATAATATGTGTGTGTCTGTATGTGTGTGTGTGCTTGTGTGCTTGTGTATGGATGTGTGTCTGTACGTATTATAGATATAATCTTTTTGCATAATGGTTTATAGAGTCATACAACAATATATGGACCCGGAATAGGTAGGCAAAATCAATTGAGATCATTGATTTTTACATTTACGGAATCCATCGATCGAATTTGATTTAACTACTTAGACCATATTACACAGACACATATGTACTTTTGCACCCCCGAACTGACCAATCACAAGCCAGGAAAAGAGTTTATACACTATAGTCCACTCTTTTCCCAGTATGTGATATAGACCACCCTTTCTGCCGATAAGGGTGCCTTAATGGCTGTGATAAGTGCCAAGACAGTTAGCTCATATTACCTCGTCACTATGGGAGCAAGTGAAAGCAAGCATAGTGACTCAGTAACCATGAACTAACTTATATGTACATGTATGTGTAGACATAAGTATTTGTACGTGTACAGGCATAATGCCCTGTTCATAGTTCGATTCGTGCAATGGACCCATAAAACGCCCATAATGTCATAACGAACCCTTTCACAGTGAAACGCTCCGGATCTTCAACTCCAATACCTTTATAAGGATTAATTAAAGACTCTATTAGGATCATAATTGTCGAAGATGGCTCACCATTACAGGCGCATGCTGTGCTTCGGTGAGAATCCATTGATCGAAAGTGTTAATGACTTTTTTTAATGTCTTTGATGAAAAGGGATATGAAATTTCTGTCTTAAACGAGTCTGCCGCTAAAGAGGTGAGGGGGGAGGGAGGGGGAGCTAGACCATATGTTGCACAAAGCCACATGGTTATTTATAAAAATTGGTAAATGATTCCTACCTTTGTAGATGACAGATCTAGAAAGCAGACAAAGCAATATAAGATTCTTGCAAGAGACCATATCAGCATCAACAGGTATGCACGTATATGGGAAACGTAGGGTCTGGAGATCTGCATATTGAAAATATTGAATCCATTACATACATGGTCACTTTCATACTTAATAACGTTATTATATTGAAAGAATGTTACAAGAATGTCACAATAACATTACAGTGCGACATCGCAATGCTGTTTGGTTCTAAAGATGTTTCTGGGTCCCATCAAAATGACATAACAAGAACCGAAGCAGAACTATACAGAATGTTGCTGTAATGTTATGATAATGAGCTTGACTGAAGTTATTTTTCTTTGTTTAATTCCAAGGATGTTTCATTATTAAAGTCCGTATCTGATAATATCCCGTATCGGGGCGTTTCATCATTATTCGACTGCGTGATGTTTTATCGTTTATCAATCATGTTTTACTTATTCGAAGATGTTAATAAATGTGTGTTATGTTGAAGTAAAGGGGAGTTCTCCGTGATTAATTGTTGAAGTAGCTAGCTTCGTCCAGGTAGATCGTTATCCTGGATCATAGTTCATTCCTTAGTGGTAGAGATTCTAAGTAAAAGGACTCAAGCCTATACAAAGAACACGCGCTTGGCAAGAGGTAAGTTTATTATATCCATGTAGACGTTCTGAAGATACAAGTATATAGTTCTTCCATCCATACAATACATGCCATTCATCTCACAATGCTAACACATCAGTAACATTCCAACCAGGTATAGCTATGGTTAAGCTTCCCCTCTCGTAAGGTATATACGCTCTGTAACTGTTGAGAGAGTCACCTCCCGTCTACCTGTGTCGGAGACCATCGGTAGGATCTCTGCCACGTCCAGTACATTGTCCGTAAGGCCAAGCCTAAGCCGTCCCAATCCTTACTATCACCCAGTCGTAGTGGTTGCTACCATCTCAACACCACCCGTGTGATCCGTATGTTAGACTACTGCTCCCATGTGTTCTGATCGAACTCTATCTTGGTCTGCTCGTCCACCTCAAGTCTCATACCACTTATATAACGACAGCCAAAGGCTTGGTGCTATACTCATTTACTCTAACACTTATAACAATGTTTCCTCTATCTTTCATACTTCCCATTCTTACCTATATAAACTAATTCTATTTCTAACTATGCATAAACTAACGTTGACGACAAAGCCTGTTATCCCCAGTATTCTTTAGCTAGGTGTTTCAACTCATAACGTACCCATACAGGTTTTCCATTGCACGAGTGCCCCTTGCCGTACCTGTGCGTACCTGCAGGAGGGTGAGCCAACCCAGCTACTATCCCTACGCCTGAGGACGTTATCATTCTTCCATACATTCTTCCTAAGCCACTAAACAGTGGCGCCGCCTGGCGCCTAGCACACGTATCAGCATTACACGTTTTACTATGAATTCTTGCCAATACGAACGGATTTACAATATTTTACTACTAATTCTTAAAGTCTATACTAGTTCTTTTGGACTGGACCTCAGTGCAATAACCTCATATTCTTATTTGGGATATGTCTAAAGACGCATAGTTTTCTTAAATTCGACCATCGGTGGAAGGAACTCCCACATGTTGTTTGGAGATATCTTACCAGGCATTTACTGTTCAGCTACTTATATATATATATTCTAATTCTTCATCCATGAAACCAGTGTTCTTGGGTCTCCATACTGCTCTTAATCATCAAATAAGAGTCTTTTCATGCACATCAGACAGAATTATATATGTATCCATTGCTTTTTTTATGTCGCCATCCACTCAAGGGGTAAGATGCATCTGGTCATATACACCCCACAACCCAGGTATAAAACCAAGCCACCAAACCTCACCTGCCACCTTTTGATTGGCGCATTAGTGGATCAGAACTCTACCACTATGCTACGTATACCTGTGCTCTGATTGATAGCCCAAGTAGTAGGTATCAAGTTGATAAAACATTGATAGGGTCACATAAACAAGACCCCACTTTTCCTCAATAAGCCTATCCCACATGGGATACATCCCAAAGTTGGACAAGGGTTGGGCAAAATAACTGTATAAGTCATCCTTGTCTCCTATAGTCAAGATTATTGGAATAAGCAAAAATTATATTTGTCTCTATCCCAAAGTTATACTAAAACATTATGATTTCTTACAATTCATTAATCAACATATTTCCAGGTTTGCCAGCCAATTAAAATACTGTATTTCAGGGCAAAATAGGGTTGGACATTATAGGTAAGGGTGACAAGCTTTAACATTGATTCCTACGGGAAAAAGGCCAATATTTGTAGCTGTATTTTACAAATTTAGAGGCAATCTTTCAACCCAATTGTTTTGATCAATTTTGTATCATGCAACTGTCTTCAGGGAATAAGCATGGAAGCAGTTTTGAGAATATTTCATGGTAAACTTTATTGTTGGTGTAAACTGGGATGGGCTTATTCTACAAGTCTGAGGTCTAAACATCTTTTTCATTAAGGTGGCGCCGCCCTGGTGTATTTGATTTGAAACTTTTTTTTAGGGACTTTCCTAGAGTTAAGCTATAGTGAAGAGACCTAGATACCAAAAGCCCCAAAAGTTGGCATGTTTTGTGGACTGTGCAGGTCCATGGGAAAGATGTATAGGGCTCTTAATGAAGGGTTTTATGTCTAAGATCTTATACATCTCTGGGGTTGATACCAGGCGAAATATCATATCATAATTAAAGATTAAACTTCGATTACTATGAGTATAAATATGGGCTTCTATGACTGTAAAGCCTAGGATATCGACATGAGAATGATAACTATCAAACATCATGTTTATGGATTTATCATTTCCATGAAATAAAAGAGAACAATATAAACGGGTCAATAGAGTACAGCCTCGAAAGATAACAGGACACCTCCCCTTTTATTGAGACCACGAACCCAAGGAAATGGGAAAACTATGTATTTGGGCACATGAATGAGGGAGGCCCGGGCAAGCAGTGACGTAACAAGCATGTTCTGTGACCTTTCTTTTTTGGTCGGTCTGTAACCTGCCCAATTTTCATGTAACAGTTACATTATTTTAGGTAAAGTTGAGACTTACTAAAAAAGAATGTTATAATAACATTATATTCAAGTGAAGTTGGGACCTTACTAATAAAGAGTACTATAATAATATTAACATGAAAGAACGTTACAAGAATGTCACAATGACATCACAGTGTGCCGTTGCATTGTTACATTCTAAAGACATTTATGAGTGCCATCAAAATAACGTAACAAAAACCAAAGCAGAACTAAACAGAATGTTGCTGCAATGTTATAAGAACGTCATTTTCTCGCTTGGGGGTGGTAATACATAAGATATCTAACCCCCTCACATTTAGAAAAACGTGACTCTTCCTTGACCCATCCTCTGGGGACCCACCAGCCTGTCCTTTGTCCCTGAGAGGCTTTGTTGTGATCAGGACGTCATTGATCATGACCAAGGCTGAAGGAACCTGAGCTTTCGGCACATGTCAAGTTACCACTACAGCATGGGTCCAGACGACAAGAATTGACAACGGGACCAGAATCCGCTCATAATTTTGACATGCGACATGGTGGCTTACGGCCATATTCCACTACGCGGTGCGGGACCATTTGCGGTGCTCAATTTTGCCATTGAAAGCCATTTGCAGTTTGGATACCAATATGTTGGTATCCCCCATCGCAAGCATTCTCAAGAAAATCAATATACAGGAAGCAAATGACTATCAAAGTTCCGATCGTTGGAACGATCGATGATCGCCCTTAACATAACAATGGACATTTCATTGTGTTTGAAAGGTAATTGAACGAAATGTCAATATATCTAATGTATGTAATCTACAGCAATAGTCGTCCCTCAATAAACTGAAGGCCTTCCTACAACCTGAAGGCTATATGGGCTATGAGTAGTGATCACCACCACCACTCCTGCTGTCACACACAACTCAGGGAGGGGCTTAGGAAAGGTCCCTGCACCCACCCACCTAGACCTGCCCACCTGCAGGTGACAGTGGAGGTCCTAATGTGGAGGGGTGAGGGTTGATTGGCTCAAGTACTGGTTATGTAACCCACTTCTGTCCTGTCAAACTGCACCCTCCCCCACCCCCACTCCTTGAACTCAGTTCAAGGAGTGGGGTTGGAGGAGGGTGCAGGGGAGAGGCCTGCCCACTCAATAACACTTGATGCACACTAATTGTCCTTGCTTACAAATTCATGCTGGTGGACAAAGGCCTGTAGCTACTTGTATGTAAGATTGTGTAACCGGGCAATCAGATCAAAGCCCAAATACCTACAAAAGACACGACTGATTGAGTGAGCCCTTCCCATAAGCTACAATAATAAAAACTATAATTAAGGGCTCACAAAAATCAAAGCAGCACTTGGGGATATAGAAAAATATAATTCTTGCTTATTTTAGTTACCCCAACTCAAGGAGACAAGGATGGCGTATACATCTATTTTGTCTGACCCTTGTCCAACCCCAGGATATACCCAATGTAGGATGGACTTATTAGTCTATGTTTTGCCTATTTTGCAGTTGCTTAGGGTCCAACATGGGCACAGTTTACCATATAATTACGTGCATGTAAGGTCAGTTTTTGACTAAATTTCATTCTCTCTAGAGCTTCCCTGAAGACATCAGTGATGTTTGAGCTTGCACCAATGTGTGCTCACAGGTGGCGGAGTCGTGTAAGTGAAGATTGGACAATGAAGATTGGACAATGAAGGTGGTCAGAGCGCTTCTGGTGCACCCAGACAGTGGGCAGACAGGGAATTGTGACTGACAGGTGAAGGGTCAGCCACTATTGAGAGCCTTTAATTGTTGGCACAGATCTGAATAACAGAGTAGTGGTAGCCCTGGTGCAGACTGACGACCAATAAGGTAGTGTATAAAGCCCTGTTTTCACTTAGGCGACAAAGAGATTTTGTTGCCAGGCGACGAGTGTAGATCCTTTAAAAGTGTGGATTCCACATGGCAACAAATTTAAAAAAGATACATGGGCAAACAAAGTAGAATTGAACAATTGCCTACCTAATATCAAAAGATATCATTTCTGTGTTGAAGTGCTTTCATTAGATTCACCATGTTTGATTTAATTTGTTGCCCTCAGTAATAGCTAGGCAATGTAAATTTAATGGGCAACACAAAAGCAACAACTCAGAATAATTGTTGCTGTACTTTTGCTGTACTTTTTTGTTGTCACGTGGAATCTATCCTAACCTGACAACGACCAAACCTGCAAAGCACCAGTTGACATTGAATGAAAGCGTAAACACTAGTCACCCGCTGATAATATTGTTTGTTGTCGACATGGAGACACGGGTTCAAGACATGTATGTTTTCACTTAAGCAACAAACATTTTCGTAGCAGTGCGACTAGTGCAATCCCTTCTTAGCATTGACGACTGGTGCTTCTTTATGATTCTGGTAGCCATTGATGAGAAGGCGTAGGGTTAACACTAGTTGCCCGTCGACAAAGCTCTCTCCCGATATAAAGCCCGGTTTACACAACCCGATAACCACTCTTATGTCAATGATTATGATAGTTACTGGTGAGATCCAGAATAGAATTATAGAAAATATATTGTAAACCCTATATGAGAATATAGTGTTGGAAATATTGTCGGGCTACCTTAAGGCTGTCAGGACCCTTATAGGACCACTGTCGGGACTGTCATAAGGCTTAGCATAACCCTTAACCTAACAAATTCGACGGCCTGCGTAAACCCCACCTTAAGTGGAGACACTGCTTAAGGTTAAATTATTGACTGAGTACATGCCCTTCTTTCACATGACTTAAGACTTAGAATTATACATTTCCAGGGAGTGACGGATTTTATGTCTGGTTTTGCCCAGCACTACCACACCAAGTAACAGTTTCACTTCGAAGTCGCCAACAGTACTCAGGGATTCCGTCAAAAATTATACATTTCCAAAAAACATATTTCTGATACACTGAAAGAGAAATAATTATGGCTAGTTTCATATGATTCATTTTCTGTTATTATAGCTTTCTTTGTGGATTTATGTTATCTTCCAGACTACCGACTAATTGGGTCGGAAAATGTGTTTTACATTTTCCTTGTGAGTCATCCATTCTCTACTAAGTCGGAGCTATTTCCAGCGACTTGAGAACGGTAGTAAATGCGAATGGTGGCGTTAATGTTAGATACAATCTAAGAGAGGTCTCCACCTACCCAATCAAACAGGGTGCACTCAGAACTTGATGTTAAAAATATAAGTTAGCTTTTAGGATATGACTGGACATTGACACAGAACACTTAAATGTCTTTTCTATGGGGCAGTGCATGAATGACTTCATGCAATCTATTACTATTTCTGCCCCCCCTCCTTTTCATGTTGTTTCTTGAGGGATGTATAGGGAGCTTGACCCAACCCCCTGCTGCATAACGGCCCCTTTCTATTTGACTTCGTTGACCAAATAAATCACAGTCGTAGCCATAGTAACACCTTGGTTGCTATGGCCATGATTCCTATCAATACCGCAGGGAAGGGAGGGGGCAATACAATTGATAGGACTCAGTAATTTAAATTATTTTTGTAAAGAGGTCACCACAAAGATGTATGTATGTGAAACCAAAGCTTCACACAAACACACACAAACTAACACACACAAACCTACACATACACATACATACACACACACTTATACACACACGCACCCACACGCACCCACCCACACAAACACACACTAACTAATGCACAAACATACACAAACTAACATACACAAACACACACTGACACACACACACATAAAAACACAAACACACACACTGACAGACACATACTGACACTTACACATACATACACACACACACACATTTACACCAGCGTCCACACACCCACACCCCCACCTACCCACCCACCCACCCACCCACTCACACCCACCCCCACCCACACACCCATACACACCCACACCCACATACCCACACCCATACCCACACACCCACACCCACACCCACACACCCACCCACACCAACCCACACCCATACCCACACCCACACCCACACCCACACCAACCCACACCCACACCCACACACCCACCCACCCAGACAGACAGACAGACAGACAGACACCCACACCCACACACACCCACACCGACACACACCCACACCCACACCCACACACACCCACACACACACCCACACCCACACCCACATACACCCACACCCACACCCACACCCACACCCACACCCACATACACAAACACCCACCCACCCACCCACCACCCACCCACACCCACACCCACACCCACACCCACAAACCCACACCCACAAACCCACAACCACACCGAACCCCCCCCCCACACACACACACACTCTGACACACACACAGTCCTTTCTTGTTCTATACCAGTGCTGTAAATTAAACTCCCACCTCTCCCCCTCCCCTCTTGGCCAACTCAGGATGTCATGTCACCTTCCGTTTGTAGCTGAAGGGCGTGTGCCTGCGCCACTGCTTCTTCCGGTATCCGACTTCCGGTGTAGGCGAACCAATGAGGCGTCCTGAGGAAACTGTCAGTGGCGGGCAAATCGATGACAGATTAGGGGAAATATGGAAGAAATATTGGTCCAGGGTGCGAGCATTGCACGAGAGGTGGAGGGGTTATGAATAAGACAATTATTACCAAAATTAATATGATTTGAAAATTAATGTCTACATTCTGTGGAGATACATTATCTTTTGTTTTTAAATTCTTTAACAAAGCGGCTTAGTTCAGTTTACACCGGTTTTCCATTTAGTCCACTTTCTAAATAAAGTACATAATGTGATTAAGAATCAAAGGGTTGATAAATACATGGCAAAATAATGTCAAGGTTTGTTGTTTAAATAAGTACATTATGTCCATGTCTTATGCAATGTGACTAGCATTTCGAGAGGGTGGAAAGGGGGACGGGGGTAACTGGGGCGCCTTACCCCTTTTTAAATATTTTTGTTTAAAAAAGAAGATAGATTCTCTGCAACCATTTCTAGAAATAACCACAGATAGCCAGTTATGTAACTTTTACCTGAAGATGAGACTTAAAAAGGGATGCATGCTGGGTAATGTGTCGACAAAACTCAAGGCTTTAGAAATCTGGAAATCGTATAATGTTTTATACCGCACTTGGGAGTTACCCACTGGGCGCCGCCATGTTGCGTCACGTGGTACAATGAAACACTCCTCATTGGCTGGGAGGTGCGCTTGACCCCCGAAAACTATTGGCGCCAAAGGACCACGCATGCGCAAACATGAACTCCCGACGGCGGTATATATCAATATTGGGAAAAACTAACCATCATTATTTTTGGTGTCAATATACAGAAGTATTTCCTGAGTTTGAAAATTCATGCGCTGTAGATGGATATATATATATATATATATATATAAATTATAACAATTGTCTGTTTATTTTCTATAGATTTTTCAAGGATTTTTTCAACAAAATCAGTCAAAATCATTAAAATACAAAAAAATAACAGCTATCCTTGGTAGGGAGAATTGCAACGTCTAAATCGTGAGAAGACAAATTCCTATTCCATAAATATTAAGGTGTTTGACAGCACGTTGACCTCTTTCCCAACCAACACTTTTTCTGGAACTTCCTCTGACAAGTAAGGGACAAACAACTATTGAGGAATCCCCTAAAAAAAACCTTGGTGGCCGTCGGGAACTTACAGGCCATATTCCACTATGCGTTATTTCACTTGTGTCAAGCATTTCACTTGTGACCAAGTCAATTAACACAAGTGAAATGCAAGCAATTTCGAGAATGCATAGTGCAATACAGAATTTGTTTGCGTTCATACTGTAGCAGCTGTTGGGCTCGATGGCATATGAGACGTAAACCGTGGTTTCGTAACTGATATTTATTACTACCAAAAAGGTTCTTGAATATATATGGAAAATGATGAAACAATATGTACAGTTCGTTGGGTAATAAATTCTTCGGTTCTTTCGGTATATAAAGGTTCACAAATTCCAGTTCTTGTTCTTACAACTTTGGTTCTTAATTCTTTGTTCTTAGTTCGTCTTTCGTATCAATAAAATATCTAACTTCGTACAAATTCTTCGTAGTAGTAATGAAATAACTTCGTAGTTCTTAGTAGTGAATAAATAACGTCGAAAACTGAAAATAGACAAAAAGGATATTTGTGTCTAAATAATAGTTTAAGACAATCTTAGACATGGATCTATATTCATAATTCTATGGTTACCTTTGTCCATAAAAGTGTATAATAATACACACAGTCTGTAGTCTTTCATAGTTCTTACACTGACTCATTACCATATTCATGAGATTAGGATCAAAGCCTACATAAATCCTTTTACTCTGTAGTTCTTTAGGATACTACTCAATACTACTCAAAGTACTACTCAAAGTACATACTTAGAATATAAAGTCAATACTACTGACACATCATAATAATCTTTGGCCTTATTTAGGCTTACATCTACACAGATCATGAATTCTTAGGCATAAAGCCTACATTGATTCTTCTAGAACTTTGTCACATGGCCCAGTTTACAGAGCACATGGTCCTGTACAAAACTGTTTTTTACTACTTAGATCTTGCATGTCATGATACAAAATATGGTTCACACAACTCTCAGGATATTCCTACATACCTTTTGGCTTGTCCTAGCCCAACAATGCTTGTTCAAAGGTTCTTAATCTTAGCTTTCTTTTGGACAAAAACAGGAGGTTTCATCTTGTTGTTTTGCCTAGGTCATCTCTCAGATCTCACTCCCATGAGATTTTCTTACTTTTTGTTCTAAGTTCTACATACAGATCAAAACCTATGCATAATTCATGAAATATAAAAATATAAATTACCATCAAAAAACATTCAGTAGTTCAAAAAACTGACATGAACTTTCAAGTCTCACTCTCTAGAGAAGTGGAGCAACATGGCCACTTGGGAAAAGTAAACAACAGGTGGTTCTTAGGAGTGACAAGTGATACACCTGATTACTTTGAAATACAGGACTAACACTGTAAATATGACACAGTTACAGCATTATGATATCCATATGATATCTGCAAGATAGGTCCAGAAACTGCAAGATAGTTCAGACTTCTTACAGGTAGGCTGAAACTTAGAATTTCGAGTTGGTTTGCCAAATGCTGTATTATCGCTCAGGCGCGTAGTTCGCCGGCGGCTACACTCCCCGCTAAAATTACACTGTAATTTTACTCTTAATGCGGAAGTTAAAACTTAGTGCACTACCTTGACACTACTTTATAGGAGAACGCTCTTGATTCCCTTTCTTATAAGCCAATAGCTTTCTTATTTCTAGTTCTATAATCGTGGGATCTTTCAAAATCGTGACCTTAAATCGTAAGTACGTAGTTGTACGTCTTCAAGAAATACATGCGTTATATGCCAACGCTCATCAAGTTTCTTCTTGAAAATCCAAAGGTACATACAAGGTGGTCAACCACAAACAGTTTCAATAATCGTAAAAAAGGGTGGGACCTATGCTGAGCGCTCCTGCTCATCTACGCTGTTCTTCACTTCTTATATCTTCCCTTGAGGTCCTTGTACCTCACAACAAACTCAGACTGACCAACTCTTCTAACTGGCCTTTGCAGTGATCTGTTGGGTCTTCTATGCTTCACCACTCCCCGCGGTGGTCTTTCATGCTTCTTACGTGCTCTGTGCATTCTGACTCTACAATCAGGTGGCCTACCAGGCTTTGGCGGTCCAGACCTGAGGTCTCGCTGCTTCGTCACATTTTTACGTGTTGCTGCCGCTCCCCGCAGTGCAGTCTTATCGCAGCGTACATCTCTAAAAAAGGGTTCTTTAAACTTAACTTTGTGGGGAGGTGGACCTAACCTCAACCCACGCAACTTCTTGAACTCAGGCCTCTTGAGCCTTTCTCTAAGGGGAGGTGAGCCGAACCTCAACCCGGACAACTTCTTCTTACAAACAGGCTTCTTAAGCCGTGCTTTCTGGGGAGGTACCCTGATCCTCAACCCATGTGACTTTAACCTCTGCTTCGGCTTGTCACGCTCAAGACCAATGACTTCCTTAGAAGTAGTCGCCTGCGACATACTTTGGCTGTTTGTCATTTCTTCGGTCGTTGTCACCTGTTCAGACAGGGAAAAGGAATCTACAAAATCTTTAGTCGGCTGCAACTCAGCACATAACAGGTTACCATCTCCTGTGGCACTCTGGAAAGGAAAGGGACATTCATTGTCAACCTTACTGTCCTGTTCATCAAAGGTTTCTTCAGCAGTTCTATGACCAATACACAGGCCCGTCTTTTCGTCATTGGACTCAAACACCACTTCTTCAGACTGGATGCGAGTCTCTTCTAAAGGGGCTGGTGGGGTGTCTGATACTACCTGCACCAGTTCTTCTGTTGTCTGTTCAACTTTCTCAATTTCTACTTTCTTTGGGGCTACATACTTCTCAGCCTGAGACTTCTGGCGTCGGTCGGCTGTCTTATTGTAACTTCTATACTTAGAGTTCTTTACTAGAGTCTTCACTTCTTCAGTGATGACATTTGCCTTAGACTCTGCTTCCCAGAAGTTGCACTTCAATAATAGAAAGGCACTATTTGCTTTAGATAAGAAACAAAAGTCTGGCTCTTCTCTACGAAATTCTTCTGTCTTAAGTTCTAGTTTGGCTTTGTAAAATTTAGCCCATGCTTCGGCTTCACGTGCTTTCAGCGATGCATATTCTCTAGGTGACATCCTGTGACTGTAGGAGTCTTTCCTGTCTTTAGATCTTAGGTCACTCATCTTGAGAGATGTAGGTCAATTTGGAATGGGTAGATAATATAAATGGAAATGAAAGGGACTTTCAAATTTCAAGTTCAAGCTAACTTTGGATTCAAAAGCGTTCAGGATAAATACCCTACCCAAAATATTCTAAGCTCCCTGTTCCTATATATCTCCCAAACTCACAACGTAACCTTAGAATGCTACTACATGTGTAGGTTCAAAATATATTCATACACTGCTACCTATGCAGGTTTCAAATACCACTTCAAAAAGGGTTCTAGTGGTCTAGTAGTACCTATACTAGTACCTTGCTTACTCATATACTTTCAAAGGCAACAACAATACCTTACTTTTCTACTGCAACCACTACAGGTGCCGTACTCTTAAAGAGTTCTTCAGTACCTCTACTAGTACTTCTATGTTCATAGGTTCTTCGTTGAAAGTTACAGCATAAACCACAGTATCAAGTAACAGATTCAAAAGTCACAAGATATAACCTATATCAAGTGTCTACACAGCTCTTATGCTGGATCTGAAATAAAATGGCCGTTAGTGCATCAAATATTTCAGTCTTCAAAAATGTCAAATTTCGTAGTTTCATAAAGTGTCTAGTGGCATGAAAGCCCTTTAGTAAACTGTGGGCCTAGGATAATTTCTACAGGGTTCTACGGGGCAATACCGGAAGTTCAAATGGCCACTACGTCGGCCGACACACTCCTTTGAATGTGCCTCTACATTAACCGATAAAGTTCTATAATCTGACGAAAAATATCACTAGGTTCGAATACAGTTACCGAAGTCTCATAAGACACGTCAAATTCTTAGATCTTCAATAACCAAGTCTATACTGACAGAGAAGTTTTCACTCTACCCTACCCTTAGGCGGCAAGCTTAATCTTACAGGGTCATCCACTTAACCTACCCGTAGGCGCTAAGTTTCGTTAGACTGGTCAAAAAATAGAAAAAGTAACGTCTTCAGTTACATTGTTGCAAACTACTACCAACAAATACAAATAGCTGTCCTTGCTGGTCTGAAACAAAAGGCAATATTAATGCAATAATGTCTCAGTTCTTTTTCAAAGTTTCATAAGGTTCAAAGTTCAAAATGTTCAAAGTTCTTCATTTCGTCTCAAGTTCTTGTAGTTCTTGGCTGGTCCCTGCTGACGATGGTCGAATCCCCCAACCCTACCCGTAGGCGGCTGGCTTTCTTCTCACAAAGTCATCAACTCACCCTACCCTTAGGCAGCGAGTATCTAGAGACACAGTTCTTGACCTGTCCTACCCGTAGGCGACAAGGTGGTTCATAGAATGTCCCTTCCTAGAGACAAAGGTTCATAAATTCATAAAATACAGGAAACTTGAGAGAAAACAATACAATAACACTAGCCACAGTAAAGCTGACAGCGGCCAGGTTCGTTGTATGCCCCTTCGTGAGACACAGGTTCTTGACGTGCTGCCTCCTGCGACAGCACGGTACTTCGTGAAGACATCATCCTCTAACGTCCTTCGTGTAAACTTGAATCAGTTCTCAAGACTCACCTATATACTATGATGAGTGTTCATAAATTCTAAACACAAATTTTGTGCTACCTGTTAGCGACAAGCTTTCAATAAGTTCAATAAATACCACACACCAGGCAGTAAAGTTTCACAAAGTTTTTCAAAGTTTCATAAGTTTCTCAAAGTTTCTTGAAATATACTTCAAATAAATTTTATATCGCAATAATACGACACAAATCAAAATCTCAGCATCACCTGACGCCAAGAGTTCTATGATGAGCGTCCTTTTCACAAGACGCGGTTCCTTACCCACTGCGACCTAGCAGCAGGTTCGTCACTCCGGCCTTACCGAGACCAAAGTGTCGTCAAGTGGCCACGCCCCTATGGCGGCCAGGATCGTCTGTCGACGTTCGTCACTCGCCACACCCCATGGTGACAAGGTCTGTCTATCGCCCCCATCGTGGAGACGAAGGTGTGATGCCCTCGCGATGCCCTCGCGATGCCCACGCGATGACGTCTACACCCACTGCAACGGCAGCAGGTTCGTGGCTCTAGTCTTACCCTAGACCAGAGCGTTGTCGAGTGGCCACGCCCCTATGGCGGCCAGGCTCGTCCGTCGATGGTCGTCACTCACCACGCCCGATGGTGACGAGGTCCGTCTCTCGCCCCCATCGTGGAGACGAAGGTTTGATGCCCACGCGGTGCCCACGCGATGACATCGGAGGTTGGCGCGTCTCGTCCAGCGAAGACGCTGCCCTCGACTGACCACACTACTCGTGAAGGCGGCCAGGTCTATCGTCAGCTCGTCGCTCACCACTTTTCCTTGGGGCAAGCTCCGTCTATCATCAAAGTTCTTTACTAACTTCTGTCCCAGCCATGAGACAAAAGTTTTCGACTGTAGCAGCTGTTGGGCTCGATGGCATATGAGACGTAAACCGTGGTTTCGTAACTGATATTTATTACTACCAAAAAGGTTCTTGAATATATATGGAAAATGATGAAACAATATGTACAGTTCGTTGGGTAATAAATTCTTCGGTTCTTTCGGTATATAAAGGTTCACAAATTCCAGTTCTTGTTCTTACAACTTTGGTTCTTAATTCTTTGTTCTTAGTTCGTCTTTCGTATCAATAAAATATCTAACTTCGTACAAATTCTTCGTAGTAGTAATGAAATAACTTCGTAGTTCTTAGTAGTGAATAAATAACGTCGAAAACTGAAAATAGACAAAAAGGATATTTGTGTCTAAATAATAGTTTCAGACAATCTTAGACATGGATCTATATTCATAATTCTATGGTTACCTTTGTCCATAAAAGTGTATAATAATACACACAGTCTGTAGTCTTTCATAGTTCTTACACTGACTCATTACCATATTCATGAGATAAGGATCAAAGCCTACATAAATCCTTTTACTCTGTAGTTCTTTAGGATACTACTCAATACTACTCAAAGTACTACTCAAAGTACATACTTAGAATATAAAGTCAATACTACTGACACATCATAATAATCTTTGGCCTTATTTAGGCTTACATCTACACAGATCATGAATTCTTAGGCATAAAGCCTACATTGATTCTTCTAGAACTTTGTCACATGGCCCAGTTTACAGAGCACATGGTCCTGTACAAAACTGTTTTTTACTACTTAGATCTTGCATGTCATGATACAAAATATGGTTCACACAACTCTCAGGATATTCCTACATACCTTTTGGCTTGTCCTAGCCCAACAATGCTTGTTCAAAGGTTCTTAATCTTAGCTTTCTTTTGGACAAAAACAGGAGGTTTCATCTTGTTGTTTTGCCTAGGTCATCTCTCAGATCTCACTCCCATGAGATTTTCTTACTTTTTGTTCTAAGTTCTACATACAGATCAAAACCTATGCATAATTCATGAAATATAAAAATATAAATTACCATCGAAAGATAATCAAAAAACATTCAGTAGTTCAAAAAACTGACATGAACTTTCAAGTCTCACTCTCTAGAGAAGTGGAGCAACATGGCCACTTGGGAAAAGTAAACAACAGGTGGTTCTTAGGAGTGACAAGTGATACACCTGATTACTTTGAAATACAGGACTAACACTGTAAATATGACACAGTTACAGCATTATGATATCCATATGATATCTGCAAGATAGGTCCAGAAACTGCAAGATAGTTCAGACTTCTTACAGACGTGTAGGCTGAAACTTAGAATTTCGAGTTGGTTTGCCAAATGCTGTATTATCGCTCAGGCGCGTAGTTCGCCGGCGGCTACACATACTTGCATTGAGATAACGAATACATAAGTATGCAGTTTTTCTATATAGTTCTTGCATTTATACAAACATGTTAGTATCTAAACTTAAGTAAACTTGTGTTCTCTAGTTAGAAGGAACGCAAGTGCCACTGAATGCAAGGGCAGATCCCGGGGGGAGGGGAGGAGGCGTCCTGGGGGTCTTGACCCCTCCCTCTTTTGGTGGACCCCTAAAGTACAAAAAGTGGGGAAAATGCCGAGCGCATAACCCAGGCAAGAAGCGATCAAACAAGCGCATTCTGCGACCATACCTTTTTTGGTTAGTATATAACCTGGCCAATTTTCATGTAACAGTTACATTATTTTGGTAAGGTTGAGACTTAGCAAATAAAAATGTTATAATAACACTATGTTTTAGTGAGATTGAGACCTTACTAATAAAGAATGTTATAATAACGTTCTTTTAACGTGAAAAAACGTCAAAAGAATGTCATGATAACATCACAGTGCGACGTTGCAATGTTAAGTTCTAAAGACGTTTTTGGATGCCATCAAAATAATGTAACAAGAACCAAAGCAGAACTAAACTTTAACAGAACATTGCTGCAACGTTATGATAACGTCATATTCTTGCTTGGGAAAAGCGATTGCGCATGGTTTTAGTACTTAGCCTTTATGCTGACCTCCCCCTTTCAAAAATCCTGTATCCGCCTCCGGAACGCATAGTGGAATATAGCCTCAAAGCGGGCTACATACAATCGAATCTCGGCCCCTCAGTCCAGCTGCCGAGCACGATTTGCCTGTCGCCCCAACTATAGAAGTGGCTTGCGTGACGCCGGGACCAGGTGGAACAAAAGACACGTGCTGAGTATGGCGGGGTTTCGCTGGTGTCGTCCTGTCTTATTCATGGTGCCCCCCTGTGCGGAGATTAAGTCTGTTTGTGCCCAAATAAGGTGTGCTGATTTGTCCCTCTGGTGGTGGGTCTAGGTACCACGCATGCAGTGGGCAACAACACTCTCCAGAGGGGAGGAGGTGGGCGAGTGTGTTAGCCCCCTTAAAGGAAAGTTTTCACATAACATCAGGATGGATATTTTCAAGTGATTTTTTTTTATCATGGCAATTGCATCAATACCTAATAATGCTAAAGATATTTTGAAAATGTTCCATGTAGGGGCAAAGTTATGAGGCTTAAAGAATTGATCTATTTCAAGCGTTTTTAAAGGAAATCCCCTAATTTGTGACGTCACAAGGACACTCATTGGGAATCCTCAGGTTCCAATAAAAGCGAATCCCCAACTCTCAAAAATCTATAAAAAGGAAATAAATCTATATCATAGAATATTCATATCACGCTCCATAAATGTTATTATTAATTGTAGTGTATACTGACCTAAATTTATTCAATAGCATGGAATTCCCAAGAAAGGGATTTCCCATTATAATGACGTAGCAAGGGAAATAATCAACAGCCCACAATTCAGAGAATTTCCAAATGAATTTTTCATTCCTGTATAATTGTTGAATTAATTGATGTCTTGTCTTATATTCTCTTGAAACATTTTTAAAACATATAAGTGAAGTGAAATATACAGAATTCGGCATTTTGTAATTTTAAGTGCAAGTCTTTCTTTAAGGGGAATCGCACACATGCGTAGGGTACACACACACACACACACACGCACACACGCACACACACACACACACACACACACACACACGCACACACACACACACACACACACACACACACACACACACACACACACACACACACACACACACACACACACACATATATATATATAGAATGGTTTGAAATGACTCTATACGGGAAAGACAAAACCAGCAAATTGTCTGAGATCCAGTTTTGTTACATAAAAACAGTTTACAAAAATATCTTCCCAATTTGAGGCTTCAGCTTTCAGTCTAAATAAATTCAATATCAAAGAAAAATAATCTCAAATCAAAGTCTGCAAATCTTTACAATAAAGGCTAATAAGGTACACTCTTAAAAGATCCTTAGGCTCAGGCCTCCATAAATGAGGCCTACAAAGAGCCTTTGCTGAAATAGCTTAGATATATGTCAGTGGAATGATCTGATTTGGGGACTGACCCCTCATTAACTATAGATGACCAGTCCAGTGGACAAAAAAGATGTCTTAGTTAATCCAAATACTTCTACTTTTATGCTCAAAAATAATACTCAAACGTTTGAGGATATTTTACATCAAGTTTTTACACCTTATAAATGCAACCTAGAAAGTATACTGAAACACCATCAGACATGATTTGTAACAAAAAGTAGGTCATGTTTGCTTTATGTTATAAATATAAAGCGAATCATCTGTGAGTCGCATTCGCACCAAGTCCTGCTATTTGCTTTTGTGTCAATCTGTGTTTTCCAAATCTGTATTTTTGTATCTACAACATATAAATGTTTTAGGTGTGATCATTGGTTTACCAGTGACTCTTTGTTTGGCATTGCTGTTTCTTTTCCTTTTTACAAGGCAGTTTACTTACATGTTTTGATAAGACAAAAGTTCAGCAATTCAAGGGTTTCCCGTGCTCTTATTATCTTATTAATGGGAATCTAGGATGTTTAATGTGTTTGTATGGGACAAGGTCCTACACATCTATGACCCTTGAAAGCTTGTGATGATAATGGTGATGTGTTAGAGCCTATAGTCCACACAACAATCTTTCAGCTACATTCGGGCCAACTCCTGTTTTTTTCTTTGGACAAGGCACTGATGATCAATTCTTTTGGGAGGGAAGCCAAGGAAACTTGGGCATACAGATACCTTGGGCATACAGATACCACAGCTGGGCCTGCCAAGCAAAGATATCGTGAGCTATCCACTGGATAACTCCTCCCCTTTCTTCTGGTTGTAGAACATTTCATGCACGAGTAAGAAATGCAAGGTACCTGGCCATAATTCATGACCTTGATACTAAATCAGTCAAGGCCATATTCCACTTTGCAGTAGGTAGCATTTGCAGTTGCTTTTTTAGCCACCACATTCAATTTGTAGTTTTGATACCAACTTATTGGTATCCCCGACTGTAAGCAATCCATAGAAAACCTATATAAAATCATTTGCGGTATTTGCAAGTACAGAAAGCAAGTACCGCAAGTACCTATATTCCATCTTGCGCTACCCTACCTCAAGCAAGTTTGCAGCGGTTTGCTTGCGTCTTATCATGGTACCGTTAGCAAATACTGAATAGTGGAATATAGCCTTTAGGGAATTGAAGATGGGACTTTTGCTCAGTCAATTCTTCTCTTGAATCATTGTCACAAATATATATGTGTGTATTTGATGTGGGATAAGAGTAAAATAATTTTCTTGTGTAAAGGCTATATTCATCTAGGCGTCATTTCACTCGCGTTAAGCTAGCCTTCCATGAAGCCAACACTAGTACTGTGATCCATCAACTATGCATCTCACCAGAATCATAATGTATGTGGTATCAGATTCTTAAGTCCCCACCTCCAGTTTTTAATCAAATTTCAACAAGGCCTTAGAAGTAATACAAGCTCTGGCGTAAGGAACTTTTTTATTCTATTTTCCTGTTCGCTATGGTTTATTAAAATGGCGATGTATGTATTTTCCTTCTCATGAACTATCCCTTGTCAAGACTACACTTACCTAAGGCCTTATATGTACATGGTCTGTATCAAGCTTAAACCAAGTGCCTGGAAGGTCATTCGATACATGCAATATTTATTCCAGGAAAGTGAGGGAAGCCTCTGAAAATAGGTTGGGGTATAGAGCTACACAATTGTAATTTGCCATTATACTTTCCTGTAGGCTGTGGCTGATGTTATCAAAGATATCATAGCTAAACAAAGATATGAAACTCAGTCCAACGCCTACACATTTTTCATGATGTCGTTGATAGAGGCATCCCCTATGAGAGTCCATGCACACCGTTATGATGCATGGTCTATTTTGCTGTTTTCATGACATCATCGTTGTTTGTTTACATTCAAAAAAGAGCGAAAAAGATGCACTGTTGTTTTATTTGTATCTGGTTGCATGGACTCTTATAGGGGGTGCTGCACTCATAACGTTCATGATGAAATGTTACGAATTGGGACTTATCTTGAAGGCTTGTTTATGTTATAACACAGGAACTCAAATTGAAAAGAAGGCAGGCTGTTCTGTTGAATCGTATTAAGTGGAGCTTTGTATCAATGTCAAATACTTATATGGGTCTAGACCACTAAATTTAACATGGCGACATGACCATTTCTTAAAATAGACATGTGACATGGAACTTAAATGAAACGACAGACAGCTTTAAAACCATAGTGACATGGGACATGGACGTTTCTTAAATTTGACATGCGGCATTGAGAAAAATAAGCGACAGAGACATGCAACATTGACATTTTTAAAATTCGACATACGACATTGTGACCCCACATACAGAGCCCCACTTATGGAAGTGGATAAAGATTAGGCCCCTGGATATGTGTACCGCATGCGTGTGAATGATTTCTATGGTTTATAATAGAAACTTGATATTTGACATATTTTCATTTCTGCATTTCTGAAAGCTATTTAAAAGAGCCACATTAACTTGAATTCAATCTTTTTCAATGGCCTTTAGTTGATAGATTAACCACCTTTTCCTGATTTTATAATCCAACTAGCATCTCAACATTGGATGAATATTAAATTCACCATCGGTAAATAAAGAGCACATCAGAAATGTCAAATGATACTGATTATTAGCAATAAGCCCATCCCATTGGTCGTATTTTAGGGCTGGACAACAAGTTGGACAAAATAACCATGTAAACCATTCTTGTCTCCTTGAGTTGAGGTTACTAAAATAAGCAAGAATTGTATCTTTGTATATCCCCAAGTATGGCTAAAACACTATGGTTTCTTAGATTTTATCAGCTTACAGATTTGCAGGTTTGCCAGCCAATCAAAATATTGCATTTGAGGGCAAAATAGACTTGGACATTATGGGTTGTGCTGACAAGCTTTAACATTGGTTCCTATGGAAAAAAAGGCCAATATAATTATAAAAGTTGCATTTTACACATTTCAGGTGCAATTTGTTAACTGAATTCCTTTGGTTGGTTTTATATTATGCAACTCTCTTCAGGAAATAAGCAAGTAGGCAATTTGATAATAATTCATGGTTAACTCTAATGTTGGTATAGATAAGAGAATTTGAACATTAAGGGCCATACCCACTTGGCGACGACACGTCGGCCGACCCGACGGCCGTCGGCGTCGGCGTAAAATTATCAAACATGCTTGATAGGAGTCGGTGCTGCCGTCGGCGTTGGTGCCGACGACGGCACCGCCGATTATGTGTGGTTATGCCTTGTTATTCAGAGTCGGCCGACGGCTGCACCGACGGCCGCACCGACGCCGGAGCCGATTCAGCAATCGGTAGCCTAGTGGGTATGGGGCTTTACTGTCTTTCAATGCATTGTTATGTTATTCTTATTGCTCCTTTGATGAAAAGGTCCTCGGTCTGATTTTACAGCCATAGGGAAGTATAGCCACCCCATACTAACTGATAAAAAACGTCCATCAATTACAAACGCACAAAGGGGTGGTGGTGCCAGGGCTTATGTGCATTCTAAATACAGTCCTTTAGTACTTTTTAAATGTATATTATATATATTCTCTCCATTCCGTCTTACATTATTTTTTTTATTAAGTTTTCATCAACATCTTCACATACATACACGTATATATACACTCCCCATTCAGTATTAAATTATCTTTTTGATTAAGTTTTTATCAACATCTTCACATACATACTTGATTTTCCATATGTTGGTGGTGAATGAAACATGAATATAACAGATCAGGGGGGGTGACCAAGAAAAATCCACGAAAAATAACGTCCACGAAAAGTTAAAATACCCACGATAGGTCCATTTTCTATCGTGGGATTTTAGAGAAAAAACATTTCGTGGATTTCTTTTTTCATTTGTTTTCAAAATTATACACTCCCAAATTGTCCCAATGTATTTCAAACATACATTAAACAGTATTTTAGGTTGATTTACACATATCATAAATGGTTTTAGTATGATTTTGACTTAGCTTTAATGTCCACGAAATTTTCGTACATTTTTTCTGGGGGAGTTTTTCTATCGTGGCCACGAAAAAACGGTAAAAACACCTCTACGAAATTTCGTAGATTTTTCTTGGTCGCCCCCCCTGGAAGACCAGACATTCAACCTAAAGATAACTGTTTAAGAAAAAAATGAAGGTTTCTTTGAAAAGAACTCATAGGAGGAGAGCTCTAAATTAACCTGAGACAATCAGCCATTATCCCGCATCCTGACCCTTGGCAGTAATGGGAGGGATCAGAGAGCCTCAGCCCCACCCACAGAGAGAGGATTGAGTCTACACCTCCAGAACCTGAGGCATTAGAGACCTCATTCTCTGGATTAGTAGAGAGTCCCTCCCACCTGATGAGGTGCTTAGCTATAGATCTGGCCAGCAAGAAACAGCTGTTTTCATGTTTTGTTTCTTAGAATTTTGGCTTGCATTAGATATTATAATATGAAGGACTGTGGGGGTGTCTGAGGATGGCCGTACGACCCGGAGGGGATCATCACGACCCGAGGGTGGAGCACGAGGTTCGTACGATTCCCATTGGTCATACAGAAACCCGAGGACGACCCCAAATTTTCTTTTTTTATCGCCTGAGCACATTCCAAAATTTCCAAAATAGTGAAAATGGGGAGTGGTACATAAAGCCTGTCTATATATATATCTCCCCCTGCTCGTCAGCAGAGCAAGTGATAAAGCTTTGTACCTCAACATAACACAGATCATTTGTGTACTTTGCATGTGGCATGTAAGGAGCCATAGTTTTCTGAATTTACAAGAATATGTCGCAGTTTCTCTAACTTACAAGAAAACAGCAAAAGATGACTATCAGCAGGTGACAGAAAAAGTCTTTTTTATATTTTGAGTGGTTTCTTGTTTATCAGGTCTATACTGTCCTCAATGTCCGACACCGATAACAATTCTACTTAAAGCTGGATCCTTCCTTTTATGGCAAGGTTCACTAACCGGTCACGAACAGGAGGATTCCAGTGAACTAGGCAGAAACAACAGAATATGATAGGAATATGGCAAAAAAACATTTAGATTTGTTTCTAAAGATAATATATTAGGATAAGAGGTGATAATATTTCATGAAATGGGGCCTTAGATTTATTATGCGTGCATTGTAACATGTTTTCAGGACCCCCCCCCCC
Source organism: Lepidonotus clava (assembly GCA_936440205.1). NCBI lineage: Eukaryota > Metazoa > Annelida > Polychaeta > Phyllodocida > Polynoidae > Lepidonotus > Lepidonotus clava. Next base: position 31,744,498 of record OW387150.1, read on the forward strand.
CCCCACCATCCTTTATCATGTCCTCTATTATGGCTGATTGTCTCAGGTCAATTTAGAGCTCTCCTCCTAAGAGTTTTCTTCAGGTTGATAAAAACTTATTGAAAAAAAATCATATAATACTGAATGGGGAGAATACATACACTGTTAAAATGGTGTTTAGAATTTAAATGTGTTAAGGGCATAAACATGTTTATAATCTAAATACATTAAACCATATCTGTTTAAAACCTAAACACTTGTAACTTCTAAACATGTGTTGGGTTAACTATGCTTAAAATCTAAACGCATCATCAGTTGTGTTTAAAAGCTAAACACTTGTAACCTCTAACCATGTTTTGAATGGGATATGTTTAGAATCTAAACACATAATATCAATTGTATACTATGGAAAAGAAAAATGGACACTTTGGGATTAGAACCCACATTCTTTACATTCAAGGTAGAAGCCTAACCAACTGAGCTAACTTGGACTGCATGCAGTGCACACTGGCATAGTCAGCACCAATGAGTAGGATCAGTACTACTATACAGGTGATCAACATTAGACAGACATTAGGTCATTACTTTCATACCCCCACTTATTCAGTTAAGTAGCAATGCTGGGTTGTGTCTACCTACAGGCCTCCATAGCTCAGTGGTAGAGCATAGGCTTCATATGTGAGGGGACCGGGGTTCAAATCTCGGCTACTGAAGTTACCAAAATACTACTATGAAGTAGTTGTACTATTAGTGGTTTGCTACATGCCCTCCATATTTTTGGCCATGATTGGTAAAATAGTTTTTTCATACACTTAGGAATTTGGAACTTTGTGATTTAAAATGTTAGATTTTTAAGTTTTTGTAGCGTCATTAAGATAATCACTTCATTGGCCTGCTATTCTAGGTACGGTCAACCAACCAGAACACCCCTAAAACATTGACAAAATGTTTTAAAACACCTTTTTAGTAGGATTAACATGTAGACACCTTTTTAGTACAAGAACTTGATCAGCTATACCCCTAAAGGTTTTAGCTCCAACAATCAAACAATCTATGCAAGGCTAAACCAAGAAGGAAGGCCATATGTGGTTATTGGCTCAATGATCCTGTAGTGTGATTACAGAAAAAATAAAACTTTCAATGCTGTTAACATTACATCTGGTGTAAACTGAATGGCATAGTACCGTAGCAGTGTTTTACATGTAAGATCTACGTGGTTTTTTTTTTACACACTACGGTATAGTATTGTTAAATTTAAAATGGTTTTCATCCTTAAGAAAGAAAGTACACTGTACATATTATGGTATAATACTGTTTAACTTAACACCTAACCCTAAACACCTTGAAGACCTAAATGCTTCATAGATAAACACCTAAACATCATAGTTTTCTAAACACTTAACAGCTAAACATAAAAAAAGCATAAGCGTTTTGATTCTAAACACCTTGAGGACCTAAACACTTCATGGTTAAACAGCTAAACATCACACATTTCTAAACACTTAACCCTAAACACCGATAATTCTAAACATGTTTAGGGAAATAAAGTGTTCCAAAACTGGATGCACCGAAGTGTTTAGCAAAATGTTTGGGTTCTAAACACTTGTTTTAACAGTGTATAATATACATTTAATTCTAAATTTATTAGTTATTTTGTATTCTGTACTGTATTAGTGTCTTTTTTCATTATTTCAATTATTTAGACCTAGTGTGCTTTCGTCATTAATTTTATCAAAATTATGGGAAAAGTAACACTTAGGCCTGTAGATTAAATAGCCACAATATATTCTTTTTAAATATAGTTTTGACGCTCAATGATAAATTGTTTGTTAGTAAAGCTTTTTGTCACTTTGTGCCTTGAGGGTGACACTAAGTGACAAAAATTAAGATTTTGTCATTTGGTGCCTTTTTGTCATTTTGTCATTTGTCAGTTAGTGCCTTCTTTTGGATAGCGTCTTTAACCTGATATAAACCTTTTGCTGGATAGCATCCTTTTGTAACAAGAGTTTGGAGACAGCAATATGCAGTGGGGTAAGAATGGGTCAATACCAGTCAGCTGACTAAAGAAATGGTTAATTGTCACGGGGAAACACTACTGTAGCCTAGATCATACATTCTATAATGACGTTTCCGTATTTTGACACGAATTATGACAACAACAAAACATAATTCTCGAAATTGTGTCCCTACACTCACAAGTACTTTTAGGGCTATTAAAATGTCTATATGCAATTGACGTGCTTTTCCGCTTCCTAGTTTGGTCCTTTCCATGTTTTTTTCTAATGACACCTAAGAAGATAATCTTCGGGAATTCTTCCAAGATACGTTTTTCCCATATTGCAGGTTTTCTCAAATCAAGATGTGTTTCTACTCCATAGGAGATCTCTTATTACACTGTGAAATATTCCACGTAGGATTTCTCTTTGTGATTACTTCTGAGTAAAGTCTCTCGTTGGATACAGTAGAGGGACGAGCTAATCATCAGATATAAATGGCCAACCAGGGAAGGGGCTCAGCCAAGGATATGACTTTCTATTAAATTTGCAGCAATGTTCTGGATTGATTCGTGTTACATTATATTGTAAGGTTGCGGCGATGTTCTTTTGATGACTCCCATTAACGTCGCTGGAACCAACTTTTCTGATATTACATTGGGCACTGTTATTTGATTAAAACATCATGGTCAGTATGATTAGCCCAATCAAAAGATATTTATTGGACAAGTGGTTTATTTTGTATTTCATATCATCTTACTGTGTTTATTAGTGCTACTACCTAGATGTTTTTGGAGAAAAATACAAATGGAGATAGGAAAGAAATAATCAAGAATGATTATTACGTTTGTATTGTTCCCAGGCAAGCATTGATGTACCAAGCACGTTCTGTAACAATAATGTTTTGGTCAGTCTGTTACCTGCCCAACTTTTACGTAACAGTTGCATCTCTTTATGTTAGGTTGAGACTCTCCAAAACAGAGTGCTACAATAACATTATATTCGGGTGAAGTTGAGACCTGACCAATTCAAAATGTTATAGTAGCGCTATTTTTACATGTTTACATGTTATAATAGTTTCAAAGTGCAACATTGCAATATTAGGATCTGAGGATGTTATTGGGTGCCATCAAAATAACGTAAGAAGAACCAGACCAGAACCAAAAAGAATGTCACTACAACATTATGATAATGTTAAATCCTTATCTGGGTTCACAATGTCTCCATAACATAAAGATGAAACATCCCCGATTGGATATATCCTAGGGTTGGACAAGGGTTGAACAAAATGACTATATAAGCAGTCTTGGGATTACTGAAATATGGAAGAATTATGTTTTTCTATACCCTCAAGTACTGCTCGAACTTTATGGTTTATCAAATTTTATCAATTGACAGATTTACAGGTCTGCCAACCAATCAAAATGCTGTATTTCAGGGCAAGATAGGGTTGGACATTATAGGCTGAGCTGACAGGCTTTAACGTTGGTTTCTATGGGGAAAAGGCCATAATATAAAGCTGCATTTTTACCAATTTTTGTAGTGATCTGCTAACCAAATTGTTTTGGTTAATTTTGTATTCCACAAGTATCTTCACAAAATAAGCATAGAGGCAATTTTGAAAATACTTCTTGGTAAACATTGCTGTTGGTGTAAACTGGGATGGGCTTATAATGCCACCTGCTTTCATACATAATGTACAAGCAACCGGCAAACCCAGTTATCTCAAATACAGGGTGACCGGCTTTACCAGATTTAAGGTCTTTGCCTGGGGCAACCATGTCCAATTTAACGGCCGCCCCTGGGTCTGGGGCATGCCTGCAGGTTCGGGGAATCCCACTGGGAGCCAGGACAACGGGAGAATGGACTGTGTCTGCAATTGTCGGCACCCTCAGGTATGCCCTCCACATCTAAAAGGGAGAAAAAAAAGGAAGGCAAAAGTAGGTAAAGATAAAATACAATCAGATTCCGATGAAAGGGCATCTAGGTGGACTGGAGGAGCCTAGGCCTAGGTTTGGAGAGTTGGGGGCATCTATGTTGTGCCATGTGGTGTATTATTGTGCATTTTATTCAATTATATATTTCTTTATTCAGATAGTTATTAAGGATATTGTGCTGGGTTTTTGACATTAGTATCTGATTTTCAAGTTCATTTTGTGTCGCATTATTAGCAAAGTTGGAAAGGTTATTATGAAACACAAACTATTTCTTTTCCAAGAGTGCAGGTAAACAAGGTAGATAGACATACCAAAATATTTAGGAGGAAAGTATATTACCAGGAAACAGAGTCATAACAATAGGTCAACATGTTTACGAATAAGTTTAATAACTTAATAAAGTGCCATCTAAAAACGTAAAAGCTATGGGAAGTCCGATCAAATATGATATATTCCTAGTAATATTATCATGAGGATTACCTTACTGTAGGCAATAATATTCATCTAATTCTCTAAGAATTCCAAATAAGTAAAACATCCAAATTTAAATTTGGAAGCGGATTATTAAGTGTTTGTGGGAATCGTCAGCGTTTACTCATTATTCTTTAGTGAACAATAACTTATGAATCCTCTAATGAAATGTCATTGAATCTTGCGCGACCTTATGTCAAAGTCAAAATAATTTCTAATGATTTTGGCACGCAACTTACCGTTTTTTTCCGGTAATTTTCCTAGAAAAGAGGCACTGAAATGATTCATATTTCATCCACGCGGAAAGGCACTGACAGGCATTAGAAAACGTCTAGGTGCACGTTAGGTTCTTCTCAGCAAGGCCTCCAGCATAGAAAACGTCTTTCATTAACTGATCATCGATGTAAATCCTAGCCAAGAATGCAACGTCGCATCCTTGGCTGGGACTACATTGACAGCACGAGACATAAAACCTTAGCTATCAATGCCCTGTTACTTTTGGCGCCCCATAAACACCTCAAAGAACAGAAGGTAAACCTGGAGCGAATTTCCTGTCGATTCTTACCCCAGGAGCCTCCTTAAAGGAGCGGGGTCCATATTTCCCCTCCTCCAGTCCCCTCTCAGGAGGGGTATGAGTGGTTATGGCGCCCCTGTAAGAGTTATGACGCCCCAGGGCTGGTTATATTGAAATCGGGATGGGATGCAGGCTGTCGTGTACACCTCCGCGTATTACTATACTATAGCTGTATCATGGGTATAGCCTATACTATAGGCGGAAAGGGGCCATCCGTTGAGTAGGCGTATGCATGTATCAAAAGGGGAGATGAGTGGGGGCGGGGCAGTCTGTCGTTTTTGAAAGTGTATGTATGTTCTTTGACAAATCGTATATGTAAATTACGGGTTGAAATTATCTATAATGTGCATACTAATACAAGAAGACCCGCGGGGAACATCAGAGTGTGGAAGGACCAACCGCCGGGCAATATACTGCCCAAGGCCGAAGGCTGCGGGCAGTATACTGCCCATGGGTTCGTCCTTAGGATGGCCCCTAAGGTTATTCTATATCTTGTCACCCAAGCAAAATAAAAATTAATGTTTAAATTCTTCAATACAAGGAGTGGTACGTACAGCCAGTCAGTACTCACTGCCCCGTACGCACCGCTCGTCGGGCGTGCGGATGAAAAATTGGTGTACAAATCCCATTTATATTTTAGCCCAAGGGGAGTCTGGGGATCTGAAATATTTGAAAACGTGCATATGTACTCATTGGAACACCATGCACCTTGCATATATGTGAACTAAGCAAGTCTACGTTATTTATTATTTTAACTTAATGCAAATGTTTGGCTGCAGAGGTAAATATTTTATATAGACAATGACTGCATATTTGCATTGATTTTCCTATAGACAAGATCTGCCAAAACTATTGCTATTCTGCAGGCGACTTAGTACAGGGAAACAGAGAATCAGGTCTGGCACAATTCAATTCGCTTCCCATGATGGACGTCACTTAAATGTCACAGGATATCCCCATCTCTCAATACTACTAGCTCCTTTACATAAATCTGAGGACATTTCCTGAGCGTTTCCTCACCTTAATGAATTCTTTATTACAATTTACATGCTGCTATCCTAATTTGTATTAATTTCAGTGTTTAAGGGATAGATATTGATAATTAGGAAGACAATAAAGGGCCATACCCACTTGCCGACTGTCTCTGGGTAGGAGGATGAATTGATGCTAAAACCGATGGCCGATTGCGAATGTTGTTGGCCAACTCAAGAATTTAGTGCCGATCTGTCTGTTGGTATGCCTTGCAAGCTCAGAGTCAGCTGGTGGCTGCACCAACAGAAACGGTGACGGCTGCACTGACTCATATTAAGCATGTTTGATAATTTAACGCCAACACCAATGGCCGATGCCTGTTGGCGTTGGTGTCAGCATCAGCCATCGGTCTGTCAGTTAAGCCCTAATAATACTATGCGTCGGGTCCGTGTTCGCATTCAGTGGTTTTCCCCAACGCAAACACTTTGCATTCAGGTGATATTACACTATGCATCAGACCCAACGCAAAATATGTTATACTACACATTTTTGTATGCGTTCTGGGTCGTGTTGGGTCACGTTGGGTCGCGTTGGGTCGCGTTGGGTCGCGTTGGGTCGCGTTGGGTCGCGTTGGGTCGCGTTGGGTCGCGTTGGGCAATTAGCTCGCGTCGGATTTACAAACATGTCTGTAAAATAACACGAATCCCTTGCGTTGGCCAACGTGACCCAACGGGAACGGTCCCCCGACACATAGTGTAATATGGCCTTTAGTGGGTGTGGGGCTTTAAGGCTTATTTCACCAAGTTATATCAAGCTGATATGCTATGAGTAGACACTGTCGATTATTATCATATTTTCTAGAAAGCGTTCCCCATAGTGCATGGGTTCCAAATGGAGATTGGGTTGTGCCAAATGGGGCATACGGCACAACCCAAAACGATTTGGGTCGCATTGGGTCGAGTTGACTTGCATCGGGTCACGTTGGGTCATGTTAGGTCGCATTAGGTTGCTTTGGGTAGCATTGGGTCACGTTGACTTGACTTGGGTCGCGTTGGGTCGCGTTGGGTCACGTTGGGTCGCGTTGGGTCTTGTTGAGTCGCGTTTTTTTATTAACATGTTGGTGAAATAATGCGAATCAGACGTGTTGGGCAACGTGACCCAATGCAGGCGTGACCAAACGCATAGTGTAATATAGCCTTTAATCTACGTGATGTTATAAACAATGAAAGCAGGCTAATTCAGTGATCACAAGCAGGCTTGAGGCACTTCCAGCGTAGAACCCTCACATCACCATTAATCTCCATTACCCTGTGGAATATACCTTAGTGCTCTATCATATTATTGAAGAGGCCGATGTAACTAGGATGGTAGAAAGGTGAAATCAAACACCCATGAATTTATCTTCCACATCTTCAATCTTAAGATGAAACGACTTTTCAGTCCTTACTAATAATCACGCATTCGAATTATCAGTTAGAATAGGAAAATGGATTTTGTTTTACTTAGATTAGATTATTTTTCAGTTTATTTTCTAATTAGATATTGTATGTCTTATTTGAAAAAGGTTTCTTTGATTGAGGACACATGTGAAGTATAGTAATGAAGCTTTACTGTATCAGTATTCATAGGTCTATATCAAAATTTACTTTAGGTATATAATAGCAAAAAAATCAAACATGATTAACCTGTCCTTTCTAGGAATCTCATTATCATGAAAATAAACATATCTTCCCCATATCAGCCAGAGGTTTCATCCTGTATATCAAAATACACACTGACACCGAGCCCCAATACACACAGACACACACAAAGACACACAAAGACACTGCAATACAGACAAACACATGCAGATGTACACAGATATACATACATATATATATATATATATATATATATATATATATACTTATATATATATATATATACACATGTATGCACCCTCATTATTGTTTATACTCACACAAACACAAACACATACATACATACAGCGTACAGAGCAAGGGGGGACAAAACAATTAGACTTTAATACAGATAGCTGATTTATAGTATTTTAGGCACCTGCAGGCTAACTTTAACCAATTTTGTCGACAAAATCCCTGGAATTATCATTGAAATATAATGAATAATTGTGATATATCCACCTACAATGAATTAATTGTTAAACAATTGTAAACATATTTAATGTATGTGAATACAAATTTAGAAAATAATGATCTCTAGTTTTTCTTCATGTCAAACTAGAAGCACATATTACCCAGCATGCATCCTGATCAAGGCTAACCTGCAGGTAAAACATGACCATGTTGAAAATCTTTACTGACGATGCGCACATTTGCATTAGCATTCACAGACAAGCATTATTTCCCTCTGGGGCAATAACAGATAATTTATTCACCTATTACTGAGAGGGCAGGACAATGATGAAGGTATAGAGAGTGGAGTCTCGATATAGAATGCAAATATATTATATGCATATGTATACACTGTGGGTAAGCTGCTTAAAAGAATAAAACAAAAGAGACAAGCTCAGCTACATGCATCTTGCCTACAGAGAACACAGCCTGTCAGGTCACCTGGTAAACTGCGTGTGCCCTTTGTATACAGTGGTGGCCTTTGTATACCATGGTGGCCTTTCACCAGGCCTGTTGCACAAGCCTCTGCGTGAAAAAGACACCAGGCTCAGAGCCTACTTAATGCTTGGTTAAAGCCTTAAGGACGTAGTCTACATACCGATTTTGATGCTGCCGATTTTGTATTTATTTGATTTTCTCTTAGAATATGACATGACACCTTACAACCTATAAACCATTCAAAAGAGAATTGTAAGATCTTTCTTTTGATGTATAATATAAAGATATCTAACCTTTATTTCAACTGCCGATTTTCAAAGTCAGCAGAAAAATTGGTATGTGGAATACCGCCCTTACTCGACCACACGATTCTATTCATTAAGGCGGTGATCCACGTTGCGACACTTTGCAAACCGACAAAAAAATTGTGACTGAACCGATTTCACAACCGACGGTTTTTTGTCGGTTTGGAATCGGTTTGGTAATTAAACCTGTTGGTCCTAAAATCGGTCCAGAATTGGTCCAGAATCAGTCCTACACCCATGATCCACAGTGAAGATGAAAACTGATTATTTCCTTGAATCCAGGACCACAAATTAATAGGAAAACAGTGAAAAAGAAATCGGTTGACTAAATCATCAATATTTTCTAAATATTTTCATATTTTATGTCTTAATATGGTCAGTAGGACCACAAATATATATTATTTAATCTGTTTGATTAATAAAAAGTCAAATAGTAAAATACTTGTTGAAAATCATTCAAAAATATATCATGTGAAAGGGAATTCATTTTCATATCTTTTGGTAACATTTTCGTTCTATTATTTCCAAAAATGAATGAAATAACCTAGATAATTCATAGTTATAATAAAATCGGTTGGAAATCGGTTCATATCGGTTGGAAATCGGTTCAAAATTATTAAACAGGTTTAATAATTTTGTCGGACCATCGTCGGTTGGAAATCGGTTGGAAATCGGTTGGAAATCGCTTGAAATAATTATGTCGGCTGGAAATCGGTTTGAAAAAATCGGTTGACATGATCCACGTTGCGATATTTTCCAAAGTGAACCGATTTCCAACCGATTTCCAGCCGATTTCCAGCCGATCTTGGATCGGTTGGAAATCGGTTCAATTTTGTCGCAACGTGGATCACCGCCTTTACAACACCAGCAGGACAGAATAGCATACCTTCCAGTTGCTATCAGGCAAAATCTCTGTGTAGGGGGGAACCCATTGAGTAATTTAACTATAATTCTGGTCGTTTCGACCAGTTCTGGTTGTTAATTCTGATTGTTTTGACCAGATCTGGTCGACCAAGAAATAAAAAAGAGCTCTTGCCAAATATCTGACTAAAGGGGGGAACCCATGGTGCGATCAAATTAAATTTCTGGTCGTTTCAACCAGTTCTGGTCGAAATGACCAGATCTAATCGAAAACGACCAGAATTGGTGTTCCCACCAGATGGTTCGACCATAAATCCACTTGAAAACACCAAATCACTTGGAAAATATCTGACAATGTTAGAGATTGGTCGCTAGCGATCTCTGTTTCAACCAGAATTTAGATCACATCGCACAGTGGGTACCCCCATAATAGTGGCTGGTGATCTCCTAATCAACCAGAATCTTAGTTGCATCCCCAAGCAGGAAAATGACGTTGTTATAACGTTATCATACCGTTCTTTTAAGTTGCACTTTGGTTCTTGTTACTTTATTTTGATGGCACCCAAAAATGTCTTTAGAACCTAACATTGTAATGTCGCACTGTTATTGTGACATTCTTGTAACGTTTTTCACATTATAATAACATTATTACAATGTTCTTTGGTTGTAAGGTCTCAACTTCACTAAAACATTATGTTACTATAACATTCTTTTTTTGGTAAGTCACAACTTTACCTAAAGTAACATAACTGTCACGTGAAAATTGGCCAGGTTACAGACTAACCAAAAAAGTACAGTCACAGAACATCATTGTTACGTCTCTGCTTGCCTGGGTCGCTCAGTGGGTTCCCACCTTTAGTTGGTCGTACATTAACTACAACACCCCCTTGCGCCTACCTAAGACAGGCACACTGTATACATAGCTGCTGCTGCACATATTATATATACATAAAAAAATAGGCTTCCATGGTACATGGTGTACGAGGAATGTCTCGGTAAATGTGTTCACCAGGCAAATAGATTGCCACTGAGAGCGACAACTAGAAATATACTTTATTAGAAAATAAGTCTCGCTATAATTGTGTTCTGACAAACAAGACAGACTTTCTAACGTTCAGTTACCCTGTTTGCTGTTAATACAATTTCACAGCAGTTCCTTGCCTATTATGTAATGACTATAATAATAGCTTTTGTATATCAATTGGATGAATTAGATTACAAATCAACTTTAGACAATTATTCCATTAACGTAAGGCCTTTAGAAACATTCGGATTCGAATATCAGTATGATGGTTATAGAAAACTGAACAAACTTAATGTAGACTGAATATTGATCATACTATAGTAGATATAATGTGTGTGTTTGTATGCGTGTGTGCACGCGTGCACGTGTGTGTGTAATTTCTTTAAGTAAATAAAACAGCAGGAAGCCTATCTATCTTTCAAATTTCATGAACTTTAACACAATGAATATTAAACTTGATATTTGAAAAAAGAGAAATTTTACTTCAAGCATTCAAATTTTTGGCAAACCAGTATCAATGTTTGGTGAAATTAAAGCTTTAAACATTTTGACGGTCAATGCTTTTGGTTAACCTGGAAACGTTTTGATACGAGAAGCCAGGTGGCTTCAGGGAACTCGGAGAAGCCACTCCAGCGAGCCTGTTCATCAAACGTGTCTGGTATTTTAAATAGGCTTGTTCCATGGCAACACCTAAAAATGAATACGCTGTTCTTTGATTGGGTGGCAGAAATGGTAAAATCGCTGGGTGACTGGGTTATAACTCGCTGTGGGTATGATGTGCTTTCTGGATGATGGGCGACGGGGAGCAAATTTGGTGGTAAAATTGGCGCTAAAATCATTGGTAAACTCACTAGTACAATCACCGGTAAAAAATCACCAATAATATCACCGGTAAGATCACCGGTAAAATCACTGGTAAATTATCAAACTTATAGTTGATAATTCAGTCACCCTATGATGACAACGCCAATTCGCCCAGTTGCCAGTTGCCCGTAGCCCATCACCACTAAAGTCACTATAATGGCCTTTTGGGTATGGCCTTTAAATGAATCTCTAAATTCCTGATGTGTATAAATATAATTTTATTTGTATTTCAAAACCTCTGCAGAATCTGTTCTATCCTCTTTCCACACACACATTTAGACTATTAAAGTTTGAAAGATTCAAGCTGGGGTTTTGAAAATGCACGTAAAGATAATCCTGTTCCTTGCTATTTAAACAGTTTGATTTCATTTCCCCAGGAAAGTGTGAGGAACTGGCACACTGAGCAACAGATCAAACATCCAAATAGATGAACAGTATAATCCACATCACAGCAGCTGCTGTGCAAATAATCCCACTAGATTCCTAGCAACCCGAGATAATTCAAACACAATTGTACCTGCAAACACACAGTTTGCTCAATGGGAAAACCCTTCCCTGAAACCAGACCTTGTTTCAATAATTCAAAACAGCAGCACTGCATTTGCACAAATCTGTACGAATGGAGCAGAATTTTAAATACAATCATCAGGGTGTTATAAAGAGGTGATGTTGTGGAAAATATAAATAAAACATGGTTACTCTACTGAAAGGTACCATGTATTTTCAAAATGATTTGTAAAAATACATGAATTAAGATATAAAAGAGCGTTAAAATGAAAATAAAGAGAAAAATGAATATAACTTAAAAGTAAGTGCATTTATTCAATAAATACCCGATAATGGGTCTGTTGAAGAAAGAAGTATTATGTTTAAGGCTCATTTCCATGATTTGTCAGTCAGTGAACTGACAGTCTTCTTTTCACTGTAGTCTTTACACTCTATAATTAGCATAGGCATTAACCCTTTAGTCCCCTAGCTTTCCTACCTAAAGTCTGGTTTACACAGCCTGATAACCACACTAAAGCCTAGTCCCCCCATGGCGACCAATATCACAAAAATCGACGGCAACTATGTGGTCTAATCGCCCCATGACTTAGTAAACCCTGGCACTATGCTGTCTGGTGACTAAACCACTAATCGCCATGGTTCGGGGGCGAAATGTTGGACATGTTTAATATTTCGCCATAGCCACGGGTGACTACTAATACTAAAATATCCTCTAGTATCCAGCAGGTTTATATCAGGAGCATCCCAATGAGGCGATTAAAGAATGTTTTCACCGGCGACTAACTAGTCATCCGACGATGTGCTGACTCCTTAATCTGCGGGCGACCAACTTGAATGGCTGTCGTTTAGTCGCCACGTTGGGACCCGCCTTTAGGTTGATGATTGTGATAGTAACTGGTGAGATCCAGGAGAGAATCGTTAAAAATGTACTGTAAACCCTATAATAATCATAAGAACATATATATATATACGGTAGGAAATATTGTTGGGGCTATCTTTAAGCTGTCAGGACCCTTAGGACAACTGTTGGGACTGTCATAAGCCTTAGGATAAGCCTTATCTTAACAATTTTGATGGCCTGTGTAAACCCCACTTTATCTGCCCATGGGTGTCTCCTATTGTGTCTCACGTTTTTCTGTCCTGTTTGCCTCGGATATCTTTAGGAGAAATCAATTTGCAAACCTGATATATCAAGTGAAAGTTTTTTCTATGAACTTTTGAAACCATTATTTGTTACATAGTCACAAAACGTTTAGTCATTTTTAGTTATACCTAACCTGTAGTAAATCATGTAATTTTCAGTGAAATCTAAAGAAAAAATCACGGGCAAATGGCGCAAATCATACATTTTTCAGTGAGTCTAAATGGTTAAGTAATATATTTGTGGGAATATATTGCAGCTTAAACAAGAAACAGTAGCAGCTACATCCCCTCCTGCATTGTGTTCTGGATAGGCTCAGCCGGTAGGCATCGTTCATCAGAGAACAGTGAAGTCCTAATGTCCCAGGAACAACTCTGTGACCTGAATCAGTTCATGAGCCACTATGCCTAAAGGCCATATTCCACATACCGATTTTGATGCTACCGATTTTGTATTTGTTTGATTTTCTCTGGGAATAGGGCATTAACTCTTATATACCATTTGAAAGAGAATTGTAAACGCTTTCTAATGATGTATGACATGTCCATATGTAACCCTAATATCCACTGCCGATTTTTAAAATCGGCAGCAAAATCAGTGTGTGGAATACAGGCTTAACAAAGAGGGCTCATCTATCTATTCTATATCAGGATTCCAGCCCCTATACCTTCATCATTGTCCTGCCCTCTCGGAAACTAGTGAATAAGAGATCTGTTATTGCCCTGGAGGGCAATAATGCCTATGAGTGGATGCTAATGCCAATTTTGCGTTGTTGGTACAAAGTTTAAACATTTTCCATGTAGCTGATATAGAATACATCAAGTACAGACTGGGTGCAGTCAACAATTATCATTGCCCCAGTTTGCACAAACCCTTAAGTCTCAGGCTAAAGCCCTCAACAGTTTATGCTACCCAGGACAATAACAATAAGCCCATCCCACATTTGGACACATAGGTTGGACTGACAGGCTTAACCATTGTTTCCTATGGAAAAAATCCAAAATGTAAGGTCACATTTTAGAAATTATAGGAGCAATCTGACAACTGAATTGCTATGGTTAATTTTGTATTGTGCAACTCTCTTCAGGAAATAAGCACGGAAGCAATTTTGACAATATTTCATGGTAAACTTTATTGTTGGAATGAACTGGGATGGGCTTATTGTCCTTCGGTCTGTACTATGTATGTATAGGGCGTGTGGAATAGATAGGTGACTTGATGATGAGCAAAGTTTTACTCACTAGCAAAATCACAGAATGCATTTCTCAAATCATAAATTTGTAGATGGGATCAATTTGACATTTTAGAAGGGCCACTGTGAACGAAAGTGTACCTTATTTTTGATAGGATTTAGTTTATTATGAATTAAAGGTTCAAAAGGAAAGGCAAAGGCTAGGAAACCCTTTCACTCCGCAATTTGATGGTACACCCAAAATAGAAATTAAAGTGCATCACATTTGCTTACAAGGAAGAACATATCCAAGCAAATGCACTTTGATGTTATCGTTATAATTTCAGACCCATCTGATATCTGTGAAGTATCGTAAGGCAGTACAACATATTGTCCAAAGGTAATACAGTTGCCCCTTAATGTCAGATTCCCCCCTTTAACCTTTGGGTGTGATACCTCCGGGTTATATTTGAAAGTTAATGGAGGGTTGGCTGACCTTCATTCTGAGCTCCTCACTTTATTTCCCTTTGAGCTGCTCCCTAAAGCCCCATACCCACTAGGCAATCTTAAGCCCCATACCATCTAGGCAATCTTAAGCCCCATACCTGCTAGGCCATCTTTAGCCCTATACCCACTAGGTGATCTTAAGCCCCATACCAACTAGGCCATCTTAAGCCCTATACCCACAAGCCGTTCTTAAGCACCATACCCACTAGGTGATCTTAAGCCCCATACCCACTAGGTGATCTTAAGCCCCATACCCAATAGGCAATCTTGAGCCCCATACGCACTAGGTGATCTTATGCCCCATACCCACTATGCGAACCTAAGCCTCCTACCCACTAGGCCATCTTAAGCCCTATACCCACTAGGCGTTCTTAAGCACCATACCCACTAAGCGATCTTAAGCCCCATACCCACTAGGTGATCTTAAGCCCCATATCCAATGGGCGATCTTAAGCCCCATACCCAATAGGCAATCTTAAGCCCCATACCTACTAGAATCTTAAGCCCCATACCCACTAGGCGATCTTAGGCCCCATATCCACTAGGCGATCTAAAGCCCCATACCCACTAGGCGATCTTAAGCCCTATACCCATTAGGTGATCTTAAGCCCCATATCCACTAGGCGATCTTAAGCCCAATACCCACAAGGAGAATTTGACCAAGTCGGTCTACCAATCGGTGCTAAAATTGGCCAGTGAACTGAAATGTGAACCTTGTGTTCAAGGGGCCAGCTTTCATGTGAGGCACCACCAGTGCCGCGTCGCATAACCAAACACTTGCAACAATGAGGGATCAAAAATGGTTTAGTTTTTCTCTCCCTGTTTTTTTAAAACCTTGTTTCCCTCATGTGCCAATCATCCCTGTTGCGATGGTTTTGCACACACTTTGAAGTTAATTTAATTGATTGATAAATATATTTCCGCCACTTACCTTTTATATATTTTATAAGATGAGGGACACTGCTACCATTTGCCAAAAACAGAATATTAAAATGCACACCCCAAAATATTCCCCTTGCCCCGTCGCATAACAAAAATAAGGAACAATTTTTGGCACATGGTCAAACTCTCCCTGTTGTGCCAAAATTCAGCATCGATTTTCACCAATTTCTAATAATTTCTCCAGGCTGAAAATTTCAGGGATTTTAGATCTAAATATCTAGTTCTCGGAACCATTTACAGAATTAAAATCGGTTCATTAGAACAGCCACAAATTAACAGGGGGCCCATCGCTACAGGGATGTCCTTGTTTAAGGACGTCCTTGTTGCGATGGTTTGGTTATGCGACGCGCCACCTGGGATATGAAAAAAAGGGGTGGTCAAACCATCCCTGGAAGGATGAAAGGTGGATGGCTTCCTGTTGAACAGGGACAGGTCTTTTAAAGTGTTCCAATTGTCGCTAGCGAGAGCCGTTATGGGACGGGCCACAGTCCTCAGTTGCCCTGTTGGCTCATTTTTCCATATCATTCCCCTACCCTAAAAATTAATAGAATAGGGGTTGGGGAAATTAACCCTTGGCGAATCATAGAGAAATCTCCTCTTGCTAAAAATCTGATTTGTACGTTTCTTCTTAAGGAGCAGACATATACATTTTACTAAATAAACTGGCTGGAATCATACAATCGTTCAAAAAACATTCTAAGGACGCAAGCAAACCAAGTCCTTAAAGTTCAACCAAGTCTTATTTGAATCTTCAGTACACAAATGGCAGTACAGGGCCATCGAGCGATACAGCTGGCCCTAAAGGGCATTTGGACATTGTCTTAGGATTGTACTTAGTTGTTAAGAACGGCAGCGTTTCACAGCTGTTTAATTTAACAAAGAGATTTTCATTAAAAGACATTTTGACTTTAATGGGCTCATTCCATGACATACACAACTAATATTGTGTTTTTGTTGTCAGTTACAAGTTGCATTCATTTAAATAAAGCACTGTTTAGTACCCATATGGGTATTAAACGATGCTTATAATATTATATGTTATATATATATATTATGATATGTTTTATACCCATAATTATTTGTTTTTGCTTGTATTTGGGTGTATCAGGCTCGATCTGGCTGATTCTCCGCCTATTCCCACTTTCTAACAATGCATTTCCTAACAGTGGGCCATGAAGAAAGATACTATTACATAAGGTACAATATAGTCACCTCAAAATTGTTTGACCTTACGACAAAATGTGTCCTAAGGTCAATCAATTATGAGGTGATACAGTCAGATATTTAATATCTGACTGTATTGGGAAGTCTGATTCTGTTGTCCCATCTTGGCAGAATTCATGACATTGAGTCGGAATCAGATTTCTTAATATTTCCATAAGGCTGTCTTAAGATGTCATTGCCGCGACCTCAGACATTGAATGACATCTCTCCTGCATCAGAACCGAACCCTGTGCTCTCCCATGTCGGTGGCCCTTTCTCCTCTCAAGTTCTCCGGAGAAATCTTTGCCCGTTAGTTTTCTGCCTGAGGCCTGTGTATGTGAGTCAATGTTTGGGTAGCATTCCAGAGGGGCACGTTATGTGGCTGTTCATGGGGAGGGCCGAGGTTTGACTTTTTGATGGGCTCATAAGATGTTATAGTCTACACAAACCATGATATGTGTCTGTTGTCAGTTACAAGTTGGTTTTGATGACTTATGGGGAATGAACTCATTTAAATCAAAAAAGCATAATTTGATACCCATGTAACATGTTTATACCCATACAAATGGTACATTACAGTCTTCTCAAAATTGTTTGACCTTAGGACAAATGCCTGACTGTGTTAGGAAGGCTGCTTCTGTTTTCTTATCTTTGCAGAATTTATGACATTGAGTCGGAATCAGATTTCTCAATATTTCCATAAGGCTGTCTTAAGATGTCATTGCCATGTCCTCAGACATTGAATGACATCTCTCCTGCATCAGAACCTAACCCTGTGCTCTCCCAGTCCCCCTTCTCCTCTCAAGTTCTCTGGAGAAATCTTTGCCCGTTTGTTTTCTGCCTGAGGCCTGTGTATGTGAGTCAATGTTTGGGGAGCGTTCCAGAGGGGCACGTTATGTGGGGGTTGATGGGGAGGGCTGAGGTTGACCTTCATCAGTGTGTACCTGTGTCAGAGTACAGCAACCTCATACACCTTCACAACATAGCACGCCGAGTGTAAAGCCTGGTCCCCAATTTGGCGACTAGATTATAAAATCGGCAGCGACTGGTAAGATGCATCCCCACGGGATGATTAGTTGCCGATGATTAGCTGTAATCAGTCAACAACTAGCTGTAATTCATCGACACAGCTTCGTCGTTGACGAATTACTGCTAGCTGTCGATGATTTACTGGTAGTCGTCGGCAAAATATCAGACATATCCAATTTTTTCAGCTAATTTGTCAGCGAGTGCATCTAATCGTCTGTCATACCAGCGCCAGCATGGACCAACTAGACGTCAATGATTAGATGCAAACTAATCGCCTTGTGGAGATCCAGTAGTACGGTAAAGCCTGGTCCTAACAGGTTGACTAGTTTGCAAAAATAAGATGGCGACCAACGTGATAATCAGAGGTTTAGTCGCCCGGTGACTTACCAGACAAGGGCACCTTGATGTTTTCTGGCAAAATATTTGACATGTTTAATATTTCTCTATACTCACCGGTGACTAGTTAATTGCTGGGCGATGTACTAAAGTGTACTCTAATCACTCAGCGATTAACTACAAGAGTGTCCCAATGTGGGGATTAATATCTTAGTAGCCCAGTGACTAGTTAGACATCATTTTCTTCTTGGTCTCCACTGAAAACCACTTATTGCTGGGCTTTAGTCGCCCAGTGAGGATCCACCTTGAGTAGCCTGGCGACTAGTTAAACAACAGTGCTGTGATGTCTTAAAACACTTAAATGCCATGGTGTGTGGGCAAAATATTGAGCATGTTTAATATTTCTTCCAAGTTGTCAGTGATTAGTATGGTTAATTGCTGGGCTAGTCACCAGCAGATTTTTGGCAAGAGGGCCCCAACTTGGAGATAAACTTTTTAATCTCCCTGTGATTAGTTAGTTGCTTGGCGATTAATATTTTGTCCTTGGTCACAAGTAAAAGCTACTAATATCCACTTATCACTGTCGTTAGTCACCAAAGTGGGGACCTGGCTTTAGTCCCATTTGCTGTATTGAGCCATCCACAAATGATGTCACACTTTTTCAGGGTACTTTTAGGACCCTCCACCCCCCTGTCACACTAAATTTTCAGTTCTAAACTTGAACATATGGCCTGTTTTCAGGCAGCGTTGCACTGTTTAACCTACCCACGAACTCCATTGTGTGTGATATGTATGGACACCTAGTATGTGTTTTTTCCTTAAGCTTCATTGCGATGTTGCTATTTTGTCCATTTGTCCATTTGTTAATATAATAATTTTCCGTGAAGATTTCTGTGGCTTACCATGGATATATTAATGTCTATTTTGATAAATGTACTGGTCAAAATGATTACATTTCATACTTATGATTCTCAGATCGGAAAGGTTTTTAACGGAGAAATCACCTACAGCAAATGTAACTTTAGCAAACAACAGCCCGTTTCATATGCAGTTACAGAGGTTAACCTTCCAGGGGCAGATCGAGAATACAAAGAGAAATAAACGTGTGTGGAACCCCTTTTCTGAAAGCCTGTATCTACTCTGTTTTTATCAGCCCTATAACAACTGTCTACTATAACAAGAAGGAACGTGGGGGGGCATTCGGGGGTGTCTGTAAAACCCACAGGGGATCGTCAAGACCCAAGGGGGAAGCCCGGGGGTTGTACGATCCCCGAGGATGACCCCGAAGGCTCTTCTTTATCTTATCACCCAAACAAAATTCAATTTAGGAATACTAGGAGCGGTACATACAGCCTGGCAATACGCACTACCCCTATTATGTACTGCTTGTCGGTCGTGTGGGTGATAAACCTTCAAATCACTGCATACCAAATTTAAACAAAAAACAGCCTCATAAGGTATTATGGGGAAACTGAATTTGACCCTTGTCAGTCCTGCAACAATCACATGCATCTTCAGAACATTACAAGCCAAGCATGAACGAACAGCAGCTCATTTCATAAGGAATGTCACAGAAATTAAGCTTGACATTCTTCAGTAATACAGGACTATACACCTTCAGATTATTTAATGCCAAGTGTAAGCAAAACTCCAGGGGCGGATCTGGGAGGCGGGGATGGCAGTGGGCTACAAAGGGTGTTCATGAAACGTTGCTTTACCAAGAGAAATTACTGTTTTTGTAAATGTGCGTGCAAGTTGAGCAAGTCGAGGACGTTGACCACTACACCACTCCATTCCCCTGTTAAGACATTATTGTTGACGATTGCCGACGAGTGTTATTGTCAGAATCCTCATGTTACTATGTGAACCAGCAGAAGAAGTCTATACTTTCTGATATCCTGTATCTGCCCCTGCCTATCATTCATACTGCAACCACCTTCGGATCATTGCTGGCCATCTGTAAATGAACACCAGCCTGTTTCATAAGAAATATCACACCAATATAAATAAAACAGCAGCTTTAAACTAAATAGCTAACAGAAATTTTTTTCCGATGTTATTATCTATGGGGGCTTGGTTACAAACAGAGGTTTAAGGCTATCCCAACTGAAGTTTTAGGGCCAAGAAGGTCTTATTTTGTGGGCATGCAAAATCTCCATATTATCTTTTCATAAAACGTGCAGCAGGACAGGTTCATTATCATTCATATATCTGTGCATTGGTAGTCTCAGAAACAGTCATGCAGACAATCTGTGATTGTCTGATTGTAAGCTGTGAATGGGTTTAAGGTAATTGTCCTGTTTTAACATTTTAAAGCACCAACCGTATCAGAAAACCCTCTTTTCAAAATCCCAACACCACCAAATTCAGTTTCTGCTGGTTTACCCCTTGCCCTCCCTTAGTTAAAGACAAGTGGCATGAGCCTGGGAGACACAAGAGCTGGGAGAGGAGGGAGAAGGGAGAAGAGGCTGATTCCCCCTGCCGATCGAGTTACAAGTAATGGGCCCACGAGCAATCAACTGACCCGCGATCAAACAAAGAAGGAGAGGCGCTTCTTGCATCTTTTATACGGCGGGCTGTGAATTCATCGCAATGCTTTTCCTGCTCTGCAAAGTGGTACTTAATGTTGTTTTGACAGCAGTGGATCCGTCTTACTCTGTCTTTTTTAGAACAAAGGTATTTTTCTTTGTTTGGAAAGGTCTTTTGTGAAATGTAGGTATATCCAATTGACTAGTGAATGGACAGGACTAAATTGAATTTGCATGAAGAGGCAGATTCTAGGAGGGTACAAACAGTACTACTTATATGTTCTGTAGCAATAAGCCCATCCCGCTTTACACCTACATTAAAGTTTACCATGAAATGTTTTTTAAAATGCCTTTGTGCTTATTCTATAAAGATAGTTGCATGATAAAAAATTAACCAAAGTTATTTGGTTGACGAGTTGCTTCTAAAATTTATAAAATGCAGCTTTATATTTTGGCCTATTTTCCACAGGACCCAATATCAAAGCCTGTCAGCCCAACCTTTAATATTCAATCCTATTTTCCCCAGAAATACAGCATTTTGAATGGCTGTCAAACCTGTAAATCTGTTAAGTAATCATAATGTTGTATCAGTACTTGAGGATATAGAAAAATATGATTCTCGGTTATTTCAGCGACCCTAATTCTATCAGACAAGGATGGTTTATATAGTGATTTGTTCAATCCTTGTCCAACCCTGACATTATAATTATGCAATGTGGGACGGGATTATTGGAATGACTGTGAATGAGACTTTTGTGTCCTGAATGACATTTGTGGCACACCTTAAATGAAAAGTATCATTGAAATTGTAACATATTTTATGCCACTCACGTGTGCCAACTCTTTTGTGTGTCAACTCTTTCATGCACCAACTCTTTTGTGCGCTAATGGTGTGTCACCTGCCGCCCCTCTTGTCTGCTTCGTGCATATACATATGCATGCCTGAAATGCATCAAAAACCTATTATAGTAATGTATCTTTATCATTTGAACAAATAAACTTGGACCACACACATTCTCTCTCAACACAAAAAACCGACATTTTAGAGGCTTGATTACATTTAAAATATATTGCATTATATCCATTCGTCTATAATGTGACTTCAGTGTCTTGAATGATATTTGCAGCACATCAAAATAGAAAAAAAAACTAATTGTACATTGTACATTAATCAGACCAAAGAAGAACTGTTAATGAAATCAGAAATGATCTCAAATAGTAGAGCCCTTTATTTGTAAACCTACAATATGTACCCATTTGTTTCATTTGATTGTCAAAAAGTGGTCTCCAATAGCTTACTAATGAGATCAATTAAAAACATCTATGGCAACATTCTACGTATTTATTTCTGATATAGTATTACTGTTCTATTCACCATAAACTGCCTGTATATCTCATTTTACTTGATAAATTAGGAAAAATGCATTTTATAATGAATTTTTCCTAAAGTAGCTTGAATAGTTGTTTTCTATACTCATAGTAACTATTGTTTTCTAATTATTCTTTTTTCCATAGAAGGCTGTGACATCATAACCGTTGCTTCCAAAGCAGTTGCTGTTGAAGTAACATCTTGCCTTGTCTCATCCACCTATTAACGATTGTTTTCTATTTCAGATGTTAATGAGATGCTGTCAGGATGACGTTGAACATCGGGAATGACTCCATTGATGACCCAGGGACGGAGTCATGGTTCGTCCTCACAACAATGCAGCAAATGGTTACTGCTACATCCGATGAACCATCGCAATACAAGGAGTTCTTCCTCCGAGCCCGCTTCATCACAGGTCTGATATGCTACCCGATCCTCTGCTTCCTCGGACTAGCAGGAAACATGTTGAGCATCATTGTCATGAGTCAACGCAAGATGGCTACTTCGACGAATGTTTACCTCACAGCTTTGGCTGTGTCTGATTCAATTAAGCTCATCAACGACAGTTTCTATTTCCTTGTTATTCTGTTATTGGAGACGGACCCCCCTGCTGGAAAGAAGGCCTACGGTTATTTGTATCCTTATGCACACTACCTATTTAACATGTCAGTATGTGTGACTGCGTGGTTGACAGTGTCAGTGGCTGCCGAGAGATATGTCATGGTGTGTCATGCTGCACGAGCCCGAGATATGTGTAATATGATGAGGGCTAAGTTAACAAGTGTTGCTGTTTTTCTATCCATGAGCATACTAACAATACCTTTCGCCCTTCGCTACAGGACTGTTTGGAAATTAGATGCTGCAAGTAATGTTACAGAATTGGATGTTGAAGTAACAGAACTTTGGGAGGATGCAGAGTTTAAAAGTACCTTTACTTGGCTTACAAATCTCCTCAGATCAGTTATACCCCTCTGCATTGTGATGACATTCAACTATTTCATTGTCCAAGGGCTAAGAAGAACCAAGTCACACAAAAAGAAAATGTCAGCAAGACATAGGATAACCATAATGCTAGTATCAGTGATTGTATTGTTCTTGATCTGTGTAACTCCAGATGCTGTGATGTCTACGTTCTTTGGTTTTGGATATTACGATGCCAACTATCTTGTGCGAGGGGTACGGGAAATAACTGACTTACTCCTTACAGTCAACTCTGCTTTAAATTTTGTCCTTTATTGTATATTCAATAAGATTTTCAGAAGGAACTTTATGGCACTGTTTTGTAAACAGTGTTGTGCTGGTGCCATTCCAATTGATGAGACAGTGTTCCGTCGAGCATCATTTATGACTTTCCGTAGGACTTTAATAACAGGAAACAGCCGGAAAGTACCACTCTGTGAAAATGACTGGGTGCAGTCCTCTATTTAACATATATTCCATGTTGTCCCAGTTTTGACATCAAATACATTCAGTGCCACAATTATGTAAAGGAGGGTCAATTATTTGCAAAATGATCATCTTTAAAAGAGGGTTAACTTTGTATACTGTTACCATGTATGATCTTTCCATTTGGTGTAACAATATAATTATATTATTACATGAGTCAAGTGCCATTAGGCATTTATTGTTATTGAACAGTAATGTTGTCCAATATAGTGATTGTTCACAAAATATTCCTCTCTCAAAGTAATATAAACCATATTTCTGATTCTTGTTGTTTGTTTATAATAAATTGTATTATAATACAATACTTATACCAAAGCCTCAATACAATTTATCATTAGTATACAAAGAAACTGCTGTTTTATGTATAACAGTCTACCCAAAAGCTCCATACCCACTAGGCAAGTTTTACAGTTTGCCAACAAGTCGGCAGTAAAATCGGCCGACTCCTTTGATCCCCTGTAAGTATAGCATATAGAAATATGTATGCTTGATCTGAATCGTTGCTAAAATTGGCAAACTATTGAAGTAGGATCGACGGATTTTAGCACTAATCAGTCAGCCGACTTGGTCAAAATCGCCTAGTGGGTATGGGGCTTTAATCATTAAGGGAACAGTTTACCTAAAGCCCCATACCCACTAGGCAAGTCTTACACAGTTTGCCAACAAGTCGGCAGTAAAACCAGCCGACTTATATGATCCTCTGTAAGTATAGCATATGGAAATAAGTATATTGGATATGAATCATTGCCAAAATTGGCTGATTATTGAGGTAGGATCGGCTGATTTTAGCATTGGTCAGTCGGCCGACATGGTCAAAATTGCCTAGTGGGTATGGGGCTTTAATCATTAAGGGATGTTTGTGGTTCATTTCCATGATTTATTATAACTTAAAAGCGTTGGTACATAACAAGAAAAAGATGCTTCCTGAGTAAATAAATTAATCTCCAAAATCGGATCTCTTACTTGTAAATTTGGGAAAGGATATTACATTTATTGCCTGTTTTAATTAAATAACACAAGGTTTCTTTTGTATCGGCTGATGAAATTGAACATATTAAATGGGAAATACTTGAAAGCGGACACTCCTTGGTTTTAATCGTCCCTAAAACAACATGCTAATAAAGTTAATTATTACAAAACACTGAAGCTCTTTTAAATCATGAAAAAAAGTTGTCCATGGTTAAATTGGCTTTGAACCTCAAGGGAATAAAGATGGAACTGAATGGTGAGATAAAGGTTCTGTGTAGGGTATTTACTATTTCGCAGCATGTTTTCCTCATGTCACTAGGCCTCATGTCGCATGTTAATTTTAAGAAATTTAATGGTCTATAGGCCTAAACAGGGGCAGATACAGAATTTTCGAAAGGGGGGGGGGGGGTTAACATAAAGGCTAAGTAGTAAAACGGCATGCATTTGTATGTACATGCTCGGCATTTCTCCCTCTTTTTGAAGTTTATGGGTCCACCAAAAAGGGGGGGGGGGGGGGTCAGGACCCTGGATCCGACCCTGGTATATGAGTTGTCATCTTCAGGGAAGTATCAGGTCTAAAACCATCGTGGAGGAGTACAGCAGAGTAGACACGCCAAGTACAAGCTCAGATCCGCCGGAATTGAATTAAATGAACAACACAGAGGACCGAGCCTGGAAGGCGAAAGGAGATCGATACATTACTCAGGGGAGAATCCAGGGGGAGGGGAGGTTCCAGGGGTTCCTGACCCCCCCCCCCCCCCCTCTCCATCCCTTTTAATTTGGTGGGAACATAAACTTGCTAAAGAGAAAAAAAAACGTTGCATGCAGACAAGCAAATGCATGCCGTTTTAGTACTTAGCCTATATGTGGACCCTCTCCTTTTTGAAATCCTGTATCTGCCCCTGCATAACTAATTGTATGTGGCTTATTCTGGAGGAAGGTAATGGTTTGGAATATTATGGATAAGAGGTGACTCTCTAAGGGAAAGACAAAACAAGCAAATTGTCTGAGATCATGCTTTATCATATAGAAACAATTCACAAAATATCTCCCAACTTTGGGCCTCAGATTTCAGTCTCAATAAATCTAAATTAAGGAAAACAGTCTCAAATAATAGTATGCAATTCTTTACAATAACGATTATAATTAATAAGCTCTTGAAAAATCCGTAGGCTCACACCTCCATAAAAGAGGCTTACAAAAGTTCTGCTGTACTACCTTACCTATCTGGCAGTGGAGTAACGGTTATTGGCTTTGGAACTGCTTGTTTGCTTGTTTTGTTGGTTCGAACAACCAGACTCGGTGGTTCTCGGGCACTGGGATGTTTCACCCTTGTTCTGGGCGATTGAATCTATGAGCTCGAGGAGGTAGAGACGATACACTCACCTACACTTAATCTTTTATATGCAGTGTCCCAAAGGCACAGCACCACATACAATGGCCGATGGCTCTAGGCCTTTCATAATACCACAGCAGCATGACAGAGATTTGAACTACCAACCTTAAGCTTTGGATGAGCAAGCCATCCCTCTACATCTGTACTGCCAGTCTACCTGCATTTGTGGACTTTCGTTTGTTTGGTTTGAACCACCAGACAGTTATTTCACCCTTGTGTTCCTGGAATATCGAATCTATGAGGAGGTGGAGACCGTACCGTATACTTTTACCTAAGGCAGGTGTTGCTTAATGTGCAGGGTCCCATAGGCAGGGCCAGACCCACAACAGCCGGCGGCACAAGACCTTTGATATCCCAGTTGTTGCCACTGAGAGGGATTAGGAGACTGATCCCTTTGCTAGCTATAGTCTTGTGGACCTAAAAGGTATCTAAGCTGATCGTAATACCTCTTCTTTTAAAGCTAACTTAATGCTCAAACAAGATTTTTACTCTAGGGATTATTTTACAACAAATTTTTACACCTTATAAAAGATAAATGCAACATACAAAGTATTAAGACACACCACTAGACAGGATTTACATGAAAAGAAGGTTGACGCTTGTGTTGCAACAAGAGTGTGAACTCAAGTCATCAGTGGTTTGCATTTACATGACACAGAGCACCACCCTTCGCTTATCCGTCGATCCGCGCTTTCTGGTCAATTAATATTTTCAACAGGATTATTACAATAGGACTATATAAGGCGGGCTACTTGTAGTCTCGAGCTCTGTCTATGGGACCATGCATATTAAAGAGCACCTACCTCAGTAAAAGTGCAGGGGTATGGTCTCATAGATTCAATAATCCAGGAGCAAGGGTGAAATATCCCAGTGCTCCAGAACCACTGAGTCTGGTGGTTTAAACCAACAACCAACAAACAACAACATGTCTCCAGCTCCTTACAATCTTCTCATCAAGTTATCAAGTAATGGCTTCCAGAAATTGCATGCTACCAGCCAGAGCCCTGTAGATCATGTTTCAAATACCGTCTGAATTCTAAGGGGAGATATTGATGTGATTTGGTGTAAATCTTGACCCACGTTCTAGTGAAAATGGTAGGTATATTTCTTTTGTACATTACTTTGAATGAAAATAAGCCATTTGTTTAAATCATAAGATGTAATGATTCATCCTTATGTTACTAATTTAGTAAAGAATTAGAGCAGGGTATTTAAATTACAACAATACAGGACTACCAATGTTTGCTCCATTCCTATTAAACTAGGTATTGAAGAAGGCAACACCAAGCCAAGGTGCGACGTAATGGACACATTGTGCGACCACCTTTTTTTGTTTGTCTGTTACTTACTAAATTGTCACGTAACCATTACATTATTTTGTTGGGAGGTTGAAACCTAACCAAAACAGTATCTTCTCAGAATGTTCTGGTGAGGTTAGGTCAAGATGAAATTAAAATAGAACGTCATTGTGACATTCTGATTAGGTGAGGTCCAGACATCACTTAAACAGAACATTGTTGTTACCTTCTGACCAAAAGAAGTCCCAACTACACCTAGACAGAATGTTATTTTGATGTTCTGATTACATCTGTTCTGAACCTTACCTAAACAGAATGTTACTGTGACTATCTTATTAGGTTAGGTGTCAACCTAACCTAAACAGAATGTTATGGTGACATCCTCAATAACAGACTGTTATCGTCACATTCTTATGAGGTATCAGCCTCATAAATAATGTTACAAGAACATTATTAGAATGTCACAATGTAACGTCACAAAAGTTGGTTGCAGCGACGTTATTGGGAGTCATCAGAAGAACGTCGCTGTAACCTAACAGTGTAACCTATCAAGAATCAATCCAGAACGTTGCTAGAATGTTATTAGAAAGTCATATCCTTGGTTGGGCATCTTTCCAAGCCACCCAAGCATGATGTATTCACAACGTTGTCCCACCACAGGTCTCACGGATCCTAATGTGGCGCCATCTGTAGTTTAATCTAATAAGTTTATATTTATCGACTGAATACTCACCCCTTTTTCATGTGACTTAACGTTTCTATGATTATATAGATGTAAAAACCTTTGAAGGTAATGAAGTTATTTTTGAGACATGAATACAATTTCGAGAATTGAATTTTCAGATCAGGTTGGTTAGATGATAATCATTAACAACTTATTGAGAACGAACAGGAGCTTTACATTTTCATAAACTGGCAATGACAAAATGATATCGTTAACTATAGTCTGAAGGTATTTCTATTCCTTCCTGTAGATGGCACCACCAGTTTTGCTCCAGCCTCAGGGGCACAGAATGGGTGCTGACCCTTAAAATCGAAACGGCGACATGGCCATTTCTTAAATTCAACATGCGTCATGGGCCTTAATAACCTGAAGAAAAAATGAACGACATTACATTGGTTATTTCTTGAATTCAACATGCCACAATGAAAGCTATTAAAATGGACATGGAGATTCAAAATTATAGTGACATGCAACATGGCCCTTTCTTGAATTTGACATGCAACAACGAGACCCACCATTCACACAACCCATAGTGCTGTGACAACATTAACTTTATCTGATTATCATCACTGAAGTTCTATGAGTATAAATGGATAATTGCAAGTAAACCTGATGGAGAAGCGTGAAGAGGCCTATTCCCACCACACACACACACACACACACACACACACACACACACAACCACACACAGACACACACACAACCACACACACACACACACACACACACACACACACAAACACACCCACACACAGAGTTGTGCTTCCTATTGTGATGAATCAGATATCACTTCATGAATAAGATGTAAAGTAAGTGCCTGGACTCAGATTGTCAAGATATATTATTGTTTAGCTTTTAGGAATGAAACGTGCGGAGCGGCATGAGAAATAACGTTTTGGTACAAAATTGGTTAAATAAGGGCACAAGTATTTAAAAAGCATGTAACGGAAAGTGACCTCTGTAAGGGTTCATTGAGACTATGTGATCTGAACTGACCAATGGGGTGCCAGTTGTGGTAATATAAGGCTGAGAGTTGTATGAAGATAAGCAGTCCCTTTAAGGTACTCATTGTGTTCACACCTCTTTCTTCCTCTGTCTTAGGACTGAACGATTAGAGAAGACAGGGAACAAAGTACAAGAAGACGAACTTATTCCAAGTTTAGAGTTAGCATAGGACGTTTGGACTTAGAAAAATAGGCCAATTGGAGCACAAGCACAAAGACCATTGCCAATGAAAACAGCAGCATGATAATATACAGGTACGGCCAGCCAACAAGCTGCCACCCCTTTATTTTTGATGACGAGCCAAACATTGATTCCTGGCTAAGGGTACAAATAGCCCAGTAGAATATCTGCAGAAAGTCTGCAACCTAGTGAAGCTAGTGAAGCACGGAACCCTTGCCCCCTCTATCTTCCATTCACCAGAGTCGCTGCCCTCGATGATAAACTGCCGTTCTGACCACCCTTGTGTGCGAGGCATGAATCTGAGACACGCACCCTCCCTAGATACTTCTGTGCTCGGCCTGCAACCCTGCAATCTCAGGCGAGTGTCCATTCCCCAAGTCCCCATTCTTTGTTCCAGGAGGAACAGCTGGACCCAGCGAGAGGGCAAACTAAAACAGAAAAGGAGCTCTGATATCAGTTGCAGACCCCCTTTTTCGTCACACTATGCTCAGTTAATGCCTTATTGTGTTTGTTTGCTGTTCTTCAATGTATCCATACAGTTCCCATACTATGTATGGATGTAAAATGGGAAAGGAAAACCAGTGCAAACCATAATCCTAAGGAATGAAGCAAGCAGCATGGCCACACTTATACCTCATCCCAGTGCACGTCCAGATCAGGTGTCTGCAGACCCCAGCAGAAGTAAAATATTTGCTCAATGGGTGATTATTTGCGTTTCCTGATACGTTTCCTATTTGCAGATGGACGCCTGTAGGCAGGGTCTTCGATTCGTCTAGGAATGATTTTTGTTTGTGTTTGTGTTTCAGTTTGTGTTTCAGTTTTTATTTGCTTGTGGCATGGCTTTAGATGAATCAGTCACACTAGAAAGGACCGATTTTGTGATTGTAGATTTAATTTAAATGAAATAAATGGAATTTGAATCTAACGCCATAAGTGCTTAAATGCACAATAAGGTAAAATAGTTACTAGACGAATATGTTTGTGAACTCTTAGATATAGATTAGACATTCAAAGAAATGTGGTTTGAAATGGCAATTAACGCTTATCATCTCTCATAACTCGTTGACATTCTTAAGGTTTCAGGTCCTTTCTAGTACAGGGGCACGGGGTGGTGAAGCGGTTAGAGCGTTCGCTTGGCATGTGGGAGAGCTGGGTTCGATTCTCGGCTGGGCCAGGCAGGGCTGCTACACCCCTCTGCGTTTCTCCCAGTGACAACGACTGGGATATCAAAGGCCTTGTGCCACCGGCTGTTGTGTGTCTGGCCCTGTCTATGGGACCAGGCACATTAAAGAACACCTACTTCGGTAAATGTGTAGGGGTATGGTCTCTACCTTCTCATAGATTCGATCACCATCACCGCCCCTTGATATGACCCTGGCAGTTGATTAGGGCGTAAAGCAACCAATAACCAACCAACCAACCTTTCTAGTACGGCAGACCTAGAGCTAAACCACTAACTTAACCACTGGTCTAACCAGAGAAAAAGGAAGCAGAGGCCTTACTTGAGCTTTGTACCCGTCAACCTAACCATCTGATCCCTCCCATCCAAAGATTACCTGAGAGCAGTCGTAAAGTTGTCCTTGTTATGCAAAGTCATAATACAATGGGCCACAGTGGCCCGTTGTACAATGATTTTCATGGAACGCAAGTGTGAACGCAAATAAAAACGCAAGTCTACTTGCGCTTTTACTTGAATTCAGATACCAACATGTTGGTATTTCACTTGCGTTTCCTAATTAGAGGTAACGCAAGTGTCACTGAACGCATCGTGGAATATAGCCTTAACCACTAGACCACCCCATCTCCCTTCAGTCGCTCAGTGTGTATACACAGCTCAAATCTCTCACATTTCAGGTGACTAATCCCTAGCAGGGCCCTGACTGTTCCCCACCCTACCCTACAGCAGGTAACCAGAGAACTGCAGCAAATATAGTATCAATCCTCAGGCTCTGCCCATTAGCAATATCAATATAACAGCAACAATCTCAAAAGAAATCTATGTTTTTTGGTCTTCCTTGCTTAGGTTTGCCTCTTATTACTTTATTTTTATAATATTTAGGCTCGGATGTCCCAAATGGGACTTGCCATACAGATATAATAGAATGATTCTGTTTCTTAAGGGTCATATCCATACAGATAATAGCCTTAAGCTTGGTTAATACAATAATTCTTTGGCAATGGGTAGGGCACACTGCTTCAGATTTATACTTAAAGGTAAATATGGGTATTCACTGAAACGCCACCTTGTGTTAATTCCTTTTTATTGTTCAAATTCTTTAAAATGTTAACAAAATTTGATTTAACCATCATGAATCCAAAACATCTACAATAAGTTACTCAAAAAATTCATTACTCTAAGTTTCTTAAACATGAATAGAAGGTATTTCAGGGAAAAAGGTTTGATTTCTGATGGTGACCTCATTTTTCTTTATCTTAAAATGTATACTTTTTCCAAACAGTTGCAGCTGTTGATGTCAAAGTTATGGATATTTATTTTTAGATGATGAGAAATGTTATTTTTCCAATTGAAGCCAATGGTAAACGGTCATTTTTTTCAAATACTTAATTATAATATCTATAAATGGATAAGGTGAGATATGGTTTTTCATATTTCATTATAGTCCTTATGCATTCATCTAACAACTGTGTGGGTTTAATATTTTGATTATGGTTATCAAGAATTCATGCCAAATACTTGCGTGTACCTTTAAATATTGCCCCTTTGCATTGATCAAGACAGCATTTTCTCCGATGGTTTGTCCAGTAAGAAAAGAGGAGTTAGTGCTTCTCTTGCACTGGCCCTATGATGAAACAGTGGTGTTTAAAGTCAACATGTTCTTATAACATGTGTAATCAAATAATTACGAATACTTATTGCAATGACTTTAATATGGTAATGGCATGCTATAAAGATTTTAAGGAGAATTATTTATTCAACATACAAGACATACGTATAGCGTTAAAGATACTGTCGAAAAGACAACTGCTCAATTATAGTTCTGAATTTTTTTTAAAACTTTTTAAAACCCTAATATGAAAACGTGTGTTTACATACCAGAACAGCTTATAAGATAGAAGTCACCCTGAAGACTTTTAGAAAACTTTTCCACTCATTTATCATTTTTCTCAATATAATGTCTTTGTATATATCATCCTTAAAACTACAAAATGGTAATTGTATAAAAGACCAAATATTGACATAATACGATCTTGTAGCGTCTTGAAGATTAGACAACTCTGAAGATGAAAAATAAAAAATTATGAAAAAAAGTGTATCAAAATAGTTATTTGCTAAACGAGCAAACCATCACAAATTTGAATTATATATATTATAATCATATGCCCATATACTCTAATAGCATTGATACAAACAATGAAAGACGTTCCATTAAGCAAATGACCTCACCTATCCTTATGATTTAGAAATGCCACTTCCCAAAAACTCTCCTCTGTTTTTGCTACTTCAATATATAAATCTCCTGCTTCCCCATCATTCTCTTTATTCAGCAAAATGTGACAAACTATTGCATGACAAGGATGGGGTTTCTTATGCGTATTCGCCATATGAAACACGATCCACCGCTCTTTGCCTCTGGTACTGGGGGCCATCTCTACTCATCAAACAAAAACAAAACAAATGTATTCCAAGCAAAACGCATCAAATGGGATTATATTTGCACCATATCCAGGTTTTACCTCATCCAATGTCTCCCATTTCCCCATTACCCTCCCGGGTGAAAATGATACCCTATTCATCATAGACTAGGGCTATATGGTTGGATCATTGCCTGTTTCGACGCATTGAAGGTGCAGGGAGCTGGAAAGGGCCAAAGGAGTAAAGGAAATGTTTCTTTACTTCCATATAACTTTGTTATCTAGCCATCAGAAAATGTGGGGAAAATTATTGTTCATGATTACGTATGTTCATTCTATGATTTACGAGGTGTTTTACTTAAAGAAGTTGGTAATAAAAGAATTCAATAATTCTGACGTTCAAACTCTATTTAAATCCCTTTATGTATGCTTAGGCCAAAAATTCTCCTTGGACCATAAAAAGAAATGATATTTTGTTTCATTTCAACATGGCCCATATCATTTCACTCCAAATGAAAAAGGGTCAAATGATAAAGTGAAGGTTTTCATTAAGAGTTAGGATTGGGTAAGAAAGTACGAATAACTTGTACACACAGAAATCAGAAATAAAGAATATAAAAAACAAAAACAAAACATGTCTGAATATCATTCCATAATAGTGCATAAATCTAGAGAATAATTGCATAAAATCTATTGTAAATAAAATTAAATGACAAGAAACAAATATTTGTTCGCAGCCTATCATCCACTACCTAGATAAGGTTGCATCAGCGTTCCCAGTATATAACTTGCTAAGGCACCCAACTCTTGGACGTTTCATCCTATGTCCCTGTGACAGCATAGGCCGCTGGCCTGAACGTTATACATTGTCCAGTTACAGCCGATATGAACCCACCACACTCACTTTGAGATCAGAACTTTCCATTTGACAGATTAACCAATTCTGCCATAAATTCAATCAAAATGGCGGGTTCGGAGGCAATCACATCATCTTTGATGCTGGAGGCAATGCTTGGTAACCATAGTAACCAGACTGAGGCGCCCTTTGTGCCCCCTCACTTTGTCCTCAACCTCACCTCAATGCTGAACCTTACAATTGGTACGCTGATGACTTTAGTGACCTTCGGAGGGCAGATTTTGGTGTTTGTTGTTGTCGCGAATGACTATCGGCTGCGGGACGCGAGCTCGTACTACATCTCATCTCTGGCTGTTGCTGACCTCCTCATCAGTCTTGTATCCTTACCGGTAAGTTTATTTTAAATGATAGAGAAGGCCATTTGACCTTGTCAGTTTGCTGCATCAGATGTTGGTTTATTTTGTTATGGCATATGATTATCAGCTCGGGGATCAAAAGCTGCTAGGTCTTACTACATCAAGTCTCCTACAGTGGCCAACCTCCTCAACACTCTCATATCCCTACCTGTAAGCTTAAGTTAAATGATAGGGAAGACGTTTTTACCTTAGCAATTTGTTGCATTGTCATCAAGCCACAAGTTACTACATCTCTTCCCCGGCAGTGGCTGACTTCTTCGTCAGACTCATATCGCTACTGGTAAGTTTGAAGTTTGAAAAGAAGATAATTTAGAATTTATACTGCACATGGTGGTATAGGCCGTATTCTACCAGCTGATTTGCACTTCATTACTTCTGAAATGGGTAGTAGAAATTAGTAATTTGTATAAACAACTTTATGCCATTGGGCAATATTCTAGATCACCTGTTATATTGACAATGACAATTTGAAAATGTGTGTTTTCTCCTTTTTCTGAATCGCTAGTGGAATACATGTTTGTAAGTCAGCTGCTAATCCAAGACTTTTGAGAGGTGCGGTACTTTTAGTATTTCCTTTTGGTTTTTCAAGACCCCAACTAAACGGACAGGGGGTGGGGCGACAATCCTGGGTAATATAACTTTATGAACTATACCAATGGCTACTGGCCCTTCTTGTAATGTTTCTGTGGGTGCTCATAGTTAAAGGGAGTTGTTTGACCAAAAGTAGAAATCCATTACAGATCTCTGGAGTTTAATTAGGTAAAATGGACCAAGAAGAATATAATAAAACCCCAAAAATCATAAGTCACAATGCTTATCTCTGAGTAAAATGCCTTAGGAAGAGAGTGGCATTAACTACAGAAGTCAATGGGAATTACCAAATTTGCCACCCTTATATGCTTCTGCGAAACTCAGTATCCATATGAGCCTGATCAAAACATGTCAGAACGTGCCTAGGGACCTCCCCATAATTTAGATTCCATAAAGGGTATGTTACCAATGAAATAAGATAACTAAAGCCTTTTGAATCTTTATGGCTGGTTAATTTCAATACATTCAAGATTGAATCATTTCTTTTTGGCATTGTAAGCATTCATTGCTACATCTATTTCTTTAAACCATGATACAAATTGTAATATACCCAATGCTCATGCCCAAAACGAGAACATTTGAAAATTTAATGCATTGCAATTTTCACACTAGGGGCACATGTGCAGACACCTCTTAATCCATTTAACAACATTACCCTTAACCCTGCTTATAGTAAGCATTATCCTTTACCCTCTCTAGGTCTGGACCCTGTACACCAGATGGGCTACTGGCCCTTCTCCTAATGTTCCTGTGACTGCTTACAGTAAACATTACCCTTTCTACTCCCTAAGTATGGACCCTATACACAACTATGGGCTACGAGCCCTTCTACTAATGTTCCTGTGACTGCCCATAGTAAACATTACACTTTATTATACCTTAGGGTGATAATGGTTTAGTAGTTAAGAGTTTAAGGTATACTGTATTAAACTTGAGGGATACCCAGCTCTGTGTCAACTTTATCACACTTGAGTGATAACAAACTCAGGGAGTTAGCAACCCTCGGCCGGACTCCGATATCACCCTGCGTGCAACCCTGCGGGCCCTGCACTTAGGCTGATATCGGGGTCCAGACTTGGGTTACAAATCCCCCTCGTACTCTCTTCTCAGTTGGTTACATGTATTTATCTTCCCTAGGTATGGACCCTGTACATAACCATGGGCTACTGGCCCTTCTACTAATGTTCCTGTGACTGCTTATAGTAAACATTACCCTTTACCCCCTGTAGGTATGGACCCTATGTACCACCATGGGCTACTGGCCTTTCTCCTAATGTTCCTGTCACTGCTTATAGTGAAAATTACACTTTACCCTCTGTAGGTATGGACCCTGTATACCAGCATGGGCTACTGGCCTTTCTCCTAATGTTCCTGTCACTGCTTATAGTGAAAATTACACTTTACCCTCTGTAGGTATGGACCCTGTATACCAGCATGGGCTACTGGCCCTTCTCCTAATGTTCCTGTGACTTTATAGTAAACATTACACTTGACCCTCTCTAGGTATGGACCCTGTACACCACCATGGGCTACTGGCCCTTCCCCCAGTGGGCGTGTGACCTGTGGAACAGCAGTGATTTCTGTCTCTGCGCTACCTCCATCAACGTCATCCTCTTCATCTCCATCGACCGCTACCTCTCTCTGAAATACCCTTTCCAGTACCCGCTAAAACGGACTGATGCCATCAGTAAGATTTGCCTACATTTGCCTATGGTTTATTAATCCTGAAAGTTGTGAATTACTTGTGTAATATTATGTTATTATCTACATGGATGATCATTATTGTAATGCATGTGGTTAAATAATAAAAGAAAAAGATTTTATTTCTAAAGAGGATGATCCATGATGCGATTTTGGTCCGATTTTGAAAAATGGTTTGTTAAATAATCATTTTTCTTTTGAAATATACAAATTTCCAAAGAGTTTTGAATAATCGATACAAGAACAATGGTATTTTCATTCCAAATATGTGAAAAATGCACGAGAAGAATATTTGTTGTCGTTTTGTTGCATCATTGATCATGGTCTTTACAAGAAAAATCAGGGGCGGATGCAGGATTTTGGAAAGGGGTGGTCCACATTTATGCTAAGTACTAAAACAAAAGCATTTGTATACATGCACGCAACTTTTGTTTGTTTGTCAAGTCTCGTCCAAGAGGGGGTGGTCAGGACTCCATGGACCACCCAAGGATCCGCCCCTATATACATGATTATATATTTATAAATATGTTTATAAAACTTGTTATTTGTTCGTCATAATAATATTTATATATTTTTCTATATTTTTTGGTCATCAGAGAAAGTTGTTCGTCCAGACATTAAAAGTGAAAAAAATGAGAATGATTATAGTTACAATTATCAGTAAATATGTTGTATACAATGGTTATCAATATGGTGTAACTACAATGGATATTATATTGGCTGGTCTCTTGTTATTATAAAGAGTAAATAGTTCTTCAGTATGCTTGAAACTTGGTATTTGGAATATTATATGAATTTCTAAGAAATGATTTTTTATCAATTTCTTGAACTCAAATTTATCCTTAAGGTTTCTGATTGTCTCAGGCAAGCGGGCCCTGAGTTTTAACCAACTTTCCTTTTTAAACTAAATTCATGTTTATTTCCTCTGTTTGTCTCAGGCAAGTTGTCTCTGATTTCTAACCAACTTGCCTTTTCAAACTAAATTCATGTTAATTTCCCCTGTTTGTCTCAGGCAAGCTGGCCCTGGCCCTGATCTGGGTGTTCACCTTCATCACGTACGCAGCTTACATCGGCACCACGCAGGTAGGGAGAGGGGATGGTTTAGAGCTGGGAGGGGAGGGGGGGGGTGGATACCCAGACAAGCAGTGACGTAACAAGAACATTCTGTGACTGTACTTTTTTGGTTAGTCTGAAAGCTGCCCAATTTTCATGTAACAATAACATATTTTTATGTATAGTTAAGACTTACTAAAAAAGAACGTTATAATAACATTAAATTTTTGTGAAGTTGAGACCTAACTAATAAAGAATGTTATAATAACATTATTGTGACGTGAAAGAATGTTACAAGAACGTCACAATAACATTACAGTGCAATGTCACAATGCTTGGTTCTAAAGATCTTTGTGGGTGCCATCAAAACAACATAACAAGAATCAATGCATAACTAAACAGAACGTTATAAGATCGTTATTATAACGCCATAGCCTTGCTTGGGTATGTGTGGAGGGGGCTGCCTCGTTTCAAGTTTAAGAAGTGACTCTATCATGCATATTTATCCAAGGGTAGACATCAGGCGGGACCAGCAAAAAATAGTTTCGAAATTTCGTGTGTTTTACCCTTTTCTCGTGGTCACAATAGAAAAATCTGCCCAGAGAAAATGTACGAAAATTTTGTGGACATTAAAGTTCAGTGATAATCATACTAAAATCATTCAGAATGTTTATATATTCGTATACACCTAAACTACTTTCAATATACGTATTAAGACGCACTGTTATTTTATTTATATGTGGTAGCAGTGACTCTAATAGGGGGTGCCACTATTGATAATGGCCACTATCGATGATGTTCATGCCAAAATGGTATACAGTCATTAATCTTTTCTTTGTACCTTCGTTGCTATAACCTTACCTAGGTGGTGCTTGGTAAGGAGAGAGACATCTATGACTGTGGGGTCTACTTCCTGGAGAGTGTACCTGTGACCTTCACTCTCATCTTCATCGTCCTCTGGGCCCCCATCTTTGGCACCATGATCATGTACATCCTCATCTACCGAATAGCTGCCAAGGTGGCTGCGGCACAGAAAACTAACACCATGGGAACGCTCGGCTCGGATAAGGGTAAGTGTACCTAGGGGCGGATAAAGGATTTTCAAAAGGGGGGATCAGCATATAGGCTCAAGGCTGGTTTCCATGCAGTGACCAATATTACAAAAATCGACAGCGACCATGTGGTCTAGTCGCCGGACAACTTACTAAACTCTGGTGCCAAAATATCTGGCAACTAAACCACTAGTCAACATGGAGATTAACATTTTAGCCGTCCGGCGACTAGTTAGTCACTCGGCGACCAAAATATTTCATCCTTGGTTGACGGGGAAATGCACTATGGGGTTTAGTCGCAACATGGGGACCTGCCTTTAGTACTAAAACAGTGTGCATTCGCCTGTAAGCATGTGGCGGGTCCACCAAAAGGGGTCGGGTCAGGACCTCCTGGAACCCCCCCCCCCCCATGATCTGCCCCTGGTATATTTGTCTGCCTTTTCTTTGTCACATCTTGAAATGTCGATGGTATATTGGCTGAATTTCTCAGGCAGTCATTTAGAAGGGGATAGTAGATTTTCTTAAAATCTTTTTCATATTTGAATTTATAGATATTCAACTTGCATGTCTACCAGGGCAATGCGAAACTTTTAAATGTTTTTTTCTATTTTTCCTTTTTTCCCCCCAGATACTTGCACATTAAAGAAGCAATCTAATATTCCCTGAATGAAGAAAATATGAAAACTCATAAAACAAAATACACATAAAATCTTATTTTCTTTAATGTACATATTCCTATTTCAATGCAATATATATAATTTAATATTTCATTGACTCTTTATTGATTTTAGAAAAAGGCAATGAGAAGTCTGGTGAGGATGAGCTTAAGGCGGTTAAAACAATCGGTCTGCTACTGATCACCTTCGTCATCTGTTGGCTGCCGATCACCTTCGGCTTCTGCAGTAACGCGCTCTACCCGGGTTCGATCAGCCCCTGGTTGCTGATCATCTGCTACTGGCTTGGCTACCTAAACAGCATGATCAACCCCATCTGCTACGCCCTTGGAAACCCCTTCTTCAAGCAGACCCTGAAAAAGCTCTTCACCAAGAGATCATATTGAATCCACCAAAAGATTGTGATGTGTCATGGCAAAGAGATGTGTCTATTGAAATGGTCACTGCACCTTTTTACTTTGATTTAAAGGGAGCCAAAACCAATATAATTGACAAAATTTTCAAAACTCAGATAAGTATAGAAATATGTTATATGAGTCTATAGAAGTTCAGTGGTACAGTATTAGCTATGAAAACTAAATAAAACCTAACAAGAATTCCACTAGAGATGGTAATAATTATTTCATTTTGTTTGTAAACAAATCCCATTTTTGCAGATCCGCATTAATTGAGTTGAGCACAGAAAACATGTTTTTAATGATTTTCTACTATATTTCATGGTTTATATTTTAACATGGGGCAGAAATAGGCCCAAGGAATGGATTTCCATTATTATTTGAATTCATTGGTTTTGGCCCCCTTTAAACTAAATATTATGGCTTCACTGAAATATATAAGTTTGACCATCACCTTCACATTTTTTGTAACATTGTTGATGGTGGTACCCGCAATGATAGTCAGTGAAAACCGTTACTGCACTATATTTTTTCCCTTATTTGTGATGTCATAACTAGTTTGTTGATATTGATCTTGGGGAGAAGGTGAAACAAATGTAAGTGTCTTATTTGTAACAGTTTGCACAAATTCTCATAGAGGGCGCCACTATAGTTACTTTCACAGTGGAATGTCACAAAAATAAGCAATCTTTGATTGTTACAGATTCACTGATTACAATGTTTGACATAACCACTCACATGATATGCATCTCTTGATATTACATTTGGATTTCCCAGACGATGTATGATGATAATTCAATATAAATTGGAATATCTGAAAAGTTATCTGAAAGTATAACTTGACATTCTGATGTTTTAGTACCATAACAAGCGCATGCTAAACCGTGACTGGGAAATGTAAATGAAATACATGATGACAGTTCAATCATTTTGACACCACTAAATACATTTTTGAGAAATTTTAAACCAGGTCCTGATTTCCGGTATTGTCCAAGCAATGTTTTTCTTTCTGTCAGATATTTTTTACGAGCATAGGAATGTTGTTAAACTTTAGAATATTAAAAAGGGAGGAAGTACATCCAATTATTTCTACCGATTTATCATAAACGATATAAATAGTAATCATTTCCAGGTATCCAATGGGGTGGATTTCACATAAAAAGAAATGAGTCCTTATTTTGAATAAAACACCATTTATCTAATGTTGTTACTTATTTCCCCTGCGATTGTCATTGCACTGGCGCAACTAATATAACATTATCGCATCAATTCATTTTGAAAATCTAAAGCAGACATAATGATGATAGTTCAAGCACATTTGGCTATCTGAACATCTGTACGTCCCCATGTTTGGTATGGATTCTCCAGTGAAACTATAGAAATTAGTTAGTTTAATGGTTCTAGTTCAAAATGTGTTATTGAGCCTGTATTATTGATAAACAAAAACGTGTTATGGTACTTTGTCGGTTTATTCATATTGTGTTGTTCTTTATATCTTTCACAGTTACAAGTTTATATGATATAGTTATGAAGATGACCTCAGTGGTGACATTGGGGGATGACCCCATGACATCGTGATCCCCTGAGGCCCATTGTACAATGAATTTCTTAACAGTGAACGTGTTTGTCGTCCACATTGATCATTGTTTGGCCGTTTTCACCCTTAAAATAGACCTATATTTAAAATGCTATAAATGAGCTGCATCTTTAACAGGATAATAGTCCTACGGTGTGACTCCATACATCAAGTTACAGAATTAAATTTGATACAGTAGAAAGAAGCTACATAGGCAATTTGTCAATATAGATCTTATACTGACCTTAAAATTAATTTTGTTGTCGTTACGATTGCTCATTGTGAAACAGGCTACTGGCAGAAGATGGGAGAAGTACCCAATGTCACCAGAATGTATTCATCTGAATGCAAAGGTTGTATTGCACTGGCCATTTTCTATTTTAACTCTGTCCCACTACATGGTTTGATTAACAATGCTAAGTATACAAGACAATAGTAACTCCTTCAAACTTGTTTGTTTTATGAAAGATCCTGTATAATTTTTCTTTTGAAACAGAAACAATTTGGTGCGTAATTTGGCCCGATTTTGTCGACAAAACCCGTAAAAAAAACTTTAGAAGACACAATTTAATTCATACAAATCGATCTATAATAAATGAATTTTCAAATAACTT
Organism: Lepidonotus clava; assembly: GCA_936440205.1. Lineage (NCBI taxonomy): Eukaryota > Metazoa > Annelida > Polychaeta > Phyllodocida > Polynoidae > Lepidonotus > Lepidonotus clava. The sequence goes on from OW387150.1 coordinate 31,786,322, forward strand.
ACAAAATATTAAATATACATACATGTATATGTATCCAAATTAGAAAAATAAGGATCACCCGTTTTTCACCATGTTAAAGAAATAAATGATTAATGAAAATAAATATGCTAAAGCCTTGTTATTTGTCGATATAATACTTAGCATGCATCCTGATCCATACTGACTAGCAGGTAAAACTAAAAAAGGTGGGTGTCCATTGTTGCAAAGGTTTGAAATTTTGAAAATCTGCGTTGGTGCTAAGAGAAAGGCCCCTTATGTAGCAAGGAACCCCTTGTGGAGAACATTTAATTAATAAATTTACGAGTATGAAATGTTGTCAATGTCATAGGATGGGCCAGAGCTAGGACCATAGTAATCAAATGAATCCAACTAACAATGTTGGGGGGGACTCGTAAAGCTATTTGACCGAAAGTATGGCCCAAAAGAGAGAGCTATCTCTAATATTATCAGATATTTTTCAGGTGGTTGACGGTTCTTAATAGATTTCTTGTTGCGTCTCTATGTGCAGGGGAGGCAGATATCCTCACTCGCCAGTTAGAAGGTATTATTAAGCACAGAGGAAGTCTTTGGCCTTAATACAAGTATTAAGTCCAACGGTTAGTCACACCAATGCAAGTAGAGTTTCAAAACTTTAATTGATCTAGATGGTATATTCAGTATTCAGCAAGGTTTCAGTACAGTTCGGACAAACCAGCAGGCCCGTAACTAGCGGGGGAGGCGGGGGTGGCGCCCCCCCCCCCCCCCCCCACCCTCCCCCACAGAGGAACTTTGTTAAAAAGTTCTACCTTTCCTTTGAAAAAATTCACTATAACCCCCTAAAAACAGAAGAAAATATTGAAAAGTTCCACTCTGGGAACCTCGCCACCCCCCTTTTTAGGCTAACATTACTGAAATGATAAGCAAAAGTTCCACTAAGGGATTCTCGCAAGCCCTCCACCACAGACCCTGGGTACGGGCCTGTAATAGCCAATCAAGAATTACACAGTTCATCTAGTGGTGCGGCCCTGCCTACCTCCTGCTTCACCTGCTAAGTCCTTGCCTGTTCAGAGTGGATTAACTCATGGAAATTAGCTGGATTACCTCATGGAAATTATACTATATCATTTTGAAATTATGTTTAAAGTTTAATGGAGTCAGACTCATCACATGGAGTCAGACAATAATCTATTTATTTAGAACCGGATCTAGATACTTATAAATTGCCCACTAAATCGAGGGAGTATTATGTGAAATAATCTCAGAGTAAATGAACAGACTGCAACTACTTCTAGTGAGATTAAAAATCTTTTTGCGAGATGCGATAAATGTTATGTTGAAAATGACTAATGTTGTGTCAATATGTCGTTATTTCACTATGTAGACCCAAATTGATTTAATGAATATGTTTTACTGATTATATTAAGTATGATGTTGGTTTATTGATTGACTATCATATTTTTAATTTATAAATTTCGTACGAGGTCTGTCAGAATTGAGAGAGGTATTCTTGGATTATAATTATTGTTGTAATTATGGAGGTATGTCCTGAACTAGGAATACTAAACTTATGGTTTCAAGTATGATATTATTATCATTATCATTTTACTATATATATATGTAAACCCTGGGGACTGTCCTGAACATGGGATTGTATATTATTTCGCTTGGAAGATCAAGCCACGCTTAAAAGCATTGAGGAAAATAAATAAAAATTAAAAAAAACAACTTAGGAAAAGGGGTTATGGGTCAAGATCATTTACCCTGGGTAATGGCGTGCCGACGTGGCGGCGTCGGTCTGTGACGAATTTCATGCACCCACTTCTGGGCCAATTTAACCTACATGGAGATAATTGTCTTAAGGCACAGAGTGAGGTTTAAGTAGGCCGTTCTGGCGTGCAGAGAAGGAGACGTGTGTGCTGACAGTCCTACCTCCGAGATAAGGTGAGAATTCTTCCTACCACGGATAGCATAATTTCCTGTAGTTTACCTGCAGACTAGCCCTAATCAGGGAGCATGCCGGGAAATGTGTCGATAACACCATGAGGTTTGAGTATAGAAATTTTCATTAATCATGGTATATCATAATGAGAAGAACCGCTGGGGGCGTCCTAGGGTGGCCGTATGACCTATATGGGTTCTGTACAAATCTGGGGCGAAGCCCAATGTATGTACGATCCCAATGGGTCGTACAACCACCCGAGGACGACCCCAAAGGTTCTTCTCTATTTCATCACCCAGGCAAATGATTATGCCATTTTTTGATTATTTGGATATATTAATTGACGGGGGCAAGAAAATGCTAGTAAAGCGGCTCCAACGGTTACAATTTAGGGGTTTGAAAATCGTAAAGAATTATCGCATTGATAATCGATGTATTACCAGGAATGATGAAAATATTGTTCATAAGGTTTGTAAAATAGAATATTTATCCGTTCGCTGGATGAGGAGATTGTTATTACGATTATATAATCGAGATGAGACTTTATCTGTACAGGAATCTGAACGTGCATTGAGAAGTGATATGGGTAAGAAATTATACTTACCAAAACCTATACTTGATGTATATAAGAAAAATTGGAGGTATCGTGCTTATGATACATGGACCAAATTGCCAGTGTATATACAAAACCTTGATTCGAAAATAGAATTTAAAAGGAGTTAAACACCGGAATTACTTAACAGTATATGGAAGAAAACCCATGAAATAGGTGTAACTTAATTACGATTGTTGTTAAACCAATTGACTGGAAACATTTATTAATTCTACCAGTATTGTTAATAGTAATGTATAAAAGTTGATATTTAGCATTATTTGTAATGACATCATGAAAAGCACTTTATTGTGATGATGTTTAGTTCAATAATAATAAAAAAATCCTCAAATTGATTAGTAAATACTGAGAAAGTGGAGCAGCTAGCTAGTGCATATGGCCTGTCAATACGCCCTGTGCACCATACGCACCGCTCGCCGGCCATGCGGGTGATAAATTGTAGTAAAGATGATGGAGGTCAATATAAACTATATTTTCACATGCTATTTGTATATGTTTATTGTTTTATGAGATGGTTTGAAAATTTGTTCATTACAAATTGATATATAGCAAATATTCATATAATTCTATAGTTTTCATAGTTTTCTATGTGATTTTGTCGAAAAAAATTGCTCAAAATTAACCTGCAGGTGCCTAAAATCCTGTAAGTCAGCTATCCATGGTAGGGAGAATTGATGTTTTATTACACTGTGTGTCTGTGTCGTCTCCTAGTCTGAGAGGCCCAGACCCAACGTTCAGGTTTGTGCTTTGTAAAGGCCATGATCCACGTTGCGATTTTGGGCTGACCGATTTTCTTCTCATGCATTTTTCACATGTTTGGAATCAATTTACCTGACGAAAATTACAATTTTTCTGGCATGTACAATTCTAAACTATTTGGAAAAGTGTATGTTGTACAAGAAAAATGATTATTTAACAAACCGATTTTCAAAATCGGTTAAAAATTTGCCCAAAATCGCAACGTGGATCATGGCCTTTAGATGGTGGAGAGAGGGAGGAGTGACACCGAAAGAGAAGTGTATAGACTAGAGTAGTGGTGTGTATTAATTACTAGCAGGCATGTCTCCACTCCCGTAGTCCCAGCGAAAACAAGCGAAATCGGCCCCATGGTTAAATTGGGTATTCCACTACACGACTTGGGCTGCGATATGATGATGTCGTAAGGAAATTGCACATATCATAGATAGAATTCTATGTAAATTCTGTTACACATATGACACATGCTCCAAATTGTAATTATTACAAGGTATCGAATTACCATAGTATGAATACCAAAAATATCTCAATTTTTAATGGTTCCCAGTATAACTTCTCTCACAAACAGTCAATATTAAATTCTCTTGTTTAAATGTTTGCTCTAAGGTGAATGGTAACTATTCTAGAAGTTTCATAAGAATTCCATTGGTAGTTTTTTCCCTCAGAGCGAGAAAACTGATATTTCCCATTTAAATCAATGGTGAAGATCAATTTCTTTATCAGACTCTAGCTCTTATCACAAACGGGGAAAATTATTTATATTGTTTCTATGTAATCCTCTATATAAAAGCTAAATTGCCTACAAATTTGCAGAAGATTGCACTGGTAATAAGAATTTAAGCCAAACACCCCCAAGTACCTTTAAACCTGACTACAAAAGAAATATGACGTGTGTAGCATTAGGCATATGGAAAAGAAGGTGAGAAAATTGTTTAATCCAATTGTCTATTGAATTAGTAGTATGATAATTATAATTGACCATGCACATGAAGTATTCTCCATACAATACTTATGACAGAAAAGCCATGCTGTATGAATTAGTGAAACTAAGCACTCAGTTAAGGCGGTATTTTGCTAGCTGATTGGCTTCCTAAATTTCATGTTGTTGCAGTTGGAAGAGGAGTAAATCATAGACATGCTATCTATCGTCAGAGAGCCCTTCTCATGCTTTTTAAATGATGTATAGAAGGGAATGTGATTTACCATATTTCTTAAAAAGAAAAACACAGTCAATTCCTTGATCATTGGCAGTCTGATTAGCCTTGTCAAATATGACTATAATATATTATGTGATTGTGATTAACCATAACCCTGCTTATTTTGTTTAAATTGAGCGTATTTTATATCATATTCTTCCTAGACTTCTGAGTTTTGAGCCTCTGTCAAGCTCACCATATGCAGCAACCAGGGATTTTATATAGGAGTTATATTGAAATTCTACAAAATCTAATGAGTAATACCACCAAAGTAATATTTAACTGCGAAGGATGTAGGAGCTTTTGTTTACAGCACCAACATAATACATAATTATACAAACTCATTGGAATGAGGGCTGTTCATTCCATTTTCTTTATAATTACACCTATTTCTAAGTTTTCACATCAGTAAATCTCTTTGCCTAAGGCAATTGTTGTGTATATGAAAGCCTGCATCCATATGTGTTATGTTACCACGGTTACCTGAACCAGAATTGGCAGTTCTTTTTAAGCTGAGCTGAAGAAGGGCAGTGGTGGACGTGGCTGTGTTAGACCGGTGCGACCGTTGAAGTGAATGTGACAGCATGGAAATTTTCAATGCTGTAGGGGGCCTCTGTTGTCAGGTGCATGTTTACTGTGTATCTGTTGCTATGCAGTAATGGACTCTCCCAGGTCCTCTGTGCTCTGGGTTGGTCTACTCCCTTATGGGGGGTGGCAAGTGAGTGTGTGGTAAGTTTGGGGTGTTTCCAGAAGGGGGCTCCACTGTGTGAAAGGAAAACCACAACTGGTGTAAATGTGATGGAGAGTCTTTTCTTAGCATAGACTTAACTAGCGGTTTCGGGGTATCGTTCCTCATCAGGCACCATACTTGGTATGATAACACTTGTATGTCATTTCTAATATATATATATAGGTTGACTTTCAACCATGTAATGGTGTACTTATGGTCAATTCATGGCCAAAGTTAAATGGACCCTTTCTAGGTTTTTCCACTTCAGTTTTGGTCTGGATAGATCACAAGCTGAAGAAGGGAATTAAATTTGTTAAGTCTGCAAACTCATTGGTAATTAAAGTGCTCAAAGAAGTAGTCTAAAGAATAATTTCTTCACTCAGTATATTTGTGGCAGTAATTTAAAACACTCTTGACAAAAAAATTTAAGAGTGTGCCAGTCAGGAACCAATGATAAAATGTGGTTAATTAGGTCAAAGGTCAAATATCAAAATCCTGGTTACTTCTTTGTATTTGGTGGTGAACCTTAACGATTGGAGGGTTAATGAGATTCTTTTCATTGTAGGTGATATCGTGATGGCATTGAAGAGGAAATTACTGATTGGTTCTGTGCTTCTGATGTGTATCATTCTTATGATGGATTCTTAATAGAGTAAGATTAAGTTTAAATAAAGTCCCAACATTTCACATTGAGCCAAAAGGAGTGCAGAGCTGTACAAACGGAGCAGCAAATAGTGAAGTGAAATCACATTTACGTTTGTTCAAAAAGTATTTAGAAAGAACTCTACATCAATTCAAATCCAGATTAGGGGATGGTCACAGTGGTCAGGTCAATAATCAGACCTTGTTCTTCCTACGACTGGTCAAAACAACAGACTTTATCAAGACTGTTTGTGAAACGGGCTTCAACGCAGGTCACAGTGCTCTTAGCTGGCTTTCTGGAAACCCAAACACTAGTGTCTATTCCTTTGACCTTGGGAACTTTTCCTACTCTCGACGCATGGCTTCCTTTCTCCAGGCTAAGTTTCCTAACAGGCTGAACATCATCTGGGGTGACTCTAAACTCACTGTTCCTGCCTTTGCAAAAGAAAACCCTAATGTGAAGTGTGACCTGATTTATATTGATGGCGGCCATCGATACCAGGAGGCCAAGGCTGACCTGTTGAACTGCAGAAGGTTGGCTAACACAGACCACCACCTACCTCTGGTAGATGATGTGCCAAGGAGTGAGCAGCTCCCTGTGTCCAAAGCATTGTTAGAAGAGCAGGACGAGAAGCGAGTTGAACTTAACCTCAATTGCAACTACTCCTTCAAGTCCTTCATGCTCGGAAGATATATCAATATCAAATCAGCTGATGGTTAAACATGATAAATGTGAAGCTACAATGGTATCTGCCTGATTAGTACATGTGCATATGTGACCAATTCTCATGTGTCACCAATTGGGGCCTAAAAAGGGTCCAAAAAACTAAATTTCTTCAGAACTCAATAAGTTTTTACTAGTATATAAGAAAAATTGGAGGTATCGTGCTTATGATACATGGACCAAATTGCCAGTGTATATACAAAACCTTGATTCGAAAATAGAATTTAAAAGGAGTTAAACACCGGAATTACTTAACAGTATATGGAAGAAAACCCATGAAATAGGTGTAACTTAATTACGATTGTTGTTAAACCAATTGACTGGAAACATTTATTAATTCTACCAGTATTGTTAATAGTAATGTATAAAAGTTGATATTTAGCATTATTTGTAATGACATCATGAAAAGCACTTTATTGTGATGATGTTTAGTTCAATAATAATAAAAAAATCCTCAAATTGATTAGTAAATACTGAGAAAGTGGAGCAGCTAGCTAGTGCATATGGCCTGTCAATACGCCCTGTGCACCATACGCACCGCTCGCCGGCCATGCGGGTGATAAATTGTAGTAAAGATGATGGAGGTCAATATAAACTATATTTTCACATGCTATTTGTATATGTTTATTGTTTTATGAGATGGTTTGAAAATTTGTTCATTACAAATTGATATATAGCAAATATTCATATAATTCTATAGTTTTCATAGTTTTCTATGTGATTTTGTCGAAAAAAATTGCTCAAAATTAACCTGCAGGTGCCTAAAATCCTGTAAGTCAGCTATCCATGGTAGGGAGAATTGATGTTTTATTACACTGTGTGTCTGTGTCGTCTCCTAGTCTGAGAGGCCCAGACCCAACGTTCAGGTTTGTGCTTTGTAAAGGCCATGATCCACGTTGCGATTTTGGGCTGACCGATTTTCTTCTCATGCATTTTTCACATGTTTGGAATCAATTTACCTGACGAAAATTACAATTTTTCTGGCATGTACAATTCTAAACTATTTGGAAAAGTGTATGTTGTACAAGAAAAATGATTATTTAACAAACCGATTTTCAAAATCGGTTAAAAATTTGCCCAAAATCGCAACGTGGATCATGGCCTTTAGATGGTGGAGAGAGGGAGGAGTGACACCGAAAGAGAAGTGTATAGACTAGAGTAGTGGTGTGTATTAATTACTAGCAGGCATGTCTCCACTCCCGTAGTCCCAGCGAAAACAAGCGAAATCGGCCCCATGGTTAAATTGGGTATTCCACTACACGACTTGGGCTGCGATATGATGATGTCGTAAGGAAATTGCACATATCATAGATAGAATTCTATGTAAATTCTGTTACACATATGACACATGCTCCAAATTGTAATTATTACAAGGTATCGAATTACCATAGTATGAATACCAAAAATATCTCAATTTTTAATGGTTCCCAGTATAACTTCTCTCACAAACAGTCAATATTAAATTCTCTTGTTTAAATGTTTGCTCTAAGGTGAATGGTAACTATTCTAGAAGTTTCATAAGAATTCCATTGGTAGTTTTTTCCCTCAGAGCGAGAAAACTGATATTTCCCATTTAAATCAATGGTGAAGATCAATTTCTTTATCAGACTCTAGCTCTTATCACAAACGGGGAAAATTATTTATATTGTTTCTATGTAATCCTCTATATAAAAGCTAAATTGCCTACAAATTTGCAGAAGATTGCACTGGTAATAAGAATTTAAGCCAAACACCCCCAAGTACCTTTAAACCTGACTACAAAAGAAATATGACGTGTGTAGCATTAGGCATATGGAAAAGAAGGTGAGAAAATTGTTTAATCCAATTGTCTATTGAATTAGTAGTATGATAATTATAATTGACCATGCACATGAAGTATTCTCCATACAATACTTATGACAGAAAAGCCATGCTGTATGAATTAGTGAAACTAAGCACTCAGTTAAGGCGGTATTTTGCTAGCTGATTGGCTTCCTAAATTTCATGTTGTTGCAGTTGGAAGAGGAGTAAATCATAGACATGCTATCTATCGTCAGAGAGCCCTTCTCATGCTTTTTAAATGATGTATAGAAGGGAATGTGATTTACCATATTTCTTAAAAAGAAAAACACAGTCAATTCCTTGATCATTGGCAGTCTGATTAGCCTTGTCAAATATGACTATAATATATTATGTGATTGTGATTAACCATAACCCTGCTTATTTTGTTTAAATTGAGCGTATTTTATATCATATTCTTCCTAGACTTCTGAGTTTTGAGCCTCTGTCAAGCTCACCATATGCAGCAACCAGGGATTTTATATAGGAGTTATATTGAAATTCTACAAAATCTAATGAGTAATACCACCAAAGTAATATTTAACTGCGAAGGATGTAGGAGCTTTTGTTTACAGCACCAACATAATACATAATTATACAAACTCATTGGAATGAGGGCTGTTCATTCCATTTTCTTTATAATTACACCTATTTCTAAGTTTTCACATCAGTAAATCTCTTTGCCTAAGGCAATTGTTGTGTATATGAAAGCCTGCATCCATATGTGTTATGTTACCACGGTTACCTGAACCAGAATTGGCAGTTCTTTTTAAGCTGAGCTGAAGAAGGGCAGTGGTGGACGTGGCTGTGTTAGACCGGTGCGACCGTTGAAGTGAATGTGACAGCATGGAAATTTTCAATGCTGTAGGGGGCCTCTGTTGTCAGGTGCATGTTTACTGTGTATCTGTTGCTATGCAGTAATGGACTCTCCCAGGTCCTCTGTGCTCTGGGTTGGTCTACTCCCTTATGGGGGGTGGCAAGTGAGTGTGTGGTAAGTTTGGGGTGTTTCCAGAAGGGGGCTCCACTGTGTGAAAGGAAAACCACAACTGGTGTAAATGTGATGGAGAGTCTTTTCTTAGCATAGACTTAACTAGCGGTTTCGGGGTATCGTTCCTCATCAGGCACCATACTTGGTATGATAACACTTGTATGTCATTTCTAATATATATATATAGGTTGACTTTCAACCATGTAATGGTGTACTTATGGTCAATTCATGGCCAAAGTTAAATGGACCCTTTCTAGGTTTTTCCACTTCAGTTTTGGTCTGGATAGATCACAAGCTGAAGAAGGGAATTAAATTTGTTAAGTCTGCAAACTCATTGGTAATTAAAGTGCTCAAAGAAGTAGTCTAAAGAATAATTTCTTCACTCAGTATATTTGTGGCAGTAATTTAAAACACTCTTGACAAAAAAATTTAAGAGTGTGCCAGTCAGGAACCAATGATAAAATGTGGTTAATTAGGTCAAAGGTCAAATATCAAAATCCTGGTTACTTCTTTGTATTTGGTGGTGAACCTTAACGATTGGAGGGTTAATGAGATTCTTTTCATTGTAGGTGATATCGTGATGGCATTGAAGAGGAAATTACTGATTGGTTCTGTGCTTCTGATGTGTATCATTCTTATGATGGATTCTTAATAGAGTAAGATTAAGTTTAAATAAAGTCCCAACATTTCACATTGAGCCAAAAGGAGTGCAGAGCTGTACAAACGGAGCAGCAAATAGTGAAGTGAAATCACATTTACGTTTGTTCAAAAAGTATTTAGAAAGAACTCTACATCAATTCAAATCCAGATTAGGGGATGGTCACAGTGGTCAGGTCAATAATCAGACCTTGTTCTTCCTACGACTGGTCAAAACAACAGACTTTATCAAGACTGTTTGTGAAACGGGCTTCAACGCAGGTCACAGTGCTCTTAGCTGGCTTTCTGGAAACCCAAACACTAGTGTCTATTCCTTTGACCTTGGGAACTTTTCCTACTCTCGACGCATGGCTTCCTTTCTCCAGGCTAAGTTTCCTAACAGGCTGAACATCATCTGGGGTGACTCTAAACTCACTGTTCCTGCCTTTGCAAAAGAAAACCCTAATGTGAAGTGTGACCTGATTTATATTGATGGCGGCCATCGATACCAGGAGGCCAAGGCTGACCTGTTGAACTGCAGAAGGTTGGCTAACACAGACCACCACCTACCTCTGGTAGATGATGTGCCAAGGAGTGAGCAGCTCCCTGTGTCCAAAGCATTGTTAGAAGAGCAGGACGAGAAGCGAGTTGAACTTAACCTCAATTGCAACTACTCCTTCAAGTCCTTCATGCTCGGAAGATATATCAATATCAAATCAGCTGATGGTTAAACATGATAAATGTGAAGCTACAATGGTATCTGCCTGATTAGTACATGTGCATATGTGACCAATTCTCATGTGTCACCAATTGGGGCCTAAAAAGGGTCCAAAAAACTAAATTTCTTCAGAACTCAATAAGTTTTGTTCCAATTATAGAGGCCACCTTCTGGAATCCTGAAAACATTTACAACTTGAGAGATCTAGAGTCAATTACATTTCTGTCACAATGAATTGTGAGTTGTTTATATTAGGGGATTTGAAATAGATTATAAATATAAAAGCCATGTTAATATGAGAGACGTGCACACTTTTGAATTATTGTCCAACCTTACACAATTAGTTAAAATGAATACCAGGTTGAATAACTGTATTGATCTGATTTATACCAACCCTGATGGTATTGCTTAAATGGAGGTCTTGGGGCTGAGCAAGAGCGATTATAACCTGGTATACGTAAGAAAAATGAAAGCTAAATGTAAATGCAAGAAATAAGTTCACACGGACCGATCATAAAGGAAATATGGTGTGGAACTTTTCCAAGGACATTTGTCAAATCATACTTGGGATGACTACTGGTCACTACAACACCCTGAAGAATGCTGAGATTATATACTTTATATCACCACAGGGTATATTGAACCAATGTGTGTCCATTCAGAGAGAAATTTTAAAGGGAAAAGCACCAAAAAGGGAGCTTTGGATGCCAAATAACATTTCTGGAGTCAATTTTTGATAAATAATGTTTAGAAAATCTATGGAATTTTTAATCGAATTAACACCACAATCAATAACAATGCCCCCAAGATCAGTGATGAGGCATAAAAACAAGATGTTTTATTTGAACAAAAATGGCATTATAATCTTTATTTTCTAAGATAAGACATAAATCTTTAGGTAAAACTTAATACACAAAAACCTAACCCAAGAGTTAATTATAATGCATTACAAACTTAATAAATGCCCCCACTATCAATGACAAGACAAAATAGGTTTTTTCCCGTTGTCATTAAAACATTGTCATTATGTAACATATCACATTATAATATCAAAACATTTTCTCTTACTCATTCATTCCACAAACACTTTGTAAAACCGCGTAACATAACTATTTACAGAACCAGGAGAGATATATTGAATATATTAATGTATATTAATTATCTAATATTAAATACAATTATTTGTTTAATGCACTTTTAGGAAACGGATATATGAGAGACACTCCCAAATCAATATTTGTTAATTTATAATTTATAAATGATTCTCAAATAAATGAGCAAATATGTACCCATACATGTATGAAAATAAATCAAATTAATAAAGAATAAGTTGTGTTCTAATTTTATTTTTCTGCTTCCTTTTAAGGATATTAATCCTCAATGCTACGCTCTTCCACAGTCAATTGATTCCATGGTGTAGGACCCTGAAATATTATTATCTATGCCTCTTTCGAATGAACAATTTATGCTTGCTATCTCCTTAGATATTGAACAATATGTGTATTATATCTAAATGTTATTTATTAAGGGATAATAAAAGCCTACTTGTCGTGTGTCATTGTTAGTCTCAATTAACTTTTTGCAGTCTGGTGACCTTTTACTTTCTTAAACCACTTCCAACTTTACGATAAGCATTCTAGTCTAATCATATGCAAGAGGTTTTAATTCCTACCTCAGTGCAAAGCACCCCTATACCATGCACTTAAATCCACCTCCATCAGTTCACGATCTCGTTTTGTCAAAGGTTGTATGACAAAACATGACCTGGGGGGGAGGGGGGGGGCAAAAAGGGCAAAAAAATAGCAACAAAAAAAAGCATGACATCGTTTATAAACAGTCCCCAATGTCACCTGTGCAGCAGCCTGAGTAGACTGCAACTACCTCTATGAGTACCTTTTTCATTAGGGTGTGGCGCCCCCTGGTGAAGCAAATGGAACACACGATTTAGGACATTTTCCATAGTTAACCTATATGAAGCATATATATAGGTTAACTATGGGAAATGACCTAAACCATTGGTTCCATTTACTTCCCCAGGGGGCACAACACTCTTAATGAAAAAGGTCTATAGATCCCTGAAATCGACAGGGCAACAAGGGCTTTCTTGAATTTGGTTTTGAAAATTAAGAGGGCCGGTTGTCCAGTATTGGCAACATTAAAGACCAGGATGAGACTTGTGCCAACCATATAAACCCCCAGTAAATTATCTAAGCACTTAGGGTTGGCAAGCCCAGTCTTAATTGGGCCCATGAGGGGTGGGTTCTGCCGGGTCCCACTTCCACAGGTTGGGGAGCCCCTCATGATCAGAAGGTCGGGGATTCAGGTGTTCATGCAGTTTTAGGGACTTAGCCACCATTATTAGGACAAAATAGTACATTACAACATTATAAAACTAATGCCTCAGATTGCTCAAAAGATGAAATAATACAATTCACACACAAAAATCATACAGTTCTTAGTGGCAGCAAAATTCACAAAACTTTCTCATAAAATCTGTGCTGGCTTTTTACCAAGTTTTTAAACAAGTTACCTTTGTCAATTTAATGCATTTCAATATCAATATCATTCTATAGTAAAGTATCCCTATAATATGTATGTAATATAATTGTTAAATCTAATGAAGTTGAGTTTCTGAAGGCTTTAAACATCTACAACAACTAACTGTTGATAAAACTTCAATAATTAAAGATCTATTTCATTTGAACCAATTCTCCCAAGCAGTACAAGAGACCAATTAGTGATAATTGTTACAATATTATTTGTCACATTATTTGTGTAAATCAGTAGTGATAATTAAGAAGCATATGACAGTACAACATTGTGCTCGCCTATCCTGAGACTTTCTTTGGGAGAGAAAGAGGGAAGACTTACTCTGAAGCAAGATGTTTCAAGAAATGAAACTCATGGGTGAACCAATACCACCTGTACTTCCTAAAGGTTGAAGTAGTCTGATTGGAGCAGCAAATTGGGAACTAAAAGGTACCTTTTCAACCTTAAAACACAAAAAATGTAGTAGCTCGGTAAGTTTTCAATCGATCTTTACAAAAAGGGTATCATAAGAAAAAATAGGAAATTTTATACCCCATGGTATGTATTATCATGGAATATATAGAAGATATTACCCATAATCCCTTGTGAAGTGAAGTGAAGAAAAAAATATGGTAAAAACATCAAAACGGTATGACATATCTGTTCAGCTGGTGTCATAGTTCATAATTAATTCCCATGATCTCAATGTTTTACATCTTAAATGAACAAATGTCTCACACAGTTCCCATTAATGTATTCCTTATAGGGTCCTGCCCTTATATAGCATCAGCTGTAGGCTGATGCTATACCCATAACTAATACTGACATTCCTACCTGTTAATATCATAAAGGTTTTCGTTAGAACTTATGGTCAGAAGTGTCAGGCATTGATTTCCTTTTGAGACTAGGCTTTAATTTGGGAAAGCTTGGTCTTTCATAATGTCCTCCTATAATTCTGAATCGGTGAAACCTTCACAAAGTCCTCAGACATGCTTGATAGGTTGGCTATTACACAACTTCCCCTAAATGCCTGTGCCTTCCTATTTTACCTGTCTTCTGCCCTATGATATCGGTCAACTCAGTTATTACAAAGTCCATGTGGGGGCGCCAATGGCTAAATGCTTTACAACACCTACTGTGCATTATGTCCGCCATCTGGCGGTTCACAATAATACTTGCTTTAGAATTTCAAATCATTTATATATAACCCGTTTTGGTGAATTGAGTCAGATGTCGCATGGGGACAAATTTTAGTTAGATATACCATCAGAAAATATCAGTTCTTAGCTTTAAAACGAGGTATAGCATGTCCAGATCCGATACCTAGGGCCTGAGATAAGTTGCAGTGAAAATAAAAAGAACTGTGCCTATGCGGGTATAAGAAACTGAGAAAAATGAGTTCAAAGTTTTTCTTACCGCGCGCTACCACAGTCCGCCAAAAAGCCCTAGCAACTTACACTTCTAACCTATCCTTGGTCCTGACGCTTGACATAGTCATTCTATACTATTCTAGCTAACAAATACCAAAAATTCATGCATTTAGAGACATAACTTTTATTCATGCCGGCGCTGCAAAAAGTGACAAATCTCCTGATCTGAAACAACAATTTAACCTAGAACGGCAAGCATAAAGGATAACAGTACCTCCTCTTGGTAGCTTAAAAATGACTCTGTGATGACCCTATGTACCCTGGGTATCCATAAAGTGTCTATAAAAGTTCTTGGAATGTTCATGATTGTCTTTGGTCGTAAAAATAGTGAAAAGCCACTGAGGTAAAATCATAAAAAATCTTAACAACTGAAATAAGTTAACCCTTTCCACCCGCCTGATGCATTACGGCATCGCCGCTGAAACATCGCCGGATGCCTAGAAGCATCGCTTCCATGGATTTGGCTTTATTTTGCATAAAATCACTCTAAAATCGTTAGAAAAAACAAGAATCGCCCAGAATTGTTCATATGATAAAGCAGAATGTCAAATCTTCATAATTTCTTGAGATTATTTTTTGCTGTAACTATGGCAACGGGGAGCATTACGGGGATTTCAAGTGCCCGTCCCCTGGGCCGAGGCCTGTACACTCCCCGGCGGAATTACATGTAAATAACACCGGATTTCAGCTTAAAATCCATCGATTTACACTGGATTTTCGTGATATACATAATAACTAGTATCCCCACCTTTATGATGTTTTCGCCATATGGTGATAAATCCAATATTTTCTGCATTTCAACCAGTTTTCCCCCACCTCCTGCTTGTTCGCCGATCGCCACCAACCCGGGGAGACTGGCGCAAATTTCCAAATTGGCCGATGCTTTTCTGCTCGAAATGCGAAAAATACCGCACGTACATGAGAAAACTGGATATCTCCGTGATGCTTGACGCATATTCTATCTATATATCACAAAAAGAATGATGCAAATCGCACATTTATGCGAAAAAATGACGCAAATTCGTGCGGGCATCCCCCTCCCTTGTTCGCCGACCGGCTCCCGACCGGCGGAATGAAGCGAAAGTGGCGTCGTCTAGCGGGTACTGCGAGAAGTATTATGGCGGCCTAGTCAGATTGCTCCCCGCTAATGTCTGAGTCAGAAGAATTTGATTGCCTCTCCAGCTGTCTGAACAACTCCTCCTCCTCCTCCTCCTCCTCCGATCCTGATGATGTGTCGGGGGTCTGTCTTCTGCCTTTGCCTCTGTCTCTGCCTCTGCCCCTGCCTCTGCCCTGCCCCTGCCCCTGCCTCTGCCCCTGCCTCTGCCCCTGGCTGGCACATCCCCCTTGCCAGCCTCTGGATTTGATTCTGCAGCTGGTTCCGGCGGAGGTACGTCACAGGGGCCTGGGCTGGGTGCTGGTTCGAGTACAGAGGGCTTAGGGCACATGATGTCCTTTGTGTCGTCAGTACAAAAATCCCAAATGTTCTTGAAGAGATACCACTGTCTTTTGGCAAACTTGGTGTGTCCAGTGATCAACAAGTTTAAGGAAATGGACTGGTGCCAACCAGTCAGGACCCACCAGAGAAGATACGCTAGCACAAACTTGTTCTTGTTCTGACCACTACAGTTGTCACAATGCATGTCCATCACCTTCTCCCCCAGGGAATATGTTTCAAAATAGTGGTGCAGGTATGAAATAACAGCATTTGACCCCTTACTACCGCAATGGCTTTCATCGATCAAATAGTTCACCTGTTGGGGTATCGCCTTGGCACAGATCCTGAAAATGCCAACCTTGTGGGGGACAAGGAAATACAGTGGGCCAGGCTGCATAGGAAAAGAGGGAAGGTGGACATGCTGGGCATAATCAAAACTGATGTGGACCTTCGTGTCAGAAGAACAAGGGGGGTGGGGGCCAAGAGGAGGGGACTCTGCTACCTTGTAGGCAGCCTTGGCAGACTTGACCATGTCCTGATAAAAGGCCCTCTCCAGAGCCACCACCTCGAGGTGAAGTTGTTGTTTTTTCAGCTTGGCCTGTTTCACAATGTCAGGTAGGTTACTAGAGGCAGAGCTATCCCTGTTGTTGCGCTGGCATTCCCAGCAGAGGTCAGTCATAGGGCGGGAACACACTATGGGAGGGAGGAGTTGGAGCCACAGGTTTCTTAAAGTTGAGTCAGCCACACACCTGAAGTTAGCCTCCTCCATGGCGTTTCTGTACAACCTGTAGATGTCGGCCTTTGTTGAAGAGGAGGGGAGGAGGAGGATGTCATCCCATTTGTGGGAAGACACATGGCCAGGCAGGACGAGGGCATTGATCTCAGCATATGAGTTGATGAAGCCAACAACCCACCTGATGTCCTCCAGCTGGAGGATCCTTGTAGTCGCCTGCCTCCCGCCAGCCTTCTTTTGCCTCGTCACGACCCCGTGGGACTTGTACCACTTTATGATGGATGTCAGCTTGTTCGGGCTGATGCTGGAAAGGTCACAAGTTAAGAGTTACATTAGGCCCATATTGGAGAACCGACGAGGTAGTGGCTTCGTTAGTGCTGCCTCTCCCCTCTTCCCTTAATCTCCTTCTTCCAGGTGGACAGCCTGCTGCTATTGTCTGTGCAGGTACTTATGATGCCCAGTAGCAACATGTCCTTCTCATCTAGAAAACAAAGTAGATTAGGATATTAATACCCTGTACATGATATGCGTGTGACTCAAGGAATGAGTTTTCTGGTTTGACCCATGAACTAAGTTAACACGCCTAAATACTAACTTAAAAACGGTCTGGTTGAGTGTGAATAGTTGTCTGTTATACTTCAAGACGTTGCCCTCGATTATGGGGTAGTTTTGAGTGAGAAAGACATAGCTACATGGTCACCGCAACAGGTTTGCAAAACATGTATCTCATGAAAAATTTACCCATGGACAGCTGATAGACCTCCTGCCGACACGCAGGCAGCTCTGTTGTCGTGAACTGTTTACTGTACGCTGCGTCTTTGTAGTGCCTACAGGAACATCTAAAGACAACAACATACATGATATTAGACTTAGTTCACCTTCCTGAGGGCCACAATAAAATGAGACATGATCGACGACCATTACAGGCCGTCCGGATCAGCTGACCCCATTAAGTAGGTCACCGGACAACCCCGACGGATCAACCCTGTTTATACCACATAAGTTCGCCTGATTTATCGTATTCAGGGCATCCGCGACAGCCTCCTCGTGATACATGTCCTTCCAGATGGTGTTGGGAGGTAATCCACATCAAAATCCAGCAGTGATCCAGGATTAAAACAGCTCAAATCGTTGGAGAAGTGATGTCGCTCGTCCATCCTGCTCGCCATGCATCCCTTTAAATTTTATCAACAACCGAAACCAGAAGACATGCGAGGCCTCTCAGCCAATCAGCGCGTCACATTCTGCACATGTGACCTCCTTGATGACGATTGTTTACGGGACGACGATCGGGAAAACACGTTCTGATTGGTCCTTGCAGGCGTGAATTCAAAATCTGAGGTTTTGATTGGCCAGTTCAGTTCGCACACTTTCAGCAGGTACCTGGAACATGGGGCTGGGATGGGATCCAGACTGACAGGTGAGCCACGAAGTTAGGGAAAAATGGCGTGAAGCGAGGGTCTTTTGTTTCAGATCACTGAGGCGTTGCATGTCTTTGGGGCTTAGTTAGAGGGACTTAGAGATGGCTTTAAGTTGGGAGCTAAAGTTTTCCTTGAGAAGACTTCTGATATAGTAGATTTGAATAAAAGAAAAAGCCCATTTTCAATAAAAAATGCGAAGTTCGCCAAAACAGGTCACTTATATATCATAATATTAGTAAAGTGTTTGGTGAAATATATACATACCCTTTTGGGTAAATTACATTATATAACTTTTCATGGTGAGTGGAACACCATATTTTCTTATGGCAGGGGGCGTATTGTAGAGAACGAGACCCCTCCTGCTGTTCACTAGTCTTCTAATTAGTCTTAGTGGTCGCCAGTGCAAGTACATGCACATCTACCAGCTGGACCTACCAGCATTGATCTAGTGACTACTGCTTGTCACCGAGTCAATCTGAACATGGCCCAAGTTCCTACCAGCATTGATCCAGTGACTATTGCTTGTCACCGAGTCAATCTGAACATGGCCCAAGTTCCTCCCTCTATCCGTCAGCCTCGCTCCTGGCCATAGAGGTTTCCCCAAAGGAACAAGTCAAACACACAGCACCAGATCAACAGGTAGAATGATGATTGCTTTAATTCTGTCACACATATTTATACGATACAAGAAGGTGGGGGTGGAACCCACTCTAACCACAGTCCGGGATGCTCCCTGAACCCCGCACCCTCCTCCGGAAACAAAACTTTCCTCATCGGCCTTCAGCGTCCTGGATCACCCTTTCTTACATGAAATTTATGGGCAATAAACCTGCCAACAGTGCTCGGGAATTGTATGGGTTGTAAGGGGTGACGTCAAAATTCAGAGGCTGTGAACCTAAGATGCTGCGGCAGGCTGTGGCAAAATGTTAGTTATTACTCCTGTGTGTCACCACAGGCTGCAGCCTTCTATATCCCCTATTGGGGTTGCCAGACATGAGTGTATATCAGTTTATTATAAAGGTGAATGATAAAATGGGACTTTTCTTTTAAGTTTGTATACATTACATATCCTAATTAAGATAGTGTCTGGAACCCCTTCGGTGACAGGACAATTATCCCCCGGACACTTACCCCCTAGGACACTTACCCCCTGGACACTTACCCCCTGGACACTTACCCCTGGGACACTTACCCCCAGGACACTTACCCCCCGGACACATACCCCCTAGGACACTTACCCCCTAGGACACTTACCCCCTAGGACACTTACCCCCTAGGACACTTACCCCCTGGACACTTACCCCCTAGGACACTTACCCCCTAGGACACTTACCCCCCAACCTTGGAGAACTCGCTCGAATGATGTTTTGACGGGTTTACTTTCATGTTTACTTAAGGCCAGGGGACCGGCAGCCCTCCCCTGGGAGGGGGCTCTCCAGGGTGAGGTGAAACAGTCACATGTTGAATTTAAGTATATATATATATATCCCTATCAGAAGAGAAGGATATATATCTAGTTTACTCCCCATTATTAAAAACTGTGGAAAATAGTGACTAGGAATAGGGACAAGTTAGCCTTTTAGGTATGAATCCTAAAGACTATCAGAAGAGAGGGATACATATTTAATTTACTCCCCATTATTAAAAACTGTGAAAAATAGTGACTAGGAATAGGGAAGAGTTAGCCTTTTAGGTATAAATCCTAAAGAACTATCAGAAGAGAGGGATATATATTTAGTTTATTCACCATTATTAAAAACTGTGGTATATAGTGACTAGGAATAGGATATATATGTGTTTACTCCCCATTATTAAAAACTGTGGAAGTGGGGTCTGCCGCGTCCAATTAGGACCAGGGGCCAGTGACCAGTGTAGGTTGGTGCCTAAAACAACAGGGTTTAAAATTAGCTTGAAGTCCAAATGGGTGGCACGCATTTTGACACTTCCCCATCCACTAACTGTTGAGTAGGGATGAGTGAGCCTTTTAGGTATGAATCCTAGACATCTATTAGAAGAGAGTGATATTATTTAGTTTGCTTGCCATTAGAAAGACTAAGTTCTCAGCACATAATTACCTCTACATTATTAGCCAAGGTTGGGGGGTAAGTGTTGTCATACCTAAGTTTAGGCATGGCATATCGTCCCATTAGACAATTGAAAGAATTCATCAAATCTATTATACAAAATCTATTAATATTGTAATTTCTATTAACATAAATATTCTATGTCTAAATAATAGTCAAAAGATATATCATATATGCATATTAGTTACTTCATCATAGAGATTATGGTAAATAGAGAGTTAGCAATCCCCCTGCCCTCATTGGTCAGTTGAAATTAGGACACTGACCAGAGGTCAGGTGGGAGGTGCAGGTATGCTGTAAGGGACACTCTGGGTCCAGTAGCAGAACAGACAACATGTAACAGCTTGGCAGCAATAGGCCTGTTGGCCTACACTGCTGAGACTGTAGAGAAATACATATTTTACATCAACAACATCTCCTGCCTTCAAGTCTTCTCTTCAGTTTATACCACACAAAACCACATGTTCACAGTGTCCTAGTGGGTAAGTGTCCTAGGGGTAAGTGTCCAGGGGGTAAGTGTCCATGGGATAAGTGTCCTAGGGGATAAGTGTCCTAGGGGGTAAGTGTCCTATGGGGTAAGTGTCCTAGGGGGTAAGTGTCCGGGGGGTAAGTGTCTGGGGGGTAAGTGTCTGGGGGGTAAGTGTTGGGGGGGTATATGTCCTAATCCTATCAGGCTGCAGCCAAATCACTGCAGGTCGCGACCCTCAGTACCCTGAGTGGTCGGTAGCTTCCAGTCAAGCCCTTACCAATTTGGAGAGGTGGGAGGTGGGGGCAGTTCCAAGAAGGAGACAGGCCATACACCATCCCAACCTACATGTCGGAAGTCAACCCACAGATGGCCATGGATGGATGCACCCCTACCCCAGTTACAGTCCACTGCTTCCCAAGCCCTGCTTTATATACATCAGGAGCCCAGCATAAACCCATATCAACATACAACTTCATGTTTAATCATAATATCATAATCAGGACACAAGTAATAACATAGGAGTAGATAATAAAAAGGCTAAAAAGCTGTCACAACTTTACAATATGTTAAGGCAACAAAATGAAATCCTTATAGGCAATATATATAAGAGGTATATAGACATACTTTTGACTGAGGGACTTTAGCACAAGCAAGTCTACAAGGCTTTAACCCTCACCTGTTGGCTGGTCAGTGAGTATGCTCCAAATAAAATTATAACCGGGGTTAGCAAGCTGCATTAAACTAGGGCATTGCTGACCCAGCCCTGAGCCTGACCAGACCTACAACACTAGCTCCTGCAGAACAATAGGCCCCAACTAAAGGACCACTCTCTGGAAACTAAGGTATTTTCATTTTCTAAAAACCTCCCAGACAGGTTCAATAAGGCCAGCTTTCTTACTCCTGCCCCTGCCTTTTTTTAACGCACATATATATTGACACATGATATACATTATTCATATTAATATAAATATACATTTTTCAGACATAAAACAGTCTATACACATAAGCACATACACATCTACATGTCCAGATATGCCCATCCACTGTCACCCACACACTGTAACCAACAAACTGTCAGACATACACTGTGACACAAACTGTCACACACACAGTCATACACAGTCACAAACACCATCACACACACACTGTCACAAATACACATACACACACACAGTCACACATGCTGTCATACACACACTGTCACACACACATACACTGACACACACACTGATACATACACACAAACTTTACACACACACTGACATACACTTATCCAGACACACACTTACCCAGATACACAATCACTCACATACATACATACATAACCATACATACACACACACTCACATACATAAACACACACATACACATATACACACTCATCCACATACATATAGCATATACACACATACATGTTTATACCTACACATATGGTGTAGTTCACATACACGCACCTTCACCTGGTTTGGGATGCAATTCAACTCGGGCATTATTGCTTTAAATGAGGTCGATGCGATATATGGTATCATGGTCATTATCTGGTGTACACTCTCCAAGCAGAGATTCTGAACTTTTTATAGTGCATAAAGAGTACACACAGTATGACTGGAGATATGTACACTGTGTGCACTGGAGCAGAACATCCCTTCTGACCCATCTCCACGAGTCAAGGCTCCTGTGCCCACTCCCACTCTGTCAGTCCCCTTGACCTAATGTGTGGTGTTTCAGGGGGAGATGTGGTAACCTGAGAAGGGGCTGCTGATAACTTGGAATCCCCTGTCCCATTTACATCTGACAGAGGGGAGGCCCTTTTGCCACTGTCCTCATTGGCCAGCCCATTGGGTCCTTCTCATGAGAGAGAAGGGTGCACTCTGATTGGTTGAAGTGGCCTGATAAGACAATCTACATCTCCCCCAGTTTGTTGGGCTTGAGTGCAGGGTGTTGGATAGATCAGGAGGGAGGGACAGAGCCCTGCATAATGGAGGGTGTTCTGACCCTGTTATACCTTACTCAGTACTGATTCAACATTTCTAATGAGAATAACTTTATCAATATTACTTTTTGGTCTAATTCCATTGGACAATTCAAATGAAATATACAATTAAACATTATTATGATATTATGAATAGAATTAGATAAATTATCACGTTCACAGAGTACATTTATGAAGCCCTTTGGTTTCCTCACATAGTGTGTATCTCTTCTTAACAAAGATGCCATTTATGAATACACTGCTGGGACCAGCTTTAAGACTGATGCCATCTATAACAATGATACCATTATGATGCTAGTCCCGAAACTGTTCACACTTGCCTTGCCCCACTTACAGAATATTCTACTGTTTTTGTGTACTTGAAAGGGTTCCTAGCACAAACATTTACAGATCAGTAATGTTTGTGTGAATAAGTTGTCTTGGGTATCCTAAAAGCATTTCAAAAGAAATAGAGGGAAAATATTGAGGTGTAAGTCAGTTATTAAGGAATGAAAGTTAAAATGGGAAATTCCCTAATAGGGCATGTCCATCCAAATAGCGGTGCAAAACAGCCTGACTGGTCCCAGCCAGGTGTATACAGGTGTGCCACATTGACCAGCGGCCACTGATACCTGTAGTATGTGCAGTGAGGCATGGCACCAGTGACCACTGCTTGTACCTGTAATTAGCACAATAGGTAGTCTGGTGGCCGGCTGGACCAACTTCCAGCCGCTATTGGCGAACACTCCCTATTTCTGAGCATTATAGAACTCATTGTGTGACGTCATAATGATGGGAATTCCCTATAGATTTAATTTGAGGTTCCCAGATCTATGAATGATTGAGGATTAATATATGCTATTATCAATAAAGGTTTGTACATGGCTAAATATGCAAATTTGGTTTTAAAGCAGATATTCCTTAACATATATATCCTAAGATGGGGGATTCCCGTTGATGGGTGAATGGGATTCCCCAATTACTCACCGTGTCACATCACAAATTTGGGAATTTACTGTGAAAAATTAAATAAAATGCAAGATTTTAAATGTCCCCTAGTTGTATAAAAGTTAGGAATGTTCTCTAGAATTTTCTCAGATTAAATGGAGAAGATGTGACTGACATACTGCAGGAATTTCATTAAAAAAGAATAATCATGTACTTATGTGCAAGGTTTCCTTTAACCATATCTAAAGTGGATGCATTTAATAAGCTTTCCATTTCCAATGATTACAGTGTTTTCCTTAAATATTTTGCATACCAGTCTATTAAATGTAATAGGGCATTATAGCTCCAATTACAAAATCTACCTTCATTGTATGGGTGTCATAATAAATCTTTACCCAAAACAAATAGATTGTCACTGATAACAAGAACTGAAAAATACCTTATTAAATATAGCTATTATTAATTAATCACAATCAATTTTTTGGGCCCAAAATCCTTAGAATAAAAGCCTTTTTTCTGATTGATTTTGGCAATTATCTTTATGTCCAATCTTTTTAAAAAAAACAATAACTGTATAATAATATCAAAACATAAATTAACAGTGAAAGTTGGCCTTGTTCAAACCAGGCATGAGACAATATCCATACAGAACAACACAGCAAGTATTTATAATGCTTTTGTTGGAGGTGACTATTTTTTACCATATAGATACATAAAATACCTTTTCTTCTTGGCATTTTCACAGGTAAAAGGTGTGTCTGAGGAAAACAAGAGTTCCCATGCTCATTTTTATTTCACAAGGAAGGGGGCTGATTTATACAACTTCCAAAGAAGACTTCACTTTTATATTAGATTTGGAGATGCATGTAGGCAGGATGGAACAAAAATTCAATTAATGTTAAATATTACAATTGAGGTAAAACGATAAATAAGAATGTATAATCAACTGGGGAGGATTTACAAGGTATGGAGGAGGTAGCCAAGGTGTGCCAGGGATATCAGGCTGATATCCCCAACACACTGAGAGTTGATAACCCACAGAGGACCTTCTCCCTGAATGTTTATGGATTATTTATACCCTGGCAATAGTTTAAACTGAAATCTTAAGGCTTAGACTAACTGAACAAGCAGAACTATTTTCCACTGCCAGCATTTAAAAAAGATAGGAAATAAACTTAAAAGGGGGTTTGGAGGTATTTCCCCCGATTTAAATACAGTTTCTACAATACATATCAGATCTGTGTATGCAAGCAAATTTGTGTGCACTAGTTATAGTTGAGGTCCCAAGTGTACACATACAGTAGCATTCAAATATGCAGCTTTTGGTTGATACGCTGGGGTAGTCTTCACCGTCCGTCGGCTACCGCGACAATGGGTGGCAATCCCAAAGTAACACTGTGACCTCACTGCCTCAGTCTCAAACTGGATGCTGATTTGTTAGTGACACCCTGCAGATTTGGTCTGTCATTGCAGCACCCCAAGAGTGGCTGTGGTGGAGGACAGTGGTGTCCCCTCGTGTTATTCTCAGGAGTGGCGGTGGGAGACCATCAATTGCATCCAGTTATTTCCCACAGGTGAGTATGGCAGTGAGTGGTCTCTTTCATTTCAAACTCTCGTTATTATAGAAAAAATATATATACATTCTATCGACTTCTGGTGGTATTGGTCATGACCTTATGGGAAGTGTGTAGTTTTATAATACCGTTTAGTATTGGAATCTGATTATAATATGCAGCTTTTGGGTCTGCATAAATAATGGGTGCCTATAAGAATGGATAAGTATGTGTGTTTAAACTCAGCCCCCTTTGAACCATTATCGGGGGACACAAGTGTCAAGGTGATGAGAAGTCAGACTTACAACAGTTGTCCAAATGCAATCAAGTGAAAGTCAGACATTTTGAAATTTTGCAATAAGGGTAGCTGAAGAAATAATCTGTCCATTTCAATTTTTCATATGAGGTTGACTTATAACATGTAATAACATTAATATCATAGCCAACAAGCAGGTCAATATACACCAGACAAAAAATCAGTGTAATCAAGTCAAAACAATATTGCCATTTTAAAACTAAACATATTCAGCTTTGAATAAACACAGCAAATCCAAAATACTAAAACAATTGCCTGTCATGTGGCAGAAAAGAAAGTACCCAGCTAATTATATGAATAATATCAGTAATGTTCTGTGACATTCTAATGACATTCTGTCATATTCTTCAACATTAAAAGATTGTTTTGTGATGTTATATCCTTGGGTAATTAATAGGAAAATACAGTTACCCATGTTTTTTACTAATGTTTCTGATGAATCAAAATTGAAAATGTTTTTTTGAATTCTTATAAGGATTATCCTTTTTTTTCCAGGTGATGTCTACTTATTTGTGAAGCGTAGGACTGGCTCTGAAGATAGTAGGCCTCCCTTTGAGATCCACCTCCCCACCTTTAATCACCCCTAAAACCCTTATGATTTATGAATTAAAACCCCTCCATTACCTGCCGTTCAACCCCTAGTGATAAGACTGGTTAGGACCCACAGGAGTACGATAACCCCATTGCACCTTAGCAGAGAGATCAACTTCGATCACCCACCACACTACCCAGACTGGACAGCGTAGCCCCTGCCACCTCCGTCTGTAGTCAACCTGCAGAGAAAATTCCTAACCGGTTCCATCTCCCAACACCCCTTACAGACCCAGAACCCCATATCTTTGACTCCCAAGGTTACCCCACAGGACCTCACTTGGGCCCCAAACACCACAACATGGATATGAAAGAGCCCCACCTGACCCCCAACTAACCAATCAGGTGAGCCACACTAGGCAGAGCGCTGTGTTGGAGAGTGAGACACCCCTCACTTCACAGTCTGAGGAGGAAGCACCATTCGTTTACAATATTATTTGTAAAGATGGACGACCAAAGGAAGCTGTTCATAAAAGCAATCATTCTGTGTTTCTTATTGGTTGTAGTTATCTATTATCTATATCACATTGGTTACCAGTTTCAGTATATTGGTCCCCTAAAAAAGAACAAAAAGTATGTGCTGCACAAAACTGGAATGACCCCAAATAAGCCTCTAGACTGCTTTCTTGGGAAACACTGTATTCAATTTAGTATGATACCAGAAGACCTTTGCAATAAAAAAAGAAATGTTAATCTCATGATATTCATATTCAGCTTGCCTCACAACTATGAGAGGCGTCAATTGATACGCAACACTTGGCTATACAAACCATATTTTAAAAATGCCAAAATTGAACATGTTTTTATATTAGGACATGAGGAATCCGCAAATATTAGTGTGAAGAATGAAGCTGGCTATTATAACGACATAGCTATTTTGGACATACATGAGTCATTCTACAATTTGACACTAAAAGGAATAGCAGGATTACATCTAGCGACACAGTATTGCTCTGAAGCACGCTTTGTCATGAAGACTGATGATGATATTTTTGTAAACATGTATTTACGGCAGAGTACTATCTTAAATCTTATCAAAGTAAATAAGACAGGGAAATTGCTTATGGGGTATATATGGTATAATAGACCTGTAAATAGGAAAGGAAGACATGCTGTCAGTAAACTAGTGTATCCTGACAAAACCTATCCATCATTTTGCAGTGGTACTGGTTATATAATGTCCATGGATGTGACTAAGACTTTATATCATGAAGCCATTAAGGATAACAGTTCTAGAATGTTGCATATTGATGACGCTTATATAACAGGAGTCCTGGCCAAAAGAGCACATCTGAAACATACAGACATAAGAAAACTTTACAGCCTTTTTAAGAATTACCGATTTTACAGAAAATTGAAAATTAGTAAGTTAAATAAACTGCTAATTTTACAGCTGCATGATGAACATATTACCAATGGACATGAAATGGATCAACTTCATGTGCACTTATGGAGCCAACTAGTTGTATTGAACAACAAGATTTAACTACAACTCATGTCTGCCCACTTTTTCTTTACTTCCTGCATAGAACTGAATATATTGTAAAAATGATAGTTGTATTTTGCTTGTTAATATTCATAAATAAAAAAGGTCCTAAATGTGACCAAAAATATGAAGTGAAGACAAGATTAATCATTGGATTCTTGGGTTACTAGGCTGCTCCCAATGGATATACCATCTAAACCATCATGACTTCAGATCTATTACAACTTGGTGGCATTCAATGCTATGTCCGATACTTCAACGAGACAATAACAGGTCACAGAATATGAACATATTGTTACTAGTTGATTGATTAGATGGTTGCTTTTTGTTCTAATCAATGGCCAGGGTGATATCAAGGGCAGTGACATATGGGAAGGTAGATGCACTGCCCTTACACTTTTACTGAGGCAAGAATTATTTTACTTCCCATACTACAAGGAAACAACATGAAAGAGGGAGGCCTCCGTTGTAGCAGTATGTGGAAGCGGCTTGGAGTAAATAATTCATTCTGCCAGTAGGAGGATTTGAACCCCTGACCTTTCATGTTCTCAACCGGTGCCACTTGGCAATCCCCTCTCCTGGACATGTTTTTGTGTATATATTGTACCTAGATCAAATTTGCTTTGCAAAAGAAAAAAGTGTTAGTCATGCCTACCAGTTTTTGTTATACTTATGCAGCTAACCAATCACTCTTTATTTATCAAGTTGGGACTGAATAACTGAATAAATTGATTGAGGTAACACACTTTTACATTTTCCACATGTTTTGTACCTTCAACAGTAATTCTCTATTTTAAGTCTTTACATTATAAAGTTGTAAATTTATCTTTTAAATTTATCTTTAAAACTGAAACAAACTGAGTGAAAAAATATGATAACAGTCCGTTTTATGTTGGGACAATGTTATGGAATGAATTACCTGATGTAGTACAATTTGACGACAACATGTACAATTTCAAATTGTATCTGAAAAGATTAAATAGGCGCTATATGGGTTTACTACACTGAATACCAAGCATTCTTGATTATATGAACAACGTTGTATTATTTGAAAATAATCTCACTGATCATGTAAGATTTATTTCAATGAATGACCTATGTATTATCAACTGGAAGACCAGATTATTTGTTTAATGCACTTTTAGGAAACGGATACATGAGAGACACTCCCAAATACAATTTTTGTTAATTTATAATTTACAAATGATTCTCAAATAAATGAGCAAATATGTACCCATACATATCTGAAAATAATCAAATTAATAAAGAGAAATTAGTGTTCTAATTTTATTCTTCTGCTTCCATTTAAGGATATCGTAATTTTCAATGCTACGCTCCTCCACAGTCAATTGATTCCATAGTGTAGGACCCTGGAAAATTATGGACTAAGTCTCTTTCAAATGAACAATTTATGCTTGCTTTCTCCTTAAATATTGAACAATATGGGTATTATATCGTAATGTTATTTATTAGGGGATAAAAGAAGCCTACTTGTCATGTGTCATTGTTAGTCCCAATTACTACTCTATCTTGGCTAGTCAAGAGTAGAGTGTCTGATTAGGTTGTTCGGATCCAATATCTTGCTCTCTAGCTGATATTCAGATCCAATATCTCGCTCTCACCCAACAATGAATATTTATAAGTTTGCTGCTGCCTGTCTTTATATCTATTATATCTCATTTAATAACCTATTTAAATTTCTTTTCTATGATATAAATTATATAACTATGTTTGGTAGAATACAAGTATGAATTAGCTGGAAATATGAAAATCTAGTTTTTTACTTGTATTTTTTGAACTGAAATATCTCATTTAATAATGAAAGGAAACACATACAATTTGGCGTGCATATAGATGATAGTCATATGGAGGGAACCGTATCTCAGATTTTTGATTTAGGAAATAGCTTTGATTTTATGAAATGTGGAAAATCACATTGTGAAAAATGACAAAAAAATGACAACAAGTTACCCGTTTTTTGTCATAAAATCAAAACTAGGGCCTAAATTAAAAATCTGATACATGGTTCCCTCCACATAATTGTTATTAACAATACTACTTAAGTTCAAAGCTGTGGAAATAATATTCAATGAGACATCTTGATTCAGAAAATAAATAAAAAAAAAAAAAAAATTATAAATCATAGTTTTCTGAATCCAGAGTTATCCCGCATCTGTCATATATCATAGTATGCAGCAAAATAAGAGCTTTTATTTGATGTATCACATGTTAAAATATCACCAATAACCACGGAGATGTATCGATCTTAGTAATTTGGCTGTGCATCACCGTAGTCTAACCTTAATGATCTTTTAATAATTACATTTTGCAGTCTGGTGACCTTTTGCTTTCTTCAACCACTTCCAACTTTATGATAAGCATTCTAGTCCAATCATATGCATGAGGTTTTAATTCCTACCTCAGTGCAAAGCGCCCGTATAACATCCACTTAAAGGGAGGGGCCAGTGATCATAATTAACATGCTGCCATGATCTATAGCATGATGGGAATAACCATACCAAATTTTATGCTTTTATCTCTAATAGTTTTGTTTTATTCACATTTTGTCTCCACTAATCTGAGTTCCCCTGCCTGCATCTGACACTGCCTGCACAGATCAATTATCTGTATGTGACGTCACAAGCAGAACAGTTGAAAAATTTTAAAACTGAAATAATTGCAATAAGAAATATGTTAAATGTTCTTTATAAGTCTAAAAGAGATCAAAATAACCAAATTAAATGATTTATAAAAGAAAATGTCCAAAAATATAGTTTTTATGGAATTTAGAAATTAGAAATTTGAATATAACTGTCATTTTGTGTGACCTCACACACAGATATGTGTCTACCTGTGGATCACAGGAATACGAGGTTTTTTAAAGTTAAAGCCCATTTTTCACATGAAAGAGTAAATTATTTGCATTGAAACTTTTCATACCTGTATATAAGGATTAAATTTAATGTATGAAGTGAAAAATAACAAGAATCGAAATTTCACTGGCTCCTCTCTTTAAATCCACCTACACCAGTTCAGGATCTTGTTTTGTCAAAGCTTGCATATAAAACATGACCTTGGAGGGAGAGGGGGGAGGGCAAAAACATAGCATGATGTCATCTCTGGACAGTCCCCAATGTAGACTGCAACTACCTCTATGAGTATAGACCTTTTTCATTAGGGTGTGGCGCCCCCTGGTGAAGTAAATCGAACCAATTGTTTAGGTCATTTTCCATAGTTAACCTATATGAAGTGAAGGTTAACTATGGGAAATGACCTAAACCATTGGTTCCATTTAGTTCACCAGGGGGCACAACACTCTTAATGAAAAAGGTCTATAGACCCATGAAATCGACAGGGCAGAAAGGGCTTTCTTGAATTTGGTTTTGAAAATTAAGTGGGCTGGTTGCCCAGTGTTGACAACATTGAAGACCAGGATGAGTGGTGCAAGCCATATAAACCCCCAGTAGATTACGCAAATAGCCTGGTCTTATAAATTAATTGGGCCTATGAGGGGTGGGTTCTGCCAGGTCCCACTTCCACAGTTGTTGATAATTCTGTTATGGGGACTTTAGTTTATATTCCTCTCTTCCAATAGTTCTTTAGTTAACCTAAAAGGCTAACTCGTCCCTATTCCTAATTGTATCTTCCACTGTTTGTAATGGGGAATAAACTATATATATATATCCTTCTCTTCTGCTCTTCTTTAGGATTCATACCTAAAAGGCTAACTCACCCCTATTCCTGGTCACTATTTTCCTCAATTTGTTATGGGGAATAAACTAAATGATTATATATCCCTCTCTTGAGATAGTTCTTTAGGATTTATACCTAAAATGCTAACTCATCAAAAATGAACCCCCTTTAATAGGTTGGGGAGCCCCGGTTCTAGGACATATACCCCCCGGACACTTACCCCCCCGGACACTTACCCCCTAAGACTCTTACCCCCTAGGACATTTACCCTTAGGACACTTACCCCCTAGGACACTTACCCCCCAACCTTGGCGTATAATGTAGAGGAAATTATGTGGTAAGAACTTAGTCTTTTCACTGGAAAGTAAACTAAATAAATATCCCTTTCTTCTAATAGATGTCTAGGATTCATACCTAAAAGGCTACTCATCCCTACTCAACACTTAGTGGATGGGGAAGTGTCAAAACGCGTGCCACCCGTTTGGACTTCAAACTAATTTTAATCCCTGTTGTTTTAGCCACCGGTCACCAGCCCCCAGTCCTAATTGGGCTCATGAGGGGTGGGTCCCGCCGGGCCCCACTTCCACAGTTTTTAAAAATGGGGAGTAAACAAATATATATCCTGTTCCTAGTCACTAAATTCCACAGTTTTTTAATCACCCCCGCCGCGCAGCGACCCATGGCCCGTCAGGGCCATGGCTGGGGGTGGTTATGCCGTAGTCACTTTCTATAGTTGATTATGACAGACTGCCAGAATTCGGCGAAATGCATTAACCAATTTTGCTTGAACATACCGCTTAATATGCTTAAAATTAGTCCTACTTAGTTTCATAAAGACATGTTTGGATAGATTTTAAAGAAAACGAGAAATTGCGCATGTTGTGATATCTACCCATCGGCAAATTTCGGCATAATACGGTTGCTATGGGCCGCGGTTCCTAGACGCAGCTTAGCAACCACGCTCACTCAGCGACAGTGCAGCAATGGTCACCGTGCACCGCTTTTTTTTAATCACCTCGCCGAGCAGCGGCCACCTGGCAGTATAGATAAAGAAATATTTAGACCTGTTTGCACTAATTTTGAAATAGGTAGGAGCAAGCATTGAGTGGTCGCTGCACATACGATGACGCAGCAGTCATGATCACTACGTTTGTTGCCATGGTGACGCGCTGTGCGGCAACGTTTTTGCCCGTGCTCGTGTCCGCTTGAAGAGTAGGGCTACGTTCATTGCCACTACGAAGTTGGCTTG
The DNA here is from genome assembly GCA_936440205.1 of Lepidonotus clava. Classification (NCBI taxonomy): domain Eukaryota; kingdom Metazoa; phylum Annelida; class Polychaeta; order Phyllodocida; family Polynoidae; genus Lepidonotus; species Lepidonotus clava. The sequence continues at coordinate 31,818,970 of OW387150.1, forward strand.
CCATGGTGACATGGCATGTAGCTAATGTATCAATCAGAAACGTTGTTGACGAAGTTACCATTCCAGGAATAATAAGTTTCGTCACGTTTGGGACACTACCCTCTGAGTCTGATGTCATTTATCTCGTCATGTCACTAACTTTGGGGTGATTAAATTTTTCCGGGGCAATTGCCCCATTTTCTTGTTAATAATGGGGAGTAAACTAAATATATATCCCTCTCTTCTGATAGTTCTTTAGGATTCATACCTAAATGGCTAACCCTTCCCTATTCCTAGTCACTATTTTCCACAGGTTTTAATAATGGGGAGTAAACTAGATATATATCCCTCCCTTCTGATATATATATATATATAAATATATATATATATATACACATATATATACTTAAATTCAAAATGTGACTGTTTCACCTCACCCTCAAGAGCTGGTCGCCTGGCCTAAAGTAAACATGAGGGGATTAATGGACATCCATTTGAAGACCCCGTCAAAACATCATTAGAGCAAGTTCTCCAAGGTTTGGGGGTGAGCGTCCTAGGGGGTAAGTGTCCTAGGGGGTAAGTGTCCTAGGGGGTAAGTGTCCTAGGGGGTAAGTGTCCAGGGGGTAAGTGTCCTAGGGGGTAAGTGTCCTAGGGGGTAAGTGTCCTAGGGGGTATGTGTCCGGGGGGTAAGTGTCCGGGGGGTAAGGGTCCAGGGGGTAAGTGCCCTAGGGTGTAAGTGTCCGGGGGGTAAGTGTCCTACCACCGGGAGCCCCTCATGATCAGAAGGTCGGGGATTCAGGTGTCACACTGTTTTTGGGACCACCAATTAAGATAATGCCTGAAAATGTTGGCTACCACAACAGAAAGGTGGGAACCCTAGTCGGCCTTATCGCACCTTATCGCCCTTATCATCCCTATGTATACGCCCAGGCAGGGGTACTGACGTCGAGGGGGTGGCGGCGATGTCTAGGGAGCAGCACTGGCATCCAGGCAGGCGTACTGCTGCCAGGGAGTGGCAGTGACGTCTAGGGAGCAGCACTGACATCCAGGCAGGCGTACTGCTGCCAGGGGGTGGCAGTGACGTCTAGGGAGCAGCACTGACATCCAGGCAGGCGTACTAAAATCCAGGCAGGGATACTGTCATCCAGGGGGTGGCGGTGATGTGTAGGGAGAAGCACTGACAAAATTATCATAGCTCTGGCCCTAATATGAATATTTGCAAAATTGTTTCAGTTTTTGATAGCCAAGACAATTTCTAATCAAACAGAAATGACCAAAAAGCACTTTCGCATAGTCTGGGTTAATGACATATCTTTGCTTGCTAATTTGCATTTTCACTAATTCTGTATAATTTTTCATTCATAGGAAACAGCACCTCTTCTGTTCCAACGGGCCTACACATCGTTTCTCTGCCAGAGGTACCTGTTTGGTCTGAAACATGAGTGACTTCAAGTTGGACATCTGTAAAGCACTCCAAAGTATGGGGGAGGAGTGACACTGAAGGAGAGGCAGGCCCAGTGTCTGGAAATTCTCATGAACTCATAACAAATCTCCCTACCGGTCATGGGACGAGCCTCATCTTTCACCTTCTGCCAGCTCTCCTCAGGAATAAGGCCAAAATGAAGGACACTGATCCAGCCATGGTTGTGGTGATCTGCCCCTCAATGTCATCCAGCAAGATCAACTGCAAAGCCTCATGAACCACAGTGTGTCCTGCTGTCTGCTAGACTTCCAGTGTAACGTCATTGAGGGAGAAGGGCAACGTGGAGACTTAAAAAAGGTAAATAATTCAAGACTGATGTGCAGAGTTACTACTTTTCCTCCTCCTTCTTCTGGTTTTTTAGATTCTGAATTGTACCATCATTTTTCACAAGTCAGTATTTATTATAGGAAAATATTGCAATATGGGAAATATTTCTTACCAGGCAACAGAGAGGGTATCTGAGAGTCCCTTTTTAATGTCAGAAACTATATACTATAAGATTTTGTTCCTTTTGAATCTTCCTGCTTAAAATCCAGAACAGTAGTTTTCAATATTTCTCATATTCATAGAGACTCATCACTTGTTGTGTCCCCGCCCACCCACAGATACCACTGCATGCCCTGTTGTGCCCTTGCCCTCCCACAGATACTGCTACCTGACCCCTGATATCAGTGCACACCCTGTCGTATGCCGGCCAACATACCCTGTATACATAGAAAAAAAGATCAGTGAGTAGAGCAATTTATTGCACCATGTTGTAACCATATGTAATGTATTCCACATACTATTTTTCCTGAATTATGTTTCACCATATTAATGATCTTTATCATGATGTATGTTAATGATCTTTATCATTTCAGCGTGTTTCTCATATCCAGAATCCTGCAATGTCTCCCTTTTCAAATTTTTCGAGGATGACTTCAAATCAACATGGCAAAGCTGACACCTTATGAATCCTTTGTTTTTCATATAATTTTTCTGGCTTAGACTCCTACCAATTCTAAGATTCTTTAGCCAACAAATCCACAAGAACACCGGGTACTGACTGTTGGGAGGTGTCTTGCCTCTATGTTTCATCACAGCAGGAGGCAGTCTTCTCCCAGACCTGGGGTTACCTCAGTATCATCTGTCACCAAAATAAAATGTCATACCTAAACAAAGATGTTTGCAATTAAATGTGGGTAATGATTATTTCTTTGTTAATGATACCTGCTTGCCAGTGTTATAAGTAAAGGTGTTTTCATTTTTTATATAAGTTTATTTCATAATATCCATCAGGGTTTCCCCTGGTATTCAGGAGTATTACAGAAAGTGATATATGTATATAAATATATATAATATTATGAGATTAATGATACAAAATAGTACATTACAACATTATAAAACTATTGCTGCAGAGTGTTCAAAAGATAAAAATAATACAATTCACACACAAAAATCATACAGTTCTTAGTGGCAGCAATATTCACAAAAGACTCATAAAATCTGTGCTGGCTTTTTACCATCCAAAGAATAACCATACCAAAGTTTATGTTTTTATCTCTAATGGTTTTCGTTTTATTCACATTTTGTTTCCATCAAATTGAGTGCACCTGCCTGCATCTGACAGTGCCTGCACAGAGCAATTATGTGTATGTGACGTCACAAGCAGAACAGTTGACAAATGATAAAACTGAAAAAATAACAATATTTAATTTATCTAAGTGTTTTTGTGAGCCTAAATGTATTAAAAATAACCAAATAAAATGATCAATGAAAGGAAAAATCCAAAATATATCTTATTAGAGGATTTATAATTTTGAAATTTGAATATAACTGTCATTTTGTGTGACGTCACACACAGACAGCCTATGCCAGGCTTACAGGGGGCTCAATGTGTGATCTGATATAGGGTCACAGTTTCCTATTATAAGGTATCACTTCAAAGTTGTAATAATGTCATATATTTATACTAAAGCACTATACCTACAGTATGATATGAGAATTTAACAATATTGAAATTTCACTGGCCCCTCTCTTTAAACAATTTACCATTGTCAATTTAATGCATTTCAATATCAAGATCATTCCAATGTAAAGTATCCCTACAATATGAATGTAATATAATTATTAAATCTAATGAAGTTGGGTTTCTGAAGGCTTTAAACATCTACAACAACTAACTGTTGATAAAACTTCAATAATTAAAGATCTTTTTCATTTGGACAAATTCTCTCCAGCAGTACAAGAGACCAATTAGTGATAATTATTACAATATTATTTGTCACATTATCTGTGTAAATCAGTATCTCATTGTCAGAGTGATAAGCATATAACAGTACGACATTGTGTTCGCCCATCCCGAGACTTTCTTTGGGAGAGAAAGAGGGAAGACTAACTCTGAAACAAGATGTTTCAAGAAATGAAACTCATGGGTAAACCAATACCACCTGTACTTCCTAAAGGTTGAAGTAGCCTGTTCACCTTGTTCTAGGGTCCTGCCCTTATATAGCATCAGCTGTAGGCCGATGCTATACCCATAACTGATACTGACTTTACTACCTGTTAATATCATAAAGGTATTTCGTTATTTCAGAACTTATGGTCAGAAGTGTCAGACATTGATTTTCTTTTGGGACTAGGCTTTAATTTGGGAAAGCGTGGTCTTTCATAATGTCCTCCTATATTTCTGAATTGGTGAAACCTTCACAAAGTCCTCAGATAGCCTTGATAGGTTGGTTATTGCACAACGTCCCCTAAATGCTTGTGCCTGCCTATTTTACCTTTCTTCTGCCCTATGATATCGATCAACTCAGTTATTACAACGTCCATGTGGAGGCGCCAATGGCTAAATGCTTTACAACACCTACTATGCGTTACGTCCGCCATCTGGCAGTTCACAATAATACTTGCTTAAGCATTTCACAACATTTATATATATCATAAATATTAGTCTTAGTGGTTGCCAGTGCAAGTACATGCACATCTACCCGCTGGACCTAATAGCATTAATCCAGTGACTACCGCTTGTCACCGAGTCAATCTGAACATGGCCCAAGTTCCTACCAGCATTGATCCAGTGACTACCGCTTGTCACTGAGTCAATCTGAACATGACCCAAGTTTCTCCCTCTATCCGTCAGCCTCGCTCCTGGCCATAGAGGTTTCCCCAAAGGAACAAGTCAAACACACAGCTCTATATCAACAGGTAGAATGATGATTGCTTTAATTCTGTCACACATATTTATACGATACAAGAAGGTGGGGGTGGAACCCACTCTAACCACAGTCCAGGATGCTCCCTGAACCCCCACCCTCCTCCAGAAACACGACTTGCCTCATCGGCCTTCAGCGTCCAGGATAACCCTTTCTTACATGAAATTTATGGGCAATAGACCTGCCAACAGTGCTCGGGAATTGTATGGGTTGTAAACCTGAGTGTGGGGAAAGAGGGTGATGTCAGCATCATCTCTGGTACACCCCCATCTCTGACTGGACACCTGTGGGGGGTTCTGGGAAGGGAAGTCAGTAGCTTCCGGTCAAGCCCTTACCAATTTGGAGAGGTGGGAGGTGGGGGCTGTTCCAAGAAGGAGACAGGCCACACACCCTCCCAACCTACGTATCGAAAGTCATCCCACAGATGGCCAAGGATCAATGCACCCCTGCCCCAGTTACAGACCACTGCTTCCCAAGCCCTACTGTATATAAATCAGCAGCCCAGTATAAACCCATATTGACATTCAACTTCATGTTTAATCATAATATCATAATCAGGACATAAGTAATAACATAGGAGTAGATAATAAAAAGGCTAAAAAGTTGTCACAACTTTACAATATGTTAAGACAACAAAATCAAATCCTTATAGGCAATATATATAAGATAATACTTTTGACTGAGGGACCTTAGCACAAGCAAGTCTACAAGGCTTTAACCCTCACCTGTTGGCTAATCAGTGTGCATGCTCCAAATAATATAACCAGGGTTGGCAAGCTGCAACAAACTAGAGTATTGCTGAGAACAATCGGCCTCAACTAAAGGAACACTCTCTGGAAACTAAGGTATTTTAATTTTCTAAATGCCTCTCGGACAGGTTCAATAAGGCCAGCTTTCTTACTCCTGTCCCCTGCCTTTCTTTTAACGCACATATATATTGACACATGATACATTTTTCATATTGATGTAAATATACATTTTTCAGACATAAAACAGTCTATACACATAAGCCCATACACATATACATGTCCAGATATGCCCATCCACTGTCACCCACACACTGTAACCAACAAACTGTCAGACATACACTGTCACACATACTGTCACACACACAATCACATACACACTGTCACAAACACTGTCACACACACACTGTCACAAACACACATACACACACAGTCACACATGCTGTCTCACACACACACTGTCACACACACACAAACTGACACACACACTGATACATACACACACACTTTACCCAAATACACAATCACTCACATACATACATACACACACAGACTCACATACATACATACACACACATACACATATACACACTCATACACATACATATAGCATATACACACATACATGTTTATACCTACACATATGGTGTAGTTCACATACACGCACCTTCACCTGGTTTGGAACGCAATTCAACTCGGGCATTATTGCTTTAAATGAGGTTGATGCAATATATGGTATCGTGGTCATTGTCTGGTGTACACTCTCCAAGCAGAGATTCCGAACTGTTTATAGTGCATAAAGAGTACACACAGTATGACTGGAGATATGTACACTGTGTGCACTGGAGCAGAACATCCCTTCTAACTCATCTTCACGAGTCAAGGCTCTTGTCGCCACTACCACTCTGTCAGTCCCTTTGACCTAATGTGTGGTGTTTCAGGGGGAGATGTGGTAACCTGAGAAGGGGCTGCTGATAACTGGGAATCCCCTGCCCCATTTACATCTGACAGAGGGGAGGCCCTTTTTCCACTGTCCTCATTGGGTGGTTCAGAATTAACAGCGTTTTAAGTGCCATATATGGTGAAAGCCAGCCCATCGGATCCTTCTCATGAGAGAGAAGGGAGCACTCTGATTGGTTGAAGGGGCCTGATAAGACAATCTACATCTCCCCCAGTTTGGTGGGGCTTGAGTGCAGGGTGTTGGATAGATCAGGAGGGAGGGACAGAGCCCTGCATGATGGAGGATGTTCTGACCCTGTTATAACTTACTCAGTACTTATTCAACATTTCTAATGAGAATAACTTTATCAATATTACTTTTCGTTCTAATTCAATAGGACGATTCATATGAAATATACAATTAAACATTATTATGATAATATTATGATAATATTATGAATAGAATTAGATCAATCATCACATTCACAGAGTACATTTATAAAGTCCTTTGTTTCCTCATATAGTGTGTATCTCTTCTTAACAAAGATGCCATTTATGAATACACTGCTGGGACCAGCTTTAAGACTGATGCCATTTATGACAATGATACCATTATGATGATAGTCCCGAACATGTTCACACTTGCCTTGCCTCCCTTACAGAATATTCTACTCTTTTCATGTACTTTAAAGGGTTCCTTGCACATAAATTTACAGATCAGTAATGTTTGTGTGAATAAGCTGTCCTGGGTATCCTAAAAGCATTTCAAAAGAAATAGAGGGAAAATATTCAGGTATAAGTCAGGTATTAAGGAATGAAAGTTAAAATGGGAAATTCCCTAATTTCTGAGCATTATAGAACTCACCGTCTGACATCATATTGATTGGAATTCCCTATAGATTTAATTTGGGGTTCCCAGATCTATGAATGATTGAGAATTAATATATGCTATTAACAATAAAAGTTTATACATGGCTAAATATGCGAATTTGGTTTTAAAGCAGATATTCCTTATCATATATATCCTAAGATGGGGGATTCCCTTTGACGGATGAATGGGATTCCCCAATTACTCACCGTGTCACGTCAAAAATTTGGGAATTTACTTGGAAAAATAAGATAAAATGCAAGATTTTAAATGTCCCCCAGTTGTGTAAAAATTAGGAATTTTCTCTAGAATTTTCTCAGATTAAATGTGAAAGATGTGACTGACATACTGCACTAATTTCATTAAAAAAGAATAATCATGTAATTATGTGCAAGGTTTCCTTTAACCATATCTAAAGTGGATACATTTAATAAGCTTTCCATTTCCAATGATTACAGTGTTTTCCTTAAATATTTTGCATACCAGTCCATTAAATGTAATAGAGCATTATAGCTCCCATTACAAAATCTACCTTCATTGTATGGGTGTCATAATAAATCTTTACCCAAAACAAATAGATTGTCACTGATAGCAAGAACTGAAAAATACTTTATTAAATATAACTATTATTAATTAATCACAATCAAATTTTTGGGCCCAAAATCCTTAGAATAAAAGCCTTTTTTCTGATTGATTTTGGCAATAATCTTTAGGTCCAATCTTTTTTAAAAAACAATAACTGTATAATAATATCAAAACATAGATTAACAGTGAAAGTTGGCCTTGTTCAAACCAGGCATGAGACAATATCCATACAGAACAACACAGCAAGTATTTATAATGCTTTTGTTGGAAGTGACTATATTTTGCCATATATATACATAAAGTACCTTTTCTAATTGGCATTTTCACAGGTAAAAGGTGTGTCTGAGGACAACAAAAGTTCCCAGGCTCATTTTTATTTCACAAGGAAGGGGGCTGATTTATACAGCTTCCAAAGAAGTCTAGATCTTCACTTATATATTAGATTTGGAGATGCATGTAGGCAGGATGGAACAAAAATTCAATTAATGTTAAATATCACAATTGGGGTAAAACAATAAATAAGAATGTATAACCAACTGGGGAGGATTAACAAGGTATGGAGGAGGTAGCCAAGGTGTGCCAGGGATATGAGGCTGATGTCCCTAACACACTGAGAGTTGATAACCCACACAGGACCTTCTCCCTAAATGTTTATGGATTATTTATACCCTGGCAATCGTTTAAACTGAAATCTTAATGCTTAGACTAACTGAACAAGCAGAACCATTTTCTACTGCCAACATTTAAAAAAGATAGGAAATAAACTTAAAAGGGGGTTTGGAGGTATTTCCCCTGGTTTAAATACAGTTTCTACAATACATATAAGATCTGCGTATGCAAGCAAATTTGTGTGTGCTAGTTATAGTTGAGGTCCCAAGTGTACACATACGGTAGCATTCAAATATGCAGCTTTTGGTTGATATGCAGGGGTAGTCTTCACCGTCCGTCGGCTACCGCGGCAATGGGTGGCAATCCCAAAGTAACACTTTGACCTCACTGCCTCAGTCTCAAACTGGATGCTGATTGATTAGTGGCACCCAGCAGGTTTGGTCTGTCATTGCAGCACCCCAAGAGTGGCTGTGGTGGAGGACAGTGGTGTCCCCTTGTGTTATTCTCAGGAGTGGCTGTGGGAGACCATAAATGTAGCGTAACATCAATTGCATCCAGTTATTTCCCACAGGGGAGTATGGCAGTGAGTGGTCTCTTTCATTTCAAACTCTCGTTATTATAGAAAAAATATATACATTTTTATTGACATATGGTGGTATTAGTCATGACCTTATGGGAAGTGTGTAGTTTTATAATACCGTTTAGTATTGGAATCTGATTACAATATGCAGCTTTTGGGTATGCATGAATAACGGGTGCCTATGAGAATGGATAAGTATGTGTGTTCAAACTCAGCCCCCTTTGAACCATTATCGGGGGACACAAGTGTCAAGGTGATGAGAAGTCAGACTTACAACAGTTGTCGAAATGCAATCAAGTGAAAGTCAGACATTTTGAAACTTTGCAATAAGGGTAGATGAAGAAATAATCTGTCCATCTCAATTTTTTCATATTTTGCCATGAAAAAGAACATTTGTTGTGCTTCTCCCTATGACTCATTTAACCTATTACATAATATGTCTTGCAACTTGCCCCTAAGGCGGACTGAACTCACACAGGGCTTAAAGAGTAAGGGGCCTTCCATTAAGTATAATGCATTGAGGGGGAGGGGGGATTAGAAATTTTTGAAAATGCGTGTATGCCCTCATATAAATCAAATGCATACTTTACATGAAAGGAGGGGGGAGACGGGAGGGTGTCTGAGATTAGTTTAATTGTGCTACGTGCTTGATGGAAGGCCCCTAAGCCATATCTACATGTCAACTCAAACCCACATCCCCTGAGACCAGACACCCAGCCACCATCTCGACATGACATGGTGCTGGCATCATAAGGTGAGATGTCCGCCCGTGTCTGGACAGAGACACTGCCACCTATCAATTACAATTTTCAAACTTGTATGAACATTTAATGTTTAAACTTACTTTATTAAAGGGATGTGAACTTATCATATTTATCTCAGTTTATTTATTTGTATCAGTCCTAAAGTTCACATATCCAGGTTGACTTTTATCATGTAATAACATTAATATCATAGCCAACAAGCAGGTCAATATAGACCAGACGAAAAATCAGTGTAATCAAGTCAAAACAAAATTGCCATTTTAAAACTATAAAACTAACATATTCAGCTTTGAATAAACACAGAAAATTCAAAATACTAAAACAATTTCCTGTCATGTGGCAGAAAAGAAAGTACCCAGCTAAGATGAATAATATCTGTAATGTTCTGTGTCATTCTAATGATAATTTGTCATATTCTTCAACATTAAAAGATGTTTTGTGATGTTATATCCTTGGGTCATTAATAGGAAAATACAGTTACCCGTGTTTTTCACTAATGTTTCTGATGAATCAAAATTGAAAATGTTTTTTGAATTCTTATAAGGATTAACTTTTTTTTTCAGGTGATGTTTACTTATTCCTAAAGATGGACGACCAGAGGAAGCTGTTCATAAAAGCAATCATTCTGTGTTTCTTATTGGTTGTAGTTATCTATTATCTATATCACATTGGTTACCAGTTTCAGCATATTGCAATTGGTCCCCTAAAAAAGAACAAAAAGTATGTGCTGCACAAAACTGGAATGACCCCAAACAAGCCTCTAGACTGCTTTCTTGGGAAATACTGTATTCAATTTAGTATGATACCAGAAGACCTTTGCAATAAAAAAGGAAATGTTAATCTCATGATATTCATATTCAGCTTGCCTCACAACTATGAGAGGCGTCAATTGATACGCAACACTTGGCTATACACACCATATTTTAAAAATGCCAAAATTGAACATGTTTTTATATTGGGACATGAGGAATCCGCAAATATTAGTGTGAAGAATGAAGCTGGCTATTATAATGACATAGCTGTTTTAGACATACATGAGTCATTCTACAATTTGACACTAAAAGGAATAGCAGGATTACATCTCGCCACACAGTATTGCTCTGAAGCACGCTTTGTTATGAAGACTGATGATGATATTTTTGTAAACATGTATTTACTGCAGAGTACTATCTTAAATCTTATCAAAGAAAATAAGACAGAGAAATTGCTTATGGGGTGTATATGGTATAATGGACCTGTATTTAGGAAAGGAAGATATGCTGTCAGTAAACTAGTGTATCCTGACAAAACCTATCCACCATTTTGTAGTGGTACTGGTTATATAATGTCGATGGATGTGACTAAGACATTATATCATGAAGCCATTAAGGATAACAGTTCTAGAATGTTGCATCTTGATGACCCATATATGACAGGAGTCTTGGCCAAAAGAGCACATCTGAAACATACAGACATAAAAAAACTTTACAGCCTTTTTAAGAATTACCGATTTTACAGAACATTGAGAATTAGTAAGTTAAATAAACTGTTAATTTTACAGCTGCATGATGAACATATTATCAATGGACATGAAATGGATCAACTTCATATGCACTTATGGAGCCAACTAGTTGAATTGAACAACAAGATTTAACTACAACTCATGTCTGCCCAAGGTTTTTTACTTCCTGCTTAGAACTGAATATTTTGTAAAAATGATAGTTTTATTTGGTCAAGGAACTACCATTAGTGTTATTTCATTTTAAATTGAATAGGTGGCTTGTTAATATTCATGAATAAAAAAGGTCCTAAATGTGGCCAAAAATATGAAGTGAAGACAAGATTGATTATTGGATTTTGGGGTTACTAGGCTGCTAGCAATGGATATACCATCATGACATCAGGTCTATTACAACTTGGTGGTATTCAATGCTACCTCCCATACTTCAACGAGACAATAACAGGTCACAGAATATGAACATGTTGTTACTAGTTGGTTGATTAGATGGTTGCTTTCTGTTCTAATCAACTGCCAGAGTCATATCAAGAGCAGTGACGTATGGGAAGGTAGACACACTGCCTTTACACTTTTACTGAGGCAAGAATTATTTTACTTCCCATACTACAAGGAAACAACATGAAAGTGGGAGGCCTCTGTTGTAGCAGTATGTGCAAGCTGCTTGGAGTCGAAAATTCATTCTGCCAGTAGAAGGATTTGAACCCCTAACCTTTCATGTTCTCAACCACTAGTGCCACTTGGCCATCCCCTCTCCTGGACATGTTTTTGTGCATATATTGTATCTAGATCAAATTTGCATTGCAAAAGAGAAAAGTGTTAGTCATGCCTACCAGTTTTTGTTATACTTATGCAGCTAACCAATCACTCTTTATTTATCAGGTTGGGGCTGAATAACTGAATAAATTGATTGAGGTAACACACTTTTACATTTTCCACATGTTTTGTACCTTCAACAGTAATTATTATTTTTTGTGAGACCAGTCCCCTACAGAACAAGTCTTTACATTATAAAATTGTAAATTTATCTTTGAAATCTATCTTTAAAACTGAAACAAACCGAGTGCCAAAATATGGTAACAATGTTGTATTATTTGAAAATAATCTTGCTGATCATGTAAGATTTATTTCAATGATTGACCTATGTATTATCAACTGGAGGACCAGAGGAAACTCTGAAGCTGATTCTCAATTTAAAAAAAAATTGACTACTTGATAATAATTACCATGAATTATAATCAATAATTTCAATAAATAAGTTATATATCCACAGGCATGCTTCAAATGCACCAATATATAGGCCAACAATATCATTTTACACACATTATTATAATGACTTTTGTTTTTTCCTTAGAGTTAAAGTATCTCTTTATTCAAGTCAGCCATCCTCAAAGCATTTACCCAGTTTTTCAGACTCCTTATATCCGCAGAAATTGTCTAGCCTCTGTCTCCGATGTCAAATATAAAAATGTGAGATATATTGTTGTAAATGTGATTCAGATGCTTTGTATGGTGTATGGCTGAGTTACTCCATATAGTAATATGTGAATTCGATACCGATGGGTCGGTGGTGTACACAGACCTCACTTATATTGACTAGTTAATGGCTGCATGTAATCAATCTGAGTATGTGATTTTCTTATTCATGTAAGTGAGTGTATATATGTTTGAATTATAGGCGATGATATGAATATGAATATATGGTTTGTAAGTTGGTGGTGTACACAGACCTTCCTAATATTCAACTCTCTATTTCGATTTTCTATGATTATATAGTATAGTATTTGATGCACATTATATGTGGTTGGTGGTGAACACAGACAACTAAGATTTATTAGTGTAGTATACTCAGATCACCAGGATGGTGGTGCACACAATCCCCTCTCTGAGAACCTGTTGCTAGAAATATGTGTAAATGGACCTGGTGCTGGTGGTGTACACAGGCACTAACATACCTTTACTTGACTCCTGGGACGAATGTACTGATATAATTTTATTAATCTGAATATACGGGATTCTATATTTATTTATTTATAATAGCTCAACAATAATTTGTTAGTAAACTTCTTTTTGTGTAAGGGATTTGTAGTAACTACATTGATCCTTGTATAATTGTTTCATTTATATCTATTACTAGATTTGTAATTACCTTATGCAATGTTTGGGAAGAGGATGCCCCCTCTCACATTTGAATTTACAGAGCATTAATAATAAAGTAGACCTGCCCCGCCTACAAGTTAAGCTTATGAAATTTGATGTCTTCACTTTTAGTGAATCGTGGCTGCATGCATCTATCCCAGAAAATATGATTGAATGGGCTGGATATAATATTGTAAGATTGGATAGGCAGCATATTAATACCGAAAGAGGCAATAACAAACAGGGAGGTGGTGTTGGTATGTATATGCGAGAGGGATTATCATATTCTACTAAATTGTGGGAGCATTTGAATGTTAGTAATCAACATATAGATTGCTTGTGGGTAAATATTCTACGTGAGAATATTAAGAATATCACTGTCTGTGTACTATATAGGCCTCCCAATGGTGACCCTGAAGTTTTCTTGGATATGTTACTGGATAAAGTTAACAGTGTTACTGAAACAACTAACCACGAGCTCTTTGTATTAGTTGACTTTAATACCAATTACCACGATAAAGCTCACAAGAGTATGAAATTATTGCAGACCTTTGAACATTTATCTAATCTAAAGCAGCTGGTTCGTGGTGACACGAGATTGAATAAATGTATTGACTTGATCTATACTAATAGCTCAGATATTACTCGATGTGAGGTGCTTGATATGAATATCAGTGATCATGCCTTAGTATATAGAAAACTTGTATAAAACCTAAATTTGTAACCTTATATGGCAGGTCATATAGACATTATAATAAAGATTTGTGTCAAGAGCAGGTTGAGAATCACAATTGGGAGGCTTATTGGGAAATCGAGGACCCTGAAAAATGCTGGGAGTACATTCTGACGGTAATTAAAACATACATTGATCCAATGTGTCCTCTAAAGAACATGAAGGTATGGGAGAAGAAGGAACCATGGTTATCCAATGAGATCTTGGAACTCATAATTGATAATGACGTGGCTTATATATATATATATATAGTGCCAGCAATCCCCACAGTTTGTCCTGTGACTGTTAACCCTTTCCACCCGGCAGATGCTTTGAGGCATCACCAGTGAAAACATGCCAGATGCCTGGAGGCTGAATGTGTGCTGCAAATTTTGGTTAGAAATCGGGGGCTGTGCCTCAAAAACCCCCTTTTTCTTTCCTTTTTTAGATTTACTATCAATTTTTTAAGTTACTATAAATTGTTCCATAAACAAGTATCATTGACCGACCAACCTAAGACTGCCTGGCACTATGAGATCATCCTACACCAACACGTTGACCACTGAGGTGATCCCCCTCAATATACATTCAGCTCTGTCCACTCCTCTATATTTAGAATATGGGGCAATTAAAGACCTGAGAGGTCCTAAAAGTGCAATAAAAATCACATAATTAATAACATAGGAGTAGATAATTAAAAGGCTAAAAAGTTGTCACAACTTTACAATATGTTAAGGCAACAAAATCAAATCCTTATAGGCAATATATATAAGACATACTTTTGACTGAGGGACCTTAGCACAAGCAAGTCTACAAGGCTTTAACCCTCACCTGTTGGCTGGTTAGTGAGCATGCTCCAAATAATATAACCAGGGGTGGCAAGCTGCAACAAACTAGAGTATTGCTGAGAACAATCGGCCTCAACTAAAGGACCACTCTCTGGAAACTAAGGTATTTTCATTTTCTAAATGCCTCCCATGGCCAGACAGGTTCAATAAGGCCAGCTTTCTTACTCCTGTCCCCTGCCTTTTTTTAACGCACATATATATTGACACACGATATACATTATTCATATTAATATAACTATACATTTTTCTGACATAATACAGGCTATACACATAAGCCCATACACATCTACATGTCCAAAAATGCCTATCCACTGTCACCCACACACTGTAACCAACAAACTGTCACACATACACTGTCACACTTACTGTCACACACACAGTCACGCACACACACAGCCACAAACACCGTCACACACACAGTCACAAACACACATACACACACAGTCACACATGCTGTCACACACACACTGTCACACACACACACACTGACACACACACTGATACACACACACAAACTTTACACACACACTGATATACACTTACCCAGATACACAATTACTCAGATACACAATCACTCACATACATACACACACACTCACATACATACATACACACATACACACACACACACATACACACTCATACACATGCATATAGCTATACACACATACATGTTTATAACAACACGTATGGTGTAGTTCACATACACGCACCTTCACCAAGTTTGGGACGCAATTCAACTCAGGCATTATTGCTTTAAATGAGGTTGATGCGATTATGGTATCGTGGTCATTGTCTGGTGTACACTCTCCAAGCAGAGATTCTGACTTATTTATAGTGCATAAAGAGTACGCACAGTATGCCTGGAGATATATGTACACTGTGTGCACTGGAGCAGAACATCCCTTCTGACCCTGTTATACCTTATTGAGTACTGATTCAACATTTCTAATGAGAATAACTTCATCAATATTACTTTTTGGTATAATTCCATCAGACAATTCAAATGAAATATACAATTAAACATGATTATGATATTATGAATAGAATTAAATCAATCATCAAGTTCGCAGAGTACATTTATAAAGTCCTTTGGTTTCCTCACATAGTGTGTATCTCTTCTTAACAAAGATGCCATTTATGAATACACTGCCGGGACCAGCTTTAAGAGTGATGCCGTTTATGACAATGATACCATTATGATACTAGTCCCGAAACTGTTCACACTTGCCTTGCCCCCCTTACAGAATATTCTACTGTTTTCATGTACTTTAATCATATCTAAAGTGGATGCATTTAATAAGCTTTCAAGTTCCAATGATTACAGTGTTTTCCTTAAATGTTTTGCATACCAGTCTATCAAATGTAATAGAGCATTATAGCTCCAATTACAAAATGTACCCTTATTATAGGGGTGTCATAATAAATCTTTGCCGAAAACAAATAGATTGTCACTGATAGGAAGAACTGAAAAATACCTTGTTGAATATAAATTTTATTGATTAATCACAATCAATTTTTTGGGCCCAAATTCATAAGAAAATAATATATTTTCTGATTGATTTTGGCAATCTTTTTTTAAAAAAAACAATAACTATATAATAATATCAAAACATAAATTAACAGTGAAAGTTGGCCTTGTTCAAACCAGGCATGAGACAATATCCAAACAGAAAAACACAGCACCTATTTATAATGCTTTTGTTGGAGGTGACTATTTTTTGTCAGAAGGAAGTACCTTTTCTTATTGGCATTTTCACAGGTAAAAGGTGTGTCTCAGGACAACAAAAGTTTCCAGGCTCATTTTTATTTCGCAAGGAAGGGGGCTGATTAATACAACTTCCAAAGAAGTCTTCACTTATATATTAAATTTGGAGATGCATGTAGGCAGGATGGAACAAAAATTCAATTAGTGTTAAATATTACAATTGGGGTCAAACAATATATAAGAATGTATAACCAACTGGGGAGGATTTACAAGGTATGGAGGATGTAGCCAAGGTGTGCCAGGGATATCAGGCTGATATCCCCAACACACTGAGAGTTGATAACCCACAGAGGACCTTCTTCCTGAATGATTATGGATTATTTATACCCTGGCAATAGTTTAAACTGAAATCTTAATGCTTAGTCCAACTGAACAAGCAGAACTATTTTCTACTGCCAGCATTTAAAAAAGATAGGAAATAAACTTAAAAGGGGGTTTGGAGGTATTTCCCCTGATTCAAATACAGTTTCTACAATACATATAAGATCTGCTTATGCAAGCAAATTTATGTGCGCTAGTTATAGTTGGGGTCCCAAGTGTACACATATAGTAGCATTCAAATATGCAGCTTTTGGGTCTGCATGAATAATGGGTGCCTATAATTATAAGAATGGATAAGTATGTGTGTTCAAACTCAGCCCCCTTTGAACCATTATCAGGGGACACAAAAGTCAAGGTGATAAGAAGTCAGACATATAACAGTTGTCCAAATGTAATTAAGTGAAAGTCAGACATTTTGAAATTTGCCATAAGGGTAGACGAAGAAATAATCTGTCCATTTCAAATTTTTCACATCTAGCCATGAAAACGAACCTTTGTTGTGCTTCTCCCCATGACCCATTTAACTTATTACATAATATGTCCTGCAACTTGCCCCTAAGCCAGAGTGAACTCACACAGGGCTTAAAGAGTAAGGGGCCTTCCATTAAGTATATATGTGTGGCGTTCCTCGGTAGTACGGGGTTTCCGGTTTCTACAGCCGAGGGACGTAGGGGTTATTTCGGTTCTCAGCTGGGCACGGCCGAGCAAGAAGCCGAGATGTGAGATCAAGAGTCGTGCCTCGCACACGAGGGGGGCTGAGTGGGTCGTTCGGGGGATTGGTATTCGTTGAAGGGGGGATGGTGTGTTGGTCGGAACGGGCCGATGGGTTTCAGCCATCGGGCGCGGAGGATGGCGGAGGGTAAAAGTGCGAGGTAGGGGTCTGGGCCATCTCTTCATCTATTGCTCTCTCGAGCCAGCTAGGGGGATCTACCTCCTTTTCTCTCAGCCGGAGGTCGCGGGCCGATGGTCGCCTATTGTTTGGTAGCATGGGGCCGAGCAGGTCGCGCCTTGATACCTCCGGTGATTAGACTACCGCTTACTATTTCGGGCTTTCATACCTGGCCGGTCTTCCATTCCCAGGTCCTCAGTCGGGCTATTTCGGGCCTTCTGGTCATGTTTCTCGGTTTTCGGGCCTTCAGACCCCGTACTATTTTACTTCTAATTTCTCTATAACTTTACCAATATTACTTATATTTTCTGGTTACTTAGTCTATATTCAACCATCTTATTGACTGGAATCCCTCCTAAGGGGCTGCTAGAGGAAGAAGACACGTCTGAACAGCAGGAGTACTACGAAGGAACTCTTTATTTTCGGGCCTCACCACCCCTTTTATACCTTAGCGGTCAGCTCTGATTGGCTATCTTATGTCACGTGGTCATAGTGACGTCACATGGTCATACTGATGTCATTTCCGGTTTACATTATTTCTCAGGTTTCGGGTTTCGGGTTTCGGGTTTCGGGCCCGTTACAAAGTGTACTTAAATCTAATGATCGTTTCATCTTTCACATTCTAGCTTTGACACCTGATGAATAGACATTCATCACATATGCATTGATGGGGAGAGGGGGATTGGAAATTTCTGAAAATGTGTGTATGCCCTCATATAAATCCAATGCATACTTTACATAAAAGGAGGGGGGGATGGGAGGGTGTCTGAGATTTGTTTAAATGTGCTACATGCTTGATGGAAGGCCCCCAGGCCATTTCTACATGTCAACTCAAACCCACATCCACTGAGACCAGACACCCAGCCACCATCTCGACATGACATGGTGCTGGCATCGTAAGGTGAGATGTCCACCCATGTCTGGACAGAGACACTGCCACCTATCCATTACACGTCAACTCAAACCCACATCCATATTAAGACAGAACATCCCTTATCTACTAGCATACTTACATATATCATGGCAATATAACCTGTATTTGACATGACAGGACTCAATCCACCACCTCTCACCACATATCATTAAACAGAATAACATAGATGCAATAAGTGTATTCGTTTTTAAGTAATATCAAATATCCATAATGTTGATCAATATTGATCTATTAATATTGGATCAACACCAGTAGCAGTGAATCAATATCTGGAAATCAACATTTGATAAGCATTGAAACATGATGGAGTGTTGGTTCAATTAATTTTAAATATTGTATGAACATTTAATGTTTACGCTTACTATATTATAGTCTAAGAACTTATCATAGTTTATGTATTTGTACCAGTCCTGAAGTTCACATGTCCAGGTTGACTTTTATCATATAATAACATTAATATCATAGCCAACAAGTAGGTCAATATAGACCAGACGAAAAATCAGTGTAATCAAGTCAAAACAATATTGCCATTTTAAAACTAAACATATTGAGCTTTGAATAAACACAGAAAATTCAAAATACTAAAACAATTTCCTGTCATGTGGCAGAAAAGAAAGTACCCAGCTAAGATGAATAATATCAGTAATGTTCTGTGACATTCTAATGACATTCTGTCATATTCTTCAACATTAAAAGATTGTTTTGTGATGTTATACCTTGGGTCATTAATAGTAAAATTCAGTTACCCAAGTTTTTCACTAATGTTTCTGATGAATCAAAATTGAAAATGTTTTTTGAATTTTTATAAGGATTATCCTTTTTTTTCAGGTGATGTTTACTTATTCGTGAAGATGGACCACCAAAGGAAGCTGTTCATAAAAGCAATCATTCTGTGTTTCTTATCGGTTGTAGTTATCTATTATCTATATCACATTGGTTACCAGTTTCAGCATATAGGTCCCCTAAAAAAGAACAAAAAGTATGTGCTGCACAAAACTGGAATATCCCCAAACAAGCCTCTAGACTGCTTTCTTGGGAAATACTGTATTCAATTTAGTATGATACCAGAAGACCTTTGCAATAAAAAAGGAAATGTTAATCTCATGATATTCATATTCAGCTTGCCTCACAACTATGAGAGGCGTCAATTGATACGCAACACTTGGCTATACACACCATATTTTAAAAATGCCAAAATTGAACATGTTTTTATATTGGGACATGAGGAATCCGCAAATATTAGTGTGAAGAATGAAGTTGGCTATTATAATGACATAGCTGTTTTAGACATACATGAGTCATTCTACAATTTGACACTAAAAGGAATAGCAGGATTACATCTAGTGACACAATATCGCTCTGAAGCACGCTTTGTTATGAAGACTGATGATGATGTTTTTGTAAACATGTATTTACTGCAGAGTACTATCTTAAATCTTATCAAAGAAAATAAGACAGGGAAATTGCTTATGGGGTGTATATGGGGTGGACCTGTATTAAGGAAAGGAAGATATGCTGTCAGTAAACTAGTGTATCCTGACAAAACCTATCCACCATTTTGCAGTGGTTCTGGTTACATAATGTCGATGGATGTGACTAAGACATTATATCATGAAGCCATTAAGGATAACAGTTCTAGAATGTTGCATCTTGATGACCCTTATATTACAGGAATCCTGGCCAAAAGAGCACATCTGAAACATACAGACATAACAAAACTTTACATCATTTCTAATTACCGATTTTACAGAAAATTGAAAATTAGTAAGTTAAATAGACTGTTAATTTTACACCTGCATGATGAAGATATTACCAATGGACATGAAATGGATCAACTTCATGTGCACTTATGGAGCCAACTAGTTGTATTGAACAACAAGATTTAACTACAACTCATGTCTGCCCAAGGTTTTTTACTTCCAGCTTAGAACTGAATATTTTGTAAAACTGATAGTATTTTTTAAAGGTTTTTATTAGTAACAAGTGGCTTTGCCAGGATTCGAATCCACAACGTTTGGGTTTGGAGGTGAGGGTCTTAACCACTACACCATGGAGGTTGAGTCTGGAACTAAGAAATGGGGTCATGACCCAATTTGCTGGTTCCCACAGGTCCTTTTGAAAGCAGTTGAACAAAACAGCAGACAGATGGACAGGTTGGTTATGGCCTGTTCGGCTGGTTCTTGGTAAAACCTGAAGAAAGTTCAATATGAAGGCAGAAACATGCGAAAGGACATCATTTTAGAAGAAGTAGGGTAATAATCATCAAGGTTTCCCTTGGTTTTCAGAGTTATTACACTTACAAATGTGAAAAATATATACAGGATCACATCATTACAAGTTTAATTTGGTCAAGGAACTACCATTAGTGTTGTTTCATTTTAAATTGAATAGGTGGCTTGTTAATATTCATGAATAAAAAAGGTCCTAAATGCAAGATTGATTATTGGATTCTGGGGTTACTAGGCTGCTCGCAATGGATATACCATAATGACATCAGGTCTATTACAACTTGGTGGCATTCAATGCTACCTCCAATACTTCAACGAAACAATAACAGGTCACAGAATATGAACATGTTGTTACTAGTTGGTTGATTAGATGGTTGCTTTCTGTTCTAATCAACTGCCAGGGTCATATCGAGGGCAGTGACCTATGGGAAGGTAGACACACTGCCCTTACACTTTTACTGAGGCAAGAATTATTTTACTTCCCATACTACAAGGAAATAATATGAAAGTGGGAGGCCTCTGTTGTAGCAGTATGTGGAAGCTGCTTGGAGTAGATCATTCATTCTGCCAGTAGGAGGATTTGAACCCCTGACCTTTCATGTTCTCAACCGGTGCCACTTGACAATCCCCTCTCCTGGACATGTTTTTGTGTATATATTGTACCTAGATCAAATTTGCTTTGCAAAAGAAAAAAAGTGTTAGTCATGCCTACCAGTTTTTGTTATACTGATGCAGCTAACCAATCACTCTATATTTATCAAGTTGGGACTGAATAACTGAATAAATTGATTGAGGTAACACACTTTTACATTTTCCACATGTTTTGTACCTTCAACAGTAATTCTTTATTTTTTGTCATACCAGTCCCCTACAGAACAAGTCTTTACATTATAAAATTGTAAATTTATCTTTGAAATTTATCTTTAAAACTGAAACAAACTGAGTGCCAAAATATGATAACAGTCTGTTTTATGTTGGGACAATGTTATGGAATGAATTACCTGGTGTAGTACAATTTGACGACAACATGTACAATTTCAAATTGTATCTGAAAAGATTAAATAGGCGCTATATGGATTTACTACACTGAATATCAAGCATTCTTGATTATATGAACAATGTTGCATTATTTGAAAATGATCTCACTGATCATGTAAGATTTATTTCAATGAATGACCTATGTATTATCAACTGGAAGACCAGATTATTTGTTTAATGCACTTTTAGGAAACGGATACATGAGAGACACTCCCAAATACAATTTTTGTTAATTTATCATTTACAAATGATTCTCAAATAAATGAGCAAATATGTACCCATACATGTGTGAAAATAATCAAATTAATAAAGAGAAATTAGTGTTCTAATTTTATTCTTCTGCTTCCTTTTAAGGATATCGTAATTTTTGATGCTATGCTTCTCCACAGTCAATTGATTCCATAGTGTAGGACCCTGGAAAATTATGGACTAAGTCTCTTTCAAATGAACAATTTATGCTTGCTGTCTCTTTAAATATTGAACAATATGGGTATTATATCGTAATGTTATTTATTAGGGGATAAAAGAAGCCTACTTGTCACGTATCATTGTTAGTCCCAATTACTACTCCATCTTAGCTAGTCAAGAGTAGAGTGTCTGATTAGGTTGTTCAGATCCAATATCTCGCTCTCTGCCTGATATTCAGATCCAATATCTCGCTCTCACCCACAATAAATATTTATAAGTTTGCTGCTGCCTGTCTTTATATCTATTATATCTCATCTAAATTTCTTTTCTATGATATAAATTATTTAACTATGTTTGGTAGAATACAAGTATGAATTAGCTGAAATATGAAAATCTAGTCTTTAACTTGTATTTTTTTAACTGAAATATCTCAGTTAATAATGAAAGGAAACACATACAATTTGGCGTGCATATAGATGATAGTTATATGGAGGGAACTGTATCTCAGATTTTTGATTTAGGAAATAGCTTTGATTTTATGAAATGTGGAAAATCACATTGTGAAAAATGACAAAAAAATGACAACAAGCTTTTTGTCATAAAATCAAAACTAGGGCCTAAATTAAAAATTTGAGACATGATTCCCTCCACATAAATGTTATTAACAATACTACTAAATTTCAAAGCTGTGAAAATAATATTCAATGAGACATCTTGATTCAGAAAATAAATTTGAAAAAATATAATTTTAAATCATAGTTTTCTGAATCCAGAGTTATCCCGCATCTGTCATATATCATAATATGCAGCAACATAAGAGCTTTAATTTGATGTATCACATGTTAAAATATCACCAATAACCACGGAGATGTATCGATTTTAGTAATTTGGCTGTGCATCACCGTAGTCTAACCTTAATGATCTTTTAATAATTACACTTTGCAGTCTGGTGACCTTTTACTTTAATTACTTCAACCACTTCCAATTTTATGGTAAGCATTCTAGTCTAATAATATGCACGAGGTTTTAATTCCTACCTCAGTGCAAAGCGCCCCTATAACATGCACTTAAAGGGAGGGACCAGTGATCATAAATTAACATACTGCCATGATCTATAGCATGATGGGAATAACCATACCAAATTTTATGCTTTTATCTCTAATAGTTTTGTTTTATTCACATTTTGTCTCCACTAATCTGAGTTCCCCTGCCTGCATCTGACACTGCCTGCACAGATCAATTATCTGTATGTGACGTCACAAGCAGAACAGTTGAAAAATTTTAAAACTGAAATAATTGCAATAAGAAATATGTTAAATGTTCTTTATAAGTCTAAAAGATATCAAAATAACCAAATTAAATGATTTATAAAAGAAAATGTGCAAAAATATAGTTTTTATGGAATTTAGAAATTTGAAATTTGAATATAACTGTCATTTTGTGTGA
This sequence comes from Lepidonotus clava, assembly GCA_936440205.1. NCBI lineage: Eukaryota > Metazoa > Annelida > Polychaeta > Phyllodocida > Polynoidae > Lepidonotus > Lepidonotus clava. The sequence goes on from OW387150.1 coordinate 31,842,943, forward strand.
CCTCACACACAGATATGTGTCTACCTGTAGATCACAGGAATAAGAGGTTTTTTAAAGTTAAAGCCCATTTTTCACATGAAAGAGTAAATTATTTGTATTGAAACTTTTCATACCTGTATATAAGGATTAAATTTAATGTATGAAGTGAAAAATAACAAGAATCGAAATTTCACTGGCTCCTCTCTTTAAATCCACCTCCACCAGTTCAGGATCTCGTTTTGTCAAAGCTTGCATATAAAAACATGACCTTGGGGGGCGGGGGGGGAAGGGGAAAAACATAGCATGACGTCATCTCTGGACAGTCCCCAATGTCACCCGTGCAGCAGCCTGGGTAGACTGCAACTACCTCTATGAGTATAGACCTTTTTCATTAGGGTGTGGCGCCCCCTGGTGAAGTAAATGGAACCAATGGTTTAGGTCATTTTCCATAGTTAACCTATATGAAGTGAAGCATATAGGTTAACTATGGGAAATGACCTAAACCATTGGTTCCATTTACTTCACCAGGGGGCACAACACTCTTAATGAAAAAGGTCTATAGACCCCTGAAATCGACAGGGCAAAAAGGGCTTTCTTGAATTTGGTTTTGAAAATTAAGTGGGCTGGTTGCCAAGTGTTGACAACATTGAAGACCAGGATGAGTGGTGGCAGCCATATAAACCCCCAGTAGATTACGCAAAAAGCCTGGTCTAAATTGGGCCTATGAGGGGTGGGTTCTGCCAGGTCCCACTTCCACAGTTGTTGATAATTCTGTTATGGGGACTTTAGTTAATATTCCTCTCTTCCAATAGTTCTTTAAGATTCATACCTAAAAGGCTAACTCGTCCCTATTCCTAATTGTATCTTCCACTGTTTGTAATGGGGAATAAACTAAATATATATATATATATATATCCTTCTCTTCTGCTCTTCTTTAGGATTCATACCTAAAAGGCTAACTCACCCCTATTCCTGGTCACTATTTTCCTCAATTTGTTATGGGGAATAAACTAAATAATTATATATCTCTCTCTTGAGATAGTTCTTTAGAATTCATACCTAAAATGCTAACTCATCAAAAATGAACCCCCTTTAACAGGTTGGGGAGCCCCGGTTCTAGGACATATACCCCCCAGACACTTACCCCCCGGACACTTACCCCCCGGACACTTACCCCCCGGACACTTACCCCCCGGACACTTACCCCCCGGACACTTACCTCCCGGACACTTACCCCCCGGACACTTACCCCCCGGACACTTACCCCCCGGACACTTACCCCCCGGACACTTACCCCCCGGACACTTACCCCCTGGACACTTACCCCCCGGACACTTACCCCCCGGACACTTACCCCCCGGACACTTACCCCCCGGACACTTACCCCCCGGACACTTACCCCCCGGACACTTACCCCCCGGACACTCACCCCCCCGGACACTTACCCCCCGGATACTTACCCCCGAGGACATTTATCCCCTAGGACACTTACCCCCTAGGACACTTACCCCCTAGGACACTTACCCCCTAACCTTGGCATATAATGTAGAGGAAATTATGTGCTTAGTCTTTCTAATAGAAAGTAAAATAAATAAATATACCATTCTTCTAATAGATGTCTAGGATTCATACCTAAAAGGCTACTCATCCCTACTCAACACTTAGTGGATGGGGAAGTGTCAAAACGCGTGCCACTTCAAACTAATTTTAATCCCTGTTGTTTTAGCCGCCGGTCACCAGCCCCCAGTCCTAATTGGGCTCATGAGGGGTGGGTCCCGCCGGGCCCCACTTCCACAGTTTTTAAAAATGGGGAGTAAACAAATATATATCCTGTTCCTAGTCACTAAATTCCACAGTTTGTAATAATGGGGAGTAAACTAAATATATATCCCTCTCTTCTGATAGTTCTTTAGGATTCATACCTAAATGGCTAACTCCTCCCTAGTCCTAGTCACTATTTTCCACAGGTTTTAATAATGGGGAGTAAACTAGATATATATCCCTCTCTTCTGTGTCCTAGGGGGTATGTGTCCAGGGGGTTAGTGTCCGGGGGGTAAGGGTCCAGGGGGTAAGTGTCCTAGGGGGTAAGTGTCCGGGGGGTAAGTGTCCTGGTTACCACAACAGAAAGGTGGGAACCCTAGTCGGCCTTATCACACCTTATCACCCTTATCATCACTCTGTATACGCCCAGGCAGGGGTACTGACATCGAGGGGGTGGCGGTGATATCTAGGGAGCAGCACTGACATCCAGGCAGGGGTACTAAAATCCAGGCAGGGATACTGTCATCCAGGGGGTGGCGGTGATGTGTAGGGAGCAGCACTGACAAAATGATCATAGCTCTGGCCCTAATATGAATATTTTCAAAATTGTTTCAGTTTTTGATAGCCAAGACAATTTCTAATCAAACAGAAATTACCAAAAAGCACTTTCGCATAGTCTGGGTTAATGACATATCTTTGCTGGCTAATTTGCATTTTCACTAATTCTGTATAATTTGTCATTCATAGGAAACAGCACCTCTTCTGTTCCAACGGGCCTACACATCGTTTCTCTGCCACAGGTACCAGTTTGGTCTGAAACATGAGTGACTTCAAGTTGGACATCTGTAAAGCACTCCAAAGTATGGGGCTGGAGTGACACTGAAGGAGAGGCAGGCCCAGTGTCTGGAAATTCTCATGACCTCATAACAAATCTCCCTACTGGTCATGGGACGAGCCTCATCTTTCACCTTCTGCCAGCTCTCCTCAGGAATAAGGCCAAAATGAAGGACACTGATCCAGCCATGGTTGTGGTGATCTGCCCCTCAATGTCATCCAGCAAGATCAACTGCAAAGCCTCATAAACCACAGTGTGTCCTGCTGTCTGCTAGACTTCCAGTGTAACGTCATTGAGGGAGAAGGGCAACGTGGAGACTTAAAAAAGGTAAATAATTCAAGACTGATGTGCAGAGTTACTACTTTTCCTCCTCCTTCTTCTGGTTTTTTAGATTCTGAATTGTACCATCATTTTTCACAAGTCAGTATTTATTATAGGAAAATATTGCAATATGGGAAATATTTCTTACCAGGCAACAGAGAGGGTATCTGAGAGTCCCTTTTTAATGTCAGAGACTAAATACTATAAGATTTTATTCCTTTTAAATCTTCATGCTTAAAATCCAGAACATTAGTTTTCAATATTTCTCATGTTCATAGAGACTCATCACTGGTTGTGCCCCCGCCCACCCACAGATACCACTGCATGCCCTGTTGAGCCCTTGCCCTCCCACAGATACTGCTACCTGACCCCTGATATCAGTGCACACCCTGTCATATGCCTGCCAACATACCCTGTATACATATAAAAAAGATCAGTCAGTAGAGCAATTTATTGCACCATGTTGTAACCATATGTAATGTATACATTCCACATACTATTTTTCCTGAATTATGTTTCACCATATTAATGATCTTTATCATGATGTATGTTTATGATCTTTATCATTTCAGCGTGTTTCTCATATCCAGAATCCTGCAATGTCTCCCTTTTCAAATTTTTCGAGGATGACTTCAAATCAACATGGCAAAGCTGACACCTTATGAATCCTTTGTTTTTCATATAATTTCTCTGACTTAGACTCCTACCAATTCTAAGATTCTTTAGCCAACAAATCCACAAGAACACCGGGTACTGACTGTTGGGAGGTGTCTTGCCTCTATGTTTCATCACAGCAGGAGGCAGTCTTCTCCCAGACCTGGGGTTACCTCAGTATCATCTGTCACCAAAATAAAATGTCATGCCTAAACAAAGATGTTTGCAATTAAATGTGGGTAATGATTATTTCTTTGTTAATGATACCTGCTTGCCAGTGTTATAAGTAAAGGTATTTTCTTTTTTTATATAAGTTTATTTCATAATATCCATCAGGGTTTCCCCTGGTTTTCAGGAGTATTACAGAAAGTGATATATGTATATAAATATATATAATATTATGAGATTAATGATACAAAATAGTACATTACAACATTATAAAACTATTGCTGCAGAGTGTTCAAAAGATGAAATAATACAATTCACACACAAAAATCATACAGTTCTTAGTGGCAGCAATATTCACAAAAGACTCATAAAATCAGTGCTGGCTTTTTACCATCCAAAGAATAACCATACCAAATTTTATGTTTTTATCTCTAATGGTTTCGTTTTATTCACATTTTGTTTCCATCAAATTGAGTGCACCTGCCTGCATCTGACAGTGCCTGCACAGAGCAATTATGTGTATGTGACGTCACAAGCAGAACAGTTGACAAATGATAAAACTGAAAAAATAACAATATTTAATTTATCTAAGTGTTTTTGTGAGCCTAAATGTATTAAAAATAACCAAATAAAATGATCAATGAAAGGAAAAATCAAAAATATATCTTATTAGAGGATTTATAATTTTGAAATTTGAATATAACTGTCATTTTGTGTGACGTCACACACAGACAGCCTATGCCAGGCTTACAGGGGGCTGAATGTGTGATCTGATATAGGGTCACAGTTTCCTATTATAAGGGATCACTTCAAAGTTGTAATAATGTCATATATTTATACTAAAGCACTATACCTACAGTATGATATGAGAATTTAACAATATTGAAATTTCACTGGCCCCTCTCTTTAAACAATTTACCATTGTCAATTTAATGCATTTCAATATCAAGATCATTCCAATGTAAAGTACCCCTACAATATGAATGTAATATAATTATTAAATCTTATGAAGTTGGGTTTCTGAAGGCTTTAAACATCTACAACAACTAACTGTTGATAAAACTTCAATAATTAAAGATCTTTTTCATTTGGACAAATTCTCTCCAGCAGTACAAGAGACCAATTAGTGATAATTATTACAATATTATTTGTCACATTATCTGTGTAAATCAGTATCTCATTGTCAGAGTGATAAGCATATAACAGTACGACATTGTATTCGCCCATCCCGAGACTTTCTTTGGGAGAGAAAGAGGGAAGACTAACTCTGAAACAAGATGTTTCAAGAAATGAAACTCATGGGTAAACCAATACCACCTGTACTTCCTAAAGGTTGAAGTAGCCTGTTCACCTTGTTCTAGGGTCCTGCCCTTATATAGCATCAGCTGTAGGCCGATGCTATACCCATAACTGATACTGACTTTACTACCTGTTAATATCATAAAGGTATTTCGTTATTTCAGAACTTATGGTCAGAAGTGTCAGACATTGATTTTCTTTTGGGACTAGGCTTTAATTTGGGAAAGCGTGGTCTTTCATAATGTCCTCCTATATTTCTGAATTGGTGAAACCTTCACAAAGTCCTCAGATAGCCTTGATAGGTTGGTTATTGCACAACGTCCCCTAAATGCTTGTGCCTGCCTATTTTACCTTTCTTCTGCCCTATGATATCGATCAACTCAGTTATTACAACGTCCATGTGGAGGCGCCAATGGCTAAATGCTTTACAACACCTACTATGCGTTACATCCGCCATCTGGCAGTTCACAATAATACTTGCTTAAGTATTTCACAACATTTATATATATCATAAATATTAGTAAAGTGTTTGATGAAATATATACATACCCTTTCGGGCAAATTACATTTTATAACTTTTCATGGTGAGTGGAACACCATATTTTCTTAAGGCAGTGGACATATTGTAGAGAACGAGACCCCTTCTGCCGTTCACTAGTCTTCTAATTAGTCTTAGTGGTTGCCAGTGCCAGTGCAAGTACATGCACATCTACCCGCTGGACCTAATAGCATTAATCCAGTGACTACCGCTTGTCACCGAGTCAATCTGAACATGGCCCAAGTTCCTACCAGCATTGATCCAGTGACTACCGCTTGTCACTGAGTCAATCTGAACATGACCCAAGTTTCTCCCTCTATCCGTCAGCCTCGCTCCTGGCCATAGAGGTTTCCCCAAAGGAACAAGTCAAACACACAGCTCTAGATCAACAGGTAGAATGATGATTGCTTTAATTTTGTCACACATATTTATACGATACAAGAAGGTGGGGGTGGAACCCACTCTAACCACAGTCCAGGACGCACCCTGAACCCCCACCCTCCTCCAGAAACACGACTTGCCTCATCGGCCTTCAGCGTCCAGGATAACCCTTTCTTACATGAAATTTATGGGCAATAAACCTGCCAACAGTGCTCGGGAATTGTATGGGTTGTAAACCTGAGTGTGGGGAAAGAGGGTGATGTCAGCATCATCTCCAGTACACCCCCATCTCTGACTGGACACCTGTGGGGGGTTCTGGGAAGGGAAGTCAGTAGCTTCCGGTCAAGCCCTTACCAATTTGGAGAGGTGGGAGGTGGGGGCTGTTCCAAGAAGGAGACAGGCCACACACCCTCCCAACCTACGTATCGAAAGTCATCCCACAGATGGCCAAGGATCAATGCACCCCTGCCCCAGTTACAGACCACTGCTTCTCAAGCCCTACTGTATATAAATCAGCAGCCCAGTATAAACCCATATTGACATTCAACTTCATGTTTAATCATAATATCATAATAAGGACAAAAGTAAAAACATAGGAGTAGATAATAAAAAGGCTAAAAAGTTGTCACAACTTTACAATATGTTAAGACAACAAAATCAAATCCTTATAGGCAATATATATAAGATAATACTTTTGACTGAGGGACCTTAGCACAAGCACGTCTACAAGGCTTTAACCCTCACCTGTTGGCTAATCAGTGTGCATGCTCCAAATAATATAACCAGGGTTGGCAAGCTGCAACAAACTAGAGTATTGCTGAGAACAATCGGCCTCAACTAAAGGAACACTCTCTGGAAACTAAGGTATTTAAATTTTCTAAATGCCTCTCGGACAGGTTCAATAAGGCCAGCTTTCTTACTCCTGTCCCCTGCCTTTCTTTTAACGCACATATATATTGACACATGATACATTTTTCATATTGATGTAAATATACATTTTTCAGACATAAAACAGTCTATACACATAAGCCCATACACATATACATGTCCAGATATGCCCATCCACTGTCACCCACACACTGTAACCAACAAACTGTCAGACATACACTGTCACACATACTGTCACACATACAATCACATACACACTGTCACGAACACTGTCACACACACTGTCACAAACACACATACACACACAGTCACACATGCTGTCTCACACACACACTGTCACACACACACACACTGACACACACACTGATACATATATACACACACACTTTACCCAGATACACAATCACTCACATACATACATACACACACAGACTCACATACATACATACACACATACACACACATACACATATACACACTCATACACATACATATAGCATATACACACATACATGTTTATACCTACACATATGGTGTAGTTCACATACACGCACCTTCACCTGGTTTGGAACGCAATTCAACTCGGGCATTATTGCTTTAAATGAGGTTGATGCAATATATGGTATCGTGGTCATTGTCTGGTGTACACTCTCCAAGCAGAGATTCCGAACTGTTTATAGTGCATAAAGAGTACACACAGTATGACTGGAGATATGTACACTGTGTGCACTGGAGCAGAACATCCCTTCTAACTCATCTTCACGAGTCAAGGCTCTTGTCGCCACTACCACTCTATCAGTCCCCTTGACCTAATGTGTGGTGTTTCAGGGGGAGATGTGGTAACCTGAGAAGGGGCTGCTGATAACTGGGAATCCCCTGCCCCATTTACATCTGACAGAGGGGAGGCCCTTTTTCCACTGTCCTCATTGGGTGGTTCAGAATTAACAGCTTTTTAAGTGCCATATATGGTGAAAGCCAGCCCATCGGATCCTTCTCATGAGAGAGAAGGGAGCACTCTGATTGGTTGAAGGGGCCTGATAAGACAATCTACATCTCCCCCAGTATGGTGGGGCTTGAGTGCAGGGTGTTGGATAGATCAGGAGGGAGGGACAGAGCCCTGCATGATGGAGGATGTTCTGACCCTGTTATACCTTACTCAGTACTTATTCAACATTTCTAATGAGAATAACTTTATCAATATTACTTTTCGGTCTAATTCAATGGGACAATTCATATGAAATATACAATTAAACATTATTATGATAATATTATGATAATATTATGAATAGAATTAGATCAATCATCACGTTCACAGAGTACATTTATAAAGTCCTTTGTTTCCTCACATAGTGTGTATCTCTTCTTAACAAAGATGCCATTTATGAATACACTGCTGGGACCAGCTTTAAGACTGATGCCATTTATGACAATGATACCATTATGATGATAGTCCCGAACATGTTCACACTTGCCTTGCCTCCCTTACAGAATATTCTACTCTTTTCATGTACTTTAAAGGGTTCCTTGCACATAAATTTACAGATCAGTAATGTTTGTGTGAATAAGCTGTCCTGGGTATCCTAAAAGCATTTCAAAAGAAATAGAGGGAAAATATTCAGGTATAAGTCAGGTATTAAGGAATGAAAGTTAAAATGGGAAATTCCCTAATTTCTGAGCATTATAGAACTCACCGTCTGACATCATATTGATTGGAATTCCCTATAGATTTAATTTGGGGTTCCCAGATCTATGAATGATTGAGGATTAATATATGCTATTAACAATAAAAGTTTATACATGGCTAAATATGCGAATTTGGTTTTAAAGCAGATATTCCTTAACATATATATCCTAAGATGGGGGATTCCCTTTGATGGATGAATGGGATTCCCCAATTACTCACCGTGTCACGTCACAAATTTGGGAATTTACTTGGAAAAATTAGATAAAATGCAAGATTTTAAATGTCCCCCAGTTGTGTAAAAATTAGGAATTTTCTCTAGAATTCTCTCAGATTAAATGTGAAAGATGTGACTGACATACTGCACTAATTTCATTAAAAAACAATAATCATGTAATTATGTGCAAGGTTTCCTTTAACCATATCTAAAGTGGATACATTTAATAAGCTTTCCATTTCCAATGATTACAGTGTTTTCCTTAAATATTTTGCATACCAGTCCATTAAATGTAATAGAGCATTATAGCTCCCATTACAAAATCTACCTTCATTGTATGGGTGTCATAATAAATCTTTACCCAAAACAAATAGATTGTCACTGATAGCAAGAACTGAAAAATACCTTATTAAATATAACTATTATTAGTTAATCACAATCAAATTTTTGGGCCCAAAATCCTTAGAATAAAAGCCTTTTTTCTGATTGATTTTGGCAATAATCTTTAGGTCCAATCTTTTTTAAAAAACAATAACTGTATAATAATATCAAAACATAGATTAACAGTGAAAGTTGGCCTTGTTCAAACCAGGCATAAGACAATATCCATACAGAACAACACAGCAAGTATTTATAATGCTTTTGTTGGAAGTGACTATATTTTGCCATATATATACATAAAGTACCTTTTCTAATTGGCATTTTCACAGGTAAAAGGTGTGTCTGAGGACAACAAAAGTTCCCAGGCTCATTTTTATTTCACAAGGAAGGGGGCTGATTTATACAGCTTCCAAAGAAGTCTAGATCTTCACTTATATATTAGATTTGGAGATGCATGTAGGCAGGATGGAACAAAAATTCAATTAATGTTAAATATCACAATTGGGGTAAAACAATAAATAAGAATGTATAACCAACTGGGGAGGATTAACAAGGTATGGAGGAGGTAGCCAAGGTGTGCCAGGGATATGAGGCTGATGTCCCTAACACACTGAGAGTTGATAACCCACACAGGACCTTCTCCCTAAATGTTTATGGATTATTTATACCCTGGCAATTGTTTAAACTGAAATCTTAACGCTTAGACTAACTGAACAAGCAGAACCATGTTCTACTGCCAACATTTAAAAAAGATAGTAAATAAACTTAAAAGGGGTTTGGAGGTATTTCCCCTGATTTAAATACAGTTTCTACAATACATATAAGATCTGCGTATGCAAGCAAATTTGTGTGCGCTAGTTATAGTTAAGGTCCCAAGTGTACACATACAGTAGCATTCAAATATGCAGCTTTTGGTTGATATGCAGGGGTAGTCTTCACCGTCCGTCAGCTACCGTGGCAATGGGTGGCAATCCCAAAGTAACACTGTGACCTCACTGCCTCAGTCTCAAACTGGATGCTGATTGGTTAGTGGCACCCTGCAGGTTTGGTCTGTCATTGCAGCACCCCAAGAGTGGCTGTGGTGGAGGACAGTGGTGTCCCCTGTGTTATTCTCAGGAGTGGCGGTGGGAGACCATAAATGTAGCGTAACATCAATTGCATCCAGTTATTTCCCACAGGGGAGTATGGCAGTGAGTGGTCTCTTTCATTTCAAACTCTCGTTATCATAGAAAAAATATATACATTTTTATTGACATATGGTGGTATTAGTCATGACCTTATGGGAAGTGTGTAGTTTTATAATACCGTTAAGTATTGGAATCTGATTATAATATGCAGCTTTTGGGTCTGCATGAATAATGGGTGCCTATAAGAATGGATAAATGTGTGTGTTCAAACTCAGCCCCCTTTGAACCATTATCTGGGGACACAAGTGTCAAGGTGATGAGAAGTCAGACTTACAACAGTTCTCCAAATGCATCATAAATTCTTCATCTACCCTTATTGCAAAATTTCAAGTGAAATTTTGCAATAAGGGTAGATGAAGAAATAATCTGTCCATTTCAAATTTTTCATATTTTGCCATGAAAAAGAACATTTGTTGTGCTTCTCCCCATGACTCATTTAACCTATTACATAATATGTCTTGCAACTTACCCCTAAGGCGGACTGAACTCACACAGGGCTTAAAGAGTAAGGGGCCTTCCATTAAGTATAATGCATTGAGGGGGAGGGGGGATTAGAAATTTTTGAAAATGTGTGTATGCCCTCATATAAATCAAATGCATACTTTACATGAAAGGAGGGGGGAGACGGGAGGGTGTCTGAGATTAGTTTAATTGTGCTACGTGCTTGATGGAAGGCCCCTAAGCCATATCTACATGTCAACTCAAACCCACATCCCCTGAGACCAGACACCCAGCCACCATCTCAACATGACATGGTTCTGGCATCATAAGGTGAGATGTCCGCCCTTGTCTGGACAGAGACACTGCCGCCTATCAATTACAATTTTCAATCTTGTATGAACATTTAATGTTTAAACTTACTTTATTATAGGGATGTGAACTTATCATATTTATCTCAGTTTATGTATTTGTATCAGTCCTAAAGTTCACATATCAAGGTTGACTTTTATCATATAATAACATTAATATCATAGCCAACAAGCAGGTCAATATAGACCAGACAAAAAATCAGTGTAATCAAGTCAAAACAATATTGCCATTTTAAAACTAAACATATTCAGCTTTGAATAAACACAGAAAATTCAAAATACTAAAACAATTTCCTGTCATGTGGCAGAAAAGAAAGTACCCAGCCAAGATGAATAATATCTGTAATTTTCTGTGACATTCTAATGATATTCTGTCATATTCTTCAACATTAAAAGATGTTTTGTGATATTATATCCTTGGGTCATTAATAGGAAAATACAGTTTCTGATGAATCAAAATTGAAAATGTTTTTTTGAATTCTTATAATGATTATCTTTTTTTTTCCAGGTGATGTTTACTTATTTGTGAAGATGGACGACCAGAGGAAGCTGTTCATAAAAGCAATCATTCTGTGTTTCTTATTGGTTGTAGTTATCTATTATCTATATCACATTGGTTACCAGTTTCAGCATATTGGTCCCCTAAAAAAGAACAAAAAGTATGTGCTGGACAAAACTGGAATGACCCCAAACAAGCCTCTAGACTGCTTTCTTGGGAAATACTGTATTCAATTTAGTATGATACCAGAAGACCTTTGCAACAAAAAAGGAAATGTTAATCTCATGATATTCATATTCAGCTTGCCTCACAACTATGAGAGGCGTCAATTGATACGCAACACTTGGCTATACACACCATATTTTAAAAATGCCAAAATTGAACATGTTTTTATATTGGGACATGAGGAATCCGCAAATATTAGTCTGAAGAATGAAGCTGGCTATTATAATGACATAGCTGTTTTAGACATACATGAGTCATTCTACAATTTGACACTAAAAGGAATAGCAGGATTACATCTCGCCACACAGTATTGCTCTGAAGCACGCTTTGTTATGAAGACTGATGATGATATTTTTGTAAACATGTATTTACTGCAGAGTACTATCTTAAATCTTATCAAGGAAAATAAGACAGAGAAATTGCTTATGGGGTGTATATGGTATAATGGACCTGTATTTAGGAAAGGAAGATATGCTGTCAGTAAACTAGTGTATCCTGACAAAACCTATCCACCATTTTGCAGTGGTACTGGTTACATAATGTCGATGGATGTGACTAAGACATTATATCATGAAGCCATTAAGGATAACAGTTCTAGAATGTTGCATCTTGATGACCCTTATATGACAGGAGTTCTGGCCAAAAGAGCACATCTGAAACATACAGACATAAAAAATCTTTACAGCCTTTTTAAGAATTACCGATTTTACAGAAAATTGAAAATTAGTAAGTTAAATAAACTGTTAATTTTACAGCTGCATGATGAACATATTATCAATGGACATGAAATGGATCAACTTCATGTGCACTTATGGAGCCAACTAGTTGAATTGAACAACAAGATTTAACTACACCTCATGTCTGCCCAAGGTTTTTTACTTCTTGCTTAGAACTGAATATTTTGTAAAAATGATAGCATTTTTTAAAGCAAACCACAATGCAAAATTATCAAAATTTTTTATTTTTTTTAAATTTTCAAAATCGATCCTGACATCTTCAACTACACTCATATAAATCATATTGCCAGTTAAAATCAGATATTGGTGGCTAGAAGTCGATAATTATGATCCTTGGAAAGAGGATCTGTTTGTTTTTGTTTTCTGGTCTGCAATCAACTTGTTGGGGAATCCCCCCACGTGACCCAACTGCCCCATAATCAGTGATGTCATCTTCAGGGTCAATAGGTCAATTCCTCCCTTTTCCTTTCTGTAATGAGCCAGGCTCAGCCATGTTTGCCTCCTCTCAATTCCCACATCATTCTCCACCCAAAATAATACTCATTAGAGACTCTGCTAGCAGAGTAAAAATGAAGGGGGGATTCCGGAAATGACATTTTGATGATGTCATCAGTTTTTGGGTAAACAATCTAGGTATTTGTGTGGACCACACAACAGACCAAAACAAGTCAGAAAATGAGTATTCATGACAGTCTAAATCTGTTTTTGAATAGAATTTTGCATACTATTCTGTTATCAGATGACACATGATCATACATGGTTTGTAAACAAACAAAGTTCACTGAAAATTTTATTTGACAATATATAACTGATTTGCGTTGTGGTTTGCTTTAAAGGTTTTTATTAGTAATAATCCTCAAGTTTTCCCTTGGTTTTCAGAGTTATTACACTTACAAATGTGAAAAATATATATAGGATCTCATTAAATCATTACAAGTTTAATTTGGTCAAGGAACTACCATTAGTGTTGTTTCATTTTAAATTGAATAGGTGGCTTGTTAATATTCATGAATAAAAAAAGGTCCTAAATACAAGATTGATTATTGGATTCTGGGGTTACTAGGCTGCTCGCAATGGATATACCATCATGACTTCAGGTCTATTACAACTTGGTGGCATTCAATGCTACCTCCAATACTTCGACGAAACAATAACAGGTCACAGAATATGAACATGTTGTTACTAGTTGGTTGATTAGATGGTTGCTTTCTGTTCTAATCAACTGCCGGGGTCATATCAAGGGCAGTGACCTATGGGAAGGTAGACACACTGCCCTTACGCTTTTACTGAGGCAAGAATTATTTTACTTCCCATACTACAAGGAAACAATATGAAAGAGGGAGGCCTCTGTTGTAGCAGTATGTGCAAGCTACTTATAGTAGAAAGTTTATTCTGCCAGTAGAAGGATTTGAACCCCTGACCTTTCATGTTCTCAACCAGTGCCACTTGGCCATCCCCTATCAGGTTGGGGCTGAATAACTAAATAAATTGATTGAGGTAACACACTTTTACATTTTCCACATGTTTTGTACCTTCAACAGTAATTCTTTATTTTTTGTCAGACCAGTCCCCTACAGAACAAGTCTTTACATTATAAAGTTTACCTTTGAAATTTATCTTTAAAACTGAAACAAACTGAGTGACAAAATATGATAACAGTCCGTTTTATGTTGGGACAATGTTATGGAATGAATTACCTGGTGTAGTACAATTTGACGACAAAATGTACAATTTCAAATTGTATCTGAAAAGATTAGATAGGCGCTATATGGATTTACTACACTGAATACCAAGCATTCTTGATTATATAAACAATGTCATATTGTTTGAAAATAACCTCGCTGATCATGTAAGATTTATTTCAATGAATGACCTATGTATTATCAACTGGAAGACCAGAGGAAACTCCGAAGCTGAATCTCAATTTTTAAAAAAAAGGAAAAAAAGATAGCTGCTTGATAATGATTACCATAAATGACAATCAATAATTTCAATAAATAAGTTATAATATCCACAGGCATGCTTCAAATGCACCCATATATGGGCCAACCATATTATTTTACTCACATTATTATAATGACTTTGTTTTTTCCTTAGAGTTAAAGTATTTCTTTATTCAAGTCAGCCATCCTCAAAGCATTTGCCTACTTGTTCAGACTCCTTATGTCTGCTGAAATTTTCTAGCCTCTGTCTCCGATGTCAAATATAAAAATGTGAGATAAAGTGCTAGCAATCCCCACAGTTCTTCCTGTGACTGTTAAAGGGTTAAACTAACTCACCTGGTTCCCACACTTGGCTTGTGTAGAGTATTGTATGTCAAGAGGATAATAGGATAATTGCTCCTGAACATAATTTTATGTTCCTGAAGAGCATGACATTTAATTTTTGTAATGCCCATCACTCTCTTCGTTTCTGATACTTGGATAGCAAATTATCCCTACAAATTATGCTGCTTTGATGTGGTAGCCCTATCTAATTGGTGTTCCCCACCTTTAAAGAGGGGAATTAGCTTGTTGGCTGCAACTTCAACGTGACTCATGCTATGGATACAATTGTATTCTCATAATAACGAACAATCATCCCTCCTGGTTGGGGACTGGAAATAGCCTGGGAACGAACAATTATATTTTGGTAGAGTTATAAGAATCAAAAGGCTACTTTTCAGACAAGAATATTGAGCTGATTATTAAGTTTTGCTGAATGTGTGCTGCAAATATTGGTTAGAAATTGAGCGCTGTGCCCCCGAACCCCTCTTCTTTCTTTTCTTTTAATTTACTATAGATTTTTTAAGTTACTATAAATTGTTCAATAAACAAAGATGGTTGTCCGACCAACCTAAAACTGACACTATGAGATCATTCTACACCAACACGTTGACCACTGAGGTGATCCCCCTCAATATACAGCACAATAAAAATCCCAATTATAATTGTGTTAAGTAGCCGTTGTCAAAACCCAATTGACCGATAAGCATCCAGACCATTAGCGCTGCAGAAGTGTGAACTGCGCATCAATACACTTAGCACTGGGACTAATTGACAGACACTGACGCCTCATATACATGTGAACTACCATGCACAGTGTCAGGCGTCAATACAGTTAACACACAGGAATTGACTCACACTGAGGCCTACTATGTGAAATATTATTGGCGAACTCTGCCAACATGAAGAGAAGAAAACAATTCATGAAATTTGTAGTACTTAAGACATACCGAAGGAGCTTTTCAACATTTTCGTAATATGTTTTAATTTCAATGTTTCTTTTTTAAATCATATCAAATTCTTGAATTTCTCCCTCTCTCTTTTTTCATATATCAAGTATGATAATATTATTGATATTGTGGAGCGGCGACCAACAATTGTGAAGTATTGAAGTTTTGACTGCATTTTGTGCTGGTTCTGAAACCCTAGGCCTCGAGTGCAAGTACAGTTTATGAAAGCATGTGACATTATTATAATGTTGCAGCAACGTTCTGTCCGGTTCTGTCTGGTTCTGTACTGGTTCTTGTTATGTTATTTTGATGGCTTCCAATAACATTGCTGCAACGTACTGTTGTGACTTGGCACTGCAACGTTATTATAACGTTCTGGTTATGTTCTTCAACCTAAACAGGACATTCTTATAATGTTCTGTTTGGTTTCGTCTTAACCTCACAAAAAATAACGTAGTAATAATGTTTTGTTTTGGTAAGGTTGAAACCTCACCATCAATAACATAATTGTTACGTGCCATCTTAGTAAGTAACAGACTGACTTAGAAAGTATGGTTGCAGAATGTTTCTGTTACGTCGCAGCTTGGCTGGGATTACTTCAAGGAAACTCAAGGAACTATCATTATATATCATATGTTTGAAAGGAACCGAATTTGTAGGATAGGATATCAAAAATTTGTATTATTTTGTTCAGTGATACCTGAATCAAAGTTATTGTTTGGGCAGCAACAGTGACGTAACTGTTCCATCACCATGGTTATGGCAATTCATCCTACAACGGATGGCTGATATACAGTATTTTATGGACCTGCAGGCTAATTTGGACTGATTTTGTTGACAAAAGTCCTGGAAAACCTATAGAAAATGAATTTTCAAAATACTCAGGAAATATTAATGGTTATGGACACTAATTTAGAAAGTAATGATGGCTAGTTTTTAATAATGTTAATTAACAAATAGAGACACAATTCATGATAATTCCCATACTAAAGCCTTGTTTTTTGTCGACACATTTCCCAGCATGCACCCTTTTTAAGGCTAACCTGCAGGTACTTCTCAAGATATTTACTATCCGTGGTTGGGAGAATTTGTTGATGCATCACTATAAATTCGCGTGACCGACCATTGACCATTTATGATTCAACTGCCATCAACAACACTTCGCAGCAGATTTGAACTTGGTCTTAAAGATCTGGGGACCTGAACTGAGCAACTGGATTGAAAGCAATATAATTGTAGAATGTTAGAAATGTAGTGTTTTGACACAGGTAAAGCCCCACTCGCCGTGGTGATCTGTGAATGTTGGAAACGTTGGATTATCGTAGCCCTCTACGGCCTGATCATTGCAAAATTATTCAACATGTTTAATATTTTCGTAGGGAACCTGTGCGATTCAAGACCAGATTGCTTGCGAAAATGATCGCAAGGGAGCATTCTTCTCAGTGTGAATGCTCTACGATCAATTTCTCTACCTTGCGATCATTTCATCTACCGTGATTTGTGAACGCATGAGATAAATGTTTTTGCAGCTATCTACGACAAAAACTTTGACCACGGCGAATGGGGCTTTAGGGATTTCAGGGGTGTCCCTACGCGACAGAAGCCCATCACCAATACCTGTATATGCCTCAGCCACGAGGTAATTTCAGAACAATTCTTATTTCATGCAATCTTTGTTGCTACTCCTTACTACAATTTCTTTGCTGAATGATTTTCTTTGAGAAGATTCTTCATTTAAGCCTTTCATAAAGAATCATTGTTAATCTTCTGTGAGTGATTTATGAGAAGTTGGAGGTCTGAGATGGCCTAAAATATGATCTCAGACACTGGAATTTCCATGGTTCATGGGTTGCCAAGAAATAATTTTGACCTTGGTATTTCATAAGGACTGTGTGCCAAAAATGTGGTACAAAGATAGCAATTTCTGTTTCATAATGATAAATTAGAATTCTTTAATTCTAACTTTAAGAATTCATTGTGAAATCCTTTCATAAGCAAATCATTGTTAGACTTCTCAACTTAGTCATATTTGGTATCAGGTCACCCTAGTCTATATATCATTTGATCTAAATTTGGTATTAATTTACTGGCATAGAGGGAGGATTGCTTAGATTCCATAATAAAAAGGGAGGAAACTCCACAGTCAAGAATACAACAAGGAATACTAACAAAGAATGTATTATTTTATCAGTGAAAGTTCTACAATAGTGTTTTTAAGAAAATATCTAAGGAAATTCTTAAGTATTTCTTTAAGTTTTAAGAAAATTGTACCACAATGAATTTTTCAAAGATTTTTTTTATGAAATACCCTCCTGGTGTTACTGCTGAGACTCACACCCCTCTCCATTGGCCATGTTGTGACGTCACAAGATGCCATTATTATGTTGTATGTGCAAACATATATACACAAGTACACGTGAAAACATCAACAGATAGTATTCGATATTCTTATATGTAGGATGCGTGATATAACCCTATATTGATATTTCTGTAAAATCCAATTAAAATTTTGTATTAGTTTTGGAAATTTTATGGCAAGACTGGCTGTCTATCCTATAGACCAAAGTGAGAAGGGTCTCAATCATAAATGATTACTGTAAATGGTCCTTATAAGTGCGCATAAAATGCACAATATTAAGCATGCCAAATGCATGATATTAGCAAGATATGTGCAATATAATGCCTAAAGGATTGGAAGCAAATGTGTATTTTTTACACAATTCTCATAAATATGTCCATATTTGGCACATTAAAAGAAAACTATCATATATGTAAGTGAACTTGTGTGTAAGCTGTGAAATTCGCATGTTTAGGTGAAGTGTTAGAGCGTTTTCACACTTCTAACAAAAGGCAGACTTGAGGACCCTTATGACAAGTATAGAAACATTTTCCCACTCAACATGAATGGAAAGATTAGGAAAAAATAAGCATCGACTGCATGCAAAGAAAGGGTTATGGGGAATTTGGAAAGATAGATCTGGAAGATTTATTCTCAACTTTCTCTTTTGACAACACTTTTAAAGCCTCATCCAGTAAATCTTCATCAGGTTTCAAAAGTAATAAAAGCAAGGCAGCAGGACAAATTATTCAGAATTTTTTTTTCGTTTCAATTTGGCCTCAGGATGTTATGGGAAGTGTAACCTCTTGCATGCATGCACTGTGTGTGCTAAAAAAGGCCAATCTAAGAAAGATTGTGCAAGTGTTGCAAGGAACTGCGATGACAAAAAGTAGGATGAAGCTTTATAATCTGAACTCTCAGTTGACAGTTACTTATCTGACTATTTCGAGCCTCCGTACTTGTCCAATTTTCCTGTCCCGCGTCGCCTCTCGGGTAAATTTGGTCCTTCGTACCATATTTTGGTCCTTTGGGCTCTCGGTCCCTCGTTCCTTTTTCTTCCTAATTACTCGTGAACTTTACCTTAATTACTTCATTTTTCTAGAGAACTACCTGTTATTCAACCATATTCTGGATCTTAACCCCTTGGAGGGCTATTCTAATGGAAGTAGACACATGTGAACACAAGGAGTACCAATAATGAACTGTTTATTCCGGGCCTCACCGCCCCTTTTTATACCCTCATACTCGGCTCTGATTGGCCATCTCAAGTCTCGTGATCATACTGACGTCACATCCGGTTTACATTGTTTTGGGGATTTCAGGTTTTGGGATTTCGGGGTTTCGGGTTTTCGGGTTTTCAGGCTTTTGGGCCCTTACATAAAATACACTTTTACTCTATTATTCCATTACCTTTTGATACCTGATTCTGACACTGATGAATGGACATTCATCACAGTACCTAATAAACCACCAAGGCTACAAATACTACTCAGCAGTCACATTGGTCTTCTGTCATTGAATATCTAAGTCGAGTATCTTCCATGTGAGAGTGCTCTCACATTCTGTTGTCTAATCCAATATTCTATCCATGAATAGTGGCCCATGGAAATGATTAACCCTTTAGACCCTATGAATTGTTTTCATGAATTGTTCGAATTCACCAGGATTTCCATAGATTTCCCTCTGTAATTCCAAAAATTCATTTTAATTAGTGTTGTTCAAGGCTCGACCCAAGCTTGTTAATTAAAGTTATAGAAATATGATTTATGACATTTATAAGGGAATTTAATAGATATAATTTAAAACAATATATTGGTTGCTTTTGTATGTTGAAAACTCATGAAAGTGTTTCCCTCGGAAAAATATGGAAAATGAGGGAAAATTTCCCATTTTTCCAGGCAGCCATGGATGGATTGGGGAGGACACCCTCCGGCAGCCATGGCCAGATTGGATCTAAAGGGTTAATAAAGATTAATTCAAGATTGCAGAAACATTCTTTACAATGTTAACATTCATCTTTTAGTTCACCATGGTCAATATGTGCTATACTGCAGCTGTGTGATAAATATGGAGATCGCATTATGGTCTCGCTTGGGAACAGTGATACTTTAATGATGATGAACAATTGGTAGTTGTTGTGTAGATTTTATTCTGAAGTTGAAACTAATTTAACTTTATCCTGCAGGTACACTTTTACAATACTTCTTCAGTACTTATTGAAATTCATTACACTAGTCCTGAATATCTAATGCCATTGTCCTTTAAGTACACATTCTAAACATTACTTACAGTTTGGGAGGCATGGTAGTCACAAAAAGTCATGCCACATCAGCATGTCCCAGGTTCATCATGATTAATCTTAGTCTCTGCAGGTTGTTGATGTGATACAGACTGCTATGTCTCTTGGCTCGGTGTGTCACATGTTAAAACTCTTTGATCTGGGTTGAGACTGGTTTGAATGTCCTAATACCGCTTATATTCTAAACTTCTTATCACATTTCAGTTTCAATTACACACGTCCTATACAGAAATTAAACATGTTCTGCTGCTCCAGACTGACTGTCAATGAATGACTGATTGACAGGAGATGTCTGGACCTCTTTTAGGTTTTAGACAGAATGTTTAAAACGTAAGATCCTAAACAGTCACACAAAGTCATGCCATCAACATGTCCCAGGTTCGTCATGGGAAATCTCAGTCTCTGCAGGCCACTTATATTCTATACTTCTCATTTCAGTTTCAACTGCACACATCTTATACAGAAATTATACTCATGACTTTTTCACTAAGGCACAATATATCTTCTTCACAGAGTTTAAAACTCTTTGATCTGGGTTGAGACTGGTTTGAATGTCCTAATACCGCTTATATTCTAAACTTCTTATCACATTTCAGTTTCAATTACACACGTCCTATACAGAAATTAAACATGTTCTGCTGCTCCAGACTGACTGTCAATGAATGACTGATTGACAGGAGATGTCTGGACCTCTTTTAGGTTTTAGAAAGAATGTTTAAAACGTAAGATCCTAAACAGTCACACAAAGTCATGCCATCAACATGTCCCAGGTTCGTCATGGGAAATCTCAGTCTCTGCAGGCCACTTATATTCTATACTTCTCATTTCAGTTTCAACTGCACACATCTTATACAGAAATTATACTCATGACTTTTTCACTAAGGCACAATATATCTTCTTCACAGAGTTTGAAACAAAATTAATGAATTAGCATTGATAGTTAATGTGCATATAATATACAAAATACAGGCTGCAAATAATACAAAAACAAGAAACATATCACAGCCATCTACACCAATTACATACAAAAACAATATATGACAGTTGTGTTTGATCATTTTTGATAGACTGTCACTGATAGAAACATACTTTAGTACATCGAAAAGAAGTCATTGCCAATTGTCTATAATGGACAGTGGCTTGATTAGGAAATACAGTTTTATACATTATAGTTTTACTTTATAAACTGATAAACTGTCATGTTGTTATCATGGTATGTCCTCCAAAACATTAAATGAACAAATTAGAGTATTAAAATGACTGGTACTAGATTTAAACTAATATTGGTGCAATGCATTAATTCTTGATTTCATAATATATATGTGAAAATTGGAAAAAACAGTTGTTCCATTATTTACTGTTATACATATATGTTATCATAGACTTTGCCTTGCCAAATTATTATTGAGACATAGTGGTATTTCTTTTTAAAAGGGAGAGCTATTTAGAGAGAAATAGTTAAAAGCTTTATGCCATTGAGTGAAATGTCATATTACAGGGTAAAGGAGGTTGGACATAATATATGAGAAATTTCTTCTGTCCATATACCTCAAGTTGTAGATATGGACATACTCCTTAATGACAAAGGGCTTAAGCTCTCTAATGTTAAAAGCTGATCATATTGTCTAGTAACCAAAGTCTTTGCAACACCTTTCTTGATTCTAAAGGACTGATTCACTTTCCCCCAATGGAGCTTTTCCGAAAAAACGATGAATGTGACATCTGAACCTCTCGCTTTTCATCACATAAATGATAGGGTTGACCCATTTGTTAACTCTCCATATCCCATATGTCACCTCAATAAAAACTTCATGGTAAGAATTGTGTATCACTCTTGTAAGTGTTGCCCTCAAAATAAGCATGAAATTACAGCCAATAAATATAATGAGAACATTAAACATTACCTTTGCAATCTTAAAGTCAGTCTGAGAGTTAGCTTGAGGCAGTGCTCCAGCTCCTGAAGCTGCTATTGTACGTTTTTGTTTTCGGGCAATAAGTCCAATTTTTACATAACAGATTACTGTCATAGGGATGAAAACATAAAAGGGAAATGCAAGGAAACCTCCAGCTGTAACAGTCATGGAGGTTATAGGCAAACATAGTCCCTCAGAAAATGAATCTATGTAGCCAATAAAAACACATACAAATGTATATATCAAACATAAACTTGTTATTGAACTGGCTATGGCATAAGCTTTCTTAACTGTTAGAATTGAATAGTATTCTAAAGAATAAACTATGTAGATGAGGCGATCAGTAGCAATGATAAATAAAGCAGAGCAATTACTTAACGATGTTGCTGCAGAAATATACAGTTTCCAAAAGCAGAATGATGTATATCCCAGTCCTGAGGGAGGATGTGCTGCAGCTATGGTAAAAGGCAAACTCGTGGCAAAAAATAAATCTGAAAGTGTCAGCCAAGCCATGAAGATGTTACTAGGTGTTTCAAGCTTTGCATACCTCCATAAGATTATTACCGTCAAGCTGTTGGTCAGTATGATCAATCCTGTATCAAACACCTTCCACAACAAAAATAACTCCCTCAAAGAAAATGCACCAACGGTACAAGTCATATTATCAAAACAGTTTGATAGATTAGTTGATTCATTCATTTTTGTAACTGTTTTTATCATTCAAGATTTACTTACTTAAATATCTAGAAATTTGCATAGTTTAGTACTAATTTTTAGAGCTAAAGCTGGACCAGCACCAATTTTGAGGACTTTCTGCCATTGTTCCATTTTACTCCGGCAATCCCCAGCAATCAAGGAAAGTCAGTTTAGGGTGTCCAGAATTGTTAATGAACTGTAAATATCTGCTTTTTTATATATAATATGTGTCCAGCTTAAAGCAGTACAGTAATAATTTTAACATACACACAATACAATATAACCACTGCAAAATACACAGCCCATGTCCTGTTATTATACCTGTGTGATCCAGCCTTGGAAATCGCTCTTTTTGTAAATGCCAGCAAAAGATCATTTACATTTTCCACAATCAGTCAGAAACACCAGTCCTTTTGTGTAGCCCTACAAAGTCATTTTGCATATTATGTAGGGTAAAAATTGCAGGTTAATTAAAAAAGTATGGTTTTCAGCATCTTTTTTATGTAAGAGAGATAACCAAGCTAAAGTCTTTTTTCAGGAGAACGCTGAAGAGTGGGTTCTTGTACATAGATATATTCATATTTATCCTAAGATTCATACCGTCTTGCATCTAAATTTCAACTGTTACTATAGCTACACATCTATCAACTAAACGCTATCTTCTCATACTACTAGCAAACCATTTCACAATATGCTAGTGAAAATATCTATCAAAGGATTAGAAAGTGGCTTTACTAAAACTGAGCTACAAAGTTAAGAACTAAACTATAAATAAACCAACTCTGATAAATCAATATAATGAGTACTTACCGATTGGCAATGACACTTCAAATCATATAGTGAAAATAAGAATCAGATATATTCCCTTGATGTTTGCAGAACCATTTCCCCTCAATCAATGCTTCTCTGGCATAGACGGTTTACTCATGTGCTACGGGGATTTATGCATTTATATAGCGAACTGCACAGAAAAATTAATGACAGTCATGGGTTACACAATCTTAGTTATTGTGGAAAAGATCCTTTCTCCTCAAACAGCGACTGTGAAGTGGGGAGCTCCCCCACTGGTCAACACTGCACTCTGCCTAGTGGCTCAGCTGATTGGTTGTGGTCGTGTAACTTCATCATTATTCATGTTTGGCCTAACTGACTTCTGGGGTTAGTTGGGGGTGTTGGGAGCCGAGGTGGTGGGGATGGAAGGAGGGAGTGTAGGAGCCAGGAGCAACACTTAGCACTCTGTGTGTTGTAGTGGCAGCAGGGGCCACTCTGCTAATTGTTCTTTGTGTGTGGGAAAGTGTCCTATGTGGTCCACTGGGAAAGGGTCTTGGAGGGAGGCTACTAGCCGATATCTTATAGGTATTGAATCTCATGATTTTGTTGGTGATATCTCCACGGACCCTAATAGGTTCTAACTGGTTCACTGTCTATTCATTGTGAGACGCAGTGAGATCAATTCCCATATGTTTATAGAATCTAGTGTCTTGCAGTTGTCTTTCCCTCTTCCTCAAAATAGTATCTTCTATTCTGGATGACCACCACTCTGCCTTTGTCTGCTTACTTGGTTACAACATTATTGTTATTTGTGAGGTTGCGGATGCAGCGTTGTTGGTCATGAGGAAGGTTATAGATTTTAGGGGGATTAAGTTTTGCATCTTGAATTCCTAACTCATTAATGCCATGACATTCTCCAAATTAGTTGGGTCAACTGGTGGGGCCCAAGATGAGTTGGATTTGAGTTTTAGTTGGGTCTGTTTTGTCAAAAGGTTTTTTCGGAGGGGTAAAAGCAATTTGAAGACATCTTTGGAAAGCCTCAGATCTCTAGTCTCAAAAATGTCATGTTTCTGAAAATTCATTTTCCCCAAAACAAGTTTTTTGACCCTTTTTCATGGCATCCACAGTATTGAGTGAGGAAATCACAAAATTATCAATACATCAAAAAGGATTTATGATGGAAGTGTCATACCTTCACCAAAGGTAGTTACCTTTTTGGGGCAAATAATGAATATGTAAATTTGACATTAACTTTAGGTCAAGGTCACATTTTGGAAGGTCAAATCTTAACATTTTCATGAAAATCGAGAATTTCCCCTTTCAGTTACCTTGACAACATAATTATGTTTCTCAAATTAGGATTCAATTGAAACACTCCATAAACTTTGTACACATGAGCCCCTTTCATTTCATAGTAATACTTTGAACCCAGTTACCATGGTTGCAATGGTAACGAAGGGATACACATGTGTTTCAGGGAAGTTGAATTACGGTTTTTCAGTCTTTCATAGAAGGTAGATATCGATTTCAGAGAAATGATGAATATGCAAGATGTATTACTAAAAAACTGCATAAGCTATCCTTGTCTCCAAGAGGTGAGGTTACTGATATAAACAAGAATTATGTTTTTCTATATCTCCAAGTACTACTCAAACATTATGATCTTTTACAATTTTACTAGTTGACAGATTTGCAGGGTTGCCAGGTGAGCAAAAGGTTGTATTACTTTGCAAAATAGGGTTGGACAATATACGCAAGTGAATTTCTCTTAACACACAACTTCCACATCGATCCCCAACCCAGGTCACGTATCTCTAAGGCAGGGTAAAATGTGAATCTGTGCAATGGAAGAAAGTAAGCAAAAAACAGTGTGTTAATGTTTTAACTCTGACCGGCAAGTGACACAAAAAATAAGCAGATAAAAGCGGTGTGCTATTTCAATATCAGTCTGTCACCAACCATTGTTGTTTAACACATTGGGAGGCCAGGTAGCTTTCTACTTTCCAAGCAATAACACCTTATATTTACATGCATAAATGCGTTAATTCCCGCTAAGGATATGATAAAAGGCAAGAGGGAAGTGTTGTTAAGTAGCTGAAATGTGTTTTCAAGTATTGAGGTACAACAGTTCATAACCACAACAGGTGTTGTCTAAATTCCACACCTGGCTGTGAGAGTTGGGGGCCGGGTATTGTGCCTGAAATCAGCTCCTCACGCTCCTTTGTGCGGTCTGTTTTCTTTACGGTGCATTTCTCACATTTATTACATTCATTGTTGCCACCATTTCCAGGTATGAACTGAAGTGTGCTATTCAGGTATTGAGGTTTTGAGGTACAACGGTGCATAACCACATCAGGTGTTGTCTAAATTCCACACCTGGCTGTGAGAGTTGGGGACTGGGTATTGTGCCTGAAATCAGCATCTCATACTCCATTGTGTGGTCTGCTTTCTTTCTGGTGCATTTCTCACATTTATTACGTTCATTGTTGCCACCTTTGGTAGTTGGGTAGTGTTTCTAGTATGGAGAAATAACAGTCAGAAGGACCGCAGGGTGTTGTAATATTTTCTTCTGAGAACTACCTGCGTGCTTTCAGGGCTCCTACCTGAACCTATTCAGACATTTATATGACTAACAGACCTGAAGATTTTAAGTGGAACTTATACTTCTACTTTTAGCAGGGGCAGGTGTGGGGGATGTTCAATGTATAAATTGCGAACGTAAAGAGTAGGAAACAATTCATGGAAATTTTAAGTACTTAAGACATACCCAACTAGTGTTTTGACATCTTTTTTCTCAATACATTTGAATTTCAATGGTTCTTTTTAATCATATTAAATTGTTGAATTTATTTTTTTATTTCCAATATGATAATTGATATCGTGGAGTGGCTTCAGAAACTTGTTCTGATCATAAACAATGTAGTTCCAGTTCCTCTGATCTGCTAAATCAGGACTCTAATAAGTTGGATGCACCACACAGGACCCTCCAAAACCCTGGATCTGCAGCTGAGGCATGGAGGCAATTTTGAAAATATTTCCTATTAAACCTAAATGTCGGTGTAAACTGGGATAGGCTTATTTAAAACTGTGCAACTAAAGGTCCTGTCATATATTGCTAGTACATGTCAGTTTCTGTGTTTGATTTGCTCACATTGAGCACTTAATTCTCAGTGAACATACAATGTTGAATCAATGTTGTTTCATTTGTTGTGGTGAATCAAGGTTGAGAAATATTGAATAAGCCTATTTCTCCCCACCAGGAATAGCCAATATCCTGTACTGCACCTGCAGGTTAGCCTTCATCTAGGTGCATTCTGGGTAATATGTCGAAAAGTCACAGGGCTTAGATATGGGGATTTTCATTAATTTGTAATTATTTTTAATTGAAAAGGATGGAAAATTAATATTCAATTTTCTTTAGTTTGTATCTATATGTATCTTATGTTTTCTAAGGCAGTTTGAAAATATTTTCATTAAAGATGGATGTATACAGAGCAAGTATTTCAATATACATCCACACCATTTTCCATTATCCTCCATGTCATAGCTGGAACCCCCGGTCCACCGTGCCCAATGTCCGGAATACCTCAGGCCCAACTGACCGGAGTACACCTCCCCCCTCAACACATACCGATTTCCCGATCGTCCTGCTCATTCCCCCTATTGCGCTCGGCTTCTTGCTCAGGCTCCTCATCCGGCTTGAAACCAAAATAACCCCCACGCCCCTCTGCCGTAGAAATCGGAAACCCTGAGCTACCGAGGAACATCACAATTGGTTGAATCCACATTGATTCAATTTAAAATTCATCCGAAAACAGATGTTGATTCAATAACAGTGTGGCCGCTTGGTTTGAAGCCCCATTCACCCTGGTGGGCGTGGGTTGTTGTAGGTCTCCGCAGGTCTCTGTAGGTCCACTGCGAAATTATTCAACATGTTGAATATTTTTGTAGAGAACTGTGCAATTTAGGAGGAGATTGCTTGCGAAAACTATTGGAAGGAACCTCAATTCTCAGTGTCATCCATGCTTTGTGTTCAATGTCTCCATAGCCTACAATCATTTTCTCTGCCTTGAGATTATTGTCGCTTTACAATGCTTTACGGTTCTCCCCGACAGTATCTTCGACTAGGGCCGATGAGGCTTTACAATACTTGATCGTGCGTAGTTGGGACAGTCATTTTTTCGTTATTATGGAAGTATCACATGTAAGGTTACATATAAAAGATCTTAAAATTACGGATCCAATAGTGAAAGGTCCATCACAACAGGTTAAGAACTCACGTTATTACAGTGGTTTGTTTCATAATATATGTCGTGACTACTATAATTTTAGCAATCCTTACGATTTTGCTACTATGGTTTTTGAAAATTGTGTTTCATATTTGATAATATTTTTGTGAAATATTCCTAGATCACTCATTAAAGTAAATCATTCATTTTTTGCACATTTTCATAAGGACAGGCACACTATAACTAGCACAATTTTGCCTCTGAAACATAATATTTAATAAATCTTCATAGAAATTGCCCTGATGATCCATTATAATGCCCGTTTGATATGAGAGGACTCTGCAATTCATATGAACAAAAAAAAATGTATCCTAGTTTTTGACCTTGAGGCACTACTAAGATTTTTAGAAATGCTTATGATAGTTTTGTGTGGTAAATTGAAAAAGCGTGTGAAATGCAAAAAAAAAAAAAAATAGGGCAGGAAACAAAGTTTTTGTTAAAATATTGCTTTATCTACAGAACTAATGCGTCTAGGTACGTTTTTGAAAAGAAATATGAAGAAAACAAATCCTTAAGATGGGGTTTTGGGATGTCTTAGTAATGATGGTTTAAGGAGTGAAATTTGCAGTCCTTACTATCATTTCGCCTTACATCAATTTATTATGGAACACAATTTTTTGCCAATTTTTTGCCAAAACAATAATAAGAACTTTTATGAAACGGAAACCATAGTGAGGTCCTTACGATGGTAAATTATTATGAAATACCCTGATTAATAATGCTTAATTTAATAATGGCTAATCACTTATTTGAATTGTTGAATAAGCAATGTTAAAGGGAGCCAAACCCAATAAATTCTATGAAATGTTTGAAACTCAAATAATCATCGAAAACCATTCCTTAAGGCTATTTCTGGCCCAGTTTAATTCTAAGCCATAATATATGGTAGAAAACCATTCAAAGCACATTTTTCTTGCTCAACTCAATTAATGAGGATTCGCAAAAAGGAGGTTGGTTAACAAACAGATGGAAATATTACCATCTGTCATGGTATTCTTCTTCAGGTTATGAAAATGTTGTCAACTATATTGGTTTTGGCTCGTTTGAAAATGTAGAAGATAGGTTAGAATTTTTACAATTGGACTACACGCTTGAAAAATATTCATTTTCTATAATTAATTCATTATATAATATAATCATTTATTATAATAACATTGTTTTTATAGTAATGGTGTCATACACGCATACAAAGAAAATATTAATCATCACATCATGCATCATATATATTACCAATGTTGAGGCCAATAATATGAAACGTGTTACACTCCAATAGGTCATTGAGGTAAATATAACTCCTGATTATTTCCCCTCCAGTGCAGCTATAAATGCATTTCGGACATTAGGTCATGATCATACCCATTATTCAATTTGGTAACATTTGACTAGATGACAGGAGGGAACTCTGAATATAACATGGCACATTGCGTTTTGACAATTTAAGCAGTTAATCAATACAATAATGAAAGCGCTTTGACGGCTTAAACAATACTGATGAAAAAAACAATTTGGACATTTTTAGGTTTTGTTGGATTTGGGCGTTCTTTTTATAAAAGCTAAATCACAATGACCAATCATAACAATGACAACTTTTAAGATCAATTTAAGATCGTTATCATAACAACAAAATTGTGGTTATGATATCTTTTTTGCTAAATGCCTATATATTTTTGTCCTAATGTATCAAATAAATTCCATAACTTCAGTAGATATGTGGAGGGACACTGTAGAACTATATCCTATAAAAACACAGCTCATTTACAGCATTTTAAATAGGTTATTTCTGTAGGTGAAAAACGGCCTAACAACAATCAAAGTTGACAAGGAAAGGGTTCGTTTTTACAACCCTGTTTGTTGTTACGAAATTCATTGTGAAATGGGTCACAGGGCAAATTTGCTATGATCCATTGTTCTTTTTTAATTACTAGGCTGATTCGTTCACATCCAATTTATGCCATTTTAAAAAGGAGAAACGTATCATCATCCTGTTGCTTCACACTAAAGGGAAACGGCATCAGTTGTATCCACGGCCGTGGGTCCTGGGGCGCCACCTGGATGATGCAGCACTTTTAGCATCATCTTCGTGTCTTCGTGAGGTGTGGCCGTACTTGGTTCTTTTACCTGCAATGTAGTTACAGTCATTAGGATGAGCATTTGCCAGTGTCAATACAGTTTCACCTCCTACCACTAAATGAGGCATAAGTCGCTCAGGACAATTAAGTCTGCATGAGTAAATGGAAAATAAAGGGAAAAAGTGCACAAAGGTAGTTAGTAAAACACCTTGTGTATATTATCTATTGTATATGAATAGATCAAAGAAATGTCACCAGTTCTATAGAGAGAATATCATAAAGTATTAATAATTATGTGAATTACTATATCATATAGTGTAAATATAGCATGGACTGCTGGTAGGTGTAAATATACCTGTTTTGCAATAGCAGACAGGGTGTGGTCTCCCAGCGAGTACCAATGCTCGGGTAAAATTAATAAACCAGGCTGATATATATAGGGCAGAACCTATGGTTATAGTAAAGAACTCTACTTGATACCGTTTGGACAATACGAGTCTTAAGGATTCGAGGCGTTTGAATAGCTATACGCAGAAAAGACATCTGGTGACTGTTGGAAGTACTACTGTGTTGCGGATTGGATATGAGATCAGGCGGACTCCCAGGAGAAAGCTTACTCTCCATTGAATGGAATTGTGAACCTAGGAATCTTAAACCATAATCACACCAGCCACTGTACGCATTAATGTGATCCACGAATAAACCTGACTTTCAGCTAAGCGTTGTTAAAAAAGTGCAAGAAGAGATAAAAGCAATTTTGTTGAACATTAGAAAAACAGTTCCCCTGTTAAAATTAATCTCATACCAACTACTAGTGTTCAAAAGGTTAAAAAAAATAAGAAATTGAGTTTTCCACAGAAATAGACATGT
Source organism: Lepidonotus clava (assembly GCA_936440205.1). Lineage (NCBI taxonomy): Eukaryota > Metazoa > Annelida > Polychaeta > Phyllodocida > Polynoidae > Lepidonotus > Lepidonotus clava. The sequence continues at coordinate 31,873,962 of OW387150.1, forward strand.
ATAGAAAACACCTAAACTTTGCATACTGTTCATAATTTCCAAATAATAATGATTAATCATATGTTTTTAATAGATATTCCAGATGGTTGCTTACAAAATCTATACCAATTTAGATTACCATGAAGAGAAGAGGTAAATTTAAAGTAAGATTTCTCTTAAACAAAGTGTCCAGGACATAATACTTTAAACATCAAACAAGTTGTCATAAACAAAAAATTGTCATATGTATAGGGGGCTAATTGGAACTGTGGATCTGTGGATTGTTCTTTGTAAACAACTTTTTCAAAGTAAAATCATAACTGTGACTACCCAAGGCTGCTTAGATATTTGCAACTCAAGAGCAGTTCAGTTCCAATGACTATAAGATAATGCTTATCCTATATACAACTCATCGGATCATTGAGATGGAGCAACAAGTAAGTAATAACAGAGAGAATTATACTACAGTAGTATAGTATAATTCTCTCTGGTAATAACAAGAGGTTATGACTGAGTTAAATGAGGGTCAAAGAGACCTCAAAAAGTGCAAATCATATTTCATATTTAGAATGACAAGTTTGCCAGAGTGCGACATCCCAATAATATTATTAGGTTCTAAAGACGTTTTTGGGTGCCATCAAAATAACATAACGAAAACCAAAGCAGAACTAAACAGAATGTTATAATAATGATGTAATAACGTCATGCTCTTGCTTGGGAGTGCCGCTACCTTACCAAGAAATAATAAACTAATAATCATAGGAACCTGGACTGATATTTATTGAGTAACTTAACACCTATTGTATGATAGAGTACATGATTATATAATATATCCATACAATTTAGTTCAAACCTCAGCAGGCTGTTGCTCTGAGAGAGAGGAGAACTGGGAGGTGGCGTCTGGCTCGGGATGGGCGTGGCCTCTCGTGGTGTGGGCGGAGCCTCTTGTGGTGTGGGCAGAGCCTCTCGCGTTGTGGGCGGAGCCTGTCGCTGGGTGGGCGTGGCCTACAGGTGGGGTGGAGCTTGTGATGGGGGCAGGGGCCACCCTGGTGCTGGGCCGGCGCTGTATGCTTAAGCGGGTCGCCTCACGTTTGTAACGGGCTTCTGGGTCCGGGTTACTCTTTGGCTTCTGCAGGTAGCATAAAGTGGAAGGTGTTAGATATGAATGCAAAAAATTTTCATGGAAGAACATTGTTCAATGAATGTGGTTTGATAAAAAAAGAAAAGAAAATTACTTTTTTTAGAAAAATGAATAAAAAAAAAAGATTAAATATAAATTGAAAGGAAATAAACTAAACAAGCACTGAGTAGCATGGAATCACTGGTAAGGTTGCTTATTTTTATGGAAAGAAATCACAGGTACTTGAGGGTTTTTTCCTCAAATAAAATCCCAATAAGAAGAGAATGGAGAATTACGGATCTACCCAAGTATTGTGATCTATGGCATTGAAGCGGACATTGTTTAACATAAAGTTTTATGATGACTGGTTACAGAGGCATTTGGCTGTTCATTCCAGAGGGTGGAGGTATACATCTCTGTCTGTCATATTTTTAGTGGTATTTAAGGATGGGCAAACATATATAATAAAAATATATAGCCCTATGTTCATATACATATAACAATGACTTACCTTTTTGCAGAAGTATACAACAAGAGCCACAATCAGAATGACAACCAATAAGACGATGACGATCGGTACGATCACTAGAAATACATAGTCTTGGTTAGCACAGAGAAAGTAGACATGATCACCTGGGATCTAAAGCCTGTATTCCACGATGCATTCCCGTGCTTGCGTTCATCATTGTACTTGCATTTGTTGATATGGATGCAATTGAAACGCAAGCATTTCTATGGTTGTCTTGCGTTTTAATTGCCTTTTAATTGCGTTCATAGAACGCAAGTAAAACGCAAGTATAAAGGCTATATTCCATGATGCGTTCAGTCCCACTTGCGTTTCTTAAATCATGGAAATGCAAGCTTACTTAGAAGCAATGCAAGTGTCACTGAACGTATCGTGGAATATAGCCTTAATGCATATATGGAATAAGTCCATCCCAGTAGACATGAACATCAAATTTTACCGTGAAATTACATAGCAGTTTCTTTCTGATTTAATCCCCAAAGATAGAAAGGTAAAATGAAATGGACCATGGTGGTTTCGATTGACAAATTGTTCCTAACATTCATGAAATGCAGCTTCATATATTGAACTTTTCCCCATAGAAAGCAATGTTAAAGCCAGTCAACCCAACCTATAATGTCCAACCATATTTTCCCCAAAATGCAGCATTTTGATTGGCTGGCAAACAAGTAAATCTGTCAAATGGTAAAATGTAAGAAATTGTAATGTTTTACCAGAACGTGTGGATATAGAAGAACATAATTCTTAGCCATTCAAGTAAACCCAACTCTAGAAGACAAGGATCGCATTTACAACAATTTTGTACGACCCTTGTCCGACCCTGAGATATACCCAATGTAGGATGGGCTTATTGCTGTAGGCTCTTAACAAAGTGCATGTCAAGTACATGCTTTTTGGGAGGTATGCGCTGTGACGTGAATTTATATTGCACAAAAAAATGCAAAATCCTCGTTGTTTAGCCTGCAATTTACATTGTTTGCTCAATATTGATTCATTGTTGCGTAGGCCTAGAAGGTCTAATTTAAACACGTTTTGTTCTCTTTTGCTCTTCACAACATGAGTTTCTAAATTACAACAAGGACTTGTATAAATGTGCCGAGATCTGCTTTGTCACTCCTAGAGTCTATGGAATAAACAATGCCCCTAAGTGAACAAAGACTTGTTACCAAGAGCTCCTATCCCAGCTTCCATATTAGCTCCTATCTCAGCCAAGTTGCAACATAACAGAAAGGTTCTGCAACCATACGTTTTTAGTCAGTCTGTTACTTACTAAGGTGGCACAGAACAGTTACATTATTGATGTTGAGGTTTCAACCTCACCAAACCAGAACCTTTAAACCAGAATGTTGTAATAATGATGCAATGAAATGACACACAGTACATTGAAACAACGTTATTAGGAGCCATCAAAATTACATATCAAGAACCAATACAGAACGATGCTGCAGCATTCCAATAATATCACAATAATATCATAATATCATGGACGCCATGAGGAGTCAGACAAAAGTTACTTGAATTTTGCAATAGAGCACCATAATTTAGATAAAAAACGTTATGAACATTTTAGTTGATAACTCAATTGAAAGACTACCCATTCTTCTAAGAAAAAGAATTTAGGAAATACAGTAAGGTTTTTAATTTTATTGTTACAACTGTTAAATTTAAATTAACATGTTGTCATAATCATCAATAACACATCTACATTTTGTATAGGTTTTACATATAAGAGGTATGATACAAACCACTTGCCTGCCACCAGATCCACACCTCTGAAATGTAGGAAAAATAGGCGTACTATTTCAGAAATTAATTTTGAAAAGTTTTATCTATAAAAATGACACTCAGAGTACGAGGAAAACATACATAAGATAGTTCTTTAAATAGCAAGTTAGCAGTGGGCATTTGCTTGACCATGCTATTTTGATCTATATGCTTCTACCTATATTCCCAGTTTATTGATTAAATGAGCCCATCCTCCCTATACTTGTAATCATTACCGAGTATGCCCTATCATTCCTGATCTATACCAATCATTACTTACCGTTCTTTCACTTCACCGTCAGTTGGTGTAATCCTGTGGAAATTGAAAGCAAATGACAAAATGACAAAATATCATCATCATAGGTATAAGGATAAGGCAAAGAAAAAAGTTGTGTTTGGGTAACATAGGTCGATGAAATTAGGATAGGTAGGTTGAAAAGTTAGTTTTTCTTTACTTTTTTTACTTAGATAAGAGACTTGGGCAGTGTCAATAATAAATAAAAATATTCTAAATATCCTCTAGTTTTTAGGATCTTAAATACATGCCCTTAGCATCTATATGCTGTTCCATGCTCCATGCTTTTCAGGTCAATTCTTTGTGATATGTCGGGTATACTGAAAATAACAATTTTTTTGGAGGGGCCTAAGGAAAAGTTCATATCTTTCTTGTAACTGCATTCTTCCCTTACCAAAATAATTATTGAATACTAAAATTATTGTTTTCATATATTCTTATACATCTGGTTAAATACAATACATACGTGGTAGCATTCTCCGGAGGCGTCGCTGAAATAGTATGAAAAGGAAACATTGTTAATAATGTTATCATCATTAGATAAGTTCACAGTTAAATAAAGATCCAGATGTTTAACACACTAGTACTGCTTTAATATTATGTTGTACAGTCGGTCATCTAGATAGATATTAACATACTATATGTATCACACTATACATATCACGATCCTATTAGACGTATATAATACAGATAAAGGTTCACGTTATTCATGCAATTGCTAGAATATTTAATTTGTACTCAAAGGTAAATGTGTGTTATCATTTATGCTTTTTTTTCTTAGTGACTAAGGACATATGTATTTGGACAAAATCAAATTAGTGACACAAATTTACGATGATCCTATAATTCATATATCTTCCTTTTAGAGGAGTTTCTTATCACAAAGAGCCAAAACATACATACAGCTGCATTTATAATTGTTCTCTCTGCCCCAAGGGCAATCACAGATATCATCTATACATGAGGCTTGAGGTGTTCTGGCACACTGTCCATCTAAAGAGCAAGGACTTCCAAGATATCTTGCGTAACAGTAGCTTTTCAGAGGCACAGAGGGGTACCACAGAGTCTTACAAGCACACCTCCCTGTGCTGCTGTCACACACACCCCCTATGCCAAGCCCCGAGCAAGTGAGAGACTCCGTTGAATCACAGGAGTCGCCAACAATGCGAATGACACACTGGCTGTCAACTTGACGGCTCCAAGGGGCGCACACACAGCGGCCTGAGGAAGGAGAACAGACAGAGTTCAAGATGGCCGCACACTCAGAGTCCTCCGTGCAGATGTCAGACAAACCCCCCTTTACGCAAGAAGCACCGAGTACCAAGTGGTAGCCGTCAGGGCAAGCACACACTCTTGGCGTGCTGCTTGTGCTGCACACCGCGTCAGCCGTAAATGCACAATGTCTGTCTGTTTCACACTCCTTCCCAAAGGCGAGTGCTAAACATGCTCTCCGATCCGGGGAATTTCTGTAGCCCGCCAAGCATTGACAGGTTCCGTGGTAACATTCAGAGTTAGAGACAGCATTGAAACAGTCGGGATTGGAGTCACAGAGATCCCATACTCGTCTTTTCTCACACGTTGTCCCTGTGAACACATTCACCCTCCAACCACTCTGACAGACGCAGCGTTTTGCACTGCTGCAGGTGGCTCCTACAATAGCTTCGGCACAATTAGCATGAGTGCGGCACACATCGTTTAGCACGCGGATACGGCAGTCCTGGGTACCCACGTCTCCAATGTACTTGGTGTCACAGTCACACTGAGAGAGAGTGCTGTCACAGATTCCGAGCATGATAAAAGTTGAACAGTCTTCATTGACTGTGCAGGAATCACCAATTGTCCCTGTAATGAAATCCCAGATTAAGTATGAGAGAGATATGAAGGTAAGCTTGAATGAGGAGAACTATTTCTCTGGGCCATTGGGAACTAGCCGTAGGTTATCAGTGTATCATGTCTGGAACTGTCTTTGTTATTGTTTTCATGGTAAGACAGATAGCCTTTGGTGGTGCCCAATGGTCCATGGCCAGAAAAGTATTTCTCCACCTCATCATAAGAGCAGATCATCTATTGACAAATCTTGATAAACTTAGGTATCAGGCATTCCAAGGTAAGTAGAGCATTGCATACTGTTTAGCAATGTCTAGGTATGTAATGAATTACTGTGTACTAGGTATGTAATGAATTACTGTATGCTACTAGTGTAATTCAAGACAAAGTGATAGATCTAGATATTTGGTGCACTTACTTTGCTTACACGAGGTACGGCTGGAGGCAATGTAACCCAATGCACATTGACATGTTAACGTTGTCCCATCACAAATAGTGTTTTCCACCCATCTCTTACAGGCATACGTGGTATCAGACGAGTTACATTCTGTACCTATCCGCTTGACTGTAAGTAAGGAAGAACCACGCTTGATATTGTGTTAGTTATAAACCCTTGATTGACCCTGTATAAAAACCTAGTGGCTCAGATTTCAAGAGAATCTTTCATCTGTAATGAACCATGTATTGATGTTACTGTTTAAATTCTTTTATGAAGTTATCCATGTATTGCTTTGTAGCATTTGCATAATTGTTGGGTCATGTTTTCTTACCGAACATTCACATATTTCCAACATAATCCCACAAAGAATAAAATAAATGCAAAAGGAAACGTGGGAGGCCTATGTCGGTTTGAGAACAATTTGATTTCCGCCAAGGGAGTATTAATATAATGATAATTATAGTTTTATTATACATATAGGGTTCACATTGATTTACAGAATAACTGTACTGATTTTTTTGTAGTTCTTATCTTATTTGCCTCTATGTGTTAGTAATGATGTTTTAGCAAGCAAAGATTGATAATTCAAACTTCATTCACAGCGCACCACCTATGAGATTCCATACAAATTATTACTATGCGATCTCTTTCATCAGTTGCGTTCCATCAGTGGCCAAGTGCTCCGTCGCATAAGCCAACCCTCGCAACAGCCTACATGTGTTTGATCAAAGTCTCCCTGTTATACACAAAATTCAGCATCAATTGTCATGCATTTCCAATAATATTTCCAGGCTGATAATTTCAGGGATTTTAGATCAAAATGTCTAGTTTTCAGAACTGTTTACGGAATTAAAATCGGTTCAGTAAAACAGCCACAAATCAACAGCGGGATCCATCACAACAGCAACGTCCTTGTTGTGAGAGATGGTGGACAACCCTCGCAACAGCAAGGTAGGTAAACAACGATCATAGGCGTTGTCCACTTTGATCACTGTTTTTCCAATACAAAAAGTATTTAGAGCGCTGCAAATGAGCTGTAATCTCTACAGAATATAGTCCTACATGTGTCCACTACACAGGCTCTCATAGAGTATGCCACTATTGATGACATCCGATGACAGGAGTTACATATCTTAGTGTAGGTATAATATGTTTGCTGTGAACCAGTGGTCCGTTTGCCAATACTGATTGTAACAGCAATCAGTTTAAAATTACAACAAGGACATGTTTCTCAACAAGGACAACTTTGTTGAGACGATCCTTGTTGCAAAACGCTTATAATATCTTATTATATCTTTTTTTCTACTGGATCAAATGTAAATTTATGTCAAAAGGGACACTGTAGAACTAGTTCCTGTAAATATTACAGGTTATTTACAGCATTCTAAATGGATATATTTTGAGGGTGAAGACATGCAAAAAACGTGCATAACAACAATCAAATTAATAAAGAACGGTTTCTTTGTTACAATCGATAGCTGTTACAATCGGTCATTGTTCAACGGGCCACAGGTTGTAGTTACTTTCATCGTCGTCTTTGCTGCAGGCTCCGGCCCCATCATTTCTCTCTATGAGTGGCTGGCATGCTCCATCAAAACAGGACACCTCCTTGTTAGTCGTCGCGCAGACACCAAAACCTACAAAAGTACAAAATGAAAATATTAAAAAAAAGATCTGTCTAAAAAACTTATTATTCTATGGTAACAGTTCGAGAGAAAATAATAATTCATCCTCATTTATCAACACCTTATTCACTCAGATTTGTGTCAGTGCTTGACTTTGCAAAATCTGCAATTATGACCAACCTCTGTATCATGCCAGCAATACCTCCCAAAGTGGACAGGTCTATTATGGTTAATTGGCCAGGCATATAATATCTTTTAGGCCGGCTCATTGTCCCCACCTGAGGGAACACACACAAACCATACATACAACGCCATCTATACCATAACAGCCCAAATCACAGGCATTCCCTCCTACTCCCCACTCTCTCCCTATACCCCTTCAACCACGCATCGATATATTTGTGACCCACCCACCCACACCCTTACTTCCTTATTAACATTATCATCTTCCCAAAAATCTTAAAATTTTATCATTTGCTTATTATTATCAATTTTTCTCAATTACCTTATTATCAAACAAATAAAATTTATTATAAATAAATTTTACTTTCCCACAACTGCCGTCACAGTGTTTTCTCTCTGGTATATTGCGTTAATGGAAAATGTTTACAGTAATCAAAATATACGACATGAGATGGCTCTGGGACAGCATTCCATGAATATCTGTAAATTATCTGGTACTATCTTATCCGGTACTATCTTAATCAGTAGCACTAGTAAAGATTCTCTGGGAACATTAGTACTTTAATACATTAATAGCCCAATAAATAGAGGTAATGTTTTATGGAATGCAGTACAGTATGAACGAACGTCTCAGATTAATACCGAGTTTAGGTACATTATTCAGAATGAATATAAACATTATGTAGACTAATGTATGATCTGGTGATTGAGTTGTATTGTAATTTGATTAATTGTTATGATACACTAAGATTGTCACACATTCATCCAAGTTTTTCCTTTTTCTTATTTTCTCTAATATCTGTTATCTGATTGTCCAGAATCCTGAAATTACAATATTGCTGGGAAGATCAAGTTAACTTAAGTAAGCTTTGCGGAATACAAGATATAAAAAATTACTTCCCCTATGGCCGTACGGACAAGAACTTAATGTAATTTGTTAACCAGAGCCTACCACGAGGATTTTCATCTGAGTTGTCGTAACAGTCAGCGATGCCATCCCCGACGTAGCTGTTTGGGATGCATGCTTCTCCGACCGACCCATCCAACCTGTAGTTGTTAGAACAGCTGACCTCCCCTGCCGCGCACTGTCCTGACACTGCAGAAAATAAGGAAAAGTTAATATTACATACCAACACAAGTGCCGCGTCGCATAACGGAAGGAGCGATGTCGTTCTTTAAAACAGCGGGGGTTATATGCGAAGTTCACCATCGATTTTCACTGATTTCTAATAATTTCCCCAGGCTGATAATTTCAGGGATTTTAGATCAGAATATCTAGTTTTCAGAACTGTTTACAGAATTAAAATCGGTTCAGTAGAACAGCCGCAAATCAACAGGGGGACCCATTGCAACAGGGACATACCTCGCAACAGCGAGCAGGTGCCAACCCTCGCTGTTGCAAAACCCGTTATGCAACGGGGCACATCGGTCTGTCCAATAATAAAAACAGCGATGGTTTTGTTGGGAAGTGTCAAACTCTTGCTGTTTTGCCAAAATTCAGCAACAATTTTCGCCCACTTCTAATCCTTTTTCCGGGCTGAAAATTTCAGGACTTATAGATCTAAATCTCTGTTTTTCAGAATCATTTACTGAATTAGAATGGGCCCAGTAGAACAGGCACAATTCAACAGTGGGACCCATCACAACAGCAACGTCCTTGTGCAAGGACGTCCTTGTGAGGATTTGGTTATCCAACTGAGCACAGTGGCCTCCCAGCAAACAGGACACGTGAATTCCAGAGTTTGACACGTGTTATATTTGTGTATACTGGTGTAATCAGAATCTCTGAGGGATGTTAGTACTTTACCAGGTATTACTACGTGTTTTCATATAGTAATGTACCTGGATGATTTTCTTTTCTACAACACTGTTTATGCATTTCATACAGCTGATTTAATTATGCTATGTATCATTATGCCTTGAAATAGCTTTTTCAATAGCCTTACATTTTAGTGTTATTCTAGTGACATTCTGGTGTAGTGATAATCCCTGTGTAACCAGGTTTATTACACCAGTTTTTACTTTTGTTATATTCATGTATTTCTGGTGTTGTGTAAAACCCAGGGATTTGTCAGAGAAAACCCTCTCTCTGTGACACGAGTTTTGGCCCTGTATAATACCTGTAAAAACATGTATTTAACACAAGTCTGACATGAGTTTCACAGTAGTTAATGATGGGTCAGTCTCTTTGTTAATCATGAAAAAACACAAGTTTGCACATGATTTATACATGCCAAACTCAGATTAAACTAGTAACATATATACATTTAAGATACAATTAGTTGAATTTACTATATATAGTAATAAAATAAATTAAGATGCAGCAATTAAATATTCAATTGCTGGATTTCCAAGAAATATCATTGTCTTATAGGTTTCAAATACAACTGCCTTATCTCTTGCAATGTGAAAATCCTCAATAGCTCAGGGGTAGAGTGCAGGAATTGCGTGCAAGGGATCACTGGTTCAAACCCCACTATTTTCCTTTAGCTAAAAAGGCTAAAACACAAGTTTTACATGTGAAAACTCGTGTCAGAAACTCGTGTCAGAAACACGTTGGGAACACCAGAAATGTAGTCCACAGAATCCCGAGTTGTACACGGGTTTAAAACACGTGTTTGGCCTCCTGGATCCCGTGCCTACAACCTGCACAACACGGGGCTTTGTTACCTGGGATGTTACACAATACCGATCATAACAACGAAAATCACCAACACAAAGAAAGGTTTCGTTGTTACTCTGCATGTAATAATGATCGTTTTGACACTTAAAATAAACCTATTTTGAATGCTCTTAATGAGCTGTAATTTTGAAAGGAAATAATCTAACTTTTGCCTCTTCAAATATCAATTTGCAGAATTAAATTTCATCCAGTAAAAACAGAGATATTAGGGGTATTGTAATAATGATAACTGTTGTTGTTATGACATCATTCTTAAAGTTATCTTCAAGTTATCGTAACAACAAAATGTCATTGTGCAACAGGCCACAGGATAAGTTATGAATACTAACTGTACACTATCATTAAGTATCCGTAGTATATTGGCATACTGGGAAGTACTTGTATATATACTGCTGGCTTTGTTCCACTGTCTGAAATGCTTTTCTTTATTCTATGAATTCTGAATAGATTTACTTGATTATTGCTTTAATTTCCTTTATATGTTCCTTCTAATTTACTTATAACATAAGGAAAACCGTACTTGGTTAAAAGTATGACCCTTCATACTTGGTTGGGCATCAGAAAGAATACATCACTTATCCCAACGGCCTCAGGCTGTAATATTTTGATGCCCATCTCATATCCAGGGTATTACTTTAAACCCCAAGCAGTTTTCTCTTAAAGAGAAGGGCAGTGAAATTTGAAATTGGTTAGATTGCCATTTCACACTTTAGATTCAATGCTTACTTAGAGTTACATTATATTCCCATTACTTTTGATAGATCCTTTTGATGTAACATTGGGGGTTCTTTAAAGAAAACTTACTGAGCACTTTGTGCACTAAGAACTGGACCTCTGTGTGTGATGTCACACGAAAAAACTGTTATATACAAATTTTAGAAATTCAGAATTATTAAGAAACCTAATATTGCACATTTCCCTTGTAAATCATTCAATCATGTGAGTTTAAACGTGCATCGACTTGTTAGGAATGTTTAAAAAATCTATATTCTGTTATATCTAATGCTATTTTAGATCTTCCAAGATTTATCAAAACCATTAAAGATAAATGTATAAAAATTGGTATGGTGACTACTCAGATGGTAAGATATGGCATTATGCTGATTCAAAAGTCACTGGCTCCTCCCTTTGATACTGCAGTTGGATGTATACATTGGGTAAACCTTTTTTTTCCACTTGACAATTTTTCTATCTGGCAGTTATTTGGTAATTACTATGTTTTTACAAGTCAGCAGAAGTCAACACACCCTACACATCAGTGAAAGAGAAATTGAAGACCTTTCTAGTAGTAAGTAACATTGATTAATGTTTATTCCAACAGATAATTTTTGATAGCAGTTGTAAAATAGGCTATAGAACTGGTCATGAAGAGCTCATTTTGTGTTCCTTTTTCTTCGTGACACAGCAACAGTTCAGAGTTATGTCTAGATATTATAAATGTGATTTTATATGACGTACTGAAGCAAAAGGACACATTACACTTTGAATTTCCCATAAGAGTTTGGTGAATTTACGAGAACATAAGAAAAGAGAACTAACAGGAGATACCAGAAAATGTTCAGGGCTTTGAGTTGTTTCTAGCGTCCCAGATCTTATAGTCGAATATAGTTTTTACACTAAGTGATATGATCCATGGCCAGCTGTAGTTCAAAAGTATTAGCAGGACAACATAATATGTTATATTCAACCTTGTTTAAGAAATATCTTCTCAAAACAATGTCAATAGGGGGATATCTCCAAATACATTATTAAACTATAATATTATATCAATAAAATCATATATTCCAAATTGAACAGTCTAATAAATTACATTTATTTCTTATACAAATTGTATAGTATACATATTTTTATAAGAAATAAATACAGATTATCTTATTTGAACTGGCTTTTGTTTCTAAAATATCTTTTTCAAAATAACGATAATAAGCCGATATCTCCAAATACATTTGTAAAGCATAATATTATATCAATGAAATCATATAAACCAAATTGTACAGTTTATATATAAGAAATAGATACAGTATTACCATGTCTGAACTGGCCTTTGTTTCTAAAATATCTTTTCAAAATAATGATGATACGGGAATATCTCCAAATACATTTTTAAAGTATAATAATCGATAAATAAAATCATAAAGTCCAAATTGTACAGTCTATACATATCTGCAAAAGAAATAGATACAGTATTACCTTGTCTGAGTTGGCCTGTCAGGAGGGCTCCCAGGAAAAGGCCTAGGTGTGGACCCCACATGGTGCTGGAGGTAGGCCTCTGTGTGTCTGGTGACTACCATAACAGTGGGATCGCTGTTCACGGTTTGGTTAACTCCCTCTACCCACTGTCTGGTAATAGGAAAGGCCATTCATTAAGTATCTTAAGGGGGTATACAAATACATAACTTTAGATGCAATATTGGTGTGGAGCAACAATGTCATGGATAAGGTATATACATCCTAGGCAAGCATGCAGTGTTATTATAGAATTGCAATAATGTTCTGTTTAGTTCTGTTTTGTTTTTTGTTACATAATTCTTATGAACCCAATGATGTTCCTAGAACCAAACATAATGACGCTGTATTGTGACATTATCATGACATTCTGGTTACATTCTTTCACTAAAAATTAAAGTTGTTATAGCATTTTGTATTGGTAAGTTCCCAACTTCACAAAAATGTAATGTTGTTACCACACTCTGTGTTTTGATACGTTGCAACCTAATGTAAAATAAAGTAACACTCAGGTAAAAAACATTCTTTCGCATAATAATAACATTATTATAACATTCTCTATTAGTATGGTCTGAACAACACAAAATTGTGTGTTATTATAACATTCTTTTTGATTGAGTCTCAACGTCACCTAAAATAACATAATTGTTATTTGACAATTTTACAAGTAACAGACAGACCAAAAACTTATGGTCACAGAAGTGCCTGTTATGTTGCTGCTTGCCTGCGGATTAATAATCAACGCTACTAAATGGCCAATCCCTAGACACCAGGAGGTAGTGGTTACTAAGGCTGTGTGTGGAGGTAGGATGTGCCAGGTAATGACAATTAACATTGATTTATCAGCATGCCTACTATAGCTTAAATGATCATGAGTGGTCTTTAAGGAGAAACAGCTAATGCAGCCTTAATGCAGTCTATGACTGCAAGCCACTGTTTTACCAAAAGAAGGTTTACAGACACAGACACAGACACAGACACACAGACACAGAGAAACAGACACACACACACACAGACACACACACACACACACACACATACACACATACACACATACACAGGGCAAAAGGACTTGATGGCAATCTGTTGTTTCCATTTTACGAGTTGCAACAATTCTCCCAACCACAGATAGCCCAATTATTGTAGTGTTCCTGCAGACTAGCCTAAATAGATGGATTTTGACAATTCAGATATGGAATCATTGAGTATTAATCTAACGGATATCCGCAAACTGTTTCGTGAAATTGATATACATAAAGGCTCTGGCATTAAATTTATGCCTACCTTTATATTAAAGGATGTTTTTTTGACCCTAGAAAATGAAATGCTGGATTTGTATCAAACTTCCTTACTAACAGGAGTATTCCCTGAAGCATGGAAGGTAGCAACTATCACTCCAATTCCAAAAAACTCAGCCCAATCAGACTGTAACAACTGGCGACCAATAACAATTCAACCACTACCAGGGAAACTGCTCGAAAAATATTTACATGGAATATTAAATATTGAAATTACATCCAAAGATATATTAGCAGACACCCAGTATGGTTTCCGAACTAATAGGTCTACAGTTGACGTGATATTCAGATACTGTAAAGACATTACTGAGGGTATTAATTCACATATGTATACTGGTGCGATATATCTTGACCTGGCTAAGGCGTTCGATTGTGTCAACACTGCCCTGCTGATATCCAAATTAGGTAGACTGGGAGTCAATCGAAAATTGATCAAATGGCTTGCCAGCTACCTGAGAAATAGAAAGATTAGAACTAAGTTTAATGGTAATGTCTCGTGTGAGCATGATATTAATATTGGAGTTCCACAGGGGTCCTCGTGTGGACCTTTGTTATTTATTACATACATAAATGAACTAGTCAATGTCATTCCAGATCCCGATATTAACATACTATTATATGCAGATGATGCCGTCCTTTATTGCACAAACCCTGATGCAGATCTAATTAGGAAGAAGCTCCAGTCAGCTGCTACTAAAGTTGCTAACTAGTGTGATCACAACGGTCTCGTCATTAATGAGACCAAATCTAAATCTATGTTATTTGGTACTCGTTCAATGCTACGTGACTTTGACAAATGCTTGACTATCACCATCAATGATATTTCATTAGGATCATGTAGCAGTTATAGTTATCTTGGGATCATTTTTGATGAATGCATAACTATGAGAGCTAATTTGAATAAACAACGGCGCAAATTTGCACAAAGAATTTTCAAATTAACGAAACTAAAAAGGCATATAAATAAAAATACTCGAATTCTGGTCTATAAACAGACTATACTGCCTGTAATCGAATATGTTGATATTATGCATTTTTTAAACACAAAGCATGAGAGAGATAAATTACAGAGAATGCAAAACAAAGCTCTTCGCATTGCATTAGACATCTATAATCCACAAGAACTATCAATCGAATTGATTCATGCTCACTGTAGATTGAATATATTAGCAGTACGAAGACAAATACATCTGCTTACATTGATGTATAAATATAGGGACACACCAGACTGGATAAAGGAAGCAGGTAGAAAGTTGACTAGAAGTGCTCAAAAAATTATGTTTGTTATTAACATAGTCAGGTTAAACATCTTTAAAAATAGCCCTTATTATATAGGGGCGACCCTGTGGAATAAACTCCCTCGGGAGGTACAGATTTTGACTGACAAACACAAATTTCAGAGAGAAGTTAAAATACTAATCTCTAACGGACTTCTTCCCCTAGTCCTGTGAATTGCATACTAGCTATCGCTTATCTTAGCATGGCTTGTTTACCAAATAATAGGATGTTCACCATCGCTTAACATAGTATGGTGAATGCATATTAATACTTCTTGAAATTGTCTTGAGTACAGTTCATATGTGTATTATGTGTCAGAACCCATCGCTTAACTTAGTATGGGGTGCAGTCAATCCGTTTATATATTTGATGCTGATATTCCTTTTTCCCTTACTCACAGCTAAACCATCGCTTAACTTAGTATGGTTTACATATGCTTACATGTGAATGACTTTCATAGATGTTGCTGTATATATTCTAATGCTACTCAGATCATGATATTGTAAATTATGACATTGCTTGATGCAAACTACCTACATGGAAGAACATTTACCCAGAATGAATGTGGTTAAATAAATAAAAAAAAAATTAAAAAAAAAAAATCAAGGTGCATTCTGGGAAATATGTAGACAAGTCACAAGGCTTAACTAGAGGATTTTTAGAAAATCATGGTATATCTTTGGTTAAAATTGTGAAAAACTAGATTTGACTATGTTCTATTTCATGCCTATAAATACATAATATTAAAGTTGGTTTGAAAATTCGTTCATTTTGCATAGATATATAGAAAATATTTGTACATTTTCTATAGATTTTCCTCAGGTTTTGTCTACAAAATCAGTCAAAATTAACCTGCAGGAACCTGAAATACAGTAAATCCGTTTTCCGTGGTCGGGATACACCAAAACAAGCAATATCATATATAATGTTGCCAAGCAATGTGGACACACATATGTTGCATAAGAGTAAAACAGGGTTTACTGAACAAAAGCCTGTGTCTTACTGGGTATTCTTCTGCAGTCTTAAGGACGATTTACACAGGCCCTCAATACTGTTGTGCTAACAGTTATCCTAAGCCATATGACAACCCTGAGAGTTGCCCTAAGGGTCCTGACTGCCTTATGATAGTCCTGACAATATTTCTGACATAATACCTTCTTATCTAGGGTTTACATTATATCATTTTCTGTCTTGATTCTCCACTGTTATTATTGTGATCATTGACTTAGATCTAAGTGTGACCATTCTGATTCTTTGGGTCAGTTGTCCGGGCATGTTCCCGTAGGTGGCGCGGCTGTTGGGGTCACAACGCTCAAGAATCAGACTTTTGGCTCTTGGATGTAATAGGCGGTACCTATCACAAATCTTGCAAAATGGTGATTTTGCTCAGATATATTTAATATTATGTTAAAAACTATGTGAAATTCTGTAAATCATGACATACTTTGGGGGTGTTTTTGTCGTCTTTTTGTGTTTTTCCTACCTCCCTCTCCATAGGCTTATCATTGGGCGTTAGGGAGTTGTTGTCACCCACAATGGTGGTAGTAAGGGTCCCATCGCCAGCAATGGCCGCTACTGAGTCAGCCAATATGGGAACCGGGCTTCACCAACAGAATAAAAAACGTTGTTGTACAATGTAACATGTATACAAAGTAATATTGAATTGTTGTTGTACATTGGACACATTTACTGACGTTTTGTAATGTTGTATGCACGTGGTTTTCAGTCGCTTAGAAGATACATGCTGACATAATTCCGTAGAAGAGCACCAGATGACAGCACTAAGACCTTTATTCTACATCTGAAAATAATCAAAAAGTGATGTAGGCCTATATAGAACATACCATTGGGCATAGTTAGACACTCACAGCTTTTTCATATTTACTATGATTTACATTGAAGGTACTTTGGTGTGTTCAAATCTCTTAGATAATGTTTTTGTTCAAAGCTTATATCTATAGA
The DNA here is from genome assembly GCA_936440205.1 of Lepidonotus clava. Taxonomy (NCBI): domain Eukaryota; kingdom Metazoa; phylum Annelida; class Polychaeta; order Phyllodocida; family Polynoidae; genus Lepidonotus; species Lepidonotus clava. The sequence goes on from OW387150.1 coordinate 31,891,167, forward strand.
GGAAAATAGAAACTGAAATTTCCTTCTTTTTCCATTTGTGAAAAAATGTTGCAGCCTGAATAATAAAAATTGCCTTTACCATTGGTTTCTATGGGAAAATGAGTAAAATTTCAGAAAAACTACCAATTCTTTTGCCACCAAACTCAATATTATTAGGTTATATACAAGCATAGATCATTACACAACTGTTAGGAGAAAATCAACATCATTTACCTTTTGTAAGATTAGTTATAGTTAATAAACTTTAAAATTGTGCATTCGAGTACTATTTGCTTGGATCATTTTAGGAAATATTACTCCATTAAAAGAAAATTTGTGCGCATTTTACTCTCCTGGGTGTCCAAATACTTAGAAAAGCAGCTAAGTTATTTTTAAAAACAAGGAGGCACCCTGAACGATAGTGAGTACCTTTAAAGAAGAACTCATAGCATTATCGTAGCTAGTCTTAGTCCGTCCTGACCTACTTTAGTATTTACATACTATGCTATAGATTTGGGACGCAAGAAAGCAACTTGGAAGGCATCCTGCCGTATCTTAACTGTGTGTCTGTTCTGGTTTTATAATCTTTACAAAACTGAAAATATCAGGGAAAATATCAAATCTACAAATAATGTATACCTTCTGTTCATATATGCAACCTGACTCTAAATGTAATAATTGGAATCAAACTTATACTCAAACAACACACAAGACCTAACCAAAAGCACAAGAAAATGAGTTGTTTCTTACTGCCCAGATCTATAGTTTAAACTTCAACTTAGCCTGGGGTCCGCAGGTGAATGGCTTTGTTTCAACACTTAAAGCCCCATACCCACTGCCCGATTTTGGCTTAATGCCGGTGCTGACAGCCCTGCTGATTGTGTGTGGGTATAGCCCCATTTGCTGTGGCAGATCTGGTACATGCGATCCCTTGCGACATTTATCATTTGCAATTCTGGTACAAACGATAATGCAAACGACTAATCTGCAACCGATCAGATCTGACATGTTGGATCAAATCGTTTGGATTCCAGCCGATTGCAGGGTATTTGAAGTACTTGAAGTACTTAATTACTTATCGTTTACAATCGGTAGGAGCCTCTCTTCTCAGTGTGAATGCAATTTCTGCATTTCCGGATGCATACAATAATTTTATTGGCCCTCAGAGTATTGTTTTCAGCGTGCGATGATTTTGTCGGCACTCCCCCCGATAGAATGATCGGCCAGGGTTAATGGGCCTTATGCCTTGTCCAGTCAGTTGGCCAACGGCCATGCCAACAGCCGCACCGATGGCTGCACCGATGGCCACACCGATCCATGTTAAGCATGTTTGATAATTTTATGCTGATGCTGATCCGGACAGCCAATAGCCTGTCAGTAAATCATTTAGTGTGTATGGTGCTTCATCAGACAATGTTATCATCTATACTCAATATCTAGGTGACACTTCAAGCTCCATGAAACACTGCTACTGATATCACCATGCTCGGCCCCTTTCCAGGACAAACCTTTCATTGACAAAAAACAAAAATTCAACATGCTTAATAATTTTGTCGGTTGGTTGTCGTCTCAAAAATCGGTTGGCACTTTGTTCTGTTATGATTGTCGGCTACAAAATCAGTTGATATGATCATCTATAAGTCGATTCTTAAGAAAAAAGCAAAACATCTTTGGACTGATGTAGTTGTTGGACCGACACTGGGCCAATTTTGAAATCAGTCTTCCATTGGTCCATTTTCATCATGCCATGCATCAACAGTATAAGCGGCTTAGTTTTACTCATTTGAAAATTATTGGTGGGGGGGTCTATAATTTGTTAATTTTTGCGTACGTAATAAATGGAAGGCCCCTAATTAACATTAAGATATGACCCCTAAAGCCCCATACCCACTAGATGAACTAGACCATATTCAGCTGAATCATTGGTGCCAAAATCGGCCGACTATACTAATGGAGTAAGCCGATTTTAGCATACTAACTGGTGATCTGAATTTGTGCTAAAATTGGCGAATTACATTATAAAAATTGGCAGATTCTAGGACTGATCAGTCGCACAACTTAGCTTAATTCCCCTAGTGGGTATGGGGCTTAATAGTTTTATGTTATGCATTTGTCATGCTATTGATAAGATTATTGGTGTATAACTGTTGTATGGACTACAGTCTGAATTGAAATGATACATTAGGGTGGATGCCTAAAACCGACGAGGCGACACAGCCATTTTTTAAATTTGACATGTGACATGAGGCAGGCGCGGATTTAGGGAGGGGGGGCGTGCCAGGCGTGTGTCCCCTCTATTTTTTTGGCAACATTTTAATGTTTTTAATATAATATTCCTGTGCCGGGGGGCGCAGGTGACAATTTTGCTATAGTACCCCCCCCCCCCCCCCTTTTTTTTCAAAATCCTGGATCCGCCCCTGTGAGGTCTGGTGACATGCGACATAAAATTTGAAAAGATACTGAGAGGGGCCATGACCATTTCTTAAGTTTGACATGGGACATGAGCATTACTAAGCAACAAGGATATACAACATAGCTATTTCTTAAATTTAACGTGGGACATTAGGACCCCCCCTCTACACCCCCAGATATATCTATGGTTCTCTCCCGAGTAGTAACTAATACATATCGTGCCTTTTGTAAATACCCGTATCCAAGCATACAGAATGAACTGACCCAGCTGACTAGATCATCTAGAGCGCTAGCATTGACCTATTTCAAAGTACAAAATCCACTGGGAAGTTATAGTACGGAAACATGGAAATGGTCTGTCATTTGTCAATACAGGGCTGTACACATCTTATTAAATGGAGTCAGAAGAATTGCTTCAGCATTTAGGAGGCTATGGAATATGGCAGATCCTGATATATATGCTGCATGGATGTATTTGGGCCAGTATGGCTATAGATTCTTCAATTAAACCATACAAAGGTAGGTTTTTGATAATAAGTACTAGTGGTAGATTAAAGAGACACGCTCATAATAAGGGGCTATTAGGGGATTAATTATATGTATTTTTACATGGTTTTAAGACCCCCGTCCTTTAAGGGCCATATCCACTAAGCGATTTTGGGTCGGCCGATGGGAATAAGCGTTGGCGTACTAATCGGCGTACCCGTCGGCACACTTGTCGGCGTAAAATTATCAAACATGCTTAATAATGATCGGCGTATGCGTCAATGTACAGGACCGCCGATTCTGTGTGGGTATGGGGTGTTTATCAGAGACCGCCGACAAGTCCCCTGACGAGTATACCGATGCCGACGCCGAGGCCGATTCAGCAAAAATATGCCGAGTGGGTATGGGGCTTTAATATGTTATGTACATTAGGAATGTACTAAAGCCCTTGAACCTTTACTTTTTGTGTAAATGATTAGCAGGCAACTCCCGATAGTTCTATATCTATCTCCCATCCTATTTATTCTCAGCTAACAAACATGCATGGTATAGAATCTGAACACCTCGAGTTTAAAATTAGAGAAATATGTGGAATTCCTAGTGTACCCACTTGTTTAAGTCATGTTTACATCAAAGAGGTTTCTCATCCAAATCACATGGTTATTTTTGCAATCTTATAAAAGATATATAGCATAAGTATATATGATGGTAATTTGAATTAACAATATTCAGATATATTTTCCTTTATCTTTAGTTATGATGAAACCTTCACTTCTGATTGCAAAAACAAGTATAAAGGCCATATTCCACTTTGCAGCGTTTTACTTGCGATGGGCACTTTACTAGCGGTGATTTGACTCACCGCAAGTAAATTTGGTCACCGCAAGGTGGAATATAGACATTACTTGCGGTGGTACTTGCGGTGGTGCTTGCAGTGAGTCACAGCAAGTACCACCGCAAATGATTTGACCTTCTTTTATATGATCTAAAAAAAAATTTTTGACTATTCAAAAATTTTATGATGATTTTTATGAATTTTTCATAATCTAGTATTCATATTCTATAATTATTTTATAAAGTTTTCTTTTTAGTGCTTGCGGTGTCAGAAACGAACATGTTGGTTTCCTCACCACAAATAGCTTGCGGTGGCATCTTAGTCCAGCGCAACTACCACCCCACCGCATAGTGGAATATGGCCTTAAGTCGCCCCACTTGTGAAAGAGTTTATAAGGTCAAATTTGGGTGTAAAGCCTTTTCTTCAAATGGTTATGCATGGCATTTTCCATTTTGACTTAAAGGGAACCAAAATCAATAAAATTGACAATTCTTTTCAAAACTCAGATAAGTATAGTAATATGCTAGATGAGTCCAGTTAAGGTCAGCGGTAAAGTATTAGCTATGAAAACTAGCTCAAACTGAAGTAGAATGCCACAAGAGATGTTAATATTTACATTTGTTTGTAAACAAACCCTATTTTTGCAGATCTACATTAATTGATTTGAGCCAGGAAAATGTGTTTTTAATGATGTTTTTACCATATTTCATGGTTTAGATTTAAACATGGGCCAGAAATAGGCTCAAGGAATGGATTTCCATGATTATTTGAGTTTGGAAAACTTCATTGAATTTATTGTTTTGACTCCCTTTAAGCTCTTATAATATAAAACTGGTTTTGCAATAAGGCCATGACTTATGTCCCGGCATGTTTTGCTCACCCTCGTTCTGCAATGGTCCATGTCTTACCTAAGGCAGTGGGTATGTTTTACGTTCCTTTTGCCGTTCTATTTCAAATGATATATAGGACGTATGCATGGTTTCATGCGATATTCTCAGAGAAAATCAACCAAAAGAAAAACCGTTATGTGCAGTACACCCTTTAGTTTAACACGGTGGCAACCTTGGAAATTCATGTCTATAGTATCTCCACAAAAGATGGTAGTAAACTATGTTTAATAACCATGACGAAATATGAACGGTGAATGCTATGAAACCTGGGGGGCGACCCAAAAAAAATATACGAAAAGTCACGTCCCACGAAAAGTGAAATACCCACGATAGGACCATTGTTCTATCGTGGGATTTACAAATTAAAAAGATTTCGTGATTTCTTTTAATTTTTTTTTTCAAAGTTTCACACTCCCAAATTGTCCCAATGTATTTAATACATACATTTAAAAGTATTTTAGGTGTATATATATATATATATATATATATATATTCTGAATGGTCTTAATATGATTATCACTGAACTTTAATGTCCACGAAATTTTCGTACATTTTTTCTGGGGAAATTTTTCTTTCGTGGCCACGAAAAATAGGTAAAAAACACCTCTCCGAAATTTCGTACATCTTTTTTGGTAGCCCCCCCTGTACGAATTGTTGTTGCACTGCTTTATATATTGTTAAGTATGCAGGTGGAAAATAGATCTATTATCTGAGACAGTCAAATAATGTTTTCATTAAATGATTTATTAACAATAGCAACAGCGTTGCGATAAAACAGAAATAATGCATAATTGTTTTCCACTTCACTGATTCTATTTGCTTCATGTTTATTATAATTACATTGTTTGTACCGATGTTATCTTACTTGTATATTGTTATGTTGAAGACCAGATTTATGACTATTGACTCATCATACATAATTTGCAGTATGGACTACCAAAGATGTGGGAATTGTCCTATAACTTTTGACATTTTCTATGTATTATTCAAATTATGTGACCATCTTTGACCTTTTTTGATATGCTATAATACTATTGTCTTGGATTCTGATCTCAGATACAAGACATAGTAAATTGAGATATAGCTAACTTTACTTTGTGTACTTTATCATAATTATGTTATTAATTAAAAAGAATATAAAAAAAAGTTATCTGGTAAATTGAACCTTGCAATCAATATTAATACCATTGAGCAATATGGTTTTCTTTTTTCAATCTAGTTGATACACCACCGTACCATTGCAACATTCCTGTCAACTCATCCTTTAACAACACAATTCCTGCTACTTGGGAAAATGGAGTATTGATTTCCTATGAAAGATGCCATGAGTACATCAACAAGTCTTTTAGTAACGAGACCCAACAATGTTCAAGTGGTTTCTACTTTGACCCGCAATATGGATACGAGAGTACAATAACAAGTGACGTAGGCCATCCTTTTTATATCATTTTACTTTACTGAATTAATAAATCTCCTTTGGTAAACAGTGAAACTGATTTGATCATACCTTGCAAATTGGTTTACATAACTTTAGGATGAATATTATCATCATGATAACCAGATAAACAAACATTATTCATACAAAGTTTGCTAATATCGAATCTCAAAATATTTTCCAAATGATCTATTTGTCTACCATTCTTAAGAGAAAGGGTAATAAAGATATATTTTCTTTCAGTTTGAACTGGTATGTGGCAAAGAGATCTACATAGAAGTTTCAATGATGACTAAAACAATTGTCTCAGGTGTGGGAAGTGTAGGCATCAATTACCTCTCTGATAGGTATGGCAGGAAAACTGTTTACATGATTGGTATTGTCAGTAAACCTATTTTGGGCTCTGTGGAAGCTCTGATGCCAACTTTTGCCCTGCAGTATACTTTGACAGTATTATCACACCTTGTCATATTGGTGAGTTAACTATTATTACCATTCCTCTCATTTGATTTGAAACACATTTATTTTGGTGTGTCTAATTGATACAATTAGTAAATATTTGATAAATATTTGATAAATATTTACAACATAATATGATATATAATATATATTCCTTAAATCTTTGTCTGAAAATTTAAACTTTTTCCTTTATCTTCCCACAAAGTAGTCTTCCATTTGATACGTAGGCACATTTTCATAAATTCCAGACCCCCACATGCCCCCTTAAGTAAAAATCATGCATTAGATTTTTACCAGAAGGTATGCATACTTTCAGAAATTTCAGACCCCCCTCCCCCCTTGATGCATATGTATACGCACTTAATGGAAGGCCCCCAAGCATAAACATCAAACTTTAAGTGCCAATCAATGACATGTTGACCTTTTTGACCAGTGTGCATTCAACAATGGTTTACTTTTGGTAATGGAAATGACCCCTGCTAAGAAGAGGACAGCAGTCTCAGCAAGTATGCAGATGTTCTGGGCCATTGGACTTATAGCCACCACCCCACTACTGTACTTCTTTCGTAACTGGCGAACACTTCAACTGGTGGTATCTGCTCCATGCATCATCTTTTATGCTGCTTTTTTGTGAGTTTCTTTTCAGTATTAAGCCTGTATTCTACATGCCGATTTTGCTGCCGATTTTTTAAAAATCGGGAGTGAGAATAAAGTCCAAATATAAAAATATTATATGTCAAAAGAAATGTCTTACAATTCGCGTTTGAATAATGTCTAGGATGTATGCTTCCTTGCCATATTCTCAGAGAAAATCAGCCAAATGCAAAATCAGCAAGATCAAAATCAGAATGTGGAACTTGGCCTTTAATCCTATCCATAACACCGATACAGAATTTCTAATCAGAGTTAAATGTTGTTCATATGGCCTGAAATCTTAGGTTTTCTTTTTGCATAATATGAATCTAATATTGATAATTTATAGCTAAAATGGCAGAGACAATATAGTCACTTGACTTATTATCTGCAAGCATCCTTTGTACAAACATGAAAGACATTATATTAAGTGGTTTACTACCCTCTCCTACGACCTAAGGATTTAACGTACGGGCATCGTGTATGTACCACTACTAGTGGCGTAACTTTCTTTTTCGTTGAATCATAAAAATAGAAAAACTGCAAAACATGAAAAACTTGAAGGATGCATCATATCCACAAGATTCTTAGCTACATTTCCCTTACGAACTGTTTGTACTTTTGATGAATATTAAAGCTGTGAGATGCAAAAGTATGACAAAGTCATCAGCATCAAATCCTGTTGAAAGACACTGGATCAGTGACGTAACTTTTCTTTTTCATTAAATCATAAAAAAATCTATGGAAGGTTACTTCATAGGGATGGGTAAGCCTTTGGGTTTCCTCAATTAAAAGAAATCAAGGGAATGCAGGATGAAAATCCTGGGGAGATCCAGCAATCCATGAATGCAACCTGTAGGGTCTAAATGGCCATACCCACTAAGCGACTTAAACGGCAAGGGGTGACAACACAAGAAACAAATCGTTGGCACAATTGGCCAGCGATCACAATCACTATTATGATTCCCTGTGGGTATGGTGTACTTTCTGGGCGATGGGTGACATAGTGAATGATTGCTGCTAAAATATCAAACTTGTTTGATAATCAAATTGCCCTGCAAAGACGGCAGCTATTCTCCCAGTTGCCCGTTGGCCATCGCTGCTGAAGTTACTTAGTGGGTATGGCCCTTAAAGGGTTTACCCTCCCCTTTTTATCAATAAGTAGGTTAATCCGAATTGCATTTTTCTTACTTGAACCTATTGTTATTTCAGTACTCCAGAATCTATAACTTGGCTCCAGAGTAAAGGACAAACTGCCAGAGTAGAAAAGATTGTGAAGCAGGCGGCAAGATGCAATGGAATTAAATTGCCTGAGGACGTTCTTGAACAGTTAAAGGAACCTGAGTTACAAGAAAATCATTTGACAAACAATACAACCAACAATACAACTATAAAACTCCAAAAGAAGGAAACCTCCAAATGTTCAATATTAGATATGATAAGAAGTCCTACCATTAGGTTGTACACAATTGCACAAATGGCAATTTGGTGAGTATGTATAATGAAATTTGCAAACCTTGATGACATATAAAAGCCTAAGGTAGTTGGCATTTTCTCTTGAAGTTATCAATATTGGGTAAAGGGACCTAAGGGTGGCTGTACAAGCTGGGGGGCATTCTGTGCTTTTCTAAGATTTTTTATTATGACAATGTCCCAAATATGTGGAGACTAAAGGGGAGGGGGGTGTCAAGACGCTATCCTACATACAGATGCTATACAACAAAACTTTGTCACTTAGCATCTTTTTGTAGGATAGCAGCTATACAAGCTGCTAAGCAACAAAATTGATGCTAAGTGACAAAACAATTGTCACTTAGCATCCACTGCATATGCTAAGCCACAAAGAGATGCTAAGTGACAAAACCTTAGGGGAAGGAGAGGGGGAGGGTTAAATTAGGGGGGTAGTGTACTAAGGGTATGGAGAGGTAGTGTACCCAGGGTATGGAGAGGTAGTGTACCCAGGGTATGGAGAGGTAGTGTACCCAGGGTATGGAGAGGTAGTGTACCCAGGGTATGGAGAGGTAGTGTACCCAGGGTATGGAGAGGTAGTGTACCCAGGGTATGGAGGGGAAGTGTACCCAGGGTATATAGAGGAGTTATATGGGGGGTAAAGTGTACCAAGGGTATGTATGGGTATTATAGGGTATATAGTATTCCCAGGGTATGGAGGGGGTTTTAGGGGGGGGGGGGGTCATGTACCCAGGGAATGGAGGGGGTACCAATTTGTCTGCATAAGGAGACCCGAACAAGAACAAGGGAGTAGGGCTCAATATTTTAAAATAGACCCACACTATTGTCAGCAAAGACCCTGGTTTTAGATAAATTGCAACTTTAGACTCAGGGTATGATCTGTGGAGACCCAGGGTACAGTAGCTCAAACCAGGCACCCGAGGCTCCACCCTGCTACATCCTGAAACTCCATACCCTGGGTACACTACCCCCCCCCCCCTAAAACCCCCTCCATACCACTTCAGTACCCTGGGTATTCTATAGCAATTCTGTACCCTGGGTATTCTATACCCCATATCCCACTTCTGTGCCCTGGGTATTCTATAGCAATTCTGTACCCTGGGTATTCTATACCACTTCTGTACCCTGTATATTCTATACCCCATATACCACTTCTGTACCCTGGGTATTCTGTACCACTTCTGTACCCTGGGTATTCTATACCACCCATACTCTGTACCCTGGGTATTCTCTGAGCCGTATACCCTATCCTATTTTGCATACCTTTTCCATACCCTAGGTCTACAGAAACCATACCCTGGAACTATAATATTGCGATTGAGTGTGTATAAAAATATCAAAATAAAATGCAGGCTTCTGATTGGCCCACTGTGAAGAAGACCCTGTGTATGCATACAGAAAGTGGGCGAATGGCCGTCGAGCTAAGGGTGGGCTGCAGACCCCAGGACATGTTATGCAATGCTGACACAGTATACGGCCCACACCACCTCTCCCTTATAGGTTAGCATCTGTATGTAGGATAGCAGCAGGGGACAGATGCTATCCAACAAAATGTTTTGTTGGATAGCATCTGTATGTAGGATAGCATCTTTATACTGCTGCTAAGTGACAAATACTGGATTTTGTTGGATAGCATCTGTATGTAGGATAGCGTCTTAACAGGGGGGACCTATCTTTTTTTGTTTTATTGAACTATACTCATCTAACAGGAGATGATCTTACGTATAAGTTGAATACATGTCAACAGTCAAATGCACAATATGAAATATTATTTTATCATAGATATGTAGAGCGATTCAGGCACAAGTCTTAAAACATAGCTAGTATAGGCATTTGAATTTAGACCGCATTCTGTATCAACCATACTGTCTTCTCATCACCAGTGTTAAGTAAGTCCATGTCTGGAAGTCTTAGTTCAATGATGTAATTACTGTCTCGTACAAGTATTTGAATTGAACTTCCACTAGTACAGTACAATTTTCTCTCTTAGCTAGTGTAAGAATCAGAGAATAATATAAGGTACTTTCAATCTTTAGTGATTGAACTATGATCATTCTGATTGTTTCCACCAGTTTTTGTTGTTTACTTCTGATCGTTTTTACCAGATTAGGTTGAAATCGGTAGACACAATGTTCCAAATCAGCAATTCAACCCCCAAATTAGAAATCAATTGTCAAATATCTGACAATGGTGAATATTCATAGGTGTCGATCTCCTGATCGACCAGAATCTTAATTGCATTGCTCAATAGATTCCCACCATAATGGAAACGAGGAACAGGACGTCCAACATGATTTAATTCTTTATGCCATACTTCTAGGTGAAACGTTTTCAGTGATGGGTCCACGATATTCAGGAAGGGGGGCATTCTATAGTAACATTTCTTGCCACACCCTAGATGTGCAGAAATGTTACATTAAAGAAGTAATGAGGCAAAAATAGGAGGAGGGGTAGTTGTGTGCTGGTCAAATACCAGTATGTTGGTATCTGAAGGCAAGGATTTCATAGAATGAATCGAAGTTTTTCATTATGACAATGTCAAAATATAAGGAGAGTAAAGGGGGGGACCCATTGACCAATTTAACTATTATCATTCTGATTGTTTCGACCAGTTCTGGTTGTTTACTTTTGATCGTGTTTACCTGTGCAGAAATGTTACATTAAAAAGTAATGAGGCAAAAATAGGAGGAGGGGTAGTTGTGTTCCTGGCTGTTCAGATACCAGTATGTTGGTATCTGAAGGTAAAGATTTCATAGAATGAACATAGAAAATGCAAGTAGAATGCAAGTAGAATGCATGTAGAATGCAAGTAGAACACAAGCAAACTCTACATTCCACTATGCGTTCTTAAAATTGCTTGCATTGCCTTGCATTTCCCTTGTGTTTGTGCCACAAAGTAAATTGCTTAACACAAGTGAAATGACGCAGAGTGGAATACAGCCTTTAATCTGTGCCTGAATATAGCAAACTACTGTAACTATATATATTGTCGTTCAAGAGGTAATTATTGATGTTTCTTTTTCTAGGATAAATATTGCTTTTGTTTATGATGCGCTAATATTGACGATGACTTACCTACCAGGAGACAGATATCTAAACTTCCTATTCAATGGCTTGGCTGAATTGGTAGCTGCCATTTTGCTTATCTTTATTCTCATAAGGTTGGCTTTCCTTATTCACTTGGGGATGGTTAAATGCTGTAACATTCAGATAATTGATTTAGGAAAACTCTTATCAACAGTTCCTAGAATAGTGTATTCTTTAAGGCGGGAACCCACTAAGCGATCCAACTGAAATTCTGGTCGAATCTCAAAATCTGAATTATCTAAAAAGCCCAGAAATGGTTGGAAAATATGAGAAATGGTGTTCCCATTGAGGAAAGCAACTAGAAATTGATCAGGAAATCAGAAATTGTCTTAAAATGCTAGATATTGGTCCCTTGTGATTCCAATTTCGACCAGAATCTTAGTTGGATCGCTAAGTGGGTTCCCGCCTTTAATGTGAACTGTGTTTAATGACTAATATGAATTTACAGTATGCATAATAACATTTTCATTAAAATGTAATTATTTGTTGTCATTATATGACCACTTAGTAGAATTAAGTATCATTTAGAAATATTGATTTATCTTAATGTAACTCCTATAACTTATGTGGTATTCTGTTACAGATTTGGAAGGAGACTCCCACTCTTTGTTTTCCACATTATGGCAGGGATCAGCCTAATGTTGACAATAATAGAAGCATTCAGTGAGTAATGATTCTACCAAGAAACTCTACTGCTGTTTGAATAATATGATTATCAATTCTTTTACGGATTATCAATTCATAAAAGATCAATGTTAAAGGGAGAGGCCAGTGACTATTAAGTTATATTTTTTATATCATGCCATATCCCAATATATTTTCATATGTGTACATGTAATATATTCCTTTTTAGTTATGTTTTTGTGATGTCACACATAGATGTGTGAATCCCTGAGGATTAGAGGAATCAGATGTATTTCCAAATAAAGTCCTATTCAATCCACAAATGAGTGAATACTTGGCATAGTAACTTGGCATGAAATCTAACATCTAAAATCTATGAAATATTAAATAATCATGATTGAAATTTCACTGGCTCCCCTCTTTAAGAATTATATCAGCAATAATTATTATGAAAATGTTTAGCAAAATATTACCACTACGGTAAACAGGAAAGAGTTATATATACATCACTGTGTTTCTGAATAAGAGTCTGATACAAGAAAGAGGGGAAGGATGAACATAGTATCTCTTTTGCAGAGGAGGATTTACAATTCAACTGGGTCCCATTGGTGATTACTTTTAATATCTTTGGACGAAATGGTATATCAGCCGTCTACATGATCATGTACCTGTACACACCAGAGATCTACCCAACTGAGATACGTGGACTTGCTCTTGGTGTCTTTGATTTTGTGACATATATGGCGCTTCTTGTCTCTCCTTACTCAAGAGTTTTAGTACGTATTTTCTATTAAAGGGAGCCAAAAGCAATGTTGTGCCAACATATGAAAAATTTGGCAAACTCAAATAAATATGAAAATACATTCTAATAGTCTAACATTAGCCATTGGTACAGTATGAATCATGATAACTAGCTCTATATTCACATGAATTCCATGATACTCATGTCATTTATTCCTGTAGGCAGCAATGTTTATAAACAAATCAATTTTGGTGGGTCACCAAAATTGACCAGGGATGGGTTTTCATATAATTATTGGATTGTAGTTTAATTTAGTTAGTATTCACAGTCTATGATTTATCATAGGCCTAGGCTATGGCCATAGAATATACTTCAACAGTTAACAGAATTTGCAAAATTTTGACTCTATGCTGTTGGCTCCCTCTAACCAATATAAATTTGCACAAAATAGAACCTATAGATACATTTGAATTGTGTAGACTTTGTATTTTATGAAATGACAGTTTGATGAAGATATGCATTTGGTAGGTTTTCAATGTAAACATGCATTATGTTTTGGTGGTCATAAGAAAATTGGAGGTGTGTGGGGTGGTGAAGTGGTTAGCATGTCCGCCTGTTGTGCAGGCAACCTGGGTTCATTCATGAGCTGGGGTGGACTGGCTGCTGCTCCCCTCTACATGTCTCCCAGTGGCAATGACAGGGTTATCAAAGGTCCCTAGTAGACCACCGGCTGCTGTGTGTGGGGCCCTGCCTATGGGACCCTGCACATTAAAGAACAAATGCCTTGGTAAATGTGTAGGGGTATGGTCTCTATCTTCTCATAGATTTGTTCATTATTATATACATTCATCAAAGACAGACCTGTCAAATCCTATTTTCCCCATGATATGACCTTAGAGGTTGCTATGGTGTTAATCCCCTACCAACCAACCAACCAACCATAAGAAGTTTGGTTATATATTACAAGTTAGAGTGAAATACCTAAAGAAACAATAATGCATGTCGCCAAGATTGTTGTCATAATAATGTTCTAAATGTATGAAAGTGTAAGTTTTAGGCTATCAATTTTGGGTAAAATTAAGGTAAACCAATCTGGGGTCTGCTGAAAAGGTTAACTTGTCTTGGGTTTATGGAGAAGGCTGGGGTGCCAACCACAAAAAAAAATCCACAATATTTCAACCCCACGATTCATTAAAATAGCCACGATCACGAAAACTGAAAATTTCCTTTTCAGTTTTTTTCAGTTTTTTCTTATTCCAGATTGTTCAAACATGCAGTAAAATGTAATATATGTAATTTCACATACATTTTGAATCATTTTGATAATTATAAGATTTATCACATAACTTTCATGTCCATAATTTATCGTGGATGGTTTCTGGGTAGCATTTTTGTATCGTGGGCCCTAAAATACACCCCACAACAAATTCTCTTATATCAGGGAAGTTTTTTGGTTGGAGCCAAAGTAGAGGAATCTAGGAAATACGACTATTTCCACCTCCACACCTCCACACCTTCACACCTCCATACAAACCCATGCACACTGAAGGAAATTATCACACATAGGGTCAATACCTCCTCACCTCCACAGGGTGAGGGATCCCATGCACACTGACGAGACGGCCATTCGCGGTGCCTTATCCACACGTTCTCTTCTTCTCTAACAAGACATTCTCTAAACCTCTCTTCTTAAGCATCAAGAAATTCTCATTCCCTGCAAAGAAAGACTGAGAATTCTTTCTTCCCTGAGAATAGAGAATGAAAACTCTTTCTCCATGAAAATTGATAAATTGAGCCTCTTTAAGAGAAAGAAATTCTCATTCTCTATACTGCCAGAGAAGAAAATTCTTTGGCATTGCTCTTCAGGAAGAAAACACCCAGAGATTTCTTCTAAGAGAAGATGAGAATGTGTGGATATACCACATGCGCTGACATAAATGATCGCGCTTGGGGTCCTTCTGTGGAGGTGAGGTGGAGGTGAGGTGCTTTGTGGAGGTGCGGGTAGCCATGCATGCTTACAGAATAGCCACCATATTTTTTTTTATTTTTTTTTTCTCGACCAATTCTAACATAGTTAGTTCTTCCATGGTACAACAATACAAAATCAACATCTTATTGCTAGTGTTATGAGATGAAATGAGTTAAGGCTAGGTGTCATGATAAATACCCATATTGGCAACAATAGTTTTTAACAACGTTCATTCTTTAAAGAAATATTTTTATCACATTTTTAAATTCTATATTTGATGTCAACCACTGTACTTCATTGGGTAATTGTTGCCATAAACGGTGACCACGATAAAATGGGCTCATTTGTACTCTGGTTTATATTCCTTTCTCGCTTCAGATTGCTGTGTAATCCTCGCTCCCATTATAGCATTCTGGGTTTCTGCAAGTGCCCGGATGTTCGGTTGACCCAGTTAAGGGCAGCACGTAGGGATACAGTAAAATTACACAATGAAAAAAAGGCTATAGTCGGAGCGAGTATTACATTGTAATCCGACGCGACGGGGGAGTATGAATAGCCACGCGCACTGACAGAAATCATCGCGCATGGCTTCCACACCTGCATGCCCTTTGACACCTACACTAAGCATCAACACGCGTGGCTACCCGTTGAGACAGGGAGGTGTGGAGCTGCGGAGGTGCTTTGTTGAGGTGGAAATAGAACTGGCCGGGAGGGGGTTGCATAACTTTCCGTTAAATATAACGGACTCCTAACGGATCCTTACTGTTGCAAAATAGATAACGAAGACACAGGTGTTGCAAAATCCGTTAAGAATATTCCGCTAATGGTGAAATTTAACGATTTTTCCGCTAATGAACTCCGCTAATACTATAGAATATATAGAAAATTATGTTTAACGAATCAGTTGATTAAATAACGATATGTGCAACCCTGTGCAATCCGCTCGTTGTGGCAACTTAACGAGGAGGAACTAGCGAAAAAGTTAGTGGAAAAGTTATGCAACTCCCCCCTGGGATCTCTGCCTAGTTTATTTCCAAAGCAAGCTGAAAACAAATTACAAATAGCTGGTTACAAAACATGTAAAACTCTGTACACCCCCCCCCCCGCCCCTTCAGGGGGCACTTCACTATACACTGGGGGGGAGGCCAGTATTACATTATTCGCCCCAGTGGCCAGAGGGGCCCGTTGAACAGATTAAAGCCCCATTCGCCCTGGCAGATCTGGTACATGCGATCCGTTGCGACATTTATCGTTTGCAATTCTGGTACAAACGATTATGCAAACGACAAATGTGCAACCGATCATATCCAACATGTTAGATCAAATCGTTTGAATTCCAGCCGACTGCAGGGTATTTGAAGTACTTGAAGTACTTAAGTACTAATCGTTTGCAATCGTTTGGGACCTCTTTTGTCAGTGTGAATGCTATTTGTCCAATTTCGCTTGCATCCGATAATTTTATCGGCTCTGGAATGGTCGTCTTCCCAATCCGATAATTTTATCGGACCTGTGAGCGACACAATTATCGGCCACGGCGAATGGGGCTTTAGGCTACTACGGGAAAACTAGGACGACCTAGATGAGAGTTTGTCCTGACGATGCATCTTAACCAGGGGCCGATCCAGGAATTTAAATAATGGGGGGGCGTGCCCCCACCCCCCCCCCCCCAATCCGCATACTAGGAGCTATGCATACGGGGATTCGTGTCCGCCCATACGTTCGTATTTATATATTAGCAATTACATCGAAAAGTTATGACTATCAGGGGCGGATCCAGGAAATCAAGAAGGGAGGGGGGGGGCTATATCAAAAAGGTCGTGGGGGCACTAGTTGTACATTAAAAAATCTCTGAATTTGGCCAAAAATGCGGGGTGGGGGTGGGGAAGGCGTGCCCCATGCACCCCCCTAAATCCCCTCCCTATTATGCTTCGATTAAGTTATACCATAGAGATGCATTTAAGAGTTATGTTTGTCTGTGGTTATACCTAACATCATTAATTAAGATTTTATCACGATTCTAAATTTAGTAACTTGACCAGAAACTAAGAAAGTTAGGAAATAATCCAACGCCTGGGTTGCCAACCAAAAAATCCACAATGTTTCACCCCCACGATACATTAAAGAAGCCACAATCACGAAAATTGTGATTGTGAGATTTTAAAGGGCCATACCCACTAGGCGAATTTACCGTCGCTGGCCGACGGGCGATGAGGAGGAAAGTCGTCGTCGTCACCGGGCGACTCAAATATTAGACACGTTTGATAATTTTCCAGCGATTTTCCCGGCGATTTTCCCGGCGATTTTTCCGGTGATCCCGTTGCCCGTCGCCCAAAATGTTCATCATACCAACGGAAAATCGCCTGCCAATTGCGCAAGAATATTTCATCAATTTTAATTTTCTTTTTATTAGATTATGTCCATGTGCTCAAAACATACCTTAAAAGTATTGTATATGCATTCAGATACATTGTGAATGATTTCAATAAGATTCATCACATCCAAAATTTATCGTGGATGTCTTCTGGACGGCAATTTTGTATCGTGGTCCCTAAAATACACCCCACAATACATTTTCATGTATCGTGGAGGTTTTTTGGTTGGCACCCCAGATATCTTGGTGCTCTTCCCACCCTGATATAACAGCACAGTGGCCCGTTGCACAATGGGTTTCGTAACAACGAAAATATAATAAATAGCAAAAGAGTTCGTTGTTGCTTAATAAATTATTTGCAGTTATTTTCTTAACAACGAACAAATTTTCAACAGTTCTTTTTTCTATATTTAGAATGCCCTCAAAGAGTTGAAACTTTACTGTTTTTTATCTAACGTCTTCCCTTTTTATGTCAATTTTCAGAATTTAATTCCATTCATTTGAACCAGAGATCTTTACTATTTAAGTGGCAAGGGAAAGTTTTCGTAACAAAGAAACATTTCCCTGTTAAGCAAAAGTTCGTTGTGCTTTCGTTGTTTGATCCTCACAACGAAATTCTATTGTGCAACGGGCCACAGGAGGAGGTTTAATCGACCTCGGCCGTGTCACCGTGGTAGCCCTAACCTGCTGAATCAAAAGTCACACAGTTGTTCCCTCTCCCCTCCCCACTTGGGCTATTGTAGTTGTAGGAACCCCACTTTTCCTGGATGGCCACGTTGCAAACCAGTTTTTCCCTTCCACTCACCAGTTTAGGACTTCTTTTTCTTCTGACTCTTATATAACCCAGCTAGGTCTTTTCTACTTATACTTTGTACACACTGAAAGAAGTGATGAAAATAGGCATTTCTGACCAGATGGTGCAAGTATTATGTAAGAAGTGGTAACTCAGACTTGCTGCTATTTGCAGCAAAAAGGCAAGGTGAACACAATGTGAGTGTGGGGTAACTTCTATGAACTGACCCCTGCCCATCTAAATGTGTAAGTAAGGTGGATTTATCAAAGGGATATAATATACCTGGGCTATCGTCCAGAAAACATTCATGAAATTTCATTGAGGTGGCATTATGTTCACGATACAAAAGAGTTTTCCAGAAAACTCTCACAAGATTTTGTGAATGTGGAAAATTGTGGAAAGTAGTGTTAAAAGATATTTTATTTTCAGCCTTTACCTTTTCATATAATTATGTTGGAAGGTGTTTAAAACAATTTGAGAGTTGACAAATTGAAAAAAATCAAAATAGAAAAACTCAAAATTTGATATCCCATGGTACAAAATTCTGTCATCATGGGCAACATGCTTTTACGAAATTTAGTGATATCTTCATTTTAGTTTCCCCCCAGATTTTTCACTCTCAAATCATTTCAAATATCTTAGAATATACATAGAATAAGATAATATATGAAAATATACAAATTGTGAATGTCTTTTTCACAAAATGTCATGTCCATGAAATTTCTTGACAGTTTTTTTGGACACTGTGTTTGTATTATGGACATATATGTACACCTCTACTAAATATCATGAAATTTAAAGTTTTTGTGACGACAGCCCTCGGGCCTATATAAATATATACAATATAATAATGCCACTAGCCATATCTCAGAGCATGGTACTCAACTGATTAGAGTAATATCGTGGAGGGTAACAATAGCTACACTTTTTATACCAACCCTTAATATAAGACTGGGTTCTGTAGTGTGTCCCCTCTTGAAGCCCGTATACACTGTTACCAGTCTACCAAGCTATAGGGGGGCACCCTAAGGTTAAATACTTCTCTCCCCTTCGGAGTTGTAGAAACATCCACGTTCCCATGGCTTTGGTTTTCTACCCATTTTATGATCCAGCAGTGGCCAAAGCCAATCAATAATTTTATGATTCAAAATTTATTGTCATATCCATAAAACTGATGGCTCGGTCCAGTGTATGACTCAGTGCATACAAATATAATTATGGCATATATCTTATGAACGGAAATTGGACCTACCTGGCAGTCATTCATGGTCAAACTAGGAGAGAGAGACTCGTTCACTCCCTACCAATCCTTCATCTTTCAAAATGTTAAGTTTTTTTTTTACATGAATGGAAACAAAGACAGGCCCTAATGTTTAATATATTTTTACGTAGGTACATTGAGCAGTGCTTTTTATTATATCCTAGAGGTTACAAGTAACAGGTATTTTTTCTCCTCTGAGGTTTGGCATTTTTTTAACTATATAATTATAACACCACTTTTACAGGACAAAACAATGACAATCACATTTAGCGAGGACATCTACACATTGATATTGCTGTTTATGTTCTGAGAAACTCTCCTGGACTACATTGACTAGGTTCCATAACTGGACATGATATGTCTATATTTTTTTTTTATTTCAGGAGCGCTATAAGCCAGGCTTGTTCAGAGGAATATGTGGTATTTTGACTGTTGCTGCCGGGTTTCTTGGTCTGCTTTGTCCTGAAACACACAATCGACCACTACCAGAGACAATAGAAGATGTGGAAAACATGACGAAGTCTCTCAAAGTTTCTAGAAAAGAAAGAATTTCAATTAATTCTGAAGAAGACACTGCCATTCCCCTTAATGCTGTGTGAAAAGAATTTTATTTTATGAAGAGAGTCTAAGCAGAAAACTACATTATATTTTGATCATTCTCTTCTGTTTCACTGCAATGAAAATCTGGGAGGAAGCAAAGTAAATATTATCAGTGCAATTCACCCTACCACGGAAAAAACACAGGAAAACCTATACAAAGTATACAAATAGTATATGCAATATACCTAGCTATTATGAATGAATTTCCAAACCAACACATAATTATGTATGGACAAAAAAGAAAATAGTCAAAAATTGTTTTCCATTATGTTAAACCACAAATCATTCCATTATTGATAAAAGAAAATGTCTATACTTAAGCATTGTCGTTTGTTTCCCAGCATGCATTTGATCAAGGCTAACCTGCAGGTAAAACTTAAGAAATTGGCTAAAATGGGAAAAAGCTATAAGGGCCTTGCCTTTAATTATCATTATTATCAGGAATTTGATTTATTTTCAGGAAATTGCAAAAAAAAAGTTATAAATCTTTATGATAGCCCATTGTGACCGAGAAAACCTTACTTAATGATAAAGATAGCTTTAGGATTAAGGCAATAGACTTTTACCTAGGGAGTCCTGACAACAATTCAACAGACAAAATGTAAACACTTTTGTCTGGGCCAAATGCTATCAGTCCATATTCTATCAATCTGCAAACTGTCCATGCATATTTTATTTATCTCAAGCTAGAAATTATCTAAACTTGGTTATCCATTAGAAACCAACAGCATTTTGCTTTCCCGACCCACCCTGCACAATGTCTATGGAATACAATCCAAGTAAACTTTAAAGTAATATGGTAACAAAAGGACGCGTACATTAATATGAAAACCGTGTTTTTTAAAAATCTGATAACTAAGAGTATATTGATAAGTAATGAAAGTAATTACCCAATCTAAATCACCCTAAAAATATATCATAAAGATAACCCATACCTGTTTGAAGAAATTGTTGCGCCGCACTGTTGATTTTAGGAGTCTAGACCCATTGTGTATACGTAATAAAAAAGCAGTAGACAGGTAACTCAGGGGACCAGGTCACTTGGAAACTGGGTTCTAAGGTAAGCAGACCTACATTCACCTACAGAAATCTGTATTGATGTGTGTGCTATAAGATACAACACTAAAGCCCCATACCCACTAAGCGATTTAGCCTCGTCGTCCATCAGTATACTATATTGAAATGTACATGTTTGATCTGAGTCGCCGGGAGAATCTCCCGACGATTTGCCCGGTGATACAGATCAAACATGTACATTTTAATAGACCATACCCATACTAAATCGCCAAGTGGGTATGGGGCTTAAGGAACATGAATAATTTGATTGTAATTCAAACCGTTATAAAAAAAGAATCCGTCTCTTTTCGCCTTTTTCGTGACGTCATCTCTGTTTGTTTATGTTACGAAAAGAATTGAAAAATATGCAATGTTGTTTCATTTATATCTTGGTAGCACGGACTTTGTTGGGGCTCCACTATCAACATTGTTACGAATAAAACATGGGCGATGGTTAGAGTTACATATCTTAGTGAAGCTATAATCTTTTATATACATTTATAGTGTCATATAGGCATAGGTTTGTTTATCTAGGAACTTGTCTGCAGATGATAATCTACGTGGGTACAGGTGTGTGTGATAAGGGCTAATTGTTTGAGAGCAGCTGATTGCAGTTTTAATATAGATAGCTAAACCCCTGAATTTACACCTGATTACAGATCAGTCACTCTGCATACACTCTATATAGGTTTGGACATCAAGAAACAGTTCAATTTTTGACACATGTCAATTTGTAAAATGACCTTGTTGCCCTGATGGTTTTAAGAGTCTAAAGCTATCTTAGAAGGAACTATGGACTCAGGCTATATTCGTGTATCAATCCGAGCACAGGTGGTCCCACTAACAGAGTCAGGTGGGCTTCAGTAACGCACTGCCCAGGCAAGAATATGACGTTATAATAACGTTATTATAACGTTCTGGTGAGTCATGTTTTGGTTCCTGTTACTTAATTTTGATGGCACCCAAAGACGTCTTTAGAACCTAAAATTGTGACGTCGCAATATAATGTTATTGTGACGTTCTTGTTGCATTCTTTCACATTATAATAATGTTATTATAACATTCTTTATTAGTTTGGTCACAACTCGACCAAGATATAATGTGATTATAATATTCTCTTTTGATAAGTTGTATCTTTACCTAAAATAACCTTATTGTTACGTGACAATGGGATAGGCTTCAGATTAACTTAAAAAGTACAGTCGCAGAACGATCTTGTTACGTCGCTGCTTGCCTGGGTGGACACCACCCGGCTCGGGACACAAGAGATAATTTTTTTCTTTTCTGCCAGTTTTGCTACAACTTATTCTGGTCAACAACTATATATGTGTTGTGTTATTAGTTTTATTGGACACCAGGATCAAAATGTATACACTCTAACCAATACATTACTTGACGACGTACTTGTTTTCTACTAAGGCCATTAATACTTTATATGTGACCCGTTTTGGCGAAGTGAGTCGGATGTCGCACGGGGAAGATTTTTAGTTAGGTATACCATCAGAAAATACTAATTATTAGCTTTAAAACGAGGTATAGCATGTCTAGGTCCGATATCTAGGGCCTGAGATAAGTTGCGATGAGAATAAAAAGAACCGCGCCTATGCGGGTATAAGAAACTGAGATAAATGAGTTCAAAGTTTTTCTTACCGCGCGCTACCGCGGTCCTCCGATAAAGCCCTAGCAACGTACACTTGTAATCAATCCTTGGTCATTCTACACTATTCTAGCTAACAAATACCAGTAATTCATGCGTTTATATACAAAACTTTTATTCATGCCGGCGCTGCAAAAAGTGACAAAAATCCGGATCTGAAACAACAACTTAACCTAGAACGGCAAGCATAAAGGATCACAATACCTCATCTTGGCTGCTTAAAAACGACTCTGTGATGACCCTAAGTACCCTGGGTATCCATTATGTGTCTATAAAAGTTCTTGGAATGTTCATGATTGTCTTTGGTCGTTAAAATAGTGAAAAGCTACCGAGGTAAAAATCTTAAAATCAGAAAAAGTCTTAACAACTAAAAATAAGTTAACAATGTTCAAAACGGATTCTTAATAGTTCTCAGGTGGTCCTGGGCCTGCCACGACCACGTTTAGCACGTTTACTAGGATGGCCCCTGCCCCTAGGTGGGCGCGGGGAGCCTTCCTCCTCTGAGTCAGATGAAGATTTTGATTCCCTCTCCAGCTGTCTGACCAACTCCTCCTCCTCCCCCTCCGATCCTGATGATGTGTCTGGAGTCTGTCCTCTGCCTCTGCCTCTGCCTCTGCCTCTGCCCCTGCCTCTGCCTCTACCTCTGCCCCTGCCCCTGTCTCTGCCTCTGCCCCTGCCCCTGCCTGGCCCATCCCCCTCGCCATCCTCTGGCTCTGATTCCACATCTGGTTCGGGCGGAGGTACGGCACGGGGGCCTGGGCCGGGTGCTGGTTCTGGTACAGAGGGCTTAGGGCACATGATGTCCTTCGTGTCCTCAGTACAAAATTCCCGAATGTTCTTGAAGAGATACCACTGTCTTTTGGCCAGGAGGCCAGGGGATTCAGTGGGCTGAGGGCCTTCCTGGGGGACAGCGTCAGGGGCGACAGTCAGCATCTTGAAGGTCTCGGGGGCCGAGTCGGCATACTGCCGGAAGGTGACGTGGCCCTTGTTCTGGTCAGAGAATACAAAGTGATGATACTGCTTAATGCCCTTGAGTGGCTTGATGAAAGGGGTCAAAAAAGATTGCCAGTCATACGACTCGACAAACACCTTCCCATTCTCGTCCTCTACAAGTTGGGCAAGGTTGACATGTTCTTGGGTACTCTTCACAACAGTCGCCTCCATCTCCGAGAGGCTCGAGACAGGCTCACGACGAAACCTTTGTTTAAGCAAACCAAAGCACCAGTCCGGGGCAAACTTGGTTTGCCCTGTGATCAAAAAGTTTAAGGAAATGGACTGGTGCCGGCCCGTCAGGACCCGCCAGAGAAGATACGCTAGCACAAACTTGTTCTTATTCTGACCACTACAGTTGTCACAGTGCATGTCCACCGCCTTCTCCCCCAGGGAATACGTTTCAAAATAGTGGTGCAGGTATGAAATAACTGCATTTGACCCCTTACTACCGCAATGGCTTTCGTCGATCAAATAGTTCACCTGTTGGGGGATGGCCTCGGCACAGACACCGAAAATGCCGACCTTGCGGGGGACAAGGAAATACAATGGGCCAGGCTGCATAGGAAAGGAGGGAAGGTGGACCTGCTGGGCATAATCAAAACTGATGTGGACCTTCGTGTCAGAAGAACAAGGGGGGTGGTGGCCAAGGGGAGGGGACTCTGCTTCCTTGTAGGCAGCCTTGGCAGACTTGACAATGTCCTGATAAAAGCCCCTCTCCCGAGCCACCACCTCCAGGTGAACTTGTTGCTTTTTCAGCTTGGCCTGTTTCACAATGTCAGGTAGGTTACTAGAGGCAGAGATATCCCTGTTGTTGCGGTGGCATTCCCAGCAGAGGTCAGTCATAGGGCGGGAACACACTATGCGAGGGAGGAGTTGGAGCCACAGGTTTCTAAAGGTTGAGTCAGCCACACACCTGAAGTTAGCCTCCTCCATGGCGTTGCTGTACAACCTGTAGATGTCGGCCTTTGTGGAAGAGGAGGGGAGGAGGAGGATGTCATCCCGTTTGTGGGAAGACACACGACCAGGCAGGACGAGGGCGTTGGTCTCGGCATAGGAGTTGATGAAGTCCACGACCCGCCTGATGTCCTCCAGTTGGAGGATCCTTGCAGTCCCCTGTCGCCCGCCAGACTTCTTTTGCCTGGTCACCACCCCGTAGCACTTGTACCACTTGATGATGGACGTCAGCTTGTTCTGGCTGATGCTGGAAAGGTCACAAGGTAAGAGTTACATTAGGCCAATAATCATTGGACACAGGCAACAAGTACAGGTAAGTATTGTAATAATAATATGGACGATTTGTGAAGGTAAGTGCCATGATCAGATTCTGTTATGATTCATTACAGTTCATCTTGTAATTTACCTCAAGTAGTACATTAATAGTAGGGATATCTAGGTAGACCTTAGTTGAGCAAAGAAGTTGAATATCAAAGCTACTCACGCGTACATGAACTTGAAAGTGTCCCTGCAGACTGGCCGAGAACCGACGAGGTAGTGGCTTCTTTGGTGCTGCCTCTCCCCTCTCCCCTTAATCCCCTTCTTCCAGGTGGACAGCCTGCTGCTATTGTCTGTGCAGGTACTGACGATGCCCAGTAGCAACATGTCCTTCTCGCCTACAAAACAAAGTAGATTAGGATAATAAAAATCTGTACATGATTATGCATGTGACTCAAGGAATGAGGTTTCTGGATTGACCCATGAACTAGGTTAACACGCCCTAAATACTACCTTAAAAACGGTCTGGTTGAGTGGTAATAGTTGTCTGTTATACTTCAAGACGTTGTCATGGATTATGGGATAGTTTTGAGCGAGAACGACATAGCTACATGGTCGTGGCGACAGGTTTGCATAACATGTATCTCATGAAAAACTTACCTGAGGACAGCTGAAAGACCTCCTGCCGACGCGCGACCAGCTCCGATGTCGTGAACTGTTTACTGCACTCCTTGTTTTTGTAGTGCTTGCAGGAACATCTTAAGACAACAACATACATGATATTAGACTTAGTTCACCTTCCTGAGGGCCACAATGGCATGAGACATGATTGATAACCGTTACAGGCCGGCCGGATCAGCTGACGCCATTAAGTAGGTCACCGGACAACCCCGACGGATCATCGCTGTTTATGGCATGAAATCAACTTTGAAACTTGATAAAAACTAGTTAGGCAGCTAGAATACATACTAGGGCACAATCGTAGGCAGTTTCATCAACATTGAAAGGGATTTAGGCACTTTGCGTACTTGTTTCAGAGATAGGGCAACCGACCGCATGTCGGCCGTTATAAAGTTTTTCAAAACTCACATGAAGCGTTCGCAGTCGTCCCACTCCGCCTGTAGAAGGTCGTCCGTGGGGTCAGGGATGACTAGTGGCTCATCCTCATCGTCCTCAGCATCCTCCGGTTCCCCTAGATCCTCCTGAACATCTTCTTCTTCCTCGGGGGATCGTCTTGCCCCTCCTCCCCGTCGGCGAAGAGAAAGTACTCGTCGACCAAAGTCCGCCATTGCTGTGCCTTGGCTACACCACGTAAATTCGCCCGATTTATGGTATTCAGGGCATCCGCGACAGCCTCCTCGCGATCCATGTCCTTCCCGACGATGTTGGGAGGTAATCCACATCAAAATCCAGCAGTGATCCAGGATTAAAACAGCTAAATCCGTCGGAGAAGTGATGTCGCACGTCCGTCCTGCTCGCCATGCGTCCCTTTACATTTCCACAACAACTGAAACCGGAAGGCACGCGGGGCCTCTCAGCCAATCAGCGCGCCGCATTCCGCACACGTGACCTCCTTGACGACGATTGTTTACGGGACGACGATCGGGAAAACACGTTCTGATTGGTCCTTGCCGGCACGAATTCAAAATCCGAGGCTGTCATTGGCCAGTTCACTTCGCGCCCTTTCAGCAGGTACCCGGAACATGGGGCTGGGATGGGATCCAGACCGACAGGCAAGCCGCGAAGTTAGGGGAAAATGGCGTGAATCGAGGGTCTTTTGTTTCAGATCACTGAGGCGTTGCGCTTCTTTGGGGCCTATTTAGAGGGACTTAGAGATGGCTTTGGGACCTAAAAAATTTTTTGGGAAGACTTCTGATATAGGAGATATGAATAAAAGAAAAAACCTATTTTCGATAAAAAATGCGAAATCCGACTTCAGAGCCCCATATCTCAGTTCGACTTTCTGCGACATCCGACTCATTTCGCCAAAACGGGTCACATATATACCTTTTCAGGTACTACATTGGGAATATAGATAAAATAAGGTCAATAACCGTTGAACATATTCAGGTCATGACCTGTGTAAGATGGTACATTGATTCGAGTGGTGGCGAAGAGTCATTCTTCCGTACTATTTGATATTTGATAGTACATATGGGTAGTACAGATATTCTTTTTGAGGTATTTTAGAACATGCATGGCGGATTAAAGGGCCGTACCCACAAGGCGATTTTTACCAAGTCGGCCGACTGATTGGTGCTAAAATCGGCCAATTCTGCTCTAGAATCAGCCGCCTTTACCAGCGATTCAGATCGAACCTGCATATTCCATTAAACCATACTAACAGGAAACCATAAGAATCGGCTGATTCTCCCACTTTTCTGTCGCCCATCGCCAGTAAAATCGCCTAGTGGGTATGGGACTTTAGTCTAATGCAAAATTAGCTTAATTGTCTACTTTTTACAATTTCTATTGAACCCAATTTCAAATGCAGGCCATATGTGATTGTGAAATGCCTATAAAAGAAGCTGTTTTCTGCCTTGAGGCGATATTCAACTTTGCAGTGGGAGATCATTTGCAGTGGTCTTCATTTGTCACTGTGAGTTATTTGCGTCTCAGATACTGATATGTTGGTATCCCCCACCACAAGTACTGTATAGAATATGATCTTAAAATTTGTAATAAAAAAACCATCATACAAGTCTTCAGTTATAACAAAAAAGCGGTCTTCCAGGGGGTCGTCATACCAAATAGGTGACTTAACCTTTGAAGGGCAACAGGCAACTGGCAGAATCGCCGGTGAAGTTGCAGTGAGACTAAATTGCCAATGGAATTGCCGGGTAACTGCCATGGGTAAGGCATGGATTCTTGGCGATGGGTAATGGGCAACAGAATTATTGGTAAAATCGCGGCAATTCTCCCAGTCACCCATCACCCGTTGCCAGCAAGATCGCTTAGTGATTATGGGGCGTAAGAGTTTATAGCATCGAATCCAGATCGTGTGGAAAAAACAGCTGACACAATGTCAACAGACCCTCTAGCCTTGGCCTACTGTCCTCTCACCTTTATCTCATGACCCTTGGTCGGGCCTGGATACTGGAGCCACGACCCCTCCTGGTGAGGAAGGCTCGAACTACAGTCTATACTTGTACAGTATTACAATAAACTAGAGACCTTGGTTGGTTGATTGGTTATTGGTTGCTTTACGCCCTAATTAACAGCCAGGGTCATATCAAGGGTGGTGATGGTGATCAAATCTATGAGAAGGAAGAGACCATACCCCTACACATTTACCGAGGCAGGTGTTCTTTATTGTGCAGGGTCCCATAGGCAGGGCCCTACACACAACAGCCGGTGGTCCTAAGACCTTTGATAACCCTGTTGTTGTCACAGGGGGAAACACAGAGGGGTATAGCAGCCCAGACTGGCCCAGGATCGAACCCAGGAGCTCCCACACTCCAAGCAAACGCTCTAGCCGCTTCACCACCCCGTGCCCCCACTAGAGACCTTGGATGTATGTACAGGATATATTGAGACTGGAAAGCTCATCTATGTCCCCATGTGCCCATTTCCCTGGTGGTCGGTTGGAACCAATCAAGTCAACCATGACCATGGGCTGATCATTGGCAGTGTATTTTTTAAACAGCTGGTATACCACAGAGACCATTTTAACCACAGGCATAATGGTCAATCAAAATCAAATCCAACCAGCACCCAGGTGGCAGGCCTGTAGTGCATAACAGGTTTTGCCTTGGCTTTCCAGTCTCAATATATCCTATATATATATATATATATATATATATATATATATATATATACAAGGTATCTGCCTTTATCTCATGACCCTTGGTCGGTCCTGGATACTGGAGCCACGACCCCTCCTGGTGAGGAAGGCTCGAACTACAGTCTACATGTGTACATTATTAGAATGGAATAGGTATCATTAGTTTTACATTTGTTGCAGTATGGAGCCGGAAGAGTTGTTGCAGCAGTTAGGAGGCTATGGAAAATGGCAGATGCTTCTTCACATGCTGCATGGATTGATATGGGCCAGTCTAGCTGTTGATTATTCCATCGTGCCATATAAAGGTGAGTACCCAGCCAAGGATATGACGTTCTGATAACGTTCTAATAACGTTCTGGAGTGGTTCTTGTTACTTCAAACTGTTAGGTTATAGTGACATTATTTTGATGACTCCCAATTACGTCGCTGCAACCAACTGTTGCGACGTGAGATTGTGATGTTCTGACAATGTTCCTGCCACGTTATTCATAAGGCTGTTAAGACAGTTACGTGACATTTTAGTAAGTTACAGATAAACCAAAAAAGTATGGTCGCATAACGTAACCATTACGTCACACCTTGGCTGGGTAGGTAAGCCAAATATAATTCTTGCTACCACAGATAGCCAACTGTCTGTCTGTTACCTGCAGGTTAGCCTAGATCAAGGTGCATGCTGGGTAATATGTCGACAAGTCACAATGCTTAAGAATAGGGTTTTCATTAAACCTGACATTATTTATAAAAAGATGTTTTGGAAAAGTAAGATTCAGTATTTTTCACTCTGTATCTATATAATTGATTCTATCATTCTCTAAGTTGGTTTAGAAATGTATTCAATTAGTCAAAATAAGGACGACTATTGATTTTTTTATATATATTTTTTCTAGTGTTTTTGTCAAAAAATATTGTGAAATTTAGCCTGCAGGTAGCGAAAATACTATAAATCAGCTATCCGTGGTAGGGAGAATTGATAGGGTAAATAAATATTCCTCAGCAGGCTTAATGTCCTTATATTAGTTCAAAATGTTGATCACGATTGAAAATAATTCGAGCTTGCCCAATGATTTCAAATTACGATTTTTTTTCAAATGTCCTTAGATTATCAAGAAATGCATTTTTTTATTTTCAATTTTGAAGTAAAAATTATTTCTTTACATTATCTTTGTCATGCTATATGCGTTCATTTTATATTGGAAAAGATTCAATATAAGTGGCAATATCACATACAAGCAGTTCTAAGAGTATTTTTGAACAAGGCTGACCTAGTTTAAAAGTACTGTAAGACAGTATCAATTGCCACCATGCTGGTTTATTATATGTAGCCAGACATCACGTCAGATATTGTCTCCTCGTGAAACATATTAGACTGCAGATAACTTACAATAGCACGAGACTGAAGTCGAGGAAACAGACGTATAAAACCAGTGACAGTAAATTAATCCACATAACTTCAAACTAAATTCAGTGTCTTTCTTTATTTTCCTCTCAATGACCCAGAAAGGGGGTTTCTAGCTTTCCTGACCTCCCCCGCCTCCCCCTTTTACTTTCGAAAACACAATGTAATATCAAAAATAAGAAAATCAGTCAAAAGTTACATTGGAATGCATTACGACGTAGCAGAATATGCTTAAGCCTGATACCCACTAGGTGATTCTTACCAAATCGGCCGACACATTGGCCCTAATTCGGTACTTGCATACTGATGGGTGTTCTGTTGGTCGACCTTGTCAAATTCACCTAGTGGGTATTGGGCTTTAGGCTTACTTGAAACTTTTTCGAACTTGAGGGCTGGCTATACGCCTAGGCCTCCTCCTATTTCTAAAAACAAAACTTAATAGACATGTATTTCAAAGTGAAGAGGGGATGCCGGACATTTTCTAATAAGAACAACTTCTTTCATATTTGGGAAGCTAGCTATTTAGAGATGGGTGTTGGGTGTGTTTTATATCTGGAGTCTGAAATGAGAGATTAACAAATTTCCACTATGCCCTCATTTTCAATCAAACATGGAGCAATACTGCTTTCTAGTTTCCTAGGTTGCAAAAAGGTTCTTAAGTAATTACTATACATCTTTTTGAAAAAATTGCAGAAAAAATCTACTCATTGCCATCCTAAAATAATATACAAATAACGACAAGCCCATGGACACATCTACTAGTTTTCTTACCGGCAGGGTGCAGATCATATACAAAGGAATTGTTTAGTTTGCATCTGAAGTGCTATAGTCTGTGTCGCAGTGATGGCCTACTAACCCTGCCCTGTTATAGAGTATGACCCAAACAAATACCTGGATATAGGTATGTTCTTTATGTGATATCAGTCTGGGGTAGTGACACAATATAGTGCCAATTGTTTAATCTTCGGCTTGGACCCAGGCAAGCAGCGACGTAACAAGCACGTTCTGTGACCATACTTTTTGGGTTGTCTATTTCTGAAAGGTTCAGACCTGACCAAAACAGAATGTTATCATAATGTTCTGACGAGGTTATGTCAAGACCAAAATTAATGGAATCAGAATGCCATTGTGACATTCTGGTTAGGTCACTTTACTTAAACACAACGTTATTGTGATGTTCTGATTTGGTCAAGTCCTAACCTTATCTTAACAGAATGTTACTGTGACTATCTAATTAGATTAGGTATCAACAACCTTAATAGAACATAATTGTGACATTCTCTGT
This sequence comes from Lepidonotus clava, assembly GCA_936440205.1. NCBI lineage: Eukaryota > Metazoa > Annelida > Polychaeta > Phyllodocida > Polynoidae > Lepidonotus > Lepidonotus clava. The sequence continues at coordinate 31,922,596 of OW387150.1, forward strand.
AAGTGAGGTCTCAACCACACCTAAACAGAATGTTAGTGACATTCTCATTGGGTGAGGTTACAATATTAACCTCATAAATAACGCTACAAGGATGTTATCAGAACGTCAAAATGACACATCACAAAAGTTGGTTGCAGCAACGTTATTGGGAGTCATCAAAAGAACTTCACTACAACCTTACAGTGTAATGTAACAAGAATCAATCCATAATGTTGCTGCAACATTATCATAACATCATATCCCTGGCTGGGTAAACACTTAAATAAACGTTAAGTTTGACTGTATGGGGTTGATCATGGAAATGAAGAGGCTTTGTGTAGCCTGATTTGCTGTTCTCAATACACCTCCATATGGCTGGAATTATACACGCGGGCATAGCAGCAGAAGTCCGCGCACACAGAATTGCTTGTATACGTGGGTGTGAAGTCCGCGCTAATAGACCTGATTACATACGCGGATGTTGTGGCCGCGTATACAAGCACTGTAATATACGCGGATGTACCTTATATGTTTATCATAATACCTTAAGTAAATCGGGGGCTAAGCCCCCGAACCCCCTTTTTCTTTTCTTATTTTCATGTTTTATCTCATTTCTGCACTAATACATTTTTTTTTAAATGGAATACTCGCCACTTTTACCTTTTCTTTGTGTCCGTGTGTAAAGGAAATTATATAAATGCTACGGCCGCGTGCGCGACTATCGCACGTATAGCCACTCCCCTCCATATGGGACAACTGTAGAATATTGATTTGCTTCTGGTTTACTGTTTGCTCACACAATACTAATACAGTTTTGATGTTTTTTTAAAGTTGATACACCACCATACCATTGCAATGTGCCTGCAAACTCAACTTTCAATGATACAATCCCTTCTACTTGGCAAAATGGGGAATTGGTTTCCTATGAGAAATGCCATGAGTACACCAACAAGTCTTCTACCAATGAGACCCAACAATGTTCCAGTGGTTTCTACTTTGACCCTGACTACGGATATGAAAGTACAATTACAAGTGAGGTATGTGAATTTTTGTTAAATTACAATTGAAATACATAACACATGAATCAAGTTACACAAAAGGTCACTGAGGAGAATTCTTCATATGTAGATCAAAGTGTTTACATTGATGAGCTGTATCTTTGAAATTCCTTGAATAATTGATCATACTGTAAATCATTGTAATTATCTTTATAAAATCAAGTTTGGAATAAATAATCAAAATACTATTTTGCAGTAGAAAATAATCAGAGAATAATGAGGTCATGATATATTCTGGAATCTTGTAAATCAAATCTCATTCACAATCTGAGGCTTTAGAATATTTCTTTTCAGTTTGAACTGGTTTGTGGAAAGGAGATCTACATTGAAGTCACCATGATGATTAGGACAATCATTTTGAGTGTTTCTAGTCTAGGTATCAATTACCTTTCTGATGTGTATGGGAGAAAGACAGTGTATATGGTTGGAATTATTGCAAAACCCATTGTTGGAAGCATCGAAGCTCTCATGCCAAATTTTATTCTAATGTACACATTGTCAATATTATCCACACTCTGTTCGCTGGTAAGTTTATCCATTTTGTATTTCATATGATATCATTTAGTATAATGTTTCCTATAATATTCTAGTCAGAATTTGTAGAGCATGGAAAAAAATTAAAATCAACCACAGTAATAGATTATCATAGCCATTGATATCCATTCATTCAATATGATCATTCAACTATTCAAAGATAATTATTATTGGTAAAACTTGTTATAATTTAACATGGCCCAGAGAACCTTGCATCATCTTTCTTTCTTTAAAAATAAGGACATTTCATAGTTCATTGATTTGCAGAGCTAGGACATGTCATTTTATCACAATAGGCATACGAATGCTGTTGGTAACCTATTGCGCCATCTGTGTTTTAAACTAGAACTAAACTAATATATATATATAAAGGTATCTCCATCTGTTGGAATCGACTTGTACTACTAAGAGATGACTTGATAGGCTACTATAGCCGGTGATCCACATTGCAACATTTTTAAAACCGACGGGAAAATACAGTAACCAACCGATTTCAGGACCAACGTTTTTTTGTCGGTCCAGAATCGATTTGCCAATTAAACCTGTTGGTCCTAAAATCGGTCCAGAATCGGTCCACTACCCATGATCCATGGTGAAGTTGAAAAACGATTATTTGCTTGTATTTTAAACTAGAAAGTATAAGGAAATGCAGGGAAAAAATTGGTTAACTCATTTATGAAAGTTTTACAAGTATTCTTTCATTTCATATGTACTTATGACCAGTACAAACTGAAATGTTATGTATTTTATGTGTACAAATAAAACTAAATGAAAACGATAAATATCCACCAGAAATCATTTAAAAAATGTATCACATTAAAACACGTCTTTAGTAATACATTATGGTATAGTTAGCAATCTAATTGACGCTAGAATGAATCAAATAACATTGAAAATGCATGGTCATAAACGAATCGGTCCAGAATCGGTCCAAAATCGGTCCAAAAATATTAAACATTATTGATAATTTCGTCGGTCCAACGTCGGTCGAATGTTGGTTGGAATATTTTTCTATTTTATTTATCTTCTCCAAAATCGGTTTTAAAAAATCGGCTGATATGATCCATTGACCGATTGTGAAGCAAAGTGAGCCGATATTGAGCCGATATTGAGCCGATTCTGAGCCGATTTTTGAGATAGAAACAATTTTGAAATCGGTCCACTGTCGGTCCAGTGTCGGTCAATTTTCGTCGTGTAGTGGATCACCGCCTTTATAAAGAAGTTCTCCTCCTTATATTTCTTCATCTTGTCTACTCATTCTGCATCTGAACCCATAACTAATCAACAAATGCTCTTTTCATTTTGTCAGTGCATTTCAAACAATTCTTTACTACTGGCAATGGAAATGACTGCAGCTAATGAGAGGACACTAGTTTCAACAAGCATGCAGATATTTTGGGCAGTAGGACTCATAGTTTCCACACCGATAATCTACTTCTTTCGTAATTGGCGAATTCTTCAACTTGTAGTTGCAGCACCATGTGTCATCTTTTATGTTGCCTGGTTGTGAGTTTCATTACCCTACTTCTTCTAAAATGATGTCCTTTCGCATGTTGCTGCCTACATACTGAACTTTCTTCAGGTCTTACCAAGAACCAGCTAAATGGACCATAACCAACCTGTCCATCTGGCTGCTGATTTGTTAAACTGCTTTACAAAGAACCTGTGGGAATTAGCAAATTGGGTCATGACCCCATTTCGTAGTTCCAGCCTCATCCTCCATGTAACTCTATGGTGTAGTGGTTAAAACCCTCATCCCCAAACCCAAAGGTTGTGGATTCGAATCCTGGCAAACCACTTGTTCAGTATTAAAGCAGCAGATATGATTATAACCATCGTCAAACCAGGGGTGTATCCAAGGGGGGTGGGTCTTGGTGGATCCCTAAACTTCATAAAGGGGGGGAAAATGCCGCACTCGTACACACAAATGCATGCTGTTTTCGTATTTAGCTTTTATGCTGACAGCCCCCCCCCCCTCCTATTAAAATCCTCAATCCACTCCTGCAAATTTATAGAAGTATATTTTTCATGACAAAATGAGATTAAATCAGCTAGCCCTGAAAAGAGCATTTAACCTACCTTCAAAATTATATCATGTCCTTGTCATATGGTTTCCTTGATTCCTTTGTCAAATATTACATGGCATTTCTAATCAAAAACTGAATAAAAGTAATATCTTATTGACAGAATAAGCTATATAGACAATAACAGTGACCCCGATGTAAGATGATTCAATTTATGTTTCAATTTATGTTTGGCTCTAATACACAGTAAATCATATCCATTTTGAGACCCACAATTGTCTCTTGAAATACAAGCCACCCTCATTACAAAATAACCAATTGTATTGTGAATTATTTTCTACTCTACTTTATCTTAAAAGGTTACAACTGTTCTGATTACCCAAATATCACATGGCTATTGAGTTGATAAGGAATGAATTTCTTTTTTGCAGTGCCCCTGAATCTATTACCTGGTTACTAAGTAAAGGCAAAACGCAGAAATTAGAAAAAATAGTCAAACAGGCAGCAAAATGTAATGGGATGAAACCACCAGTGGAAATCCTGAGACAGTTGAAAGAAAAGGAACCACAATTGTGTGACAATGAAACTACTAAACTCGAAGAAAATAAAAAGGCCAGCTCAATAACATTGTTTGACCTGATGAGAAGTCCCCGCATAAGAATAATCACCCTTGCTCAAATAGCAATTTGGTAAGGCTTTCTTTCATGACCAAGCAGTATTCTTAACCTCTTGTTTAATGATAAACTACAATTCAATTTTCATAACTACAATCACACACACAAAAGAGAGCTAAATTGTATCAATTGTCAAATTTGAACATTTGAGAGCAATAATAAAGGTTCATGTGTCCAAAATGCTTTAACCACTTTGAAATTTCATGAACCATAGCTAAGACTATTCCATTTTCTGATAAGACATCTAAATTACAGGCTTTTGTAACAGAATTAGTAGTTCAATAGAATGAAAAGGGTCAGCCACAATGCTGATATATCAATGTTTTACTTTGCAGGATCAACATCACCTTTGTGTATGATGCTCTAACATTGACAGTGACCTACCTACCAGGAGATAGATACCTGAACTACTTTTACTTTGGCCTGGCTGAGGTGGCAGCTGCTGTTCTACATGTTTTCATTCTCATGAGGTAAGTTTCAGCACTTGCATGTGTTTCAAAATACTGAAATATTGTTTATAGGAGTAATAACACAACAGCCACAAATGGGTTTTTTTACAAAATCTGTGTCAGAAAAAAAACTGGTTTTAAGCACTTATTGTATAAGAAATTGATCACCAAGCCTTTTTCTTTTAAATGGTGTTTCATCGCAGATGCATCTACACAGAATACATTCATCCACTTGTAGAGGTGATATTGGATAAGGTTGATAAGGCCAGTGTGGAGGGGTCGTTTTCCCAAGCTGTTAGTGTGATTTGCATGTATGAGACAAAAGAGAGGGCTCCCAGAATCATGCCTCGTACACAAGGGTGGGCTGTGTAGTGTCTCGGAGGAAGGTGAATGAAATGGGGAGTGGGAAACAAGATGGCAGAACTGCTGCCTTATGCATGCTTCTATTGTATGATTGGGACTCTATTCGAGGGAACTGATTCGGAGCCTTTGCCGATTTTAGAAGGGTGGTAGCATGTTGGCCGTGCTCCCAGCTTCTCTTTCCCCTTGCCTCTCTGTTAGTTCATACTAATCTTGCATCATACCATTGTTATTGTCTAATTGTGCTTCTAGCCAGAATTTATTTAAGTCCATTTTTGATGGTGACAATTGGCCTAACTGTATTGTATAGGCATGCGTCTCGTACTTCGTGTGTAGTTATCTCTATATCATCAAACAGATTCATCACACCAGTGGACACATGAGTAAGCAATTGAATATTAACATGTCGATTGTTTCACTTCTTAGATATCTTTCTGGGTTAACAACCTATTTCCAAAGGATTTTCACCATTCTACTCTTGTCAGCTTTCAGATGATAAGTTTCAGATTTCTGTGTGATGATAGTTTTTATAGTAATGTATTCATTTTTTTCAGATTTGGAAGAAGGAGACCTCTCTTTGCTTTTCATCTTGTAGCAGGGATTAGTTTAATACTTACAATTATAGAAGTATTTAGTAAGTATCTCTGCTGTCTAACCTTTAAAGGCTGTATTACACTTTGCATTGGATATGCCTTTGCATTGTGTAACATTGCCAATCTCAATTGGTCCTTGTTTAGACAATTTTGAAGCTGCATAGACCTTTCTCAGTAGGGTGTGGCAACCCCTGGTGAATTAAATTGAAACAGTGTTTTAAGTCATTTCCTATAGTTAACCTATATGAAGTAAAGCATGTAGGTTAACTATATAGCTTCTGCACTCTTAATGGGAAAGGTCTATTATAGTACACATCGGGTCGGCATTTATAGGATTATTGACAGATCACAGGCTTCTGATTTTCAATACTAGATCATATGACTATTTACACAAGATTTAGTATGATCAAAATGTTAGTTTCACTCTAAACTTATTACAATCATATATAAATTTGTGCACTTGTGGTGCTATTACATTTGAGTTTTTGTGGTACCTTAAAGTCTTGGTGATATGTAGCTTTTGAGTATTCATGGTGATATTCATGTCTGCAAGTTATATTTAATTATAATTTACTTGATCTTCACAATACCAAGAAAATTTAATGCACCTGATGTGATCTAAGGATTCAATTTCCTTTCTTTCACAGAGGATGATTTGCAATTCAACTGGGTCCCATTGGTGATTACGTTTAACATTATTGGACGTACTGGTACATCAGCTGTCTATATGATCATGTACCTCTACACATCAGAGATTTACCCAACTGAGATACGTGGACTAGTTCTTGGTGTCTGTGACTTCATTACCTATGTAGCATTTACAATTTCTCCTTATGCAAGAGTTTTGGTAAGTGTACTTCAGGATAATCCTTTGGCAGGATACTACAGAATTACTGGTGGCCCATTGCACAATACCTATGGTTACGACACCTTTTGTATAGCAACTTTGCATGTTATTATGCATGTTTTGACCCTCAAAATAAACCTATTTAAAATTGTATTAATGAGTTTTGACCCTCAAAATAAACCTATTTAAAATTGTATTAATGAGTTTTTACCCTCAAAATAAACCTATTTAAAATTTTATTAATGAGCTGCTATTTTCATAACCTATAGCCCTACATTTCCCCTTCTTACATCAATTAACATTCAATTTAATCCAGTAGAAATAAAGAGAGATTCATGTTCTGAAAAGAGTTTATTTGTTCATGTTCTGCTGAATGTTGCCCTATGTTAAATACATTATAATTTCTAGTTTTGTATAAGGTATGCATTGTTTCTTATGACAGGAGCGCTATAAACCTGGATTGCTGCGAGGAATATGTGGTATTTTATCCATCATCGTTGGCTTTGTCTGCCTGCTCTGTCCTGAGACACACAATCGTCCACTCCCAGAAACAATAGAGGATGTGGAAAACATGTCAAAATCTCTGCATAGATCTACCAAAAGGACTACCCCCAGTCAATTGGATGCTGACACTGAAACTCCATTGAATGTTGTAGGCTAATCTATCCGTCTGTCATGTTATTTATTTGCGATATAACAATTTCATGATGAATTATGATACGATTTCTTTTAGTCATTCAATAAATAAAAAGTGTTTTTTTATAAGTTTGCAATTTTCTGATTCTTTGTCTTTTGGTGAAGCCCCATACCCACTGAGCTATTTTGCTGAATCGGCGTGGACATGGGCGTGGTTGTCGATGTGGCCATCGGTGTGGTCATCAGCATGGCTGTTGGGTGGTGCACCCCATACACCTACTTTCTCCTTATTTAAGTGGTCACATGACCACTTTTTGGTGATCACCATGTGCTTTTGAAGACCACGTGGCTACAACAAAAACCTAGAAATCTTGGATTTCATGTCAAAAGTGTTGTTCATTAAGATGTAATACAATCATTTTAGATTCATTATGCAAAAATAACTGTTTCAGATTCTTGTGAACTGTTGACAAAAAGGTTTCTAAATTGATCACAAATATGGCGCCTAGAACTAACTGAAGAGGCATAACGTCATCTGCACAAGGTCTATAGCCTCTTCCTCTTAAAGAGTAGACATTCTCCCTAGGCCTGGGGGGGCGACCAAGAAAAAGTTACGAAAAATCGCGTCCCACGAAAAGTGTTAAAACCCACGATAGCTAAATTTCCTGTCGTGGGATTTTAGAAACCAAAAATTTTCGTGGCTTTCTTTTTCATCTTTTTTCAAAATCATACCATCTGAAATTGTCCCAATGTACTCCAAATACACATTTGAAAGTATTTTAGTTGAATACATATATTATAAATGACTTTAGTATGATTTTTTACTGAATTTTAATGTCCACGAAATTTTCGTACATTTTTTCTGGGGGAGGAATTTCTATCGTGGCCACGAAAAATGAAAAAAACAGCTCCACGAAATTTCGTAGATTTTTCTTGGTCACCCCCCCTGTTATACCTCACATGAGGCTTATAAGGTGAGGTTTTCTTCATGACACATAGAGGTTTAGTATTGATGCATACCACCAGGGTGTGCATGTATTTCCTCTTTTACTTGAAGCGAAATCCCTTACCAAATGAGCCAAACATAAGTATAACAGGTATAACAGGGAGTAAAAGGTATGCTTCAAGAAGATGAGGGAAACCTTTCTCTTCTCCTTAAAGAGAAAGAATCTAGGTGTATGGGGTGCTGTTGGCGCCAACCACCAACACCAAGCATTTTTTATAATTTTATGCCTACGACTTCGGACTCAGCCTCATATGATCGCTGCCACCACGAACCCTGTCATCTGTATCTTCATACTCATCCAGTTTTGTTTACTTATCATACTACCTGCAATTTGCTCTATACTTAACTCTCTGTACCTCACTTAGTAGTCTTTGTTATCTATTTTTGATGGATTTATGGTGTCTGACCCTATCATATTCAGAAACAAACATCTCAGCTTCTTCTTGGAATATTCTAAATCTGTTTTCATCAATAGAAAGTTTGAGACTTCTTCTATATTCATGATCTGTCATTAAGCCCAAAAATCCCATGGAATGTCACATATTTTAAATAGGAAAAAAAAGGTTATTTCTTTATTTTATTTGAATTAAAGCTATCCGTCCCGAGTGTGTCTCATGCTTTAGAATAAAGAAAAAATCATGAATGAAGTATCAAGACTTGTGCCTTGAAACTTGTTTCAATTTGGGGTGCCCTCGGTAGGTTAACTTTTACAGTGATTTTTAAAATTACCCGGGGCCCCCCTGCTGATGTATGGAATCTTTCTACAATTAGTACATTTGATAATTATTGATTAATTAAGGATCTATCAGCATAAACTAATCAAGTGACACATTTATAAGATTAATAATAAAATAATCAAGGATTTATGTACAAAAGAACTTTTAATTCAAAATACAAACAGCAAAGAACTTTTTTTTTTTCGATTGGGGACAATAAATATTTTTTAATGATTTGCAATCCTGATTTCCTTGTGGTAATGATTAGCTCTTCATGTCTTTTTCCATCAGGTAAATTTAACAGCTTCTTAATATAGTTTTCCTAAAGCCCCATACCCACTAGGCCACTTTTAGCTGAATCGGCGTCGGCGTCGGCGTCCTCGTCGGCGTCCTCATCGGCGTCCTCGTCGGCCGACTCTGCTGAACAGGCCATCCCCACACACAATTGGCGGTCCTGTCGGCGTACTCGTCAGCGGTCGGCGCCGACGAGTACGCCGACGCATACGCCGATCCATATTAAGCCTATTTGATAATTTTACGCCGACGAGTACGCCGACGAGTGCACCGATGAGTACGCCGACGCTGATCGCCGTCAGCCGACCCAGAATCTCCTAGTGGGTATGCCGCTTAAAGGCCTGTAGACTAGTTAAATCACTCATAGTACAAACCATAGACAACGCCTATAGCATATATGGAATCGTTTGAGAAAACGGCCTCAGCCCTAGTGTCATATTTATCATTCCATAAGCAGCGGCTAGCCACAGCAATGGCTGCCGAGTCCTTCTGACCAATCATGACGTAGGACACAACTTTGTAGCGTTTACAGTCCATCAGTAACTTGGCCTTGTCTCGCAGAGTCTCGGAGAGCTCACGTGACCAGTCGCCGACCAATGAGGCGTCGTATTTCTGGTTCTCGAGCCGCACGGTCAGAATGTCCCTGATAGCGTCCCGTGTGGCGGCGTAGGGGAAGGTGAAGTCAGGCTCGATTTTGAAGGTGTTTTCTAACCTGGAAATACAAAACAGAAAATGTATGTGATCATCAATGTAGATTTGGTGTGGTATAAAAGGTAATAAAAGAGCACTGTAGAACATTTACCTAGACTTTAGAATGAAACATAGAGATACATAAGATTACAGATACATAAGATATGTCTATGGCTGAAATAAAGAAATATTATTTTGTGTTCAGGTTCCATATTCTCAGAAAACCAGGGTCGGCCGGTCAGAATTTCTTTTATTTTGTTATATGTTTAGCTATCCAAATGTACACTCATGCTCCCAAAAATCTATTTTCTTAACTAGATTATAGAGATCTTATATAATTATGTCTATGACTGATCAATCTTTAAAAGCATAAGAAAAAACTTTAAGTAGGAGAAAAAAAACTATAGCGAAGTTCGGGAAAGTGGAATGCAACAATGTATACTTGGCATACTTACATGGAGATGTCTATAGATACACCATTTCATTATGAAAATATCATCAGTGATAAGGAATGGTAGGCCTGATGGCACAATAATATTATCTGACTGATCGAGAGACTAAGTAGAGAACTATAATTAATGTTTAAAATTCTCCAGATAGCATAAGAAGTAGCACATGCATCTCCCTTAGAATTTTAGAATTTTCAAATTAGTTTTTTTGTAACAATTTCTGATTTTTAAAAGCGAAACCCTGCAAAAACACATACATGTTTTGCATGTACAGAATATTAAATCCTAAGAATAATGGTGAAAACGGAAAGAAAATAAAGGCAATAGTTCAAAAGTTGTAGACAAAATCAAAGTATTTCCAGCTGTCTACTGGGGGCAGCCATTTTGTTTTTATTTTACCTGCATGCACATCTAATTCTAATCATATGGTGCTTCCTCCTTTTGTTTGTCATATTAATGTGTGATTCATTTCTGTACAGTCAGTCGGAAAAAACATTTAATCCACACTTATTTAACCGTTCCTTGTTTTCTTATCTTTACTTCTTTCTTTGAGCTTTGTGTATTCTATCACACACATTTCTCCTACACTTTCCATAAAAAGGTGAGGGAAAAATTAGATATTCTAAAAATAATTATCACGTTTCACATAATACACATTTACAAACGGAATTGCTACAAGTCTAGAACTATTACTTCTATTGAAATAAAACCTACTGTCAGTGATATAATACATTTTGGATTAACAGCAGTCCTAAGCGGATAGACTGAATCCTTACACCAAGCATATGCCTAACTACAGCCACTAAGGAGTCTACAATACTACATAGCCCGACCCAGTTGTCTGGTTTAATGAACAGCAGTGTTTATTGGTATAAGGATTTGAAAACAGAGGGTCTTAATCTGATGACTGTTCAATGTGGTCCCAATAGGATTAGCCTCTAAAGCCTCTTACTGTATGTAGCTTGGTGGAGATCAGAATAAGTGTATTGTGTAACAATAGCTTACAAGTGCTTTATAAGTTGGTTGATGATATTGTCTCAATCTTGAAGTGACTCGTATTATATTGTATGTATGTACCTAGCATGTATATATACATGTGCTAAAAGGATATACCTTATGCATATTATAAAACCTTGATTTTTCATTCAGGATTGTTTGAGGTTCACTGATTAATATTAGAATTATATTGTATTCCATCAGTCGTTATAGATATTACTAAACATCTGCAAAACTAACTTGAAGGCTAATTTATATCCCTTACACACTTGTTATACCCATTACAGACGACTCAGAATGAGTATTGGACGTGTACTAAACAGTCACAGAATATATGCATTCTGTTACAACTGTGTTAAGGGTATTGAAATTTGCATAAGTATGTGCGATGGGTGGCGATGTTGGCAAGTCCATTTCTGAAACAAAAACATGAATCACGGATTCAATCAATTCTCCGAACCAAGGATGGCGATTTCCATAATTTTAAGCCATCATTGGTTTTGAAAATAAGTATCTATATCCATAAATCGTTTTAAAATTCACTCATTGTAGATGAATATAAAAGAATTGTTTACTCATTTTCTATGGGTTTTCCAGGGATTTTGTCGACAAAACCAGTCCAAATTATCCTGAAAACCGTTAGCATAACTGGAATTCAGCTATCCGAGGTAGGGGAGAATTGGAGCAGAACCCTTATCAGAACTTTGGGCTCAGTTCTGTTATGGATGGAAGTCTTTGATTCGATGTGTCGGTTGATATTGCTGTTCCTTGTGAACTGCCTATCACCTAGATTAATTCCCATGTTTGTATATGTATTGTTTTCATAATACCTTTGTCTAAGGGTATTACTTGCTGGCTGACAGATGAGAATGCTGTATCTCACGTACTCTTATCCTTATCAATGTGTTGTTATCATAAGCTTAGCGTACTGTCAACCAGATCAGAATGAAACAGTCTGAACCACTGATAACTCACCTATCTATAGAGGAGGTCGTTTTGTATCCAATGCATGGTAGGCCCGAACCCAGGGTCTGCTGTGGGGGATGGGGGGTGGCGAGAATCCCTGAGTGGAACTTTTGCTTATAATGTCAATAATTTGAACCTAAAAAGGGGGTGGCGAGGTTCCCCAAGTGGAACTTTTCAATATTTCATCGGAAATCCAAGCTTATCTATACCTACAATAAGCTTGGAATTACCATTGAGTGTCACATTTTCTTCCATTATTTTTAGGGTTTTACAATCGTTTATTAAACGAGAGATGGAACGTTTTAAGAAATTTCCTCTGTGGGGAGGCAGGTGGTGCGCTACCCCCGCCAACCCCCTGGGTGCAGGCCTGCATATGTATGGTGAAATAGAAAAAATACCTTTTGCATACATCTAATGAGTAGATGCAGTCAAAGATATATGTTAAAGGTATTTTTCTATTTAACCATTCCTATGCATTGGATACAGGACAAAGAATTAGTATAGCCTTGGTTACTGTTTAAAAAAAGCGTTAATGGTACAACTTATTGAAGGCAATCAAAAGGAATGCTGTCTAAAGTGACAGATTTCTACGGCGAGACCTAGTAGAATAAATATTTCCGGGGTGATTAAGTTAAGACACCCTGTTGTTGTGCCACTATAGATATTGGGTGTCGTTACCGTTGTGTTTCATGTGCTTACTCGTCACTGCCAAGCACACTTCGTGATAAAAAAAATTTTTTCATTTCGACCAATTCTTACAATGTAAATTCTTCCATTTTACAATAAACATGAAAACAATACAGTATCAAAATTGTATTTCTAATGAGATGGGATGAATTAAGGTGAACATTATTAACCATTTCACTATGCCAGATGCATTGAGGCATCACCCGCCAAAACACGCTATATAGATGCGTTGTGGCATCTTTTCTATTTTTGTTGTTATAGTGAACTTAAAGCTAACTACCAAAGTGAAATCAACAACTATTGTTTCAAGACACTGAACAACCCATGATATGGTATATCTAACAATGAAAATACTGAAAATAATTTGTATGTTTCATGTTTAGCATAAACTTGTGTCTACATGTATATAATGACATTGTGCCATATGTGGCTTACTTTGAGACTATATTTACTATAGCAGATTGGCAGTATTTTGATGCATACATGAGATATTGGTGGCATAGGGAAAGAGTTAATACCCAACAATAGATCTTAACAGCCTTCATTCTCTAGAGAAATATTTTATCACACTTTTGAATTCTATATTTGATATTAATTATTTTATAATGGACAGATTTTGCCTCTTTTTTGTAATAAATTCTCCCAGACACAATTCTCTTACTATTGGAATTTTACCTGCAGGCTAAATCAATGTGCATTGTGGGTAATATGTTGACAGGTCCATTTCCTCTTATAAGTCTTTAACATATCAGAATTATTCATCTATGGCATTTTCCTTTGTTTGAGATTTTAAAAGGTAGAATTAGGTACTTTTTTCTTTTTATTACTGTATGTACTTCAGCTTCTGAAGTTAATACAAAAAAAGAATTATTACAATTTTTTTTATTTTGCCATAAGATGTAATAGTTCTATTGGTTTAATTTGTCCATGCTTTTGTCTACAAAATAAACCAAATTTAGCCTTTAGAAGTATTAAATACAGGAAAACTTGAAACTGCGTCTGCCTGAATTGTCTCGAGTTGTACGTACCTGTTGGCGGGGACGGCGGGGGTGGCCCTGACCAGACTGGCGGCCGTAGCAGCACTCCGTACACGGGGGTTACCCACCGACGTGTCCAGGTAGGCCCCGGCCGGACCTCGGGTCACCATGGTAACTGACTCCTCCTCCAGGGGGGTAAACACTCCTGGGTCTTAAGAACTACCTCAGTAAGAGGAATAGGTGGTCCTAGGGTACAGTTATTCCTTTGATGTAAACCGGGAAATTTATGGAAATGTGTATGTCCTTTATGTACGTCTTTGGTCTTGGTTTATGTTAAATAAGGGACAGATTTTGCCCTTTTTTTCTATGCAAGGTGTTGAATTTTCCTGGGTGCGAATTGCAAGAGAATAGGTTTTGAACACTGAGGAATTGGGCCTTTTGGTCAAGTATATGTGCCTCAAGAACGCCCTGGAGTAAGAGTAGGCCTATTCAACGGTTCCTAATCACAGATATTCCTACGTTGTACAATTGGAAATAAGGTAGAAGCCTATGAGGTGTTGGACTTTCCTGGATGTGAATTGCAAAGGTATAGGGCTTGTAGAGGTACGTGTAGTTCCACCACAGAAACGACCAAGGCCTGAGAGAGTCGCCTTGGAGCTGGTGGTATCCTAGTACTGGCTCCCACTGAGTGGTCACTGTGCCAAGAGGTGGGGACTGACCGCAGCTTTCACAGCCTGACCAGTGGCCGGAGTGACCGACTGGACAGCGCTACACGCAGAGACCATGCACCCGCCGATCGAGAGACTGCCTACTCAGGGGCCTTCCATTTAATATCCAATGGAAAGTGCGTTTGATTCGCATTATGCATTTTGGCTTCTTTTTTTTATGTTGTGTAGAAAAAGAGATCGTTGAAAACAATTGTAATAAAAGTAGGTATTTATTCCGTCACTTCTTACCAAAATTCACACACATTGGCGCATTAAAAGTGAAAACCTGCGCATTGCTTGATAATTCTAAAGTTTTGTTTTTCTTAAACAAAAGTGCTCAAGGAATACGTGGGTATAATTATGTCAGTGTTGAATTACACTTTTCCCCTACAATTTTGTTTCTACTTTGTTTTTGTTACACAACAACATGTAAAATCTGTCCAGCTTTGAGACTCATGCTGTGGTAGTACCTACTTGGACAAAAATACCCACTGGATTTGAACTATTATCATAGAGATACATGAGATGTTATGTATGTCTATGCTATTATGTACCCCCATTTCCCAAAAAAAGGACACCCCCCCCCCCCCCCCTTAATGCGTACATATTCAATGAAAGGCCCACCACTGGTTGTGGCCCCTGTGTATAAACGGAGATATTTTCGTGTGTGGCTGTATACACTTTCGTTGATTAAAGAAATAAACTAAATAATTCGTGTGGATTTATTCTCGAGTTTTTTTTAATGGATTAGTGACTGTTTGTAAAAGACTACAATGTTTTCTGTATGGACATATTTTCGCAAATGTTTACCTAGTTCCATATTTTCGCCATTATTTTACTAGTTCGACGTAAAATAAGTGCGTTTACATTTTGTGACCAGGCCCAAGGTTGGGGATACAATGACAAAATATAGACGATTTAATATTCCAGGATGTACTTTAAATGTCTGACAATAACTTCATGAATAGAGTTTACTTTCGACACCTAAAATAAAACGAGATTTCTGATTGATATAATTGGAAATGTGTGCCTCTAGAATCAAAATAAGAGATCTTTTGGAGCTTTATGATTCTCTTTTTACAGAGATATTGTTTTTGTATTTCATCTGTTGTTATTGTTGTTGTTGTTGTTATTGTTGTTGTTGTTGCTGTTGTTGTTGTTGTTGTTGTTGTTCGGGCGGGGGGGGTCCATTTCTTCATTATTTTCAGAGGCTGTGCATTTCATATTAACTACATGCCCCCTATTCGCCGAGTATTAAGCATAATTCATATATTTAAAAAAACGATTTTTGTTAGCAGACAGGGACCATGTTGAGGGGTGTCCACTAAAGCTTTCACACATTCCACAATTGATTCAGTAATCTATTAATCTTCTTACATAAATACAGACATATTGACATTCTCACACATGTTACACATATATGCATTATATTAGTTTGAAAAAACGAATTTTCTAAAAAGGAGAACCTGTAGTTCTTATCAATGGAAGGTTTACCTTTTCGAGGTAATATTGTCAGAGATTTGCTCACAAAATCTTTAGGATTCTGGAAGGGTTTGATAACAGTTTTGGAAAGGTAAGCCTTCCAATACACCATTATCCAGTTGTATATATATATATATATATATATATATATATAATATACATATATATATATGTTTACATAACTATATTCATATATATATTATTTACAACTTGCCTACTCGTTGGCATTGGCACTGCATGGGTTCGAGTCCCTTGCAGTGCAGCATGGATAAAGAACATTTGGATGACCCCTGCACGGAATTATGTCCAAATGATCTAAAGGACTACAGTAGAAGAACATTTGATAAAGTGAACTCAGCCTGTATAAAAAAAAACAACAATCCAATAGCTCACCGTACTCAAAGAGTCAGTAAATGGTCTCTTTGCAAATATCATTCTAAGATCTCTGGTACCAAGTTGTTGCGCGTGGGCCTTTTGGTTGTTAATCTCTGCATGAAACGAGCACTCCAAGAGGCCGCCTCCTTCTAACAAGGGGCAGTGGGCGGCTGGCCTGAATAGGGAACACAGGTCAAGCCTAGTCTGTAATAGTTAACACTGCTAAGGCCTAGTCTATGATAGTTTAATTGGGTATAGACCTGTAATGGTTCGAGATTATTGTGGATAAGCGGTGACTCTATAAGGGAAAGACAAACACAGCAAATTGTCTGAGATCCAATTTTATTACAGTGTAAACAGTTCACAAAAAGTATTCACCCAATTTGGGGCTTTAGCTTTCTTTCCATAAAGTCAGTGTTATAGTAAAATACAAAAAATAGTCTCTTTGCAATAAAGCTAATATTCCAGAAAGTGGGTTCTCAAAAAATCCTTGGGCTCAGACCTCTATAAAAGAGGCTAACAAAGATCCTTTGTTGTAATACCTTACCTATCTGGCAGTGGAGAGATCTGATTTTGGGTCTAATCCCTTGCCAACCTCACTAACCAGACCAGTGGACCAAAATGGTGTTTAAGCTAAGTTACATAACACCTCCACTTTTACATTCAATAAAGATAATCAAACCAGATTTTCACCATAGGGGATATTTTACATCAAGTTTCTACACCTTACTAAATATAAATGCACCATGAAAAGTATTTAGAAACACCTTTAGAAAGGGATTATCACAGAAAACTAGGTCGCGTTTGCATAACGTTACGAATGCGACGCGGGCCGCGCGCGGTCCGCAATCCGCGTTATAACCTTTCCGTTTGCTCTCGGCGCGATCCACCTTTTCGATTCCGTCGTTTACCCGATACACGACACTTCCCCCCCCTTGAAAAAAGATTTTGCTACATTTAGAAAAATCCCAAAGTTATACTTTTCATTACATAACAACCTTGGTCAGATAAATATAACAAGATATAACAAGTACAAAAAATACCTGGAAAAATACATGAGGTTATAACAAGTAGCACCTAAAAATGTAAAAAGATATACCACAAACATATTCAACAGCAAAAGTAGGGTACATCAACAAATAATCCTAGCCTACAAATCCTATCCACTACAAATTCGATACTATTAAATCTTAATTTACAAATCCTAATTTTACAAATCTTAATTTTACAAATCCTAAAGTACAAATTTAAGAAATAGTGATATCCGGGGTACGAAGTGGAGAGACGGCCATCAGGGAGAGTTCAGTTGGCGTATCCCTTCCGTCTCCTCGCGTCGATCGTGTGGGCAGAGGGGATTCTGGTAGGGTGTTGACCAGGTCCTCCTGGTCGGTGGGCTCGGTGCTCAGCAGAAAAGCAGTCGGGGAGAAGGTGTTGGCACTCCCCATTAGCTGGTCGATCTGCCTCTGTAGATCGGTCTTCATCACGGCAATCTCGGTTGCAAGGTCCCTTGGTGGGGTTTTGGTGTCTACCTGCACCCCAACTGACTCCGTGGACACTGCCAACCGAGAGCGTAACTCCTGCACTTCGGCGCGGAGGGCTGCGTTTTCACGCCGTAGCTCGGCCTCCCGGTCCGCTGCCGCAACCAGCTCCAGGGCTGTTGGGTTCAGCCCCTCCAGTGTTGAAACAAGCTTCCGGGCATCCCGGAGTGCCCCAGAGATAGCGACCATGTGGGGCCGGGACTCCAGGGGCGTTGTCACGGGTTGGTCCCTGCCTACGCTCAACTCCTGCCTTCTCTGTCCTCTCTCGCTCACCTCCTGCTGGGCCTCAGGTTTTCTACGACTTCCAGTGGCATTCACTAAGTCCATGGAATGACTGTCCAAGGAGCAGCGCGTCTGCCATCCAGCGTTCTTTCTGACTTCCATATGAGCCTCCCAGGCTAGCTGGGAGTACTTGCTGTTGTCTTTGTCCCTGTGATACCACTGTAGGTGTCGGTAAAGCTGGCACCTCCTGGACTGAATACTACGGCACTGGTTGGTCCGGCCCTTGTTGACCGGGCACTGAAGGTAGGGTTTAAGGGGGCAGTGCACCTCCCAACAGTGCCGGTAGTACCTTCCAGATGTACTGAACTTCTTCCTTGGTGTGGGACAATTCTCAAAGATACACGCCTGTCCCTCCTTCCACAGCGTTGCCGGACCGTACTTAAGTTTGTTGTAGGTCGGTACGCTAAGAGACCCCCGGCTGGATTCTAAGCTGTTGTTGTACCACTTCCGGTACCCAGCCAGGTAGTCCTTGCTTTCCTGGGGCCACAGAGAGTCTTCCGATTCCGACTCCTCGCCATCCGTGCCTAGCAAAGGAGTGGCGAGAGTCATACACCCCATATCCTTTGGCCTTCTCGCCCGCTTCCTTTTTGTCTGGTCCAAACACACCCTCTTTGCAGGTGGTGGACTCAGTCCCTGTTCTTCGGTAAAGGATTCCATTCTCTTTTTCAAGTACAACTTTCTGCAAAGGAACGAAAATGAACCTTTGAGATTCTTACTTCCAAATTCCTTAAGTCTTATTCCTAGGTGTGCTTGGATCCTCAGAAACAACTTAACCTATGTGCGATGTCACTCATCCTTCTTGCATAGTGCAGCAAAGCCTTTTGTCCTTCTGTTTCATTCCCATTTGTTTCTTTTCTCCTGGTGTCTTTTACAAACATGTAATTTCATTCACTCCATATTCATACACACTTGCTTTACCCAGTTATTCTTACATTTTCACCATTCATACAATCCCTGATTTCCTCATTCAAAAATAAATGCTAGCTAGGCTTCTTTTTCTATTGGACTTCCACTCAGACTCTGCATTTACTGCACAACTTTCATTCAGATCATAAATCCTACCCCAAAACTATTCAAGCAAGTCCTATCATGTTCCAGCATACTGCACAGTATGTGTTCTAAAAATCTATTCTCAAGATTTCTCGCCTCCATAGCGGACACTACCAGAGTGACCGGTTCAACGATACTAATCGCCAGAATATTCTAACATTGGTCTCAGCCTCGATTCCAATATAGGGGATAGCTATGATAACTTTTTCTCAGTGTCTTAAGCCTTAACTAATGATATCCTAATACTAGTCTCTAAATCTAAGCGGTACTTTCACTTCTCTAGTCCTTGTCTTAACTACTGCAGGCTCTTTCACCTGTTCTGGTTCTTTCTTTTTCTTAGTTCGTCCTCTTTTCTTCTTCTTTACTTTTGAAGCTTTCTTTTTGGAAACTTTCCTTTTAGGATTTTTGGTCAGCTTTTCCAGCACTTTCTCAAGACCCCCTCCGGCAGTAACTTGTGGAGTTTGGTGCAACCTTTCTACATTTGTCACTCCAAATTTACCACCTAGAGGTACTAACTGGTCTACATGCCATTTGATCTGCTTTCCAGTGCTATCCTGTATCCTGTAAGTCAGCTCCCCTACATGTTCTACAACCTTCCAGGGTCCATCATACTCTCCAAGGCCTTTGATGCTCGCATTTGGAACATAGTACCTCATGACCAGAGCTCCAGGCTGATAAACACGGGCACACAACCCAGTGTCATAGTATCGTTTTTGATACACAGCTGCTCTCCCAAGATGCTTTCTTGCATATTCATGAGCCTTATGGAGGTTTTGCCTCGTCCCTTCTACATAAGCATTTTCACATGGTAGATCTACGGAATTTGGTTGAACACCATACACCATATCTGGGGCCATGATTTTCTCTTGCCCATGAAGCATCACATCCGGACTGATGTGGGTACTAGCATGCTCTGTGCCTCTATAAGCACTAGCTATGTACTCAGCCATATCATCCCAGTTAGTGAGCTGTTCATCCATGAATGCTTTCAATGAGCCTATCAACGTTGAGTTAAACTTCTCAACCATGCCATCACTCTGGGGCCTATAGGGATTTGTATGGGTCTTTTCAATCCCTAGCCTTTGACACAACTCAGCCCACAGTTTGGATTCGAAATTTGGGCCCTGATCGGTGTGAATGATTCTAGGTGTTCCCCAGATCAATATCCACCTCTTTATAAGAGCTTCAGCACAGGTGATAGCTGTCTGGTCTGGCAAGGGCACGACCACAACCCACTTTGAGAAGTAATCCTGGATTACCATAAGGTAACGGTTCCCTCTATCTGTGGTCTGTAAACCGCCCAAGATATCTATTGCTATCCTCCCAAAACAAGTGCCGGTAAGCTCTTGCTGTAAGGGAGATTTTCCTCTTGGAGGTTTACTCTTTGTTTTCTGACAAGTAGTGCACTCTGCCATCCATCTATCAAGATCACGTCTTTGGCCTGGCCAATAGCATCTGTTTCTGAGACTAAAAAGGGTTTTCATTCTCCCAAAATGGCCTCCTGTAGGATGAAGGTGAATCAACTCAAAGAGTTTGAACCTTAGAGTAGTTGGCATGACTGGTACCAACTTCTTTCTTTGTGTTCCCTTTGTTTGCCTTCTCACACAGAGTATACCAGACTGAATCTCCAAACTATCCCACTGAGAGCAGAGCATCCGATACTCTTTAGACTCTCCAGAGATTGCAGGTCTGTCTGGTGGCTCTTTGCCTTCTTTTTTCATTTTACTCAACCGGCTAATGTCCCTATCTAGTTGCTGTTCTTGCAACACAACCGAAACACAAGTAGGTTCTAGGTCATCGGTACTTATCAACTCTGCAATGATGGCATTATGGCTTCCGCAGTCCACACATTCAGGATTGTGGCATTTTGCGATTGGCTTTCTTGACAATGCATCAGCATTGGTGTGCTTTCTTCCTGCTCTATGCTCAATGGTTTTGGCAGTGATACCAAAGTCTGACAGGATAGAAATCCATCTAGCTAGCATCCCATTGGCATCTTTAAAGTTCATAAGCCACTTCAGAGAAGCATGATCTGTCCTGACAGTGAAATCAGTTCCCCAAAGGTAACTACTAAACTTCTTCGCATTGACAACTATGGCTAGCAGCTCTCTGTGCGTAGCGCAATAGTTTCTCTGAGATTTTCCTAAGCTGTTACTCGAATAGGCTATGACTACCTCTCTGCCATCCTGGATTTGGGATAGAACTGCCGATTCTCCACTGGCATCAGTGTCCAGAATATAGTGGCCTGTATCAGTTGGGAATCCAAGTATTGGTGGAGAAACCAATGACTCTTTCAAACTCTCAAAAGCCTTTTGACAATCTTCGTTCCAGTAAAACTTTGGTTTTCCACCTCTCAACATATCTGTTAGAGGAGCAGCTATTCCAGAAAAGTCTTTTACATACTGCCTGTAATACCCAGCTAGACCTAAAAAACCTCTCACTTGCTTGAGAGTTTCAGGTATGGGCCAGTTCTGAACAGCTTCTGTCTTTTCTGGATCTGTGGCAATGCCATTTTGGCTCACAATTCTACCAAGGAACTTAACTGACTTCTGGTACAGTTTACACTTTGAAGGTTTTAACTTCAAGCCATATTCCCGTATTCTCTCCAATACAGCACACAGATTCTCCTCACACTGACTCAGGGTTTTACCAAAGACAATAATGTCGTCCAGGTATACCAAACATTTTGTCCATCTAAGGTCTCCAAGCATTTCCTCCATCATCTTTTGGAATGTGGCAGGAGCATTGCACAAACCAAAAGGCATGACCTTGAATTGAAACAGACCTATGTGCGTGGAAAAAGCAGTCAGTGGCTTAGAATCCTCACTCATTGCGATCTGCCAATACCCAGATTGGAGATCAAGAGTGCAAAAATACTCATTCCCACCCAGAGCATCAAGACAATCATCTATTCTGGGGATTGGAAAAGCATCTTTTTCTGTCAGGTCATTCACTTTTCTAAAGTCTACACAAAACCGAACAGATCCATCCTTCTTTTTAGCCAGAACTACTGGTGAGCTCCAACTAGAGTGGGATGGCTCAATCACATGGTCCTTCCACATATCCTTCACAGCTTCTTCTATAATTGGCCTCTTTCCTGGCGCAATTCTCCTCAGTGTACACCTCACAGGTCCTGGCTTAAGCAACTTGATCATATGCTTAACCTTTTCTGTGAGTCCAGTCTTAACTTCACCTGGCGGAACAAACAAATCCGCAAACTGACTTAACTTATCTCTACTTTGCCTATGTGTCCATGTAGGAGACTCTGCTTCCTGCAATAGTTTATCCATGAACTCAGGCCAACTGGCCTCATCTTTACTGTCTAACTTATCTAATGTATTTACAAAATAAGTTGAAACTTCTTCTTCAATACTAGTGTCTTCGAGGTCCATGAAATCTGCATCATGCACATAAGCAATCTGCATATCTTTGTCTAAGGGCACTGACCTTCCTGTCATATTCATAACAGGTATCAGACATTTCTTTTCTTTGGCGAGACTAAAGATGGTAGTGCCACCACTCCCAATTCAATCTCGTAGTCGGGCAGCAACAGGGTTTCTCCCTTTTGGTCTGAACTCCACCCGACTTCCACCCAAGTCATGCTGTACGGCCTAAGCTTCAAGCTCCTTTCCATGACAGCTATTCCTGGTGAGTGGTCCTTATAGGTACAAGGGTATCTTACTCCTTGAAGCCTATAATAGCCAGTTCCTTGCTCTAAGCATCCATCAAAAACACTACCAAAATCAGCACCCATAATTCCAGCATGACCATTCAGATCCATTATCAGAAATGGCCATCGGAAGTTCCGAGCACCAATCTTGAAAGATAACATTGCCTTCCCATACACCTTCATAGCTTGACTGTTAGCAGCATTCACCCTTATTGTTGAGGCTAACAACTCAGGTGGGTGCTCAAGTTGATCAAAAGCTGATTTATCTAATGCACAACAAGTTGCGTCGGAATCAATTAGAAAATCTGCCTCCCGTCCAGCCAAGTTCACAGGAATGAACCACCGTAGATCGCTATCTACCCTTATAGAATGCACTTCATTGTCAAAATTCTCCCAAAGTTCCCATACTTTCTCCGTTGTATGAGGATCAGGCTCATCGGCTGTTTCCAGGTCAGGGATCATTACCCTTGACCCTTCCACTATTTCACTCTTCTGACACAATGTTTCTCCACACACTTGTTCAGAGGAGCGGCCAAGTGCACCCTGCTGATCTCCAGTATCTTTAACTAGTAACTCAGTGGAGCAGTGCATGGCAGTTCTGGCAACTGTTATTTCCCTATCTACAAGCTCTTCTCCTTTCTCACTTTCCTGTTTCTGTTCTGGGTCAACAAATCCTGTATCTACCTGGGCTGTAACTGGGCCTCTCAGCACAGCCCCTGTGAGTTTTCCTGTAACTCATGAACCTTTGCCTGGTTCACCTGTGTTGTTACATCTGCCTTTGTCTTTACTTTTCCATTCCAGTACTCAGTAGTAAACTTTTTTAGCACTGGGCAGTTCCGTGAGAAGTGTCCAACTTCTCTGCAACCCCAACAGGTAACGGTCTTTTCATCTACCGGACCTTTGCTTCTTTGGAAGGCCCAGATCTCCTCTGGAATCCTATCATCATACAGCTGGTCTGATTCTGCTATTTCAGATACCTGTTCTTTCCTTGCCCTGGTCCAATTTACCTTAGGACGGCTTGGAATAGAACTGGCTTGTTCAGCCGCTTTCTCTTTCCCAGTGCCTAGAATATCTTGACAGTTTTCTTCCTGTCCAAGGTATTCCAGGAGCTCCTTGAAAGACTTAGGCTTTCTTAGGTAGATGTGGCGGGCCATCTCTTTATCTACCAGACCAATCAATATGGTTCTGATCAGATCACTGATGTCCCTTGCAGTTTTGATACCTGGCCTAGCCCATGTGAAAAGGGCAAAGACATTGTGAGCATACATCGTTGCAGTCTCACCAAACTTCTGAATTCTCTTAGAGAATGCCAGTTCTCTTGCCTCTGGGGTTCCTCCATTGAAAGCTCTATATATAGCCAGCATATTTACTAGCTCATCATATGTCTGAGTTTCAATGTCGAAACTGATAACCACAGTGGCTGATGGCCCTTTCTGAGCAGCCAACAGCTGTCTTTTGCGGTCCTCTCCTCCCCAACCATTTGCATCTGCTACATTCTCGAACTTTAGCAGGTAGGTAAGGAAATCTCCCCCATCAAAGACAGGAGCCGGTACAGGCTTTGGATCCTTACCCCATGTCTTTCTTCTAACACTATCATCAAGGAGTTTTAAAGCTCCAACTGAATCATCAATCTCCTGGGCATAAAGACTTGCTGATTTCCTTCGTCTAGAGTTGGCATCTACCCCTTCTGTCCTTTCAGCTGTCTCATACTGAGGTTCCACCTGATCTCTGTAACCATTGTTACGTCCCCTAGAACTTCCAACATAGCCTCCTCTTTGGTCATGGTTATGGCCATGGTAACCACCTCTCCTGTTGTTATACCCCTTTTGTTGACCCCAATTTCTTTTGTCCCCACCTGAGCTGTCACTATCTGCCCTCTTGGGATTGTTTTGCGTACCATTGCTATGTCTCAGGTCAGAATATCTGACCTGCCTTTGAGCTGGTGTAGAGTACAAGTTTGGCTTAAAGGGTGGCCTTTGACCTGAGGGGAATAACCCTGTATCAACCTCTGCCCAAGCTGAAGTCTGACGAACGTCAAAGCCATTATCCACTGCTCTATCATACCCTGCTTGCTGTGGTGCTGGGAGATCACTTTTGTACTGTTTCAAAGATTGGGCCATTGATCGTCTTTCATTATTGAACTCCTCTATCTCACCTAACAAGCGGGCTATCTCCTCTGCCTGGTTGTTGTTCATTCTCTGTAACTCATGGAGCCTATGCTCTTCAGTTGCAGATACTCTATCTCTGTTCTGAACTTGTGGGACTTCCCCCTTCCCTGGCTTTGAGCTTTTATCCTCTTGTCTACTTCTAACTCCATCTACCTCAATTATCCCACCAACAGATTCTGTCAGGTCCATCCCTGGTTGAGACTGGTCCCTCCCTGGGGTGTGCAGTTGGATCCCATCTTGATACCGGTCTAAACACTCCCTATCATCCGAAGTGACAGGAACAGTTATTGGCTGACCTGTAATAGCCCCAACTACTGTTTTTGTACCAATCATTTCTGATGGCCGATCTAAGCTTTTCTTTTGCCTGACAGTGACAAACTTTCCTAGTCTATCTGTGTTTCTATTTTCCTCAGGTTCCTCTATGTCTAAGTCTGGCTGCTCAGGAGAATCAAACTGATCTACTATTCCTGCTCCAGGCTGACTGATAGTATCAGGTATCTCAGGGTCAGAGTCATCTACTATCTCCCTAGGTATAGTCTCACCTCCCGTTCTGCGCCATTTGAAAAAACTAAGGAAACTATCCATGGCTCAATCAGAATCTGTGCCAGTTCAAAGTCTATATCTCAACTCCACAAATGCAATGCCTTATGGGCAGTCAACATCAGCCAAAGAATATTCTCAAATCCTTTCTATGCAACCTTATGCATTTTACAATGCAGTGAAGAATCGAACAGAGCCTTGAAATATTTTTGGGATCTTCATTGAATGAAGTAGCCAACAACAGCAGACAGGTACAGCAGCAGACCATATGGAAACCAATCCAATTGACCAATCAACACAACTTATGCTGCTGTCCTAAAATTTCCAAAGCTGAAATAAAATTCTGAGCCATTCATCTTTTGTCCGTGCATTTCAACAGCATGCCTTTAGATCTAATTAATTTCTTCTTTTTTTTTCTTTTTTTTTTTTCTTTTGAAAAAGTCTCAAAAATAAAATCCAAAGTGCCTCAAAAAATCCAAAAGTGTCTCAAAAACTGGAATTTGCTCTCATGAATTTCCCAAAAGTGCCCCACTTATCCTGGTCACGGCACCACTGTAATGGTTCGAGATTATTGTGGATAAGCGGTGACTCTATAAGGGAAAGACAAACACAGCAAATTGTCTGAGATCCAATTTTATTACAGTGTAAACAGTTCACAAAAAGTATTCACCCAATTTGGGGCTTTAGCTTTCTTTCCATAAAGTCAGTGTTATAGTAAAATACAAAAAATAGTCTCTTTGCAATAAAGCTAATATTCCAGAAAGTGGGTTCTCAAAAAATCCTTGGGCTCAGACCTCTATAAAAGAGGCTAACAAAGATCCTTTGTTGTAATACCTTACCTATCTGGCAGTTGAGAGATCTGATTTTGGGTCTAATCCCTTGCCAACCTCACTAACCAGACCAGTGGACCAAAATGGTGTTTAAGCTAAGTTACATAACACCTCCACTTTTACATTCAATAAAGATAATCAAACCAGATTTTCACCATAGGGGATATTTTACATCAAGTTTCTACACCTTACTAAATATAAATGCACCATGAAAAGTATTTAGAAACACCTTTAGAAAGGGATTATCACAGAAAACTAGGTCGCGTTTGCATAACGTTACGAATGCGACGCGGGCCGCGCGCGGTCCGCAATCCGCGTTATAACCTTTCCGTTTGCTCTCGGCACGATCCGCCTTTTCGATTCCGTCGTTTACCCGATACACGACAGACCGGCTAGCGGAATAGGCCTGAACAATACACGCTTACACGGTTCCGCCACCTGCGAGCACATGGAGGCCACTCTGGTGAATACACAAACTTCACTAATGCCCTGAGGGGCGCTCTTAAGAGAATGGAATTTACTCACAAAAATGACGTCACATGCCCATATATGGTACGCTTAAACAGTTTACCATATATGGACACGTGACGTCATTTTAGCTTTCAATGGGAAACAGGACTTCGGCTCACTGAGCAGGTTCTTGGGGAAGGTGTAGAGACTGCTTCTTAACTACAGCTATATTGGATTGCAGGATTAAAAACTTGTATTTAATTAGACCTAAACCAAAACGTTTATTCATGTAATTGGTTACCATGGTTACCGGGACCTGTTGACATGTGGTTTTATAATTCTGCCACTGTAACTGCTGGAACTAGTTCACTCATGGCTATAGCGGTTTTATCAAGACAATTCTAAAGTTTTAGTATCAATGTATTTTGTTTTTAATTGTTTAAGGCAGATATAATCTCAGAAGCAGGATTATACAGATATAGCTACATGTTGTGCACTATAGACCTTGTGCAGACATGGTCACGTGATCACATTTTGGTGATCACGTGCACCACGTCACTATTAGATAAGTATACAATTTATTAATTTTAGGTAATGAAAATGATTAATTATGACATAAAAAGAAAACCTAAGACATATTAACTTCTGTAGTAGATGCTTTTTAATATTATATAGTAATGATTTCAAATTGATCACCAATATGGCGTCCACTCTGTTTTGGGCCTGTGTGACGTCATCTGCACAACGTCTATGTACTTCTGCAGTGTCTCGGCTCAACGTATGGCTCACTAGCTCCACAGTGTAGTATGCTGGAACTAAGCAGCCCCCTCTGGTGTGGGAATCCAAATCCCCACTAGGTGGAGCAGGTGCATGGGTATATAAAGAATGGTTGTTGACTGTCCCTGTAGGGCATTCTGGTGGCACATTCCCAGCAAACAAATTGACGTTGTTACAACGTTGCTACAATGTAACTTTTTGGTTGTAGCAACGTTGTAAATTTACGTTGTGACAACGGAAATTTGTAGACTCCCAGAAACGTTGCAGCAACGTTGTAACAAGGTTGCAGTGTTACCAGCTCACAACCAACTCACAACCTAAATACAAATTTAGTAGTAGGGCTAGGTTTAGGAAAATCAGCATTATAAGTGTTAATATTGTTATTCATTTTAGTTATTCCTTATTTTGGATGACCCCCAACATCATTTTGGGTGCAATTTCTTTAATTATTTTTTTCTCATTATTTATCTGTTGTTTTTTTTAATGCTGGCATAGCCCAAGTCCAGCTTTCAAGATTCAATGGTGGACAAATAATCTTTAAGTCCAACCCAAAGCCTTATATCCTGCTGGATCATATTAGGTTCATGGCCTACAATTACAAATTACATCTCAAGGCCTGTAGACTCTATAATATTGATGAGCTATCAAAAAGGTGTTTAACATTTAAGATTATCTTAATTCACTTCTAATATCTGCAATTCATCAGATTAATTCATTATGGTATATGTCAACTGCATTCTGTTGCTCATCACATCATATTGATGTACATTGATTAACTAAAGTTGTAAAACAGTGGTCCAGAAAGCCTAAGATTGAAAAACGTTTCAGAAAATTTTAACTTTGGAAACACTAGTGCCACCTGGATGTTGTTATCATGTGTGTTCCACAACGTTGTAGCAACTCGGTGAAAAATTACGTTGCACAAACAACGTAAATGCAACGTAATTTTGCAACGTTGTCAGCCTGTTCCGTTTGTTCCGTTGTAGCAACGTTGCAGGCATATCTTATCACAACGTTGCAAAAGCACAACGTTGCACAACGTTGTAGCAACGTTTTGTGTTTGCTGGGTTGGTAGCGTCATCCGAAGGTTGGCGGTTGGAGTCTCTGTACTGCTGCTATGATATCAGGCATTCTCCGTGTAAGAATGACAGGGTTATCAAAGGCCCCTAGAAAACCACTGGCTGTTGTGTGTGTGGCCCTGTACATTAAACACCTGTCTTGGTAACTGTGTAGGGGTACTGTCTCTACCATCTCAGAGATTCAATCATCCAGGAGCAAGGGGGAAATATCCCAGTGCTCCAGAACCACTGAGTCTGGTGGTTCAAACCAACCAACAAACAAACTGTCCCTGTTCACTCCTACCAGACTCACATCCACACATGTACAGATAAGCTGTGTCTCCACTTGGGCGACAAACCTCGATGATGCAGCTAGGTCGCTGGATGACCAGGGTAAAAACTGTTGTCCGGCGGCGGAAACATGTCGCCCAGCGACGGAAAAGTTTATTGCCACGTTGGGATACACTGGACGACCAAAACGGCAGTTCATCGCCGGAATTTTGGTGCCAACCTGGCTGGCAATGTATCCCTTAAATCGCTGGGGTTTTCTATCAAACATGTTTGATAGGGCTTGTCGCCGGGATTGCCTACTTTTTCCTTCGTCGCCGGGATTTGTCGCCGAGATTCATGTGGCTTCCATAATTACCCAGCACCAGCCTGTCTATGGGGACCTGGCTTGAGAGACCCCTTCGTCGGCAGCGGAATTCTCAAACTCCGTCGCCAAAGTGGACACACGGCTTTATGCCGCGTCCCCACTTGGGCGATTAACGACAGGGACTAGTAGGTTTTCCCGGCAACCAAGGACGAAATATTGGTTGCCAGTGGCCCGTCGCATAACCAAACTCTCGCAAGAGGGAGCAATTAATGATGGATTTGTTTTTTTCTTGCTGTTTTTTTCTCTCCTTGTTTTTGGAATGTGCCAATTGTCCCTGTTGCGATGGTTTTGCATACACTTTGAAGTTAATTTAATTGATTGATAAATACATTTCCGTCACTTACCTCCTATATATTTTATAAGATGAGGGACACTGCTATTATTTGCTGAAAACAAAATATTAAAATTAACACCCCAAAATGTCCCCCCGGGACATGAAAGAAAAGGGGTGGTCAAACCATCCCTGTAAGGATGAAAGGTGGATTCGCTCCCTGTTGAACAGGGAGAGGTCTTTTGAAATGTGCCAATGTTCGCTACAGCGAGACCCGTTATGCGACGGGGCACAGGCGACTAACTATAGATCCTATCACTAAATAGCGAGGCTAAACTTAAAGTTGCCTTGACCTTATTTAGAAAAATACTGATAATTCTAAAACTATCTAATCAATCTCAAACATCTTGGTGTCACTTTGTAGCCAGGACTCTGTACTTTGATAATACATGGATTTTACATTCCGAAAAAACATTCCAGATAATTTGGAATGTTTGGAATGGCCCTGAAAATTTGCCAAAATTTGTCATTTTTACTGACTTACAACCAGAAAATTCTAAATAGAATGCAGAAAAATAATTTCTTGAGAATTCTGTGAGGAATTCTTTTAGAGAATTGAATTTGCAATCTAAAGATGTATAATATAACTATATGCCGAGAATGAGTATGGAATAAATTCCATGGGAAGGCTGAGGTGAAATTCCTTAATTTTGGCACTTTTGCTTGTTTGCATAGATTTTCTTATCAGTTAATAACATTATAAGTAGTTCTATAGTGGAATATTTTTGTTTCACTGCCTGTTTCTTACAAATAATATTGATTCAAGCTAGTAAAGACAGTCTGTTTGCTATCTAATTTCTGATAAATCATTAAAAAAATGTTCTAGAAGGCTTTCAAACCTCTAAAATGAGTCAATCTAGATGATCCAGCTCAGCACTGGGACTATATCCTCATACAGGAAGTGTGGGTGTCATATCTAGCACTCACATGTGTCAAACATTCATATTTCAATGCCTATTTTTAGTTTTTTAAAGTAAAAACAAAAGTTATTTAGATGAATATGAATTCTATTTGGTTATTTATTGATTTTCTTTCAGAAAGTGAATGATTATTACTCATTCAAATAAACTGGTCAAACCTTCAAAATGATATTGTGGATTTAAATGCACAGATTTTGAGTATTGGGGCGCGTAAACCAGCCAAATTTGGATGAAAATATAATATTCTTTTGTCCCCAAGAAATATAGAAATTGTCTAAAACTGTCTTAAACCCATCAGAACTCTTCTGGAAGTGTTTAAAACAGAATGTCATCATGACCATTATACATGGTACATATAGATATATTTATAGTCTCTTAAGGCATAAACCTGATGTGAATCTCATGACCCAGTATCCTTGCTATTTGGTGACTGGATCTAAAACTAATTGCAACATTGGGACGTGCTAACTACCTTAGTCAGCCGACGATCAAGGAAATCTAGTCGCCCAAGTGGGGACCAGGTATAATAGTACACAGCTTCCCCATGTTTGGGTTTTCTGGATATTGTACCTTATTTTTTTGTTTTGTCTGTTATTGTTGTACTTGGTTGTAACAGGAATTTGGAGACCACCTAATTGCACCACATATGAACTCATTGGGACAGATTGAATGGGACACTCAATGACCACTACTACTGGCAAGTCTACGCCGGACCTGGTCAACCATGACCACCTTATATAGGCTGACCACAGCCCAATTCCCGCCAGTATGTGATGCCATTTCTCACTGCTTGAGAATTACAAATTACCGACCCTCCTACGCCCTCAAACAACAACTTTTTACCACATAGGGCTCAGACAATCTTGTGCGTCGAACTTCATGTCTTTAACATGTTAAAATGTATTTGTCTCTTATTATTATACACGTTTGTCATGTCATTTAACAAAATGTCTCAATATAAAGTAAATGTCTTATATTTAATCATATTTAATCTCGCCTATTTCATTATCTTAATGAGTGCCAATAAAATGACTCTCATTAACTGCCTTAGCTTGTTCAGTGTTATTATGTTTTGTATAGATATCTGTCCACCAAGACTTGCACATGGAAGTCACTTTGCGATCTCAAGATATCATAAAATGACCTCATTATTTAAAAGGAAAATGCCATTAACATTTTTCTAATCCAACAGAACCTACCACAGGTGAATCCCTGTAATGACTGTCATCCATGTAGTTAGTAGTGTATTTACAATTATTGGCAAAGTGTATCATTATGGTAAATGAAATGCAAATGAGGTGATGGTTACAGATCCAAATTTATTGGCATGATAACAAAGGGGCTTAGGCGGGAATGTTTTCTTGTCTGCACACCGGGAACCAGTGAGGGGGGATTGCCTAGCAACTGGGGAAGTGACGTCATGACGCGTGCATTCCACCCGCCTCTGCCGTAACAAGCGAAAGCTGTTGCCAATTTTAACTTTGCTATCTTGTTGTATAAGCTAACCTACTTATCCTGTTGTTATAATTGTAATATAAATTGTTGTTATAATTGTTACTGTCTATGATCTTGTCATCATATCGTTATTATCATTGTGTTCTGGTTGTTGCCAATTGTTGTTAGACTTAGGCTGCTTTTGGTTTAATACACTGTGTTGAGCCCAAACCCATGTTTGGGCAAAAAAAAAAAAAAATGGCCGCCGAGTAGTGAAGGTGAGCAAGTCCCCCTGAGACCGAAACTCCAACAACACGAATAGACCACCTACTTCAATCGGGTATTGCTAGTAACACATTGTTGCATGAATATCTCGGGATCACAGTGAATACCATCAATAGGCAACATGGAAAGCAGATTCAAGAGTACGACCTCTTCTAGGACAAGTGAACGAATTAAGGCGAAGCTGCATCAGGAACAGCAAGGTAACATAAATGACGGCCAACTTCTACTCCGAAATAAGTTTAAAAACCTGGAAGTTTCTGAGTCACTGCAGGAAAAAGATCTACCTTCGACACAGCAAATTTGTGAACAATTCCTGGAAGATCATGACGCAGATCAGATAGACGTAAACACTTCTGACAACGCAACCCAAATTAAGGAAAACATGGCGATTAAAACGGACCACGTAGCGTCGCTAGAATTCACCCAGGCAGAAGTGGACGAGTTAAAGGCCAAAAACCGCGCTTTGGTACTATGTGTGAATGACATGGACCTGGAAATCCAACGAAATAAGTACGCGATTGATAAACTAGAGGATAGATTCATTAAGCTTGAATCTGCTACGAAACGAGGAAACCTAATAGTCGAAGGCCTGGAAGACTGCGAGAAAGCACGCGAAGATATTCATGACGTAATCTCAAACTTGTTTGCTGCACTGAAAATCACCCGCCAGATCGAGTATGTACAAGCGTACAGAATCGGAACTTTCAACCCCAGGAAACCCCGCCCTGTCCTTATTAGCTTCCTTAGACAGAATGACAGAGACCTAGTTTATTCTCTCCGAGCAACCCTGAAAACCTCAGAAAATCACTACAACGTGTGGATCAACGAGGACGTAACTCCTGAAGCCCGGCGAATTCACAGCGTTATGCGACAAATCTCCAAAGACGCGAAGGTTACAGGAGCCAAGAGTACTAACACGCAACACGCGGTAGTTATAGACAGTAAGCGCTACGACACAACTAACCTAGACCAACTGCCAGAAGCATTTTCCCTTGAAAGGATCAAAACCAAGCAGATCTCTGAGGACACCATAGCCTACCATTCGGAACACTCGCCTTTCTCAAACCTGTATCCGTGTCTCATAGAGGTTGGAAGAAGAGAGTTCGGAAGTGTGGAGCAAGTCATTCAATATAAAAGGGCTCAACATCACGGTAAAAGCGCATTGGCAGCTAAAATCTTTCTCAGCAGAGATCCCTACGAAATCAGGCAGCTGGGTAAAGAGGCCGGAACATCCAAAGAATGGGATGGCAAGGTAGAAGACGTAATGTTTGCAGCTATGCTTAGGAAGTTTGGCAACAACCCTGAACTTCTCCAGAAACTCCTCGCAACAGGAGAAAAGAACCTAGTGGAAGCCACTCCTGACAAAAAGTGGGGCTCCGGAGCGTCCATCAACTCGACTTCCATGAAAAATAACACCTGGAATGGGAAAAACCGGCAAGGAATCCTGCTCATGAAGACGAGAACCCATCTCCGAAAAGAACGGGAGAGTAACGTCTCCCCGGAAGGTTACCAGGCAACGCGCCCTGACAACTAGGTCACGCCAACTGACACGCCCTGACCCAGTTACCTCGCCTGACCCGACCCAAAAATAGGACAAAAGTCACATTACCAAATAAAGAACACTGATTGGTCCTGCTGTGTCAGGTGCACCGACGACCGTACTACAGACGGCAAGAACTTGGAACGTGTTTCACATGTACATGTGCGAACGGTAATTCATAACGGTTCTGCAACGAATTCATTCATCACTGGCGCAATGAAAACGATCTATATCATCTCAGACTCCAGAGGGAGAAATTTAAGTGCGCTAATTAAGCCCCCTCCCGGCTATCAAGTTAGAGAAATCTGCGAAGGGGGAGCTACGCTTCAGGACCTGCTTAGACGGACCAAAGACATCATCAATGCCCGCCCCTGTGAACTGGTCTATATTTTAGGAGGTATCTGCTTGATTACTACCAAGGATCAGGGTGTAGTACGTCTATCGGCGGACTCTGCAGAAGAAATTTATCAAACTACTAAAGCCCTGTTTAAAGCAGTCATGACTGACTTGGACAAGTACGATAACACCCCAGTGATCCTGACACAATTGGTGGGAGTTGACCTAGTGATAGCCAACTGCCCACCGGACTACCAAGCTAGAAAGATAGCTAGAAGAGGCAAGAAACACCCGAAGCAAGACTTCCTTGATGAAGCAGTACTAAAGCTGAACGACTACATCCGCCTGCTAAACACGGAAAGAGGACACGCAACCCCTGAACTCGCTGGAGCAGTCCACAAGAATCATGGCACAGCCGGCTGGAAACACACCTATAGTCGTTTAATTGACGGTATCCACCCAACTGAATCATCCCTTAAATACTGGGCAAAAAGAATGGAAGAAAACATCGGTATCTTTATTAAAAACTCAACTTGAAGCACTCGGAACGAGAGTAGGGTACAGTAAGCCTGATGTTCCACGTCAGCACTCTCACCCCACTCCCACACTACAATCAGTAACTAGTCCCACCTTTAATCTGAACTCGCACTCTGGAATTAATTTCCTGCTTGTAATTCGAACTCATATATTACACGATGTAATTTTGTTGATGCCAAAGTGTTAACGCCAGAACCTGAGAGCTAGAGCTAAGGAGTTTTTCTTGTTATTTCTAGATATAAAAGCCAGTATAATTGTATAATTGTATAATTAATTAATTATATAATTAATTAATTATGAGGATGGTTAGGAAAGCTGGTTCGAACTAGAAACTTTCAATCATGTTTCACAGCCCATAATGTTAAATGTAGAATGTACCTGACTGCCTGTACTCTGACCGCTAGCCTAGAACTATACCCGAGAAGTAAACAACTCGGACCAGTGTATTAGATAGGTCAGGATACTAAACTGCTTTATTGTCTCACTGTTTAATTAAATGCAGTTTAATCATGTACAATGACGTCGGGGTACTGAAAGAGCCTTAAAGCACAGATAGAATAATGAACACCATACTAACTATACCCTGACCACTAAAATTGTTCACTTCAAATTGATGTTTTTTATTCAATGTTAAATGTTAAATTTGCTAAATATCAGGAAAATGCAAAAATCAATTTCTCTACTCTCACCATTGTTACTATGGAAAACATCCTCTGCCATAATACTAATGTCCCACGTTAGTAGGCGTGGTTACAGTTTTTTCTTCTTTACCAACGACTGCTGTATTTTTCAAACCTCTGAATTGTCCGTTGAAGTTAATACACATATTTTAGAAATGTATTCCCTGTTCACATGTTTTTTAAGAACCTATATTCTGTGAATCGTTCACCTGGACAAATACTAGTTCACCAGGACCATACTAGATGTTAGCCATTGGATCATAAGCCTGATGTCCTCCGTCAGCTGGTCTAGTGATCTAGTGATCTAGTGAGCTAGTTTTCATCTTTTTCCATTGCTCAAGGGTCATAAGCCTAATGTTCCACGTTAGCTGACCTAGGTTACATCGCAAACCATCACCCTTGATATGAATAACAGCTTTTAACCGCCAATACCCGCACAGGCTCTAAACCTAATGTCCCACGTTAGTAGGCTCACAAATCAAAAACCGTGATCTAGTGAGCTAGTTTTCATCTTTTCCATTGCTCAAGGGTCATAAGCCTAATGTTCCACGTTAGCTGACCTAGGTTACATCGCAAACCATCACCCTTGATATGAATAACAGCTTTTAACCCCTTCCACCCCATAAGGCCATATTTGGCCACCACATGAGTGTTACCCATAAAATGGCACCTCTTTTAGGGTTTTATTCTGATAATAAAATGGGTATTTCATCTACACTCATGGGGTAAATATCAAAATATTCCCAAAGTTCCAAGGAACCTTACACTTTTTGTATTATAATTCTATGATGCTTAGATGTTTTAGAACATGTGTTCCAGTAAAGGCCGTTATGGTCAATATTGGGCAAATCTGCCTATTCTGGGAAATCAGCCTCTTGAAAGCATTAATTAAGGAATTATTGGTGAAAAAACATTTTACCATGTAATTTTGTGGAAAAGTTTGACTTCGATAGAAATTTCCTGAGAATTCAATGATTTTCATGAAAATATTAATTCTTTTGCAAATGATGCATTATGGGAAATTTGCAATGGAATGTTTTTTTCACAGAAATCCTTCATATAATCAGGTTGTTAGGTTGCCATGGTTACCGAAAAAAGAACATTCGGAGTCGATGGAACAATTTTCATGGGTAATGTGGGAAATATCTTTTTCTGCCTTATATTTCAAACAGTTAGATAAAAGACCAAGTCAATTAAAAGTTATTGTATTTTAAACATTTTTCTGAATAAGAAATGCTTTTTATTCTAAATATACAAGGTCAAGTTAAAGTTAACATAACATGGAAACAAAGATGACTATCAGAACTGGGGGGTTTCTATTGTACAAGAAGTAGGGAAGTTCAAATGACCATATCTAAGCTTCTAAAAGGAATATTTTCAAATGGTTTGCAGATTTAGAAAGCATTTCTTCTGTAGTCCACACATATTTTCATCTACTATCCTCAGGAATAGAGGGTTAAAGGGGTTAACCGCCAATACCCGCACAGGCTCTAAACCTAATGTCCCACGTTAGTAGGCTCACAAATCAAAAACCCCAGATTTCTCTACTTCACTATCACACAGAACACCTGATCATAACATAACTACTTGCTAGCACTCACATACTTCTAGAAAGCTCGACAATCTTTTTTCATCAGGTCTCATGGGGGGGACTTGGGAGTTTCCACCAACAACATGACCCTTCACGACTCAATCCCTCCGCCTTATCAAAGGTCTAATTACTCAACTTTCTCATCCTCACCACCATCATCATTTTTCCCTCTCAACAACACACTGACTTCCTCTTACAAAATAGACTTTGAGAGAACTATGCGGGCTTTATTTATTAGGTATTCTGACCCAAACTCGAGATTGAACAGACCCCACGCAGATACACAAAATGGATAGAACAATAAATAATTTCTTTGACCTGAATAAAGCAAAAGGATTCAAAATAGTTCACATGAATGTAAGAAGCCTGCTCCCAAAAATTGATCAATTGAACGTTACCTTCCATGCAAGCTCAATCGACATCATCACAATATCTGAAACCTGGTTGAATGATAGGATAGATTCCCACATGATTAACTTACCTGGGTATAGAGCATACTGTCTGGACAGAAGCCTAATGGAGCACAAAAAATCGAGAAGGGGGGGGGATTAATAACTTATATAAACAAGGACTTGCCAGCAGAAACAGTACCAATACAAAAGCACAGCGTCGTAACAAAAGACATAGAGGCCCAATGGCTCGAAATCCGGAGAGAAAACGCAAGAAACGTGCTGCTTGCCAATGTATACAGACCCCCTGCGGGGAATGTCAAAGCGGCCTTCACTGCACTGAATAAATCCCTCACAGAGTTAGCTAAGGACAGGCAAGACATTTTTATAATGGGAGACTTAAACATAAATTACAAAAATAAAAAAACGAACTCCTATAAACAGCTATCTTTCTTTGAGAAATTAAACAGTCTCAAACAAACTATTAAAACTGATACCAGGATCTCCAAGTCAACCTCTACCCTCATTGACCTTATACTCACAAACGCAACCCATGTCTCTAAGAGCGGAACAATAGACACCTTCGTTAGTGATCATCAACCCATATACATCATAAAGAAAAAAGAAAGGAAACTGGTTTCAGAGATTTCGTTTAAAGGTAGATCGTACAAAAACTATGATCCAGAGACCTTAGCTAATAACCTCAAAGGACAAGACTGGGACAATTTCTACAATGCAGATACAGTAGATCTAAAATGGGAAATGATGCACCAAGCAGTGGTGGAGCAAGCTGACCTCCTTTGCCCAGTTAAAGAGTTCAAGTTTAAAAGACAGAAACCCCCATATATAACAGATGAGCTGATGCGGCAGATGAAGAATAGAGATTATTTCTACAAGAAGGCTAAAAAGTATAAGAACGAAGATGACTGGAATATAGCCAAGCACTTGAGAAATCGCACAAACCGGATGATTACCCAGGCGAAGTCAGCACATATAACCTCACTCTTAGAAAAAAATGCTTCCAACAGTAATAAATTTTGGAGAAACATCAAAGAAATTTTCCCAAACAAAAACCGGAGAGATAGAACTAAAATTAAATTAAAAGACGACCAAGGGTTTCTGGCTGAGGACCAAATCGCCGACTACATCAATGATTTCTTCATAAACATAGGGACCACCACGATTAGCGACATGGCAGAAACCATTAACCCTGATCAGAATCTGGATGACACGTTGCTGGAATTAGAACCTGTAACCCCTGATAAAGTTCTCAAACTGACGTCAGACTTAAACACTAGTAAGTCATCAGGCCTTGAAACCCTAAATCCCATACTAGTAAAGGACAGCTTGCGCGCACTGAATACCCAATTCACGCACTTAATCAACACCTCCATAGAAAGTCAGAAATTCCCCAAAAACTGGAAAACAGCAAAAGTAATACCTATACCCAAGAGCGGAGACCTGTCACTTGTCGGAAATTTCAGGCCAATTTCGCTACTGCCAACCCCTGGCAAAATACTTGAGAAAATAGTTCATGAACAGATGAGTACACACCTTGAAGAACTAAACCTACTAGCCAATTCACAATATGGTTTTAGGAAAGGCAGGTCCACAACTCATGCAGTCACCCAACTGCTAAATTATGTTAACTTAGGTATCAACAAAAAAACACCCACAGTAGCACTCTACATTGATTTTAGGAAAGCTTTTGATTGCCTGCAATTCCCTATTTTGCTTACCAAACTAAGGTCTCTAAACCTGGAAGATAATGTAATCAATTGGATAGAGGACTACCTTGCTGAGAGAACCCAGTACACGGTAGCTAATAACGTCAGGTCTGAGCCTAAGGAGGTTAAGCAAGGAGTCCCTCAAGGATCCATATTAGGTCCGCTTCTATATATAGTATATGCAAACGACATTAAAGATCAAGTCACACACTCCAAGGTAGCTTTTTACGCTGATGACACAGTTATCTACTCGAGTAGTAATAGTTTAGAAAAGGCTCTTACCAATGTGCAGAAAGACCTAAACAACTTAATGAAATGGAGCTCGCGCAACGGAATTTACATAAACTCAGCTAAAACCAAATACATGATCTTCAGCAGTAGAAAATCCAAAGACCCTTTTGACAAAAATGACACTTTATTAACCTTGAGAGCTGGAACCCAAGAAATAAATAGAGTGCCCACATATAACTACCTGGGAATAACACTGGATGAACACCTAACTTTTGAACCACAGATTAAAAACACAATACGAAAAGTGACTGCCAAGATAACTCAGTTAAGAAAACTCAGAAAGTACATCACAACAAAAGCTGCACTACTTATTTATAAAAATATGATACTTCCTGTCATTGAATACGGGGACATATACTTAACAGCGGCCCCCAAAGAAAGTAGAAAGAAATTGCAGATGCTGCAGAACAAAGCCCTGAGATGTGCACTAAAGAAGCCAGTGCTTTATAGAACAGATGACTTACATAGAGAAGCCAAGTTGCTCAAACTAAAAGATAGGCGCAAATTACATACTCTCCTACATATATTTCAAATCTCCCACTTAGTAGACTTCAAAGAATGGAAAACAAAGTCGAGCATCAGTACGAGAAGTAGTAGGAAGAAACTGATGACAACCAGGAAGCCAAACTTGGTCAGGTTCAAAAACAGTATAACATACCAGGGCCCAAAAATCTGGAACTCACTTCCCAGAGAAGTACAACATTTAGATGACTATCCAACGTTTAAATCTCGAGTGACAAGAGACATGCTAAACTCATGTCCCTACATGAACCCTGACAGAGGCTTAATCGCCCAATCAATGAACAATGAGAAGTCACAACTTAAACCAAAACCAAAACAAAAGCAGAAGCCTAAAGCCCAAGAAAACAAAAACAAAACAAAAAACAAAAAACAAAAACAAAAACAAAACAAGCAAACAAATAAATAAATAATATACAACATTAATAGTCGATAAAACCCTCAACCACAGCACACTAAAAGTGAAAATAAAAACAAAATGTACAGTTAACTGAGAATGCATAACATACTCCTACCAGCGAGAGACCGCTCCAGGACAACAACAAGAAATCAAGTTAACAAGAATTGACTAGAAACTGAATGGTAACAATCACTATGTTATTATTCTTTCATTTTCATCTTCACACTCATCCCCTCACATTCGTCACCCCTCAACATTTACAACTGCACCCCCCCCTTACAAACGATACAATAATTAGTACATAGGAAACAGCCCTGAGAAACCGAAGAAAAACTAGTACTCTAACATATTTTGAAAGAACGCTGTTTACTTGTATGTTTACACATAAAAGGCCTACATGCTCACGTATACACTTTTCCCCAAATTGATAGTTTTAAAAATTTAGCACTATAAACCCCAGCTAAGCGAGTACAATGACAATACACAGAAGCTTGTTCAAGGACCACAGAAGCTTGTTCAATGACCACATGAAATCACATGTATCTAGAATTAGAACACTTGTAATTTCTTAATATGTATTGCATCAGATATGTTAAGAATCTAAAAAAAAATAAAACCACAGAGAATAGAGATTTACAACCGGACACAAACTCTTTTTTTTTTACGGATATAAGCTAATGGTGCTACAGGTAAAGTTTGCTTTAAAAACTTGCCAGTGTCGGGATGCATTGATCTGAGGAGGGGGAAGCGTAACATTGGGGCCTGAATACGGCTGACCAAGTGTATGGTTAGAGCCATCTTCATTATGTGTAGTTCAACTTTTCTCCACCGGGTGACAGTGTATGCCTTTCCTATGTAGAGATTTTTCTTAATGTTCACCCAGATGCGTTCGAAAATTTAGAGAATTTTCTAGGTGCCATAGAGTGGAGGATATAATTATGAAATTATTATATCACTATAGCCCAGGTGGAGGCTTACTTTCCTGGAGTGAACTGCACTTGGTTGCATATTGAGACATTGGCACATGGTTGCCCTCTGCTGGGAGTAGTTTAGTTTGGGGTGTGCTACACCAGGGGTCTCTCACCTCAGACTATTTATTGACATGTGCAAGGTCATTCTGCCTCATTTGCACTAGACCTACAGACACACACACACTGTCACTGCAGGTTCCATACATGGACATGTTCACCAGAAGGAGTTTAATTTTTTTTTCTTTGTAGGGCGCTTTGAATTCGCCTAATAAAGACTCATTACCGCCCACCTTCATTATCGTCATATATGTTATGTATGTCTATTATATTCCATTCAACGTAACCGGCTATGTCTAAGAAATCTATATGGAATGAATTGGAATGAATTTTGAGTTTAAGCATAACTATTTGTAGGATAATGGACGAGTAGTAGTGCATTATTCCACCCCATGCACTACTACGAGTCCATTATCTGACATAAACCACAAGAGAAAGTATCTCATGCCCCTTGATACCTTATGAACTTCTGAATTCACTACTTAATTCATGATTCATAAAAGTTCACTTTGCCTCTGTATGACCCTAGTGGATGGCCCTAGACCACTTAATATGAAATGGGCATTTTCTTAAATTCAACAGAGTTACACATGCCCTGGTGATAATGACATAGGCTTTATAAATAAAGTGAAAAGGGGCATAAGTATTTTTTTTAAATTCCAATGCAACATAAGAAAAAAAGATAAGTGGCAATGACATGTGACATTAGCATTTCTTAAATTGGACATACAACATTGGGATCCCCCCATCAAGAGCCCCACCTGTGCTCTGACCAGCGCTCCTCCACTCTGCAGCGAATCATCCTCCACACTAGAAGTAATAGCCTGTAATAACTCTATTACCTGAGGTGTCAATGTGGCAGAGTGAAGCTCCTTACTAACAGAGAGGGGGGGGGGGGAGGGGTGGAGGGAGAGAGGGGAGGGATGGAAGGGATGTTGATTGCCTACTGAGTGTACAGTCAAAGACTGTAGTTACATCCCACTTCACTAGTCACCCAAACTCAATGAAAGGGTAAATCTGGGTCAGAACAGACTAAATGAACCAACAATGGATAAAAGGTAAGACTGACAAGATTTCTAACAGCTGCCCCGGTAGGGTGGTGGTTAGGTTGTGGCACTATGAATCCAAAGGTCTGTGGTTCAATCCTGGGCTGTGCACATCAATGGTCAAACTTTTCATAAATTCAAAACTTGTAGTTCTTGGCAGTATTCTTGAACAACAAATAAGCTACTGTGCATTATGTGAGAGAACCCGTGCATTATCTGAAGCCACCAGTGCATTATCACAGTAGCAGTGCATTATCAGCTGAGAATGCACTGTTAGAACAAAGGAAATCCGAGTGAGAGTGGTTTATCATGTGTGAGTCTTTGAAGATGTATCTTGTCTAGACACCTTTTCCATGTGCAGACAGACATAGGGACTTGGTATGGGTCTGAAGATTCTGAGACTCTCTAGAGGTAGGTTAGCACTGTCAACCACATATATGTTTAATGTTATCTTAAAGATTTTGTTGTTATGATTGTTCATTGTGCAACGGGCCACTGGAGATATTGATGATGTTTGGTAATTATTAATTAAGGCGGTACATGTCATAGCATTCAATGTTCTTCGCTCTTCCAGAAAAAGCATTAGGTGTATGCAGCTGACACCTTAGTTAAAAGACTTCCGGGAATAACTATTGCAAATATAAATGATGACGATATGCAGAAAACGTCAAGAACATGCTGCAAATAATATTTGTTATATTATATGGTTAGCCCCCAATATTTGACTCAAGTACTGAGATAGATTCAAAGTTCGCAATACTCATCTAATTCTACACTTTTTAAGTGTATTATTCTGTAACACTCACACATTTTCCCATCATTTCCTTTAAGTGTATAGTTTGTCTGTTATTATACAAATAATGTAGATAACTTAGTACTGCACCATCTTACATAATGAAGATTATTCCTATTTATTAGCAAAGAAACAATGTAATATCTCTTTCAATACGTGGTGTGGGGGGTTAAAGAGTTCCTTACCTGTTATACACATTCCACAGAATGCGTATTCTATTACTATCCCAGCCAAGGTGTGATGTAATGGTCACATTATGCAACCATACTCTTTTGGTTTGTCTGTTACTTACTAGAATGTCACATAACTGTTACATTATTTTTCTGTGATGTTTAGACCTAATCAAAACAGAATGTTATCATAACATTCTGGTGAGGTAAGGTCAAGATCAAATTAAAACAGAATGTCATCATGACATTCTGATTAAGTAAGTTCTAGACCTGACGTAATCAGAACATTGTTGTGACCTCCTGACCAGGGAAGGTCCCAACCTTACCTAAACAGAATGCTATTGTGATGTTCTGATTATGTTAGGTCTTTACCTTACCTAAATAGAATGTTACAGTGACCATCTTATTAGGTTAGGTGTTGCCCTAACCTAAACAGAATGTTATTGTGGCATCCTCATTCAGTGAGGTCTCAACC
Source organism: Lepidonotus clava (assembly GCA_936440205.1). Classification (NCBI taxonomy): domain Eukaryota; kingdom Metazoa; phylum Annelida; class Polychaeta; order Phyllodocida; family Polynoidae; genus Lepidonotus; species Lepidonotus clava. Next base: position 31,966,605 of record OW387150.1, read on the forward strand.
ACACCCAAACAGAATGTTAAGTCTTAGCCTCATAAATAACATTACAAGAACATTTCAGAATGTCACAGTGAAATGTCGCAACAATTGGTTACATAATTGGGAGTCATCAAAAGAACGACACTGCAACTTCACAGTGTGACATAACAAGAATCAATCCAGAACGTTGCTGCAACATTATTATAACGTCATATCCTTGGCTTGGATAGGCCCAATACGCATTATGTAGCTCTTTATAAACTAGCCCCAGAATGCACATTGTGCCTGTATCAAAAGTTCTGTCATTATGAGCGCAGTGTGAGGCAAGTCTGTAAAGGGTCTGAAACGGGCATTTAAATAGCAAACTCTTGGGACATTCACAGCATGTAAGAGCCTAAAAAGGGGCTGTTTCCGCCACACAAATCAATTCCCACACTGCAATAAAGTTGAATGGATTATTTCCACATTAATAATAATTTTTTCAAAGAAATTTAATCATGTTTAAATGGAGCCAAAACCAATCAATTCAACGAAATTTTCCAAACTCAAATAATCATGGAACACAATCCTCTCGTGGAATTCCACTTCAGATTGAACAAGTTATCACCATTATACTTCTTTTCCACTGACTTTAAATAGATTCATCTGACATATATTTCTACAATAATCTGAGTTTTGACAGTTTTGTCAATTATGATTATTAGCTTATGTTCCCTTAAACCTACGGACATTGAGAAAATGGGTCCATAGAAATCATCCTGAGGGTGCTTTTGATGCTCAAAATATTTCAATATAAATATCCTGCAAACTAAAGGTGCAACTGAGGTATCCTTTTATGAAAGAAATATTGGTATAATAATTTAGGATCCTCACTAAAACTTATGTTAACAATACATGATATAGGTGATAGTTTACACAATCATATTATCATAATATAGCTCGGTAATGCAAGTATAAAATGTATCATCAGTGTTAAGGTAGTGTAACTGTATAATTTTTCAATTAATGCTTTTTTCACACAGGCCACCTGATCATGTGTGTGTCATCACATTAACAAACTCCACAAATTGGTAGGTATATTAGATGCAAATGATGAAAAGATGTTTGGTCCATTGTCATCATCCAAAAGGGCACTGTCAGTTTCACAATGGTGGCCTTTCTTCGGGATAGACAAGGCCCATTCGGAAGTGTGATGTTATAATAATGTTGCAATAACATTCTATTTGGTCTAGTTCTTGTTATGTTTTTTTATAACTCACAATTACGTCGCTGCGACCTACTGCTGCGATGTTTCACTTTGACATTATTAGGCCTAGCAGTATCTTTTATGAAAAAGGTTTACTATTTTATTCATTTTTCGGAGATAATTTTCTACATTTTATCAAAACTAGGGCCTACTTTAAGATTTTGAGGCACGCTTCCATCTTGAGACCCCTGAAAATATCTTAATTCCATACATCTACAGGGGCGGATCCAGGGATTAAAAAAAGGGGGGGTGGCGATCATAAAAGGACTGCGCCTTAACCTCAAGATCTAGAGATTTAAAAAAATTAGTGGGCGCCCTTGGGTAAACATTATTACTGCCCCCCCCCCCCCCCCCTTGGCACTTTTTTTTTTTTTTTTTTTCTTACATCAAACCAAAACTCAATGTTGCATTGAGAAAGAGAATGGTGAGGGATGTAGAGTCTGCCGTGGGGTGTCACCCCCCCCCCCCCCCCCCGGGACGGATACAGGATTTCTGAAAAGTGGGGGGGTGGGGGCGAGGGGAGGGGGTCAGCATAAAGGCTAGGTACTAAAACTGCGTGTGTATCCATGTGGAATTGCACATGTGCACCATTTCCCCCTCCCCTGGATCCACCCCTGCACCCCCCCCCCCCCCTTAAATCCGTCCCTGCATATGACTGTGTCCAATCATCTTGATCAGAAACAATTTCTGGCATGAACTGGTTCACCTTTCTCCCTCTTGACCAGTTGACCACCAACTGACCACCAACTGACCAGAGGTATTGTCAACCTGAGCGGCGAGCCGTGACTGGCTGAGGGCACCCCACGTGACCCCCAATCCCCAAAAAGGGCGCTGCCCTTCTCTTATGACAGGTCATTACGCCTGGTGGCCGATAGGGGGCAGTGTGTAGCGTCTTCCGGTGGCGTCCCACACCCACTCGACGAACTGACCCGCTCCGCGCCTGCGCACTGGGCCCGGTCTGGGGCTGACACCTCTAATATCGCTCACCCCGGGGGTCGGCCGCCCACCGGAAGTGGAGTGTTTGTGTGGAATAAGTTGGTCATGTGCAGGCCGCGCAACCCGTTACAACGTGGACAGGTGTGGTGGGACTTGGGTAGGCGGTATAGGGGAGGGGGAGGGGGAGGGGGGCTGGCCCTGACGGCCGCATGGAGGCCTGGAGTCGGGGGGAGGGGAGTATATAAGAAGGAACTCAAGAAACTGGCCAGTCCTTTCTCCCAATCACTCCACTTATATTAGTCTCAGCAGCCTGAGAATAACGCAAGGTAAGTGTTCTAAAATTAATTCTTTTCTTATGGATATCATATTAACTTTTTTTTCCTTTTCATATCTTTAGGTTACCTTGTTGAGTACATACTTAATGGAAGGTCCCTGATCGTTATTCATTATTTTCTTATGGATATCGTATCAGCGTGTTTTTCTTTTCGTCGTTTGTATCTTCAGATTACATTCATAATTAAGGTGATCATATTCCTCCACTTCTTTAAATATGGTAAATTATTATAAAGTTAGAACGAGTGAATGAATTCTAAATTGTACTTGGAACTTTGTGAATTTCCTTAAAACTTTGCAATTTTCTTTATTCTAACACTTCACTCTTACTTTACTTTTAATTTAACACTCTATGCTCATAACTAAACACTACAAATGTATCAATTCCTTAAGGAATTATGTATAATTTCAGAAAATGCTTCTTTTTGCTTCTATTTCTAATATGGACTTTTGCTTCACAAATTACTATAGATCAGGTCCCTTTACTCATAATGTACACAAATAATTAGAAAAAAAATACTCAGTTTTATTTTTTCTTTAACATCTTAAAGCATGCTATGTGTACTGAAATATACCACTTAACCAACATGAACAGTTTTTGATGCATGCGCAGTTAATGACAATATGATCTATCAAGATCTTCTTTAATTTGCACTTACAATTCACTTTCATTCAATACAAACAACGGATATCAATTTACAGTTATGTAAGCCTCTCCAGGTTAGATTGTTCTAATTTTAACAAAAACTTTAATTGGTTAGATTGTTCTAATTTTAACAAAACCTTTAATACAAAAAGAACTATTGCAGAAGTATCTTCTGTACATCTATTTGCTATGAATGACTTATCAAGTCAACTAAAAGATGTAAAGTACTTACGGACCCCAACCAAAAGAATCATTGCTAGTTCCAGTATGTTTCACCACAAATGGTGATGAGTTAAGTGAAAATTAATAAGCCAAAGCCTTGTTACTTATCGAAATATCACTAAGCAATCATCTTGCTAGTCTGCAGGTAAAATACAGGAAATAAGTTATGTCTGCCTAGGATTAAATGATTAAGGAGCTTCCCAGCCAATTTGCAATAACAATGTTCTGCAACCATCCTTTTTTGATCAGTTTGTTACTTACTAAGATGGCGCTTAACAATTACATTATTGATGGTGAGGTTGAAACCTCACCAACCAGAACATTATTATAGCATTATTGTTTGGTGAGGTTAGGATGACACAAATTAAAACAAATTACTATAAGAACATTATTTTTTAGGTTCAAGAACATAACCAGAATGTTATAATAACATCATAGTGCAACATCACAGCAGTATGTTGAAGCAGTGTTATTGGGAGCCCTAATAATAACATAACAAGAACCAATACAGAACATTGCTGCAATGTTATAATAACATCACATGTTTGGCTTGGTAACTATTAATGAGGAGCTATTTTGGGATCCGTGCGTCATGCATAATACAGCTATTGAACAAAGATACTCTTAATTACTCAAAATTAAAAATATCTAACACTGTCAGATATTTTCCAAGAAATCAACCATTTTTTGATAGATTTCTTGTCAAATCGCTCAATAGGAACACCATGTCTGGTCGTTTTCGACCATTTCTGGTCATTTCAATCAAACCTAAGCGACCAGAACTGATTGAAATGAACTGAACTTTAGTTTTATTGCTCAATGGGCTCCGGCCTGTGCGCTGATTGGATGTACACAAGAACATACATCAAGATACTTGATTAGTTTATTCATTTTTTTTTTCTTTTCCTGCGGAATTTTCTTAAAGTTAACTGATGCATACGAAATTAGTATTATGTGATCATGTAAGTGGAAAAACAAATAAATTGATTATTGCTATTTTGTCTAAAGAAATGCTTCCGAGGTCGTATTAGGAAGTAATATTAAACCAAAAATTGAGACCTAGATATCTCATCCGTTTATGTTATTAGTCATAATGGATTCCTATATCCGTGAAAGGAAGGATGCTGTTCCTCCTTGTTTACCTTGGAGTATGGATTACTACCTACTTGAGTTATCAGGGATAGGCCATGTGTGTTGGCAACCAATATGAATACCAAAAATGAAAAGAAATCGATATTACGGTACTTACTTTAACTTATGAACAGGAAGTCCAAAATAATAATAAAATAAAGCCTGACGGAAAAATAAATGCTGCATTTAGGTTCGTGATCATGACAAGGTTACATGCTTGCAATTGACACTTATTTTCCAAAGAGTTTCGTTATACACCACTGTAACGCGTAGATTTCTGTACTACCACATAATACGTTACAGTGTCACAAAAGTTAATAATGTATTATTCTATAGTAGCATGGTCTATTAGGTTTTGTGAGACAATGGAACTGTCTCTGACATGTTTACTCTGGTTCTTGTTGTTCAACCCGTTATAAAACAAAAGAGTATAAGTGTCATATACATGTAACATGCACTGCATGCACTACGTGGTATTATAAAACACGCAGGTTTTCACACACACATTCGTTTCTTTACATTAAGAAGTAGGATGATATAAGGGGCGGGCCCAGGGACTTTCAAAAGTGGGGCCCTCTTGCGAAAAATCTTCTCCGGACCCCCCGGGTCCAAGAATTTTACAATGAATAAATTAGTATTTGACAAGAAATGTGATTGGGGGGGGGGGCCCTTGCACCCCACTCTAGATCCTCCATTGGATATAATTTTACACTGTTGAGTGTTCCATGGCACAGTTTTCTCGTATCAGCTATCATTCCTACCCCCCCCCCCCAATTTTGTCTTTTCTAAAGACAGATTGGTTGAAAAGTAGATATGGAAGAATTCACCATCTCTTGACGGTTAAAGACAATAAACATTGCTTGATTTTGTTCATAAAACCTATACCCCGACTAGATGAGACTTTTCAAATTTTGAAGTGTTTTCTTTCTCACAGCCGATGGTGCTAGGGACCCTCTTCTCGTATCTCCTCAATCCTTTGATTATCATCATTTCATCTGTCTAATTCATCTAATTCGTAATTTGGAACACGGATTTAGTCATGGGAATAATAAGATACTTGTTTATTTAATCATTCATTAAGCTGCTGTGACGTTGCACTGCAATGTTATCATTTTGTTCTTCAAACTAATATAAACAGCATTTTCTTATAAAATTCTGTTTGGGTTTTGTCCTAACCTCACCAAAGAATTATGTTATAATAATGATCTGATTGAGTGAGGTTTCACCCTCACCATCAAAAACATAACGGTTGCTTGCCATCTTAGTAAGTAGCAAACTGATTAAATAAATATATGGTTGCAGAATATTTCTGTTTTGTCGCAGGTTGGCTGGGTGGAACATCTATGAGCAAGCACACAATAAGTCCATCCCAGTTTACAACAACGTTGAGTTTACAATGAAATATTTTCAAAATTGCCTCCATGCTTATTCCCTGAAGACTATTGTATTATTTAGAATTTACCAAAGCAGTTCAGTTGACAGATTGCTCCTAAAATTTGTAAAATGCAGCTTTATATTTTGGCCTTTTTCCCTAGGAACTAATGTTAAATCCTCTCAGCCCAGCCCATAATGCCCAACCCATTTTGCCTTGAAATACACCATTCTGATTGCCTGTCAAACCTGCAAATCTGTCAATTCATAAAATTTAAGTAAAACTGCTGTTCAAGCAGTACTTGAAGATAGAGAATAACATAATTCTCGCTTATTTCCATAACCCCAACTCTTGGGAACAAGGATGGTCTATGTATACAGCTATTTTGATCAACCCTTGTCCAACCCTAGGATATGCTAAATTTGGGATGGGCTTATTCACTGTCAAGAAAAATACAAACAACTTGAGGATTAAAAATTCACATGAGACGGTTCATCATTGTACTTACTCCTTAAACTGCAGAACACTATAGTACTTAACCCAGCCACTCACCCTTAATCGTTTGGGAATTTTTACGTTTTATTTTCTTTTATTTGATCTATTTTTTAAATGTTATTATACTGCCTTGGGACAAGTTGGATTGCTCCAGTCTTACCTTGTCATCGGTGGAACGTATCATTAATACATCTGTATAAGAAGTGCCGTAAAGTTTGTAAGCCTAATTAGGAATTACTTTCTCCAAAAGATATACTATGAAATGACGTTACACATTAACATGATCGCATACTCTCTGTTCTTTCTCCAAATTCTTTCGGGTACTCTCCGGGGGGGGGGGGGGGACAAAAGAAATTACAATAACAATATTCACAACAGCAGTGCTAATAACGAAACCTACAACAATTGCATCCATACCAAAAAAAACTGAAAGAAATAATTGTCAATTGCATTCTGGCAGGACACACTTCAATTTCATTACAATAAAGAACAAGAAAGTGGGGTTAATCACCCAGATTTTTTTTTTTTTAATATATAACAGCACTAAAATAAAAGCATACTGATGAGTGATTTCATTTTCCTACTTGCCACTTGCCAAATAACTCCCTTTTTATCAGGATTTTCTTTGCTAATTCAGTATGAAAATAAGATAGTATGAATTTCAATATGAAGTAAAATACATTTCTCATTACCCAAGTCACCAATTTGATTTTTTTTTTTTAAACACCACAAAATCATAGTAAAATCACATCATTTCACTCTACCTGTCCGTTTTTTTTCACAGAATGGAGGCCCTCACACTCCCCAGAATCACTGCACTCTTCTGCGCATGTGTCCTGCTGCTGGCGACCCTAGCGGAGGCGGACGACATGAACGGACCCCCCGCGAGGCCGGAGGTCTTCCGCAACCCACAGGAACTGAGGGACTACTTGAAGGCACTAAACGAATACTTTGCCATCGTGGGCCGGCCAAGGTTAGCACCTTTTCACATTAGGCATAGGAAAAAGAATTGTTGTGTTCCGGTAACCTAAAGTCTTTATAGACTTTTTAGGGAAAATTATTGGAATAATATAAAACGTGACAGAACTGGGTAGATTCTTTTACTATAAGTCATTCAAAATGTATTTTTAAGAAATCCCCACCTGGACTGATGTTACCGGAACGCAACCATTGTTTTTCTGCGGCCTTACTGATATCTATATTATTAATATTCGTTTTTTCGGTCAAGAATCGCTTGACTTACTTAATGTTCCGGTTTTGCTTGTGTTGTTATGATACTAAAAGGAAACTAAAAGCAATGTAATGACCAAATTTGTCAATTAAAGCCTCTTATCAAATCGAAACTGAAGAAGTTTTTGTTAACGTCCTAATTGTATCTACTATAGACAACATCGGTTATATTCTAACCAATTTAAAGATATGTTTTTGTTAGTTTGTTAACAGGCCTAGGAGTACAGTGGCTTTAAGCAAAGTTTCGAGACCTTAATTATTCCTCTAAGTCTTTCCTTCGAATTCCTCTCAAAGGAATGTGTCAAATAGGCTTTTATATTGTAATCATAGCTGGTACGTTATAGATCAGGGTATGAAGTGTCAGTTCCTTTTCACTGTAACACTGTTTGCCATTTTCTATCACTACTTTCACTCAATTTTCCTCTTAAATGTTATATATAATGCATACTCCTTTTCATAATTAACATTTAAACCATTCCAAATACTTCTTAACTCCTTATTTTCCTCCTCTTCCAAAATAGCAAATCAGTGTAACAGTGAAAAGCAAAACAGGCTGTATAAATACAAATCATTTCATGTAAATATCCCTTTGCCTCCCACTGTTGCAGGCATGGGGGATTATATAACCTTTCATAACAGGGGGTGGATTTTCATCTCTTTGGTTGGGTTTATGAGGGGAAGCATATGGAATTGCATAACATTAGTTGTCTTTAGCCACTGAAGTGATAAGATATGTAAATGAGATCACAGGGAGATTTGCATGAAATTTGTATTTACACAGCCTGTTTGCCTTTTCACTGTAACACTGTTTGCCTTTTAGGGAAATGGAGGTGAATACGGGGTTAAGAAGTATTTGGAATGGTTTAAAGATTAGTCTTGAACAGAATTATGCATTATATATAACATTTCAGAGGAAAAGATAGGCAAAAGAGGGGTAAAAAAAGGCAAACAGTGTTACAGTGTTACAGTGAAAAGGAACTGACACTTTGTACCCTGATCGTTATATACACAGTAAAAGCCAAGGCGCCAAAGCCAAGGCGCCATTCAACAAAAGATTATGCACATGCATGTCTGTTTAACTCGTTCATCAAATCATATACAACAAAACATCACATCAGAATTAACTTAGAGCTGAAGAGCCGGGGACTATTTTTTAACATGATGTCAACTTGGGAATGTACAGCTCACATTCTGACACTTTATGCCTACTTTTCTTGATATTATGCACAGTTTTCCATTCTGAAGGCTGTACTCCATTAGCCAGTTTTGAAAATGGGCAAATCGGTAATTTATTTCTAACCCGTAATATTACCAAAGGCTCTACATACTGCATATCATTTGAAACAGAATTAAAACCCTTTCTAACCATATATAACGTTTTCATAATTAACCAATATTCCCAACCAGAGTTTTTAAATCCAGAGTAAAAAGCGGAGAGTGGAATACAGCCTACACACTACTAATCTGTTGCACAAATTCAAAGAAACAATTTCAGACAACGACATAACGTTACAGAATAGAACATTACTAGGAGCTCTGCAGAACGCCTCTATTACCTCGCTCCTTGATTTGGCTTGCGCTATATAACTTTTATCCACTTTTTTTCTGTGGAATGGTGCAAAGTCTCCATAACCATATGCATAACATGATTATGCAATGTGTACTTGTGACATAAACATAATACTATTTTGTAAGGAAGCACCTGCTTTTGACATAGCAGTTGAGTCAGCAGTTTACGTCAGCATTTTTCAAGCCCAGTTTCCCCCAGCCAACTTGTGATGTAACAGAAACCTTCTGCAACTATACTTTTTTTTACTTAGTTTGTTTCTTACTAAAATGACACGTAACAATTATATTATTGATGGTGAGGTTTCAACCTCACCAAATAAGAACATTGTTTTAACATTATATTTTGGTGAGGTTAAGACAAAACCAAAACGGAATGTTATAAGAACATTCTGTTTAGGTTGAAGAATGTAACCAGAATGTTTTAATAACGTTGCAGTGCAATGTCACAACAGTATGTTACAGCAACGTTATTGGGAGCCATCAAAATAATGTAACAAGAACCAATACAGAACCATACAGATTCAGCCTATCAACCATTGAATAAAAGTCAACTTTTCAATTTATACTGTCGTCGAGTTGGATGTACATCAACACTTTACAGAACCATACAGAATATTGCTGCAACATTATAACAACGTCACATATTTGGCTGGGCACCATGCAATGATTTTGTGCTCACAACTATTACTGACGGCAGCATATACTGCATTTACATGTATGCATTTTACAGGTTGACAGATAACAATAGTTCATTAAGATAACTATCTCACTTTTTATAAAAATAACATGAAATAATTATCGTTTTTTTTTTTGCAACAGAGAGTTTATGATTATAATGAAAGCCAAGTTATAGCCAATTGAAAACAATGTTATTTACACAAATGTTCCTATTTTTCCTGACTTTTGAATGAGTAGTGTTTTGTCTATTTATTTTCACCTTGCACAACCCTGCAGCCGCGCCCGTCCCCCCCCCCCCCTCCCCCTCCCCGTCGCCCCCGTTCGGCCGTCCAATCCACCTGGCCTTGTGCGGCCTTGAACGGACGTGCAGTTCGGCAAACTCTGTTAAATAAGCACAGTTCGGCACCAGCTGAGAGACTCAATTAGGTGCTCAGTGCGCATGCCCAGGCACGCTTGTTCCTGACGTTTCCAGCTTAAAGGCAATGGCTGGTTCCAAGAAGTGGCAATTCTCTTGTAACACGGAGTTTGTATTTTGCAATATTGATTAGTGTGTGATTCATAATATTTTCAGTGGCCTATTGCAAAATACATATTGTTACAACGCACGGTAACAAATTAACGACACCTTTCATGGCAACTTATATAACGCACATTTTCAAACTAAAAAAACTGTTTAGAATGCTGTTAATGAGCTGTTATTTTTATGATTTATATCCGTACTGTGCCCCTTCATATATCTATTTACAGAATTCAATTTGAAACAGCAGAAACAAAGATACAAGAGGTGTCATTACAACGATGGTTATCGTTGTAACGACATGTCTCTCAAAGTTATCTTAAAGTTATCATTGTTATTGGTTAGGTTATTGTGCAACGGGCCACAGTGGCCCATTGCACAATGGGTTCGTAACAACGAAAATAATTTTTTTGAAAAAAACTAATATTTTCGTAACAAGGATGGTTTATACACATTGTTTTTCTATATCTAGAATGCCCTGTAAGAGCTGTAACCTTTACTGATTTTTTCTATTTTTTTCCCTTTTTATAACAATTTACAGATTTTAATTTCATTCATTAGAACCAGAGATATTGCATTTTCGTTACAACGAAACATTTCGTTGTTAAGCAATAGATCGTTTTCTTTCATTGTTTGATCATCACAACGAATTACCAATCATAGTAACAACTTTTAAGGTCACATTAAAGGCTGGAACCCACTAAAAGGGACTCAACTAAATTCTGGTCGTTTTCACCAGTTCTGGTCGTTGGTTCTGGTTGAAACGACCAGAACTGGTTGGAAACAACCAGAAATGGTGTTACCACTGAGGGATTTCTGGAAAATTGCTCAGTGGGAACACTTTTTTTGTGTTTTGTGACCAGTTCTGGTCGTTTCGACCAGAACCATGGGACCAGAACTGGTGAAAATGACCAGAATTTAGTTTATTTATCTATTTAACCATACTCATTTACATGATCTTCCGTACAGGTGGTGAATACATAATTTGTATAATATCATGAACAATGTATGTCAAGCAAATAGTTTATAAGTAATATAAGCATAGATCCAGTGAATAGTCATAGCTGAGATCAGCATCTAACATCAACTGTAATATATGCTCAAGATGAAATTGTTATTATGACAAATATGTCTGAATAGCCTTTTTAAAGTCCAATACTGTTTCTTTGTCCTGTATAAACTGAGGCAAGGCATTCCATAACTGCCCACCTTTAACATAAGGAGACCTTCGATAAAGCTCAGTGTTTATAAGACTTATATCAAATATGGTTTTCGTTGCTTGACGAGTAAGCCTATTGGGAACAACTAGATATTTATCATCAAAATGAAGTTTATACATAAAAATATATAGCTGCCGTGGCCCGTTGCACAATGGGTTTCGTAACAACGAAAATATTGTAAACAACGAAATAGTTTGTTGTTGCTTAATAAATTATTTGCAGTTATTTTCGTAACAAAGATAGAAGTGGACCGGGACATGATTGACTTTTAGTAAAGACAGAATTGCAAGTATTTTCGTAACAAAGATATCTTTATGACAACAAAGATATCTTTATAACAGTATCTTTATAACGATTACTTTGTAGTCCGGGGGTAGCACTCATGTTTCGTTGGTGCCATCGTTGCAAATGACGACTGACAGCTTGTTGTCTTCGCTTGATGTAAATAAAGACCTCCCACCTATCTTTAAATGGTTTTGTATTTGAAATGGTCATTAATTTGAATTTTGTTAGTTTTTCATAACAAAGATATCTTTGTTAAGATATATTTGCAAAGATATCTTTGTTCATTGTGCAACGGATTTTGTTCACTGTTATGTAGAGGGGTTTTCGTAACAACGAAACATTTCGTTGTTAAGCAAAAGTTCATTGTGCTTTCGTTGTTTTATCTTAACAACGAAATTCTATTGTGCAACGGGCCACTGGTCTCTTCTATTTTGCAAGGTTTTAATATTAGAGATTCTATGTAAATCAATTACATTCACATCTCTAGGATTAGTGGGTTCCAGCGCTAAGATTAATATTGTTACAATGACATCATTGTTAAGATATCTTTGTTACGAAATCCCTTCATCTTTTTTTCTACTGTATCAAAGTTAGTTCTGTAAAATTGAAAGACGGAGGGAAACTGTAGAAATAAATCCTGTAACAGTTACAGCTCATTAACAGCATTCTAATTAGCTATTTTTTTGTTTGTGGAAAAAGAGCCTAGCAGTGATTACAGTGGACAACAAATGCATTCATTATTACCAACAGTGTTATGAAATTCATTGTGCAACGGGCCACAGTGGCCGGTTGCACAATAGAAATTCGTTGTGAGGATCAAACAAAGATAGCATAACGATCTATTGCTTAACATGGAAATGTTTCTTTGTAAGGAAACTTTTCCTTGTTACGAAAATAGTAGAAATCTCTGGTTCTAATGAATGAAATTGAATTCTGTAAATTGATATAAAAAGGGGAAAAAATAGAGAAAAACCAGTGAAAGTCACAGCTCTTTGAGGGCATTCTAAATACAGAAAATAAGTTGTTGAAAACCCATTCTTTGTTAGGGAAATATATGCAAATGATTTATTATGCAACAACGAACTGTTTTGCTAATAATATTATTTTCGTAGCTAGGAAACCCATCGTGCAACGGGCCACAGGGGTCATAATTACTAGTGTATATGATTGATAGATTTTGCACTTTATTCACAAAGAAAACCAGGAGAATGAGAGCCGCTTTGTTAAAACTGTTTTTGTCTTCGTTTGTTTGTGTGCATGACATCTCCAGTTTGCACTGTGTAGTCAGAGTCAGGTGTGATAGGGTCAATTAGTACATCATAGACATGTATGACATATTTCTTTGCATTCACGCTCAATACTGAGTACAAAAAGTCTTGGAAGCTATGTGGCTCGTTGCTCAATGACCGATCATAACCATGAACATTTTGAGAACACTTTAAGCACAGTTACAGTTATCTAGTTATCTAAACTTCAAGATAAAATTGCACTTCGAAGTATTAAATCAATACCAGTGTAACTTTATTCTTTAACTAAACTATCATAATTATCCTTACTTATTTTCATACCTATTGCTAAAACTAGAATTATATAAATATGTCACAAATTTATCTTCTATACTGCTTGGAAGATCAGAACTATCTGAAGACAGTAAATATAAATCGTCTAAGAAATAAGCACATGTGTTTTACAGCAATGTCTTTGACACAGTGTCTTTGTTACGAAACGTTGTAACATCTTTTCTACTGAATCAAATTAATTCTGTCAATTGATATATGAAGGGACGTTGTAGGTCTATAATCTGTAAAGATAACAGCTCATCAACTGCATTATAAATAGCTGTTTTTTCGTGTGTAAATAATGGATTGACCCTTTAGTCCCTAATCTGGCCATAGCCTCCCAGAAAAATGTTCAGCAATATTTCAATAACTTTTCCATATTTTTCCAGAGAGTACACTCTAAAGAGTATTCAACATACAACATATTGGTAAAACCTGATTCAATTCAGTCAAAGCTTCAAATCATATATCTAAAATTTACATTGATAGGAATGGGTCAACATTTGATCTCTCTCAATAATAGTAAATTTAAGGAATTTCTGTGTGAAATCCATTTACATCCTGTGGCCCATTGCACAATGAATTTCATTACAACGAACGTGTTTGTTGTTTCTAACGCGTCCATTTGAACGTTGATGGGCATTTTTCAGCCTCAAAATCAACAAATTTAATTTTTCCTTGTCTCCTATATAGTTGGAGTTACTCAAATAAGCAACAACTATATATGGTCCATATCCCCAAGTGTTGCTAAAACATTATGATTTCTTAAATTTCATCAATTGGCAGATTTGCAGGTTTGCCAGCCGATCAAAAAGCTGTATTTCAGGGCAAAATAGGGTTGGACATTATAGGCTGGGCTAACAGGCCTGAAAATAGGAAAAAGGCAAATATATAAAGCTGCAATTTACCAATTTTAGAAGCAATCTGTCAACCAAATTGCTTTGGTTAATTTTGTTTATGCATCTGTCTTCATGGAATATGCACAGAAGCATTTTGAAAATATTTCATGGTAAACTTTAATTAATGTAAACTGGGATGGGCCCTTGTATGTGAGTATGAACCTGTCAGATGGTACAGATGGTGCCAGGCTGTATTAAGTGCAAACTGAATATAGTGAATATAGGTCTATTCAATAGGCCTACTTACAGCAGTCTATAAACATGCTTTTGATAGGTGCAGAATTGAGTCATTTCACTCTAACAATGCATGGATAAAACTAAAGGTGTGATTCTGCCTTTGGGAAGTTATCGGTGAAGAAATACAGCTATCAGTGGCGACCCCCCCCCCCCCCCCCAGCGTCGTCGTTGGTTGAATTGACTCTCCTACATATGTATATTTGTATGTGCATAAACACATTATTAAGGAGAAGGAGAAACAGTATAACAATGGTGGCATGGAGCCGGCAAGAATAATGTCCGACAATTTCAGTTCCATTCCGAAACTGACCACTTCCCATAACTTGGGAACCAGAAACATTTTTATCAGTGTCTCATGTTTAGAAATTCTGTCTATCATGAATAGAGAATGATATATGTTTCTAAAGATCAATTGTGTTATGTTTCCTGTCAAATTTGGTTATTTCAATATAAGTGTTAACTATTACGTGTGCTTCTTGCTCACTATAAAACTTCATGTTTTCCAGGTTTGGTCGGAGTGTGTCGAAGCGGTCGACCCTGGCCACATTAGTACGACGGTTTGGTTCCCCAACAATAAGCGACTTTGATCTCAACAGTAAGGATCAGTTTCCTATCTCTTCTCTGGTTTAAAGGCTGGAGTTTTAGTCTCAGGTTTTGATAATCTTTCATTTTGTTCGTCTCCAGAGAAGTTTGATCTTCCAGACGTTACAATTGCTATTAATTTTCACACAGTAAATAAATTCAACATTATATTTTGAATTATCAAGGACATAGTGTAGAACATTTTATACAGATATCTGTTACTTATATTCAGTGATGAGTGTCAAGCATTTCATCAATTTCTAGCACTTCTATAAAATCATTGGAGAAGGTGACATAGCCTTTACAATGTTGAATTAATCATTTTTCTATCATTTATGGAACTTGAGTTATGATTGTTTGAACTATCAGACAAGGCTAATTAGAGGAAAATTACCTTAAAGATTGGACTTATCTGTATAGCAATTAAAATCCCTATTAACCAAATTCATAACAATCCAAAGAGCCTATGTGATATGCCTGTAAAATCAATCATTCCTATAAATTTCTTAGTAAACTATATTACTGAGGTGTTTCTCATATAATTTCTGGAGAAAACTCAAACCAAAGTAGAATTCTACAAGAGATGGTAATATTTCCATTTGTTTGTAAAGAAACTCTATTTTTGCGGATCCATGTTAATTAAGTTGTGCAAGTAAATTGTATTTTAATGATTTTCTACCATATTTCAGGGTTCAGATTTTGGCTCATGAAATGAATTTCCATTGTTATTTTAGTTTAGACAATTTCGTTGAATTTATTGGTTTTGGCTCCCTTTACTGTGTTGAAATAAATATTAAAAAAATCTTTTTGTTTTTCCTGCAGGGAACGGCCTGATCTCGACGACCGAGCTGGAGTACCTCCTGGGTTACGCCAAGTGAGCAGCTCAGGGGCGCCACCTAGTGATGACTCTTTAAACAACTACAGGGTGGGAGGAGTCTCTAAGACGCCACCTGCCAGAAACTATGTGAACTGACGGCGGAGGGGGCGGAGCCTACAGCTGTCAATCAGGGAGACGGGCCACGCCCATTGGCTGCCAAATAAACCTGGTTACAACAGAGCTCGTTTTGTATGCATGATTATAAGCCCATCCCACATTGGATATATGCTAGGGCTGGGCAAGGGTTACACAAAATTACTGTATATATATATGCCACCCTTGTTTCCAAGAGTTGGGGCTATTGAAATAAGCAAGGATTATGTTTTTCTATACATTCAAGGACTGGTTTAACCTTATGATTTCTTAAATTTCATCACTAAGCAGATTTGTTGGTTTGCCAGCCAATCAAAACGTAGTATTTTAGGGAAAAATAGGGTTGGACTTTATAGGCTAGGCTGACAGGCTCTAACATTGGTTACTAAGGGAAAAATGCCAAAATATAAAGCTACATCTTACCAAGTTTAGGAGCAATCTGTCACCCAGATTGTATTAGTTAATCTAGTATTGTACAACTGTCTTCATGGAATTAGCATGGAGGCAATTCTGAAATTATTTCATAGTAAAACCTCGTATTGGTAAAAATTGGGATGGGCTTATTTCCCCAGCTTTTTGATGGGACAGAGTCCGTTCGGGGCATTTAATTTGACCTCGCCCATTTGACATCAGCATGTTTGCTGCATCTTTAACGGTCATTGTTCCATCTTTTGCTGACCACTGTTGAATCTTGACCAAGTTATACACATTGTTTGACTACTCGTGAGAGCCTTGCATTCTGCACCATGTACATTTTGTATAAAAGGACCTTTGAATAAATAAGTTGACAACGAAGTCGGCATTTCTTTTGTAGACCTGACCTATAACTTATATATTAAATATTATATAGATAAATCCATAGATTGTACACTGTAAGAATTGGTCAAAAATTAGAAAAACAACACAAATAACAACAAGTATAGGACAACTTTGGGTGATATGGGAAAAGCATGTAAAATGGCAGCCCAAATATTAAATTTGTCTAAATCTGTTGAGTTTAGAAACTGATACTTCTTAAAGCCGCATACCCACTACGCAATCCTGACAAAGTTTGTCAACTGATCGGGGGTAAACTTGACCAATTTTACCCAAAGAATCAGCTTATTTTAACACCGATCCAGAATCAAACATGCACCTTTTAATAAAGCATACTGTTTGGTGATTTAATTCAACGAAATGTCGGCTGATTATCCTGGTATAATCATCCGACTTAAGTGCCGATTTGTCAGCCGACTTGTTCAAACTCGCTTAGTGGGTACGGGGCTTCATATAAAGTAGAGAACCACACAAAAAGGCCATTTCTTTTGACTGTAAATGACTATAAATTTATTGAGATATTCGTCTATAACCATAGAGCATTTTTGTATGAAAGAGATAGAGCGACCTAATAAGAAATTAACTTCATGTTTTGGAATTATTTCTTATTTAAATGGTCATTGAGCTCAGCCTGGTATACTCACTTATTGAGTCTGGGTAAACTCAAATATCTTGGCCATTCAAGTAACTTTTTATAGTGCAACCTCTTAAGATCAAGTGGAAAGTACAATGAAAGCTAAAGTGTCATATAATTCTTTCTATGACGGATCACTGATGAAATGTTTTGTAGGTATTTTGATGGGCATACAATACTATAGAATTCCATGGAAAGGTTAATAATTATGGTCATTGTTCAAAGTGCCCGTATTCCCCTAAAATGGGGGGGGGGGGGCGGTACAAATATTGTTTTTTTGCTAAGAACATATATGAGTTATTACATTTGTCAAATATTCATATATTTTTTTAAGATTTCTTTTTTTTAAAGATTTAATGAAAAATTTAACATCTCTCCATGGGAACTCATGTTGGGTTCCCATGAAATTGCTTGACTTGACCATATGGAGTGAATGCGGGGAACCTTGAAACCATATGCTGGTTCCTCAGAACGCCATAGTTCATTCAGTAGCAAGTTCAAAAATGGGTCAAACAGTGAAGTGCCTTAGACCAGGGAGCCAGAATGAAGGAAGGCCGTCTGATAAGTTGGTTGGTTGGTTATTGGGGTTTTACACCATATGCATATCGACATCTATGGTTATATCAACATGAGAACAAGGTCTTGACTACTCTGTCTGTTTGATGATCTCATCTATGAAATGATCATATCTATGAGAAAGTAGAGACCGTACCCCTACACTTTTACCAAGGCAGGTGTTCTTTAATGTTCATGGTCCCATAGACAGGGCAAAACACAACAGCAGGTGGTCCTCTAGGGACCTTTGATAACCCTGTTGTTGGCACAGGGAGACATGCAGAGGGGTCCAGTGGCCAGCCCACCCTAGCCCAGAATTGAACCCGGGCCACCCGCACAGCAGACGGAGGCGCTGACCACGTGCACTACACCACCCACCACCTCATTTGATAAGTATGCTGTAACGATATACAAACCCTATTAAAGTCCATAGTAGAAATTTCTTAAAGTCAGAGAGGAAATCATTAACAAACAAGAAACATGTAATTAATTTTGCACAAAAGATAAGTAGTATTTAAACTCATATATACATTGACTAGATTTGGGTTATAGGATGTTTGTGTGAGCAGCTCAAATTAAAGCATGCATGTGAACATGAAACCGTTGGTCACTTAGTAGTTATAGTAACATGAAAACAGATAAACCCGGGCCACCCGCCAGAGGAGAGAATGGCGGCAACGAGCTAACGACGCATTGCAATAGCACCGGTCACTTTGGGATATTTCAGTGGTCCGTTGACGGATTTATGAGCAGAATTCGTGGATGAGTCCTTGTGAACACTCAGAGAACACCTATGACCTACAGATTACTCGTATACATGCACATTTACGTGGTTTTTATGAGTTTCTTCATTATGGCCTCTACCGGAGTGAATACACGCAGTGCAAACAAAGACGGCCGTGCCCAACCAGCCGGAACGCCGTCAACAATTACAAACCCTATGAGCGACAATACCGGAGCGTGTGGTGGACAGAGCATCGCAGACGAGGGTGAAGAGGTGACAAATGAATCCTTGTTGTTAAAAATAATAAAAAATCAAGAATCAAGCAATAGGGATATAAATGCACGCCTAGACAACCTTGATTTAAAGTTAACGAAATCAAACACATCGTTCGATGCCTATATTACTAAAAATGATGTGCGGGTTGATGAAATCAAGGGTCAAGTAACCACAGTCATTGCTGATCTAAAAGTACTCGATGCTGAAGTGAAAGGCCTCCGGGAGGAACTACGTACAGCTAAGGGAGAATTAGCTACCACTCAACAACAGTTAGATGATGCAAAAAAGGATCTTAAAAGTAAGGCTGAAACGCTGGAAAAACTTGATAAAAAATATATTCACGATGAAGAGGAACGCTGTAAATGTTTATTAATACTAGATGGGGTTAAAGAAAACATAGGGAAAAATCCTAGAGCACTTGCAAACCAACTACTCACTGACTTGGGTATTGAACACACGGACAATGACATACATCTTGTGTATAGACTGGGTGTATTGAATCAGGAAGCAGTTAGACCAAGATCCATACGTATCGAATTTGACAAACCATCCCTTAAACCTGAAGTGTTTAAAAACATTGGCAAACTGAAGGACCTACCCACCTGGAAGAATATCCATATATCAGACTCATTATCACCTGAGCAACAAAACCAAAGGAGGGATTTAAGGTGCCTGTATGCAGCAGGGAAATCCAAAAAACTGAACATTAAATTAAGGGGAAATACCCTAGTCATAGACGGTATGAAATATCTACATAAAGACATTCATATGTTACCCCATGGCTTATCTATGGAGGTGATTAAAATAGTAAAAACCAAAGACGGCTACGCCTTTCAATCTCACTGGGCATTTTTGAGTAACATGTATCCATGCGAAATCCTCTATGAGGATAAAGTGTATCGATCTTCAGAGCATTTGTTTTTCTGTGAAATGTCTGTATTTAATGGGAGAACCGACCTAACAGATGATATACGAAATGCACGTGATGGATATCATGCCAAACGAATATCCAAAAAAATCAAGGCCAGTCCAGAGTGGGAAAAAGCAAAACCAAAAATTATGCAGAAAGTAATAACCCTCAAATTTGATCAAAATCCGGCTTTAAGAGATAAATTGTTAGCTTTGGAAGGCTTCCTATACGAGGCGACCAAAGGGGACAATTTCTCCTGTGGGCTAACCCTGGATAAGGCTCACGAGATATCCAGGGATACTATTCCAGGGGAAAATATTTTGGGAGACCTTCTATGTGGCTATAGAGATGCCATACTTTCCGCCAAATGAACCAAAAATTGCTAATGCATTGTATTTAGTAACATAATATAGGTTTGCATCGTTTAGGGTCAATTGATCCGTATCAGAAACGCATCATACCATGTTGAATGACAATTTGTTATATATGTACTCGTATGTTACATGTATGGACTACTTGTGCTGATATAATGCATTATTGACTAATTTTCATGTGATCCGGTGGATTAATTGCTGATGATTAGTTATGCTACGATACCTGTCATTTTTTAATAACTCTGATTGTACATTAATTTTAGCAATAATGGATGAAGGCAATAAATGCCGAATTTGTCCTATTGACTTAACAAACATTCCACTTGAAAAGTACATCTGCTTGTATGTGAATCATCTGGTTGAATTTATTAATAATGGATGAATTAAAACAACTTACAAGAGCAAAAGGCATGCACTTTTTGAATTTGAATTTACGTAGTATTGTGAATAAGTGGGACTCTGTAAAAGTCACTTTTAATAATAATGGTTTACATGTTATAGGTTTTACAGAAACGTGGCTACATAGTCAATTACCATCTATGCTATATAACTTAGATAATTACGTCATGACTAGAGTAGATAGATCATGGAGTGAAAATAACAATAATGTAATTAAAAAAGGAGGAGGAGTATGTATGTATGTACATGAAACTCTGGATTTTTCTGAATCCAGTCACGCTCATCTAAATACAAGTACATGTGATATTGAATCTCAATGGGTAACTATTAACCAAAAGCCTTACAAAGAAATATTAATAGGTAATATATATCGTCCCCCAATGGGTAATGTGAATCTCTTTCTTCAATATTTATCAAATATCATAGATACCATTGATCTATCAAGGACGGAAATAATCTTAATGGGTGATTTTAACATTGATTTTATTGATAAGAAAAGTAACTCAACGAAGGAACTGAAAGCATTGTTAAATGAATATGGTTTAAAGCAACATATAAATAGTCCTACACATTATAGTACTACTAAAGATAGTTGTATAGACCTATTTATTACAAACTCGAATATTATAACACAAAAACAGGTTTGTAATCTAAATATTAGTGATCATCAGGCAATATTTTGGACTAGGAAAAAAATCAAAGTCAAGAATGTTAAATGTGAATTCGAGGGTAGATCGTATAGAAACTATGACAAGGAGGATTTTCAAAACTATTTAAATAATATAAACTGGAATGAATTTTATGATAATCCTGATATAGATCGAAAATGGGATTTTTTTATTCAGAAAATACTAGATTACCTGGATCAACGCTGTCCTGTAAAAAAGTTTAGAATTACTAAATCAAAAGAACCATGGCTGACGGCAGACTTAATTGAATTAATCAAGGACAAGGATAGGGCCTTAAAGAAAGCCAAAAAAAAGAAAAACAGGAACAATGTTGATCTATGGAGAATTGCTAAACGACTACGAAACATATGTACTAATCGTATTAGACGAGCTAGAGCCGCTTTTATTCATGGGAATTTGGAAAATAATGCTAACAATCCGAAAAAGTTTTGGAAAGATATTAAAAATGTCTTTCCCAATAACAAAAAAACAAATAAAATGTTAGTATTGAAACATTTAGATAATGACCAACTTATAGATCAGAAGGATATTCCAGATTATATAAATGACTACTTTGCTGACATAGGCATAACTCTTGCAGAAAATTATCAGGATATGTGGTCATATAATGGGATTATAAGCCAGTTATCTATAAATCATTTTCATACATCGACTCAAGAAGTACTAAAACTCTGTAAAGAGATTGATATTAATAAATCATCCGGCATACAAGGTATATCTGCCAGTGTTATTAAGGATGCATTAACATTTAGTATTGATAAGATAACTGATTTATTTAACTATTCCTTTGATACAGGGACTATCCCAGCGTCTTGGAAAATAGCTAAGGTAACCCCCCTTCAAAAGCAGGGCAATAAATACATGGTAAATAATCTTAGACCAGTATCAAATCTCCCTGTTATTACTAAGATAATTGAGAAAATAGTTCATATTAGGCTACTTCGACACTTTAATCAGGGTAATAGACTGAATGAAAAGCAAGGGGGTTTTAGACCAGGCCATTCCACTGTTGGAACAACGGCAAGTTTTATAAATGATATTTATAAAAATATTAATGAAAAAAGGATAACAGTGGCTCTCTACCTGGACCTAATGAAAGCGTTTGATACTGTAAACCACACTATCTTACTGAACAAACTACAAATAAATGGGATTTTAGGTAACAGTCATTTGTGGCTAAAAAATTATTTATCTGACAGAAAACAATTTACAATAGCAAATAATCTTGAATCTAGTTATCGTAATATAGTGTGTGGAGTACCCCAAGGTAGTGTGCTAGGGCCGCTGTTATTCCTTACTTATATTGATGATATTACTTATGTTATATCAAGATGTAATGTATCATTGTATGCGGACGATACCGTACTATATTTTTCTGATATTAATATTGATAACTTATTTCGTGTTATACAAACAGATTTAAACAATGTATATCAATGGTGTTGTAAAAATAGATTAACTATAAACCCTAAAAAATCGAAATACTGTATATATGGAATGAGGTCATTAGTTAAAAAAGGTAAAAACCAGATTATAGATTTATCCCTGAACGGACAGATACTGGAATATGTATGTTCATATAAATACTTGGGTTTTATTCTTGATGAGAACTTGACCTTTAACAAGCATGTAACAGAATTAGTGAATCAATTGTCACATAAATTGTTTATTTTTGCTAAAGTGCGAAAATATCTTACGGTTGATGCTAGTATTACTGTTTTTAAAACTATGTTCCTACCTTTGTTTGAACATGGTGATGTTATTTACAGAGGCACTAGTCAGAAAAATATAGATAGACTTGAACGAATGTATTTTAGATGCCTTAGAATTTGTGTATATGGAAATAACTTGACTAAAAATGAGTTATGTAATCGTTGCAATATAGCCATGCCAACTGCAAGATATAAAAGTCATTTATTGACCTTTATGTATAACTATTTAGATAATGCTGAGTATAGAAAATATCCTGCAAAACAAACTCGGTTACATGATGCACCTATATTCTATACTTATCAACCCAAGTTTGAAAAGACTAAAATGAATATTTTTTATAGAGGAGCTATTTATTGGAATACACAACCTGTTGATATTCGGAAAATTGATAGTAAAGTAAAATTTAAAGAGAAACAAAAACAAATGTTAAAACGAAATGATGTGAACTAAGGAACTTGATGATTATATTTATTTACTTTTGTTCTTGAAATGATAGATCTTTTGTATATTTTTAGATATTATTCGTGTTTTTTTAGGAATTGATAGATGTACTGATTTTACCTGATTTTATTGTTATATAACAATAATGTATTTAACTGCAAAGAACAATAGTGGTGATATTAATGTCAATTTTGTACAATCATTATACCAAGATTGAAAAATGTATAATACTCATACACGCAAAACTGTGATAAGTGTATTTACCACGAAGTTAGATTTTATCTCACAGACAGAAAAGTGAGACAAGTTTCATGTAAACTTATTTTTTGTCTGTAT
Organism: Lepidonotus clava; assembly: GCA_936440205.1. Taxonomy (NCBI): domain Eukaryota; kingdom Metazoa; phylum Annelida; class Polychaeta; order Phyllodocida; family Polynoidae; genus Lepidonotus; species Lepidonotus clava. Next base: position 31,990,575 of record OW387150.1, read on the forward strand.
AAATAAAGGAACTTAAAAAAAAAAAAAAAAAAAAAAAAAACCATTGATCCAAAGTGGCAACCTGTCGGCCCGCATTCTTTTTTTTCTTTTTGCTTTTTAATTAACATTTTATTAACAATAATAGCTGGTCTTATTTCGGTATGAAACCGGTTTTCTGTAAAGCACCAGCAAAGTGGAAGTTGGTTAACATTTGAACATTAGTAAACAATTGGTTATTCAAGGACGTGTTCTGTAATTGTTAAAGAGAGGGGCCAGTGAAATTTTAATTTTGTAAAATTATCATATTATACCATAGATATGATGCTTTAATATGAATACAAAACAATTTTATATCAATAGATTGATATCTTTCACAGGAAATCTAGTCCATATATCAGATCACATATTGAAACCCCTGCACACATGACACAGAACGTCTGTGTGTGACATCACTAAAATGACAGTTATTTTCAAATTTCAAATTTCTAAATTCCATAAGAATTATATTTTTTCACATTTTCTTTTATGGATCATTTAATTTTGTGATTTTAATCTCTTTTAGACTTATAAAGGTCATTTGAAAAATTTCTTTTTGCATTTTTTCTTAGTTTTATATTTTTTCAACTGTTCTGCTTGTGACGTCACAAACAGATAAATGGTCTGTGCAGGCATTGTCAGATGCAGGCATAGAAACTAAGTATGATACACAAATATGTGCATAAAATAAAAACTAATAGAGATAAAAGTATAAAATTTGGTATGGTTATTCCCTGGATAGTAAGGATCACGACAGTATACAATCTTTTGGTCACTGGCCCCTCCCTTTAAATCTATAGCGAAATCAATTAATCAATTAATTAATTGATTAATTAATTAGTTGTCTATTCAACCATTTATCTTAAAGTTATGGGAGTATCTGTTACAATTATCATTATGAACTGTATTTGACAATGAATTAACATATTTCAAATAGATAAAGTGACAAATAACAATTGACAAATGTATCATTGTAATAATGATGCATTATAGTTTGAATTAATTCATTCAAAGCTAGGAGTTTTACGTGCTATACAATAATTAGATGTGTTATGATATCGGATTTGCTTGGTTAACAATACAAAAGTCACAAAGCATCTCATTCTGAAGTTGTGCCTACTACACCACTTTGCCTTTCCATCGTTTCCACCCCCATATATTCGGTCAGCCAATTGGTAGTCAAAAGCCGGAGTTGGCCTGGATATAGCTGAGAAGTTGCTAAGTGGACATTAAACTCCAACAATCATCATCATCATCTTAATCTGAAATGTTGCAAAGAAATCCTGCATAACAAAGTTTCTTTAGATCTTTCATTTAACCCAGCCTTATGTCAGTTTACACTGGTTTTCAGTAACAATCATGGAACTTATAACAATTACAAAGAGCGATATTGAGAGAGATAATTTTGGACTTGAATATAAAAGATACCACATTTGGTGCAAATGCAAAAATGCAAATTCAATTCAATAGAATCACACCAGGTGACGCAGCAGTGGTCGATCACTTTTATCTTTAAGCTGAAACATTGTGACAATTACATCAAGCTATATGCCATAATAGCAATAATAGTACAGTACGCAAACATGGCATTTTTGTTCGCATCTTGTTTCTGCAATGAAATATAAATTATAAATGTTCGTAACTTTTTCTGGAATGGCCCCCGACTTGACCATATCACAACCAAGTCACAGACCACTGCGATATGGGAAATGTCGCATGTGTGTAAACGGGATAATGCAGTGTACTTCAGCTTGGGGAGGCTGCGATAACCTTGTTTTTATTGCAGCTACCTATCGCGGTAATGTCTCAAGTTGCAATATTCATTTAACATATTTAATTTTATAGGATAACATACAGAGGTTGACAGGACTACCCTAAATTCGAGGTGGGTGTCAACAAATTACTGCCCGAGACCGTTATGCGGAAGGCTGTGATTTTTTTGACATCCCACCGAGTATACAGGGACGTACTGTCAACTGATGTAAGTTTTCTTATAGTATATTTACCATTATTTTATATGTTATAAAGAAAATAGAAAGGAAATTACCAGTGGAGCAAAGTGGGTAGTATCCCAAGATATTGATAATGCAACGCTTTGATTGGTCTCAAACAGTTTATCCTGAAATTGTGGATTTTCTCCCAGATATATGACTCTATATATCACTATCTCCATTTAATCAGACTCCCTTATTTTACCTGACATTAAAAAAGTAATCATGCAAATCCATTCAGAATTCACAAAATAAGGAGACAAACTTTTACACAGTGAAGCAAGGTGGGCAGTATACATGAATTCTGCTCACTGTGCCAATACACCAAAAATACTGAATGGCAGTGTCCAGATAGTATTCACAACATATTTCGGCATTGGTATATAATATCGTCGCAGGTGTTTTGGTGATACTCCGTAACGGTTATAGTGGCAATGAATGAATCAGAATTGTAAGACCGAAGACGGTTGTCGTTTAACGTTCGCTAGTTACAGTCATAAATCATTTTTCCACCAAAAGAAAGACATCCTCGAGATTAAATTACATAATAGTTATGTATGTTGAAAAGCTGTGCTCAATAGATGCTGTAAATAACACCAGCTATTAAGTTCAAAGTTGAAGTATTAGCAATGCCATTCATCTCAATTTTTGGATTCAATACTCTCTATCACGGATAGCTGAGTTAACGTATCTTAAGCACCTGCAGGATAACTATGTGATATATCCATTGGTATTGAATAAATTGTTTTAAAACATAGTAATTGTTAAAGGTTCAGGGGTAAAACTTTCAGTTTCATTATTCTTAACTTCAACTGATAGTAAGATTCATGAAAATTGATATGCTAAAGCCTTGTGATTTTTTGACATAATTATGTTACTCAGCATACACTATGGTCAAGGCTAACCTGCAGGTAAGACTAAAGACATTGGCTATTTGTGGTTTAGAGAATTGCCCTGACCTTCCGCAGGCCAAAGTAGTGCTACCTAGAGGGTCCTCTTCTCCAGGGCTGAGGGTGCTCAGTCTGCAGGAGACCGCCATCTTGGATGGCCGCCATTTTGGATCCCCTCCTCCAGCCTTGCAGATAAATCATACACGGAAAACGTCAGAAAATGCCTTAAAATACCCAAGGTCATTCAGGGAGCAAATTATATCACCCAATTAGCAGCCACATTAAGGGGAGTCCTGGGTGGATTCAGAAAGTTAATGGTTAGTGCATTAAGGTGCGGGGTGTTATTGTACAGGTAGTTATAGACCCTGGAGGTACGGCAGGTGAGGGTATTTATCCTTAGGTGACATGAGTTAAGGTAATGATCACTGAGGAGTTTCTCGTTATATACTTAACGACCCGTGAGTTGCTCAACCTTTACCCGAACTGCTCTCTCCCCTCTCCACCACCCACTCATATGCTCTCACCCTATCACAAGCCCTCCCCCCCCCTCCCGATTCCATCCTATCCCCCCCATTTTCCCTCAATTTCTAACTACGTTTGGGGATATAAAATCCTCCCCCATCACATTCCCGGCCTTTTGTGCCCAACTGCAGTCTCACCACGGATCATATTACAAGGTGAGTCCAGAGTAATGTATATACATTTGTACATATATGTATGTATATACACTGTATTGGTTGGTAATTCTCCCTACCACGGATAGAATATTTCCTGCAATCCGAGTGCTTGCTGAGAAATATGTCGACAAACTAAAGGGCTTTAGAATAGAAATTTTCATTATCCACGGCATTAATTGTGGTTTAAGGTGAGGGATATCAATATCCACTATTTTTTCATTTGTTATCTGTATATCTTTAACATTTTTAAGTTGGTTTTAGAATTTATTCATTGCACATTGATATATACCAAATATTCATACTTTTCTATAGTTTTTCCGGTCTTTTTGTCGACAAAATTAGTCCAAATTAACCTGCAGGTTCCTAAGATACTGTAAATCAGCTATCCATGGTAGGTAGAATTGGTGTTTAATGTCGTATTGACATCTATGGATATCTATGAGGAGATAGGACCGTACCCCTACACTTTTACCGAGGCAGGTGTTCTTTAATGTGCATGGTCCCATAGGCAGGGCCAGACACACAATAGCCGGCGACCCTCTAGGAGCCTTTGATAACCCTGTCGTTGACAGAGGGGGACACAAAGAGGTGAAGCTTCCTGTATATATGTATCTATATATATTTATAGGCCTATATATCAATGTTGGAATATGGCAAGAGTACACATAGAATGTATATTTGTGTGTGCCTTTAGCTAACAATTCTCCCCATCCACTGTGCCCTATCACGGAGAGCTGATTTTAGGCACCTGCAGGGTAATTTTGACCGTAGACAAAAACTCTGGACAAACTATAAACAAAATTACAAATATTATTTTGTTGTGGAGACAATTATCTTCTATGGTGCCACAAGCCTTCGGTGCTAATTTATTTGATGTGTGTTATAGATCTAATTTCCTGAGGTAACACTACCTTGGCTTTGCGCGCAACGTCGCCTCAATAGGCGGCACTAATTACGCGACAATATCGCCTGAATTGAACCACTTATTCACACGACATGCTAGACAGTAGTGTATGGAAATGGGAATTATGAGATGGTAAAATTGTTGTCGCTTGTATAGTTTGTCTTATAATATATAAACGACGTCGTGTATACATTCTGTCTAATGTAAACGACGTCGCATACACGACGTCTTGTATAGACATTATGCAGATCAGGTCACGTGATCAACTTTTTGGTGATCACCACGTGGTGATCATGGCCCGGGGGCTTTGAAATTGATTCAAAATTCAAAATTCTTAGGGTTGGGGATTTTTGAATGAACTGGTTTGAATCATATATAGCAAAAGTGTTTGTTCTAAGTGTTCAAAAATTGATGATAATTCTGACAATAGATTGATCATCAATATGGTGGCCAGCACATTTTGGACAACGTGACGTCATCTGCACAACGTCTATAGTCAGTTCGCCACACGCCGTTAGGGAACAAAAGGGTAGAATATAACTTTACAGATTCGACCAATGAGTGTCCCCTTAATGTAATTGTAATATCATAATATCAAAAAACACCCGTGAACAATTGAAATTGATCGGATTTGCCTTATTGTCATGGCAGAAATAGACGTTATGATAATACTAAAGGTATAAAAAAAATTATTCATTATAGACGGAGATATTACAATTACTCATTATTTTCTATAATTTTTGCGTTTGTTTGGTCAACAAAATTGATCAAAGTTAGTCTTCAGGTGTTTAAAAAATTATATTAACCAGCTTTCCATGGTACGGTGAAATAGTGATCCGACGATGATATTATTTTTTTCTGTTTCGCCATACCCTCCCCCCTCCCCGTCCTGCCTCACGGACATAATATAAAATTTGAAATCCTTGCAATTTCTTTCAAGGAACTTTTCAAGGCATACTTCTCTATGTCTCACAGGGAAAAAAACAGTTCTTTTAGTACCAAACAGGGGTTAAACAGTTAAGAGTATCGTACTTCTTTCCAGATACAATTAGCCGTATTGAAAATGTGGGGAATAGCGGAGGTACAATGTATCAACGCTATGAATTGCGAAAAGGAACCTTTCATTTCCGCTTCATGACTTTATGTCCTTTAAACTGAAACTTTGCATATATAGGGACTCTTAAGATTCGTTTAGAGTAGACATTGTCTCCGAGTTTTACGTATGTATGTGCTGAACTTGCAGAAAAATTTGAAAAAATCTGAGAAGATGACCGTTTTATTGATGACCTTGTATTTGATGTGAGATGAAAAATCATACAACAATACCTCTCGCAACAGTGATAATGCAACAACAACAACAACAACAACAACAACAAGACAACTGTGGGCGCAAGTTCTCCCAACAGTGTGACATTATGCAGGGGTGGATATATGATTTCGGAAAGGGGGATTCGCATGTATGCTAAGCACTAAACAAGCATGAATTTATTTTTGTGCACACTCGTGACATAATATATATGTATATTAATTTTCTCTTGGCAAGTTCAGGTCCCCCACAAACAATTTGGAGGTCAGGACCCCTTGACCACTGGTCCCCTGAACCCCCTAAACCCCCTGAACCCCCGGAACCCCCCGGAACGTGGATCCGCCCTAGGCATGTTAACGCTAGGCCACAGAACCCAATAAGGAAGTACAAATAAGATTGGAAGATACAAACATCCAAATCATTTCCACTATGCTCACCCATCCCTTTCAGCATGTGGCTCAGTGGTGTCCCCTGGTGCGGAGTGGTGGCGTTGGTCGGGCTGCTGGCTGGGACCTGCAGTGATATATATACATTATATATGTAATATTTCAGCATGTGGCTCGGTGGCGTCCCCTGGTGCGGAGTGGTGACGTTGGTCAGGCTGCTGGCCAGGACCTGCAGTGATATATATACATTATATATGTAATATTTCAGCATGTGGCTCGGTGGCGTTCCCTGGTGCGGAGTGGTGGCGTTGGTCGGGCTGCTGGCCGGGACCTGCAGTGGCGTCGACCTGTGCTCGCGGTGTGAAACTTCCGAGATCAGGGAGCTCATACAGTACTATGAGGACTTGGGAGTCAAAAGTAAGAAACTTCAAGTTAAGTATTTACTCCTACAGAGAAATTTTAGTCAAATTTGTATTCGAAAAACTTTTAAAAAAATATGGTATCAAGAGTCCCATTGAAATATTGAAATAAGGGCATCAACCCTTTGAAGATATCTGTCTCCGTCCCTAATGGTTATGGGGGAAAATAAGATGAAGAATACATGGGGCTATTCCACAAAAATGTTCGTAATGTTGTAACATTACGTTCAATCTGTTCACGAATAGTGTTAGTAAGGAAATGTGTATTCAGTGTCAAAAGAACAGTTACGGACAAAATAGCCCAAAATTACAAATTTTAACAATTTTCCGTTTTGTTTTTTTCAATAGCTCCTGAGTTACCAGTATTTTAAGATTGGTTTTCAAAATAAGCTTTGTAATGGTGCTTTGTAATGGTGTACTTAATAATGAAAAAATATTTGAATATTAAAATTGATTTGCAAACATTGAATTACATGTCCCAGATAATAGTGATTTCTACACACATTTGTTGTGCTACATACAGTTCACAGTAATATATTTTTGTGCATATCTTTTTTCTGGAACGAATTGTAAATCTTAGTGTTTGTAACGTTTTATGAAATGGCCCCCAGCTTAAGGATTACCTTTCCAGCCCATGTGGCCCGTTGCACAATGGGTTTCGTAACAACGAAAATGAATTAAATAGCGAAACAGTTCGTTGTTGCTTAATATATTATTCGCAGTTAATTTCGTAACAACGAAAAAAAATTCAACAATTGTCTTTCTATATTTAGAATGCCCTCAAACAGTTGTAACTTTTACTGGTTTTTGTCTAAAGTCTTGCCTTTTTTATATCAATTTACAGAATTAAATTCCATCCATTAGAACCAGAGATTTTTACTGTTTAAGTAACAGTGGAATATTTTCGTAACAAGCAAAAGTTCATTGTGCTTTCGTTGTTTGATCCTCACAACGAAATTCTATTGTGCAACGGGCCACTGTAGTATTCTCACATTGTGTCATGATATGTACCCACCCTGTTCTTTAGGCGTCACCTTTCGTCAGTTCGTCTTTAACCTGCTGGAGAACATGGACGACCGACCTACACTGGCCCCCATCCGCAGTGAGATCCTCACAATAGTGCACCGGTAAGGACACTTTATTCTTCTAGAGATTAACTAAACAAATCTTAAGACACATGTACACTTTTGTCCATATATTTGGTATCAACAAGTAACTAAGATTCGAGGCACAACTTTTCATTGGTGGCTGAGATATCCATGTTCAAAAATTTAAAGTGAAAAATGCAGTTTTTCGGTTCTTATAAAGCAAATATTAACGTCTTAACAATTTCACGAGGCGGTTTTACCTGTGACTTCCCTGAAAAGTATTATCATAATCAGCTCACCCCCACAATCCCCCCTCCCCCCTCGTTTCAAAAGTCCTGGATCCGCCCCTGATTATGACGTTTAACTCATTTGTTCCAGCTTTGACGACTGCATGAGAACTTGTGAAATACCATTTACGAAGAGGCGAACAACCTCTGACGTCAGAACCCCCTCTGACGTCAGAACCCCCTCTGACGTCAGAACCCCCTCTGACGGCAGAATGCCTGTTGACGTCAGGGCCTTACTACTAGCGCCTCCTACTGGGAAAAGGTGGAACAAAGTAAACAACTACCGGGAAGGTGAGAAACTAATGTCTGTTTTGTCAACATGTGTTCCGTTCAGAGTTGTGTCAATTAAGCTCGGTTTCCACTGAAAGACATTATGCTAAAAATCATTGATGATAGTGAAAGATTCTCTAATCTTTCGTAGTCTTTAGTAAAATTGTTCATCGAAACACACGTTGGTTAAGACATTTCAGACTGCAAACGACATCTGCTAATGTTAACGTGTTAGATTTTTCTCAAGACAAGAGCCAACGATTTCCTCCAGAACCAATTAAAACCCATCAGATCCATTCTTCTCTGTGTTTTATACCTCTAGTCATTAGAAATAATCATCCACGATGTCCCAGAATCATCCAAATATTGTCGTTCAGTGGAAACAACCAATCTTTCATTTATAAAAGATCTTTTCACCAGACAGTTTTCGGACGATTACAAATTCGTTTGTTGTTTGTAGTCGTCACTTGATCTCAACCTGAAGCGTATGGTGGAAACCCGGCTTAAGCTCCTTTCAGATTGGATCCACCACTGGGGTTGGACAAAATTCACCATACCACAAAACCTTAGCAAACTTGTTGTGTTATTAAACAAACCAAAAGTAGCTAATGTATTTTTCTGTTTAATCAAATACCTCGTAGACATTTTAACCTTTCAGAATAAATCAAATGTGTGATTTGCATGGTTTGTGAACCAACCAAAACTTATGTTCATGGCTGTTCAGGGTTCGACATTATGAGCCAAGCTGCCAGGCTGTACCTGCACTTTATGTGCATTGGGCTATTCCATAATACATGGTTTTGCCAAATTTATTGTCTCATTTAAGGTGACTCTATTTTGGGTTTAAAAATTCTTAATGGGACGTTCTTGTAGGTGAGTTCAATGAGATACATCTGCCGACGTAAAGCCCCATACCCACTTGGTGATTTTCCCGGCAACTGGCGATTGGCAACTGGCAGAATTGCAGTAAAATCGTCACCGATTCAGATCACCCGTCAGTACATCATATTTAAGTGTATTATGTTGATATGAGACGGCACCAAAATTGGCCGACTCTACAAGAAAGTCAGCCGATTTTAGGGCCAATGAATCGGCCCAACTCTGTTCAAAATCGCCTGGTGGGTATGGGGCTTTAGCCTAACTGTTACCATGTCAGAGGCAGTATCGTGAAATTGAAAAAAAGGGGGACAAAGTCCCGATGTCCTACTGGAACTAGAAGTTTACATAAAAAAATAGTGACAGATAATAGAGAGTCTTTTCCTGTTACTCCCCCCCCCCTCCCCCTCAATACGGCATTGTGAAGTATTTTGCGTTAGTTCCAAATTTCTCCGTTAGCGTCGCCACAGGTGTGTGAAATGGTAAGGCGTGGCGATGAATAGGGTGAGTGGGATACAGACCAGGAGCAACCTTCATAGGCGCCAATGAGGGGATCCAGCTAGGGGGTCATGATACCCACTTCCCCTCCCTTCTTTTTTTTATGGATCCCTACAAGAAAAGCAGGTCCGTAGGCCTACACAGATCCTGTTGTAGGAGGGGGGAGGGGTGGCAAGCCGAACTTGAAAAAGGGGTGACGATTTCTGGTCGAATGCCGTGACAAATATCAAATAGGATTAGTTATTATCAAAGTGATCCACCATTATTTGATTACTTTCTGGTTGGATTGCTCCATGGGAATACAGATTCTGGTCGTTTTCAACCAGTTTTAGTAATTTTAAGTAAAATTAAGAAACCAGATCTGGTTGAAGCGACCAGAATTTTAGTTTAACCGCTTAGTGCCCCCCCCCCCTCCCCTTACACCGTACAAATTAAGTTGTGATTCAACAGTATCGCAGAGACGTTGCACATAGCGCCTATTAGAGATAAAATTCTTCATTACGAAGAAATGGCATAGGCTTACTTCAAATTTCCAATTTTAAACAATTGTATCACTCCTGTATGCGAATTGTCTGCATGCATCTTTTTCATTAAGGTGGTGCCCCCTGGTTTATTAAATTTGAACATTTTTTTTAGGGAATTTGCTATAGTTAAGGTATATGAAGTGAAGTGACCTAGTTACCAAAAGCCCCAAAAGTTGGCAGACCGGTGGGCTGCGCAGGTTCATGGGAAAGGTGTATACCATCATAAGTGTGCCTATATAACAGTCTAAGTCATTGTAGTGTAATACCCCTTCAGTCTATATGCTGACCCCTCCCTTTCCAGGATCCTGTATTATTCCATAGGCTGAACCTAGGTCTCACTTCATTGATTTATGTTGACGCAATATTAGAGAAAGTATTGTTTAATCATTTTCACGGGAAGAAATGCTATCCTGGGTTTCGTTTAATGTGAACTCATACGTATTAGGTATTTAAGACATAAGGTTATAAAACGACGTTATCAATCATGCTGCACAATAATAAATTGATACATGTGTCATGTTTATGACAGCACTTTCATGTGGGTTGAATAGGCAGGACGGTACATGTCATTTCCGACTGGCCTATTATCCAGATAGGTACCATTAAGACAATTATAATGATCATATCAGAAACGTGGGGGTCATTAAGCCCCAATCATATTAGATATACGCCAGGTTCGGACAAGGGTTGGACAAAATAACCATATGAACTACCCTTGTCGACATTCAAAAAATAAAAGTTAAAAATCAATTTTTATTTATCATTTTTCTACACCACGTTTGATTAAAGAATTATATCACTAGATAAATAAACATGTGCCTTATTATTTGATATCTAACACACCAATTATTTAGTAATAACAAAACTCTTGTGATTTTACTTACAAGCCCATTAATAACACGTCTCTATCCTTAAGGAAAAAACATTCTTAGTTCTTAATACTCCTCCCAGGTGGCATCCTGAAGGGTAATAAGTGCCAGTAAGGTAGATTTAACCATCTTTTTCTTCTTCTTCCCCTTCTTCATCTGGTTTATTGGTTTAAGCCTGTATTAGCCGTACAGATTTTGTTACTGGTGGTTTCCTATTCGTTAGCATTCCTCCCAGAATAATGGCATTAAAATAAACATCCTATATATCTCACAAATGAGCATTATAAGAGAACGTCGGAGGTAGAATATCCAACGATTCCTCTGTACCAGACTGAACATCTACCTTATGTATTTGACCTTACGTGGCTGAAAAAAACGGGTGGGGGGGGGGATCTTTAGCATCTTCATGTGAATGGTATTTGACGTGTTAGATCAATATGGAATTATAACTAACCCCTTAATATCCTATAAGTATACATGTTTCTACAAACACTATTTAGTCATAACATTTTATCGCCATTTACATGGATGTGCTCTAAAACTTTGAGTAAGCAGTCCTTTCTTGTCCATTAATTATATGAAAGTACCTGCGATTTACTAGACGTATAAAGAAATTTCATTTCTTTTTGAATGTGTATGCAGATATGAGAGCTAAAACCCAAACAACGACAAAATACGCAGTGATTGTACTTGTACTAATCAAACCCAATGTTATTTGAGTTGCCATCGGTTGTCCCATATGGATAAAACAAGACACGGATAGACCTATTTGTTAGAAGGTCGAGGGTCATGAGTCGGCGGTGTCCGTGGGGAGTTTAGTACTGAGTGGGCGGCTGAAGAGGGGTTGTTACGGGGCGTGGGCGGAGGGGGGATGTCGTAGGCGACGACATAATATGGGGTGCCAGGTGAAAACAAATAGTGTGAGACAGTGTGTAGATATTGAATTTAGGCGATGTACCCTATACAGGCCAAAAAAGCAGTATCAACAGTTACTTAGAAAGGATGATAAACGAACTATCAATCATAGTTACTATCTTTTGAATCTAATAATTGTAGACGAACTGGTAGCCATGTGGTCATGGTATATATCTCACCACGCTTGGCAACTGATAAAACAACCTCTGGCTTCTCTTGGTGTACATTTGGCACCTCATAGATGTAAATGACTAGCTCCAGAAGCTGATGCTACGTAATGGGGGATATACAATGGGGTGTGACTAAGATTCTGGTGTTGGGTTGCTTTTGACAAATCTCTAACATTGTTGATATTTTTCTAATATATCAAAATATTATATAATTATGTATATATATTTTATTATAATGCTCATTGGGTACACCAGTTTCTTACTATTAATGATTGTTTTCTATGATTTCTGATAATATTTTACTATTACTGACAGTTGTCGACAGTCTCTGATCACTTTAACTTTGAGATGTGACAAGTTTCAGTTGTACCACCCAAAGGGTTCCCGCATTAAGCCCCATATACACTAGGTATTTTATTTTACCAAGTTGGCCGATAAATTGGCGGTGAGTTGTTTGTAGTATAGTGAAATGGGGATTTGAGGCATGGTTAGTAGTTATGTTGTAGTATAGTGAAATGGGGATTTTTTGCAGAATGATTCAGAACGATACAAAGATGGACAACTTGAATCAGTGCTAGAAACCAGTGATTCTGTTGGCAATAATTTGCCGTTTTAAATTTGTGCACCGATTCAGCCTATAGGTCTGCTGGTTAAGAAAGGACTGATTATGTGATTGGGGCCTTGTATTAACTTGAATAAAAGCAATTTGATTCTAGAGGGATGGATGAAGTACATAACAATTTAATACTTAATAAAAACTATATCACCACATTAATTTTAGAGATATGAACACATGAAAAAATCACTGTTTACTATTAGGGCCTATGGCAAAATATGTTTTTCAATATTCAAAAATAAATAACCGTGATTTTCACTTTAAATTGTGTAGATGCATTGGTAGGACCACAATGAACGATAAGGTGAAAAAAGACCATAGGTCATCATGGAAAATCTCATTCTATTCTTGAAAAATCAATAAGGCTTAGTGGAAAAGATTTGTCACCCGTATTTACTTTACAATGTACCATAAGGCACAATTACTACTATATAGGAAAATATTTTTGGGAATTCACAAAATATATTAGATATTCAAATAAATGAGTTATACAATTTCAATAACCCCTTATTTACTCCTTATTCATTCATCGCAAGTTTTAAGCTTTTATGTCCTTACTTGCAGCATGGGCCTTTACTGTTTGTTGATTTCTGTTTTCTTTTTTTCAGCCAAGAAAAGCAGCAAAGTAGGGCCTGGCAGCTGGACAAGGCCAGGGACTACAGACTCAGACAGGACTTCTCACTTTCCGAAGGACCTCCTTGACACCATTTCATTAGACTCTGATCCACTAAAGAGCTGGTAGAATAAATGCCACAGCAAAGCAAAGAGGAGTTTGTAAAATCAATAAAGATATAATCTGACATTTTGATAACAGGTTTATTATATTATTGTGATTAATTTGTTTAATAAACACCGTCCTGACCCTAAGTTAATATATACAGATTAAAATATATTAATAAATAAAATGGTATTTCTGAGGTGTTCAATAATCTCAGATATCACAAACTCAGGTTTTAAGTAAAAGGTGGACAGAAAAACACACGATCCCATAATTGTTAGTCAGAGAAAAAAAGGCGCATAAATGAAAGCCTCGTATCATGTAATTTTATGATGGAAGTTAAAGTGACTCAATAAAGGTTTGATTTATGTTTCTGTTCTTAAGTTATTTATCATTTCTTGTCACTATATTGCAATTAAGTTGACTGACACAACATTAAATCTAATAGTGTTTTATGATAGTCAAAAGAGTAGTATGGACAGTGTTCACTAATGATGCAAGAATTTGCGTTTGATAAATATGATTATTATCTAATGCAACTGTACCAAGTTATATATTATATCTGATAAAACTATTTCCAAATATATCTAACAAAGATTTTATAATTATAATCGAAAAGGATAAATGATATTTCGCAACATTTTATGAAATAGAGTTAAGGATGTATTCCAGGTACTGAATGTCTTCATATATACAAATTTGTAAGAATCCCCTTCGTTATCATGTCTAACAGGTTAGAAATCTAATCATTGTTTAATCATTGCATTTCTGCAGTCTTTTACTGTTGATTGCATTTGTTTGTAGTCATCCAACACAAACTTTAGATGATGATTATGACGTGTTGGATTTTAAGGTCTATTCAGGAACTTTTCAGCTATATCAAGACCAACTCCGGCTTTTGATTCACAGTTCTATGATCAAATCTATGGCGATGGAACGACAGTAAGGGGAGATTGGGTAGTGCAAATCTATAACTAGTGTGTTGGTATTAAAATGATTGCAATGCCATTTTCAAAAACTTGTTCGTAAATGTTATCAGCGATTTCTGTGATTATTCCTGTATTTCATCTGACCTCAAAGGTGTAATCAATTCAAGATTTGCTTACTATATCAACATACTATAGATTACAATTAATCACACACTTCCAAGCAAAAACACTCTCATAACACCAGACTATAACGTAGGGACGACATGACGGATTGGGTGAAATGATTTATGCATTGATCTAAACGGTACAACAACTCCCGAACCCCTTAATGGGGCTTACATCTAGAAAGATACAAATCCTCTACAGAAACCTTTTGGCAATGTCTTTTTCGCCCTGCATCAAATCCCCTGTTCACATAGTAGAGTCCCAAACCCTAATCTCAATATACTAGTGGGGTCTGTTGAGGTCAATTTTTAGTGAAATCGTTACACGGCAGATAAAAGCACCAAATTTAGTATGAGGCACCTCTGAGGCATAACTATGAGATCTGGAAGGGGAGCCACATTGAAATATCAATAGGACGGATGTGGGGGCCACAAAACCAATATGGCCAACTTTTGTTATAAAAAATCTTATATCTCAGCTTCTAAATAGACTAAGGAGACATGGTTGGTGTCTAGATTGAGAGATTATGGGTCGGGGAATTCAATTATTTATGTTTGAAGTCAATGTGGAAATCCAAAATCCAATATGGCTGACCAATTTTTAGAAATATCATGATCTTTAGCTACTGAGGTACAAGGCCAGGGAAAATGGTTCCAATATCAGTTGTTTATAGCCAAGGGGGCTCAATAAGTATAATATTCATATAATACAATACCATAAATTTCAAAATGGCAGAATTTATTAGCATGATACCTTTGATAATGACCGCTGGATTCCGAAATAATTCAAAAGAAAAGGATATTGACTTTACTCTTTTGCCACAAAATGTCTTAATTTCATTTGGTATGATGATCCCCTAGGACCCCTTTATCAAATTTGAAAGGGGAGCCACCTTGAACACCCTGACAAAGTTTTGAAACTCATGGGGTGGTTAGAGGGATGGATAAGGAACATAAAAACACTTTAATTTACTCTTTTGCCACAAGATTTCTCAATTTCATTTGGTATGATGATCCCCTAGGACCCCTTAATCAAATTTGAAAGGGGAGCCACCTTGAAATATCTACAGAACCCTGATGGGGGCCAAAAATCCAAAATGACAGACTTTCAGTGAAAAAACCTGATATCTCAGCTTCTGAAATGCCTAAAAACACATTGTCAAAATTGAGAGATTAGAGGTCAGGGGATTCAAGTATTAACCGCTGGAATCTACACAAGAGACCTAACCCAAGACAGCCAATACTTTTGGTCAAATACCTTAAGTTTCAAATGCTAATAACATACAAATTTGTCAAAATTTCAGTTTGGTATTTCACAGTGGCTCCCCTTCTAGATTTAATAGTTATGCCTCAGAGGTGCCTCATACAAAATTTGGTGCTATTATCTGCTCTGTAACGAAAATGTTTACAGACCCCACTATACTACATAGTTATCAATAAATGGGCTCAGAGGTGGTATTAATAGGATGCCAGTTGCAGAATAATTGCAGAGGTATTTTTACAAACGTGTTGGTAGAATAAAGAATGGTACCCCTGTGTTGATTTAATCAACCTCAGATTTTTAACCCATGTGAATAGCAAGGGACGTATCAGTATTTGTAATAATCTTAAATTACTCTCCATTTTGGTCGTTATAATATCATTTTTCCCACCCTTCCTCGAGTATCCTGACATTCAATACATGATCCAATTGCAACTTAACGTGGATAAGTTGATTTTCTTTCTGTCCTTGGAGTCTGGTATTTCTTTGGCAGCCAGAATTTGATCCTGTTGTGTTTGCCACTTGATCACATGGTCTGGTATGAAATGACAATAACATTTGTAACGTTTTAGATCACTAATTCCTAATCCAAGACCTTGTACAGATGTGATTATATAACTACATTTTGGTGATCACCATGTGTGTACACAGAACACAGGATTTAAGAAAGGAGCTGGGTTGACATTCTATATACATGTAGAATGTCAACCCAGCTCCTTTCTTAAATCCTGTATCCACCACTGCCAATCAATAATGCAAAAGTATTTGATTCAGTCTATTCCTTTAATTTGTTTTCTACCTGCAACATGAAAAATAAACAGGCATTTATATCTTCTTGTGGTAGTTTGCAACTTACCAAAGGCATCGGTAATATGGAATTCTGTGTATAAAAAGCTCCCAGCTAGTTTCCTGTGAATCCTCTAAATGAAACTCATATGATTGTGGGTTTCTGTTTCTTTAGGACAACAAATAAGACAGATGATGGATCTATCCTCATCTGGAAATCGTTTACATGACAAGCACCTACTTCTTCTATTCATGAGAACTGACCATATATGATTAGTGTGTTCTAAAGTTAGCTTTAGTACTCTCGTTAAAGGGGAAACGTTGTTGAGTACCTAGACAATGCACCCTGCTGTGCACCTCCTGGGCCCCTCCTGGAGTAATGGCTATGCTAATGGGGTAATCTTGGTCAGGGACGGGTGTTAAAGGTAAATATGGGTGTTTGGGGTGATTTTTAAAAAGACGTAACAAAATTCTGAAATCCACAGGGTAGTTAGGTGGATGTATAAGGAACATAAGGAAACTTTAAAAATCATAAGTCACCATATCAATTTCAGAGATAAGAGTATCTGAAAAACTGAAAATATAGTTTTTTCAACATTCAAAAATAAATAACCGTGATTTTTACTTTAACTGCTGAAAATGTATGGGTATGACCTGGATGAGTATTTTGGGCAAAAGAAAACCTGAGGTCACCATGGAAAATCTAAATTTATTCCTAAAAATAAGGAAAAAAGTGAAGAAAACTGCTTAATCAACCACATTTTACTACTAATACTTATATTTTTTCATTTACAACATCATATCTATTATTCTTAAGTGCTCCATGAAATATTTCTGAAATTTCAACGAAATCCTACAATAGAAATAAAATCACACCAGGTGGCGCTGCTGTGGTCACCCATATTTACCTTTAAGTAAAGGGGTGTCATTTACTGACCAGTGTCCCCTTGATATAACAGGCTCAACAAGGAGGGATGTAACCCTAACTGAGGAACAGCAACAACTTTCAACTCTAACTGAAATATTTTAAAAACATATTTTCTGGTAGGTGTATATGTAGAAGGATATTTCTCTCAATTTTTTAAGTAACAGGTTTTTGGATGTTTGTGTGTAAGCCTTTCTATAAAGTAAATAGTTAGAATCATTTGTCCCTCAGATATTTAGGAAAAACTTTAAATTTATAGGGTTCCAAGATGCTGTTCCAGACCTTGCAGTCCATCATGGTCCACCCTTCCCATTAGCTAGAATTAAATCAAAGCTTTATGTACTGAAAAATGTTAACAAAATACAAGGCATATATTCAATGTTATGATTCACACATCAATAAAAAAATAAGTTCTGCAGTATGCAATTACTGTTATTGCACTTTTCAACCTAGTGTGTATGAAAAGTAACATGCAGTGATCAAGTTTCACAATTTTACGTAATTTAACTTTTTTTATACTCAAAGAGACAATAACCCCTGGGATGGCGACCCAAAAACTTTGAAAAATATTTGTGATAATAAAAGATGCCTTCACGAACCTATGGTATGTCCAGAAAACATTCATGAACCTTCCAGATCATTCACGAACCTTATTGAACATTGAAAATAAGGTATAAAAAGTAGATACCTATGTAAATACTGCCTTGTTTCATCTATAAGAAGACTATTATCATGAAATGAGATTTTTTGGGAATGGAAAAAAAATATGAAAAAAGATAAAGTGCAAGATTCGTGACCACGAATCTTTCATGAACCCAAAATAGGGGATCTTGATTTATATAGCATTTGAGATTCGTGAAATTTTTATGGTCGGCCCCCCCCCAGGTTTGTCTGACCAGCACCTCTAGGGCTCAGTTCTACACCAAGTGGCGTGGTCCAGAATCTCATTTATTGATCTTGGCGTTTACCTATAAACATAACTAGAGCTTCAACTCAGTGTTTGGCTATGGTTCATTGGTGCGTGACAACTGGCAGAAAGAATCAGATAGAAATCCACTGCATATATATGGAGCATTTGATGCATTTCTGCTTCACTGGCAGGTAAGTCCTCCTGTATAATATATTGATGATATATCAATATAACATATATGCGTCCATTTATATGAATACCATGTTCATACACGGTGTAAACATGTGACCTGCACTGCGATTTCAAGGCTGACATTCAGGTTCAATATTGAAAAAGTCTCAAGCTTTTAAAAAATGAAACAATTCATCAGACAACCCAAGTATGTAAAATTTGAGGCACTGTTTTCTGAATCTAAAAGTGCTGAATTCAATCAACCCATGAGAAAAGAGTCATGCATTTCATCAACAAAATGATAGAGATATGAATGTACAATATAGCATATATTTATATAGAAGTCACAATTCACATAAAAAAAAGTGCCACTTTTCTCTAGTCAACATAATTCACAGATAGATTTCAGAAATGTGAAGTACAAGTTTTGTGAATGTTATTATCAAGAATATTTTACCTTCCATAGTACTCATTCAATTATATTGACAATTGTATACAATCTAAATGTCTAAATTGCAATCTATGAATAACACTGTTAAATGATAAATGGTCATTGAATGATTATTGTCATAGATATGTCCCATGCACTCAGGCAAAAAATGTGAGGCAAGTTTGTATTAACTTATTTTTTGTCTGATGAAATATATCAAATAATAAATATGAATTTTCGCTTATTCAATTACTTCTGTAATTATTCCTTAAAATCATATTCTATAAACCTATCATACTGTATGTTCATTAGCACCAATTTTGCAGAGAAGGTCACATATGCATACTCCTTCATAAGACAGATGTTTCACATAAGATCAAGACTTACTTCCAAACCTTCCATACTTGTATATAGAAGCGGTTGCAAAAAGGTCTTGATCTTTCCAACACTGAGCATCAGGCCATGTGTTTCATCATCTGCATACTGGGAATTCTCTCAGTCTCAGTTCATGTATCATCAATCATCATAACTAAGCAGAATGCAGGGGCAGGATTTTGTAATTATACTTGTATAAACATAGAGCATGGGAACAGGCTAAGGAACATTGCAGAGTGTGTTGGACAAGGCATTATTGGAGGACTGCAAACAGGGTATATGCTGGAGTCATACTTGAGCACCTCTTGTCCGAATGGTTACATTGCCTGTGTGACTTCTTGTCATATATGTGCTTCCATCAATCAGACACATTATGATGTAGACAGGGACAACCTTTTCCAACTCCTAAGGGACAATTTCCAACCAAGCCAAGGTAACCTTTCTATGTAGACTGTAATTCGTGAAGGTTATGTAGGTATATATAATATTGTTGGAAAACCATCAATCAATTCTGAATAGTTTTAATTTTTCTTGAACTTATAATTAACTATTTCTGTAATGAATTCATATAAATACATTTCCTAACATAATTTATAATTGAGCTCTCAAGCAGTGTCACCCAGTGATTTTTAGAGCATGCACACATACTGGAAAACAGCTGTAGTGTATATAACTCATTTTTTGGATCTATATTGTAGAATGCTACTTCAGTCTTGATAATGTGGATGGAAAAACTGTATCAGGAGGATGTGTCAATGGAGAACTTAGAAACAATGCTGCTGTCACTGAAGTTGATGGCAAAGAAGTTCTGTTTACCCAGCAGAATGGTTTCCTTTCAATTTCTTACAGTTATGTACAGAATCTACATAACTTCAGTACTGCTTTCTGGCTGTATATGGCTGATAGTGACACAGCTGACTATATACTATATATTGACACAACTACCTATACTGGTGAGAGAGCAAAGATCAAACTGATATATGCAACAGGGAAAACATCATTTTTTATGCATGGGCCAAACTGGGAGTATGGTTTTCGATCAGCTATCTTATCAGATCTAAGACCTAATAGATGGATACACATAGGAATGGTATGTGAGGTTAATGTAGGTGTAAAGCTCTATCTAAATGGCTGTCTGTTAAGGGAAGAGCACCAGAGGTTATCTAGAGATAGTATTAATCCAAAAGGCAATGCATTTTATTATGGAAGAAGGACATTTGAGGAAAACCATCAAAATCCTGTCACAAATCTCTACTATAATGATATTTATATTTGGCAGAAAACAGTGCCAAAAGAATATTTCTATATTCTGTTTAATGAGAGGGATACTTTGTAGAAATGATGGGTTGATTCTTATTTATGACCAATATAAATCTATAGATTGCAAACAAAAAGAGTATTTATGTTTCCCTAAGAAGTTTCAAATGTTCTAAATAATTGTGTTTAACTTTCTTGATCATATGTAGGAGATCATAATTTTAGTTGTAAAACATTCTGGCAGCATTAGCAGGCATTGCCATATCTTGCATTGGTTGCATTTTGCATCAGTATCAAGAGTGATGTGACTAGGATTCTGGTCTAATCTGATATTGCCAGTGAAGTACTTTAAAGTTTGGTGTAGTACTTTCTAATTGTGGATGTTGTTTAGGGGAGTAATGAAGATGAAGGCAGGAGTAGTGTTGCAGATGATCTTGTATTAATTCTTCAGTCACAGGTTAGAGCATGGCCTCAGGCCAAAGCTCCATGAAAAGTTACATGTGCATAGCTCTGTGTCTCCAGCCCCACTGCCTAGAGTGGAGCATTCAAAGTTCCCTCTGCAGAGCCTCCAGGGCTCTGATTGGTTGAGCCTCCAGGGCTCTGATTAGTTGGTCAGGCTCCTGGTCTGTGAGGGTAGTTAGACACTACTTTAAGGGTATAGTTTTAATACTTATTAATTTTGAATATATTGTGTATATAATTTTATACTAGTTCTCACATAATTATATTTAGAAATAATATGTTTTATAATACTGAAATGTCCTACCGATTTTATGGTATGACATAATGCCCCCCTTCCCCACAAAAATTTGCCTCTGCGCAAATCTAAAAAGTAGGGTGATACTTAATGCCGAAAACACTATACCAAAAAAGTTTGTGTGGATGTTAAATTTGGTATGCGTACAATGATAGCGATCTTCTAAATGATATCAATTATATAATGATAGCAATTGATTTAAAAAACAATGAAAGCTTTAACTTTTATGGGCTTATCTGTCTTTTCTACTTTAACTTTTGATTTAGCTAAACCAGGTCGCAGATGACAAGGTTATGAAATCTAATACAATAAATTTCACCTAACCTTAAAATTAAAGGTTGATCAAAATTGTATAGATTGTGATTATTGTTAGTCTCCCTTACTGTTTTCCCTTTCTAAATCTCTGAAAAAGAAACATTAATCCTAGCTGAAAAGGAAGTAGAGAATTAGACATAAGGTTTTTGATATTTTCCAGGTGATTGACCAATTTCAGATAGATTTCTGGTCAAATCACTCAATGGAAATACCATTTATATTGTTTTAAACTTTTCTATGATTGTCCTTGACTATTCCTGATAACTAATGACAAGATCTGACCAGAATTTGGATCACTCAATGGGTTTTCTACCTGTAGAATATTTAATCACTACCCTTCTGGTTAACCCCTGTTTTTATTAGTGTAGCAGAGTTCATTTAAGTCACTAATAAAATTTATATTGTCATCAATAAATGGATTTTGGTTTATGTGTTATTGTTAGGACAACATGATTTTGAATTTATCAGATTGGGCTTACACATTTGACCTTGCATTGCCAGTCCCTTGATAGCCAAGCTTTAGTATCTTTTGCATCTCTTTTAAGTTTGTTTTATTAAATTTATGCTAAGTGCTTTTTCATCTTTTCAAAAATGAAAATATATACCATCATAATTGTGCACACTTATTATTATCACAAAAAGAACCTCAATATTTCTTTTTAAGCAAATTGCCTTCGCTCATTTTGTTAGACTTGTCAGATATAATTATTGTTGTTTAATTAGCAGGGTAAAAGCACACTTGCCTTCAAAAACTACAGCTTATCCCACCCCCTATAAACTGTTATAAAGAACAATCATCCTGTGACACCCCCTTCCCCCTTCCTCTGGTCTTTTAACGAAATATTACATTTGATTCCCTTTTATTTGAATTTGTTGATAGTATAGAATTAGAGCTCGTATTCCACGTCCCAAAAATGTGATACTGATTTCAGCTTTTACACAATCTTAAGGACAATCGCGCCATTATAGACCTAGTATTCAGATTTGCTTAAAATTTTACACAGTGAAAGTAATACCTATATAGGGGCCAAAAATGCAAAAAAATTGATAGGTCACCATTGAAACCTTTCAGCTACAGCAGTCTAAATATATGATGATTATTCAAAATAATACTTGCAAAATAAATTTTGAAATTTGATCTTATTTCTTAATAATTTTGATAGAAATGATATTCTGACCAGCCTAATGCTTTTAATAAATATGTTCATGTTTTCTCATGTGAGAAAGAAAGACTTTTGTAAAATTTGATAATGAAATATATATTTTTTACTTGTAAGTATTCAAAATGAATTATCAAAAAATTACTGAAATTCAAAAATAAAGTTTCACACAAAAAAAATGAATATTCAAAAGTGTTTTAAAATTTCATATCACATACATATGGTTGTAGGCTATGATAGTCAGTCAAAAAAAAGGGGGGTCACCATGCTAATTTGGGCAGCAGAGCTGAAAAACCATTTTAAAAGCAAAAAATGTATCAAAATGGGATCCTTTTGTTTTACCGTAAATTCACTAAAATATTCAATCCAAAATTGTTTTCAATTTTCTGTGTCATTCCTGAGATCCTTGCAATAATTTAGATGTATGATTTACTTTTATACAACCTCATTCAAACGAGAAACAGGAGAAAATGTAGTATTTATTGCTAAAATTGTTTTTCAGTGTTAGCGAAATTTCTAGAAAATGAGTCCTATTTGACCACTTCTATCCTTAGAATTATTTCCTTTGGCAAATTTTCCTTTTGAATTTCAAGACACACATATAATCATGAGTATTTATGCCAAATATGAAAAAGATTGAAGAACTTTCATTTTTGGGATATTTGGAATATGGCGCGATTGTCCTTAAAGAAATGGAAAAAACGAAATTAGCATGTTGGTAAATATTTCCTGCTGTTTAAAGATTGGCAGCCAAAATATTGCAAGTGTATATTGGCAGCCTGACTGAAAGTTGAGTTCATGACACCATACAGAAGGTTACCATGGAGATACTTAGTATCAGCAGCAAGAACTTTTGGTATATGGAATATTGCCCTAAGGCTACCACAGTTAGATGATTTTCATATTCTAGTCACATGCCTATTTTGCTTGTACATGATAGGTAGAAGCAAATATAACAAAAGTTTCCGACGGTGGGATCACAGAACACATCTGCTTCCATGTGTTGATGTGAGTTGAGTCCTATTGCTACCATGAGTTGTCAATGAGGTGTTAGTAAATATATATTGTATTTTCTTTTATTTTAGTGGTTTTATTTAACAACTGATCTGCTAAAATTTAGTCTTGACAACAGTTTATCAACAAATTTTACAACATCTGAGTTGCTGTTATCTATTTTCCAACAGTCTGGATCTGATAGATATAATGGAAAAATTTGCAAACTCCTCCAGTTTTTGCACATCACCTAGTGGCCTAACCCTTTACCAACGCCACTGAATACCCTGATATTTAAGCTGTAGGACACCATACCAGACACATTCCAGTTTTCAAACTACACCGCTCTTCATAATTTTTATTACATCAGAGCATTTTCTTTGATGTGAGTGCATTACACACAACCAATTGAAGTTTTATGAATGAAAATTAGTTGGTAAACAGTACATCTTTCTGGAAATAAAAATTGTAGTACTCATCAAAATATTATTTTATATATTATATGTCATCAAACCAAACATATCTAATACTTCCTTAAAGCATCGTTTGCTTTAACTGTAGGAAGGCATTATGGCATCTCCTGTGCAAAAGAGTTAAAGGAGTGGTCTTGCTGTAATTAAAGGGGCTTACATCTGCCAATGTTAGCCTAGCAATGCTACGGCATGTGACGTGTCTTATGACTTTAAAGAGAGGAGCCAGTGAAATTCAAAATTGTGTGTTTTCATATTTTATATCCTAGTTTCAATGTTAAATCAGAGGTACGCTTTATTCTGAAACTTCTCAAAGTCAAAGTTCTAGTACACAGGGGTAGATACAGCATTTTCGAAATGGGGGGGGGGGGGGGTCGTATAAAGACTAATTACCGAAACTGCATGCATTTGTGCATATATGTGCAGGGGCATTTTCCCCTCTTTTTGGAGTTTAGGGGTCCACCAAAAGAGGTGTCAGGACCCCCTGGACCTCCCCCCCCCCCCACTGGATCCGCCCCTGGTACACAGAGAGACATAAGTCTGTGTGTGATGTCACAGCAAATAGATACTATAATATAACATGACAATTTCAAAACTTCATAATGAATCATTGGGACTCTTTTTGTTTCATACTCGGAGACCTTATCCACATGTTCTCTTCTTCTCTAACAAGATATTCTCTAAACATATAAGCATCAAGAAATTCTCATTCTCGGTGAAGAAAGACTGAGAAGTATTTCTTCCCTGAGAATAGAGAATGAAAACTCTTTCTCCATGAAAATAGAGAATTTAAGCCTCTTTAAGAGAAAGAAATTCTCATTCTCTAAACTACCAGAGAACAAGAGAACTTCTCTGGCATTTCTCTTCAATTGCAAGAAGAAAACACTCAGAGATTTCTTCTAAGAAAAGAAGAGAATGTGTGGATAAGGTGCACCGGGACTGGTACACTCAATAAAAGAACATATTATTAGAATAAGAAAAGAATATAATTATGATATTCTTTTCATTTTTCTATTTTAGATAATTATATTCTATTTGTGATGTCACACAAAGGGAAATGCACTGTGTATAATAATGGTGTTGTGAAAAGCCAGGGGTTTTATATGATAAAACTGTTACACTCTGACACCAGAGTATTAAACATTACATTTTTAGTAAGGTTGACCCCTAACCAATACAGAATATCATATTGATGTTATCTTTTAGTGAAAGAAAGTAAGAAAATTGTTACAATATCATCGCAGTGCAACATAACAGTGCTAGTTTCAAGACATGTTTTTTGATGCCAACAAAATAGCAAAAAACAAGAACCAAAACAGAAGTAACCAGATTGTTACAGTGCACATCCCATTCAGAAACATTTGCTATTGCTGTTTCTTGAAATGTACACCATTACATGCAGAATAGAGTTCCCTTCCTCATGGTCCATCAATAACTTCTAAGTACTCATCATCATTGGACTTATCTGCCTTCTCTCCTGACCACAAAACCTTCATATCAGCTCCTGTATCCCTCACTTCACAATAGCCATGCATCTGCGGGGCTATCTCTGAATAAGGATCATCCGCTGTATCCAAATAGCCATGTGGTATAGGGCCCAGGTTGTGTTCAGGAGTGTAGGGAAGTGGGCGGGATGCAAGAACAACATCTGGTGAAGTAGATCCTGCTGGGTTGGGAGGCTGGGGTGCAACTGCTGCCTGGCCTTGGTCACTGTCCATCAGCTTTAGGTACCGACACAGAAACACCAGTGTGAGACATATACCTAACAACCCAGCTCCAATAACTCCAATCACAATGCCAATAACAGCTGGAGTTGACAGACCTGAAAAGAAAAGTATGATTTTGATTTTATCCTTGACAGATTACTTGAAGTCCAATTCTCCACACCATGGATTACTTAATTTCATCTTACTGCTAGCCTAGATCACGATTTATAATGGGAAATATGTGACAGGTCACAAGGTCACAAGGTCACACAGTATTTTCATTAATTCATTGCATTATTTGGATTTTGGTTTATGGAAATTGAGTTAAAGAAAATTGGTTGATTTTCCATAGTTTTTATCTATGTTTTTTCCTGCACAATTTTATTTTTCTATTGTATTACAACTGATCTATAAATGATAGAAATCATACCCATAGCCATATTGTTATCCTGTTATCATGATGTACTGAAGAGATAACATCAAAACCTTACCCAAAAATAATGTCATTGTAATATTGAGGTCATCATTATGATGGTATGTGTACACAATGTGAATGTTACAGTAGGTTACAGGAAGGTTGTTGGAAGCCATCAAAATAACTTCACTGTAACATCTTAAACTAACATAAAAAGAACAGAAACAGAATGCATCAAGTTGCAACTACAACATAGTAATTATGTGGCATGGTTGGTTGGGCCTCTGCCTATATAGAAGTATTGAATACTTCAGAAACCCTTAAATCCTCCTTAGGACCATACTATAGCATCGCACAGGATAACATGGTCAATTCTGACCCAGATGTACTTTTGATAAAACAAATGATTGTTATGTATCTGTCAGTAACAAATTAATTTAAAAAATCTACTACTTTGATCCGTAGTTTATCATCATGTTAAGCTACAAATTATCATATGACTTATGAAAATTGATTTGCTTAAGCCTTACAATATGTCTACATATTAGCATGTATCCTGAAATAGGTTAGCAATTATAAAAAAGACTCAAGAATTTTACTGTGATTGGGAGAATTTGTCTGAGCTTGTCCTCCTCTGGTATTGTAAATACTGTTTATATCATTCTACCATAAACCAGTAGAAATTGGTTGAAATTTCAACATGAAATGGTTCTGGTATACAGACTCATTTTGAGAAACTTTAGGTCAGGCTGGACAGACTAAGGATAATTTTGACTCCTTACCTGTAGATCCATTATCAGGGTTGTTCAGGCTTTTAGCTGTAGATTGTATTGCAATAATAATGAAGAAATAAAATTATTAAGGTTAATCAGTTGGTTCAAAATTGGAATTACGTAAAGAAGGGGTGACCATGACCTGCAAGCAGTTAATAACATTTAATGTTGTGATCAAAACACAATAAAAAGTGCCTTATTTCTTTTACATTCATATATTTCATATATATATACATATATGTATATATATGCACACATTATATGAATTCAACGTAATCTAAATGTAAGAATTCTTTCTGTAAATCTTGGCAAATATTTATGGTATGACATAGTGCAAGATATAATATACTGCCATATACTTGTGGTACCGTTGGTTGAAATGTTGCTGTTCTCACAGAAATCACCCCAATAGTCAGGCTGACATGCACATATCGGTTGTCCGCTTGGTGAACTACAAGTTCCCCCATTGATACAAGGAATAGGGTAACAATAATTGAAAAGTGATCCTGAGAAGAGAATAGAAAAAAGAGGGGGATTAGCTTTAATGGCACAAAGCGAATAGTTTGCACCTAGTCGGTGGCATATAGTTTGCATCTAGTCTTCAGCAACAAAAACTGTTAAGTCACCACTGATCAAACTTGCAGTCACAGTTGTATTATTCTAGGATGGCGACTAAATCACTAGTCATTGGGAATTTGGAAATGTATTTTTTTTTGTAAAGACTTGAAGACAGGAGTAGTTATGGTTAGGTATATTTCTCTACAGTCTCAGGAGTTAGGCCATGAGGCCTGCTTACTATTTATCAGTTGATATCTTTACACTTAAGCTGCTGGACCCAGAGACCCTATAGCAAAGGTGCACTTCCCCACTTTACATTTAGCCTCTGACCAAACATTAGTGGTAGCTTGGTTTCACCAATAGGGATAGGGGGAGTACTATATGACTGATTACGATAAACTATATTATAATGCTATAGCTAGAGAACAGGATATATTTATTTATATATTTTCTTCAAAGCTTTGGTTAATACTACTAGAGGATATCCCAAGCCTAAATTAAGGTGTGGCATATTGCCCCCCTTTCCTAATAAAAATTTAGCTTTGCACAAAAACCAGTTTTCTGAATTCCTAATGTTTGATATTTTTCAATGCTATCATTATATAACTGATACTGTAAAGAAGATCACTATTATTGTTTACAATACAACATTTTCTGTAGACCCTTATAATTCCATGATATTTTTAAGGTATTACAATAATGTCACTTCAGAATAAGATTATTTAATAAATCTGGTTGGAGGCAAAGTGGGTCATTATGTCATACTTAAAAAACATTTTGAAACATGTTTAAATTAAAACCTCTTATCTTTCAAATCTAATAGATAATATCATGTTAAGATAATCATAAAGACGGGAATACAAATAATATTCTTTAGTATAATACAATATGATAATATTTTTAATTCATTTTATTTCATTTTTTTATGAAACAATAATGTTAAATTATTATGGAAGGTTTTACTGTAGTACTGGTGCAGTTTTTGTTGGCCACCACATGCCTTTGTCTTAACCTTGACCATTAAACTGACCCTATTGATAAGGAGGACCAATCAGTGCCCTAAAAATGAAGAGCCTAGGGACTGCTCTACCCTTATGTGGAGTAAGAGACACAAGAATATATACGTGACAGTTTAAGTGCCTGAGCCTAAAGTCAATCCTTCAGCCGTAAAAAATATAGGTTCATCAACTTTGTAGCAATTAATCTTTTAAAGGTTTTACCTGTAAGATCGCATCCTGGAAGTAAGTCAGCATAAACTGGTCCATAGGCATGGCCATACATACGATCAAACAAGGAAGCTGCACCAGAACCACACAGTGCATCTAGTGCTATTGACACACAGGCCCGGAACCTGTTAGCATTACTGCCATTGGAAAATCAGTAGAAGGTCAATGACCTTTGTTTCTTTGCATTTTCACATAGTAACATCTATAAATGAGTACATCATTTGCATTTCTCTGTAAATTAATTGTCTTTATACAAACCAAAAGCAGGAATATTGAAAGGAAATAAAGTTATTATGATAGATTTCAATTGATTTGATTTTTTCCTTAGTTTTGTTATGGTTCACTTTTCATGAAATATATTTTTTCCTCTTTCAGAGGTTGAATCCAGGTGGAAAATTGGGGGAAGATCTGCTTACCTGCACAAATCTAATGTTGGCTTATTCTCTCTAAACTCTAAAAGTCGTCTCAATTGGCATGTGTTCACATCTCTGACTGAGTTGTTGCTATGGAAGCAGGAGCCATATTTCAAGTATTCTGATTCAAGCAAGTTTGACAAATGAATTGATATCAAATGATGTTTATAGTTCAAGAAACATTGTTTTGGATATAAAATATATAAACTATACAAGGAACAAGGACAAAAGAGCAGGTTCTATATCTTTGGTTGAGTTTAATATATCTTACTTAATATTATTCTTTAGTTTGTAACTTATAAAAGTAAGAAGTTGTTTTTTCCAATTTGTAATCCTGTCATGGTCATATTGATAACCACTGGTTCACATGTTGAAGGCATACCTGGATACACCTCCCTCCCACAGAAGTACTGCAATGCTGTTTTATATGCATCTATACCCAGTATTATTGGATCTTGTGGATTTTGACATGCACTTTTTACATCTTGGGTGCATCTAATAACTTCAGGAAAACGTGTTCTGAAAGAATAAA
The DNA here is from genome assembly GCA_936440205.1 of Lepidonotus clava. NCBI lineage: Eukaryota > Metazoa > Annelida > Polychaeta > Phyllodocida > Polynoidae > Lepidonotus > Lepidonotus clava. Next base: position 32,020,520 of record OW387150.1, read on the forward strand.
ACAGAATCTAAGAACATTTAAATATACCTTTACAAATATGTTCATTCATCCTGATATTGTGCGTAGAGGTAATGTGCGACAAATTTGAAAAAGCAAAGGAGAAATTGTCCAGCTTTGGAGGAAAGGTTATCATATGCCACATGATAGGTATGTCCTATGATGAATATAATATGGCAACGGTAGGAATCAAAACGAACTTCCAAAAGGAACAGGTAGCCCTCAACGAAAGTATTATATATTTAAATCGGGCGATTATCTCAATTAACTCGGACAGTAATGTCATAAGCCCATGGATCTCGAATACGGTTCATAACCGATCAAATAAAAGACTTCAACATAGATACTGGCTACTGCGAGATGGGGTACATCCGACATCAACTCTTAGAGAACAATGGGCAACTTGCATAGTGGACTCGTTTGGGAAAAATCATTCAAATTTGTGAAATGCGGTGGAAGTAGCCTTGAATAAGACACAAAAACCGACATTTCCTGATTGAGCATATGATAAATGTGTTTGTTATCTGTTTAACATGTTTTACTTCCTTTTCAGCTTAGTGGAAGAAATTTATAACATGGGATCTTATAAGTTAATGAGAAATGGTAATAATTTAAATGGCTTGGGCGCCTTGAATAAGACACCCAGGCTTACTTTGAGGAAACTTATATCCGAAAAACATATAAAAGTGTATGTGTCATAATATCACGACTGGTATGTCAGACGGACAGCTAATATGAATAACCTGTTCCTGTTTCAGAGGACATCTGCACTAATACGTTACTTATTCTGTGTCGGCTGTTTTACAGGGCTACGCACTAGTTTGCATTATGCCCTGGAAAATAGAAAACCAAGAGATAAAGGAGGGGTTTTATCATGCAGGGGTATATATGGATGGAGTACAGCTAATCTAGTCTTTAAGTTTTCGAATTGATTAAAAATAAAGGCCTGAATATTTTTTACATTTGAATGTACGAAGTTTATTGAGTAAAATCGATCAGCTGAGAATTTATTTGAATCAAAGCAAGGTGGATATTTTTTGCGTAACTGAGTCCTGGCTAAACAAGGATATTCCTAGTAATATCCCGTATATAAAGGATTATACTTTGATTAGACACGATCGTCAGGCTTTGGGGGCAAATGGATTATCAAAATCTGGAGGGGGGGTGGCAATGTATATATTAAATAAGCATACAATTATTATGGATGGTTACGAAAATGTAAATATGAGTGATCAGTGTATTGAAACTTTATGGGCTACGATAAAAGTTGGAAATACAAAACCAATCACTGTATGCACTGTTTACCGACCGCCTCAGGGTGATATATTGCAGTTTATAGATGTTCTAGTAAATCAAACTGAAGCTGTACTGGACATATCTAACAATGAAATTTTCATATTGGGTGATATTAATATGAATCTGTTAGATAAACGTAACGTACATGTAAAATCGATAAGAGATTTAATGAAAAATCTCGGCATGAGCCAACTGATTAATGAGCCAACAAGATACGGGAATACATGTCAATCACTGTTGGATATTATTTTTACTAACTCCCCTTGTGTTGTTGCATCAGGTCTAATAGACTTAAATATTAGTGATCATGAGTGCATCTTTGTCACCAGGAAAAGAAAACCAAAAAGAAGGGAATCTTTAAACTTTGAGGGCAGGAGCTATAGAAATCTAAATATGGAGCTTTTTCTTCAAAAATTGAGGGATACAAACTGGGATCTGGTTCTTAATGAAACAGATCCAAATATAGCTTGGCTGAAGTTCCAAGGTAAAATAGAAACCGAGTTGGATAAAGTGTGTCCAATCAAAAATATTAAAATTAAATCGAAGAAAGAAGACTGGGTAACAAATGAACTTTTGGAAAGGATACATGACAAAGATGCACTGTTAAGGAGAGCTAAACAAACAGGGGAGGAAGCACATTGGAGGATGGCGAGACAAGTTAGAAATTAAGTAAATAATACCATTAAAAGGGCCAAAATCGATTTTATTAAAAATGAACTGACTAATAATCGTAGGGATCATCGGAAATTTTGGCATACAATTAGAAAAGTCACGCCTGATGCCAAATTAAAGAAGGATATTTCATTGTTTGAAATTGGAACTGACAAAGCCATTCCCCGAGAGGAGGTGGCGGACCATATTAATACATTTTTCTCAACTATAGGCTCAAAATTGGCGGAAAAACTAACTGGTAATTGGCAACCAAATTTTGAAAGACTAAGGAAAACTTTTATCATTAAGGAAATTGACTTAGAAGATGTTTTGAAATTAGTTAAGGAAATTGATACTTCAAAGTCATCCGCGGTGCCTCATTTGTCTACATTTATACTAAAGAATGTGTTTACTGCTGTTCCCCATTGTCTTACTCATGTTTTCAACTTGTCTATTAGAAAACAAAAATTTCCGAAGAGTTGGAAGTGTGCAACGGTGCTCCCTCTTGACAAGGGTGGTCTTAGAAAGGATGTAAACAACCTGAGACCTGTATCATTATTACCACTTCCCGGGAAACTAATGGAGAAAATAATTTATGATCAAGTTGTTGAATATTTAGACGCTAAAAATATCTTATCAGACAAACAGAGGGGGGTTTAAGAAAAAATCACTCAACCATCTCAACGGTGTCTGAAGTTACAGATATTATAAATAGGAATGTGGATAAAGGCCAAGTTTCAATAGTTACTTATGTAGATTTGTCAAAGGCGTTTGACACTATTGACCATGATATACTGTTACAGAAAATAGACTACTTAGGTTTTACTGATGGTAGTGTTGAATGGTTTAGGGATTATCTAAGAGACAGGTCTCAGGTTGTAATAGCTAACAATATGACATCAAAACCACTGCCCATTAAATGTGGCATCCCACAGGGGTCACATCTCGGGCCACTTGCATTTTTGATTTATATTAATGATGTAGTTGATTGTTGCGAACACTGTAATATTGCTTTGTATGCGGATGACTCCATATTGATTAGTAGTAGCCAGAATACAAAGGTTGCTATCTCGAATATGCTGAAGGAACTAGTGAGCTTTAATAACTGGTGTGGCAATAAAAAGTTGTCTGTTAACTATAAAAGGCTAAGGTTATGGTTTTTGGCAGCAAAACAGCAACTTAACGAACTGGAAATCCAAATTTAGTACTAAACGGACATGATCTCCAAATGGTTGATCATTATAAATATCTTGGAATTACATTGGATAAAGAATTAACTTTTGACTTACATTTAGCAAATGTAATATCAACAGTCACTAGTAAAGGGATGCTTTTTAGGAAAATAAGACCTTATCTTGATAACAAAACAAGTCTGATTATTTATAAAGCAATGATATTGCCATATATCGAATATGGAGATGTTTTTTACTCGCATGCTTCTGCATATAAAAGGAAAAAGATTCAGGTGCTGCAGAATCATAACCTTAGGCTTTGTTTGGGATTGGAACCAAGAGCAAATGTACTTGCAACCCATAAACTGGCGGGTATAAATTTTCTTGTGGATCGACGGAATGCACATTTATTAAATTTAATGTACAAGCGTTCTCGGAATGAGAAATATAAGGATCATAGAGCATTACCGTTGCGAAGGTTAGATGGTCCCAGTATTATTGTACCTGACTATGTTAAAGCAAGGTCTCAACTACATGTTGACTATAGAGGGGCCACAGCATGGAACACACTCCCTATCGAATTACGAAATATTCAGACCTATAATAAATTTAAAGACAAACAGAAATCATTAATGAAAACTTTATTAACTCAAGCAATTGATGGTTTGATTCCATATTGACTGCCTGTTTGAAATGAAACGATATAATATGATGAGATACGTGTATCCAAATAACCCGGATTTGGATGGAAATAAGAAAATAACAGATTGACACAGATTATCTGATGTTCTAAGGGAGTCAGATATTATTTTGCTCTGACATTACTGATAAGCTGTTAGCTTAAGATGTTATATGTGACCCATTTTGGCGAAATGAGTCGGATATCGCAGAAAGTCGAACTGAGATATGGGGCTCTGAAGTCGCATTTCGCATTTTTTATCGAAAATGGGTTTTTTCTTTTATTCATATCTCCTATATCAGAAGTCTTCCCAAAAAAAAATTTAGGTCCCAAAGCCATCTCTTAGTCCCTCTAAATAGGCCCCAAAGACGCGCAACGCCTCAGTGATCTGAAACAAAAGACCCTCGATTCACGCCATTTTCCCCTAACTTCGCGGCTTGCCTGTCGGTCTGGATCCCATCCCAGCCCCATGTTCCAGGTACCTGCTGAAAGGGCGCGAAGTGAACTGGCCAATGACAGCCTCGGATTTTGAATTCGCGCCGGCAAGGACCAATCAGAACGTGTTTCCCCGATCGTCGTCCCGTAAACAATCGTCGTCAAGGAGGTCACGTGTGCGGAATGCGGCGCGCTGATTGGCTGAGAGGCCTCGCGTGCCTTCCGGTTTCAGTTGTTGTGGAAATTTAAAGGGACGCATGGCGAGCAGGACGGACGTGCGACATCACTTCTCCGACGGATTTAGCTGTTTTAATCCTGGATCACTGCTGGATTTTGATGTGGATTACCTCCCAACATCGTCGGGAAGGACATGGATCGCGAGGAGGCTGTCGCGGATGCCCTGAATACGATAAATCGGGCGAATTTACGTGGTGTAGCCGAGGCACAGCAATGGCGGACTTTGGTCGACGAGTACTTTCTCTTCGGCGACGGGGAGGAGGGGCAAGACGATCCCCCCGAGGAAGAAGAAGATGTTCAGGAGGATCTAGGGGAACCAGAGGATGCTGAGGACGATGAGGATGAGCCACTAGTCATCCCTGACCCCACGGACGACCTTCTACAGGCGGAGTGGGACGACTGCGAACGCTTCATGTGAGTTTTGAAAAACTTTATAATGGCCGACATGCGGTCGGTTGCCCTATCTCTGAAACAAGTACGCAAAGTGCCTAAATCCCTTTCAATGTTGATGAAACTGCCTACGATTGTGCCCTAGTATGTATTCTAACTGCCTAACTAGTTTTTATCAAGTTTCAAAGTTGATTTCATGCCATAAACAGGGATGATCCGTCGGGGTTGTCCGGTGACCTACTTAATGGCGTCAGCTGATCCGGCCGGCCTGTAACGGTTATCAATCATGTCTCATGCCATTGTGGCCCTCAGGAAGGTGAACTAAGTCTAATATCATGTATGTTGTTGTCTTTAGATGTTCCTGCAAGCACTACAAAGACAAGGAGTGCAGTAAACAGTTCACGACGTCGGAGCTGGTCGCGCGTCGGCAGGAGGTCTTTCAGCTGTCCTCAGGTAAGTTTTTCATGAGATACATGTTATGCAAACCTGTCGCCACGACCATGTAGCTATGTCGTTCTTGCTCAAAACTATCCCATAATCCATGACAACGTCTTGAAGTATAACAGACAACTATTAACACTCAACCAGACCGTTTTTAAGTTAGTATTTAGGGTGTGTTAACCTAGTTCATGGGTCAATCCAGAAACCTCATTCCTTGAGTCACATGCATATCATGTACAGATTGTTATTATCCTAATCTACTTTGTTTTCTAGGCGAGAAGGACATGTTGCTACTGGGCATCGCCAGTACCTGCACAGACAATAGCAGCAGGCTGTCCACCTGGAAGAAGGGGATTAAGGGGAGAGGGGAGAGGCAGCACCAAAGAAGCCACTACCTCGTCGGTTCTCAGCCAGTCTGCAGGGACACTTTCAAGTTCATGTACGCATGAGTAGCTTTGATATTCAACTTCTTTGCTCAACTAAGGTCTACCTAGATATCCCTACTATTATTGTACTACTTGAGGTAAATTACAAGATGAACTGTAATGAATCATAACAGAATCTGATCATGGCACTTACCATCACAAATCGTCCATATTAATATTACAATACTTACCTGTACTTGTTGCCTGTGTCCAATAATTATTGGCCTAATGTAACTCTTACCTTGTGACCTTTCCAGCATCAGCCAGAACAAGCTGACGTCCATCATCAAGTGGTACAAGTGCTACGGGGTGGTGACCAGGCAAAAGAAGTCTGGCGGGCGACAGGCGACTGCAAGGATCCTCCAACTGGAGGACATCAGGCGGGTCGTGGACTTCATCAACTCCTATGCCGAGACCAACGCCCTCGTCCTGCCTGGTCGTGTGTCTTCCCACAAACGGGATGACATCCTCCTCCTCCCCTCCTCTTCCACAAAGGCCGACATCTACAGGTTTTACAGCAACGCCATGGAGGAGGCTAACTTCAGGTGTGTGGCTGACTCAACCTTTAGAAACCTGTGGCTCCAACTCCACTTTTTCTGATTTTAAGATTTTTACCTCGGTGGCTTTTCACTATTTTAACGACCAAAGACAATCATGAACATTCCAAGAACTTTTATAGACACATTATGGATACCCAGGTTACTTAGGGTCATCACAGAGTCGTTTTTAAGCAGCCAAGATGAGGTATTGTGATCCTTTATGCTTGCCGTTCTAGGTTAAGTTGTTGTTTCAGATCCGGATTTTTGTCACTTTTAGCAGCGCCGGCATGAATAAAAGTTTTGTATATAAACGCATGAATTACTGGTATTTGTTAGCTAGAATAGTGTAGAATGACTATGTAAAGTTTCAGGACCAAGGATTGATTACAAGTGTATGTTGCTAGGGCTTTATCGGAGGACCGCGGTAGCCCGCGGTAAGAAAAACTTTCAACTCATTTATCTCTGTTTCTTATACCCGCATAGGCGCGGTTCTTTTTATTCTCGTCGCAACTTATCTCAGGCCCTAGATATCGGACCTAGACATGCTATACCTCGTTTTAAAGCTAAGAATTAGTATTTTCTGATGGTATACCTAACTAAAAATCTTCCCCGTGCGACATCCGACTCACTTCGCCAAAACGGGTCACATATATTGAAAATATAATTTTCAAATCAACTACGGCTGGATACTGACGAAAACCATACATGTATGAAATGTGTTCAGGATAAAAAAAAATGAATTTAAAAAAAAAAAAAAAAAGGGTGAGTGTATAGTGTCATTTCCATATTTTCATACTTATGTGATGTCCTCAGGGAAAGTTAGGATCCAGGACGAGCGAGTGGCTCTTCCATGGTTTCCCTGCTGAAATATTTGTACTCTTGATGGTTCTGGTCCTGGTTGTGCTCAATCTCTCGAAAGCACAAGTTGGACGAATCACACGAGCACTCATCCAAGTCTGCTGCAAAGCTACAGGGGTCAGTTTTTTTTGGGTGTCAAAACGATCGTTGTTACAATAAAAGTAACAATGAAATGTTTCATTGTTTAATTGATATTCATTGTTACAAAATTCATTGTGAAACAGGCCACTGGAGTATCTTGTAACAAAAAAGCAGTCAGAAACATAACCAAAAAAGAATCAATACATGTGTTTGTATGTACAAAATTACAAACATTCCACTCTTTATTCTCAATGAATCTACAAATTCCTGAAATTAGGAGTTAAGAATACATTTTTATTCTTTGGAAACAATACGAACTTGCAGGTTCCATAGGCTTTTCTTTCATATGAGCTGACAAACCTCGCTGAACTCTTTATCCTTTGAAACTTTACATCTGAGGTAACCAAGGCTTTATTTCATACTTGCCTACAATTCTCCTGCGGGTCCAGAAACTTAACGTACTGTGGGGGAATGAGGGGATCATTGTCTAGAATGGAAAATGGAAGGCCCAGTGAACAATCAATATTCTCTCTTTCCGTACATTTCTTCTGGCCTGCTATAAATGCTGCAAGGTATAAACATATTTACTTAACCAGGTGATCAAGGATGTGACAAAATGGATTCTCTTCTCAAGCATATTTCACATACTTGGAAATACATCCTAGGGTTAGGATTCATTTGGTGTCATAACTATTGAGTTACAGTTAACGTTGATAATGAATTACCTATCTTATTAGAATAATGATTTCTTTTGAAATGGATTTCTGAAATTGTTTTGCAATAATCACCAGCTTTAAATTAAAAGTTGCATTTCTACACCTACATGTAGGATGTTGTAAATGAATAAAAAAGAAACATGAAATAAGACCAACTGGGCAAAAGTACTCTATGGGGATTGACAAAGTTCAATTTAAGCCACCTATAAGAAAATGATTCGTTTAAGCCAAATATGACATGATTGTGACAAATGGTGGCTTGATAATAGACTTGATTATAAGTGAATTGATTTTTTTCATATTGTCCATCCACGAGACTCATTATCACCACATGAAAAGGAAGACCATGAATGTATTAACTGTGAAGTTGATATTCAATTAAAAAAAAGTATAAAAAGGGAAATTGTACCAATCAAGTGGATTTTTGAAAATGAATATGAACATTATCAAGTCACCACTTCATTGTTATGGATGAATTTCAGTTCTTAATCTAATTTCCACTCTTTATCTTAGATAATAAAAATTGAACATTAGCTATTACCACAATGAGATTGTCCTTTAATCTAATTGCATTTTTCGGAATTAAAGATGATTACCAGGTAATATTGCCAGCATCATTGGGAGATAATCAAGTACATATGTGTTTATGACTGCTCTGTGCCCCATCATCATGGAAGACTGTGAAAAGATGAAGCAGGGAAATGCATTATATATATGCTTAAATATTAGAAGATTAAGCTTTTTACATGATTGCATTTATGGTACAGGATCATTTCTGAGATTGTGCACTTAAGTATTATAACAAAAAAGACAGAAAACATTACCATGTTACAAGCCAGTTAGATAATAATATTAAATGTAAACAAACTAAAATCAGAAAAAAAAAATCATTTGATTTAATCTACATTTCTAAGCTAGTTCTATTTATAATTATCAATACATAGAGAACAATTTGAGATTTCTCATGATGTATAACATGTTAAGATCAGAGCACGAGTTAGAGAGGCAGTTTTCCTTAACTGAGTTGGCCGCCTACCACTGGTGTTTATCCTTAATATTAAGCCCGTGCAGAACACTCCCCATTCGGAAATCCTGTATTTGCCTCTGTGATGCTGCATACTATTAGCAGCCGTATCCTAACGAACTCACAAATGAAATATATGATGTCTTACCCTGTAAATAATGTCCTCCTATGAGATGTTTTTTATGTAAAGTAACTCCAGTGGCCTGGGTACTGACAGAACAGAAGTAAGACAGAAGTCAGTATGATACATGTATATTGTGTGCTCCAAGGTAAAGCCAAGATAACAACTGATCTGGACCGGAGAAGAAACATGGGGCTCAGGATTGGGGAAAGGCAAAATTTTTCGTGAATTTCAAATTTCAGAAATGGCTGTATTGCATGTGATTGTCCCTAAAAATGCTAATGTCCCATGTCAAATTTAAGAAATGTCCCTGTGACACTTTCAAATTTAAGCAATGGTTACGTAGCCTGTTGTTGTCCTTATAAAGTGGCAATGCTGTGTGTTTTTTGGATTTAAGAAATGGCCATGTAACGTTATGGAATTTTAAAGGTCAAGACCAACAACATTACAGACCCCTGCAGTAAGAAAGGGTGACTTTAAAATTTTACTAAAAGAGTGTTTTAAACTCTACAGATTTACAACATACAGTATTGTATTATATACCATAAGATTAAGAAAAACAATAAAATGATGCGCACATCTAAATGCTCTTAAAGCAATAAAATAATTCTATTCAGCAAGTTCAAGAATTTGAGAGTAGAAATTTATGATTTTAGATACATCAGTCTGTGTCAGATCTTAAAATAAATGCTCTGTGAATATTATTAACATTTATTTTTAAGAGGAGCAAAACAAGGTATTCATCCTGAAAAAAAAAATATTTTGGTGGTTCTTGGATTCATGTGGTTAGTTTTGTATTCTCCATCAATGGCCTTACAAGTTTAAAAGTTACCCTCCCTTTGTGTATGATTCTATAGCACATTATTAACCTTGTTAATAGGGCATGAAGAATGATTTTATACATGTATACATGAAGACGTAACAGGAAAACTATATATCCCAACTGGTCTTAGTTGTGTATATACTCTGTGTCCGAACTCCTTTAAGCGTCCTCCTATATGCTCTAATTCTCTTCCAAAGACATACCTCTATGCCAAAATAATTAGTCCACTGACATGGTCATGCATTTAGAGCACAACATATAATGTAGGGGGGTGCTTGCATAAGGGGAGCAAAGGCAAATGCGTGTGTGTGTGTTTGTAATACACCATGTATATGTAGCCATTTTTCCCTATTTTTCCCCTATTTTCCCTAAGAAACCGCTCTAAATAGTTTTCAGGATACAGAAATGGCAAACATATTGTTTAAAGGCTGATTTGATTCTCTACTCTATGCGTCAAACCAGATTTCTCTGATTTTAATATTTAATCCAGCAATTCACCGTTATAATTGGTGGGGTTAAAAGGGTTAAACTAATCATCGGATATAGCAATCTGTTTGGTATTCTCTCAATTGATTAAATCTGTATATACATTAAGATTAAGGAAATTACATGTCCTTGGTCAAAGGAATTGGTTAACTGCTGAGCCTCTCTGTTATTCTAAATATTATCCAGTCTATCGCTTTGTCAATCACCTGTCAATGAAGGCATAAGTCGGTCAAAGAATCTTAACAATCTGTTAACAATATAATCAGAAATTTCGATTTACCATGAGCAATCATGCTTTGGTTCTTGTTACGTTATTTTGATGGCAACCAAAGATGCCTTTAGAACCTAAAATTGCAACATCACAATATAACGTTATTGTGATGTTCTTGTAACATTCTTTCACATCATGATAACATTATAATAACATTCTTTACTGGTTAGGTCACAACTTGACCAAAATGTAACATTATTATAACGTTCTTTTTTGATAAGTTGTAACTTTACCTAAAATAACTTTATTGTTGCATGGCAATTGGATAGGTTTCAGATAAACTAAAAAAGTACATTCCCAGAACGTTCTTGTTACATCGCTTCTTGCCTGGGCTGGTAGCAGTAGCCCACATGTATACACTTGGCGTGGACCACTCAGGCCCTTTTGCTCCGTTATTTGTCTGTACATGCCCTATTCTTAAATTTCTTAAGTCTTCCATGATTGTTATTATAACAAATGATATAGCAGCTGATATACCTAGCCGGCAGTATGACGTTATAATAACGTTGCAGCAACATTCTGGATTGGTCTTTCTTACGTTACATTGTAACATTGCAGCGACGTTCTTTTGATGACTCCCAATAACATTGCTGCAACCAACTGATGCGACATTATATTGTGACATTCTAATAACGTTCTTGCAACATTTATGAGGCTGAGACTTGATAAGAATGTCACAATAACGTTTTGTTTAGGTGTGGTTGAGACCTAACTAAAAGAGAATGTCAAAATGTCAATGTGAAAAGGTTATGTTGATACCTGACCTAATAAGATAGTCACAGTTACGTTCTGTTTAGGTTAGGCTAAGACCTGACCTAATCAGAACATCACAATAACATTCTGTTTAGGTTAGGTTGGGACCTCCCCTGGTGAGGAAGTTATAAGAATGGTCTTTTTAAGTGAGGTCTCAACCTCACCTAATCAGAACGTCACTATAACGTTCTGTTTGGATTTGGTCTTGACATTACTTCATTAGAACATTATGATAACATTCTTTTTTGGTTAGATCTCAACCTCTCAGAAAAATAACGTAATGGTTACGTGTTATTTTAGTAAGTATTAGGTGTAAAATTTTCCCTGATCAGCTCAATTAGTTACAAAGATACGCGGCCTGGTCGCTCCATCCTGGTCAAAAACAACCAGAAATGGTCAAAAACGACCAGAAATGATGTTTCCATAGTGTGATTCAAACGGAAATCCTCTTGAAAATACCAAATTGATTGGAAAAGAGCTAACAATATTAGATATTGTTCACTAGCCATCTCTGTTTTTGCCAGAGTTTAGATCGCATCACTCACAGCAATCAATATCTAAAGGAGGAAACCCACTGAGTGATGGAACTAAAGGCCATATTCCATATACCGAAAGTGCATGACACCGATATTGAGTCTCTCCATAGCAATGTTCTGTGCCTGCAACCCTTACTTTCGGCACACTTTCAGCCACCAAAAGTGGAAAATCGCCTTTACAAATTGGAAAATCGGCTGCCAAATTGGAAAATCGGCCGCCGAAAGTGCAGTATCGCCAATAAGTCCAAAATCAGCAAGAACATTTACCAACATGTTGGTAAATTTTATCAGCAAGGCCACCGATTTTACATTGGCACTGCTGAGAATGGATGGGCTGCAAATCGCTAGCGCACTTTCGGTATGCGGAATACAGCCTCAAGGTTCTGGTAAAATTAGAGATCACTAGCGATCATTATTTAACATTGTCAGATATTTTTCAAGTGGTGGCTCTTTTTTGACAGAAACCTGATCACATGGCTCAATAGGAACACCTTTTCAGGTCATTCTAGACCAGTTCTGGTTGTTTTCTACGAGTTCTGATCTCCTACATTGTTAGATATTTTCCGTGTGACTGACCATAGATTTCTAGTTGAATCACGCAATTGGAACACCGTTTTTGGTAATTTTCTATATATAGTTCAGCTCGTTTTGACCAGAATAATTCAGCCAGCTGTGGTCAAAACCACTATTTCTAAATTAGGTTTAATCACTCAATTAATACCCCCTTATATGGGTTACCCATTGAGCAACTACTCTAAATTCTAGTCGTTTTGACTAGTTCTGATTGCTTAGTTTGGGTCAAATTTGTAATGAACTGAAAAACAGAGGTAACTCTGATGTTTATTACTGAATAAAAGTTTATGCACGAAAAATAAATCTTCTTAAATCACTCAATTGGAATATACTTTTCTGCTCATTTTTCTGACTAATTTGGTCTTTTTCAACCAGAACTAAAAGGGGGGACCCATGAGTGATTGACCTAAAAGTCTGGTCGTTTCGACCAAAACTTGTGTTCCCACCAAGAAATTTGACAAGGAATCTACCAAAAATTAATTGCTTGCCAAATATCTGACAATGTTAGATATTGATTGCTGGGGATCTCTTCATTGACCAGAATCTTAGTAACATCGCTCAGTGGGTTCTCATCTTAAATGACTTGAATTGGTTGAAACGACAAGAATTTAGTTTAATTGCTCAATGGGTTCCTCCCTTTAAGCAACCAGAACTGGTCGAAAATACCACAATAGGTTAAGTCACTCAATGGGTATCTATTGAGCAATGCGACCTATACATTTCTCGTTGAAACAGATATTGCCAACGACCAATATCTGACGTTGTTAGATGTTTTCTAAGCAACTGACCCTTTTTAATTTGTTAGATTTCTGGTCGAATTGCTCAATAGGAACACCATTTCTGGTTGTTTTCAATCAGGTCTGGCCCTTTCGACCAGAAATAAGGGACCAGCACTGTTCAAAACAACCAGAATTCTAGTTGAATCGCTCAATGGGTTCCCCCTTAAAACTCCCCTCATTTCATAATAAGAGGCGAACGAATCAGGCCAGTGCGGAAATTACCTCTCGACATATCATATTTAACCAGATTGTCTGCCATGTGGCATAAGTAGCAATACCAATAGTGGACAAATTAATCAGTTCGGGGGGGGGGGGGGGGTTGGGGCAGGCAGGAACGCTTTGAGTGGGAAGTGCCCAAAATGTCTCCTTGGCAACCTGCGGAGGAGGTTCAAAGGACCACAGCTTAATGTGATTTGGTAATTATCAACATGCAGTATGGCCAATCGCAGCCTGTGAACTATGGCCTATGGTATACGACCTATCAGTTGGGCATTCATAAGCGGGCGGCATATCCATAGTCATGGCTTTGGGATGAGGAGAGAGCGCTGCGTATTGGGAGGGAATATGTATGAAGGTCGAAGGCGGAAATGAATGGATGTGTGGTTGGGGTGAATGATATCGGGACTGTTATATGAAATAGGCATGTGTATGTGTTATTATAGTAGGTATTGATATTTTAGGGGCCAATGTATCATTATAATGTGCTAAGAAAAGATTGAATATGTTGCCATTCAATCAGTTTTATTTTGGCTTTAACATAGTGACGGCTGGCACCATAAACGTAATAGACAAGGTCGAGGGACTAAAGATATATTGCACATTCTCTGTATTAGTTTAAATAGATATAGGAAAGGGCTAGTAACACTGATATACCTCATGAATACGCTCACCACTGGACATTTAGGATAAATATGTTTATATTATATTAATAGCATATCTTTAGGAATAAACTGCAATTCTTTTCTTTTCCATGTATTTTCATATGAATAAACACATCACTGGACATTCAGGATATACACTTTTTATCATACTAATAACATACATTATGTATCAATTACAAGTTTTTGTTCTATTTCCTGTATCTTTATGTGAATAAACAAGTACAATGTTCCCAGCCTAGCATGTAACGTCATCATAACTTTGCAGCAACATTCTGTTTGGTTCTGTATTGGTTTTTGTTACATTATTTTGATTGCTCCAAATAGCATTGCTACAATATATTGCTGAGACACTGCACTGTGACATTATTATAATGTTCTGGTTACATTCATAAAACTAAACAGAATGTTCTTATCATCTGTTTTGTTTTCTTCCTAACCTTACCCAAAAATTAATGTTATAATAACATTTTGATTTGGTGAGGTTTCAACCTCACCATCAATAACGTAATTGTTATGTGCCATCTTAGTAAGTAACAGACTGACTAAAAAGTATGGTTTCAAAACGTTTATTTTACGTCGCAAATTAGCTGGGTTCAGATGTTGGAGCCGGTCCTCTATAATGTCACCCCGGTGACGTCCAGACCTCTCGGGTCGCTAAAGGACAAAGAGGGTTAGACGACATACTCTTCAGGAGTCAAAACACAATTTCCTGTTTCATCTAAAAGGTTAATGAAACATGATGTCTGAATTCCTAATGTCACCATTGACGAGGAATTAAAGAGCAAAGTACTAATGGTGAGACATTGGGATTGCTATAAAGCCATCTTGGGACTTCTTCACACAGAAAGGAAGCTGAATTCAACGGTTGAGTTTGGTTTTAGGGAGAACCAGTAGAATTTGGTGATCAAAATCTGAAAGAAACAAAGACAATTGAAATCAGTGAATAGTAAACAATCTTGTTTGTTGTAAAACATTAGGCGCGAAAATGTTGACGTTTAAAGGTTATCGAATTCCAGATGAATGTACTTTCTGTTTTTTTCGGATCCATAGGAAAAATAAAGTCTTGGCTTTGATATCAATACGAAAACGATAATTTATATCTTATATGTTATAGTAAAAACGCAAATTGTTCATCAAGTGATAAAGACTATATTAGAATTATGTGTCATTATCTACTCGTAGGACGACATTCTTTTTTAAATCTTGTATTTATCCTCAATAAACATTGGCCCAACACATGATTATGTTAATAGACATTTTTGAAAATAATCTTTTGTAAATAAATTTTATTACATTTCACAAAGCACTTTTGACAACCAAGAATTTAGTCATTTATATGTTTTTATCTTATGTTTTAGGAACCCAAGCATGCTACATATCATTTGAAAAAAGAAATGTAAAGACATATAACGCGTCCAAATGCCACTCTTGCCACTTACTATTTCCGACATCACAAGTATGATCCCATAGTCTATAGTGTAGACATACTTGATCACTATCCTCACAATTAACAATTCTTGTCCCACTACAATGAAAATAGCTGCAATTCCAAAGACATAATATGTCCATAGTAAGCGATTATTGCCACTTCCTATTTCTGACATCACAAGTAAAATCAGATAGTCTTTAGTGTAAACAGACTTTAGCGCTATCCTCACAATTTACAATGTTCTGCCCCACTACAATGAAAATACATTATAATTCCAAAGACATAATACTTCCATAGTGAGCCACTATTGCCACTTCCTATTTCTGACATCACAAGTAAAATCATATAGTCTTTAGTGTAAACAGACTTTATCACTATCCTCACAATTTACAATGTTTTGTTCCCACTACAAGGAAAATACGTCGTAATTCCTCCTTTCTAAACTCTCTGATCCCTCAGCCACACTAAACAAGTACAATGTATCAAGGACTAGGTCTTTACAAAGGTCTTTTTTCTCCAAGTCTTTTTTCTCTAAGATGTATTTCCCCCCTGGCCGCCTGGCAGGGTTCCCACCAGAAAGTAAAGAGTCTGGTCGAGGTTTTAGTGACTCTGTACCCAAAGAGGGCCCCTGGTTTTGAAGCCCACTGGAGGGCCCTTACCTTCAAGGGGAAGGAGGGATAGTCACGGGGTGCCTTATCACGGGGTGTTTAAAATGGATCTACAGTCCCCTGCAAAAGTACTAAAGGCCATATTACACCAAGCATCAGGGAGAAGGGTTGAAAACAAAAGGTGTAAAGACATATAATACGTCCAGAGTAAGTCATTATTGCAACTTACTATTTACGACATCACAAATAAAATCCCATAGTCTTTAGTGTAGACATACTTTATCACTATCCTCACAATGAACAATGGTTTGCCTCAGTAAGCCATTATTGCCACTTCCTATTTCCAACATCACAAGTAAAATCAAATAGTCCAGCGTGTCTAGTCTGTGTGATTTTACAGACATCTTTCAGGGGCAGATCCAAACATTTTGGAAAGGGGGAACGCCTATATTAAAAATGTTTACATTAAAAGATTAGAATTTGGCTTAAAAAGGGGGAAGGCATGCAACTCCCCACCCCCCACCCCCAATTAATCAGTCCGTGTGTTTCAAAAATAAAACATGAGCTAACGTGATCCCAAAATGCATAGTGCAATATACTTCGTGTTTGGTTTCGTTTGTACACGATGCGACCCATCGCTCACTGTAATATTCCCTTGATACAGCCCTAACGCAAGTCAGATGCACTGGGCCCTGAACCCGATGCGAACATGGACTCAACACATAGTCTAATTATCACATAACATGTCTGAAGGTCTCTGTATAAAAAAATTATTCTGTTTTAATAGATATCATGAATGGGTTCTCAGCTGTGGCCTGTTGCATAATGAAATGAAACAATTCAATGTCTTGAAACAAGGACGTCCCTATTGCAATTGGTCCTGCTGTAGAATTGTGGCTGTTCTTCTAGGCCAATTTTAGTTCTGTAAAATGTTCTAAATAAAAGATGTTTTGATCTAAAAGTCTTTTTAGCTGGGTAAAATTATTATTAGTGGGTGACATTTGATGAGGAAGTTTTGCACAAGAGCGTTGCCGCGTTGCATAACGAGTCTCGCTGTTGCGAGGATTGGCACATTTTAAAAGACATATCCTTGAATAAAATTGAGTGATTTTGATAATCCGAGGGGACATTTTCGGGTGTGAATTTTAATATTCTCTTTTCAGCAAATGATAGCAGTGTCCTTCAGCTTATGAAATAATAGGAGGTGAGTGGCGGAAATGTGTTGATATGTCAATTAAATGTGTTCAAAATGTCTGCAAATCAGCAAGAGAAAAACTAAACCATTTTTAATCTCCTGCTGTTGCGAGCGTTTCGTTATGCAACGCGGCACGTGTGGTTTGACGAAACCATCGTTCACTGTTGTAGGTGCCATTATACAATCGGCCATAGCCACTTGTGAACATATATTTTCAAGGATAACACTACTGACATTGGGACTTGATAGCTATGTTATAGTGGTATCAATATTGATATAAAAGAGATGAAGTAATGGACAAAATTGTTTGTTTGTTGGTTTGAACCACCAGACTTGGTGGTTCTGGAAGACTGGGATATTTCACCCTAGCTCCTGGATGATCGAATCTATGAGAAGGTAGAGACCATACACATGGTCCCATAGGCAGGGCCATACACATAGCAGCCAGTGGTCCTCCAGGGACCTTTGATAACCCTGTCATCGTCAAAGGGAGAATTCCTGATGGCACAGCAGCAGGACAGAGACTTGAACCACCAAACTTTGGATGACAAACCCAACACTCTACCACAACAAGAACACCCAATTGGACAAAGGAAAACTCAGATACTTTTGTAGGGAGCTGTAAGCTTGAGGAGAATGGTTTTTGTGTGGTTTCAGATACTGAACTAGACGGCTCGATCTGGACCCAAGTGGCAGCTGACCCATCGAACGAAGGAATCTCTATAGAATCAATAAGACTTAAAGCTGCTGCCATACAATGGTATATCATCCAAAACAATACATGAAAGCATCACTAATATATAAGGTAGATCAAATATATTTTACTCTAATTAAAGGATTATTAAGACATTTAGCGGATACCATACAACGAGTAGAATTATTTGATTAAAATCTACAGACAGATTTACAGAAGATCATATTTGTACCCCCTGTGGGGGTACGGGAGTGGGGCTTCTGTTCCTGGGAAGAAAATAGGCCTCCAGTAGCCCCTGCTGATCCTAAAAAGTGACAATAGAGGGGACCCAGCACTGATCAAGTGGTTAAATGGGTTCAATTCCCAGATGGTGTCTGGGTTCACTAAGGAATGAGGTACAGCAAAAATTATTCTCAGGTTTTGATCCCCTGTTGTTTGCTTGCACTGTCACCCTCATCTCATAGATACAATCACCAAAGACTGACCAAGTCAAAACACGTGTCTGAAAAGTTCTTCCTAATGTGTTTTTGCTGTCGGTACAGCATAGAACATCCATTACTTACACATACACATTTCTCACTCATATTCATTTACTATTGTTAAATATCTATGATGTCAAAAAAAAATATACCTCTTTTGACATATACCCCCATCTAGACATAGGTAAGGATAAGAATTCAGGTTGGGGTCAGGTGTAGATGTTGATTAAGGGCAGGGATTGGGGAGAGATAGTAATATGGGAGGTTTACTGTTAGAATGTGTCTGTAAGGTATTTCAAGGTGAATATGTCCAGGGAGTTTCCAGAGGGATATTGTCCATGAGGTAACTTTTTAGGGGTATATATGTTAGAGTTGTTAGAATAGGACTAAGTCGAGATAAAACCTACCAAACTGCTTGCAAGGTGTAAATTGTGATCAGCTATTATTTCCCCTCTACCACACATGATACCCTTCGAAATTATGGTGCAACATGCACTAGCAAGTATTATTGCTCATAGATGGTTAATTGTTACTGTTAGAATATAAAGATACTATTGGTCGTACCTGCATAAGAAAAGAAATGTACGTTAAAACTGAATACAAAAAATATTTAGAAATGTGTCCAAGAGATCAAGAGAACAGTTACACTTCAGATATTTGGGAGTCAGAAGCCAGATTCCCTAATGGACTAATAAGGTTTTTATTTGTGCTTCCTAAGATGTGCCTATTTAAGTCCAACCTACTTCTTACATTTGAAAAAAAAAACACTGATTGCAACACCAGACGATGTACCAAACTTTGCACACTATTCAAATGTTTTATTTGATTTCCACAACATTATACCCTATTTACAGATTAACCACAAAATGTGCATTTTGCCTCTCATGAACTGTCAACATAGGCACATTGTGAAGCTACTCCGAAAAGGGAATTAGAACAGTATTTGAAATTTGCTAGACAAAAGCAGATAAAGCAGTTGCCTTTGACTGTGGACAGAGTGGTTAGCCCTGGACAGTAGGGTCCCCCCTGTGGGCAGGGACACTGACAGACCAATAAGGGGCTAATAAGACCTGCCCTGTCAGGGGACTGACCAGTCTGCTGGTCAAGCGGTCAAGTGGTCAACAGTATACGGGGCTGCTTTACTCTGAATGTCTGGATTTAATACCTTTACAGACTAGCCATAAGCCCCATTCACCCTGGTGGATGTTTGTATTGCCGAGACCTGCGAAAAAATGATCATATGCATTCACAAATAAACTCAGGTATGACAAAATGATTGTAAGCCAGCAAAATTGATCATATAGCATTTACACTGAGATAGAAGGTGCCTTGTGAACATTTTTGCAAGCAGTCTCATCTAAAATCATAGGGGTTCTCTATGAAAATATTAAACATGTTGAATATTTCTGTAGAGCATCCGATAGCAGAGGTCTACGATTTTCCAATGTTTGCATATTGCAGAGACTTGTGACAAACTACATACACCACAGCAAATGGGGCTTCAAGGCCCAGTCACCCTGGCCATCGGGGTTTTTTGTTGTTCGTTACTTTGAACCACCAGACTCCGTGGTCTTGGAGCACTGGATTATTTCACCCTTGTTCCTAGGTGATCAAATCTATGAAGAGGTGGAGACCATACCCCTACACTTTTACTGAGGCAGGTGTTTTTTAATGTGCATGTCCCATAGACAGGGCCAGACACAACAGCCGGTGGTCTTTTCATTGTCACAGAGAGAATGCCTGATAACATAGCAGCAGGACAGAGACTTGAACCACCAACCTTCAGATGATGAAGCCAACACCTTACCACTGTACCACCAGTACACCCTTTAGCATCAAACTGTCAACATCTATAGGTGCATTTCTTAACTAGGCTACAAAGGTAATAAGTGTTATTCATTTTCTTTTTACATAAGACTCAACATCATTGATGTATTTACAAGATTAATATTAAATGATATCAACAGCCTATTCAGGGCTGCATGACATCATTATTGTTGTACCTCTTTGAGCAATATTCTTTCTTGTGACTGAAAAAGGATATTGATCCATTGGTACATTGATCAAAGCGGTGATAAATTTGGTTACATTCTGAACCTTTCATCTTACATTTTTGTACATCGACTCATCTCTAATTATACTTATGTTATCATTCTTTCTCATCTTCAACTGGAAGAGCACGTGTAATATGTGATGTTGAATAAAATTGTATTAAAAAATATAAAAAATATAAAAAAAATATTCTGCATTTCATACTTCAAATGCCTGGAATTCCAAAACATCAGCCTTCAAATAGTAATTGCTCCGTGGGTGTTTATATGAATCTTGAATATTTCATGGAGTAATTATGAGAAGCTGTGTGATTAAATAGGAAGGTAGAATAGGTGAGGAGCTGGAGAAAGCGACACGTAATGTCTCTTAGGTTACGTATGATGGTAGCCTTGCCCACAAAAATGTCGTACTAATGATGTCCTTTGTCATATAATCTACAAGAAGTTAAATCGTTAAATCACACACAACACATCACTTATGAACAACTACCAAGATAATAGCCGTATATTCTGGATCCACATATACAAGCTACCATAAATGTTTCAACTTGTTATGTCATAATATAGTCATGAGTGCTGAATTAATAATAATCCATTGATGATAAGCTCGGGACCATCCATTTATCATATACAGTGCCAATGCAAGCAATATTTTATATTCCATCTTGCGGTGTTTGAAATACTGCAAATCTGTAGTTCAACTCTGCAAACACAAGCAAAACACTGCATAGTAGAATATGGGCTCTATTGGATTTCCACAATACCTTCAAGATTTCCCTGAATTCCTAGCAATTTGGACAGTTCAAGGGTTGACCCATGTCTAAGAATTTAAGTTATAGAAGTCTGGTTTGTAGGATCAGTTAGATAATTAAATCAGCTATTGAATGATATATTGGTTGATCTTGGATGTTTAATACTTAAGGCTATATTTCACTTTATGGCTAGTGCTTGCAGTACCATGAAAGACACAAGCAAACTGCTGCAAACTTGCTTGTGGTAGGATAGCACAAGGTGGAATATAGACCTACATACCTTTACTTATGGGACTGGTTTGCGGTACTTGGAAGTACAGCAACTGTTTTTACATAGGTTTTCTATGGATTGCATGTGGTCAGGGATACCAATATGTTGGTATCGAAACCGGAAATTGCTTGTGGTTGGTAAACATTGCGACTGTAAATGCTTCATACAGCAAAGTAAGAAGAGCCTTTACCAAAGTGTTTTCTTGAAATAAGTGTGAAAGAAATCATGGTAAATGGCTCTTTTTCCCAGAGGCTATGGCTGGATTGGGTAGCACATCCTCAAGCGACTATGGACGGATTGAGTGTTAACCTAAAATGAATCAGAATAGCTTACAGTCCACCATGCGCCATCATATGACGCATTCAGATGTAACTACCAACATCTTTTATAGTGAGAGTGGCAAGGGACCTCTAAGTCACATAATCCAAACCCAAGTTCCCATTTCCCTGCCTTTGGGACCTGCAAGCAACCATAAATATTCCAACTCGGTAGGTCATGCTATTTTCATGAGTGTGGGTCACGGGCATGAACTCTACAGATGGCGCTACCCCTCTCTCATAGTTACTTATAATACTAACAGGGTAAGAACCTAAAACTGTACCCTGCAGTTTGCACTGACATATGTTTTGGATTTAAGCCTAAACTTTAAGATATTTTGTGAAATAAAAAAATGTTTGTATTTCAGACAATTGATAAAAACCAATTGGCTGTCGTGTTTTATTGATATTCATGCTCAATAAATGGCAATTGTCAAATTTATAGAAAAAAATGCAACCCCACCTAGTATTGCAGCATACCATATATGGCAATGCCCTTATTTGGAAAGGACTTTATGAATGGAGGTCACATGACCAACCACATAAGACAATGTGCACATAGGCCTTTTGGTAATTATAGGCAATATTCAATGGGAGTTATAAATCCTGTCCATGTTAAAACCTATGTTTGCCCATAGTTTCGCTATAATTGTGTAATGTACATTGCTATTTCCTTCAAACTGGTTAATTAGGACATGGGAAGGTAGGGGAATCCCCTATGACATCACTATGTTTAGTTCTACAAGAGGCCCCTACATAGGGGTTTTTTGACAAAAACCTAATCCAAACATAATACATCAACCTCATACGGCCAAGCATTTCATTCCACTGTCATTACAGCAAACTGTGGTATAATGGCTATGGTGAGGGACTTCAAATCAGAAGGTTGGTGGTTCAAACCTCCTGATGGTCATGTTGCAGTTTGACCATGTTGCACTTTTTCTTATGAAAATCATCTTCAATAATCAGCTTTTACAGTCCTAATGATTTATCTTAGGTATACTAATTCTGTTGTTATTTTACCCAAATGAATTGTTTTAATGTGATTTCTTCATTTATTAAAAAGAGTGACACTGTCCAGACATGGGTGGGATTTGAAACCCCTACCTTTGGATTTGAAATCCTAGACTCTAGCCACTGGGCTATTCCTGACTGTGGTGTCAAGCAAAGCTCTGATTATCCAAGTACTAACTTTCTACTTGTATTGGGTTTAGAGAATGTCTCAAGAAGTTTGTGGGGAAACCCTTTTAGCAATATAAATAATCATCCAATCCAATGAATGAGTTGCATTCTGTTCAAGGAAGGGGCACTGAAGGGGGAAGCATACATAGAGCTATTTCTTTCTGGAAAACATAAACTACGAAAATTCAAAGCACACTGTAATAATTATGATTTATCATTGTAAGAATGACAAAAAGATTGGTAAGTTTTATGGTGTTTTTTAATATAAATATCAAATAGAACTGGGTCATTCACTGCAGTCTTGTGGGAATCCTATGCATCTGCTGGTCATCAGCTTATAGGTTTTGACAGGAACCAGCTAGATCCAAAATGGAGAGTGTGCTACCCTTTCTATTCTTAACTTGTAAGCAGTAGGCATGGCGCCATCTGTAGAGTTCATGCCCGTGGTGTGGGTAGGTTTAATAAATCTATAATCCAATCATAATAAGCTTGGGACCGTCCATTGCTTACCTATACATTTTGTGCTGACATCTAGACCATCCACCCCCTCCATCCTACCCCCTTGGCCTATATAGCATTACTTTTATACAGGGGCGTATTTATAGTCTTTTAGATTTCAGATGACTTCCTTCATCCTCTTGATGTGTATACATATAATTAATGGATGGTCCCCTGTAAATAATACACATAATTATAAAGACCTCTCAACGTTCAATTTGTAAAGGCTGTATTACACTATGTGTCGCGTCATGGTCCAATGCGAGTGATTCGCGTTATTTTACAGACATGACATTGTTTGTAAATCTGGGTGGCCACTGTAAACCAACGCGACCCAATGCAACCCCCAATGCAACTCCAGTGGCCCGTTGCACAATTATTTTTTAACAACAAAATCAATTAAACAACGAAACTTTTCGTTGTTATTTTTTTCGTAACAGTGATTGTTTTGACACAATTTCTTTGAATATTTAGAATGCCCTCAATGAGCTGTAACTTTTACTGATTTTCTTCTAATTTTTCCCTTCATATATCAATTTACAGAATTTAATTTCATCAAGTAGAAATAGAGATATTAGGATTTTCATAACAACGAAAATTTCGTTGTTGGGCAAACGATCCTTATGCTATCTTTTAAGTTGATCCTAAAAACGAAATTCCATTGTGCAACGGGCCACAGAAGGCCCAGTGTAATAAACTTTGTGTAGGGTCCGACGTAAAATCTGATACTGCCTCAACGTGAATTGTTCAGATCGGGCAACATTACCCATTGCAAATAGGGACACGACAGGCAGTGTAGTTAGGGCTTAATAACCTAACACACTGAATGAATCAAAACATAGATAATCCTGCATCAACAGGCCTGTTATGGAGTTTTCAGCTGTAACAACCACCATCTATTAAAGTGTAAAGCCCCATACCCACTAGGCAATTTTTACACAATCGGCCGACTCATCAGTTCTAAAATCGGCTGATTTTTCTGGTAGAGTCGGCCAATTTTAGCAACGATTCACATCAAACAAGCACATTACAATATACTGTACCAACAGGCAACCTTTAAGAATTGGCCGATTCTCCAAGTTGCTCGTCAGTGTTAAAATCGCCTAGTGGGCGTAAGTGGCAAGGGACTCCCAGGCCACGTGACACAAGCCCAAGGTTCCATTTTCTCCCACCAGAGGGGGTATTAGATGGCATGTTACATTCCAAAATAATACTCCCAGGTCACCAGTGGCCAAGGCTGTTCTAGTAAACAAAAACACAGATCCATAACAGGGGCGGATACAGGATTTTCGAAAGGGGGGGGGGAGAGGCTGGTATAAAGGCTAACTACTGAAACTGCATGCATTTGTGCGTACACATGCAGCATTTACCCCTCTTTTTGTAGTTTAGGGGTCCATCAAAAGACGGTGGGAGAAGGGGGGGGGGGTACCCCCATGATCCCCCATGATCTACCCCTGCATGATAACCCCATATAAAGTTGAGCATTTTCCAGTGAGACTGTTCCAGTCAATGTTTGGTCTAAACAACTTGTTTACTCATTATTTTTGATAATAAAAGGAATTTATTGTTTCATGTACTCTGACATGGATGTTGTTGTGCATCGCTATTGATTGATATGTGAGTGTACAATACTATTAATTTTGTGTTTGTATGGCTGTGTCTATGTGTGAAGCCATGTCCCCACTTGGGCGACTAACAACAGCGATTAGTTGATATTTGTGGCTTTCAGTGGTGACTAGGGATGAAACAATGGTTGCTGGGTGACTAACTAGTCACCTGGCGACTAAAGAATTATACCTGGTCCCCATTTGGGCGATTAGGTTTCCTTGGTCGCCGGGGGACTAAGTTGGTTAGTAGCCCGGCGATCAACTTCACATTGGGGCCATGATGTCTGGCGACAAAGCCACTAATCGCCCTGGTTTTCTAGCAAAATATTTGACATGTTTAATATATTCCTATGGCCACAGGTGAGTAGTTGGTCCTCGGGCGACGTACTAAAGTTTCCCCCAGTGGCCTCTAGTCGCC
Source organism: Lepidonotus clava (assembly GCA_936440205.1). Taxonomy (NCBI): domain Eukaryota; kingdom Metazoa; phylum Annelida; class Polychaeta; order Phyllodocida; family Polynoidae; genus Lepidonotus; species Lepidonotus clava. Next base: position 32,046,185 of record OW387150.1, read on the forward strand.
AACAGATTAATAGCAAGAGCGTCCCAACGTGGCGATTAATTTTTTAGTAGCCCGGCGACTAGTTAGTCGCCCGGCGACCAACGTTTCATCCTTGGTCGCCGGGAAAATGCACTAATCGCCGCTGTTAGTCGGCCAAGTGGGGACGCAGCTGTAATCTCCAATTTGGGATACTCTTGCCATAAATCCACTGGGAACTAGAGGAACTCTGGGGGGGAAATCAAACATGTCAAATATTTCACCAGAGAACCACAGCGATTAGTTGTTCAGTTGCCAGACATCACAGCACAACTACTTCACCAGGCGACTAACCACAGATTTTTGTAATCTAGTCACCCAAGTGGGGACCAGGCTTAAATGCGTCTGTTCCTTTGTATCTGTGTATGTCTATGCATGTGTGTATGCTGCCTGTCTGTCTATGGCTGTGCCTTTGTTTGCACATTTTTTTGAATTAAAAACGAATTTTTGCATATATGTGATGTGTGAAATAAAATTATCATCATTTGTCTCATACAAACAAATCTGAGCTTTATATAATGAGTCTTCGAATTTTTCTTAATATAATCTAATTGGAGTCATATTTGAAAAGAAAAAGGCTTTCGGCAAGTTTAGGAGTGGTTCATACTTTTCAATGTGCAATAGTCAAGGTGCAATAGTATTGTCTCATGTAAGTATGAAATAAAGTCATGTGTGCAGCAGTTAATTGCATAGGGTTTCTTGTATGAAAGGTATCAGAGGGATCATATAGATTTATTCTGTGACTAGTTATTACTGTATTGGTTATATGTTTTATCTAAAAACGAAGGGTTAGATATACAAGAAGGCTCTTTTGGCAACCCTTATTTTTCCTAAAACCTTCTATAAAAATATTTAGCCATGAAACTTTTTAAAGAATCACTTTATACATACTTACATATGTTTTGAACATAATCTCCCAAAAAAATCATCGTAGGTCCCGGGTGTCTATTGAGTTAAGTGTAGAAATATGTATGACACCCAAAAAAACAGATCTTACCTTTAGTATGTTTTGTACAGCAGTGGTAAAAAGTGATACAAAACCAATCAATCACCCAGTAATTTTCAAAGCAGAGCTCTAAACCTTTTAACATCTGTTTCTTCATATCATCAGCAATCAGCTTGTAAGGGTGAAATTTGCAACAACAAAAACAAGTTTTCCATGCCACTCTTTCCACAGCAGGAATTACTTAGGCTAAAGGTAAATTCACTTAAACAATCAAATGTTGGTTCAAGGTTAAAACACAGACCTCTTAAACTATGAATAGCAATTTAGTTTTCGCCACTAGGGGGAAGTACTGGATTGTGGGCATTATCCTTAACGCCATCAGTGGTCACAAAACCTATTTTAGGTAAATCTAAAAGTTCTCATAGCTAACAGCATCAGACATTGGCTCTGTTTGCTTATGGAACACACATTTCTGTTCATTTATCAGTAATTCAATATGAAACGGGCCATAGAACTTGTCATAGTCCTCCACTAAGGAAAAGCACCGCATTAGGTGCATCATTACAACATCATGGGATTTGACCTTCTATATTTGTCATCTTAAAGGTCATAGAATAATTTCTTATTAAGATCAAATGAAACCTTGTAATGGAGCTTGTAATGCATCATTCTGTGCCTATGGATTAAAGTAGAGTTTCCACACATTTAGCTGGATCTCCACGAGGCGAATAGTTTGCAATTATTCCCCAACGACTAAGGTGAATCAACAGGCGCCGTGCTGCTGGACCAATAGAGGCACTAATCGTTGACCAATAGAGTGAAACAATTGGACATGTCCAATGTTTTGCTGACAACTAGCTGTAATTCGTCGACAACTAGCTGTAATTCATCAACAACGAAGGGTGATCGATGAATTACAGCTAGTTGTTGACGGATTACAGCTAGTCTTCGATGATTATAGAAATGAAATATTGGACATATCCTTTATGTTTACACTAGTCACCAACGGTTATAGCTGTTAGTTGTCAGACCTGTGATTCACCAGCCAACAAACCCTTCATCATTAGCGAATAACATCTAGTAGTCGACAATTATTCACCCCATGGAGATGCTCCTTTAGACACAGATAGATTATCATATGTAAATGTCAAATAGGTTTCTATGAAACATAAGTGACCAGGCAAAGACAGGTTTTATCTTTCTTCTGGGATAGAATACCTCATTAAAGGTGATACACATCAAATAAATTAATAGTTAATCATTCAAACAGCCAAATAACTGCACAATAACTTGGAATATGCATAAAAAAAATACAATGAAAAAAACTACTCCATAAAGACGGCATTGGATTTTTTCCAAAGAGAATATCACAAAATGTGTCAGCATCAAATGTGAGGAGCATGACTAGTCATCCCTGACAGTCGGTCAGGTGGCTCTCAAACTCCCACTAAATTACAGCTTTCCCATTGGGGTCTGGCTTTTCTGAGGCTTTTATCCACCGCTAATGCGCGTTAAATTCGCCCTACTAAATCCCCCACCCGCAAGTCTGAGACATGCCGCGCGAGGGTTTAACGCGCGGCAAATCGCGCGCGGACCAACACGCGCGCGGTGCAGGTTAGGGTAGGGCGCGGCGAGTTGAAAAAAGGGATCTGACAAGGGAGAGAAAACGCGCCGTATCTTAGGGCGACCAGAGGCGGTTGGAGCACACTCGGCCGCCCCTCAGTGGGCTGGTAGTGGACTGTGAATGCACGCCAAGGGGTCTGGGTTTGTTTTTTATTATCTATTTTTGTTGTTGATTTTATTATGTTTTCTTTTTAATGAAATCACTTAAGGTAGCTTCTTGTACAAGTAAGATCTTCCAGTAGTTGTTGGCTAGTAATACAAGGTTAATCATGTTGAATTATTTTTTTCATTATGAGACAGTAAACACCTTACTCATGGGAAATTATGTGCTAATATACTTAAACATGTAATATATTGGTTATTGCATGGTTATTGGGGTTTAACGCTGTAGCAACAGCTGATGTCATATTGTGGCGAGAACAAGGTTTGACACTCCTTTCTTTGATGATCTATGGGATGAATGAATCTATGAGAAGATAGAGACCATACCCCTATACATTTATCGAGGTAGGCGTTCTTTAATGTGTTTGTCTCATAGATAGGGCCAGACACACAACAGCCAGTCGTCCTCTAGGATATATACTTATATATCTTCACTAAGTATTCACAATATGAAATACAAATAACATAAGCATAATCTCGGTGGGTAGACAGCGTACAGGCGAAATGAGCATCAGATGCAGTTGAGACTGTAGCTTATATTGCTCACATAATATTTCAAATGAGTCGTTACTATGTAAGTTTTTAGTGTATTTTCTGGACATATAAGGATTCGCTTAGTCATGCAGAGTAAAATACTATTTTGAAAAAGTAAAAAAATAATGATAATGCCACAAATCATTCCATATATTTTCTTTAAAACATGAAAAGAGCCCTCGAAATAAAAATACCTTTAAATTGATATTAGAACCAAGGCATCGAAGTGAATAATATTTTGTTGACAGCTCACAGGGGCAGTCAATTAATGAAGCATCTAAAGCCTGTGGTACAATAACAATTTTATAAAGTAGGATTGTTCTTTGAAATAGGTTTTATTCCGCAATGCCGTCATCAATCTGGAGTAGGAAATTAGAAAGAGGAGAAAAAATGCACGAGTCAATTCCCTTAAAAATGTGCACTCGTAAAGTCTAAAAGCTACTATCTCTACTATATATCTTGAGTCGTTAACCCAATTGTTCCGAACTAATTTCCGTGATTCAGCAAATAAATTCCATAGGAGATAAGAAGGATGGATCAATCGAAACAAAAATTCAGGCAGCAGCCCTTGCTGTCTTTCATCTAATTCAGAATGGATCACATCTGGTTCATTTAAAAAAAGGTACTTGCCCTCTGTTTTCTAGTTTATTGTCATGCTGGCAGACGTATAATGCCTACTTCTGCAGGGGCAAATACAGAATTTCGAGTCGGAAAAAAAAGGAAGGGGGGGGGGATGGTCCGCACATAAGCTAAGAACTACAATGTTGCGCATCGCACATTACCATGTTTTTTCTCTTACTCAAGTGAAAAGGAGGGTACTCATTGAGCGATACAATGTAAATTCTGATCGGAACACAGATCGCTAGCAACCAGTATCTTACATTGTTAGATATTTCCAAAGTGATTTGCTGTTTTCAAGTAGATTCAGGGTCGAATTGCCCAATGGGAACACCTATTCTGGTCGAAAAACGACCAGAACTGAGTGACCAGAACTGGTTGAAACGACCAGAATTTAATTGAGTCGCTCAGTGGGTTTCTCCACCAGAATTTTGGTTTGAGCGGCTAAGAAACTGACTAGAGAGCCTATCAAACTGACCCGTAATATTGTGTTCCTATTGATCACTGTAAAATCTATCAAAAATGAGTGAATCGCTTGGAAAATATCTAACAATATTAGATATTGGTCGCTAGCAATTCCTAATCTGACCCAAACTCCAGTCACATTCCTCAATGGGTACCCCCCTTAAGCCGTGTCCCCACTTGGGTGACTAAACCACTAGTCGCAATGGTTTCTGGATGAAATATTTTCCTCTAGTCGCCGGCGATTAGTGCAGTTAATCGCTGGGTACGACAACCAAAACTACTTCTAATCGCCAACAGTTTGATGGGAAGAGCGTTCCAACGTGGCTATTAACTTTTTTTTTTACGGCAACTAAGTAGTCGATCGGCGACGTACAACTACTTAATCGGCGGGCAACTAACACTAAGCGCTGTGGGTTAGTCGCCACATGGGGACAGGGCTGAAGCATTCTAAATATTTCACCAGCAAACCATGGCAACTAGTAGACATCAAAGCGCCACTGTTGAGTATGTCGCCAGCCGACTTTCTACGTTAGTCGCCACTGGTTAAATACTGCAGCTTTGGTACCCATCCAAAGCTTAGATTACTCATTGAGTACCCATTGTGTTACAAAACAATAACTATCAAGACTTTCTCATCCTCATTGATGGTTCAACAAGCCAGCATAGATCAACATGCATCAGTTAATGCAACTGGCAGAAAAATGAAATGGTGGAAACGTTAAACTTTATACATAACCAAGCTGGGAATTGTATTTCTTTTAATTGTCAAGACGCCACAGCAACAGAAAATGTCAATGACCTTACTGTAAGCCATCTATGAGGTTGTTGATTGGGATAGCATTTCAAACAAGGAAAATAAGATAATGAACACATGTCGAGTTAATAATACTGAAGGATAATGAGGTGGTATTACCTGCTATAGTTCGATCTTTTTTATATTTATATTTTTTCTCCCTGTGTACATCAATTTACAGAATTTAATTTGATCCAGTAGATTCAGAGTTATAAGGGTTTCATAAAGGGGGGAACCTATTGGGCGATTGGACTGAATTCTGGTCGTCTCAACCAGTTCTGGTCGCTTGATTCTGGTCGAAAACGACCATAACTGGTTAAATCGCTCAGTGGGAACACTAATTCTGGTCTTTTTTGAGCAGTTCGGGTCGTTTTCGGCCAGAATCAAGCAACCAGAGCGACCAAGAGAGAATAGAGAATATAGTTTAGTCGCTAAATGGGTATCCCCCTTTACAAGCAACTTTGTGCTGTTACACAACCGTTCTTAAAGTTATCCTTGAGATTGCACTCTTACAAAATGTCATTTTGCAATGGGCCACTACCACAGGAAGAAACTTGTGACTCGTTCCAAATAAAGGTTGTAAAAGAAATGCACAATGATAGCCAAGCTCCCCAATTTAAAGTTTCCACGAACATGACATAATATTTGTTGGTTTTCCGTATAGAATATCAGTGTGCATGCTCAAAATAACAACAATTTGGTTAATTTGGCCAGTCATTTCTAAAATTGAGAGCATTTACATTCACCCAATGGTTCTTGAATAAAAGAACTATAACCAGATGGTTTACTGGGAAGTCAGTTATTTTAACCACTTATTTTTATTAGGTGGATTAAATTCTACTCGTGATGGTTTTGTCCGCTGAAAGACAGAGGTGGTTAGATAGGCAGGTAGCTCTTGTTTCCTGTGTAGCCTCAAATAAATGGAATCTAGGTTGTTTCGTAATAACAACTTTTATTCTATTTCGGTTGTCATTTCAAATTTAACCAGAAGGTATTGTGTTTCTCTCTCGGTTGAATAGGCTTTATGCCAAACTAAGTACTTATTCACAACTACATATGTGGTATCATCTCTGGTCTGTTGCATAACCAAACTCTTGCACTAGTGAGACCACAGTGAGGACTTAGGTATGGATCTTGCAACAACAACGTCCTTAAGGTTTTCAAAATGCAAACCCTCGCTGTTGTGATGACTTTGACCACATTTATTTGAATGATGAATACATTTCCACCACTTACTTCCTATGTATTGTACAAGCTGAGAAACACAGCTATCATTTGCTGGAAATAGAATATCGAAGTTATGATCCCAAAATGTCCTTCTCACACATTTTTAAAACAAGTCATCAAACCCTAGCTGTTATTGGTATAGTTGGATACACTCTCTGTTCAGCAGGGATGGGTCTCGCTGTGTATGCCAACTCTCACAACAGCGAGACCCGTTATGCAACGGACCACTAAATATACATAGTTTTAATGTTATTAACTACGATATAGCATCTGTATTACAACGTCGTGTTTAGTTTTAGTTTTTAATTCCTCTACTTAAAAGCGGTCATGTACAGAGACCAGTTATTTTCAAACGAGTGCTCATCATCAAAACGCTGTGTATGCCAACTCTCACAACAGCGAGACCCGTTATGCAACGGACCACTAAACATACATAGTTTTAATGTTATTAACTACGATATAGTATCTGTATTACAACGTCGTTTTTAGTTTTTAGTCTTTAATTTTTAATCCCTCTACTTAAAAGCAGTCATGTACAAAGACCAGTTATTTTCAAACGAGTGCTCATCATCAAAACCAACAAATATTGAGGAAAAAGCATGCGTCTGGCATCCACATAAATTCATGTAGATAACAGTAGCATTATATAATCCCGCCAAGGATGCAACGTTATCATAACGTCACAGCAACGTTCTGGTTGGTTCAGTACTTAGTTCTTGTTACATTCTTTTCATGACTCATCACTGCAATGAACCGCCATCACGTTGCACTATGAAGTTATTACAATGTTCTGGTTATATTCTTCAACCCAAATAGAATGTTCTTATAAAGTTATGTTTTGGTTTCATCCTAACCCCCACCAAAAGATTATGTTAAGGCGGGTTCCACCGAACGATTTTTGTGGAGAAAAGATAAACAACTGTGAAAATGGTAATTGTCAGCAAATTGTCGGCTTGTCCCACAGGCGCCAATATAACCATTATTATAATACACACACATAGGCCTATACACATATATTTGCATTAATTCTATACATTCATATATATGTTGACATACATACTTACAAAATATGTAGGCCTACTAGTACATTTGTAATGTCCTACAAATATATACGAGTAGCCAATTCTCACTTGTTGTTTAAACTCCTAATCACCCAAACGCTAATGGATTACACAAACATCACTGACGTCATCATTCCTTGACGTCATGTTACTTCAATATATACATAATGACGTGGGTGGCGTACCCCACCTCTACGCCCCCACCCCTAATCCTTGCCATACCTCCAGTGTCCCTACTCCTGTAGCCCCTCCCTCCCCGGAGAAGTAGTATGGTTGTAGACCCTTAAAATCGACAGGGCAACATGGCCATTGCCATGCGGGGGGTGGCGAGTTTCCACAAATAGAACTTGTCCTTATATTTTCAATAATTTGAACTTGAAAAGGGGGGTGGCGAGTATTAAAAAATGGAACTTTTAATATTTTCATACTAATTTCAGTTGTTTTTCCATTTCCATTTCCAGCCACCCCCGCCACCCACCCCCCCCCCCCCCCCCCCCGTGCTCCTTTGCATAATCAAACCCTCGCAGCAAGGGCGTTTTTGGACAAGGACGTCACTGTTGCAACCAGACCCACTGAATTGAATTGCGGCTGTTCTATTAATCCTGTAAGCAGTTGCGAAAAATGGACATTTAGATCAAAAAGTGCTGAAATTTTCGGCCCATAAAAACTATTATTAGATGGTGGAAATTGATGCTGGATTTTGGCACAAGAGCGAGAGTTTGACATTTCCTCAACAAACCCTTGCAGACCACAGTGGTCCATTGCATAATCTCCTCACTGTTGCGAGGGTTGTTCATCGCAGCGAGACCCCTCCCTGTTCAAAAATTTAAACAATACAACATGTCCCAACAAGGATGTCGCTATTGTGATGGGTCCCACTGTTGATTCGTGGCTGTTCTACTGAACGGATTTTAATTTTGTAGTTCTGAAAACTAGATATTTAGATCTGAAATTCCTGATATTTTCAGCCTGGAAAAATTATTAGAAATGGGTGAAAATTGATGCTGAATTTTATGTATATTAGAGAGACTTTGATCAAACCCTCGCTGTGGTTTGCGCTGTTGCGAGACCTGCATAGAAGTCCTCGCTGTTGCAAGGGTTGGCTTATGGCTTATGTGGCCCGTCGCATAACCAAACTCTCGCAAGAGGGAGCGATTAAGGATGGATTTGTTTTTTTCTCGCTGTTTTTTTCTCTCCTTGTTTTTGGAATGTGCCAATTGTCCCTGTTGCGATGGTTTTGCACACACTTTGAAGTTAATTTAATTGATTGATAAATACATTTCCGCCACTTACCTCCTATATATTTTATAAGATGAGGGACACTGCTATTATTTGCTGAAAACAGAATATTAAAATTAACACCCCAAAATGTCCCCCCGGGACATGAAAGAAAAGGGGTGGTCAAACCATCCCTGTAAGGATGAAAGGTGGATTCGCTCCCTGTTGAACAGGGAGAGGTCTTTTGAAATGTGCCAATGTTCGCTACAGCGAGACCCGTTATGCGACGGGGCAATGGTGAAAAACATAGTGACATGCGACATAGTCATTTGTTAAATTCAACATACGACATGGGGACCCCTCTCAGGACCCCTAGTACTAGTTCAGAGATAGACGCCCACACATTATAAAAAAAAAAATATATATATATATATATATACGGGGGAAAACGGAATGCGAGTTCTAATGAGCTTTATTCATAGTGTTCATTATAGGTCCAACAAAAAGAAGTACTTCAAACCTCAAGTACAATCGTCTATGTTGTTTTATTGATGTCTATATCAAAGTATGGTAGACGCCTACACAACTTGTGTACTAAAACCATAGCCTCAAAACTCAAGCGTATACGTGTAGGAGGCTTGTCTAGTCTTCACAAAGTTGAAGACGTCATGTGAGGCACTGGTTCTCCCCTATCACCAATAGGGAAATATGCCTATTCATTGCATGTAGCTCACAAAGTTCAATTTAAAAGTCAAAAGTAAAACATTTAGAGGTTTTGCTACATATCTGTTCAAATTCCATCGTGTTTTACGTAATTCTTCAAATTCTAGTTTTGGGCTTATGGTTTTTCAAAAATAACCTCTAGCGACCCACCAGTGGGACCTGATACCTCATCTGACGTCACAGCCTCTTGTTTACTTGGTCCACATCTGGAAAAGTGCGAACAACATGGACGGATACAAGATTTCGAAAAGGGGGAGGTCCACATACATATATACAGCCTATTCCTCTTCAGCAAGTTTAATTTCCCACCAAAAGGGTGTGGGGAGTCAGGACCCCACCCCCCACCCACAATCTGCCCCTGTAACAGTCTATAGATACAAGGACTAGAGTAACAACCCTGTTCTCATGTCGCCGTTTGGCTCTCAGGGGGCACCACTTGTGTTTGTCCGATCGGACTGAAACGCGTACAAGGAGAATAACAAGTGATCGGAGACCTCAGGCCGTTACAGTTACTACCATACATTTTACAGGAGCAGAACCAGGGTGTCTTTAGCACTTAGCATATATGCAAACCCTCCTTGCCCCTTTCCGAAATCCTGTTTCCACTTCTGATCAATGTTTGGTCATACACAGAGAATTTCAGACAATAAAGTGGGTTTATTATCCTGATAATTCTATGGATCTAAATGTTAGTCCTTTGTGTCCAAGTAATGCACCCTTACTTCAGGAAATATTACACAAATTATTTTATGTAATTAACAATATGTGATGACCGAAATTAAATGAGATTTCTTACAATAAATTGGGCAGTCATTTTCCTGTCTGTTGTGACATCTCAAAACCAAGTCAGATTGAATGTCATAGTTAGCCAGTCGGACTAATCTTGATGACTATACCAAAATTCACATAAGTCCAATGACTAACACAATTTGACTATGATGACATCCAGTGCCCATAGATTATCAGTACAGGTATAGGGGTGCGATGCACAATAGCAAAATCGTCAGCGCATTTCTCTTATTATTACATGTTCTTGATTAACTAATATTCCCACTGCTCATTTTTGAAATTGGTAGTAACATCGGCTGGTGGAATCAAGACTCAACAAGAAACATAGAATTATAAGTCTGAAATGTAATGATATAAAAGCAAAATAATCGTAAAAACACAATTATGCATTTAAGACAAGTGAGAAAGACCCCCTGAGTCTGTTGAGAGCTATATAAGACTGACGGGGTCTATTACAGTGTTGACACCAGGTAAATCCAGGTAAATCCGACTCAACCTGTGTGGGATTACCGTTAGAAGGGTCAATCAGGAGAGGTGTGAAGGGCAGCTTATTCAGGGGGACAACAACTGGATCAAACATCCCAGGCAAGTGACGTAACAAGCAAGTTCGGCGACTGTACTTTTTGGGTTAGCCTGTAACCTACTAAATTTACACATAACAGAACATCACAGTATTCATGTAACAGTCACGTTATTTTAATAATCAAATCTATGGGCATGGAAACAACGGCAAGGCAAGGTGGTGTAGTGTGTGTGTGTGTGTGTGTGTGTGTGTGTGTGTGTGTGTGTTTGCATGTGTATGGATGGATCTATGGATGGATCTATGGATGTAGACTTACTGTAGTTATGTATGGATGGATGTAAGACACTTAAAGGAAGACCTAAAACTATTTGCTGGAAGTTAGTTGTATCTTGTTGAAGATTTGTTTCTGTATCATTTGTCTTATCAGTGACCTGTGCATTACACTCCTTTAGGTCACTTTTATTTAAGAAGGTGCTACATCTGCCTATCTCATGGGGGGGCACTATGGCTTAAACAGGTACCCACTGCCAAAGGGATGTGCAGAGCAGGGTCGGTGCATGTCAAAATTGAGGGGCAGTCAACCACTTTTTAGGCAAAAGAAAGGGGGGGAGGGCTGTGAGCTACATCAATGGAACAACATAAGGGCATTAATTTTGAAATTAGCCTTATTGGTACCTTGTTTTACAGAAGACAAAAATAGAATGTTATCAGAAGTTTACCCAAGCAGTTTTGGGGATTTCTGCATATTTTCTGGTGTTGACAGAACCTATTTCTGGGGGTGGTGATCTAAAATTCAGGAGTGGTCAGTCACAAAAAGCAGGGGTGGTAGTCTGGCAGTGGGTAGTAACCTTCAAAGAGTCAGTGCTCCCCGGGCTTCCTAAACAAAAACATTTGCGGTTATTTTAATATCCGATCAGCATAGAATATACTGATATTGTATCCTTTTAAAAGGGATGCACCGTAGAGATCTCCTATCACTTCAAGTTGGTTAGACGAAGCAAATGTGAAGAACACAGAAAAGTTATTGATCATCTATCCTTTGCATGGTATTGCTACAGTGCATTACCTTACTATATCTAATGTACTCAGATTTCACAAAGTTTGATGCCTCAGACTCTTTGATATAACGAACTTTGTGACTAAATGAAGCATCAGTATAGCTCACGTATCAGTAGGTAACAAGCAATGAAGAGAAAAACATCTTCTATATAAAATGTATGATATGTACATCATCCCACATATGCGAAACCTCTTTGAATAAACCTACCTTCTAAGTAAGTAGGGTTTGAAAACTATGAAATTTCACGGTGATATTTCACATAGTTGTATATGACATACACTTTGGGTACTGCAGAACCTTACAAAGGTAAAATGTGATGTGCCACAGAAACTAAAGGAAAAAGGAAAAAAATACTTTGCTATGCTCTCACCACGACAACTCAACCACACAATAACTCATTCATCTAGTTGTATCTAGTTCCCTCTAGATTAACCTCATCTCGCCTTTTACACAACTCTGCATCTTCTCCTACACGAATTTCTATTTAAAAACAAGCTTTGAGAGCGCTTAGGAAACCACAGATTGTTTTTAATCTACATCACTTCAAAAGTTACCACCTGCATGGTCGATGAGTGGTACGTATTAGGGTCAGTGCTGTGTGTACTGCTCCTAGTATTCTTGTAAAGCCGGGTTTCCACAGAACGACTTTCGTGGATAGTTCCTAACGACCATGAACGACTTTAAGAAATAAAAATCTTTGCTAATTTTGGTCGTTCAGAAAGGCACAATTTCTTGTTTCCACTGAACGACTGAAATACTGATACCTGAACGACTCTTGGACTATCTGAATGATTTTTTGAAACGACAGAGATCAGAAAAGTGAGGGAACAATAGATTTAATTGCTTTTAATTGCTCTTGGGGAAAATCGTTGGTATCTGTCGCCCAGAAATATTTAACAAGTTAAATATTTTGTCGTCGGTAAATCTTTCACTTTGGTCTTGAGCAAATGTCGTTTGCTGTCTTTAAAAATGTCTTAACCAACTTTCGTTCATGGTCGTTAGCAAAATGTCGTTCGGTGGAAACAGGGCTTTATTTAACATAAGTTGAAGTTTGGGTGATAAGATAAAGAAGTACATTTGGGGTGCTCCTAGGGTGTCTGTACAACCCACAGGGATTGTACAAACCTCGGGCTTGGACCTCAGGTCACGATGATCCCCTCTGGATCATACAGACACCCTTGGACACCCCGTGGTCTTTTTATCATAATATGTACTTCAGGCTTATTACATTATTTCCTTGTTATTTTCATGAACATATTCTCTAACTCTATTCTCGGGTTTCCTGTAACGTTCAGTATTCAGAAATGAACCTTGAAATATTGTAGTAATAAAACGGAGTTCCACCAAAATAAAGTTGTCAGACCACTGCATGTCACCAATAAATACGAGTTGACATGATTACTTTGGGAGTACGGCCAAGCGTGTAAGTAGGCTGCCAGTTTGGCCCCATCCAACATTTTGTCGTTGGCAAAAATATGCAACTAAAGCCAAAACTTTGGTAGACATTTCGGTGTGCAAAAACAATTCATACTTGTTGGACACAGATAAACACCTGCGAAAGGCGATAATGGCACATCGTTGATAAGTGATCTCTGCCTACTAGATTCTCTCGGTGGACTCAAGCTTGGTTCACACCTTACGAAATTTGCAATTACGACAGGGGTTGCGACAGCATCGGCAATGAATAAAGTTAGAATGCACTAGAAATATGGTGTGAATCCTATATATATATATGTGTGTGTGAATTCGTAGTGTTAGAAAATTTGTCGGAAGTATGGTACCAGAATCGGATTTGAATTTCCGTCATTATCATGTTCCAGCTGCCCGCTTTGCGCAATCAACCATTTTTATTTGCTGAAGGCAAACAATATGCTTTTTAACCCAGAACCTTGGTAGCCATGTTGGCATGTGGAAGTAATGCTTATTTATTAATTAGTCAAAGGCATATATTTCACATACAAAATCTTGTAAACCACCAACTGGCATCTTGTGGTCTCTGCCAACTAAAGTTCATCAGCTGCTGATTCAACCAGTCTAGAGAACACTGTTCGTCCTCAGAAGAAACTGATTGTGGTCTGTGGCCATTGGTTGTGGTTTGTTTTTTGTGGCCTTTCACTTTTGGTCATTGGTACTTGGTTAAGTAGCGTTTGCAGAAAACGCTTAGGACAGTGTTCAAGGTAGATATCGGGAAAGCCCTGACAATTATGTTAAAGTTCTGAAAAGCCTTTTGACAACACATACAACACTAATTCTTCATCCCTATGTGTTCATATTTATAGTCTTGACATCATATTTCCTCTATTATTATCTTTAATTCTCTTCCAATATAATCCAAACTAGTCTTGTGACTATACGTATTGTAATATTTTAACCGGTCTTCATGTTTTGATGCTGATGGTTGAGGTTGCAGGTTCGGATACAGGATTTTTGAAAGGTGGAGGGATCGAGAGTTTAAAATATAGGCTAAGTACTGAACAGGCATTCAGCAGCAACTTTATGTTGTGAAAAATTAAGAATTCCAGGTTCTTTGGGTTTATTCTTTCCCAGGCAAGCAGCAATGTAACAAGCACATTTTGAAATCGTTTGGTTGGATCTCTTAGAGTTTTATGGTTGGATACAGCCTTCTTAACCCAGTATGTGGACCACGAAATAGCAGCCGTGTATTTCGCTGACCTAGTAAGTTGTACACTAAAGAGGTCAACCTTCTGCTGCCTGATTGGTTAAATCCTGCAAATCGACATCTGTGTATTTCCGCCTCCTAATTAAGGAGAGTTCCTGCTGACACTGATCCTCTCTGTAACCTTGACAACCAGCGGTTAGCCAATGAGATGCCGCCATCTTTGTTGGGGTCGTTAGAAGAATGGACCAAGATTAGCCTCTAGAACTAGGGGCCAAGATTGACCCCAAGATCCATAATGGGTATGTACTCTAAAGCCCCATTTGCCGTGGTGAAGGTGGTTTTTCGTAGCACTCTGCGATCTGTGAACGTTGGAAACGTTGGACTATCGTAGACCCTTACGACCTGCTTCCTTGCGAAATTATTCAACATGTTGAATATTTTCGTAGAGATCCTGTGCGATTACATACGAAATAAGTTGTGAAAATGGTCGCAAGGGACCCCAATTGTCAGTGTGAATGCTATACGATCAATTTCTCTAGCCTGTGATCATTTTCCTGTGCATGAGATTATTATCGTAGGCATGAGACAGAATTTTCGCAAGGCTGTGCGACGGGACCATAGGCCACAGCAAATGGGGCTTAACTGGGAGTATTGGTTAAGCCCATATTTCACCTAGATAGCTCAATACTGCTCTTTATAGCATTTACCAATGCTAGAGGTAAGGTTAAGAAGTAGTTACTATTGTTACGGCACCCATCGAATGTTGTTTTCTGAATGCTCTTTTTTCCGTATAAAAAGTGTGATGTACTGACCCAGTAAAATAAAATCGAGGATATCAGATGCTGTTGCCACTGTAGGCCTATAAAAGCAATGATATAATCCAAAGAACCTTACCAAAGCCATGAGTTTAAACCATATTTTCCAAGGCTCCTAAGGTGGCATACCGACAAGTCAATTGTGAAGAGCCGGCTGACAGCATTCGGTGGTCGGTATCAAAAGTTATCAGACTGGCTTAAACCCTTATTTGCCGTGGCCAATGGTCATGTCGCTTGCTGGTCCGACTAATTTATGGGATAACGATGATCTCAGGGCCGATAGAATTATCACATGCCAGCAAAATTGTAATAAGGTAGCATTCACATTGAAGGCCCATTCGCCAACAAGAAGATGTGTTTCAACTTCTGTAGGGTGAATTCCTGGTACAAGCGATTATGCAACCAACAGGTCTGCAAGTGAACAGATCCAACATGTAACATGTTGGATCAACTCATTTGGACTCCATGTGATAGACATTGACAACTGCTTGTGAAAATGAACACAATCAAAAGGACCCTCTTTTGTCAGTGTAAATGCTACTTTCTAAACTTTGCTGGCATGCAATAGTTTCATCGGCCCTAAGATCATAGCTATCCCCATCCGATAAATTTGTCGGACAAGCAAGTGACATAACCATCGGCCACAGCAAAATCAAGCCCCATCCACTGTGGCTAAAGGCCCATTCGCCCTGGCCGATGGTTCTGTCGGAGGGATCTACGATAAACTTATTGCCTGGACAAGACGACCATGTCAGGGCCGATATAATTATCGTATGCAAGCGAAATTGAAGCAAACGGCATTCGCCCTGAGAAGAGACCTCCCTTACGATTGCAGACAATAATTTTCTCAAGTACTTGTGGCCCAGAATCGGCTGGAATTCAAACGATTTGATCCAACATGTTGGATCCAATCGTTTGGGACCTCCCGATCACATTATCGTACGCAAAAGGAATTGTGAAGGACAATCCAACGTTCCCAACGTTGGCACGTCGTTCACACCCGTGTCGGCCAGGGCGAATGGGCCTTAATGATTGTGTTGCTCGCTGGTCCGACAAAATTATCGGATGGAGAAAACGACCATTTCACGGCCGATAAAATTACTGCATGCAAGCGAAATTTTAGCAAATAGCATACATACTGACAAAAGAGGTCCCTACCGATTACAAACAATAACTACTTGCGTACTTTAAGCACTTCAAGTACCCTGCAGTTGTCTAGAATCCAAACGAATTGATCCAACATGTTGGATCTGATCATTTACAGGCCTGCCGTTTGCATTTTTGTTTGCAAACGACCTAAACTACCAGGTGGATGACAATCCAACGTTTCCAACGTTCTCACGTCGCTCACACCCAAAAAGATGTCTCTAGAACCTAGCATTGTGATATCACACTATGACATTCTTTTGACATTATTTCACGTTACTATAACATTCTTTTTTAGTAAGTCTCAACTTAACATAAAATAACGTAACTGTTAAGTGAAAATTGGGCAGGTTACAGTCTAACCAAAAGAGTATATGGTTGTAGAACGTGCTTGTTAAATCAAAGCTTGCCTTGGAAACCAGTACATTCTGCCTATTTGTATGTCAATGTATAGGGCAACTCTCTTACAATACGTTGGTGGGTATGGCCCATAATCAAGACGTTTCAGGGAAGGATTTCGGAACATCTTAGCAGTCGCTTACATCCATCCTGGAAACCCAATAATGTTTTGCTCTTTTCATGTCACACAAATGTACGTGCAGACTTGTCTCACCAATTGTTGGTAAACCAAATGCCACTTTGTCAGTCCTTTATCTTAAAGTGGCATCGAGTTCATAACCATTTAGAACCGAACTCAAATGGTACTTCAAAGTGACACGCAGAAAAACAGCTTTGATCCGTAAAGAGGCATGTTGAGTGTACAAGATGTTTTAGGTAAGTTTATCACCTGCACTGCAGAAGAACGGCGCATATTATAATAAAGGCCTGTCTCCACCGACCGACATTCTCCTCAAGACAACCTAAGACTTGCAGAAAAGATTAGGAAATTATTGATGGTCGTTCAAAAAACCGTTCAGTGGAAACACAAAACTGTTGGTAAAGATTTTGTGAATGACTCCAAACGACATATACTCAAGACAAAAGTGAAAGATTCACCAACAACCAAATATCTAACCTGTTTAATATTTTTGGACATCTGTAGCTCACGATTTCTTTCCAGGACAATTAAATCCATTGTTCCCTGGGTTTTCTGACCCTTGATGCTGGAAAAGATCGTCCACAATGCCCATGAATCGTCCAAATATTGTCATTCAGTGGAGACATCAAATTTGTCATTTCTGAACTACAAAAATGAGCAAAGATCTTCTTTTTCAAGTCGTTCATGGTCACTAGGATCTTTCCATGAAAGTCACTCGGTGGAAACCCGGCTTAAGATGAACCCTGCGGTGTCTGTAGGACTCAGAGGGGATCGTTACAACCTGAGGGCAAAGCCCGAGTGTCGCACAAACCAATGGGTCATACAGTCACCCAAGGATGATCCGCAAGGGATGATCTCAAGGTGCTTCTTTATCTTCTCACCCAAACAGAATTCCATTTAAGTTGAAAACCATGAACATTAGGAGCAGTACATATGGCCTGGCAATAAACACTGCCCCAAATACACAGTGCTTCCCAGTCAAGGATGCAACATATAGTAACGTTCCAGTAACGTTATAGTTACGTTGCAGCAACATACTGGTTGGTTCTGTTTTTGGTTCTTGTTACGTTCTTTTGATGACTCCAATCTTTTGGGCCGTCCTTGGGTGGCTATATGAGCCTTGGGGATTGTATGACCCTGTGCTTCACCCTCACGGGGTGACAAACTCCTTTGGGTAGTACAGCCACCCTCAAAGCCCCCCACGGTTCTTAGTATATTTGGACGATTATATCATGTATGATGTCTCAGATAGGGAAAAGAATACAATCCTCCTCTTGAATCTCAGTATTATGAGAGATAGGTGATCTGCATTAAGCATGTAGGATTAAAGCTGATGATGTTTGATGGGTGCATCAACTGTTTGAGCAGAAGGTCAGTTTGAAAATCCCCATTTGAATACCTTTTTTGGTAAATTAGTTTAATTCTTCCTGGATTGTAACCCTCATTCATCTGACTGGGCAGCATTTCTCTCCTGCTGAATATATTTGCTGGAATCTAAATTGTTGAATCTTCTCTATTTTCCTAATTTTTTTTTTTTCTTTTTTTTTCTTTTTTTCTTGTGAAACGAATGTTTCTCCTGACAAGGCATTGAGCCTGTATTCCAATAGCCGATTCTGTATATCTGTCAGTTGGTAATAAATTAGTTTTCACCAGCAACGTAGCAGAAGACAGATAATCTGAAAGAGAATTCTAATGATATATAATACTTCTATTCACAGTGTTATTCTTTTAAAATCTAAAACAAAATTGGTTGTAACGACGGCAGGTTCTATCAAGGGTTTCGCATAAAGAGAACTGCTTGGTTCTGACAAGATGTTTTGTTTTGTCCATGGATTTGACTGTAGATGCTATGTAAAATGGATATTGTTTGATACTATCGTTTGGTATATTATACTGAAGGTTTTTGAGATATGAGGTATAATCAGAATCATATTTAAATAATACCAGAACATTATAGATTATTGCTCTTAGAAATCAAGTGACATAATTCTATCATTTCTATATTAGATAATGAATGATTTCTAAGTTAATCAAAGAACGAAGCATTTACCATAGTTTTAATACAAAAACACCATTCACATCATCAAAGATGTCACCTTGCTTGTGGATTACTATTTCCAATAGGCGGTTCACTAAAAGATATACAGTTCTTCATCTCCCGCCCTTCGAAAACCCTGTAAATATTACATATGGACGGTGGAAGGCAGAGAGCAACTCATCAACTCACCCCACCTAAGGCTCCAACTTCATAGGGCTGTCTGTGGGGGAGTTTTGTGAGTGGCTGATGAGCAGTTCAGGCCTGTCTTTGTGAGCTGCTCATAGGGTATGGCCAGCCCTAAGAATGGGTGTGAAAAATGCCTCATCCCCCTCCTCACTTTACCACTACAGCTCTCACAGCTTACCTACAGCCTATACACTCTTTTGTAAAGGTAGCCAGACCTTCTGTGGATGGATGCTTGCCTGAAAGTATATAATATTGCGACGTGAATATGAAAAAGCCAATTTTTCACTTCTGAAATGCTAGTATTTATTACGGATTACCTTAACTTTATAATTGTTTACCTAGAATTGTTTTTAAACAGGCTGCAGGAGTGTTGCCGAAATATGACGTGGATATGAAAAAGCAAACTGTTTGCTTCTTAAATGCTAGTATTTATTACAAATTATCTTAACTTTATAATTGTTTACCTAGAAATGTTTTCAAAGAGGCTGCTGGAGTGCTGTATAAATATGGTGTGGATATGAAAAAGTCAATTAGTGGGGTCTGTTAACAACATTTTCGTTACAGAGCGGATTAAAGCACCAAATTTTCCATGAGGCACCTCTGAGGCATAACTATTAAATGTAGAAGGGGAGCCACCTTGAAATACCAAAGTGAAATTTTGACAGATTTTGTATGGTTTTAGCATTTTGAAACTTAAGGTATTTTGACTTAAAGTATTGGCCAACTTGGGTTAGGTCTCTTGTGTGGATTCCAAAGGTAAATAATTGAATCCCCTGACCTCTAATCTCCAAATTTTGACACTAACAGTGTGTTTCTAGGTATTTTAGAAGCTGAGATATCAGGTTATTTCACTGAAAATCTGCCATTTTGGATTTTTGGCCCCCATCAGGGTTGTGTAGATATCTTAGGTGGCTTTCAAAATCGATTAAGGGGTCCTACCTGATCATCATACCGAATGAAATTAAGAAATCCTGTGAAAAAAGAGAAAAGTCAATATCTTTTTCTTTTGAATTAATTCGGAATCCAGCGGTCATTATCAAAGGTATCATGCTAATAAATCAAGTCATTTTGAAATTTATGGAATTGTATTGGATGAATATCTTATATAGTGAGCCCTCTAGACTATAAACAACTGATATCAGAACCTTAGTAGTTAAAAATCATAATATTTCTCAAAATTGGTCAGCCATCTTGGATTTTGGATTTCCATATTTACTTCAAACACAGAAAGTTGAATTCTCTGACCTATAATCTCTCAATTTTGACACCAACAATGTCTTTTTAGTCTTTTTAGAAGCTGAGATGTAAGATTTATCATAGCAAAAATCTGCCATATTGGTTTTTTGGGGCCCCACGTCCATGCTGACATGCTGTGGAAATATGGTGTGGATATAAAAAGGGCAATCTTTCACCTCTAAAATGCTACTATTGTCAAGAATTATTTTACCTTTATAACTATTTGTCTAGAATTGTTTTCAAAGAGGCTGCTGGAATGTTGCAGAACTATGGTGTGGATATGAAAAAGACAATTGTTTGATTCTAACATGCTAGTATTTCTTACAGATTACCTTAACTTTATAATTGTTAACCTAGAATTGTTTTCAAAGAGGCTGCTGAAGTGTTGCAGAAATATGGATTGTATATGAAAAAGACAATTGTTTGCTTTTTAATGCTAGTATTTATCAAGAATCATCTTACCTTTATAACTGCATACCTAGACTTGTTTTCAAAGAGGTTGCTGACCTACCGATGTATAAAGATGTTAATTAATTATGCAATTTTGCGCGTAGGTTAAAGGAATGAGAGGTTTGTAAAAGAGGCAATTCGAAAGGTCGGCACATGATAGCTTGTATAAACTGTTCAGAAATGCAGACACTGGCAGAGCCTATTTACCATACACCAGAGAGCAAGTCACAACATCTGCCAAAGAGTAACCTTTGTACAAATACAAAACATCAGGCCAATTGGTAGACTAACTTAAACTCCATGTCTAGAGAAAAAATACCCAAGCTACCTCATATTTAACAGGCAATGATGAAAAATGTTACATATGTGCTTATAGAAATGTCAAATTATAGTGTCAGCTAAACTAATCAAAGGTATTTACATGAAACTCCCAAACTGCATTTATTTGTTCCCCTCTGTCCTTTCTGAAAAGAAGGCAAGAGAATCAACAAAATGACTTTAATTGAGTTCCGACGGTTGTCATAAGGTTAATGAGATTTCTTTTTACTCTTTCAAGGTAATCATTTCACTGAGTGTCTCTTTAATACAGGGCTGATCCCCTGCTGTTTAGATTTGATTATCTTTCCAGATGACTTCAATCATTATGGATGTGACAGGATGTCATGGTTCCAATCCTAATGAATGTGACCAGAAGTCAACAAAGGGGTTTTGTCTTGGTCACACTTGAATCCACCGGTTCACTTCTCTCACCTTGTCCTATGTGAAATAAAGGCCTGTTTCTACCGAACGACACTTTGCTATAGACAGCCTACGACTGGTAAAGATTTATAAATCTTTGATGGTCGTTCATAAAATCATTCAGTGGAAACACAAAATCATTGGTAAAGACATTTGTGAATGACTGTAAACGACATTTGCTCAAGACAAAAGTGAACAATTCAGCAAGATCCAGATATCTAAAGCCGGGTTTCCACCGAACGACTCTCATTCAAAGTTGCTCACGACCAAAATGACTGTTTAAAATTAAAAATCGTTGTTAATTTTAGTCGTTCAGAGTGGGATGATTTCTTGTTTCCACTGAACGACTGAAATACTGATATCTGAACGACTCTTGGACTATCTGAACAATTTTTTTAAACGACAGAGATCAGAAAAGTGAGGGAACAATAGATTTTATAGCTTATAATTACCCTTGGAAGAAATTGTGAGCAACTGTCGTCAAGAAATATTAAACAGGTTAGATATTTGGTCGTTGGTGAATCTTTCACCTTAGTCGGTCACTCTAGTCATTTGTAGTCGTTCACAGATGTATTTACCACCGATTTTGTGTTTCCACTGAACGATTTTACTAAAGACCACAAAAGATTTGTAAATCGTTCACTGTCGTTAGCAGAATGTCGTTCAGTGGAAACAGGCCTTAACCTGTTAAATATGTTTGGACAACAGTTGCCTAAGATTTCTGTCCAAGACAATTAAAAGCAATTAAATTTATTGTTCCCTGACTTTTCTGACCTCTGTTGTTTCAAACAGTCGTCCAGATTGTCCAAGAATCATTCAGATATCAGTATTTTAGTCGTTCAGTGGAAACAAAAAATTGTGCCTTTCTGGATGACTAGAATGAGCAAAGATTTTCATTTTTTACAGTTGTTCATGGTCATTAGGAACTCTCCATGAAAGATGTTTGGTGGAAACCCAGTTGATGGTGAGTTTGAAACCTCACCATCAATAACGAAACTGTTACCTGCCATCTTATTAAGTAACAAACTGACCAAAAAAGTATGGTTGCAGAACAATTCTTTTACATCACAATGTCACAACTTGGTTGGGAAAACACAATGGGCTAACAACCGTGAATAAGTGTCAATGATTAACTAAATATAATGATCGTTTGTGGTTAACGTTTTTAGCATAATGATTAAGTGGAAACACTGAATTATGAAACTTAAGATAACTTTAACAGGGATGTCGTTACAACAATAACATAGTTACGATATCACTTTCGATACCCAAGAAATTTAAGTTATTTGATGTAATTTACATTTCAATTTGGAAACCCTGTGACAATATCCCCCTTATGCCCTGTTTCAACCAAAAAGACTGGATCAAACTTGAACGATTTCTTCAACAGACAAATACAGACAACTTTTTTGTCCGAAAAAATCGTTCATCAGCAACGATTTTTTGGATGATTTTCTGTTTCCACCAAAAGAACATAAAACAATTTGACAGACGATTTTACCAACGATTTTACCAACGATTTTTCCAAAGATTTAATCAAATATTGTTTATATTTAACAAAAATGTTTTAATTTATCATGAGAGCATCTACGATTTTCATTTTGTGCCTGATATGCATTTTAGTTGATTATATATTTGTGATTTACTGAATCGTCCAAAGAAATCCTGTTTCCACCAAAAGATGAACACAAGATTTGTTCAGAAAAATCGTCCAACAAGCCAAAATCGTCTGAAATTATTTAACATGTCAAATAATTTGTCTGATGTCTGTCTGGCAATATTGTCAGTCGATGAGGCAAGAAATCGTCTGTTAAATCTGTCCTTTGGAACGATTTTTTTGTTTCCACCAACAGATTTGTTGAAAGATTTGCCAGAATTTAAAAATCTGGACGATTTTTATGGTTTATTTGGAATCGTTTGAAGAAAAATCTTTTGGTGGAAACAGGACATTATGAAATGAGCTTCCCCTGATTGAGGCATTTCCTTTCAGTTCTCTGTGACACTCTAGCAACAGAAAAAAAATCACCTACAACAAATGGGACTTTACTTCTGTGTGCTCACTATGGCAAACTGTCAAAGGTCAGTATATAGTGGCTGTGGCAGGCCTTGTGGCTATTATCCTCACTTGTCTGGAGGACTGATACCTCCCCAATCAAAGCTGTCTCCACCTTAGACAGCCCCATTTTCCCTGCTGACATATTTTTCTGTCCGAGTCCCCTTGTCCTGTGTAGACACGCCTGACATTTAATGATGCGCGTACTCAGTGAATGTCACTTTTGTTCATGGCCCGATTGTATCTATTGTTATATATATATAATTATATGTATGTATGTATGTATGTATGTAGGTATATGTATATATATATATATATATATATATATATTATGTATACACAAAACAATAAATATCATACATATGCACTTAAAGGATGCTCTAGATTGACATATATTGTCTTATTATAAATGCAATTGAAGGGATGCTTTAGATTTACTTGTGTTTTCTTATTTTTTACATATCTTTTAGTTGTGTGTGCATACACCCATTATGTTAGTTTTAATACGAAAGGCTAAACTTAAGATCTTTTTCCAGATTTCCCTTGCAGTCTATCCTGAAAACAAGGCAAATGAATGTATAGTCATTTTCCGGAGAGAAGACTTTCACTAAGAATACTTTATATTTTCCCCTATTTCGATGGAAAGCCCCATATCCAAAATATCTTATTCACACTATCTCAACTGCTGCTAAACTTTCCTGTATGTCTGGGAATCACTGAATGAAAAAAGGAAATCTGTTCATAAGGGACAGAACAGGGGGTTCCTGGGGTTGTGTGCCATGTTTTGATGGATTTATACTGGATATCCACAAGGCGAATAGTTTGCATCCAATCATCAACGACTAGGTGACCCAAGCTGGCACCGGATGAATAGAGGCACTAATCATCAATGAATAGAGTGAAGGACATTTTTGATATTTTTCCTCTACTCCTGTACCATCATTTGTTAATTCGTCAACGACGAAGGGTCATCGACAAATTACAGCTAGTCATTGATTAATTGCCGCAAATCATCAGCAACTAAATGCCTTTGTCCACATGTAGGCAAAGTACTCAAACGGTGTCCAAGTCCTCACACAAAAAAGCACAAAAAAGAGGGGATCAGGACCCCCTGAACTCCCCCCGCCCCCTGGATCAGCCCCTACTACAGAGGGAATATCATAGCTCTACTATTTTCTCAGAACACTTCAAGTATTAATATTGTTATCAGAAAGAAAATTATTGTATTTAAAGAGGCGTTCTGTATAATTGAGAGACTAAATCCTTCGCGCTATATTCTCCTTATAAAAGATGCTTATGGCTTTTGACTTAGCATATTCCCAACCATGCACCTTGATATATCTTAGGCTAGTCTGCAGGCAAAATATAAGATATAATCTATCCCTGCTTGTGGGAGCTAAGAAGGGAACCTATTTAGCGATACAACTACAGTTCTGGTCAAATCTCGCCGTTGAATCCATCAAAAATATCAAAGGGCCAGAAATGCCATTCCCATGAGCCAAGCGACCAGAAATATATCAAAATAAGTTACATCACTCAAGAACATCTAACAATTTTTGATATTGCTTCAAAGAAACTCACCATCCGACGTGAATCTTAAAGGAAAACTTGCACATAAATTCACGAACTGCTATTTTTCGTGTATTTGACTTTACTTAGGGAACCTACAAGAAATCCAAAAGTAAAAATATGAAAATGTCAAGGTCCTAGGAAATTATTGAGAAAAGTAATATTATTTTGGGAATTCCCTGACTGCTGGGCTACTCAGTACTCCCCTTGCTACGTCACACCTATGGGAATTCCTTCTAAAGTTATTTTGGAATTCCCTGGTTAATAATTGGTCATGAATGGATGGTGTTGCATTGGGCTGAAAATGTATAATTTGGTTTAGAGGGCATAACCCCTACTACAAATTCTACAGGGATGAGGATTCCCTTTTAAGGGCAGATGGGATTCCCCAAGAACTCCCCTTGCTACGTCAGAGATTAGGGGATTTCCCTTAAAAATGAATTAAAATACAAGTTTTTTTAATGTCCCATAACTGTGTGTAAACTGAGAATTTTCCTGCAACTCTTGTTATATTTATAGTACAAGTTGTGAATAACATGCTGGATTGAATTCATTGAAAAATAACTATGCTGCAGTTATGTGCAAGCTTTCCTTTAAAGAGGGGTAGCCATTGAGCGATATTATCTGAATTCTGGTTAAAATGCATGTCAGTGGCAACAAATATCTAATATTGTTAGATATTTTCCAAGCAATTTACTGTTTTCAAGTATATTTCTGGTTGAATCACTTAATGGGAATACCATCTCTCATCGCTTTTGACCGGTTCTGGCGGTTTGAACCAGAACTTAGCAACCAGAACTGATTGAAATGACAAGTAGCCATGTCTTTGTAATTAACCAAGATTCATGGTTAGGCTAACCAAGGCAAATGTAACTATGAACCATATTTTCATAACAGTAACTTCGGCAATGTTTTTCTGCTAACCACACATTTGCTAACCATCCTCCAGACTCAGGTTAGGGGTGGTTTAGCCATGGTTAAGGCTAACCATGGTGTTGCCAGATCTCTTCATGATGAGATAACATGCATATATATGTGATTACTTGTTATATGTGAGTGAATAGTAGAAAAATTACCAAATATCTTACATATCTCTGATGTCAAGATGTACATATAATTATGTATGTACTGACAGGCATATGTAATTTCTAAATCTAACAAGACATTATTCTGAAAGTGCTGTAAACATTACCAAATCCTCAAATCTCCCTAAAAAGACTAAAGTAAGAAATTGTACATACATGTATCTTCAAATATCTTATTGATAGTCAGTTGCATCACCATTTGTTTAAACCCAGTATCCTTAACCATGAAACCCTAACCACAAAATATTCTAAGACTGTGGCTAGTGATGATTAGCTGAAAAATGTTACGAAAATATGCACCATGGTTAGAACCACTGCTAACCATGGCATAACCACGGCAAAATTAACCACGGCATACTTAACTACGAAACAATTTTACGAAGATATGGGCCCAGAATTTTAGTTAAATCGCTAAATAGGTACACTCAGTCACATCTCTTAATGTTCACGATTTTGCTGACACACCTAAAGTTTATCAGGCCACCTCTAAGTTATATAATGTGAATCTGAGACTCTGTGCTCCAAGAAACTCTAATTGAAAGTATCCATAATGGTTATGATTCAATTTAGTAATGGCAGGTTCTTGTAAATTGCACATTTCCTGAAGGTAACCCCTTCGTTCTGTGGTCCTTAAACAGTCTGCCCTGACACATAATGCCATTAGCGAGATGAAACTGACAATCAGACCACTTAACTCGTTCCCCAGATGGACATTAATGTGAGTGTACTAGACACATGAGGTCTCAGGACTAATGAGACCATTAGTTTCGATAATGGATACGGTGACGAGTTGTTGTAACTATCGTATCATATTATTATTCTAGTCCCCCAACCGTGGGCGCAATGTCGGGTTCCTAAAACTGATTTTGATACTTTATGCAAACTTTTCACGTCAATTGTTTGTCCCAGGCAAGCAGTGACGTATCAAGCACATTCTGTGATCTTACTTTTTTGGTTAGCCTGTAACCTGCCCAATGTTTACTTACAGTTATGTTATTTTAGGTAAAGTTGACACTTACTAAAAAAAGAAAGTTCTAATAACATTTTATTTGAGTGAAGTTGAGACCTCACTAATAAAGAATGTCATGATAAAGTTATTGTGACATGGAAGAACATTACAACTATGTAACAATCATGTTACAATGCAACGTTGCAACATTAAGTTCTAAGTGCGTTTTTGGGTGCTATCAAAATAACATAACAAGAACCAAAGCAGAACTAAACAGAACGTTGCTGCAACATTAGAATTCACACTCTGGACATAATGACTCCGTTATATTTCTATGGTAGGTTTCACTGCGCAGGTTTGTGTGAAAGGTGTATAGGAGTTGTTTTTCTAAGGGGGCATTAGTATTTAAGGTCAATGACACCTTCATTTATATATGTAGGCCTAAATTGAAATGCCCTATATTTAGCTTTTTCATTACAAATACTCATAGCCTGGAGTTTGTCATTTTCTATTCAAAGAATGGAGGTATCTTACATTACAGTGATAATTATGGGCTCAACACCTTCACAAAATCCGAGTGACCTGATGTGAACCAACAAACATGCTGCAAAACCCTTCGCCATACTGGGGGTATGGATGGGGGGGTCCGACGTCGCGTGTCGAATTTAAAAAATAGCCGTGTCGCCTGTCCCTAAATCTATGTTTAGAACCACGTCCCCTGTCGAATTTAAGAAATAGTCCTGTCCCCTGTCACTATCATTTTAAAGCTCCTGTCCCCTGTCGCATTTAAGAAAATGGCAATGTCATTTGTCCCTTGGTTGCCATGTCGCCGTGTCGAATTTAAGAAATGGCCATGTCGCACTGTCAATTTTAGGGGTCTATACCCCCCATACTATAAATAAGAGGAATTCAAATTATATATCCACTACATATCAAATGTAATCCCGATATAGCCGAAGTCATTATGTCTTCGTTCACTTTATTACCCATTGTAATCACCTATTGTATCAAATGTAAGGACAGGTGCCATATTGTTCTAGGCGCTGGCGTTATTTGATGAAATATCGTCATCTATATTCGGAGCGAGAGGAAGTAGCGCACTTGACAAGAGTCGGTTTCCGGTCCGCCCTGCACATGCGCAGTGAGGCTATCCCAGCCCACCGCAGTGCCACCTGTTGGTTGTTTGTAGAAGTAGCTCAGCAGCCCGTGGGGAGGGAACGAGTTAACACTTAAGTCCCCGCAGATTGTTTTTTGAGTTGTTTAATTTCCATTGGTTTCCCTCCAGAATACCCTCCAAAATAATCCCATCCGATTATTAAAGATTACCATGAACTATTTCAAAATTGCTTTTGTGCTATTCCATGAAGATGGTTGCATAATACAAAAATAATGAAAGCAATTTGGTTGATCAACTGCTCCTAAAATTTGTAAAATGTATCATAATAAACGTCATAATAAAGTGGAAAAGTTGGAGATTCCCAGTAAGTGTCCTTGTGACGCCGCAAATTAGGGGATTTCCCTGATAAACAAAATTATAAAGTCTCATAACTGTTTCTGTGTTTGGAATATCCTCAAAATATTTCTAGCATTAATAGTTCTTGCTGTATTTTCATGATCAAAGAATTTCTTTAAAAATATTTATCGTCTGATATTTGCAAGGAACCCTTTAAAGCTGCGACCGAGTTCGAAATAATACCTTGGGTCCAGAGGGTTAAATAAGGGTAGCATTTATCTATATTACAATTTTTTTCAATACACGTGATGAGACGCGATCTCGAATTAAAGGTCATGTTGAAAAAAGCAGGAAAAGGTCAGAAAATAACCACTATCCTTGACCTTTGAATTGGATACACCCTTCCCCAGTTGACAAACATTACAATGAAAGAGATACTATCATTAAATAGAATGGATATTTTAGAACATTGTACGATTTATTATTGTTGGGGGAAGCATGCATCATCTGCCTCCTGTTTCCTTAAAATAAAACGTCTGTTAACACAAATATCTCTTGTGTCCTGAATCGAGTAGTTTCAAGTTTTTCTGTATCTAAAGGGCCATACCCATCGGCATCGGCATCGGCGTAAAATTGGTCCCAAAATGTCATGAATGAATGACTTTGAGATGTTAAAGGCTTATCAGAGAAATGGACTTGCCAACATATGACCCAAAATGCACCTTGATACGTCCGTTATAAGCCCAACATAACATGCTGTAGAATAGATGCTCTTTAAGCTTTCTAAAAGGCTGCTTGGCTGGAAGAACATGGTTGAAAGTCTTGAGTAGAAATTATTGATATTCATTTCTAGATGGACAATAATGTAATTTTCCCCATTGAAGCTAATCGGTAAACTGTTGACTTTACATTATGCAAATATCTTGTGACTGGACATGATGACATATGGTTTTTAAAATATTATTGTAATTACTATCCATCTAGCTAACAACTTGAATTTGGGGTTCATATTATAGTTTTTAAGAAATATTATTGTAATTACTATCCATCTAGCTAACAACTTGAATTTGGGGTTCATATTATAGTTTTTAAGAAATCTCATCAGTTACCTTTAACAAGTCGCGTTACATATGTTTGCCAGACAAGCACAATCATAACTCACCCTACCACAGATAGCTGATTTACAGTATTTTAAGCACCTGCGGGCTAATTTGGACTAACTTTGTCGACAAGAACACAGCAAAACCTGTAGAAAATAGACAAATAATTCTCATATTTCCATAGATAATGAATGAATTTTCAAACAGCTTAGAAAATGATAAATACGTATGTAAACAAATTGAAAAAATAATGATCATTAGTTTTTCCCGATGTTTAATAACAAATAATCAAAGGATTAATGAAAATTCCTATGCAAAAGCCTTGTGATTTGTGGACATATTACCCAGCATGCATCCTGATCTAGGCTAACCTGCAGGCAAATTGAATAAATTTGGCTATCCGTGGTAGGGAAAATTATTTGTGCCAATATAAACATGCACCATCGGATAAGATGTCTTTACCCCACCCTTCACAGCTCGAATTTAACCTTATCTGATTGTATGGTAATACAAAATTAGCCCATTATTTCGCGTCAGTGTTAAAGACCAGGCGGGACTTAATGACGGGCTGCCACCTAAATAGTTAAGGCGCGCACCATGTCACAGCGTTTCCATTAGTGTCAAAGTGTCAACGTAGCCTGGCGCAACACAGCGCTCATGTCCAGGTCGCACTCTCACGCCGTTTACCATGGTCGCACAGGCGATGGTCATATGGGCTTGGCCTAAACACACTTTGTAGCAGAAGGAGCGTAGCATAAAAAACGCTCCGTAAGCGTCTACGATGCCGTACTTTAGAACTCAGTAAGAAGCGTTAATGTTGCCCATGTAGGAACGTGACCCACCGTCTGGATAAGAAATCCGATAGTTAAAAGTGGTTTCACTCCCCAGCGCGGCTACCGCTTTCAGAATTGAAAATTGATGAAGAAAAGTTGGGGTTATAATAAACTTCAATCAGGACATGGTTGGATGGACAGAAAGCAAATTTTAAGTCCTTTCCTGCTGTCTTTCACAAGTTAGCTTGTAGGCAAAAGTATGTTGAATGTATTTGTAAAAAAAAAAAAAGGACAGAAATAACTTGGTAAGTTTTGGTGTACGTCAAAATTGACTCAATGTTACATACCCTTCCATGTTTGTCAAATAGGTTAAGCAATGCAGATCCATTATAGGCTTACAAGTTTGGCTGGCATAACGCTAACAAGTGTGCTTAACCCTGGTAATATATAGGCAAAATAGTGTCTAAATGTAAAGTTTTGGTCAGAAATGCCTTTTTTATTATTATTATTATGATTATTGTTGTTTCCTTTTTTCCTTTTTTTTTTTTTAATCTTTTACTGTATCTTTAATTACTTCTTTAGAACAAAAGTGTTGTTATCTTATGTAATATAATTGTATTCATCTTTCTCTGTTGGTTCTTTTTCGAGTGGCATTCAAACACAAACAAGGGTGATTTAAGTGCGATTTGTTTTTTATTCACGTCAGCTTAAGATGCTCAGTCGCATGCTGTGTTTTACAGGTGGCAGCATTGTTTTTCTACATGCTAGCGTGTCAACATGCTCATTGACATTCATTGTTTTACAGGTGACAGCTTTGTTTTCCATGCTAGCTCGCTTGTACAAAAGTATAAGTAGAATGCAGGAAGTATACAGTGTTGCATTTTCTCAAGTGTCAAAAGGGTGTACTGAAAACTGTGAACTCTGCAACATAGATGGCACGGCTAGCATTCCCCTCAACGCGAACCTGCAGCTGATTTGGCACCACTGTTTACATATAAATAAGGGAAGGGACTTTTTCATTGCATACTCATTCACGCAGACTGACCATGGAGTCTTATATGTGGATAGTGTTCTCAATATTAGTTACATGCAACCTTGCATTGCCCGATGCAAAAATGCTCCTGAATTACGGCGTAACATTTAAGCCCATAAAATCTGTGTTCATTCGGAACAGCTACGTCATTGTGCCTGTGGATGTTACCTTGCCAACATTACTCAAGCCCATCGTTGTTTCCGACGTCAACTCATGTCGCCAACATTTGCAGAGCAAAAACACACGGCGACCTGACCTATGTAGGGAGTTCATTACCGATTTCCAGAATATCGTGGCCTTGCAGAAAAAAGCCAATGACAAGATCACGGATACCCTGTTACACATTGGATTAATTTTGGATGTAAATTCACATGTAACCAGTCGGACCAGACGCTCGTCGGACGGTCTTTTACCAGTCGTGGGTGAGGTCTCTGAATTCATGTTTGGCACAGCAACAGTCGGTGAACTAAAGGGAGTGAAATCCCTTGTAAACAGTGTCGCACTGGCAGATGAGACTAATGTCCATCAAATTCTATACCTAGGAAATGCCCTGAAAGCCGTGGTAAATATCACACAAAATAATTTGAAGTTGCAAATGCAGTCGGTATTGGAAAATACCGAATTCCTCCTTAATTTATCTAGGCAGTTAGATATTTACAAACGCCGCAAACATGTAGCCGACATGTTAAGACAGGACACTCTACGAATGGAAATGGAAAATGAAGCTCTATATTCTCAACTAACGAGGCTAACTTCTGACATTCGTGCTCTTGGAAAGAAGATCATAAAGCCAAGTTTCATAAATTTAGAAGAGATGAAAAGAGTTTTACAAGCAGCTGCTACCATCGTGCCTCACCAACGCCTAAGGGAACTTGGGATACGCCTGCCTACAGTGAGTGAAATGTATGATGAGATATCATTGTTGACTGAACCCCGATTAACGGAAAACGGTACAATTATACAACTGAGTTTAAAAGTCCCACTGATCGTTGACGGAGAAAGTTTTTATTTGTATCAGGTGAACAAGTTCCGACTCCCCTTCCATGGTCATTACACACAACTTTTTCATATACCTGAATATTTGATAATATCGGAGTCTCAGAAATATATGGCTACACCGGACACATCACAAGTCGCAGCATGTACAGGCTCTAGGTGTTACATGGATATTTTGACACGTGACTTGCAAAATGATACGTGTCTCACTGCGTTATTTAATGTTAATCGAACTGCTGTCAAGTCTCTGTGTGACTTTCGCTTAGTAACGGGACATAGCAGTGGGTCGATTCATGTGATTGACAGTATACATTTCCTACTAGCCAACATTAAAACTGTCAAAGTCACATGTAATTCTTCGACCGTACAACAAAAGGGATGTTCATCTTGTGTACGCACTTTTCCCTGTGGCTGCTTGATCACAGCAGATACATGGTATGTGAGGACACCTGCCGATGGCTGTGTTCACGAAAATCATGGACCCAAAATTCTGTATCCAGTCAACATGGCCAGTCTGCAACACCTGAATATGACACTAACAAACATTTTAGATCCGGCTCGACTGTACTCTGAACCGATACCGATCTCTTCCCTGAATGAAGAAATACAGACTCGTCAGAAAATTTTACTTGCCAAGGAACATTCCAATTACATCAGCCTTGGGAAGTATGTAAAGGCAATAACGCAACATCAGAAAGAATTCAGCCGAGAACATCTGGACCATTTACAAGTGGACTTCGGTCACAATATATACGCTTATTGGGCAAATCGATTATTGACCTTTGTGGTTTCACCTTTATCATTGTTGTTGATTATAATCTTATGTGCACGTGCTAAAAAACACAACCGTGAGCATTTTGGTTCTCATTCCTCCATATGAATACCTGACAGCAACCTTTTAATAACCAATATTAAAACTTGAGCAGGCCCTTTGAAGCACGTATTTTTTGACATTTATATATTACCGATTTCTAACTTGTTAAATCAAAGTAAATTTTGTGCATTTGTTGGGAAACAGTAAAGGTCCTATTTAAGGAAATTGAAACATAAGTTGCACCTACATGGAAGATCAATCTACTATTGAATGTGGTTTAAGTACAACAACAACAACAACAAAAATCTTTTTCCAGTAATGTAAATTCTGACAACATTCCCTCACACAGAAAACAGTCCCTATTGCAGTCAATTAAAGAAATCACATGTTCCATCTAAAGAAAAGTAAAAAAATAATAATAATAATAATGCCAAACTATTCTACAGAGGACAGAATTGCTTGCTGTTTAAAAACGGTCTACCATTTTCTGGTACCAAAGAGAAAATAAACATACTGTGAAAGATTCAGTTTTAGTGTTTTTATTTTTTGTTTTTCACTCAATTATTTTTAAACACTTTGTAATACATGTCTGCAAAGGGAAAAGAAAAATAATCAAGGTTTAATTTAATATACATACATATATCGCAATGGCCTAGATACATTACTTTGTGTAAACATAAAAGAAAATCCTAAAGAGGTGACTCTGCGGTACCTAAAAAAATTTATGCGAACTATTACATGTTGAGGCTGCACTAAACCCAAGTGTTACTTTTGTACACAATCACCGCTGGACACAGCTGTCTACAGGTGCTGTCGTTTGTTGACTTGAGGCAGATGGTCATCATGCAGTCTCGGCGTCGGAGGAACGTGTTGAGTTGTAGTCGTTCTTTGCGGGGGATGTTGACCTTGGTCGGGAGATCCAATGTCAATGGTAGTTCGGGGCCCCAAAGTACCAGCGGACCGGACCACGACATACGGAGACTGGAGGCGATGACAGATGGTCGCGATGCACTCATCTTGGGACAATCGGCTGAGAGGATGAAGTTGGCTTCGCAGTGGATGGGGCTGAGAGGCAGCATCAAGGTCTCGTCCTGGTTGTAGACGACCAGGACACACCGTACCCTCACTTCTGGGCGCCGTCTGGCGAGGTTCACCCGTCTGCACAACGATAAACTGAAATCCAAACAAAATAATGTCTCATTATTTTCAATGTTATACAGTGAAGTTAATTTGAGTAGGCCTTGAGGTGACGTTAACCAGGAACAAGTTATCCAGTACAATTATAATTTTAACTCCTTGAAACCACCTACAGATAATGTTGTACATAGAATTTCTGTTGAATAGGCCTTTTGGTGACGTTAAGTAGGAATAGGTTTAATAAAAAGTTCGCTTTATTTTTAATCCTTGCAACAAAATACAGAGAATCAGATAATTTTATGTGGCATGGATATATAGGTGGAAATAGGTGGAAATAGGTGGAAAACGTGATTAATCTTAAAATGCTCTACAATGTCCGTTAAATAATTGACTTGGAAAATTTTTTCAGGTGAGAATGTGGACAATTCTGAAATCTGATTAATATCTGAAAATGTACGTCTCTGTTATGGAACTAAGTCTGACATATTCGTTTATAGGGAAACCATTACAAACATTAATGATTTTGATTCAGTTTGAAATTATATAAAGCAGAGAAACCAGTGCGTCTCAAGAGCATGATCACATTAAAAACAGTTCTAATTGAATTGTTAAGTGTGAATGTTATTTAAGTATATCCTCACCATAGATTCAACAGATGGAGGGCAGCAAGGAAGATGACCGCTGTAACAACCAGGCCGCTTCCCATTGACTTGGATGAGGCAGGGATGTCAGCTCTGGGAATCGGCCTTGACGATTCGTTGAGGAATCTGTCGATGTCCATAAGTAGGTCCATGTTTCTTGAAGTCCTGGACAAGTAAATAGTTGTCTGTTTTGTGTGTGAGTGTGGGTGGCTGCAAGGAGCACATGTCGAGATGGGAGAGGCACTGCAGTATTTATGGTCAGGGTCAAGCCCAGCCAGCACAGGTTACGTGGTGTCTGGGCAGGGCCAGCTGCCCGAGCACAAACTACCTCATGAGCGGCAGGGCTTCTCTAAGTCTTGAGCGGCATGGGTTACACTCAGTGGCGATAGATCTTCAAAGACTCCAAGCAGTCCCTTTGGACCCCTGTCGGCTGAACCCTTTGCCCAGCCCACAGGTCATGTGTAGTTGGGGTAGGATCGCGTGTGGTGCACTCTTAGTGGCGTCAGATCTTCAAAGGCTTCAAGCCGCCATTTCACACCCGTGTCGGCAAGTTCACTGTTGCGCCAAAGGCGACACCTAATCTGTGTACAGGGCTTCATGGAGAAGACTAAGTATCAGTCCTGCCCTTGTGCGACACCCGGCCCCCTGGACGCAGCAGTCAGCCCAGCCCAAGCTACCTCAGGAGCGAAGGGGCTTCTCTACATCTTGGGCGACGTGTGGCGCACTGTTAGGGGGCGACAGATCTTCAAAGGCTTCAAGCCGCCGTTTCACACCCGTGGCGGCAAGTCCACTTTGTTGCGCTACCGGCGACACCTAATCTGTGTACAGGGCTTCATGGAGATGACTAAGTATCAGTCCAGCCTTTGCGCGACACCCGGCCCCCTGGGCGTACCATTCGGCCCAGCCAGAGCTACCTTAGGAGCCGAAAGGACTTCTTTCCAACTGGGCGGCTGGCTACTTAAACCCCGAGCCTCGACGTAGTTAGTCACTTCTCTTCTTTCTCCCAACTTGCCACATCATCAACTACCATGGACAAT
Organism: Lepidonotus clava; assembly: GCA_936440205.1. Taxonomy (NCBI): domain Eukaryota; kingdom Metazoa; phylum Annelida; class Polychaeta; order Phyllodocida; family Polynoidae; genus Lepidonotus; species Lepidonotus clava. The sequence goes on from OW387150.1 coordinate 32,082,349, forward strand.
TCTCAGACCAGCATCCTAGACATGGACACCGGCCACACCTTCACCTCCGAGTCGGGTTCTTCTGGCTCATCCTCCATGACGTCGACTCCGGCCAGCCGCCCACGTGTCTTTCCGCGTACAAGTCTTTTTGACTCGCCAGCCACCCCTGTACGTGAGACTTCTTATTGCCTCAGGTTGGAGGATTCGGACGTCGGCGACGACCAACAGAGCGGGCTGCTGCAGACCCTCATCCAGGAGATGACAGTGCTGCGTGACCAAGGGACGAAGCAGCAACAAGAGGTGGCCAGCCTCCGCCTGAAGCAGGCAGAGCTCGAGGGGCAGTTGGCTCAGCAGCGGCAAGCCCAGCCGGCGGCAAAGGCAGCCTATCGGAAAGCAAATCCAGAAATAAGTGTAAGTTTAAAAATTATTTTTGACTTTGCAAGAGTAATGTACTCGACAAATAAATAATTAAGTTATTTCCTGAGTAAGCATGCTCATTTTTGTTCCTAGGATTTTTTTTAAAAAACATCAACCTTTCTCTGATATTTCTTTGGATATTGAAAATGTGTACGGGTTTCTGAAAGATGCTCTTAAGGCAAGCTTGTACTTTCTTTTGTCACAGGCGATGGTACGTGAAGCGTACAAACAGCTGATCAGGGTGGAAGAGATACGTCCATACAAGGCCGACCTAGGGTAAGATGACCAGACATATGAAATTTGAAATATTCTTTTTCGTTTCAAAGTTGTCGCTCACTTGTTCAGAACATCGCTGACTAATTGAGAATAAAAATGTGTCTGTGATAGGAGGCACTTAGTGCTACATTTGTAAATCACAGTTTCGTTTCCTGAATCTAGTAAATATATGTTGTAACTGTTCTTAGATGATTCATGTTTCTTGACTGTGAGAACGGAAATCTGCAAACTGTTTGATTATTTTTTTGTTTTGCTGAAATGAATGCCTTCTTCTACTCACAGTGACAAGTTCGCGGATGCCCAGAACAGAGTCATCACGGCCAAGCTCCTTGAGAACGTCCGGGCGTTGTCCCCTCGCCTGGATGTTTCTGACATAGAAGGTAATTCAGTTAAACAGTAGTGGAAAATAATACACTTGTACTTTTAAGTCTTTATAGTGGTTTGTTACTGTAGCAAATATCCTTATACCCTGTCGACCTCTAACACACTAGTTCTACATTGGCGGGTTGGGACTACACCTTTGACTGGGGCAGTACCCTATTTAGGGTTTTCAGTTTTGTTGGCTAGGACAATTTGTTTTTCGGTCTATCTAGAGGTCGTACTTGACATCCCTAATTAACTACTTTTCATGAACATTAAATTATATTGTGGTCTGTCATGAAAATGGTTTTCATAAATGCTAAAACCGTTGCCTTTGTATTTCATGCAGTCTGCTGCAGGGCCTATTGGAAAACGATACAGGCCAGAGCGCGTGTGGCCAGGCTAGGCACCCAGGAGAAGGTTAAGGGCCAGACAATCGGACGTTACTATCGGTCGCAGGTAACCAGTTGTTTAATTTCTGTTCTTAATTTATGCTCTTATTTTTCATCCTGGGTGAACCATGTAGATCTTTCTGTATAACATTCGCCATAAAGCAATTGTTTTATCTTACACATTGCTTAGAATCGTCTGCTGGTTACTTACATGGTTTTTGTTTTTGTTTTTCCTTTGTTCAGAAGATCAAGCGGCGGATGGCTGGTCTGGCACTGATGGACTGGTCCGAAGAGCAGAAGGAGCGGGTACGCGCGGTCCTCACGGCGGACTACACATCCGACGACGAGCGTGGCGAGAACGATGATGAGCCCGCCTTCCGACTGGGACGTCGACTTCCGTGGGAGAGTGTGGAGCTACGGGAAATCAAACGGGAGTTACAGGTTGCCGAACGGCGTCAAAGCCGGGCTCGGCGGGGGGGGACAAGGATGTCCCTGCGGTACAATGACGAGGTCGACAACAGCCGACCTGTTCCCCCGCCGGGTGCACCCGCCTGGACAGTAGCTTAAGCAGTTAATTGGGGTGTACAGATATTTATGTTAAATGTTATTTTCTCTTCATGTTATACTTTATGTGAAATAGGAAACTTTAAAAATGAACTTGTTGATAAATAATAAAAGCAATTATATTATATTATCGTGTTCGGTTCATCTATGACACAGAGAATTAGTGTATCATCAGTTAAATTACAAGCACATAGTTAATATAATCAAAGCGCAAATAATTTCATAACTACAGACCTACACACCAAGAAAGGGTGACAAAAAAAGTCATGGAACAAAGCATTTTTTTCAAACATCACTAACTTTGTAGATAAATGAAATATTTACGATTCCTATGGTGTGATTTACATGTTTCATATATGTGTGTAAGAGGAAGAAAAAGTCAACCTTTCTTAGAGCATTGTTCTATAGTCCAATGGTTATTCTAGTACTGAAATTAGGAAAACTATGCGTGGGCTGACGCTGCAATGCTATATCAACAGATTTTGATGATTAAATTTTGCATTGAGTGCTAGTCCAAAAATTCATTTGAGAACATAATATGGCTGAATCGATTATCATAGGGACTTCAAATAGTGCTATTTCCAACAAACACAACAAGTGATATAATAACATAGCTTACAAATAATAAAAGGATCTTGTTTTTTCGGTCATGAATAATGATTTTAAAAAATCCATTCTTTGAGAAAGAATGCAATAAATCCTAGATTGAATGTGCGTCTTTCTGGCATTGCCATGTGTACACTCTCCAAGCCCGTAAGGCTTGTTTCATTCTCCTGCAAACACCACATATGGCACAGTATCAGAGAGAGGACAAAGAACAGAACAAACATTTGTGCTGTAGGAGGAAAAAGACAACATAATTTTATTCAATATCCAGATGTAATGATAGGCAGACCGACAATTGACCCAATGAACTTCAGGTTTCCAGATGTAAACACAGGTGTTGGCCTAAAATGCAATCAAACCTTATCGCCGATTGTCATAAAGTAACCCGGCTCTCCGGCAGCAACACTTACAATATTAAAACGGACGATATCACTTTTTAGGAGTGAGCGAAGAAACACTGCCTGGACTGGCCCGACTTTCAGTACACTGTTCATTTTCTTAGTATTGTCGGTTGTACAGTCGGTGGCATAAAGCGGTGCACTTAGAACAACGGTATGGAAGAAATGTCCTTTAAGATCTGTCAGATGTAGATTTGCAGCTTCGTGTGCTTCAAATACATAGTCTGAAATGTCGCCTTGGAGGGTGCCTATTTTAAGGCATAGTGTATATCTCCCTGACACACGCATATAAAGATCAAATGTCCTGTTGGTGCTGCAACCAATAGCCCGAATGAATACACATTTAGAGATCCTCCAAATTACCGATAGCATGGTTACCGTGGTCACGATGGCCATCAAATACATAACTGTTTCCCTGTGATGACTACCACTGGTACATCCGGATGACCCTTCCTTTGAGGAATGCCTTCCACTGGAATTGCGACTCGATATAGTTGTTGCATTTGACGAATATGCCAGTTTTGCTTTGCGTAGAAAAGTGCGGTGGTGGCGTATCCTTGATGAACCTAAGCGTGCACTTGTCAGACGATGGTTAACCAGTCGTGGCAGTGTGTTGTTTTGGGTTGACAGACTGCGGCTGGTTTGAGGAATGCTGAGCGTAGTACATGTACTTTGGGCGGTGAATGCAAAAACGAAGAGCAACAGCACAACTGAAAAATAAAGTGTATGTGTCTTTAGGCCAATGGGGACTGGTAGGAATATTTAACGTAAAATAAGGGCCATCGTTGGTCGCTTGTACGAAGTAGGAACGACTCAGGGTTTGAACTTAACATAGGGTTACTAGTACCGGGTACTAGTATAAAGTAGGTCGGGCTAATGAAATATGGAGCTGCTCGCTCGGTGGGCTAGTGGAAAACATATCATCTGTTAAACGCATTACCTCCGAGGTGCCACTCTCTGAACAAGAAAAGGAAAATGGCATCCCTGGTCCCTACAGCTATACATGACCGTTCGGCCGTTAATAATATCCACAACTATAGACAGGATCCTAAGGTGTTATAATATATTTAGAAAGGCTATTAAGTCGGGCTAGTGGAATATGAGTTTGGTTAAAAGAGAAAAAATAGAGTAAATTAAAAAGAAAAAATTAAAAAGAAAAAAACTGGCCAGCCAGGGGCCGGGTCACAGCTGACTGGAGGAGGGTGGACGACGACAGACAAACTGCAGTCGCCGAACAGAGGTGCTGAGTCTCGGCCACGAGATTAGCTGAGATGGTGAGGTTCCACCTACTTTTTTTCTATCATTGCAGTCATTTTCAAAGACCAATTACAAAATTATCAGGCTGAATTTTGCACTAAAGATTTCTACGTGACCAACTAGACCCACCCTATTTTCTGCTGTAATAATATATTGAATAAGAAACAAGGATTTCTTGCAGAACAAAACACTTCTCTTACATAAGATTATACAGACAGAAGCCAGATCCACCACTTGCCAAAGAGGAAGAAATTGAGAAGGGATTTTTTCTGGAATTTCATATTTGCCATATCAAAAGAAGAGGTGTTTGCCTTCATATTTGTATTTTTGCAAATTGTTCCTAAGATCAGAAATATGTTTTCTAGGCCCTTAAAGTTCCATTGCCGGAACGAAACCTCTGTTAGGCAAATACAGTTTTTTAACCTACTGCCAGCAGGTTTCTCCCCAGGACAAATGTAAGGCCGGCTAAAATTATACAAGAGTACTTTTCACTCTTCATACTTCGATACAGGTTTCAACACATTCATGTTACGAAATGTGATCGACGATAATTCAACCCTGCTAGGCACAGTCGACTAAAATGGTCGGGGGAAAACACTGCTAGTATAGATTGTTAAAGGGGAAAAAAAAAATAAATAAAAGAAATATAAATAATTGCTCACATTTCGTGTCCATCTTGTACTCTGCACTTCGATTAGAGTACCTGGCTTGACCTTGTGTAATAGAATGGCTGTGCATTGTACTCAACCACTATATATATGGTAGACTACATGCCAAACGGATTGACACGTGATACGACATGTATAGCATTGACATGTCAAACCAATGACACTTCTCTTAACAGCTAGTTAAGGATAGACACCAGTGGTTGGGGCGTGAAAAGGGCTGCTCGCTCTCAATACAAACATAAGATTTGTTTTCTATCTTATTAGTTCACTGACACTGCTGTGATGCGTTGTTTGTGGGCGCTATAAGCCAGTTAACAAAGAACATGTCAGCTAACTAGATGCTTACCTGGACTCAGTAGCACAGTGTGTCGGTGAGTAGCGGTTACTAAGTGTTGTGGCACTTGTAAGTTGCGCACACCTTTGAAGGCACATGGTGTCAGTGCTCGGCGTTAGTGACAGTGTATCTGGGCGCTATAGGCTGACACCAACCCTTCACCATGTGAGCCAGGCAGTATAAAGACGGCACACCTCCGTTTACATGTCAATGTTGTATTTATTTACATCATGGCCGCGTTCAAAGGTTTATCCGAGGCTGGTAAAAGAGCACGTCTCTCCATGAACCATAAAACGCATCAATTCTGTTTTGTCTGTGAAGTAGCAGCGCCACGAAGAAAATTTAAACAACTTCATACTCACGACCTAGCTCAGAAGACAGTAGGGCCTCAGGACAACTGTGACGGTGGACTTAACAATCGCCCTTTGTCTGTAGAACTGGGTGCCGCTCGACCAAATGAGGTACAGCAAGCGAATTCTGTGGTGGGGAGCTCAGTGGTACACCAAGCCCATTCTGTGTTGGGGAGCTCTGTGGTACATGAAGCGAATTCTGTGAGCTCAGGAAGATCAGCTGCGTCTAGGAAAAGGACATACAACGAATGTAACCAGGTGAGGAATCCTTCCCATTACAATCTGCGTGTTTCAGGTGGCATTAAAGCCAAATAGGCGGCATTTGACAGCCCTACATCAGAAGCCTGCCGATACTCCTACTCCCTTCTAGGTTGTGGTTTTTCAGCTGGCAACAGTGACATGAAGCAGCGGCAGAGTACTGGCTCCATGCATCCATCACTTTCCCAGAATCTTACTTTTATTTTCCTGTGCATTTAAACAGATATTTTTCACATTTTCTGTAACAGGTCAGTTCTTTATTAGATGTTTGTATTATTAAATATTAACTAAAACTCGGACATTTTGCCTGACTTCAATAATGCCCGTAAATAGTTCTTATAGGATTTATGTAAATTTGCTGAGTGATAAGTTTAGAGTCCACTCTATCGCGTGTTGGTGATGAATACTTTTATCTATATTCCCTGCTTGAAAAAGGTGTATTTCTCCCTCTTGTACCTATACAAAATTGACATGTATGTCATCTATTTCAGGTCACTCTGGACACAGACGATGCAACCGATGGGACCCCGGACGAAATGCTTGGAGACATATTAACAGGTTCACAAGACATTTGTCCTCGTATAAGAGTGGTCAGTGGTGATCGTGCTAAAAAATTGCAGAGTGTGGTGACCTGGATTCTATTTGTTATTTTGCAGTGGCAGTTGTCAAACTGCGTCTCTGACACGGCAGTGACTACACTACTGAAGTTTGTCTGCGAAATTCTAGTTGTGGCTGGGATCCCACAGTATTCGACCATGATAAAAAGGGTCCTTCCAGGAAGCATGTACATGTTATACAAATGGCTTGGCGTTGACCGAAATGATTTCCAAAAATTTATATGCTGTGGCCAATGCTACAGTATTTATGATTCAATAGACGGACTCAAATACACTGACAACCGCGGTAGGGTCCGCGTTAGAAACTGCCTTCACGAATCGCGTGATGGCAAAATTTGCAATACGAGATTGTTCACAGAAGTGGCCGTGGCCAATGGCGAAAAACAATTCATCCCGATCTACACGTATTGCTATAGACCACTATCAGAAAGTTTGGAAAGCCTCTTGTTGAGGCCAAATTTCGAGAACCAATGTAGGAAATGGAAAGACCGCCGCATTCCCTCAAACATTTTGGCAGACATCTATGATGGACGGTTGTGGAAAGAGCACGCGGGCCCAAACGGTTTCCTTCAGAACGACAATAACTTGGCTTTACAAATCAACGTTGATTGGTTCCAACCTTGGACTAGGCGGAGTCATATTTCTATAGGAGCCATTTACCTTGTGGTTTTGAATCTGCCGCGGACCGAGCGATATAAAGTGGCTAACGTTATTCTACTTGGCATCATTCCAAATCTCCCGAAAGAACCTCACACATTAAAAAGCTTTATAAACCCACTTGTCGACGAATTGCTGGTATTTTGGAGACAAGGAATTGTCCTTAAAACTCATAACTTTCCAGAAGGGAAAAGAGTCCGAGCAGCTCTTCTCAGTGTTGCTGCAGACCTACCTGCCGCTCGTAAGTTGGTTGGGTTTTTTTCACACTCTGCTAATCGGGGATGTTCAAAGTGTCTCAAGGAATTTGGCGGTGGACTTATGAGAAATCTGGGTGGCTTTAACAGATCGACATGGGAAGCACGGACCCACCGGAAACACATGGAATGGATCGATGAGATAAACGGTGCTCGCAACGAAGCAGCGAAACAAAACCTCGAAAGCAAGTATGGTATTCGCTACAGCCCATTGCTGAAATTGGAATACTTCAGACCAATAGATCACCTTGGAATCGACATCATGCACAATCTGTATATGGGCACAGCGAAAAAAATGTGGAAGTACTATTGCGACGAAGACAACAAGCTTCTGACAAAAACAGATATTTCTATCGTGGACGAGCGCTTGCTACAATTCCAGGTGGGAACAGACGACGAACGTGCTGCGACGTACATAGGTTCAAACTATGGATTTTGGACAGCTCAGCAATGGTTAAGTTTTGTGACTGTGAGTTCTGGATATTGCCTCCAAGGACTGCTACCATCTGAAGATCTGAAGGTGTGGGAATGCTTCGTTTTGGCCTGTCAAGCAGTAACGTCGGCATGCGTTACTCGGGAAAAACTTGACTTTGCAGACAAACAGTTTAATCGGTTTAGTCGGCTAGCACAACGACTATATGGCTTTGAAATAATAACGCCAAACATTCACTTGCATAACCATATAAAGGAGTCAGTCATTGATATGGGACCGCCTCCAAGCCACTGGCTTTTCGCGTTCGAAAGAATGAATCTGAAGATTTCGGATAAACCGACCAACAAGCGACAAGTGGAACAACAGTTCATGAGGAAGTTTCTGATACAGAAAAGTGTCGAAAACTTGAAGCATCACTTGCCACAGGAGTTTTCCCAAAATTTTGCCCCAATTCTTAAAAAAAGTGACGAAACCTTGATCCTTGATCCAGATGTGGCACTTGTTCCCGAAATGGATCTGCACGACTGTGAACCACACTGGAAAACAACGAGTGGCGTCAAACTGGGAGGCGTTGCCGTTGTTGGGGCCATGGATATCGACGAGCGTGAATTACTGTTGGGGACGTATAAAAAGATGTATCCATCCTGTGCTGCAGAACTTGATATGAGCAACGTCCCTAGCGTCTACTTGAAGCACGGAGTGGTGGAAGTTGGTCCCATGCAATACGCCAGCGCTACTTCTAAGCGCAAGTATAGGTTGAGTTGGATTATGGCAATTTGGCATGGAATGACAGCTGACAATCGCGAGTTGCGGCCAGGCCTGATCCAATATTTCCTGAAACACACTCTGAAAATCCCGGAGACTGGCGAAATGAGAGAACATGTGTTTGCAGTAGTCAAGTGGTACAAGCCCTACGAAGACAGGGTAAATTACATTCGACCCATCACAATGTGGAAATGCAAACAGTTTGAGACGCCAACATGGGCAACCTACCTGCCAGTCGTCCGAATCAACGGACGATTTGGTGGCTGCACCTCGACAGATGGGCGAAATCTAATCATTGCAAGCGTTCCGCGACCAGTGTACTTGTGAAAAGTCCAGATGTTTAAAGAAGCCCGCCCACAAGTGTATGTAATGTTGCTAACAGAAGTTACTGGAACTGCCTCTCTATGTCATAGTCAAGGTAATGTCATCTAACCGATACTAATTATGGCCTACTCACCATCTTCGACAAGTAGCCCGAACCGGACGGCATATGAAGCAGGCTGGCTCGCGTCACGAAGGACTTGTGAAGATTGCTCGCTAAATCGCATCTCCTGCACACAGACCAACTGCTCGAGTACCTGAATGAAGAATGACAATGTTAGCCAAAGTACATGTTTTAGTAGAATAACCAAACGTCATACTGCCGGAATTGGACAATTGGTAATATATAAAATCTGATTAAATGTCTAGCAGAGGCCCCGATACTTAGAGTACCGACATGTAAAAAATACCAATAAAGCTGCGAATATGAATGTTAAGGGAATTTATCTTTTACTTACCCCCTATGAGTTCTCATTCACGAACATCAGACGGCACTGCAAAATATCAAAAAATTGGCAGTAAGAAAAAGAGTAAACAATGTGGTCTTAGGGGTTCAGTCAGGGTATAAAAAACAGTAATTGTTATTTGTTTTTATTTAACATAGTTACCACCACCATAAGGTTTAAATATTAGAATGTCACTAAGAGGTGAAAGTGAAAATTCGGTTGTCGGAAGAGGTTAAATTGAAAATTAGGTTTTTAATCTAACTTTAATCTACCACTACTGCCATGATTAGAAAATTAACAAAACTAGTCTACGCCTTAACTGGTACTTTCAAAATGTGACACAAAACACAAAGATAACCAAACCGGCCAACCCTAACGCTTTAGGGAAAGACAACTAAATTTTAAAGTGCAAGACAAATATGACTAAACTAGCCGACCGTAAAATTGCAATACCACAACACTGTTTCAAGTTTATAACAAATAAATTTGATCCAAGTAAATTGGTCGGAATAAAGACAGAAACAGTTGTATCTCATAAGTATTCAAGAGTCTTTGAACATAAACATTCAGCTTGTGGTTTTGCTACCTTGAAGGGTCCCTTGCACATAAATTAAGAGATAAATAATTTTTGCGTCAATTTATTGTTTTGGGTACTGTAAAATTATTTCAAAAGAAATAATGGGCAAATATTGCAGTGTAGGTAAGTCATTAAGGAATGAAATAGCACACAGCACTCATACAAATGAAAAATTGTTATAATTCATTTATGTGCAAGGATTACTTTAATGATCTTAAAACTATACAGTGTTCGAGACTAACGCCGGCCCGTCGGCCAATGGCCGCCAATTTAAGGCCAATGGCCGAATTTTTTCACCAAAAATGGTATGAAATCGGCCCGGATGGCCCACAGAAATTTCTGCTTATTTTCCTAATTTCAAGACCAAATTTTGCACATATTCATTATATCGAAGTTTAGCAAAGTATTTAGATATTCAAAAGGTCAAATGAGGGCCAAAAGAAATCTGTCAGGGCCGACAATACCTTGGTAAAGTTGATCCCGATGGCTGACAGTCCAAAAAGTTATTTTCGAACACTGCTATGAACTTTGCACAAGGGAAATTGGAGGGTGAGAGGAGGGAAGGCAGGGAGGGACGGACTACTACTACTTAAAGAGATAGTTTTCTACTGAAACAAGTGTCAACTAGAATAAGATGACAGGGGTCCTTGGGTAGCGCCATGGCAGTGTGTGTATAGGGGTGGAGGTGGGCAACATGATTTTGCATGCAACGAACAACATGAAACCATAGCGAGTGTGCGAAATGGTACTTGGCACCAGGTGCAAACTATAATTGCTACAACACACAATCGTGATGTATTGTTAGGCAGTAACAAAACATGTTTGTAAGTTCTGAACCATGGCAACATTTCCCACTACCTGAGACGACACCATAAACGACAGGACACGGCAACACAGTTTTCAATAGCAAGAAACTTGATTTTCTCCAAAAATTCACCAGGCCAAACGAAGAGGACGGTCCGACTGCAATAAACGCAAAATGTCACTTTTCAAGTTAAGTTTGGTTTTAAACGGTTTTCCAGGAGTCACGCAAATGCACTGAACTTGGGGACCAGCATCTGTGATCTGAAAGGGATATAATGATTTATTTTTGAACAGTCCGTGCTCCAACGGGGCGCACCTAACATCTAGGTACATTACCAGCTATAGGTAGTAGATCCTGCTTCGCTGTTTTGCTGTCTCGTTGCCAGAGTCAACATGCCGCACAAAGACGACATCATGAAGAACCCAACCACCTCCTTAAAGCCACACAGCCCCAGCCTCATTCCAGTCCTACAGGCTGCATTGATCCATTTTCCACATCGGCCAGGCCCCCTTGTAGTTCAATCGTTCCATTTGGCAAGTCAGGCTCCATTGTAGTTCACATCGACCACGCCCCACTTTAGTTCAATCGTTCCATTTGGCATGTCTCCATTGTCCTCACTAATTTCCTTTTCGCCTTTCGTTATCCTCCTTGGACAAAGTTCACAACTGTGTATTTTCTCACAGTACTTCACTATTTACTCCAAAGAGTTACATGTTCATATGTTACCCGTTCAAAAGTTCACAACTAATCGACCATAAAAAGTTCACAAGGTCACAACTGTCTGACTATTGTGATCAAAGTGTACATGTTCACCTGTTCCGAAGAACTTTTAATATACTAATCTACCTAATATACCACACCAATCGGAGGATACTGGGAACCTATTCTTGCCCAGATGTACACAGATCTAGACCAGAGGGGACAGGAAAGATGAGATTAAGACCCTTTTAAGTGGGCTAGGGAAGCCAGCGACAATATGTATGTGTCCAAGATGGGCCAGGGTTTTCCCCAGGACAAATTTAAAGCCGGCTATTTATGATCCTACGAATTACAAGCTAGTTAGGACGAATGTTTACAAGAAAACTTTCCATTTGTCAATACTTTTTTGATCATCTTCTGGAGAACAAAGCTGGTCGATCAGAATTTAAAGCTGGTCGGCACAGCCGGCTAAAAGCGTCTGGGGAAAACACTGTTACAAGAAATGTCTTATTTGATTCATTATTGTCATTAAATGTATAATTTGATGTTACCATAATACACAATCACAAGAGCTGAGTGGTGTTCCTTCGAGCGTAGAAACAAATCGGTGTGTACACTTATTGTTCATGGATGACTGTCCTGGCGATATGACAACAGCAGTTCCGTTTTGGATTCCAGGTATACAGTGGCTGTCCTCAGAGTTCTTGGTGATCTTGTGTTATCTCCTTGAAGCGCCAAGTTCACAACTGCCTGACTAACTACTCCTAGGCTAAGTTTACATTTGCATGTGAAAAATACCAAAAATAATTTGGTTTACAATCAGTCCAATATTTGTCGGCTGAAAAGGCAAAAAATTTGTTTAATCTCTTGTGTGATTCGTGATTTCCCCGCGGTAAATTAATTTTAGACTCAGCTTTATAAAGCACTATAGGCTAGTTGTAGTATTACCATGAAACAAAACTACGGGGCTTAATGTATTTTTCTTTAGCCAGAATCCACTGCATGCATGGTTATACATTACTTGCATTCTAGCATTTGAAGGATGTGAATTTACTTTTTGAACATGTAAGCCGGTGATAATGTTTGCCACATAGCTAGAGAGTTACCGTTACTTGGGGAAAAACTGAGTATCTAGTAGTAGGGGAAAAACACGAACCACTACAAGGGATAGACCTTAAAATGTGCCAAGTTGAGATATATTTTGCAGGTTAATCCCCTATTTCCAAGTTGTGCATGATGAGTTAAAATAATTATGGAAGGAAACGGTAGTAAATTTGGCTCGTACCATACCATATCTCGTACCATATATGTCTGAGTGAGTGTAAAACACACTACTAAACAGGGTTCGAAATTACAGTCTGCCCATCGGCCAATGGCCGGAAATTTCAGAGGAGGGCCAAACATTTTTGAAGAAAAGTAAGGTATTTTCTGCCCTGGTGGCCAAAAGATTTCAGCAATATTCTATCCTTTTCTTCGGCAGATAAAAAAGGCTTAATAGGGGCTCCCTATAGGTAAAATCAGGGCCGACAAAAAGTCAAGCAGAGCCAACCATTTTTTTAACAGTCGGCCTTGATGGCCGAGGACAACAAAGTTAAGTTCGAACACTGCTATTCTTTTTTTTTCTTTCTTTTTTTTTTCTTCTTTTTTTTTTGTTCGTTTCATGTTGTTTTTTTTTTTTTTCGTTTTCTTTTTCTATTACAATGATGAAAGTGTTCAGTGAAAATATATGAAAGTGTTCAGTGAAAAATATTCCTGAAATCGTGTGCCCAGGGTAGGATGGGCTAGTAGCAATCTCTATTTGGAAATAGGTGGGTTAGGATTAAGAACTAAGGAGGATTGAATTTCAAAATTTCAAAAGTGATTTAATGAAAAAAATTCAAATAATTGTTTGTTCGAAGGCGTGTTTTTTTTGACACGTCACTCCTTTTTAAATTTACTGAAATCAGTCGATTTACTGAGGACTTTCATCACCATTTTTAGTACTTCCCTTAAAAAGTTCAAGAACAAAAAAAACAAAAAAATATATATATACCCACCCTTAGCGCGATCCCAAGGGCTCCCTGAAGCAGGGTTTTCCCCAGGACAATATTAGAGCCGGCCATCTGTGATCCAACGATCGAAACGCCGATCATGATTCCATTTTTTAAGAGTACTTGCAATACTTCAATATTTTTAACCCACCTTTGGCCACCTACAGACGGTCGATCCCAGACACTAGTTAAAGCTGGTCAAGAGAGCCGGCTCTAAGTGCCTAAGGAAAACCCTTGACGGGCAGACACCTTTTTTCAATTTCTATTCAAATCAGGCCTCAAAGCACATCAGACACAAGAGAAAAGTCTGTTGAAAAATTATCTTTTTGGGTCAATGAATAGGATGTAAAATATTCCAACACTAAAGGGTCAGACAGGTATTCTCATTTTGATTTAGGCAGTATTATATAGTTTGTGTAGGCGGTACGGTTTCTGTCTCCCACCTTGGAAAAGACTGGAATTTAGCGCTCTTGTAAACACAAGCCTAAAGGTTTCAACAACTTGATTGTATTCCATGTTTTGAGGCCTGTAGAAACCACCAAGAGGATTCCCCATAATGTAATAAAAACCAAAAAGAATACGATTGCTTCAGATGACTAGAATAAATGGTTAACCCAAATTTACAACTATGTCTGAGACATCGATAATTAATTTCCGATTGTCATGACTCAGGGCTAGACGAATCTGTTGTCTGTGCGTAAAGTAAACTGAACGTACATCTCTTTCAATCTGTGTATAAACAGTCTGTCAGGCACGGGCGCATGTGGGTGTGTGTGTGGGGGGGGCGGGGGGGGGGTGGTTTCTGCAAACCCCACCCTAACCCAGACAAACACGCGCACATCAAATTCTAAAGCAATTCCTCTACGATGAAGGCACTTCCATGTTCAGAAATAGACAGCACAAGTCATTTAAATGTATTATGTGATTTGTCGAGCCCTGAGACGGATAACTAAAAGTTACTAGTGCCGCTAAGAAGTACGATGAGACACATAAATGCTTTAAAAGATTATTTATTAATGATTACAAATATCGGTTACAATTACAATTTTAATTACTAGGCCAAGGAAAAAAAATAGTTGCGTTCCGGTAACATCAGCCCAAAAAGTTAGGGTAAGTAGGTTTGGAATTTTTTTATTTTGGAAAATATTTCTAATGGCCTAAAGTGATAAAGATTCTGGAATTTTTTGATATTGTACAAAATTTAAAATTTTTTCACTAAAAAGTCTTCAAAAACGGGTCGAAAAATTAGGGTAGGTAGGGTTACCGGAATGCTACTATTTCTTTTCCTTGACAAAAATCTAAACTAAACTAAACTAAACTAAACACAACCGACGCATCCCCCCTCCCTGTATCGGGCAGGGGGGACACGTCGCCGGCGTGGCCGGCCGGCGTTCCCTTGTGGCGGTGGGGGCGGTGGTAGCGGTAGGGGGGCCGGCGGTTGGGGAGGGCCTGGGGGTGGTGGGCCCGCTGGCGGTTGGGGTGGCGGTTGGGGTGGCGGTTGGAACACCGCCACCTCCACGTTCAGCCGAACAGTTACTACAACTCTGCACGTCAAATGAAAGCACATGGATGTTAAGAAATGATGACTTGTCCAAATGTCGGAAATGGATCTTTCAATTTCAGAATCCTTTAACTGAATGACTTCAATCTCTCCCAAAATTATGGGCCGGGTGGCCTTGAATCAGTCTTTATAAGTGAACATATCATTTAATATGTAGATATTTATAGGAATTCCAAAGCTGAGAGCCCTCTCAATACATTGATATGAAATCAAAGACAACTGTTGACGTCAATGAAGATGTGATTTTTAATATTTTTTTCTGTACCTAATCGCTAGCCCCCCATCCCATGGGCACGTCGGACCAGTGTGAGTGTATCTGGCTTTTATCATGTATTTTTCTGCTATTTCCTCCTCCCATGGGCCCGTCAGACGAGAGTGAGTGTATCTGGCTTTAATGATGTTGTATTTCTGCTAGCTCCTCCTACCATGGGCCCTGAAGATCAGTGTGAATGTCTCTGGCTTTTATCTTGTATTTTCCAGCTATCTTCTCCAGCTTACGTTGATATCTGTTCACGGTTTGAATGAAGTAGGAGAGAACTTTTGTTCAGGGAAAGGGAACTGAGATAGGATCTGTATTTGAATAGATTGAAAGTGACACAGAATACTCTAAAATGGATATTAAAGTAATGTCGGGAAAATCAGTTTGGCAATCCATAACCACCAAAATGTAGGAAATCCTAAAAAAGTAGGTAAAATGGCATCTCTGTCTACAGACACAGTATGGTAGGTTATCTTCTTCAGCGTATGTTGACACCTGTAATCTGGGAATGCAGTTGGACCATGGTCAGTTGAGCATGCATATTAATAACGTTCACATTTGTGTTTGAGGATGACAATCAGCCCGATTGTTTTGGGTTAATAAAGCATGCAGGCATGCAGAATACTATCATGCAGAAAATGACATGCCAGGGTGGAAATTGACGCCTGTAATTATTATTCCTATTATTTCCCTATTTTAATATGTTTTTGCACTGATCCTAAACTTATTGATCCTTTGGTAAGGTATGATGCTTAGACTGTGAAATATGACTACTATTATACAGTTTATGGATCAGATTAAAGCCCCATCGAGCTCTATCTTGGAGTTTACATTCTTGCCGCTCTGATTTTTTCAGAGAATCAGGGACCAGACATTCTGGTAATATATGGGCCCTAGGCATGCGATATTACTATCAGGGAGTAAGTGCTGCTAGTAATTTTGCTCCTTTTTGCATTGGACACTTTCTTTGTCACTGGAAATCACGTCCCAAATTTTTTTTTTTTGAGCACCCAGCGCATTTTTCTCAGCACATACCCTATGTTCTGTCTTATGAATGACCAATGGCCTTCCTTGATATCTTGTCTTCAATATATGATATGTTTTGATTGGTATTTTCCTCAGAATATTAAGGATTCAAGATCTTACCGAGCCTCAGTATGCTGAATGGCTCCAACCTGTCCACCATTACAGTCTGCTGGTACCCTGTTTCACATTGAGTTTTAGTGTAATTTCGAGCAGGCTGAATAGAAGTGTGTGGATTTAAGCATAAATTCTCTCAGACCCTATATATAGTATTGGAGTTAACCATAAAATCTCTCAGACCCAATATAGGGTCTGGACCTCTTGTAGTAGCAATGCCAGATGGTAGCCTATCTGATCTTGGATTTTGCGACTTCTTCCCCAAATTTGGACTCATGGATATTTGCACCACTAATCCCTGTCAGAAATTATTAATCTTGGGCTCGTTTTAAAGCTAAGGAATTGTGCTTCTGAGATATTTAGACAATTCTATTACAATCCTGCTGCCTTTTGGTCAAAATTTGAGAGAAAGTGGGATTTTTTAGGGTGTCCAAAAGAGCTCAAAATGTGTAATTTCAATGCAAAATCTGCGGTCCAAGACAAGGGAGAACAATTAATCTGATATTCTATCTGGAAAGAGTTCAATCTCCTCTTTCTGACACCTTTTGAATTTAGTTTTTATGATTATTAGATCAGTAGATATTTTTGGTCAAACAAAACCTTGGATAGTCCTACCCTGACAAATATTATCAGATGTTATTTTTTAAAGGAAAAATCATGGTCTTAACCAGTGGAAATATTCCCATCTGTAATGGTAATCGATATAAGCAAAGTATCATATATTAAGCACTTTTTGAAAGAAGTTTCTATGTTGATTAGGCGTAAGGAAATTGCCCCTTGAGTTTTGGGTGACTAAATTTTCCCAAATATGGTCCTTCACATTTTATTTTCATTAATAAACCCGCGGTTCAAAGCTTAAGAATCATACTTATCTGTTATCCTAGGTCTAAAGAGTAAAATCTAAGCTTTCTGGCACTTTTTGAATTTTTTTCCTGTGATTATAACTGGAATACACTTAGTATGCTATTAGAAGGACCCCAACAAATGTTCCCTAAATAAATACAGCAAAAAAAATCACTAAAAAAATAGTCACATTTTTCCATTTTTGTCACCGAATCTGTCAGGGAGCCCCCACCCCCCTATATACAAAAATATTTTCTCCTCGCATTTGGACATATCTCAAAAATGACCCAAAATGATTGAAAAACAAACTAATCTAAGCGGATCCGCGGAAGTCTGGCATGCCTGAAGTATTACCTGCCCCGGGAAGGCGGGCAATGCTTAATGTTGAGCCCTGGTGATGCAGAAATAAGACTGTTTGAAGGGATGGGGCACAATATTTAAAGAATAAACAAAACACTGTCAAAAAAGCTGAAATTCGATATTCTAATGGGACCCCCTTCTATCTTTGGAGTGAACATTATTGCTGCTCTGTTTTTATTTCTGAGAGTCAGGGACAATAACATAATTAAATCAGAATAGAAATAGCACGAGGCCCCTAAATAATGGGTAAGGCCCCTAGATTCCAAGTCCAGTAAATGTCTCGGTCTGCTGGCTGTCATGTAACAACCATGACATACCCTTGGCGATAATACCTCCGCTTCTCTGCTATAATCACCTCTGTAGGTATAGCCGGATAACTGACAGCTTTGGGTCAAAGCCTCTCGCCGGGCACAAGTGTAAAATGCTAAAATGCTAAAATGATTCCTACTTATATCAGACGCGATGACAGAGTTAGGCCTAGCTGACAAAGCTTGGGCGATGATAGGGGAAAATGCGTTATATTGACACTACTCCAGCCAAACTATTAAACGTGTTTATCCCATCCACTTTTATGTTACTACCCACAGTAAACAGCTAACCGCTGATTACATGCATATAAATCTAGCCCGAGAAACCCTTCCTCTGTAAGTCCCGGGTGATTCGGCAACCCTTCTCGAAAAGACGCCATCTTGGATTTTACCAGCGAACGAACAACAAACACATTCCGTTCGCCGATAGCAAATAATTACGATGAAAGAACTCGCCCAACCCGGTATACACACATCCCTAGCGCTAAATACAATCCTAATAACCTATTTTGGACCGAAATACCAAGGATATACAGCTAATTCGAGTCCAAAACAACCCCTTAAAACAGAAAAGAATGCTTACCGGGCGGCCATCTTTTGCTTTCTGAGTTACCCGGATGTGACGCTGCAGGCAGAGACACCTATCGAACGGACGAAGCATTAACTTCACACGCGCCACGTAGACCGTGGCGCCGCGTGGCGAATGCATGGGGATTGACCTGCGCTGTTCATTCCCCCTTTGGTCGTTTGGGAAAACATGCCGCCTAGGGCAAGGTGAGATTGTAAAATTAACACTGGACATACTGCTGAGGCATGGTAAGACGTTAACTACTTGGACTGTAGCATCGCATTGTGTCCTTCATGGCCCTTAGCAGGAGCGCAGAATATTGGACCAATTATATCTAATCATACAATCAGATAAGGTTAAATTCAAGCTGTGCTTTCCCTTCGACCAAGTATTAGTGGGAGGCATTGTATGCAATTTCTTACCCACTTGCAATTAAACGTAGAATTCAGAATTTTGATACTTAAATTGGCCTTTCCTTTGTTTGGTATTTCAATTACGTTACGAATATTATTAATAATATTGTTCTGTTGCCATCCTCTAATCTTAAGGGCTGTTTCGACAGAACGACATTATGCTAAGGACCATGAAAGACATTGAAAGATTCACGAATCGTTTACTTGCTGTTGACATAATTGTTCAGTGGAAACAACAAATCGTTGCTTAAGACATATGTAAACGACTGTAAATGTTTGCAGTCGTTCATGATCGTTTCTCGGAACTCTCCATGAAAGTCTTTCCGTGTAAACCCAGCTTAATCTAATTATCTAAGATTGTAAGGTTCATCTACAAATTTAACCGAAGGAGCGTAGCAGTTACTGCTGAATGATTCTACTTATAGACACCCCAAGAAACGTAATTGATATCATTCATTGGTCAACGGTTGTGAGTAACACAATGCCCTTTCTGATTCGAACATTCACAATTTGACACTTTAGTTAATTTGAACTGTCTATTGCAATTTCAAAAGGTCGCGACTAATTGGTCAATAATTACTGTATCAAAATTATCACAAAACGCTCCTCATTTGGTAAACCTAAATATCAGTAGGTGCATGATGAATATCAATCAAATGCTTTTACAACTTATTACTAACACAGACCTGTGCTTAATGGCTACTAATTAAAATTGGACTATCTCCGGAACTGTCATAAGGTTACCAGATCGAAATCCCCATCTTCATATAAACTATGTATTATTTTGTGTCATGAGACCTCAAAATTGTTATTTCTGCAAAGGGGCGAGTGACAGCAATTCTGTAACCATAGTTTCCTGGATCTGTTGATGACTGATGATATAAATCAGGGAGCAAACAGTTATATTCAGTTACTCACTTGTCACTGAGCTGCTCACATCATGATAATTCTAAGCTTTAGAGTCAATTAATTCCCTATATTCATTCATGTCCAAACTAATTACCTTCTTACTTGCTCTTACCTATATTCCCTCTGTTTATCAATCGCGTCTAGCAAGCAGTAAATATAGTGCATACTAGTTGTGACATTGTACAAATACATTCAATGTATACAATGGAGAGTTATCCTTAATGCAAAGGCTAGCCATTTTACTTTGCTTTTTTAGTGTTTGATGGAAATCGTATCAAAAGTGTAATGCATGGAGTCTAATGACATTTCTTTTTATGATACTCTATTAAGGTATAATGTAATTTCCAAAGAAAGTATGCATTTAAAAGTACTATATATACATAATCTAGTAATGACAGTAAATAATTATTTTGAAATATTTATCACCATGAATTATTTCCTTTTAAATCTGTGGTCATTGAATTTGAAGAAACGAGACTAAGAGGTATATCCATTTCTTCCAAGATAATGCATTTAAAACGCTTTTACAATGATGAACTCTTTTCTTTAAATCTGTAATCATTGCACTTAAAAACTCAAGACCAATGGGCGTGTCCATATCTTACTTAAATTTCATTTACATAAGTAGATATAGAAATTCATTCTGACCGTTTTTTTCATAAGTAGATATAGAAATTCTACACAGGGTTATAGTTATAAACGATGGTTGTCTACATCAATCTCAACAGCTGTTTTGTTGGATAAATGAATGTTTTTACTGGTAGTGCAGCGATGAAATCAACATGCATATGTTTCAGGTTTTAATACCCTTCATCATGGTTAAAGTTAAGGGGAGACAAAATAAAACTAATAGTGACATCCCATTTATGATAATAATCATACTTGACAACATTTTTAAAACTTAGGTAAGTTTGTTTAAAAACAAACCCAACTTTTGCAGATCCGTATTAATTGAGTTGAGCAAGGAAAACATGTTTTAATGATTTTCTATCATATTTCATGGTTTAGATTTTAACATTCACCAGAAATAGGCTCAAAGAATGAATTTCCATGATTATTTGAGTTTGGAAAATGTTGTTGAATTTATTGGTTTGGTCTCCCTTTAAGGGGCCTCCATCTAGTATGTCCGGACATTTTCAAAAATTTCGCGCCACGTACCTTGGGCAAAAATACGCACCGAATTGGTACTGAAATGTACGCATATTGTCAAAAATATCAGGGGGGCGGACCTAAAAACATCCACAAGAACTCTGTACCTACGAGAACTTTAAATACCCACGATCGCTCAATTTGCAATCGTGGGTATCTTACTTCTCGTGGTACAGAATTCAGTTATTTCAACCTTTAAAGTGTTCCAATGTACTTCTAACATACTTATATGTAAATAAATATCTTAAGGGAATGATTTTAGTTTCATTTATCAAGAAGTTTTCATGTTCAAAAGTTCTCGTAAATGTTTTTTGGGCGGAATTTTCTTCTCGTGGGCATAAAATAACCCCTACGAGAAATCGTTGATGTTTTTTGGTCGGGCCCCCTGACCACTCCTCCCCCACTTGATGCGTACATACGTAATAGGAGACTTCTTAAAGAAGGAGAGCAAAATGCATTTCTTAAAGGGCCAGTATGGGCCATACGTGGGCCCGCTCTCTTATAAAGCAGGCCTGTGTTCCCCGCTACGTCCTTCCCTCCCGTGTCGCCGTGGTAACTGCCCTGATTAAACCCTTGCTGTACTTGTAGTGAGCAGCTCGGAGCAGCTCGGGAGCAGGAGATGACGGCCCTGGGAGCAAATCACGGCTGTCCCCCCATAATAAACACTGCTCATCGGCGGAAGTGACAGCCATCCGTCATCTGTGAGTGACAAATGACGCACGCTGACGCACGCCAAGCGAGCAGTTAACGGCCGCGAGCTGCTCGGAGCGCCTCCTGGCGACAAAAGGGTTAATGATGGAACTGTCAAATATTCCATTGATAAGTGTCGCCAAGCGCAAGGAACGCCGGCTCTTTTGGTCACGTGATCGCGCCTGCGCATGCGCGGGGGAAAGAATCTGCGAATCCCCCCCACACTGGTGACGTCACAATGGTAGCTGGTGACTGGCATGCATGCACAATATGCTCGCTGGTTCATCTACAAGTTGGGGGCCAAAAGTGCCCGGCCTTTGGTGGGTTCCACTTGGAACCGGTTGGTCCGGACTGTCCATACACCGGCCCAAATTGTATATTTACCGGCCCGGGATAGGTCCATTTGACCCCGCCTTTTCCGTTTGAGTTGACATCAGGCTACATTCAATCGGTCCTGGGTGGTGCTATAGGAAACACAGGCAACGGCAGAACAAAGCAAGAAATGATAGGAGTTTTGGTTTCTTTTTCTTTCCGTTCTTTCACCCGGTCTGGCTCATATTCTCCTAAAGCCTGATTTCCACCAGCCGATTTTATTACCGATTTCAAAAATCAGCAGTTAGAATATTGGTTGATTATGAACATATCATATACCATTAGGAAGGATTTTTAATTACCTTTCAAATGGTACCACTGTCCATACAACGGCCCAAATTGTATATTTACCAGCCGGCAATAGGTCCATTTGACCCCGCCTTTTCCGTTTGAGTTGACGCCGGGCAACATTCAATCGGTCCTGGGTGGCGCTATAGGAAACACAGGCAACGCCAGAACATGCAAGAAATGATAGGAGTTTTGGTTTCTTTTTCTTATCCTTCTTTCGTCCGGGGCCCATTGCACAATTGATTTTCGTAACAACATTAACTTTAAGACAACTTTAAGATTGTTTTCGTAACAGCAATAGGTTTTGTAACAACAACACTTTTATATCTCTGACAGTGGCCCGTTGCATAAACAAACTCTCGCAAGAGGGAGCGATTAAGGATGGATTTGTTTTTTGCTCGCTGTTTTTTTCTCTCCTTGTTTTGGGGATGTGCCAATCCTCCCTGTTGCGATGGTTTTGTACACACTTTGAATTTAATTTAATTGGCTAATAAATCATTTCCGCCACTTGCCTCCTATACAAATTATAAGCTAAAGGACACATCTAACATTTACTGAAAACAAAATCTTAAAATGTTAACCCCAGAATGTCCCCCTGATAAATTGAAAAATCGGGAGTGCAAACCATCCCTGTAAGGATGAAAAGTGCATTCGCTCCCTGTTGAACAGGGAGAGGTCTTTTGAAATGTGCCAATGTTCGCTACAGCGAGACCCGTTATGCGACGGGGCACTGGTTCCATTGGATGAAATTAAATTCTGTAAATTGATATACGAAGGGGAAAAAAATAGAAAAAATATCAGTAAAAGTTAGAACTCATTGAGTACATTCTAAACAACCTTTTTTTAATTGTCAAAACGACTGCTGTTACAATAAAAGTAACAACGAAAGGTTTTCTTGTATAATTGATTTTCATTGTTACAAAATTCATTGTGCAATAGGCATCCGGTCTGAATCATATTCTTGTTTTTGTTTAAAGCCAGATACACACAAAGCGATCTGTGGCCTGTTGTACAATGATCTAGGGTATCAACAATAACTTTAAAATAACGTTAAGAGAGATGTCGTTATTACAATAGTTATTATTATAACGATACCCCTAATATCTCTGTTTCTACTGGATCAAATTAAATTCTGTGAATTGATGTAAAAAGGGGCACCATAGGGATATAAATTATGAAACTAGCAGCTCATTATAATAGTATTCTAAATAGGTCTATTCTGTGGGTCAAAACGTGCGTTATTTTGCACAAAGCGGCTACAAGAGGTGTCGTTAATTTGCTCCTTGCTTTTTAACATAGATATTGTGCAACGGGCCATTTGTGCTCAAATCGTCGGATCAGCTGGTCAGAAACGTTAAGAGAATTTAATATACAAATGCCGATTTTGACTGAACCAGTAGTGGGTAACCTTCTCACTTTTCATGTGGCTGAACTGGTTCAAACACATAGAGGCTGTGCCTGCTATACTGCCTTGCCTTGCCATTCTCATCCCCATAGATTCGATCTTAGTACTTTGTACAAGTCAAAACTGATAGTTGTTCCTAATATAGGTGAAAAATTACTGATGGACTTTAAGCTCCAACAATCATCATCATCATTATTTATCATTTGACATATTGAGTCTTAACTTCTATTGAAGTGTGTGTCTGTCTGTGTCACTGTGTGTGTGTGGGGGGGGGGGGGTGTGTGTATCAGTCTGTGTCTGTGTGTCTGAGTCTGCGTCTGTGTGTGTATGTGTTTGTGTGTATATATGTGTGTGGGTGTGTCTGTCTGTCTGTCTTTCTGTCTGTCTGTCTGTCTGTCTGTCTGTCTGTCTGTCTGTCTGTCTGTCTGTCTGTCTGTCTGTCTGTCTGTCTGTCTGTCTGTCTGTCTGTCTGTGTCTGTGTCTGTGTGTGGACGATCCCGTGACCAATTTACCACTGGCGTATTTAAGAACTTAACAGTGTAAAAGGTATTTATTAAAGTTAAGTGTAAGATGTCAGTCATAGATTAAGGACAGAGAGGGAGCCCTGAGTCAGTTTGTTTATATGTCTGTGTATAATGTGTTTGTGTGCATTATACTAAATCTAACGGTGCAAGACCTGTGACTATCTTTTTTTAACTTTCATAGAGTTGATAGTTCATTACTAAAAACACAATGTACTAAGCTTGATGGAGTAAAGCAGAAGAACAAATTAATCAGTCTTATGTTTTGAACATGAATAAGTCATTTCCTAACTAGGACAAATTTATCATATTTATTTTTATTCAGGAAATTTTATGCAGAATTTAAACCTCAGTGTATATGCGCTCTGTTCTTTGAGTGTGATGTTGTGCCTGAGATCGGCACAGTGCATGGTAAAATGCTATTAAGAGGTGAAATTACATGGTATACAATGTACAATGTCCATTCCAGTAATGGTCTCCCTAAAATAGGCAATCAAATTAGACTAATCACGTTTTACGTGATTTGTTCTGAAAATTCTATCTCTTGACTTGTTAGGTCTTTGGGTCCTTTTCCAGGAAAGGTGTTACTTCATATAGGCCCCTATTATTTCTGCACCAGATTCACATTACCTTGATACTATTGCACTAAACTTGATATTTCTATAATTATTTCCACTTAAAGGGATTTGGGACTGACCACACCAGCTCCACCTGGTGTGAAAATCTAAGGGGCTTGAAATTGTATTAATGTATAATTTATCTTTTATTTCCAAAGAAATACCAACTTTTCCGCAAAAATTTTAACTTAAAATGGGATAATAAGAGATTTAAAGAGAATTTGTTTACATAGGAATATACAGGAATTACCATATTATTTTGTTTCTGAGGGTTGTAGCTCCTTAATTAGCACGGTGACCCCCACTTTTCTTTGCTGAAATATATTGGTACAGGTCCACAGATGATATCAAACCATGTTTGACAAATATATGGTGGTTGAATTTTTCAGAAGATGAAGAACTAGTGTTTTCCCATAGAAACCTATAGTAAAACCTAATTTTTATAAGCTCATTTATCGTGAAAACGAATACGGTGACATATGATTTTTATCATGGTTATTTATTCCCATAATATTGGTCTAACCTCACAAACAGTATCAAGACTATATGCTGGTTCATTTAGAAACCGGCCAGACAGTCCTTAATCCCTATAATTAGTTCATCCCAGTATATATGAACATCAAATTTTACCATGAAATTACGTAACTATTTTTTCCCGATTTGATCCCCAAAGATAAATTGCTCCTAAAATTTGTAAAATGCAGCTTTATAACCAATGTTAAAGCCTGTCAGCCCAACCTATAATGTCCAACCTATTTTCCCTAAAATGCAGCTTTTTGTTCGGCTGGCAAACCTGCAAATCTGTCAATTGGTAAAGTTTAAGAAATCATAACATTTTATCAGTACTTGGTGATACAGAAAAACATAATTCTTAGTTATTCCAGTAATCCCAACTGTAGGAGACAAGGATCACTTATACCATAATATATATCCAATGTGGGACATTTAAATCAGAGAATCACTGTATATTGCCGATATTTGTATCATTAGATCCACACCACAAGGTATATATGGCAATGTTTTCTATGTTATATAATGCACATGTGAGCATGCATTTTTATCCCCTTTCCGCAAAAACGTATACCTGCAAATATAGTATAAGTATGTCTATTTAGTTCCAAAGACTTATAAGACAGGTCTCAGAGCAACACTCCTACAACACTCCAAACCAAAAAATACACTTGTTTTTTTGTGACAAAAAAAGACTATTATAGTTTTTTTTATAGGGTTATCTAGCCTTTCAGTTATAATAGCTGAAAGGCTAGATAAACCCGAAGTCAGGTGCAGAAATATCCTGCTATATCGGGCCCCAACCTGATGAAAAGCAGATTACTAGGTTAATTAGATTTACCAGATATGTCAACCGGATAAAGTATCAAATTAAAACACTATTTGTGTCCACTAAACTTCAGTCATGTCTATCAAATGTATTCCCATTTCTGTGGTAGACAGGCAACAACATATGAGCTACCTCTAGATCTAGAAGTAAACAATTATTGTTTTCTAGGAATAAGGTAAAACTAGTTTTAAGTTATATACAATGTATTTTTCTATTCCATTTTTATCAGTATTTCTACTAAATTGTGTGTGGTTCGAATATTGTGTCTGCACAATGCCATTAATGAACAAAAGTAAGACTGTGGGTGGTTTTAGGGGGCACTGTTTAACGTTACTTGTTTCAGATATTTGGAGGCGTGGGATAAGAGTGAATACAGGTGCCATATTCTAAAGGCCTTCCCAGACAAGGAAATGACGTTCTAATAATGTTGCAGCAACGTTCTGGATTGATTCTTGTTACGTCACACTGTTAGGTTATAGTGACGTTCTTTTGATGACTCCCAATTACGTCGCTGCAACCAACTCTTGCAATGTTACATTGTGACGTTCTGATAACATTCTTGGAACGTTATTTATGAGAGTGAAACTTAATAAGAATGTCACAATAACGTTCTGTTTAGGTGTGGTTGAGACCTCACTGAATGAGGATGTCACAATAACGTTCTGTTTAGGTTAGGGTTACACCTAACCTTATAAGATGGTCACAGGAACATTCTGTTTAGGTAAGGTTAAGACTTGACATAATCAGAACATCGCAATAACATTTTGTTTAGGTGAGGTTGGGACCTCCACTGGTCAGGAGGTCCCAACCATGTTCGTTTAAGTGAGGTCTGGACCTCACCTAATCTGAACATCACAATGACATTCTGTTTCAATTTGATCTTCACCTTTCCTCACCAGAACGTTATGATAACATTCTGTTTTGGTTAGGTCTCATCCTCCCAGAAAAATAACGTAACTGTCACATCACATTTTAGTAAGTAACGGACAAACCAAAAAAGCATTGTCATATAAGGTGACCATTACATCACACCTTGGCTGGGTTATTCAACTTTGCAGTAGATAGCATTTACGGTTGCTTTAAAGGTATGGCAGGCAATTTGCGGTTTTGATACCAACATGTTGATATCCCGGTCCACAAGCAATCCATAGAAAACCTATACAAAAGTCACCTGTAGTAGCAAGTACCGCAAACAAGTACCACAAGTATTTCCCATATTCCACCTTGCAGTACTCTACCACATGCAAATTTGTGCAGTTTGCATCATTTCATGGTACTGCAACCATAGTTGAATATAGCCCTAAGTCATAGTTGATCTATCCTTGAACCGTTTTTGAACCACTTTTGATTATGAAACAGGCTGTTTAAAGCAACATAAAACTATTGCACAACAATTGCTGGAAAGGAACGGTTATGTGTGCAATCCAATACGTTGAAATGTATTATGTTCTGAAAGAGTTTAGAATCATCAGTTAGATTATTTTTGTGGGAGAACGTTGACTGTAAAAAAAAAAGATATTATTAGAGAATGGTCAGGCGTTTAAATGTTTTATTAAGCTGGGTTTCCACCGAACGATTGTGGTTGAGAATATGTAACGACTGCAAATGACTGTAAAAGATAAATTGTCATCAGCCGTTTTGGTCGTTCAGGAATAAGATATTTGTTGTTTCCACTGAATGACTAAATATACTGATAGTTGAACGATTTTTGGACATTCTGGATGACTTTTTCAAATAACAGAGCTCAGAAAAGTCAGGGAACAATAGATTAAATAATCTTCAATTACCCTTGGAAAAAGTCGTGAGCAACTGTCGTCCAAAAATATTAAACAGGTTTAATATTTGGTCGTTGGTGAATCATTCACAAATGTCGTTCGCAAATGTCATTTGTAGTTGTTCACAAATGTCTTTATCCCCTATTTTTTGTTTCCACTGAACGATTTTACTAATGACCACAAAAGATTTGTGAATCGTTCATGGTCGGTAGCATAATGTCATTCGGTGGAAACAGGCCTTAAGTGACCGACTTCTGTTTCCACCCAACGACTGAAATAAAGATATTTGGAAGATTCTGGGATGTCCTGGATGACTATATCGAATGATAGGAGGTGCTATACTAGTGGAAACAATAGATGTAATTGGTGGCTTTTGATTGCTTGTGGAAGAAATCATGGGAAACAGTCCTGCAAAAATGTTGAACAGGTTTAATATTTGGTCGTTTGTAAATCTTTTCATTTCTGCAGTCATTTGCTGTCGTTTGCAGTCGTCTACAAATGTCTTAATCACCTATTTACTATTTCCCTTGAACATATCTATGGTCAGGATACTGATGCAAGAACAATAATGAGCCAAGAAACATGTTACCAGTTGAGAACCTCAATTATGCCCAGGGAAGGACTTGCATCTAAAACCGGGTTTCCACCAGACGACTTTCATGGTGAGTTTCTAACGACCATGAACGACTTAAAAAAAGAAAGTCTTTGCTCCTTTTGGTCGTTCAGAAAGCACAAATTTCTTGTTTCCACTGAACGACTAAAATACTGAAATCTGAACGATTTTTGGACAATCTGGACGACATTTTCAAATGACAGGGGTTAGAAAATTCAGGGAACAATAGATTTAATTGCTTTTAATTGCCCTTGGAACAAATCGTTGGCATTTGTCGTCCAGAAATATTAAACAGATTAGGTGTTTGGTCGTTGATGAATATTTCACTTTAGTCGTTCAGAAAGGTCGTTTGCAGTCGTTCAGAACTGTCTTTACCACCGATTTTATGATTCCACTGAACGATTTTACTAACGACCACAAACGATTTGTGAATCGTTCATGGTCGTTAGCATAATGTCGTTTGGTGGAAACAGGCCTTAACCCACACACAACAAGATATTCCACATCTTGTTTTGTCCATAGCTTCACCCATAATACAAAAACTTAAGGTTTTGTACATTTCAAACGAGTTTTGGGAACATATTAGGCTATTTGTCATATTACCGAAAAAGTATTATTCCCCAGTGAAAGACTGCTCATCTTGAATGATTGCACTCTATGTTTAGGAGTATGCTGGAACAAAGGAAGATTAAAAACCCATGGGGGATTCACATTCCTAGGACCCACATCAACGTTGTTCATAACACTGTCCTATTCATTTTCCTGAACCCTTGGCCTATCCTATGAAGAAATCTTACCTGAAGTCCAGTTTACACAGATGGATAAAGGGGTAGAATCTGTTAAAGGGAGCCAAAGCAAATAAATTCAAAGGAATTCTCCAAACTCAAATAATCATGGAGATCCATTCCATGAGCCTATTTCTGGCCCATGTTAAAATCTAAACCGTGAAATATGGTATAATCCCTTTAAAACATGTTTTCCTTGCTCAAGTCAATTAATGTGGATCTGAAAAAAAGGGGGTCTATACTAACAGCTCAGTTTGAGCTAGTTTTCACACTTAACAGTTTACTTCTGACCCTAACTAGACTAATATAACATAATTATTTGTATACTTATCAGAATTTGCCTAAATGTTGTCAATTATATTTGTTTTGGCTCCCTGTATACCCATATTCCACATACCAAAAGTATGTGTTGCTGATATTGAGTGATTCCATGGTAATGTTCTATATCTGCTTCGACCTATCTCAGCAAATATTTGTTGCATTTTCAGCACCAAAAACGTGTCAAAAGTGGTGGCTTCCGATATTCACTTGTAAAGTCGACCACTGATATATAATTGGCAGGCTGACTCTGACGTCAGGCTCTGTCACCTTGGGGTCACCGCGGAGCATTAAGGTGGACCTTCTAATTTTCAGTGTGTGAACCCTTATGGTAGATTAGGTAACAGGGGTCAACCTCCAGGCCCGGGGTAACAGACATGAGCTGCAATATGACGAAGTCACAGAGAAACCTCTTATATTAGAGACTAAAGGCCGTATTCCATATACTGAAAGTGCACTGCCGATGCACTGCCGATATACTTTTGGCAGTGCCTATGTATTATTGGCGGCACTACCGATAAATTTTACCAACCTGTTGGTAAATTTTTCCTGCCGATTTTGTACTGGCTGCCGATTATGCACTTTTGGCCACCGATTATACACTTTCGGTTGCCGAAATTGCACCGAAAGTATGGGCTGCTAGTATAGAACATTACCATGGAATAAGGGCTTAAATTCTTTGTAAGTCATCTGTAAAAGATTGACAGCCATTTTTCAGTATGCATATGGGTGTATGGGTCTACTTGGGCCAATGCTTCCATTATTAGAAATCCAAGTTCCAGCACGCAGATATACCTTGAGTATAACGCTGGCTATATGCCACATGGACAAGCAGGTGATCCCCTTTGACATGTGATCCCTGAGTCTGTATATTGTATACCTGAGCTCATCTACTTTAATGTGGAACTATTGGAACTATTTTTTCCCAGTCTTGTGAATGGTAGCATGAACACTGAAAGCAGGGAATTCCCAGCAACACCACTCATGTTTAAATTGCATGTTCAGAGCCTATCAATTATTCTGAATGAAAGTGTGCAGGCGGATTTTATTTGAATTTGGTTATACATGTTAAATGGACTTTTCCATATTCGCAAAAATTGTCTGATGAAAAAATCTTGTATAAATGAATAGACCTTAAACTCCAACACAACATCATCATCAGAAAAATGTTAGAATCTTAGAATATGAATCTTAGAATATGACTTTCATTTTGTTAGATTTGAGAAGCATTTCTTTTATTCATAAGTATTCGTGTGTGTCAGTTTCTGTGACAACACGTTCATAGCTAGTCTACCGATCCTAATCTAAAGTATATATTTCCATATGTTAAGCCTGGTTTCAACCAAATGATTTAGGGTTTTCATACCTGAACGATTAGAAACGATTCCAAACAGTTAGAAAGAGGATAAAATCGTCCTGCATTTCGTCTTTCTGAACTGAATAACTATAGTTGTTTCCACTAATTAACCAATTACTAGGTATCTGGATGATTCTGGGAGGTTCCTGGGAATCACTAGACGGGAGATAAACAGAGAACAATAACTTTAATTGCCTTTGGAGGAAATCCTTGGCTTCGATCGTGAGGAAAAATTTAACAGGTTAAATATTTTGTTGTTTATAGATCTGTCATGCCTGCAGTCGTATACTTTCGTTGCAGTCTTTTACCGAATTTTTAACCACCGATTTGTTGTTTCCAAAGAACGATTTTGTAAAGGACCGATTTCTAAATATTTCCCAGTCTAGCTGTCTTGAGAAAAAAGTCGTTCAGTGGAAACCCATCCTTAAGCCGGGTTTCCACCGAACGGCAGTCTTCTCAAGACAGACTAAGACTTAGAAAAGATTTGGAAATCGTTGAAGGTATTCTATAAAATCGTTCAGTGGAAACACAAAATCGTTGGTCAAGGCATTTGTTAAAGACTGCAAATGACATTTGCTCAAGACAAAAGTAAAAGATTTATCAAAGATAAAATATCAAACTTGTTAGATTTTTCTCAAGACAAAAGCTTACGATTTCCTCCAAGACCAATTAAAGGTAATTATTCCTATTGTTATGTGAATGCTGGGTCTTCAGACAGATAGAAATAGTTGTCCAGGACCTCCCTGTGTCTTCCAGATGCCTAAATTTCCATCGTTTAGTGGAAACAACCAGTCATTCATTTATACTTTTAAGATTTTTTCATCAGACAATTTGCTGATGGTGACAATTTTTTTTCCAGTTATTTGTAGTCGTCATCTACTCTCAACCTGAATCCCACCTATGCAGGGAATTTAGGTGACCCTCCTGTCGAAGGGTCCCTTTCCATTTTTTAACTATATGCCCATAGTGAAGTCAATTTGAATGTGTAAGCCCCTGTGAGATTTGGTTTTATTCGTTTTACTATAGGTATCTCTCGCAAAGCTTAAGGTTGGTCACCCATTGTTCTTTTCTTTTTTTCTTCTTTTTCGCTTCGATTCCAACTATTTCTTTCATACAAAAGCTCTTTCAAGAGTTACTAGAGACCCCCAACGACATCGTGCCAATTCATCCAATTACTTCTCTTGATCCAATACTTCTAACGCGCAGACATAGGCCCCCCACCACACATTAAAGAGCAATCTAACAAAACCCCTTACGATAATAGAAAGAGAACAGGGGTTGTTCGGTGGGGGACCTCCCCCCTCCCCTCCCCCACCCCACCCCTATTATTGAAGATTTGGACTTCACATCGAGGTTGGAAACAGGGGTGGATCCTAACGCCCCCCCCCCCCCCCCCCCCCCCACCCTTCCTTTGGCTGCATCCCTAAACTTCAAAAAGAGGGGAAAATTTCAGGTGTGTTCCCGCAAATGCACACTATTTTAGCCTATATGAGCCCCCCCCCCCCCCCCCCCCCACTCCCCTTTCAAAATTATTGTATCCACTCCTATTGCTAAAGGAATCGTCTTCAACCCATACATACTAGTTTTAAGAACAATAACCACAAACGTACACAAGAAGGAATCCTCAAATTGTTCCCAAAATCAAAATAACCAAAGCCGCCAAATGATTCAGCCTACATTAATTATAATACTCCGCGTCCTTTCCGTACGTACGTGGGCTCTGTGATGACGTCACAGCGGGTCGTAAACTCTTTGATCAATGGCGCCGCCACTGCCGCCCCCTGGGAGCGGCCAGTCGAACTAAGGGGTGGTTCCTCCTCCTCCCACCCACACATTCCCCGCGGCGGGCTGGTGGTTCGTTTATAGGGCGGCACACTGCGCGGACGGCGGCCACTTGTACCTGAGATTAGAGACGCCTTGCAACCACTCCGCCGCACTACCACTACTCCTCTATAAGGTAAGAGCTGCTCACTCAACTGTTCACAGAAGTACTTATTGAGGTACACTACTCATTCATAGAGAACTGCTCATTTTTACTGAATGCTCAGGGGTGTCAGGGATGTTGAAATACATTTCTTCTTGTACACTCTTTACTTTGTGAGTTGCTCACCGGCGTTAAGAGCTTCTCACAGAAGTACTCACTTATAGAGAACTGCTTACAGAAGTACTTACTTCGAGAGAACTGCTCATTTACTGAATGCTTGTGGGTATTGGGGATGGTTAAACACATTGCTTCTTGTGTATTCTTTACTTTGTGAGTTGCTCACGGCCGCACTACCACTACTCCCCTTTAAGGTAAGAGCTGCTCATAGAAGTACTTACTTATAGAGAACTGCTTATAGAAGTACTTACTCCGAGAGAACTGCTCATCTACTGCTCAGGGGATAGGAGACGTTAAAACACATTGCTTCTTGTGTAGTCTTTACTTTGTGAGTTGCTCTTCGCCGCACTACCACGACTCCTCTTTAACGTAAGGGCTACTCCCTGAACTGCTCATAGAAGTACTTACTCTTAGGGAACCGTTCATGTACTGCCCATGGGTGATTGGCTGGGGGAACACATTGCTTCCTGAAGACTCTTTACTTTTCAGTTGCTCAAAGGCGGCTCCCACTACCCCTTAAGGAAAGAGCTGCTGTCTGAATTGCTCACAGAAGTACTCACTCATATAGAACTGCTCATAGAAGTACTCAGAACTGCTCGTTTACTTAATGCTCATAGGGGTGGGGGATCTTAAACATATTGCTTCTTTTGTATTCTTTACTAGTGAGTTGCTTACCAGCGGTGCCCATTGCTAAGAGCAAGTACTCACTCAGAGAGAACTGCTCATAGAAGGATTCACGCATAGAGAAATTCTCACTTATTGCTCATATCATGGTAAAAACATAGGGCTTCTTTTATATTATTTTCTTTGCGAGTTGTTCATCGGCGTCGCCCATTCCTTGGAGCAATTCAAGATGCCCTGGGGGATTCTTCACTGAACTGCTCATAGAAGTGCTCACTCTTAGAGAAATGCTTATTTACTGTTCAGGGGCATATGGGATGGTAAAAATCGTGAGTTGTTCACCAGCGGCGCCTATTTCTAAGAGCAACTCAAGATACCTTCGGGGGACTCTTTATCATTTCTCGCAGGTTTTAGTTGCACTTGGAAGTTTTCGGAGTATTCACATGTATACATGTTAGCTTCTTTAATGTGCATTAACCGGTGATATTTGAGGCCTCGAAAGGGGTTATATTGAGTTTTAGCTAGATAGCTACGCAAACGGTTTACTATACGTTTTAACTTACATGATCTTTTTATTCTTAATCTATAGTACGTTCACTCTTGTGTGGCATCACTCTACGATGAGTGCGCTTGTTCTTTGAAAGGAGCTAAGTTACTATAGAAAACGCCGCAGCCTACACAACAGGAATATTACAGGAAATGTTTCCAGGAAAACCATTGTTTTATTAAAAAAAAAAGAAAAGAAATGCAATGCTTTGCTATAGTCGGTGGTTTCGGATGAAAAACGGCATATCCTTTAGCCAGGTAAACAATTGAAAACTACTTTGAAGGATTATTTCTTATATCAGTTTGGCTTAAGCACACTCACGATATCTCATTTTGTCTCCCGCCAACTTAGGAGCGTGATAGAAATGTGTTTTTTTTTACAAGTATCGTCTCATACTTCACAAGTTGCCGAGGTATATGTTCAGGAAAGACACTTTCCTGATTACTTATTTCAAACTCTAAAGGTACGGGGTACACAGCAAAGGGGGCATTTTCCCATAGTACAGCTTTCGTCGCTAGTTCCCTTTGAAGAGTCCCTGCTCTTTCTTACCGCTCTCCCGGCCAGGGGAAGGAGGCGGGAATGTTGTAAGTGCTGTGCCCCGGCGGGCAATGAGAAAGTATCACTTGTCTTGATGGGGACAAGCGATTGAGGGACGAACATATGCCACGAAGGTAATTGCGTCTGCTTCTTTTGTAAGATAATCTACAACGTAGAGGTTCACTTTTTTAGTCTAATTAAGTACATCCTTGAAACCCATTGTTTTGTCGGGGTTGTTTTTTTGAATAAGTATTTATTAACTTAGAACAAGTCTCCCCCTACTGCGGTCCCATGGCAGATGTAGCGGGGGGGGGGGCAAAAGAGCCAGACATACTGCTTAGTCGCTTCACATTCCCTAATGATTACACGGGAATCTAAAGCGACGAAGAAGTAGGAAGAGCCAGACTTAAAGACTAACTTTATGATTAACCTCAAGGTGCCTTCCATTAAGTACGTACACACCAAGAGGGGGAGGAGGGGTCTGGGACTTTTGAAGATGCGTACGTACTTTAGGCCCCCTACGTTCGTTGATTCTCAAAAATCTGGAGTTAAATCACTTGCACTTTTTATAGGGGGGGGGTGGTTTGCCATTTCAATATGGCTGACTCTGGATCCACCTTTGCGGTCAATAAGTACATCGCATCATCATAATCCATTCAAATTTCCTGGCTGGAAACAAAGATTAGGCTACTTAATAAAGGATGCGCGAGTAGAATTCAGAAGATGTCTTTTTTTACGGAGAATAACCTGTTTAGAAAGCGCACATATAAGAATTAATCCGTCTCTTGCATAATACAGAAAATGGTTGACCTTCGCTCAAGGAATGGACTACTGATTAATATTAGAGATAACCTTGACGCATGCGCAGAACAAAATGGATTCTACTATAGGAGACAGGAGACTGATATAGCTCTATACCTTATATTATACTTTTTTATACATCCTATACCGATCAGAAAATTACTTCAGCCTGCTACGGCAAGCCACGGCTTTTAGGAACTGTGTCTTGTATATGAGATGTCCTTGACAAGTACACAGGACAAAACGGTCCTGAATCGACCAGGCGTTTGTAGTAGAAGACAATAGGACAACTTGTATACTTCTACACTGGCGAAGCGATCACCAAAGGGAGTGCACTCACTAGGTAGGGTTTTTGTATATTAGATATACCAAAAGCGTGCCTAGTGAGTGGTAAATTTTCTTTTCAAAAGCTAAGTAAACGCACATATAGTTTTTACTTTGTTTTGCAATAGGATTGTACAGTTGTTTGAGGAGCGAGTGTAGGCACTTGTGTTTTTGCTTCACGCCAGCTATGCCAATTTTATACATACATCCTATAGCGATGTAAAGTATAGGCCTACTATGGTGAGCCAGAGCTTTTAGTAACATAATCATGGATATAATTAATCATTCGGTAGGACATATCAATATTCACAGATAATGCTTACAGACTTTTAGAATTATTTTTTTGGAAATTATCAATATCGGATAGGATCTCACGCAACGCCATACCATATGGGCCGCAATTAAGGTCTTGGGTGAGCATCGGCACAAGGAAAAACTACGGAAACCAACTCTTCTTATTAATCTTGAGACTTTTATTTCAGATCTTTGCTTTGAGAATTTCGCAATCGAAATAAACTCTATGAAACCTTTCAAGGTAGTGTTTAGATAGCCATTGTTTTTATTGGGTTTTGTTTTATTAGGCCTACAGATATCACAGAAAACATGTCACAAAATAAACGTTTTGCAGTTTTCAATTACATTTCCCTGCCCGGCACACAAACTGCTTTCAGTTGAACACGGCAAAGGTAATCAATTCCAAACCGAACAGTGGACAATTTGAACAGACAAATTGGTTTCTCTCGTTTTCAAAGTTATAATTTTGATGCGATTATAAATCCTGCCTGTTTTCTCCTGTAATGTAATCGGAAATTTCTTTTGAGCATGGAGGTGCGTAGTTCGCGCGGGGCCCGCTTGGGGGCGCGTGGTGGCTGCTGATAACCGGCGCGTTCCGTCCACGTCATCAGCTGGTTCCGCGCATGCGCATTAGGCCTGTGTCCCACTGTGGGCGATTTTGGCCACTGAGATTTGGGCAATTATCTTAATTTTAATAATAGTTACCCATACATGCTTTATACCATCGGAAAGAGAATTCAAAATCCTTCCGACTAATATGTAACTTGTTTATAGGTAGCAATTGTTCGGACTGGCTATTATCAAAATCGCGAGTGGAATTGGCTAGTGTAATACAGCCTTTGAAGGCAACCAATCAGAGTGATTCCCCGCCCCCTCCCTCCCACCACACTGCCCACTCTGTAACTGATCAGGGCTGTGATTACTTTCCCGCCGTTTTGCCGTCAGACTTCCCGCCCACAGGCCCGCCACCAAGTAATTGTCGTCTGCAATCCCTGATTTAAAAAAAGAATGGGTTGTCGTTCCGTCAGGGATTTTCTCCGTTTGTTCAAGCCTTTGATTGAAAAGAACACTGACGTTTTGCTGTGGCTTTGAATGGATTATGGGGCTTTAGATATGGTTTGTGAGCATTCTTTTAGTTGTAGATTTACTTTAGGGGAACCATACTGAAGCGAAATGAACGTTTTATGCGGTGACGTTTTGTGGGAATTGCTGGTGGATAAGTACTTCAATCAATGGCTATTTTTCTGTGTACTGCAAATGTCACCTACAGACATACATGTTGTGGAGATCGCTATGTTTCTTTGTTAAGGAGGTGCATCTGCTAAACCCAGACAAGTTGCGACACAACAGAACCATTGCGCAACCATATGTTTTATTGGTCAGTCTGTTACTTAATGAGATGGCATGTAACAGTTACATTATTGATGGTGAGGTTGAAACCTCACTAAATTAGAACATTATAATAACGTCATATTTTGGTGAGGTTAAGACCAAACCATAACAGAATGTTATAAAAACCTCAGTTTGGGTTGAGAACGTAACCAGAACATTATAATAATGTCACAGTGCAACATTACAGCACCAATGTCATTGGGAGTCATCAAAAGAACATAACAAGAACCAATACAGTACCAATGTTGCTGCAATGTTATAATAACATCACATCCTTGGCTGGGAAGAATGATGTAATAATAATAATGCTTTGTAACATTTTAACAACGTCCTGAGTCTTAACAATAACGTTTTCTGACGTACTTTAACCTTACAATAACGTTCTGTGGTGTCACATCCTTTCGGGAGCTATACCATTTCCCTTTGAATTGCGCTTTTACTTCTCAGCCCATCTTTTTCCTCGTGTTCTAGACGAGACGAGATGCCGTGAGTGACCCTACTACCCCCAGGAGTATGTGTACTTGTTTGTTGCAATGCATAGAAAAGTAGGCCTTTCCCAATAGAAATCTGGAGGTCATGTCAACGACCACGTCATAAAAAGTCCCTTTTAACCTAAAGCCTTATCCCCACGGACGAGAGATGGTTGAGAATTGTGACCACGGACGGAGGGACTTTTGAACCAGTAGACAGGCTGGAAGCAAGTTATTATAGAAGCCATATGTTTATCTGATGATAAAAACGGCTCACGAAGAAAATCGCATCTTCATTGAAGATAAACATAATAAACATACCTTATATATTGGTGGAAAAGATTGCCTACACAACAGGGGTATTTGTTGTCCACCAGCCTGGCACCAGTTTCTGGACCAGCAAGAACTTGTTCATTCTCCAAATATTCATTGTCCATTGCATCCCAAAACCTTTTTATTATCTGCTGATTTTTTGTCTGGCGAAATTTTCGGCCGACCTTTAGAAAGTTGGCCAATAAAGAGTTTATCTTGACGATAAATTTTATCAGCCGAAAAATTTCCATCCATGGGGACAGGGCTTAAAGTTTGTTTCAACACTCCCCGAGAAAGACACTAATCCAATTTTATTGAGGTTTGGTTTAAATTTCCCTGAGATTACACTCGTGTTTTAACACTGATTTATATCCTTTTATTCATTGGTGCTAAATTTGTTTAAAATAGAATAATTTGTTATAATTTGCTTTTACAAATTTGATTCATAGTTACCCTTTCGATTTATAATAGACACTCATGAGCCACTGTGCCTGAATTCAACATCTAGACTTGGTTGCCCAAAAGTGTTTTTCATACATATTTAAGAACTATTCATGGAGGCTGGAGAAAGAGGAGACTGCCCTTGTAGAAAGTATGTGACTCTTGGGGTGCTGCCGTGATTCGTTTTACTAAAGTACGTCTAGACAAAGTAAACACCGACATCTCTAATACTATTCTGTGGCCTCCGGATGGAATGTATATTGCCACATAGGAATCGGAATAACAGGCTGTGCCCAGAGGATCTTACAGATCATTTAACCCTTTCCTGTCACTATGAACAACCCATTAACACTTCGCAGTATCTATAGTTATTAGCAGGTAAATATTTGATAATTTAACTGCCGATTTAAACCATATCTCAGCACACACCCGTACCTGCTATCTTACCCCTGATTATGGTAATCACCATTGTGAATAAGCACTATAGATCCAATCACTAAATAGAGAGGATACTGGGTTATGAGATTCACATCAGGTTTACACTTTAAAAGAATAAAGATGTATCTATATATCACATGTATAATGGAGTTAAAACACCTACAGAGGAGGTCTGATGGGTTTAAGACAGAATTTGGATATTTTTATATATCTTGGGGACATAAAAATAGATACCTTTCACTCTATTTGAAAGAGAATTAAAAACCTTTTCTTATGGTGTATAATATGTTCATGATTAACCTATATTCCCACTGCCAATTTTTGAAATCGGTAGTAGAATCAGCTAGTAGAAAACAGGCTTTATCCTGACAGTGTCAACGCGTGTCCATAGGGATCGCGACGACTCAGTCCATAACATTACTTACGGCTACCTCCTTCCGGTGCATGGCGTCCATCTTGACGAGAGTGGTGCAGAGTGGCAGACATGCTCCTATCACCCACGTACAAATCAAATTAACCATCTAACAGGAGAAGTAGCTGATTTTGACACCGATTATTTGGTAATTGCTTACTTTAACC
Organism: Lepidonotus clava; assembly: GCA_936440205.1. Lineage (NCBI taxonomy): Eukaryota > Metazoa > Annelida > Polychaeta > Phyllodocida > Polynoidae > Lepidonotus > Lepidonotus clava. The sequence goes on from OW387150.1 coordinate 32,122,259, forward strand.
AGTAATATCACGACTATACACCTTACATACCATTCAAAGAGAATGAAAAACCTTTTCTAATGGTGTATAATATGTTCGTGATTAACCTATATTCCCACTGGCAATTTTTGAAATTCGGTATTAGAATCTGCTAGTGGAAACCAGGCTTTGACCTGACAGTGTCAATGCGTTTCCATATGGGGTGCGATGACTCGGTCCATAACATTACTTCCGCCCTCCTCCTTTAACCAGGGATATGCCAAAAGACTGTACATCCTACATACCAATCAAAGAGAATGAAAAACCTTTTCTTATGGTGTATAATATGTTCGTGATTAACCAATATTCCCACTGCAGATTTTTGAAAGCGGGAGTAAGATGGGCTGGTGGAAACCAGGCTTTAACCTGACAGTGTCAACTGCGTGTCCATAGGGGGCGCGACGACTCGGTCCATAACATTACTTCCGCCCTCCTCCTTCCGGTGCATGGCAGCCATCTTGACGAGAGTGGTGCAGAGAGGCAGACATGCTTCTACCACCCACCTACAAATCAAATTAACAGGCTGTCAGCAGGAGTAGCACTATTAGGAGTATATTTTCTGCTGCCAATTGAATGCACCAGGACGAGAGGGGCATGCGACCTTCCCCCTTCCTGCTCTCCTCCTTCTCGCCCCATTCGTTTTATGTGAGATACTCCAAATTGACACTGTGCATCTTAAAGAATATTATCTCTAATATTTGTGACATCGTCATACCGCTGCTCAAGTCGAGAATAGTGCAATTCCACCTTAAGGATAATCAGGGGCGGATCCAGATTTTTTGGATCCGCCCCCTTTTTGTTGGAGACTTAAACTTGCCAAAAAGAAAAGAACATGGTGCGCATGCACGCAAATGCACACCATCTTAGTACTTAGCCTATATTATGTGTATTTATCCTATATGTGGAGACCCCCCCCCCCTTTTCGATACCCTGTTTCCGCCCCTGGGATACACTTGATATCAGACATAGAGTGCGGAGGGTCAGTGTGTTAAAGTAAATCATGCCTTAGTATTAATAAAACATCAGTGTAATGGGTCATAAACTTGGGTTGCTCTAAGAGGTCAGTTACCAATACATCCCATGGGTGCTCTCCTACCTAAACGGGATCATAGTTATCTCCGGTAAACCTAGGAGTAGTTTCCTGCCATTGAAAGGTTCTGGGAGTGCTATGGGATCGAGCAAGGATGTACACAGTAATGAATAATAGGACATGTTCAGTGCTTAGAAATAGGTTCAAACGAGAAGAGTACTGACGATGTTTGGTTAGTTATTGGAGGTTATGGGTGGAGGTTATAGGGGGTAACTTGGCATGAACCACGATGACAAGAAAATTCCATATTCTACCATGTGTTAATAGAAATTGCTTGCGTCCACTTGCATTCCTGTCACTAAAGGCAAGTGAAATGCCCAACGCAAGATGCATGTTTAGTTATCTAAAAACAAACAACTTCGGTTTCTAGTTGTACCATTGTTCTGTGATCCAACGTCAAGAAAATAATCTACTGCTTCGATACTTTCGACCTACGAATGATCTCACGACTCTGGGAATGTTGGGAAGGTTCACTCGTTCCCGGCTTTCCAGTTCCTTAATTTTGCTTGTTTCCGGTGACCTCATTCAAAAATAAGCGCTAATTGTCTGCCTCGCGCGTAGGGATATTCTATTGTATGTTGTATGTAAAACAACAGAGAATTATGAATAATAATTATATCTTTTACTTGTGAGTCTATGACAGAGGGACTACATTATCTCTTATGTGTATTCCTCCTTGCGGGGAAGAATCGAGGAGAGTGGATAGACCTTCCATTACTTACCTCTCTTATTGTCCGCTTAACAGGTTAGGCATGAGTGATATGATCCTTGCAATGATGCAATATTGTGCACCGATGCAGGAAACGCCAACGCCCATTACTACCCTGATAGTTATGAATACACCACTCTGTATCCGCAAGTAATTAGGGAATTAGGAAAAGAAATATCACAACCTTTATTACAGTGAAGGACATCCATGTAATTAAGCCATAGAGTTGAATTTGACAACGTTGTCATATCATAACACTCCTGCGTGGCAAGATATAGCAACGATGCAGGATATGACAACGTTGTCGGATACTGGCTGCTCTAGAACCTGCAGCTCAAGTCGTCCGTCGCGTGACGACGTCCTAACTGCCTATCACAATTTATTCAGGCTAAATCTTCATTTGACATTTGCCTTGCGTAAAATTGTCAGTTCGGAAACTACTCGCCGACAAGTTCTTTTTGGCTGGCCTGACGTTTGCTATACCCTTAGACCCACTGGGCGGAGGTTTCGACATTACTGTATCAACCTTCGAAAGAAAAAGCCAGTCGGTTGCTTCCCCTGTCACATTCTTAAATGACACTATGGGACCTGACTTTCCAACAGGATTTCCAATTCGTGTTTGACATTTCAAACGAAAAAAAACATCGAACTATACCTAATCGTCGTTGAGACGTGTGACACTTATATTTGAAACACAACCGGGCTGTGGCCTGGGCAAAAGAATACACGCAAGGAAATACAACTCGTTGACATTATGGCACAATTACTGGGAAATCTCAGTTGGAAATTACCTCGCAGACATATGCCGTCGATGAAGATTCTGTTGTGTTTTTGGAACAGACGCACAAATACAAATGCTTTGAGATGGTCGTAATGCCAAATGTCATGCCCTGTGATCGTCTGGGGCACAACTGCTACGTGAGGGAGCGAATCCAAAGCATTTAGACAGTGTAGCTTGCACACATACCTAATCGTATGGGAGTACAATAGAAGAAAATAGTTGAAAGTCAGCTATTGGCTGGGGAGTATTTGTGCTTCTGATACTTGTCAGAATGTGTAATGGATGAAAGTAGATTGATAGCAAGTCAGGTCTCCTTCCTTTTGTTTTTGCAGAGGTCGCCTCGCATAGATAAACGATTCGTATGTATGTATTACTGATAAAGTCTTAGAAGTTCTGGATGGTAAAGAGAGGGGTGTTTGGATGAATGACACTGAGCCTCATTTAATTCCAACCCCAGGGGCAGATACAGAATTTTCTAAAGGAGGAGGGGGGTTCAGCGTAAAGGCAAATACTAAAATGACCTGCATTTCTGTGTACCCAATGCAATTGTGTACTCTTTTTGTAGTTTTGGGGTCCACCAAAAGGGGGGTGTCAAGACCCCTAGGACCCCTCCCCCTGGATCCGCCCCTGAATCCTAAGTAGCGAATCCTGCTTTATGAAAAGGTGGGGATGCGCTAATAAAAGAAAAGTGGGGGGTGGCTTTTTCTCATAATTAAACATTTAAAAAGGGAGTTGCACAGGGACACGACACCCCCGCTTCTAAATTCGCCACTGCAACCACTTGCCCTACCCAGGCAAGGATGTGGCGTTCCAGAACATCTTAATAACTTCACAGAACGTTATTAGAACATCTCGGAATATTACCATTACGTCACTCCTTCGCTGGTCAAAAGCCACTGCCATATACAAACGTCTTTTTAAAGCCTAAACAAATGTAAGGGTCGTTGCAGAATCTTATATCAAAACAATTTGTTCTCTTCGGCCTAATGATAAGTAAGCTTTTTGTTACATACAATAGAGAAAGACATGTGCAATTATTTACTGTATGATACATCTTACTTCCAAAGTGCGAGTATATGATTTCTAATTAGGTCTCTACAGTCCTATAGCTCTGTTCTATATTTAGATTATTCATGAGTAGCTGTGTAACCCCAAGTAATTGGCTACAAATGAGCTGTGATATATTAAACCCCGATCACGCAATATAAACCCACTATGTCAGTAAACATTAAATCTAAGTACAACTCTTCAATTCGCCAATGGCAATGATATTTAGTGGTCAAATCTTTACCTGTTATGATAAAATCCCTGCAGCCACTGTGGCGATAAATAACAAAAAGGTGTGGACTTAAAGAGCCTACTTTACCACTACCTTATTCTGGAAAAAAAATCACGTAAATCAGCCAGAATATCTCTAATCTCTATAAATAGAAGATTGCACACCTTGCAGACTAGAAATGAAACAAACAACTAGCATTTGAAGATCTATTTCTAACTTCTTAAATTAAGGTATTGTTTGTTTTTGCGTTCATCCTTGGGATGAGAGAGATCACTCAATATAAACCCCTTTTAATGTCTTGGTGTTTGTTTCAACCAGTGATATTTCACATTGCTCTTAAAGGGACCTCTGGATGGTAAAAGGTCCTGATGTCGCATGGCGAATTTTTTAAATGGCGACATCGCCTGTCTTTGTCGCCAATTTATCCCAATTGTTGCCTGTTCAATTTTAAAATGTCATTGTCACATACTATCATTATTTTAGCCCTACTTTGCCCCATCCTCCCTGTCATGTCGTTAACTGTCCATGTCATATGTAAAATTTACCTATAAGAAATTGCTGTGTTGGGCTGTCAACTTTAGGGGTCTAACTTCATCTTAAGTTTTCGATTCTCTAGGTCTCAGTTCTGCCATTTGTTGAAAGATCACATGGTGAAAAGGGTAAGCGCCTGACTCTGATTGGATGCCATTTGACTCATTTGGCAAGGTGTAAACAGACGTAACAGAAACATTGCAACTTAACAGTAACGTTCTGCAACCATACTTTTTTAGTCAGTCTGTTACCTACCAAGATGGCACATAACAATTACGCTATTGATGGTGAGGTTGAACCCTCACCAGATCAGAACATTTACATTATATTATGCAAGAACATAACCAGCACATTATAATAATGTCAAAGTGCACAACAGTACGTTGCAGCAAGGCTATTGGAAACCATCAAAATAACATTATAAGAACCAGTATGTTGCTGCAACATTATCATAATGTCACATGCTTGGCTGGGAAGATATCTGTGTACAGAACTCTCCATTAATGTAAATAAAAAGAACCACTATCTTAAACGTATTGTTCATCAAGTTGGAAGAGTTGAAATGTCCCCAAAGAGTTCAAGCAGCCCATTGATTAAAGGAGACAATCCCTGACATTTATAAAGGCTGGTGGGGGACTGAGAGTGAAAACTGACACTGAGACGAGAGACACAGGAGAGTAGTTGGTGTGAGAGTGGGGCTAATAGGGGATAAGTCATAGCTTGGTAAGCATTAGCCTATCAATCACTCGCTAATTTAAGCCTATATTCTACTTTGCAGTGGGATACCATTCGCGGTAGGCATTTTGGCCTTCAAAATTTACCCAATACACTTTAGCCGCATCCCCACTTTTGGAGGCCAATGACAGGGACTAACATTAGTTGCCCGACTAGTCGCCGGTGAAAAGAAAAGTTTATCTCCATGTTGGGACGTTCTTGAAATCAAATTGCCGGCGATTGATGATTAATCGCTTGGTGATTAAGTTCACTAATCACCAGCAAATAGAGAAAAATAACATGTCACTTATTTTGCTCAGAAACTCACTGATTAGTAGTTTAGTCACCAGACATCTCGGTGCCAGTGTGGAGTTAATTGCTTGGCTACTAACCACCTTGGTCGCCGGCAACCAAAGAAATCCAATCGCCCAAGCTGGGACCAGGCTTTAGTAATGCTTTAGTGTGCTCTGATTTGTAATGGCTCAGGTTAGGCAGAACCTCACTCCTATTCTATTTGATGAAAAAAGGTTTCAGCCACCACATCATAATTCTAATTCATAGAATAGTGTCTTATTTAGGCCTTGTGTCTTCAATTTCTGATATCTCCCTACCACGAATAGCTGGTATTCAGTATTTTTGGCACCTGCAGATTAATTTGGCCTAATTTTGTCGACAAAACCATAGGGAAATCTAAAGGAAAAACACATAAAATTGCTATATATCTATGTATAATGAGTGGATTTTCAAACCAACTTATAATAGACCATTATACTGATACAAAATGAAAATTATTGAGTGGTAATTTTCTATCATGTTTAACTACAAATCATGCGATGATTAATGGAAATTGCTATAGTTAAACCTTGTGTTTTGTCGACACATTTCCCATGATGCATCATGATTTAGGATAGTCTGAAGGTAAAACACAGGAGACAAACTATCTGTGGTAGGGTGAATTATGGTTAAATCGTTCAATGGGTTCCCCCCATAATAGTTGGGTTGATACAAAGGTGTCCTAAGTAGAGAATAGGGCACCATGTGTCTTCATTACTGAGGTAGGTTCATTAATGACATGCCCATAAAAATGGTTTTAAGATTTAATATGCTCATGTGAAAAACACAGTTAGTTACAATTATGAGCATCCTATGAGGGTTTCATTTACCCTCCGTTTATTATAAGAATGCCTATTCAGTTTCCTTTTAGATCAAAAGAAGAATCAAATTATGTTGTTGTCCTGATTGATCTTGAAACAGTGAGATTAAATTCTATAGTTTCTACTCTGCTCTAAGGCTTCAAGAACTCAAAAGGTGCCTCTGTGATCAGGTTAGGGACGAGACGTAATTCTTGCAATAACGCAGTATGACGCACCGATGCAAGAAATGACAATGCCGATTATCACGCTTTTATAAAAACTTGACATTTTCTAAGTTGGTGTGAATGTTAGCTACATTGTATCTATTCTTAAAGATTTTTCTTTAGAGCAATTATGATAGGTAAATTCTCTCAAATGTGAAAGAATACCTGTTGAACCGGCAAAATACATATAATGTAATGCTATAAAATAACTTTTAGTGATAGATAAATAGATCGTGATTACGAAATAACAGTGGACTAGGTGATAAAGTTTGGATGTAGACAGATATGGAAAATATTGATTAAATCCTCCTATTATATCGACTCTAAAGTTTTTAGAATTCTAAATACAAGGAGCTCAGAGGTGAGAGATCAATTGAAAAGTAGCCGTTGCCCCCCCCCCCCCCCCCCCCCCCCGATTTATATGGTTGGTTGGTTGGTTATTGGTTGCTTTACGCCCTAATCAACTGCCAGGGTCATATCAAGGGCGGTGATGGTGATCGAATCTATGAGAAGGTAGAGACCATACCCCTACACATTTACCGAAGTAGGTGTTCTTTAATGTGCCTGGTCCCATAGACAGGGCCAGACACACAACAGCCGGTGGCACAAGGCCTTTGATATCCCAGTTGTTGTCACTGGGAGAAACACAGAGGGGTGTAGCAGCCCTGCCTGGCCCAGCCGAGAATCGAACCCGGCTCTCCCGCATGCCAATTGAATGCTCTAACCACTTCACCACCCCGTGCCCCCCGATTTATATGGTGAGGCATCAGCAGATCTGGGGAACCATGGTTAAAGAAGAGTTACCTCACTCGCCGCTTTGCAGAAATAACAATTCTGAGATCTCGCAACACAAAATGTTACTATATACTGCGATTTGTGATCCATTGTCTATCCGTGGCAATTAAGAAGGATGTTTTTCACAAGGGGATACATGTGCAGGCTTTAATATCAGTCAGTGAAAGAACGTGACGGATCAGAATAGGCTGAGTCTTCCGTAAAAATAATTATCTCTCACATGACTAACTATAAAACCTTATCCCTCACAAGCCTATTGCTTGTATTCCACTAGGCGATTTTGACAACTAAGAGTTCAATTTTCAAGTTTTTGTTAGAAATATTAAAAGAACCCCTGCATGTTACATACCATTTGAAAGGTAGTCAAAAGTCCTTTCTAACAATATCCAACATGTCTATGATTAGTGCGCATTCCCTCTCGCGATTTTCCAAATCGGGAGTAAAATCGGCTAGTGGAATATGGCCATAGCCATAAAACCTTACTTAAGCCTCCTTGTCCTTACACCGCTGAGCTATCTATTCTCTGAGGTCTCCTACCTAAAATCAAACCCACCCACTGCCTCGTGGATAAAGGTAATGCATGCTTTTAATCTGCAGATAGCATTTAGCCGTGGGGCCTTGGCTTCGTCTCCGCGGTTTAATTGTGATAGATAAGAGTGGTGCTTTTAAAAGGCGTCAACCTTTTTATAGAGGCGGCGTTTAGAGTTAATTACAACGCGTCTATCTCGTCTCATATATAATGCAGACTTAAGCCTATTGAGCTTTTACCGAGACCGCCTCCCCGCTTTATTTCCTGTCACTTTTTTTTTCAGAAACAGAAACCTGTTATCCAGGGCTAATGCGCTGTGAATACAATGCTTTTTATTGGCAAGCACGTAAGATATGAGATACTGGGAAATAATGTGGTTGGCTTTTACTGTGAGTTTGTAAATTTCTGAGTGGGTGTTAGATAGTCTACCCAGACGTTTTATGAAAATGTTGGGACTCGTAACATGAGCATGGTCAAATATACCTTATCAGTTTTTACAAAACTGAGATGGAGGTTTGGGTTGAAGCAATTTGAAACTTCCCAATATGTTTCTTTACTTTCAAAATCCACGACAGGAGGGGGGTTCATAAAGTATAACGAATCTGTAATGAAGAATAACGGGAATCAAGGCATTGCAAAAGAAATTTCCGCTAGGGGTGAATCTTCTTTGGTTTTCCGCTGATAATTTCCGCTAATATCAAAGGAAAAATAGGAAATATTATTCAATGGATCCGTTATTTAGAATAACTATATATGCAACCCTGTGCAATCCGTTTGTTGTGGTTTATTAACGAAGAGGGTCTAACGAAAACTTTAGTTGAAAGGTTATGCAACTCTCTCCTGGCAAAATACCCGGTGGTAGTGTATACAGTGCGAGACTGGGTTCCTTTAAAGGGTTCCGACTACATAAATTTACAAATTGCTACCCTATTATAATCAATTTTAAGTATTGTTAACATATCTCAAAAGGAAAAAAGGAAAATATTGAAGTATTAGGGATTCTCTAATTTCTGGGCTTTTCACCTCTCACCTTGCCACACCATTATAATGGGAATTTCCCCAAGAAATAACTTAGGAATTCCATGATAATGAATGTTTGAAGATGGTTGATCATATTTCCAGTACACTGAAAACACAAAGTCGTCAGAGATCCACTGCAAAGTTGTCAAAGGGTTGTCACAGGTCACTTTTGGGCTCTCATAGGTGACTTTTGGGGGCAGAGCAGGGCTCATTTCAGGCCATTGATGCTGTGTGACGACCCTGTGACAATCCTTTGACAATTGTGGGGTGGTCAGAGGGTTATCATTGTGAATTTTGATGCTGGATGACAACCCAAAGGTAGTCATTTTCTTCTGACTACTTTGGGCCAAAAACGTCGTCAGAGAAGCAAAAATGAAGATCGGGTTGTCATAGGGTGGTCACAGAAGAAAATGAGAAGTCAAAAGTCCTGCCTGACTACCCTAGGGTTGTAAGTGAATGGTGCCTAAAGTGACAGCCCAAGGTTGTCATGGCCTCTGTCTATATCAACCCAGTGTTGTAAGTGAATGGTGTCAAAACCATACAACTCATAGGCCTCCTATGTGTAATGGGCATACATAATAACTAGCAATAACATAATAGGAAGCCATTATAATGACTATGATATCTACAACATGAAATATTCATAAATAAGATTTTTTGTGTATGAGACACAGACACAGCCTGTGACAACCTTGGGTTGTCGTTTTTGGCACCACTTTTGACAACTCTGTGTTTTCAGTGTATTTCTCAATAGGCATAAGCCCACCGCAAGTACCACAGCAAGTAAATTTATAGGTTTTCTATAGAATGCTTGCGGTGGCTTAAACGCAAACGGCTTGCGGTGGCAAAAATGAGCACCAAAAATGGTCCCCCACCGCAAAGTGGAATATGGCCTTCATTCATCCCGTTGAAACCTGCCTCCAGTCTTGGCTGGAAATGATAAGACACTGAGCCTGGGCACCGGGCCATGGCCCTTCTCCCATTCCCAGATGACCTTTCAATGCTCAGTGCCCACTGAATTGGATCCCAGGCCTTGGAGATCCAGACTCAATCCCCTGGTTTTGGGTGGCAACTCATAAAAACCGCCTCCGTAACTCAACACGGATTCCGTATTGAAATCAGCCCACTCAAAATTACGGTCAGATAGTACTCCGACTGGATTGGTCGGTTGGTTATTGGTGTTTAACGCCTTATCAACATTTATGGTTATATTATGGCGAGAACAAGGTCTTTTTGATGATCGTATCTATGAAATGATCATGAGAAGGTAGCGACCATACCCCTACACTTTTAGTGAGGCAGGTGTTCTTTAATGTGCAGGGTCCCTTAGGCAAGGCCCTACACACAACAGCCAGTGGCCCAGGGGCCTTTGATATCCCTGTTGTTGTCACAGGGAGAGATGCAGAGGCGAATAGCAGCCACCTTGGCCCAACCAAGGATCAAACCCAGGCCATCCACACTCCCCATGGCTGTGCTTATCACGTCACCATCCAGCTCGTCTCCCACTTGGCTGTGTTAAACAAATTAGCCAAGAAAGACATAATGATACACTTTCCCCAACCACCACTGTCTATCACCCGCACGGCCAACGAGCGGTGCGTATTGGGGGCAGGTCGTATTGCCAGGCCGTACATACCTATCAATGTGGACTCCTTGTTTTCAGTAAGTCTAACATAGTTTCAACATTGTTTGGATGATTTAGGTGTGTGAGACGTGGCTTGTCTGTTCCTGTGTCAAATTCATTTTAGATATACCATGACACAGTCATGTGATATCTCAAAAAGATTAAACCAATTGTTTGGATGATTTAATAAAGAAAGACCTTTGAGGGCGTCCTGGGGTGGCTGTACGACCCATGGGGATTGTACAAACCTCAGGCTTCACCCTTGATATATGACAATCCCCTATTGGTCATACAGCCATGCTCAGACGCTTCCCATGGTCCTTCCTATCATAATACAGCCAGCAGTTAGAACCACTTAGTTCAATACATGCTTAAGTAGTATAGACAAATGCCTCATTCTCCCAGGACAAATATTCCAGAAGAAGAAAGAACAAAGGGCAATGATTAGTTTCTCTATCACCTTCAAAGCAGTGCCAAAGGACCATTATCAGAGAAAATTAACGTGTTCGCCAAAACGGTAATGTCGATTAGGGGGAGGCTACAAGGAAAGGGAATGGCAGGAATTGGCAGATGAGTTGTTGCATCAAAAACCAGCCAGGTAATTGCTGCTGGTGTCTGTTTTTACTGATCCCCAGCAATTAGAGATGATTATCGGTAACAGTGAGTGGGAATGGAGCCGTATGGAGCCTCCTGTGTGGTGTTTACACCTGAGACTTTTGTTGTACGATACACCTTTAAGGCCATGATCAACTATCCGATTATAAGACCGATTTTAGAAATCGTACTAAAACTATGGGCTGATGTCTGAGTTACATATCTTTGTGTAGCTATAATATTTTTGATAACACATACTATATGAATTCCCTTTTAAATAGTATGTGTTATCAAAAATATTATAGCTACACAAAGATATGTAACTCAGACTATCGTCACACACTTTTCGTGATGTCATCGATACAGGTGTCCCCTATGAGACTCTGTTCAAACTGCTACAACGCGTCATCTGTTTTGCCATTTTCATGATGGCATCGCTGTTTGTTTGTGCTTCAAAAAGGATGAAAAGAGATGGACTGCTATTTTATTTGTATATGGTCACACAGAGTCTCACAGGGGGCGCTACTATTGACAATTTCACACCAAAACTTCACAAATTACAAATCTTTGCTTGCCTACAGGATGGCTGGTAGCATGCCTGGGTTCCTGTTATGAAAACCTGGAAATTACTGAATTCCCAATTGTGAAAATCGCCTAGTGTGACAGAGGCTTTACACTGAAAGTGAGTCTAGACACACCTGTTCCCCAGTTACAGCTAAATTTGATCTGCTTGATTACTACCAGCGATCTATTATAGTATTTACCAGACTATTTGTGCCTTTCCCAGTATTGTTCAATCTTTCTGAGGACTTCTCAGTCCTACCAACGATCATAAGTTTTTTTCAGAATGTTTCTGACTTTCTCAACTTTGTTCAGTCTCTTCAAGTATTTCTCAGCTCTGCCTCCAGTCTATAGTTTTGGAAAATGTGGCAGAGAAGCTGCTAATCCAATCAACTGATGTGTTTATCTTATGTTTTGGAAACCGTTTTCTCATATTTTGTAAGGAAATGCCCATGAACCGGTTTATAATCTTGTCAAAGTTTGCCAAACCCCAGACTCTAAGTTAATTGGTTAGTTATTGCTATTTATCTTTATTGAGGAGGGTTGAGGAATCATCGACTCCCTAGCCCTAGCCTAATTTGAAAATCTCTGTGATCATCCTTTTACCTCCTTTGGTATTCCATTCATTCCTCATTCATTACAATTAGAAATCCAACAGTCATTTGTGCTTTGAAATCACAATTACAACTTTTATCACTCTCTCTTGCATATCGAGCAGTGAATTAATACAGCTACGTATTAGGCCTTATTCCACACTACAGTATTTGCTTGCGGCACCATGAAAAGAGGTAAGCAAACTGCCGCAAACTTGTTTTATGGTAGGGTACCGCAAGGTGGAATATAGGAACTTGCAGCACTTGCTTGCAGTACTTGCTTGCAGTGCTTGATTGCAGTACTTGCTATTGGCTTCCTTTGGATTACTTGTGGTCGGGGATACCAACATGTTGGTATCATAACTGCAAATTGCTTGCGGTACCTAAAAAGAGCGACTGCAAATGCTACCTACCGCAAAGTGTTACATAGCCTGCACCTGTCAAAACCTGTTGTTAATCCAGCTCCTATACAGCTAAGTAAAGCCCCATACCCACTAGGCAACTTTAACGGCGACGGGCAATGAGCGACTGTTAGAATCATCTTCACCTGTAAGTATAGTATATTGGAATGTGCAGGTTTGATCTGAATTGCCAGTTAAGTCGGCTGATTCTAATTGCGGAATAGGTCGACTTTAAAACCCCATACCCACTAGGACATTTTACCGGCGACTGGCGACGGGAAACAGCCAGAATAGTGGTTAAATTGTTACCATTTCAAAACATATGTTAGTCTGTAATATTGAAATGTTACATATTAACATATGATCTGAATTGGTGACAATTTTACCACTATTCTGGATTTTGACAGTCGCCAGTCGCCGGTAAAATGTCCTAGTGGGTATGGGGCTTTACAGCGATCTGTCAGCCGACTCAGGGATAATCACCTAGTGGGTATGGCCCTTAAACCTACAGTGAAGGACTGTTTTGTTAATTTCATCACATATGGAAGGTTATTGAATGTACGTACACGCTCTAGCCCTTGTAAAACCTTATACATGCATGCCTCAAGTCCTCATAACTATGCAAATGCTTTTATTAATAAGGCCCTGCAATCTTGATCCGCTTTGTCCCCAATTTTCGCCCACAAATCGGATACAGGAGGAAGCATAGGGGAGCACATTACTACACTATCAGCACATCCCTCTCACCCTGGAGGACTAATGCAATCTGACAGAGAGGCAAAACCAGGGGGCGCCGGTAAAAATGACGGAATTAGTTACCTCTGGCGAACGGGTACATTCTAATCTATTAAATGTGCAAAAGGAGTGTGGAGTGCTTTGGACTTGATCCCTCCATCATGGGACTTTTAGGGCGGAGGAAACTCCCGGCGTTAAAACGTTTCTGTCAGCGCGCGTCCCTTAATGAACGCTGAGCAGGCGGAAGTTGGCCGACAAGCCGTTTGGGGGCGCTGTCGTCGCCGGAAATGAGAAGATGAGGACCCGGATGGAAACTTTGTGTCTTTTAGCGGCAGTTTGTGGGTGACTAGGAGCTGCTCAAAGACAGGTATAGGAGCAGCTCATGCTGACAGGATGGGAACTGTGGGAATTAAGAGGGGGAAACATGAACAAGGGAAGGGATTTTCCTATGTAGGCCATGGCAAGAGGATGGAGGGTGAAGCCTATATGTCACTATAGACAATTTGATGACTGCATAAGGACTTGGGGATTTATACATTCTTATCAGTGATATTGCAGGAACCCATGCATGCTGCATACCATTTGAAAGAGAATTCAAAATCCTTTCTAATGATATATAACATGTCTATCACCAACCCTTATTCAAATTGTTGATTTGCAAAAGCATGAGTAAAATCTGATAGTAGAATAAAACCTCAAGGTATAGGTAAACAGGAAACAGCAGGCAGGTGCCTAGGAAGGAGAGGTATCAGAGTTTATAGCGTACAAAGTAGTAACATGTTGTTCTCTGTTGTTCTCCTAATCCAGTATGGCCACGGATGCTCATGAATTAATAAACACTATGAGAAAAGTAACTTGTTTCCTTACCGATCAGTTTTACCGTTTACAATGAGTGCAATATGTTTCATCTAAATAAATGAGGGGGTGTTATTTTAATTGAAAGGGCCCCATCCGAATACATCTTATGCATCCTTATACATCTTAACATTGTGGCTTTTTATTCAGCAGACATTGAACTCATAAAGGAAAAAGAAACATGTTGAGAAATGCAGGGAGTATGAGAAGGTTGTGTGAAACTGATAATGGCGCAGGTAGAATAACACAACTTTTAAAGTTTGAGGAGGTTTCGGAAATTCAAGGACTTGTAGAAAAAATGAAGGATTGAAAAAGAGAACCTGAGGGAATGTAAAACCGTATGATGCCCCCCCCCCCCCAAGTCGAAGGCTGGGGATGTTAGGTTATGGCATCCTTTGTATTTCACAGGTGCATCAGAACAATTACAAACATGCTGTAACTTTTTTTTCATTTCCAGGAGAGTAAAGGAGGGAATCAGTCACAATGATCCTTAGTTATTTAAGGGACCTTGTTGCAAAGTGTGTTTTTTTTATCATGGAAACCTGTCAGCATTCTCCCCTCTAACAAAATTAATCTTTCTTGCACAACATTTCCATCACTCTTTCTGACAAATTGCATAGGACATAGAGGGTAAGAGGATAGGTGAAAGGTGCGAGGACCTATGACTATGAATAGTATAGATCAATCAGAGCTCAATCAAAATGCGAATGGAGAATATTAAAGCTGAGATGGAAAGGCAAAAGGTGAATTAAAGCAGTGTCCCACTGTCTGATTTCATTCCGGATTTTAGAAATTGCCAGTAGGAATAATGCCTAATTAAAGGAGCGTTATTCATCATCAGAAAGGACTTTGGATTCCAATTGCAAACTTAGGGATCACTTTAAGTAAAGTTAGTCAGAATCACCTTGTAGAATCCAAGTTTTGTGGGAAAGACAACCAGGGGTGCCGTCCAAAGAAACATCAACGAAATTTCATAGAGGTGTTTTTCATGGCCGCAATGAAAAATCCCACCCAGAAAACATCCACGAAATTTTGTGGACATGAAAGTTCAGTGGGAAATCATACACAATTCATTCATGATTTCTGTGTATTCCCCTTAAATACTTTCCAATGTGTGTTTGAAGGACATTGGGACTATTTGGGAGAAATTCAAAAACAAATGGAAAAAATATCCAAAAAATTGCATTGAGGCTTAAATTCCACGATAGGAAATAGAGTCATCTTTGATATTAAACTTTTCGTTGGGTGTGATTTTTCGTAGATGTATTTTGGTCTGCACCCAGGACAAAAGAGGTAAGAGGAGAAGTTGGGTGAGCCGGGTCGGTCATACAAAACGGTGCTATCATCATGTCTTGGGAGGGGGACATGCTGAAAAACAATAGCTAAGATGACAATGAAAACAAAGAGGAACAGGTGACAGGAGTTGTAACGCTATTGACGAGTGGTTTTGAGTGTTTGCGAATTCAGAAACTGAATTTTCTCTGACTTAAATGGAACTCTCTGATTTAGATGGTTATCAACTAATATTCACCAACTTGCAGAATAGACCTGTCCACTTTGGGATGTTTTGCTGGCATGTTACAGATCGGACATAATTGCAGTTTTTGCAAAGTCAGGCACTGACATAAATTTAAGTGAACGAGTTAGTACTTGTGTTTCCTAAGTCAATGAGGTGTTGATAAATGAGGATGAATTACAATTTTCTCTCAATAGGTAATTACCTCCATTTTAGGTGAACCAAAATAAGGTACGTGTTTGTGATTTTAGGGTTGGACACTGTGAGCAAAGCTGAAGGGATTTAACAATGTTCTCTATGGGAAAATGCCATTTTTGCTTTCCAGTTCTTCACCTACATAATCAACATCATATTGAAAGTAAAAGCTTATAAAGTTTGGTTTTGGGTAATAGTACTAGGAAAATTACTATGAATCAAGTATGATGAACATTTTTCTAATAATGTTGATATCATAGAAATAAGGGGTGGGCTAGTTGGCAAAGTGGACAGGTCTATTGGTCTATGAGTGTGTGAATTGCCAAAGCAATCTCTATAGATCTGCTGGTTAAGATAGGATTGACTTTGTGATTGTGGCAATATTTTACAATGAATTATGAGAATTCGATGCTAACACCATGAGTGCTGAACTGTATAAGATAAAATAGGTAGTAGGAAAACATATTTGTGAATTCTGAGATAAACATTATATATACAAAGAAATGTGTTATGAAACGGAAATACCCCTTAGAATCCATCATAGCACATCAAAGGTTTTTAGTTTCTAGTAGAATCAGTGATAAATTGCCTGATTATTCACTGGCTGAATTTCTCCGTACCACGAATAGCCAGTTTTGTGAGTTTTGCCTGCAGCTTAGCTTAAAACAGGATGCGTGCTGGGTAATATGTTGATAAAACTAATCGCTGCAGTACTTTCATAAATTTTATCATTATATATATATATTAATATTCTTAAATACTATAGATCTGGAGGGTCTTTCATAACAAAATAATAAGAAACGGGTGAATCTTAGTACCTGAAATAAGATATTCTCAATTCAAATTTGATGTTGAATTGTACAAAGATGCTTTTTAAGAATCGATTGATTCTTAACATCATGTTATGAAATACCTAGGTAAAATTACTTTCTTACCTGTGTTTTGCCATTGATATAACATTGACCATACTGGGTCTAAGATCAGGTTGTAGGTCTCTTTAAAGAACAAAGATTTTTTATACCGCCTTTACAAAGAACTTTTTTTTTTCTTAAAAACTCTCTTATCTTTAAGAAAATCTTATTACAACAAAGAAAAAGAATCTTTAACTAAGATTTTGTTCTGAAAATGCCTCCTGGTCAGCAAGAAACAACTCCTTTTGTGTCCCTTTTATTGTGACATAGCAATAATTATAGTTAAAGAGTTCTGCACTGACATTAAAAATGTTGTTTTATATGGAGTGCTGTACATTAAATGGACACATATTGCCAACTCACTTTGGATATGCCATTAAAGTTGCATTTTGGTGAATTTACAAGAACATAGGAAAATACAAACAGCGGGTAACAGAAAATGATTATTTTTTTCAGTTGTTTCTTGTGTCCCAGATTTAAAGCCATCATTATTTTTTAAGTTATTATCCACACATATTAATTTTTCCTGAGTTGTTTGCAAATTCATTGATTCTAGATGGATTAATAGGAATTATTTGTTTATTTTCTATAGTTTTTCCATGGATGTTGTTGACAAAATTAGTCAAAATCACCCTACAGGTCTTTAAAATACTGTAAATCAACTATCCGTGGTAGGGTGAATTGATATGGCACGAATCACTCTCATTGGCGTGGGACTTTGGGAGGATCTCAATGGTGCAATCCCAAGCAAGAATATGACTTTATAATAATGTTATTATAACGTTCGGGTTAGATCTGCTATGGTTCTTGTTACATTATTTTAATGGCACCCAAATATGTCTTTAAAACCTAACATTGCTACGTCACACTGTAGCATTATCGTGACGTTCTTGTAACATTCTTTCATGTTATAATAACATTATCATAAATTTCTTTATAAGTTAGGTTACAACTCGACCAAAATAAAACGTTATTATAACATTCTTTTTTGATAAGTTGGAACTTTACCTCAAATAACATTATTGTTATGTGACAATTGGATTGGTTTCAGACCAACTAAAAAGGTACAGTCACAGAACGGTCTTGTTATGTTGTTGCTTGCCTTGGATCCTTTTGCCTAGGGTAATGAGCTATGACACGAGTCACATTGCATATACCTAATCCCTATCACATACACACTGAAGCAGCTCCGTCTAAGATTTCATATACAGACAGATAATTGGCACATTATTGCAGAATCAGAGCACAATGTAGACATCTCAGGATACTTAGGGCAAAATGTGAAACTATCTTGTAGATTTACGTTTTCTTTCTGTTGAAAATTCCTCCTTTGTTGGGAATCCATTTACAGGTCTCCAGACTTCTGCTAAAGTATGTCTCTTAGAGACAGGCGAATATATGAGTACTAATGATCTTTGCATTATTAAGCTGTCTACACGGTTCTTGGGAGAGTGGATTCTCCAAGTAAACATTTCCTTATCAGTCACTTTCACTAGGTTTCATTTATTAGCAAGGCTTTTACATTGAGAACTGACTCCATTTCCAGACATATGACAAAATTGCCAATCTGAATTTGAATAAAAGTGAATGCATTAGGAAAATTGTTAAATGACTGCCAGCTTTTGGCAAATCGACATTTGTATTCCTAAAATCATAATATTTTCAGTTTTATCAAACGTAAGTTACATTTCCCTTGTGAAATTATAAGCTTTAAATGTGATAAACCTTCATCACTGGGACTTCTATAATTACTATAAATGTAAGGAATATAACCTTGGATATTCAACTAAAAACACTCAGTCTGAGATAAGAAGAAGACTGTTTACCTTACACATGTAACATCCCAGCCAAATTGTGATGTAACAGAACCGTTGGACAACCATCCTTTTTTGGTCAGTCTGTTCCTTAAAAAGATGCCACGTAGCTGTTATTGATGGTGAGGTTGAAACCTTATTAAATCAGAACCTTATTATAATGTTAATTTTTTGTGAGGTTAAGACCAAACCATATCATAATGTTATAAGAACATTCTGTTTGGGTTGAAGAACATGACCAGAATGTAATAACATCACAGTGTAATGTCACAGCAGTACATTGCAGCGACATAATCGGGAGTCATCAAAAGAACGTAACAAGAATATGACAAGAACCAACCAGACCATTTCTGCAATGTTATACTAACGTCACATCCTTGGCTGGGATAATGGTAATGACCTATAACTACTCTCTTAATACGACATTTTCCACCATGGAATAAAAGGGTGCAATTAAAAGTCCAGTGGCCTGTTGCACAATGGAATTTTGTTGTTAGGATCAAGTTAAGATAGCATAACAAACAGTTTCGTTGTCACAAAAATCTTTGTTCTTACGAAAATAGTAAAAACCCTGTTCCTAATGAATGAAATTGAATTCTGTGAATTGATAATTATATGAAGGGGACAAAAATAGAAAAAAAATCAGTAAAGTTACAGTTGTTTGAGGGCGTTCTAAATATAGAATTTTTTTTATGTCAAAACGGTTGTTGTTGCGATAAAAGTAACAACGATAGGTATCGTTAAGAAATTGAATTTCGTTTTTACGAAACCTATTGTGCAACGGGCCACAGGGGTAGTTAAAGCCGGAGATCACCAATTTCCTGGAGCTCAGGCACCTTAGTTGGAACCACTCAACGGGCGGCTGGGCGAGTTGGTACCGTAACAATAGCCTACCGTTCCCGTATCACTTTGCCTAATTAATTGGCTGCTTGACGAGGCGGGAGATTGGTCATTAGTTAATGCAGGCTACAGGTGTGGGCAGATTAGAGGCTAACCGACCAGGTAGGAACTGCTCACTGCCTTAAGCAGGCCCCCGCGGAGAAGGGGGGGCTGGGGTGACTTCCCAGGCAAGCAGCGACGTAACAAGAACGTTCTGTAAATGTGCTTTCTTAGTTAGTCTGAAACCTATCCAATTGTCACGTAACAATAACTTATTGAGGTAAAGTTACAACTTATCAAAAAAGAATGTTATAATGATATTTTGTTTTGGTCGAGTTGTGACCTAACTAATAAAGAATGTTATATTAACTTTATTATAACATGAAAGAACGTTACAAGAATGTCACAATAATGTTACAGTGCAACATGCAATGTTAGGTTCTAAAGACGTTTTTTGGGTGCCATCAAAATAACGAACAAGAACCAAAGCAGACCTAACCAGAACGTTATAATAACATTATCATGACGTCATATCCTTGCTTGGGTTGGTCTCAAACCTGCCCAGATGTGTGTATCGAAAAGTGAAGGAGATGGGTCCTTTTTTCAGACTCAAGTTAGTGTAGTGAGTGAGGAAATTTCATTCAAAATGGATGTGAATCCTGCCTCCAAACTCAAAATGGGTTTCATACATAGTAATTATACATAGCACATAGTAATAGAGGAATCATACATAGTAATATAGAAATGTCCTAAAACTGGGTACTTGCTATGTAAAGAAGGGGGAATAGATGAAAACAAATAGGCAGTAATGTGCTTTGATGAATTATCATTTATTTTCCCATTAAATCAACAAAAAGGGGTAAGCAATATATTAACAACATCCCTTCATTATGGGTAGGTTTTATAACTTGTGGTGTCCTTTAAAATGGGTCTGTTTCGAAACCTCAACACACAACTGGGCATTAAGAAAGGCTAGAGTTACATGCTCAGGCATAGTATCAGAAGGCTGCGCACATGGAATTGCTTGTGTATGCGGGTGTAAGGTAGGCATGTACGCATGGAAATGTAAAGTATTCCTGTACACGCGAGATTGTGTCCGCATGTACGGACAAGGTTATACACGCAAACATGCCTCATTCTTTCATCATTATATTATTTGGTAATCGGGGGCTAAGCCCCCGAACCCACTCTTCCTTTTCTTTTTTTTCTATATTTGATGTCATTTCTGTGCAAATACAGTCCTAAAAATACTTGATGTATCATCTTACCCTATGTCCGTGTATGTAAGAAGATATGTATGTGCAGGCTTTGTGTCCACGTATCAAAGAAATTCTATATACACGACTATTGCATACGCGACTGTCTCGCATATAACCCCCCATTGAGGCTGGAAGTCGCCCCCCTGGGGCAGCCCCCCCCCCCCTGGAGCTAACTGAGCAGCTCACAGCCTCATCAGCTTAAGACAAAGAGTCACCCTGGAGAAGCAGGGGAGCAGCATCTGTGGTGGCATGCTGGCATTGCATTTTCACGCCCATGCAATCTTCTTTTTTATCATTCTGACGTTTGCAGGCGTGAAAGATTCCCTGGTTCCAAATATAACTGTGCTGCATCATTTTTCGTTCTATCTGTCACTTTGGGATTTAGGTATTAGCTATGACGTTTATGATGAGTTGCACATGGGATTTCTGTATTTGGTATTGATCAGTAAAAATATGTTTGTCTGATAGAGATTTGGCTTACCCATCTACTTATGCTATCATATACCCTATGATGCAATATCTTGGTTAATAGCATACATAATTAAACAGCAATGTTCCCATTTATAAACAACACTCCAATATTTCGCAATGATCAAGTGCTACTTTATGTATGCTACACTGCAATAACTTTACATAAAAAATGCTTGAGTTACCTTTTCAGACAGGAACTAATACTATAATAAGAAGGACTGTGGGAGGCGTTCGAGGGTGGCCGTATGACCCATATAGTGGATCGGTACATACCAAAGGTTATTAAAATTAAGAGTGCCAACTAGTGGATAATGTTAGTCTTTGACTAACCCTGAGTTAGAAAGTTAGATAATTTGACCAGGGTATTAGACCCAAGCTCTCAGAAAGTTAGGGTGGTTATGACTAACCCTCATTTCATATGGCAAAAGCCTGATTTGACTTACTTTCTAACCTTTTGGGTTTTTTGTCTATGTATACTGATTAATGGGAAGTTAACATAGACCACATACCCAGCCAAGTTGCGATGTAACAGAACCGTTCTACAACCATACTTTTGGTCAGTCTGTTACCTACTAAGATGGCATGTAATAGTTATGTTATGGATAGTGAGGTTCAAACCTTACCAAATCAGAATGTTATTATAATGTTATGATTTCGTGAGGTTAAGACCAAACCATAACAGAATGTTGTAAGAACATTCTGTTTGGGTTGAAGCACGTAACCAGAATGTTATAATGATATCATAGTGCAAGGCCACTTCAGTACATTGCAGCAACATATTTGGGAGTCATCAAAAGAATGTAACAAGAACCAAATGCAGAACCCACCAGAACATTGCTGCAACAATGATAATAATGTCGCATCCTTGGCTGGGTACAGGACAAAGAAGTGGTCATGTGTTGCTACTGATGCAGTGTACAATCGTGTTTGACACCCAATGCGGAATGGCGTCACAACTGACTCATTCAATAAAACTAGAGATGGCGAATCCACCTCAGTACAATATCTCCTGTTACACGATACATGAGTCAGTCAGCAGATAGGGCATATCAATTGGTTTTTATGTCCCTGTCATTGCTGTATTGCTTGTTTATACCTTCCAGGGATGCCCAAACCAATTTGGTCTCAATGGTTTCATAACAACATTCTTGTATGTGTATGTATAATTTTATGCCTCTGGGGATTTCCTTACTCATTGGTGTCTCTATAAACCTTATCCTGCAAAGATATGGGGTGCATACCAAAAAACCTCCACGATTTCTGGTGGCGGTTATTTTATGCGCATAAAAAGAAATATCCTCCCAGAAAACATCCACGAGAATTCGTGGACAAGAAAGTTGAAAAATCATACTAAAATCAATTCCAAAATATATCTATTCACATAAAATACTTTTAGAATTGTGTTTAATGGTTGAAAAAAAATGAAATTTATGAATACAAAAATCCACAAGATCTTGTGGACACTAGAATATCAACACCAGCAAATTTTGCAGTTTTGGATATTTCAACTTCTCATGGCACAAAATTCTCGTCAATGTCTTTTTAAACAGCCCCCTGTTGTTGACTGGAAAGCTACAGAAAATCAATATGAACTCTGCATGTTTGTGTTCCCAACTTGTGAGAGGGGGGCGGACGTCCAACGTCCTTGGTACATATTAGGTCTAAGTCCTTGGTTTACTTGTAACAAACAACAGCATTTGAGTAGCGCTAGGAACAGGAACCACGCAAGAGGAAGCTACCGGTTTTTGCTCGTAAGTTGTTTGCCAATCAATCAAATGGTTGACTTGGGAATAAGTGGTAGATCAAGTATAAAATACTTGCAGATGACCCAGGTGTTCTAACAAAGTGGAAAATGTAAAGACGCCCACACTTTTCCGCACGCATTTATACATAATCATGGTCTGGGTCGAGACATTCGATATGCTTACGCCTACTCTTAAGCAATGTCTTATTGTAAAGATGTAAGTATATATGGCGTTACTGTAGGTGTGCAATATGGGTTTCAGCATAAAGCTTAAGTACTAATATTTCTTGAGTTGCATGCACACACGTGGCATTTTCTCCTCTTTTTGTAGTTAAGGAATCCGCTAAAGCGGGGGGTGGGGGAGAGAATCGTAAGAACATCCATTTTGGTCTGGGCATCAGAATGCGTATTCTTTGGTGCATAAACGGCATGAGTACCGTCCATAAAAAAAGAGACAACAGTTCAATTCAATATCAGTGGCCCTTATGCCAGTATTGGATAGTCAATAAAATCACCATCATGTTACTTTTGCTCCCCTAACATTGCAACATTCTTGTCTGTAAACAAGAGGCCCCGTTATTCAACTTCATCGACACGTTGGACCCAAAAGAACCACTACTTCCGGTCTGGGTGTGTCTGAGCATGCGCACTAATTACCCCGCTACTTCTTTTAACCGCCACCAGGGGTCATGGTACCAGAAGTCAACACCAGGGGGCAGGCCACTTCCGGTTGTTTTTAACTCATCGATTGGTCCACATTGTGTTGTGGAATGAGGCCAATTCAAACACATTCCTTCTACTGTCATGGTGTTTGCAAAGTGCTTCAAAATCATTAGCACCGAGTAATACAGTGACGTGCCTTGCAGGGGTTTTGGGGCAGTCTGAAACTCCTACAGATTTTTTTTAGGGTACGTAACTTAGAAAATAGTGAATTTGGCCAGAGTTGTGGGCTGAAACCTCCTGATGTGATGTGATGTTATGTGTTAGAGTTAAGGTCTACCCAGAAATTTTCAGCTATATCGAGACCAACTCCAGTTTTTGACTTCTGTTTCTGATCCAGTTCAATGATCAAATCTATGGGGGTGGAAACAACAGCAAGGCAAGGTGGTGTAGCTGGCAAGGCCCAGACTCGAACCTGGTCGGCTACGTGTGAGGCAAGAATTTTATCCACTACACCATCCTAGCCATGATCCTAGGGTACGAACTAAGCTTGTTGATGGTCCAATATATATCCACGTATATCAAGTATTAAGTCCCTAATAGGAGGATTATTACTTGCACCCTCCCAGCCAAGGGTGTGTGTCACAGAATGTTATAATACGTCGCATATCGTCACAGAACGTAATATGAGTATCACACAACATTATATTACATCGCTTCTTGGCTGGGCTGTTCCTCCCCCAAGTACTATAAGTGCATACGTGCATAATTTACTCGTCTGAACGCAACGTCGCAATGTTCTAAAGACGTTTTGGGTGTCATCAGTCTAAGGTAACAAGAACCAAACCAGAACCAGATAGAACGTTACGAGTACTTCTTGAGACATATGGCAGGAGATCACGCATGGTACATGTCATTTGAGAGAGAATTAAAAACCCTGTCGTATGATGCCTAACATGCTCATAAATCATTTTTAATCTCGTTGCCAATTTTTTAAATCGGGAGTAAAATCCTGTACTGGAATCCAGCCTTTGCATGCCAATGTCCGATGCAAAATTCTCCCTGCCATGGATAGCTGATTTACTGTATTCTAGGCACCTGCAGGTTAAATTTGACCGAATTTGTATACAAAAGCTATAGAAATCTTTACAAATTCTACAAAATTCCCTATACATCTTTCTGGAATTAATGCAACTTCAAGCCAACTTGGAAAATATCAAATATATATAGATATGAAATGGAAAAATAGTCAATGCTAGTTTTCTATAACATTAAAGTTATGCCATGATTATTGAAAATTCCCATACTAAAGCCTTGAGAGTTGTCTATATATTTCCCAGCATGCACCTTGATTTAGGCTAGTCTGCAGGTCAACTACAATGAATAAGCTATCCGTGGTGGGGAGAAATGATCATGATCTCACGGAAGGGGTCGCTCTGAATGGGGTCAGAAATCCCTGAAAGAAATATCTCAACAGGTATTAAATAGGGGTTGTCAGATGATCAGCAGCCTGACAGCCCATTTCCGGCCCTTTGTCCAATGGAAATACGCTTTTGCGGCAATTAAAGCCTGTATTCCATTAGGTGATTCTGACGTTTGTCAGGGACGGATTAAGGGTGGGGGTGCCTGTGGCTCGTGCCCCCCTATTTTTAGCCAAATTAAGATTCTTTTGATTTAAAATTCTAGCCCTCGGATGTGGCACCTCAAAATATATGCTAGGGCACCCACCCCCCCCCCCCCCCCCCCACCCCCACCTTTTTGAAATCTCTGGATCCATCCCTGTTTGGAATAAAGTAATTCATACCTATTTTACTAGTGATATGATAAAAGGCCATGCATCCTACATATCATCTGAAAGAACATCAAAAACTCGTTCTAATCCCACTGCCATGTTCGTCAGATTTTGACAAATTCAGGGTCACATGACCACTTCTGGACCAATCAGATCCCTGGAAAAAAAATGGGGTGAACCTGCAGTCTCTAACGCTGAGTCTTCCTAGTGGAGAGCGCGGGTACCAGCATATAGTCCATATACCCGCTGCCGATTTTTGAAATCCGGAGTAAAATCGGCTAGTGGAATACAGCCTTTAGAGTGATCCTTGCCTTCCGACCTAGGCAAGTGTTTTAGATACGCCGGAGAATTAAAGTGTGCTGTTTTTATCCGCCCCTCAAGACCACAGCGTCCGGATGCAGGGAAACAGGTTTGGACAAAGTGGTCAATTGTGCTGATTATTTCTTGGTAAAACGCCAAAAATAATTGAATATGCCCAAGAACTGTGTTTAGGTAGATTGGTTGTTTTTCCACGGTGACAATGTTCACATTTTGGGCCAATTGAATTAGTCCACTTTTTTTAACAAAATCCTGGAAATGAATTATTTTGACTCGATACTTGAGGAAGTTATTTTCTGACATCTATTAAGGCAGTTCTCCGAACCATGGACAGCTGATTTTCAGAATTGCTGGCATCTGCAGGCTAATTTTGGCTGATTTTGGCGACGAAAACATGGAAAAACTATAAGAAAGGCTCAAATACTTGTTATGTTTCTTTTTGTAATGATTGAATTGTCAACTTGGAACTTGAAAAATATTGAATTTATACCGATTTTAAATGACAAAATAGTTCTAGAAGATCTTATTCATAGTTTAAATAATCGTATTCAATTTCAATAACTTCTAATTGTGTAGGAGAATATTAGAGATAGAAAAATAGCTACTTTCATGTCCAAACGAAAAAAAAACAACCAAATAGTGCTTTGGTCAGACTTAATTTCGCCAGCTCATCTCTTAACAATTGGTTAATGCATAGGAGCTTTTTTACAAAAGATTTTTGTGGGAATCCTGTATCCGCCCCTGTTACCCCCTGCACTTATTAATCCAAATAAGTATCTGGAGTCTTTTTTTTTGCATCACCTCGGTTTCCCAGGCTGGAAATCGACCCCATGACCTTTGGATCAATTGTCCAGTGCTCTACCACTGAGCTCACTCTCCTCTCACGAACTAAAGCCCCTGGGTAAAGTATGAATAACCTTTCACCACTGATCTGCTGAGAAGAGTGAAAATGATACTTTACATTCATGGAAACAGATAATCACGCCCACCCTGCCCGCAAGGGTGTTGCTGAACATTAAGGCAATCGAGAGAGGCTAATACGTAATCTGTTGGCCTTTCAGGACACATGGCATTACAATGGGCATACGAAATACTCATTAATCGACATCTTATATCCCTATATCCTTGTATTAAGCATAATGTTGCTGTGCTCTGTCGCATAATGGTCTCGCAGTTGCGAGGGTTGGCACCAACAGTGAGTGTCATCCTTGTTGAACAGTGAGTGTAACTAACTTTGCCGATAACAGCGAGGGCTTGACCACCTGTTTTTTGAAATGAACAAGGGGGACATTTTGGGTTCATTATGTTAAGATTCTGTTTTCAGCAAATGATAGCTGTGTTTATAAAATATACAGAAGGGCATACAGATGTATTTATCAATCAAATAAATGTGCTCGAACAGCAAGGGTTTGCATTTTGAAAACCTTAAGGATAAAGCTGTTGCGAGACCCATATCTAAACCCTCACTGTGGTCTCGCTGTTACGAGATTTTGATAATGCGAAGGACCACTGTGGCCCGTCGCATAACGGGTCTCGCTGTAGCGAACATTGGCACATTTCAAAAGACCTCTCCCTGTTCAACAGGGAGCGAATGCACCTTTCATCCTTACAGGGATGGTTTGAACGCCCGATTTTTCAAGTTATCAGGGGGACATTTTGGGGTTAACATTTTAAGATTCTGTTTTCAGTAAATGTTAGATGTGTCCTTCAGCTTATAATTTGTATAGGAGGCAAGTGGCGGAAATGATTTATTAGTCAATTAAATTCAATTCAAAATGTGTACAAAACCATCGCAACAGGGAGGATTGGCACATCCCCAAAACAAGGAGAGAAAAAAACAGCGAGAAAAAAACAAATCCATCCTTAATCGCTCCCTCTTGCGAGAGTTTGGTTATGCGACGGGCCACTGGCGCTTGTCTTATGCAAATTATTGTTATAGTTGCTGTTTCATTTTCTTCTTGTTCTTGTTCTTGTTGCTGTTGTATTTTTCTTGGAGGAGGG
This sequence comes from Lepidonotus clava, assembly GCA_936440205.1. Taxonomy (NCBI): domain Eukaryota; kingdom Metazoa; phylum Annelida; class Polychaeta; order Phyllodocida; family Polynoidae; genus Lepidonotus; species Lepidonotus clava. The sequence continues at coordinate 32,150,005 of OW387150.1, forward strand.
GGCAGTTGGTTAAATGTTTTTGGTCATGGCTGTCGTCAAGGAGATATACATATATATGTCTGGAGGTTTCTGTTTTGAGCTATAACGTGACCCTTGTACACTGGGGGATAAACAGACCACCCCCAGGGCCACCAGGGCATGTATGTCTGTTGTAGGTGGATGTAGGGGGTCCCCTGTTCCTCTCAGCAGTGGGTCTATGGTAATAGGCCACCAGCCAGGCCCAAGTAGCTGGGTCTGCCCCTGACAGAACCTACTGAAGCCACTGTGTATACCATTCAAGACCAGCCAGCCAATCTCTCATGACCCATCTTCTCCATATAGCACTGTCTACCCAGGCAAGCAACGACATAACAAGCACATTCTTTATTGTTTAGCAACCTGCCCAATTTTCAAGTAACAGTTATGATATTTTAGGTAAGAGACTTACTAAAAAAGAACATTATCATAACATTGTATTTTTGTAAAATTAAGACCTTACTGACAAAGAATGTCATAATAATGTTATTATGGGATAAAATGTTACAATAATATCACAATAACGTTACAGGTTAGGTTCTTAAGACGTTTTTTGGTGCCATCAATAGAATGTAACAAGAACCAAAGCAGAACAAAACAGAACGTTGCTGCAACATTACAATAACATCATATTCTTGCTTGGGTAGAGCCTCTATTCCATGAGGTGATTTTTGCTGCTAAGAAATTTATCTTCTAGATCTTTTATTTAAGCCGACATTATGTCAAGTTACACTGGTTTTCAGCAACACCCAAGGAACTGATTGCAAGTGCTAAGAGTAGTAAGAGTTCTAGACTTCAAGACACCTGATCCAGTTCGTCAGTTGTCAGTGATAGTGTAACAGTTACCTCTCCCATGTGTGGATTTACACGTGGGTGTGGCATAAAGGTATTAGGTATATGATGGTTAGGGTGAGAAGTTAGAACACCTGTGGCCCGTTGCACAATGAGTTATCGTAACAACAATAACTTTGAGGAAACTTTATGACACATGTGGTAACAATGATACCTATCGTTGTAGTGATAGACTGTGGGCCATTGCACAATGAGTTTCATAACAACAAAATTAATTTTCTAAACGATACCTATCATTGTTACTTTTATCGTAACAACGACAGTTTTGACACAATTTTTTCTTTATTTAGAATGTCCTCAAAGAGCTGTAACTTTTACAGATTTTTTTCCCCTTCATATATCAATTTACAGAATTCAATTTCATTCACTAGAACCAGAGATTTTACTACTTTCGTAACAACAAAAATTTTCGTAACAATGAATGTTCGTTATTCTATCATTAAGTTTATCATAACAACGAAATCTCATTGTGCAATGGGCCACTGTGCCCCATTGCATATTGAAATCCTCACAACAGCGAGAGTTTAAAACCAAGGTAGATTTGGGTCTCGCAACAGTGATGTCCTTAAGGTTTTCTAAATGCTAACCCTTGCAACAGCAATAGTTTTGACCACATTTTGACCACATTTAATTGATTGATAAATATAGTTCAGCCACATACCTCCTGTATTTTCTGTAAGCTGAGGGACACAGCTTTCATTCGCTGAGTATAGAATATTAAAATAATGATCTGAAAAATCCTCCTCACAGATTCTAAAAACAGGTGGTCAAACCCGGCTGTTGTTGGGAAAGTTGGATTCCCTTGCTGTTCAACAGGGATGGGTCCTGCTGATGGTGCCAACCCTCACAAAAGCGAGACCAGTTATGCGAAGTAAAACAGATCCTGAGATCTTAAGCCCAGAAAAATACTTAAAAATAGGTGAAATTTGATGCTGTGTTTTTGTACAAATCCATCTTTTTCTGTTGTACATCCCATTATGTAACGGGCCACAGGATGTACCTGTGGTTAGGTCACTGAGAAAACTACTCATTAGGAGACCAAGACCTAAGTTGATTACATGTTCCCCTTCCTTAACCTTATTACAGCCAATGAGGGACCATTAAGAAATAAAAGTAACCAATTGAATATGAATGTAAGATTCCTACCATGTTACATAGTTGTGAGGTCTGAATTCCATACCTATGGGGTGATTTTCACCAAGTCAAGCAACTGATTGGTGCCAAAATCAGTCAAGTCTACTATCATATTGAGCTGATCTTTGCGTAGATTCAAATTAAACATGTACATTTCAAATAACACTATACTGGCTGGCAATCACTGAAAAGCATGATCAACAAATTCAAATCAGCCGAGTGGGTATGGGGTTCTTTAGTCCATTTGCCTGACTAGTCATCTGGCCATTTCTTCAGCTATGGAAAGTGTCTGCACTCATTTCTCATTATGATTAATTAAAAAACTATTATGTTATATTCAAGTGGCGTCTCCATAAGCTGTGGTTAAAACAAATTCCAGAGATTTTGATTACATTGGCTGAATCAAATCCTTATACACAATACATTGAATACGAAAACTTCGTTCAATTGCACTACCAACAATGCCATTTTCCTACTTTCAGTTTCAGTTTCAGTTTCAGTCCATACAAAAAGGGATATCCTGATCAACAAGATTCCTTCCCCTCTCATCTTACCTGCACTCTGTCACCCTAACCCATGTTTCCTCGATACTGTTTCCTCCGTGGCGAACCTCGATTCCCAACCCAGGAGAAGAAACCCAGCCAAACATGTGATATTATTATAATATTGCAGCAATGTTCTGTAGTGGTTCTTGTTATGAAATTTAGATGGCTCCCAATAAAGTTGCTGCTACGTAATGCTGTGATGTTGCACAGCGATGTTGTTATAACATTCTGGTTACGTTCTTTAACCTAAACAGAATGTTTTTAACATGTTTTGGTTCCATTATAACTTCACCAAAGAATAATGTTATAATAACATTCTGATTTGGTGAGGTTTCAACCTCACCATCAATAATGTAATTGTTACATGTCATCTTTGTAAGTACCAAACTGACTAAAAAAAAGTATGGTTGCAGAATGTTTCTGTTAAAGCCCATCCCAGGCAAGCAGTGACTTAACAAGCATGTTCTGCAACCATACTTTTTGGTCTGTAGACTGTAACCTGCCCAATTTTCACAAAACAGTTACATTATTTTAGGTAAAGTTGAGACTTACTAAAACAAATGTTATAATAACTTTATACTTCAGTAAAGTTAAGACCTCACTAATAATGATCATTATGATAACATTATTATGACGGGGAAGAACATTACAAGAATGTTACAATAACATCACAGTGCCACATCAGAAAGTTATGATAATGTTATAATAACATCATATTCTTCCTTGGGTACAGTTTCCTCCATGGCCAACCCCAATACCCAAACCCCGTAGGAGGAGGAAACCTCATCCCGGGGTTAGTGGGAGTTGTGTAACCACATGAGGTGGCGTAATGGGGCGGGACTTGAGCCCTGACTGTGAGATGTGATTAAGGTGTCTTTGTTGGGAAGCCCCGGGGTGATTAGGGCCCTTTAAGGGATGTATTACACTAGCCGATTTGACTAGTCGATTGACCCACCGAGTTCAGAAAATCATCAATGGGAATAGGGGTCAACCATAGACACTTTTTGATTCTTTTTCACTTGGTATGTAGATCTAAGAGATATAATCTTTAGTCATATTGCAAGTTCTTAGTAATAAATTACTAAATAATAAACTCTTACCAAATAAATCAGCTGATGGAAACCAGGCTTACAGCCCTTTAAAGGCTGTATTACAACAGCTGATTTTACTCCCAATTCCAGAAAAACACCACTGGGAATAGGGATTAATCATAGCCATGTAATGTAGCATAAGAAAAGAATTTAGAATTCCCATTCAAATGATATATAGAATAGATGGGTTTGTGCCATACTAGTACTACTGGGAAAGAATAATAAATTATGCAATTGACAAAGGTCGGAATTGTGCAGTTGAATACAGGCTTAAGCCTGGTTTCCACCAGCTGGTTTTGACCACCATTTATTTTGTAATTTATTAATTTTAACTATTAATACATTGAAAAATTATACATTTTAGATATCATCTTAAAGAGAATATAAAACCCTTTCTAATGGTATATAACACATTCATTGTGATTAACCAATATTTCGCCCTGCCGATTTTTGAATCGGTAGTAAAATCAGCTAGTGGAAACCATGCTTAAAGGTGAAGCCAAGCCCACGTTGTCCTTTAAATGTGACCAATTAAACAGAGGTGCCTTTAAGTATGAGTGAGCGGGGAGTAGCCGCTCAACACTGAGAGCGGCCCTTTAAGGGCGAAGGAGGGGAGAGCGACAGTTTTATGAGAGGTTTTAGTGTGACTCCTTTAAGCGATGACTCTTTAAGGTGCATGGCTTGAACGGTTATTGCTTTAAGCCTAAGAGCTTTGGGCGCAACCTTTGCATATAAAAGCGCCAGGTTTGCTAACGTTGCACGCATATAATCCCTTTTGGTTAGGAATTACAAAGTATAACAACTTCGTTTGCAATCAATAATTCTATGCACTGGTTGGTGTTTTGGGTTGAATATCTCGGAATAGATCACACATCAGTGCCAAGTACTCGTTGTTTTTTCTTCGGAAGACAAAAATATTTTAGGCTTTGATTTATGCTCCGGCTAGAGTTAGGTTGGGTGTGTACATTAGGTTTTTAGGCACAGCCTTTATAACTTGAAGGCTACGGTAATAGTAGAAGCAGTAGTAGTATAACTTTTATTGACAAACAGCGAGTCATTTGAATTGATCTTATGTGTCAGGAAACGTAGATTGTAAAACATAAAACAGCAGATGTATTCCACTAGCCGATTGTACTCCTGATTTCAAAACTTGATTTCGAAATTCAGCATTGGGAATAATGGCTAATCATAGATATGCTATACACCATAAGGAAGTTCCTTTAATTATCTGTAAAGTTAAATGTACAGCATTTTGTCACATTATTCTTTATAAGTTATAAATAATCCAATAACAAAAGGTCAAAATCGTCTAGTTGAATACAGCCTTAAAAGTGCTGTAGTATAGACCTTTAACTTTGGTTTCCATCAGCCAGTTTTGATCACTGATTATTGAGTAATTTCCTAGATTTAACCAGTAAAATGACAAAAGACGATAAATCCCATGTACCATTTGAAAGAGAATGAAAAACCTTCTCTTATGGTGTATAATATAGTCATGATTAACCAATATTCCCACTGCCGATTTTTGAAATCAGGAGTAAGATTGGGAGTAAGATCGGCTAGTGGAAACGAAGCTTTAGTAGTGTTTTGTGGTCTATACACCATTACTACTAGTGTTGTTGCCCCCTTCACAGGTGCCTGATTTAGGTATTCACTTCTAAAGGAGGCAACAAACGAATTTGAAAGGCTGTGTCTGAAATTGATCTGATGTACACAAAGTTAGATATACAAAAGCCTGTTACAATACTGTACCACTCTTCAGCCTCCCTTTCTCCCCTAATTATCTCAAGGAGCCTACAAAGCAAGAGTATGACGTCATTATAACTTTGCATCAATGTTCCGTTAAGTTTTGCTTTGGTTCTTGTTAGGTTATTTTTATGGCACCAAAAAAGAACTTCTTTAGAACCTAACATTGTGACATCTTTTCTCCTTAAACAGTCTTTCACATTATAATAACGTTATTATAACATTCTTTATTAGCGACGTCTGAACTTCACTCAAATAGAATGTTATTAAAAACTTTTTTTTAGTAAGTCTCAACTCTACCTAAAATAATATAACTGTTACATAAAAATTGGAACAGGTTACAGACTAACCAAAAAGTATGATTGTAGAATGTGCTTGTCACATCACTGCTTTCCTAGGTTGGGTGGGACATTAATTGCTTCTACAACAGCTCACCTGAGTAAATGAACAACTGATGGACAGCACCTAGTCCCAGGGAGGGGGCACTTGGGTCTCAAAAGGGTACTGACTACCAAACGCCCCCGTTTGAAGTGGAGACAGCAATGTCAAAATAAAATAGAATAGTGGTCAACAACTTTTTAAACAAAAGAGGGGGGTGGTGAATTAATCAACTAAACAATATGAAGGTATTAGCTTGAAAGTTAGCCTTACTGTTACTTTATTTCATAAAAAAAGTAATTTTAGTGATTTTTGTAGGTTTCCTTGAAATGAGACACTCTGATTTTTAGGGACAGTTATCTGAGTGCCCAAAAAATAGGGGCGGTCAACTAAAATTCAGGATTGGTCAGGCATGAAAAGTAGAGGTGGTAGTTGGGCAGTGGGTAGTAACCTTCAAAGAGTCACTGCCCCCACCCACCCAGGGTAAATGAGCAACTGAGGGAAGGCTCACAATCTGCTGAGCAGATCAGGAGCAGCTCCTGTTGGCGCCCTGAGCCGCCAGGGGGAGCTGGTCATGTGAGCAGCTCATGGGCTGTTTATGGACTCATCTTGGGCCGGATTACCAATAGGGGACAAGACACGGGCGGACCTTCGGCGGGTCGGTCATTAATAGTGGTCTGTGTTACAGCGATGAGCGATTGCTTAAAGCGGGTTTCCACCGAACGATTTTCTTTGAAAATTATAACTGCAAATGACTGTAAAATATTGTAATCGTCAGCAAATTGTCGGCTGTTAAAATCATTCAAAAATGAAAGATTTGTTATTTCACTGAACGATGATATTTGGATGATTCTGAGACATTGTGGATGATTATCTACAAAACACAGAGAATAATGGATTTGATTGGTTTTAATTGGTTTTGGATGAAATTGTTGGCTTTTTTCTTAAGATCCAACACTTTAATATATTGTCTTTGACAAATCTTTTCACTTTTGTCTTCAGCAAATGTCGCTGAACGATTTTATGAATGACCATCAAATATTTACAAATCTTTCCCAGTCTTAGGCTGTCTTGCGGAGAATGGCGCTCAGTGGAAACACGTCATTACGGGAAAAGGGCACGGGTGGGAATTTATATTTTCCGCATGCCGAAATGGTGAAATTGGAGAAGGGGAGGGGGAAAAGGAGGGAAGGGGGGCTGGGCAGATAGATTGCTAAATGAGTGGGTGTCGGGTGATGGATGCTATAGGAGGAGGCAGGGTGGATTGGGTTGTCTCCGACAGAACAATGGGAGCTCGGCCTTTGCCCGGCCTATTTGACAAGCCTAAGGCAGGCCTGTGTTTGCCCAGGAAAACGTCAGTTAGGCTTACAACTGATCCATGTCGATATATCCACCACTGGGTCTCTGGCATAGATAATGGAACAGGAAAATAAACAACCAAACCGCCCCTGCATATACATCCAGCAAAGGCAAATAGCTTTTCCGCTATCGCAACCTATCCAGGCTCTTTTCTCTATAAGGTTAAAGGATAGCGATAAGCTCTTACATATACCCCAGGAAAGCGCTGCAGCCACTGATTTGTTTGTTTTAGCTTCATGTTTCTTGCCCTTTTCCCTGTGCGGCTGCCTCAGTAAGCGATGACTTGTTGATACATCTGTACATGATGCTCATATCTTCTCTAGAGCTATCAATCAGGTGGGGATTCTACGTCATGGACGCTCAGAGATAACACAGAGATGGCATTTATCATTAAGACGCTTCGATTGGGTAAAAATGACCTCCTCCAGGGTTGGAATTCCGGTCACGATGTCTTTGTCGCAGGCATGCTCTGTCGTCATGGAGATGGGGACGTGGGGATGTGTTTTATCTCTCCTTGACTCGTGAGAGTCACCCACCTCCTGGGGGGGCCACTAACTCTTTGAAGGTCACTACCCACTGCCAAACTACCACCCCTGCTTTTTGTGACTGAAAGCTCCTAAATTTGAGTTGACTGCCCCCTATTTTTGGGTAATAGACATTACTACCCCCAAAAATCAGGGTGTGTCAATACAGAAAATATACAGAATCACCAATGGAAAACTTCTGAAAACATTCCACTAGTTACTTCGGTTGAAATAAAGTAGCAAAAGGGCTAAGTTTCAAGTTATTGCCCCTACATTGTTCTATTGATGTAGTTGACCACACCCCTTTTTTGCCTTAAAAGTGATTGACCGCTCCTCAATTTTGAGGTTCATCGTCCCCCCCTGCGCAGGTCCATTTGGCAGTGGGTACCTTTTCAAGTCCAAGTGTCCCCCCCCCCCCCGCAGGTGTAAGAGTCGCCCACTCGTCCCACTTGACTCCCTGCACAATGAGTCTAAGCCAATGAGTTGCTCCGAGCTGCTCCGAGCTGTTTGCTTTAAGAGCTCCTCATACCTTTGCCCACTCTATGAGCCACTTGTTCACGTGAAGGACGACAAATACGGGCGCTCGAGCGTGAGGCTGAACAAAGTTAAGACATTTGCATGTTATTTTTCTTCATTCCTTCGCACCGGACCCACCTAGATGATGAAGTTTCCATGGCCATGCTTCATATTTAAGTTGATTGGTTATTCACCTACTAACTATAGCTATTAACTTTGGAGGCTGAAAAGTAATCAGGAAATTGGTATTGGGGGAGGTGTTATGGGGATGGGAGGGGTGTTGGAAATTAGCTGTAAGAGACCACCCTACTGATCAACCGCCTTTCAAACCCCTGGGAGGGGCACTTGGATCTCAAAAGAGTACCCAGTGCCAAATGGACTCCCGAAGCGGGGGCAGTGAATGCAAAATTGAGGGGCGGTCAGCCCCTTTTATGCCAATAAAGGGGGGCAGCGAACTACTCCTATAAAGCAATAATGGGCAATAACTCAAAACTTAGCCTCATATTACATTATTTCACACAAGAAACCTATACCAATTTTATTACGAGTTTTCCTAGGGTGATTTTTGTCTTTTTCATGGTATTGATACCCTCTGAATTGTGGGGGTGATGATCTGCATGCCCCAAAAATAAGAGGTGGTCAGCCAAATTTCAGGAGCAGTCAGTCACAAAAAGTAGGGGCGGAAGTTTGGCAGTGGGTAGTAACCTTCAAAGAGTTAGAGTCAGTACTCCCCCGGATTCAACCCCCTCCTATCTGTCACCACATCTTGACGTCATCTGTCACCGTAATATCCATCACCACTGATGACTTAAAGAAAATCACAAATTGGCAGAAATTCAGAAATGGCATGCGGCCTAACAATCAGTCGCGGCCCGGGCGGCTAAAAAGGACGCTTCTGAATAGTTCAAAGTGACTGATTAAGTTAAGTGATCGGAGAAAATGGCAAAAGATTGAAGCATCTTGTCTCTTTTTTCCTTCGGTTCGCGTGTGAATTCATTGAGGTTGATTATGATGCGCATTGTAAATAGTCGACGTATTAAGACATGTCTTGGAGGTTTCAGAGGTTATGGGAGCTTTTAGAATAAATCTTTTATTTTCACTTTTTTGTATATTTTATGGAACTTCTTTGGAATAATCTGTTCTTCCAGACATTCCAATTGAATACATACATCTCATTTTCACATCTTATTGTCTGACAATGTTTTGGTTGGAACTCCTTTACATGTAATCAAATCTGGCATTTCCATATTTATAAACAATGAATTTATACTGGAGATTCCATTGGTTTTAAATGATGTGACGTTTTCAGAGTGATCTGTTCTTCAAGACTTTAAATTGAGTATGGTCATGTAAGATACATGTAGTGTATTCAATTGTCAAGTCTAGAAGAACAGTTTACTCTGAATAAGTCACCTTATTTCAAATCTACCCTGCATCTCATTTGTCATAATATCAGGATTTGACAGGTACAATTAGGAGGGAAATGACTTTCCTGTGCCACTGGGTACCAGCCATAGGATATCGGTGTACATGGCGGGTCCCAGCGGCCAAGAAAGTTCCTGGCGTGCTACACTGATACCTATATCTGGTACCCAGTGGCCCAGAAAAGTCATTCACTTTCCACCCAGCACCAATGTATCAGTACACATGTACATTACACAAGGAAAAACAGCGCATTAAAACAGGAATGCCCTTGGATTGTAAACAGTTTTTCTTTAACTAGGTGACCTTGTCTCATGCCATATACAAGCCCCAAGCAGTCCCCCACAGATTACAATATCCCCTTGGACGTTAGTGTCCTTGAAAAGGTCAATATCAGATTACCATGTTGTCTGCGTAACTGTTAGCCCATACCTAACCTTAATGGATCATAACCCAAAGGAATACGACGAACCACAGCTATTATTTACCCTTTATGTCCATTTCTGATGTGACCGAGTGCCCATGAGTGATTATGTAAATGCCCTGGCGCCGGTTTCATGTAAAGATCAATAAGAAATTGATTACATTACAGGGTTGTATACACCAAACCCTCATTTCCCGTGCGTATGTCATTCCCCATCATTACCCTAGGTTTGACCCATTGGGATCACCATGCCCAGTTCAATATCCCTCCTTTATCAGATTTGTTTCCATGCTTTTGTATTCCGAATGTATGAATGGATTAGCAATAACCTAAATTGTTTTTCTCTTCTTTTCCAGTGAGGGCCGAACAAACAATTCGCAGCTTTTACGCCAAGGGCGTCGTATTACAGTAAGTACTTTGAATATTTGTTAGTATTTGATATGTTAGTTTGTTCTATTTAACTCATAAAACTGCTATTGTTTATAGAGTTGGGTCTAAAGTGGCCTGAACAATCAAGTGATATATTAGTATTTGAAATCAGATCTTGCTAATTATTGCCTACAGTTGTAGGTGTACATAGTCAATGCTGTAGTTGTAAGAATTGTGTTTTAAAAACAATTCTTTGAAAAATACGTCATTTGTATACATTAGCCTGCATTGCAATAGAAGCCCCTCCCAATATAGAGATTTACATTGACGTCATATGATATAGATCTCCTACACTAAATTTGGACAATTAGTACAAAGACTTGTAACATGTAACATCAGAACCATGCGCCCACGCACAAATATGAGGTTTTTATAATGTTGCAGCAATGTTCTGTTCAGGTCTGCTTTGGTTCTTGTTACATATTTCGATGGCACCCAAAAACATATTTTGAACTTAATGTTGCAATGTCACACTGTAACGTTATTGTGAAATTCTTGAAACATTCTTTCACATTATAATAACATTATCATAACATTCTTTATAAGTAAGGTCTTGACTTCACTAAAATATAATGTTATTATAACATTCTTTTTTGGTAAGTCTCCACTTTACTTAAAATAACACAACTGTTACATGAAAATTGGGCAGGTTATAGACTAACCAAAGAAGTATGGTCACAGAACGTGCTTGTTACATCACTGCTTGCCTGGGGAGTGCCACCCCCTCAACCACCATCAATAGCCCCATTAGGAAAATCTGTCCAACATGGGGCATTAACTCTTAACCCCGGCCCCTCAGGGAGGGGGGAGTGTGACTGAGTGAGGTAACAGCCACAGGGTTGTGTATGACTATACCCCAGTCTCAGGGAGGGGGGAGTGTGTCTGGGTGTGGTAACAGCCACAGGGTTGTGTATGACCATACCCCAGGCTCAGGGGGGACTGAAGGCCAGCATCAGAGCAGGGATACACTATACATTGGGCTCCAGGGGCAGTATCTCACTGAATGGAAAACATTGTGGGGTCACAATGCCATTTACAAACATTAACTATAGCTATGAATTTAAAGGGAACCAAGAGGACATTATACTATAGTCAAGATTTTGCAAGCTCAGAATACTATGTAAATACATTATATCAAGCTAAATTCCAGCACTTTATAGTAAGATCTAAACCATGGAAATTGAAGTAAGGGAATTCCCAAATAAAGTTTTCTTCCCTAAAGTGTTGTCTAATATCATACAATTTTGCAATTTTTTCGTTTGTAATATTTTGTAATGCATTACTGAAGTGAAATACACATGAAATGGAAACTTGTAAATTTATGTGAAAGGAATCCTTTAAATGAGAATTGGCAATGTAAATTGGACAACACTTGACCTGGATTTCCTTAACCTGAACCTGAGGGCCAATTGCCCACCTCTGTGTCATGTCAGGGTGAAAGATTATGACCGGACAGTTTTCATTTTCTAAGAACCTCCACAAGAGCCCAACAGCTTTGGGTTTTGTAGGATTCGGTTCCCAAGTTTTGCCTTCGAGTGAAAAGAAAGCGATCCATTTAATTAAGTTTACTATTGAATAATGTTATATTTCCCTATGCTCCAAAGTTCTGGCAAAGTAATCTTTTTAAATGGGTTTTATTGACTGTCTTCAGAAAATCTCTTCTTAAAGGCAGTACAAGATATACATAGTATACATTTCTTTCAGTTTTAAAGCCCTCACCTGACATTGATACTAAAAGATTGTCCCCTTTAGCCGTAAATTATTAATTGATTTCACAGCACCAAGACATTTGTTATTCATTTCCCACCAGCTGTTCTCGTTATGGACCCTTTTGACAACCATTAGATATACCGCAATGTTATGCCCCCCAGGGGAGGATCCAAGGGGGGTAGGTCCTAACCCCCCCCCCCCTTATGGTGGACCCCTGTATCCACCCCTGTCCCCCTCCCTGGGAGGGTGGGGACATATCCCAGGCAAGCAGCAATGTAAGAGCACGTTCTGGAACCATAATTTTTTGGTTGGTCTGTAACCTGACCAATTTTCATGTAACAGTTACATTATTTTAGGTAAAGTTGAGACTTACTAAACCAAATGTTATGATAACATTACATTTTAGTGCAGTTGAGACCTTACTATTAAATAACATTATAAAAATCTCGGTATAATATGAAAGAACATTACAAGAATGTCACATGTTCTAAAGACGTTTTTGGGTGCCATAAAAATAACGTAACACGAACCAAAGCAGATCTAAACAGAACGTTATAATAACGTCACATCCTTGGCTGGGGTATAGTAGACCACTCTGCCCATGTTATTAACCACCCTCTATCTCCCCATATTGCCCCTCTCAACGGCCACTCAACGGAGAGCCACTTTTGATGTGGGTCCCCTCGTATTTGTGGCCAGATACCTCTGCTTGGAGAGTGAGGCTGATCTGACCACTCGTAGCGCTGTCTGGTGGCGTTTTCCGGTACCAATAAGATGCCCCCTACGCCCTTACAAACAAGGCAAGGCGTCCCCTCCCAGAGTGCAATGCTTTCATCTTGCTAGCGACAAACGCGTTTATAAGCAGCACTTTTCTTTAGCTGAATAGCATTCTTTTCTGCTTGTTCTATGTAAGTATAGATGTTTAGAAGTAGCAGCAATGATAGTACTTTGAAGATAATGTGCATTGTTGGGTAGTAAGACAATATCATGAGTTATTTGCATAGGGTCCTGCCATTAAGTTTGTGTGGACATTTTCAAACGGCCCCTAGGACTTTAGGCCTACTACGCTATGGATGTGTACAGGAACACTTTTCCAAAATTGTCAGACCCCCCCGCACCCCTAACACTTAGATGTGTACGTTTTTAATTGGAGTTTAAAGGGGGGAACCCATTGAGCAATTAAACCAAAAGTTCTGGTCGTTTTGACCAGTTCTGGTAGATTTATTTTGGTCAAAATAACCAAAACTGGTTGAAAACGACCAGAAACTGTGTTCCCATTAAACAATTCAGCCAGAAATCTAACATAAGATGGTCAATCACGAGGGAAAATATCTAACATTGGTAGATATTGGTCACTGGCGATCCCAAATTCGACTAGAATTCCAATTGCATCACTCAGTGGGTTCCCAGCTTTAAGCCCCATATATACTAGGCGATTTTACCGGCAACAGGCATCGGGCATCAGGGAGAATCGGCCGATTCCTGTGATCACCTGTAAGTATAGCATATTGAAATGTGTCCGTTTAATCTGAATCGCTGCTAAAGTCGGTCGATCCTACCCCCAGAGTTGGCCGATTTTCCCGGTCGCCCATCGCCCGTTGCTGGTAAATCGCATAGTGGGTGTGGGGCTTAAAGCCCCATACCCACTAGGCGATTTTACCAGCGACTGGCGACGGGCAACAGCAGAATCAATAGTCATATCATTACCAATTCAGATCAAATGTTAGTATGTAACATTTCAATGTTACATACTAACATTTGATCTGAATTGGTGACGATTTTATCAGTAATTCTGCTGTTGCCCGTCCCCAGTCGCCGGTAAAATCGCCTAGTGGGTATGGGGCTTTAGATTCCCAGGAAACTCGAGACTCAATAATTCGATCAATAAGGATGGTTGATTTGCGATTGATGATCTACTTGCATAATGTTTTAAGAAAGATTGTTCATTAGCTTGTAGGCTTCATGACTACATTTCTTTTTTATCAGGATCCATCTTCTCATTCCAGGCAAAACACCAATATGGATGTCCGAGCAGTGTTAGCCTTTCTGGCAGTATTCATCGCCATAGTATCCACAGAATCCGCAAACAAAGGTAAGTCATTTTTTAAAACACATCGTTTTCTAATTTGAAAGATTGAGCTGTATCTCCTACCAGATAATCGAGGAAGGCTATATTGCAATTATTACGTCACACTCCATGTAGGAAATCAAAGCTTGTAATTACGTTAAAAAGAGCCTACATTAATCTTGGACTTCCCATGAAAAGTTACATAGATGGATTCGGTTACGCAAAGAGTTGAATAACAAAAGAAAAAATGGAACAATAACTAGACGCGTGCATTTTAGTAACAATGGCACTCGGATAAGAAACATTAGTTAAAATACAAATTAATCATTTTTCCTTTTGTAAAAACGCTCATCAACTCGTGACATTATTTCCTCAAGTTATTCAACATTCACTCGTTAATAACAAGAGAAACAATGTCATATCTGAGCCGCCAGCAAAAGATAATTAATTTCCTTTTTACATTATTAAGATGATTATACATTTTTTTCAATTCTCTACGTGCTTCAATTTTAGGTGATTAAAAACCGATACGCAATTTAAAACTTGATCTAAAAGTTATTAAGTTAGTAAACAACAAGGCCTGATTGAGAGTCTCCTGAGACATTGGGATTATAAAGACTGCATTCTTTAGTTATCTATTCTGAAAAAAGAAGGCGTGCTTGCATAGTTGATGACCCTTCAGGTTAGATATGATTATATCCCTTTTAGCTCAGTACTTGCAATTGGTCATTTCAATGAAATCATGGTAATGTGTTTCCCTGCAGACAGACTATCTGTCTTTATCATTTGCTCTACCTTCCTGTCTCGCCAGTGTTCCGGAGAAAAGTACTTCACGTGATTAAAACATATTTCTTTTTCAATAATCAATTATACAACAATAGATCCTTTGTGATTGAGAACTTTTTTAACACCCTATGTTTGTTTTAGGAATCATGGGGAACTATTAAGATGAGTAGGGGCTATATTCCACCAGCCGATTTTACTCCTAGTTTCAAAATTTGGCAGTGGGAATGGAGGTTTATCATTGAGTGTTATTATATAATCCAAAAAGGTGTCTAAGTCTCTTTAAAATGATATGTAGGATGCACGGTGTGGGAGCATTGGCGTACCGCCAGGATTCGTCTACCGGGTGCGATCACAGTCTATTTGACTGATTGGCTGTACAAAATCTTGGACCCATCTTGACAAGCACCCCATCCGCAAACTGTGGACTAGGGACGAGTTAGCCATTTAGGTATGAATCCTAATGAGGTAAAAGGTGTGAGGGATATTTATTTTGATTGCTACCCATTGTAATTTTGAGTGGCATGACTTACAGAACACACGTTTAGACTATATGAGGCTTGAACCTACCACAATTACGCATACTTATTATAATTGAGAAAAAGTCATAAATTACCAAATTAGGGGCAGTGAAAATCGCCAAGTGGAATACCGGCTTTAGCATTTTCTGCTGATGGAATTGCACCAGCATAACATAAAGTAAAAGGAAGACACCAATTATACCACATATAGAGAAGAACAAAGAAACAGGCAACCACACAATCCAAACCGCTAAAAATCAACTCTTGACACGATATCAATAGCTTCTAGTTTAGCGAAAAGGCCAATAGTGTCATTCCCCAAACGCAAAACAATTGCTGGACCTTTCCCTCAAATGCCATTGGCCAGTAAAAGGAACCTGTGAATAACTCTTCACAGAAAGCAATTGCCTGCTACTCCCTATCCTACTTAGAAGATGTAACATTTACAGTGGGCTGGGCCACTCAAGGGGTTATATATAGATTGGTTGGCGGAAAAGCACTGCCAGGTATTTGTTTCCATGGCAAAGCAGCCACTTCTCAGGTTTCTCTTCAACAACAATTGCACTGGCTATCCGGCTTTGTACAATGGCGGAAAGTTGGCTGAGATGTTGGCTCGGGCGATTCGGGCGATCAATTATCTTTTGCTTGCCTTGCTTCAATCAATGGGAAACCGTATCCGGCTGAGGCGTGCACATGTTTCCTCCTAATGAGCCATGGCAACATGGGAGCTGTAAGGCTAGAAGTCTGATGTGGATCGACTTAAGAAACTCTTCACATGTCTTTATGTTACCGGTTTCAGTCGCGGAGTGTTGATGTTGCATTAAGTGTTGTTTCCACTAGCTGATTTTACTACCGATTTCAAAAATTGGCAGTGGGAATATTGGTTAATCATGAACATGTTATATACCATTAGGAATTTAAGGTTTAATAATTCCTACAATCATTTATTCACAGGGGATAATAACTGTCCTACCTATTCTAATAAATGTTAGGACTATTCGCCCAGACATGATTCTCTAGCTATAAGTGTGTTGGCCTATCTCCAGGCTGAATTAAGGTACATTGTGGGTAATATGTCAATGAGTCTATTTCCTGTTTAAATAAGCCTTTAATATATCATAATTATTCATATATGACATGTTCCTTTGTTTTAGATTATAAAAAGGTACAATTAGGTCCTGTTTGTTTTTGTTACTGTATGTGCCTCAGTTTCTGAAGTTAAATTAAAAATATTTTCATTACATATTCTTATTTTGCCACAAGATGCATTGTTTCTATTGGTTTTCCCATGCTTTTGTCTATAACATATGCCAAAATTAGCCTGCAGGAGCATCAAATTCAGGAAAACTTGGAACTGCGTCTGCCTGAATTTAGGTTAATTTCTAATGTGCAGACAACTGTCAAGTTCCAGAACTTACTTTACTAACTTAAAACCATTCAGTTACTATTACATACTGCCAGTCACCTCGCCAAGTACCTTCATTCAATATGATGCCTAGTCATTACAAGACTTTTCTTTATCCAATTGGTCCATAATTGTCCTGTCACATCACCATGGTAACTGCATGTCACTTTATCCCATAAGTCATATCATTCAAGAAAACTTTAAATAAAAGTATGCTTGTCACCAGTGACAGCAGATAATATCAAATTTCGTCGAAAAATATAACTGACTCTACAGCTCTTCAGGGAAGGTTAAAGTTAAAGATGATGATTGTTGGAGTTCAACGTCCGCTCAACAATTTTTCAGCTATATCAGGACCACTCACGTTTTTGAAATTACCAGTTAGCTGACCGAATCTATGGGGATGGAAACAATGTCAAGGCAAGATGGTGTTACAGGCACTGTCTAGACTCGAACCCGGGTCTCCCACAAGCCAAGCAAGGACCTTATCCACTACACCATCCCGCCCCCCTTATAGTTAAAGAGGATTGTTTGAAAAGTTTCCGACCACGTCACTCTTTATTAATGGGCCGCCTGACGGGAATCAAATAGCCGAGTTACAAAGACAATTAATAACGGCGTCACTTTCAATCACACTAATTGCCCAGGGATTGTGTGCAGAAGAGGCGAGTGGGAAACATTACTGATGGTCTGGGTACTTAAGGTAATTTTTCCTAATCATTTTGACAATTTCCAGAATAAGCATCCGCTAAAACATTCCAGCTGTCAGTCATGGCGGCCAAAGAAACGTCACACAGTTCATAAGTTGTCATAGCGTTCGGAATATTTAACGGCAAATTTCATATATTTATTTCCATATTTATTTCATACATCGTTAAGGATTTATCAAGCAGCTGCAAGCCTCTTTTTTAGCTGGAAATTGTATTCATTTAAGTTCATTGAAAGCATTAAATCAAATCACAAATATTCAACTTAACATCCTTTGCCTCCATTTCTTTGTAAATATACTGATAGTTTACATCAAAAGAGTGACAATGTTCTACTATATGTCAGGCTTGAAAACCAGGACAAATGAATCACAGAGTTCGCAGAGATAGAACTATATAGAAATAGAAATAGATGGAAACAAACTAAAGATCGATCTAGAAATGGAAAGGTCATTTACTAATCATGTCAAATAATTTCTTACAAAATTTACTAAAGGATATCAGATTTCAGTGTTATCAAAGTTAGAATTTGTGGAAAAACAGGAGTATTCAAAAATACTAACCACCCCAGGGAAGCAGCGACAGAACAAGCACGTTCTGTGATCGTACTTTTTTGTTACTCTGTAACCTGCCCAATGCTCAAGTTATGTTATTTTAGATATAGTTGAGACTTACTAAAAAATGAATATTATAATAACATTATAGGCCTATCTTAGTGAAGTTGAGACCTTATTAATAAAGAATGTTATCATAACGTTATCATAACATGAAAGAACACTACAATTATGACACAAAAACTTTACAATGTGACTTTGCAACATTAGTTTCTAAAGACGTTTTTGGGTGCCATCAAAATAATGTAACAAGAAGCAAAGCAAACCTAAACAGAACATTGCTGCATCGTTATAATAACGTCATATTCTTGCTTGGAACAACTCAAGTGTCGCAAGTACAAGATAGGAGCAGAAATGTTACAGGAACACATCTGGTTATCATTGTTGTCTTGGGAAAGTGTTGAACAAAGAAGCGTGCCTGTCTATATGATAATACTTAATAGAGGCCCTTAGAACACCTAGACAGCATGAACCATTACATGAAAAGGGCGAGGAAGAACGAGACATAGAAGTCTGAGAGAGGTATGAGGACAAAATATGCCGAGTTTGTTTCTCTCATTGTCTCGTCCTCTTATGCGTGACATACAGTTGGCTTCAAAGACCTTACGGTTCGGATACGAACGCCTATCAAGCCTGTATTCCATGAGGTAATTTCACTCCAAAAGGCGGTATTCCACTAGCCAATTTTACTTCCAATTTCAAAAAAAGTAGGAATATGTGCTTATCATAGACGTGTAAGATATACTTAGAAAGGACTTTTAATTATCTTTCAAATGGTATGTAACATGCATGGGTTCTTGTAATATTTCTAACGAAAACCTGAAATTAGCAAATTCCTAATTATCAAGTGAAATGAAGGCTTTATTTCAAGAAATCAAGCTTTGGATTACGGATTAATCGTTAGAAAGGGTCTTGCAAATAATGATTATGTAGGATACATGGTATTTTTCCATATTTATTATAACACTGGTAAAAGCAACAAATTACCGAATTACTGGCAGTCAGAATCGACTAGTGGAGTGTAGGCTTAACTGTATATCATCTAAGTGCCGAGAAAGCAGACTCGTATTCCTGACACAATAGTTGTCCACTATTCCCCTCCTATAGTTAGAAGGTTTGCTTAGGCTTATATGCATGTAGGACCACATACATAGATGAGCAAAAGGTGATATGCATATTTATATACGACCTTTGGATATTTGTAAATATACGTCAGGCAAGCTTTAAGACTACACAGCTAACCTGTGACGTAACAGAAATGTTCTGCAACCATACTTTTTTAGTCAGTTTGTTACTTACTAAGATGGCACATAACAATTACGTTATTGATGGTGAGGTTAGGATGAAACTAAAACAGAACGTTATAAGAACATTCTGTTAAGGTTGAATAACATAACCAGAATGTTACAATAACATCACAGTGCAATGTCACAGCAGTATGTTGCAGCAATGTTATTGGGAGCCATCAAAATAACATAACAAGAACCAAACCAGAACGTTGCTGAAATGTTATTTTAACATCACCCGTGGCTGGGTATGTATTGAGCAGACAAGCTTTATGTGGGAATACACCTTAGGAATTTCTAAATACTTAATTGATATCTTATCACTATAGGTACATTATACTTAACTTATGATGAAAACATTTTGCAAGTATGTAGTATTAGCCAAGATGAGAGATGCCTTACGTTTATATTAGGTGATGAATAGGTGCTCTTTAACCTCAAAGTACTTAGTTTGTATTTTGAAGAAAGGTTTTGCTACAAGCAATAGTGAATGAAATGTAAATGTTATGAAGTGATTCTAAACGATAAGCAAGTCATAATATAGACTTGATTTTAAAAAAATCTATCCGTAAAAGCATTGGTGTGATGCTGTATGTTTTTACTGTTTCTACCTGTTTTTAAACAGATCTGGTCAAAACCAAATAACCAGAACTGGTGGAAACGACCAGAATTATAGTTAATCGTTCAACAGGTTCCCCCTCTATGTAGATGATCAATTCATGTAATTGAGTATAATAAATATATAGATAGAAAGAAGCTTGGTACCTTTACAATATCAACAGGTTTGCACCAGGCATCATTCAGGCTACAACAGTATTAATGTCCACACGCCACCCTCTTATGTAGGCTCTAATATCCGAAGGCCTGTATGAATTAATCAGGATTCAAGATGTAAAGAGGATAGGGGAATTCATTCCAGGGCCAGGTTTCCTTTGTTGCCTTGACAATGAATGGTGCTACCAGATGGTGCTGTGTGGGATTTAATAGGTATCCATTATCTCCTGTACACTTAATACTGCAGTGAACAGGCATTAATGTACTCCGATACGCCTTACATACTCACTTCAATATAGCACGGCTGAGTTTATACGCGAGGACATTTCCACACCAATTAGCACCCCTATGGACCTTGTGCACATTTGGTCATGTGATCACTTTTTGGTGATCACTGCGTGGTGATCATGACCACATGACTATGAAATAGATTCAAAATTGATGAATTCTTAGAGTTGGGGAGTGTTGATTATGTGTTTTTGAACTAATATAGCAGAAATTTGTGTTCAAAATGTTTCAGAATTTAAAGTATACACATAATGTATTAATCACCAACATTGCGGCCAGCCTTTTTTGGACAATGTGACGTCATCTGCACAACATTTATATGTGAAGACTCAGAATCTACATTATGTTAACTACATTGTACGCTTAAACTCAGAAATGCATACAATTCAATATCATATCATCAAATAATTTAGAACATGCATTTAAATTGGGGGCCCTGCCCCCTAACCACCCTTTTTCTTTTTCTTTTTTTTTACAGTAGGAACCCCTTTATTGATTTATGAAAGGTCTGCATATATATTACTCTACAAAGCCTGTTAAGCCCCATACCCACTAGGCGACTTGGACTGAGTCGGTGGACTAATTGGCACTAGAATCGGCCGATTATTCTCTCAGAATCGGTCAATTTTAGCACTGATTCAGAGTACCAGTCAGTATGTTATATTGAAAGATACATGGTTGATATTAGTCTGTACTAAAATCGGCCAACTCTTGTAGTAGAGTCCGCCGATTCTAGCGTCCATAAGTCGGCCGATTCTGGTCAAAGTAGCCTAGGGTATGGGGCTTTACAATTTGATTTGGCTTGTGACATGGATATCCCTGTATCTGTCATTACGTAATGTTTAGTGCCTTTACTCAGATAACAGTGATCATAGGCAAGCAGCATCAAAGCATTGTCAGTATACAATGCACTGTCATCACACAACTAATAACATTATATGTCCTTCTCTGTTTGTTGGAGTGTCAGTATCTAAACTTGTTAAAATGACATGTAGTAAGACAGGAATCCGACTAGACTGGCCAATTACGCCATCAAGGTATGGTGATGCCAAGTTACAAAGGTTGCTTAATGACAATGGATGTTTAAGTGCATTACCTCCCAAATTGGCAGTACCATCTAAGTGGGTAAAATGATACTAATGGTCTTAACTTGATATAAAGGTGAACGCGCTTTACATGGATGGCAGGACTATTGTAGGAAATGGTTAAAGGGAACCTTGTGCATTATTATAGGATGAATATTTTGCAATCAATTTTTTAGAGCATGGCGTATATATCAAGAACTAATTATGCTAGAGATATAATAAGAATATCCCAAGTATCTACATGGTTATGAGACGTTAAAATTTGGTCTATTTTGCGAATTTAAAAAGGGAAATCCACAAATTGATGACGTCACACGGTGACTAATTGAGAATCCCTTACTTTCAACAAAAGGGAATCCCCCACTCTCAAAAAATATAGAAAAAAAATTGATGTTAAGCATAATATATTTGTATTCAGGTCCATACAGGCTATTATTAATCTTATTTTTTACTATCATAAATATATTCAATAACCTGGGATACCCAAGTTATCTTGAAAGCCCAGAATTTAGGGAATTCCCAAACTAAGTTTTTTTTCTTGTATTATTCTCTGATATATTGACATATTGAATTATTTTTGTTTCTTACATTTTTAGAATTTGTAACTGAAGTGAATTGCACAAGACTTGGGAAACTGTAAATCTATGTGCAAGGAACCCTTTAAGGGCTATATTCCGCTATGCGTTCAGTGATACTTGCATTCACGTTCAGGTACTGATGCAATCTCACTTGCGTTTAGGTACCAACATGTATGTATCTGAATGCAAGCAATCCATAGAAATCTGCATATAAATTTGCTTACGTTCATACTTGTGTTCCGTTAATGCAAGTGTGAACACAAGGAAATTCTATATTTCACTATGTGTTCCAAGAAATGCTTGCGTTTCCTTGCATTACTTGCCCAACACAAGTGAAATGCTGCACAGTGGAATTATAGCTTTTATGCTACTCTTATTGTATAAATAGAAAAGGAAAATCAAGACTTCTTTATGTTTCCTTTTAGTACAGTCTTATTCAATCGTTAGAAAGGCCAATTTCTGGCTTTTTGGAAAGGCAGACTAAAGATGCAAATATACAACAGAATTTGAAGCTAAAAACATATGAGCAGCAACCCCTGGGAGTCCAGGATTTGCCTGCAGAAATCCGTCATCTTTACATACTACTATGTCATACAAATCGGGAACATATTTGGCAACGAACAGGCTGTAAATTGCTGCGGCATACTGCTGTGAATGTTTTATTGTTTCCCTTATTTCCCAGGGAACTTAATATAATGATAACATTAAGTGTTTAGACATAATCTATGCTTGCGCTGTGTCTTTGGTTAATTTCTTTAACATCAGTATATCATATAGCTTGACTGAGTAATGATCTTTTCTTCTTTAAAGTTTTCTTCGTCAGAACAATAAGTTCTATCAAGATTTATTATAGCATTTTGTTAATATGAATTATATCAAATGACTTTGAAATCGTTAATGAACTATGTGTCAATATGACACAGATCACTAGCTGTAACTTTGTTAAATGTACTATCTTCTGGAAGATCTGGGGAAACCCTGAATTTTCAAATAAACTAAAGAAAATAGGGAAAAAATATATATAGGATATCCCTCCTGTTGCAAGATCTTGGGAATCCACACACTAACTGTGTTCAAGTCAAGGACAGAGAGTCATAAGAGTGTAGCTGGCCCTTGGCAAGCTAAGTCCCTGGGCTCAATTCGGGGAAAGAACCCACCCCATTCCCCCACACCACCCTACCCTTGACATTTATTCTTCTCCATGACTCGAGGGGTTCTGGTATTTTCTATTAGCAATCATGTAGGGAGGTTCTTTTATCTGCCCAGCTCTCTCTGGCTGCAGGAATGCCTAGATAATTCTATATTGTGTCCTGAATCGCCCAGGGTAGGGGAGGTCGGAAGGACAGGGGGAGGGGGCGGGGGGGAGTGGGCGGCAGATCGGACGAAGCTTTTAGGGGATTGGGGCGGGGATCTGCCCGGATTGTTCTCCCCGGAACCGGAAATCAGTAGCGCGTCCCTGTAATCATACTACTGCGTCCTACACACTGCCCAGCAGTCAGGGGAATCAGATCATACCAGTAGGTATAGGGTGCAGATAACACTGGATTGTTAAAGTGTAGAGACTTCCCTCAGTTAGACCGTGAAATTTTCTATTTAAGCAATTGAAGATTCTGATTAAGAATGAAAGTCTCTCTTACTCAATATGTATTTCAAAAGGTTATGACTTGAAGGATACAAGTCAAGGGCAGTAGCGATGCCGTGTCCTTGAATTCGGACAACTGTTTTCCAGCTGATATTAGAATACTGATTATATTCATGATGTTTTGAATCAGATCATACCAGTAGGTATAGGGTGAAGATAACACAGGATTGTGAAAGGGGGGTAGGACAGTATAGTGGGTAAGGTCCTTGCCTTGCACGTGGCCAGACCGGGTTCGAGCCCAGGGAGGATACATTGCCTTGTCTTTCGGCGTCGTTCTGACCCCCAAAGAATCAATCACAGGAAAGCTATAAAAAAAAATTAAAAAAACGTGAGCTAGTGTTAATATATAGTTCAAAATTTAAACTCCAACAATGATCACCATCTAGATTGTGATAGTGTAAAGAATGCCCTCAAGCCCCCTACCCACTAAGCAACCTTTACAGTGTTGGGCAACAGAACGGCACTAACATTGGCCGATTCTTATGATCACCTGTTAGAACAGTATATTGAAATGTGCATTTTTGATCTAAATCGGTACTTAAAGTATGGGGCTTTATTACAACATGAGATTTTCTATCTAAGCAACTGAAGATTCTGATTAAAAATGACAGTTTCTCATACTCAATATATAATTCAAACGGTTATGACTTGAAGGATTCAAGTCAAGGGCAGTAGCGGATGTTGTGTCCTTGAATTCGGACAATTGTCTTCAAGCTGATATTTGGATACTGATTATATTCATGATGTTTGGAATCAGATCATACCAGTAGGGTGTAGATAACACTTGATTGCTAAAGTGTAGAGACTTCCCTCAGTTAGAACGTGAGATTTTCTATTTAACCAATTGAAGATTCTGAAAAAAAAAATGAAAGTTCCCCTTACTCAGTTTGTAATTCAAATAGTGTCGCGTCCTAGAGAATGGGGAATCATCTCTCTAGTGATGCTGTGATCGTAAAACTTCACTGAATAGTATTTACCAGCGTAAAAGTGCCTATTAAATGATGTTTTCAAACCCATATTTCCTTCACATACTTATTTGCTTTAAAGTGCACATTATGCCTGTTTTGAACCGTAAAATATAAAATGCGCATCCTGAGGATATTGTCCTATTTGTCGTTAGATCAGTGAAAAAGCTTGCAGTTGACTCTGAACCTTAATTTGTTTAAAATGTTTAAATTTGCATTATCACCGACTCTGCCAAGGAGCGGTACGTACGGAGGGAAGTGCATACCGGCGGGCTGTATGTACCGCTCATCATTTTCAGTATTTTCTGCATATTTCTTGGGTGATAATTTATAGAGAACCCTTTGGTGTCGTCCTCAGTTGATCATACAACCAATAGAAATCGTACAAACCTCGGGCCACCCTCAGACGACCCCCACGGGTCTTTTTATATTATCAACTTACACCAGTCTGGACCACGAACAGAGACTGATGTTTATCAAATTTGTTGAACAAGGCTGATTCAGCCTTTAACATGATGTTATGTTTAGCAGATCTGTGCAGGTTTCTACAATAGGCAGAACACGTAATGGGAGCCCTGCATAACAACTTCTTTAACTTTTAAACTTTTAAAACTAAATCTGAAATGTGCCGACGGCACAAAACATTGCAATTAGCAGAAACTTATTTGCTGAGCAACTTTAATTAAAGTTCCCAACCTTGTCTGGTTTTAGTTTAGATTCAATAAGATAAACAGATAAAAATCTACAAAATGTATTATTTTCTCTTTGATGTACACACGATATTCATAAGTTCAGTAAATAAAATGAGGATTCAACAAAATACTTTACTTTGAAAGACATTATTAAAGGTTTTGTGTCTTGCAACCAGAGTATATTTATTTGTTCCAACGTATTGTCTTTGTATGATGTGTAACCGTGTACAAAGTATACAAAGTATGTCATTTGAAATTTGAAATTAAAAGGGCATACTTGGACACGTGTTTACGTTTGAAGCTTGCTTCAGTTTCATTGAAAAAGAATTATGCGCTGTCTCAATATAAAAACTTAAGTTTTAAGCCAAACTTAGAGGTCAAATGAAGATTAGAACAATTAAATGGTAACCTTTCCAGTGGACAGCATGATAGTAGCTTTTTTTCCTTGTTTTTCACTCCCTTAGACGATGGACAACATGGCCCTGCCCAGGGCTCCTCAGGTTTTATGTCTTGGAAAACAAAAAGTGTTTTAGAAATTGAAACCAGAGACTAAACTGGTGAAGTTTGATAGGGACTTTAATTTGAAGTATCCTGATAGTTTGAATCTATTTTTGCTAAGCTTCAATGGGTTGTATCACAAGATTAAGAGATTTTGTTCAGTCAATCTAGGCAGCTCCTCTTTTGGACTATTCTAGAGTAGTATACTACCATCTACTGCTGTGTTTATCTATGCATGGGATACAATTAGGAAGTGAATTACTTTCCTTGGCCACTGGGTACCAACTATAGTTATAAATGTGGCATGCCGGTAACTTTCTTTGCTGTTGGTGCCCGGCATATACACTAATATCTTATGGCTGGTACCCAATGGCTAAGAAAAGTCGTTTTACTCCTAATTGGAAAAAATGTATTACCTTTGGAAAGTTGTGGACTGTCCTCCTCTAGGTTGCAAAGCTTAGTTCCTACCATTTATAACAGTACCAACTACTTCTCTTTGTAATAGGTACTATTTCTCTCATCATATTTATTGATAGTGGTATAACCAGTGATAACTCTTCATCTTGTCAAAGGGTTGGGGGGGGGGAGGTTGTACAAGCATCACGTGACAAGATAGGGTGCAATACCCCTAGACATTATGTTTCGTTTCATTTATAACATAAGTAGGATGACAGTGAAGAATATTCAATAAAAGATAAAGGAGAAGAAAGAGAACTCGATATAAATATTTTAGAAAGGACAGTCTGTTTGGGTTCATCAGGATATTTTCAGAAACTTATTTTTGAGTAGTGCATATCAGATCCATTCTACTGATCTGTAGCAGTACACCTATGTTGTAACCAAGACCAAAGTGTAGGACATTAGCTATTAGGGTAGTATATGGTGGTTTTAGGGGACTGTCTACCTGTCCACCTTAGGGCCTCAGGTGCCTATACCTTTCTGTTATTGATTGTAGCTACCCACCTGCATACTTTGAACGTTAAGGGCAGGGGTCCTCACCCAAGGGGTCGACCTTTATGGTATCGAGTGAGTTGTGGTTTGTTGTGCTGTTCTCTGACAGATCTGGGTGGTGGGGGATTGTTAAAACATAGGTCTGTCCACTTTTTTTCTGAAAAAGCAGGGCTTTATTTACTTATGATTGTTACAAACAATGCCTTTTAACAACCTGCTTCCACTTTTTTTCTTCTGTATCATAAAGTCTCTAGAATAGTACAAACATGTCTCAATACTTCTACATTAGTCTGTCCACATTTTTCAATGTAGCTGAATCTAAAGCCTCATATCCACTAGGTGATTTTTACAGTCAGCCATCAATTCAGCATTAGAAATGCACGATTCTTATGTTTTCATGTCAGTATACTGTATTGAAAGCTGTATGCCTGATCTGAATTTGTGCTAAAATCAGGCAATTAGGTGAGTATATTTAGCCGGTTTTAGGACTTATCAGTCACCCGACATTTGAAATCACCTAGTATGTAGGGTGCTTAACTTGCAGCCTTTTTATCAAAAACAGCCAATAATACGAGATTGCACTTCATGCATCCCAGATATGGGACGCAAGAAACTAATAAAAGAAAACTGAACAGTAACCAGTATATTGACAATATGTGCTCTGTTGATATACAACACTTCAGTGAAATTTGATATAACATCAAGCCTAAGCTCTAACTATTGCCATATCAGTGGAAAGGAAAGACAAAATGAGCCATTTCTTGCTGGCCAGACCTATTATTAAGGTTGGTAGTGTGAAAAGGGCAAGACTGATCTTTGTACCCTAGATCTGGGACATAAGAAACAACGTTAACTCAAAAACATTTTCTGTCACCTCGTGTTTGTTTGTCTTTTCCTATATTCTTGTGAATTCACCAAAATGTAACACCTTTATGGCACATTCAAAGTGTAATGACAATATGCATCCTGTTAATGTACAGCACTTCATATGAAATAACATTTATAACATCTAGACAGAACTCTGAACTATCGCTATGTCAAAATAAAAGCAACACAAAATGAGCTGTTTCTTCCTGACCAGATCTATAGCAACAAAGAATATATTCCCCTAGCCATTTGTATCTGCCAGTTCCCTTGGCCCCTGCTTCTCCTACATCTGTGGTCAAACAGTAAACAACCCTAATGGGTTAGGGAGCTGCTGGGCAACCAACAAGTCAGGGCCAGGATGATCCGGCTACTGGAGCCTCCTCTGGGACCTGGTAAAGCCAGGAACCCACTGAGTGATTCAGTTGAATTCTAGACAAATGGAGTGACAAATATCAAAATAATAATGTTAGATATCATCCAAAGGATTCACCATTATTTGATAATTTTCTGTTCGGATTGCTCAATGGGAACACAGATTCTGGTCGTTTTCAACCACTTTTAGTAATTTTAACTAAAATTGATAAATCAGATCTGGTCGAAACAACCAGAATTTTGGTTTAATCGCTCAGTGTGTTTGCCCCTTAAAGTCATAACTGGAGATGGTCTCGATATAGCTGAAAAACCGATAAGTAATTCATGGCTTTTCTATTGAGATAGAGGCAAGTGAAAGATTAGCCTTTGTTTTTTCCAGCTTTATTTCGGAATGTTTTTCTCAAATCACCCTGCACCTAGATAATTAGACAGATCAGATAGTTGGATGGTATGTGTATCTCAAAGTCGGTGTACTCATGGTCCATATACTTATTATATGTAAACAATTGCAAGTGCCTTCGGCAAATTTGACAAACGACAGTTGTAATAGAAATAAACTCTTCCCTTCAAATTTGTTAGATGTGATGATCACATTGAGATTAATAAATTGATTCTCTGATAGATCCATCCTCATAATGATTGCTAGTCTACAGACATATATGTCTACATAGTGGTTACTGCACAGACATGTCTGCACAGTGGCTACTGTACAGGCTAATACTGGTACTGCCACCTAGCAGATTTGGATGGAATAACATGGAGTGGAGTGCACCTAAGCCAATCAGATTGCTGCATTCTGTGGATGGCTAACATTCAGTGTAACATAGACCAACCTGCATATATAGAGTTGATACTGGTCTCTTGAAATTAAAGAGAGGGGCCAGTGAAATTTTAATTTTGTAAAATTATTATCTCATACTGTAGACATAATGCTAGAATTTGAGTTCAAAACAATTCTATGAATATAAATTGATATCCTGTATAGAAAACATTGTCTAGATATCAGATGACATATTGAATCCCCTGCACACCTGACAAAGGATGTCTGTGTGTGACGTCACACAAATGACAGTTATATTTAAATTTCAAATTTCTAAATTCCATAAAAACATTTTTTTTTCATATTTTCTTTTATAAATAATTTAATTATGTGATTTTAATCTGTTTTAGACTTATAAAAAACATTTGATAAATTTCTTATTACATATTTTTCAGTTTTATAATTTTTCAACTGTTCTGCTTGTGACGTCACAACCAGATAAATGCTCTGTGCAGGAAATATCAGATGCAGGCAGAGAAACTTAGTTTGATACACAAAAATGTGCATAAAATAAAAACTATTAGAGATAAAAGGATAAAATTTGGTATGGTTATTCCCTGAATAGTAAGGATCACGGCAGTATACTCATTTTTGGTCACTGGCCCCTCCCTTTAAGCAAAATGAATTTGGCCTTAATTTATCTAAATAAGAAATAAGAAATCTAAACAAAAATTAGGAGAAGATTAGTGCTACATTGAAATATTATTAACATCTTGGTGTGCTTATTTCATTCATAGATAGAAGGGGAAGTATGCACCCAAATGGTCTCATTCTAGCATGTGTTCCATATGGATTCCAACAGTTTCTTCCACATAGTCTAAATAGGCCAAGTAGTGTGTAAATATGGCAGTTTTCTCCAGGTAAGGCCTGTTTGTAGATATCAATATAACGTAACAAGAACCAAAGCAGACCTAAACAGAACGTTGCTGCAACGTTACAATAACATCATATTCTTCCTTGGGTATTTTTTGCCAGTTAGCCTACTCCAGCTATCTGACGCTTTAAGGTCTGCATTGTCTTAATCCATCTCGTTCGCAAAAGGTGATAGCACTTTCGTTTTATTGCTGAGTCAGCAATGTCACCTTTACGAGAGTATCACTAAATGTCATTGATTTGCAATAATCCTGCAATTGATAATTGGTTTGCCTTTCAACCCATTAGGGCCTATATTGTGACATTTGATACTTGGTCTAATGGAAATGGAGGTTCGATTTCTTGCTAATTCTTCGGGGATTTCTGTACATTAAATATAATTAAGCCTTTATTCCACATGCTGATTTTGCTGCCAATTCAAATAATCGGAAATGGGAATAAAGTCTAAATATAAACACGTTATACACCATTAGAAAGGTCTTGCAATCCTTTTTCAAATGATATGTCGGATGTATGGTTTCAGGTCATATTGTCAGAGAAAATCAACCAAATGCGAAATTGGCAGCATCAAAATCGGCATGTGGAATACAGCCTTTACTTTATTAAAGGCAATACTGATTAATTCCCTTTACCACAAAACACACTTACTGTTGATACATTAATCAGGTGGTCAATGTGCCAGAATGAAGAAAAAACTATGATTTTCCTGAAGTAAAACCTACTCTGCAGCAATTATCATTAATATAGATATTATCTTATAAATCACTTGAAATTAATTGAACATAGGCCAGGACCTTTCCTGTAGTTAGTGTGACCTTTACTGCTAATTTAACTTTCAAATGTTTCGATAACTATAGTGTCAAACTGTAAACTAGCTTAAATACAATGTGAAAGCTCATCCGATATTAATGTCACACTGTGGATTATAAGGTTTTATTTTTTGACTTTCTGCACATTTCTGACACTGCACATTGATGTTTACCCTAAGACTGTACAGTCAGATAAGTTTTGGCGAATTACTACTAAGATTGATTCAAGAATGCAGCAAGCATTTCC
Organism: Lepidonotus clava; assembly: GCA_936440205.1. Taxonomy (NCBI): domain Eukaryota; kingdom Metazoa; phylum Annelida; class Polychaeta; order Phyllodocida; family Polynoidae; genus Lepidonotus; species Lepidonotus clava. The sequence goes on from OW387150.1 coordinate 32,180,995, forward strand.
ATGTTAAATTCTTCGGCTGTTAATTTTGCTGAGTGAATCTTACCAGAGTATGGTTATATTTTCCCCCTGTGTTTGGGCTAGGGATATAAGTCTCACTGGAAACATATACGGAGAGAAGGGAAAGTGAAAGTATAAGGGATAAAGGTCATAGTCCACTTTGCACTATTTGGCTTGCATTTATAGTATATCCCTTCTAGGAATTAACACGGACACAAGCAATATCAAACAAAATACAGCTTAGGGGCCGTCCATAAATGATGTCACACATAAAGGAGGGGGTGGGTGGGTAGAACAGTGTGACAATGCCTGAAAACGGTCCTTACTTTCATGCTTAAAACAGGAAATTCAGTGTGACAGAGGTGTGTGTGGGTCCTAAAAGTACCCTGAAAAAGTGACATCATTTATGGACAACCCTTAATTACTTGCATGTTTTGACATTTCTTCCGTCCATGTCAAAGAACAAACCCAACTTTCTAGCTTACCAACATGTTGACGTCTGAATCGCAAAGCCTGTGCGTTGGCCACTAATAATAATGCAAACACCACAGTGCAAGAAGGAATAATGGCCTGTTAGGTAATTATTTTTAATCAATAAAGTTATAATGCTAATCCGTTGTGCTTTACAAAGTAACCCCTGATTATTGATTCTGTCTTTCATTAAAAGTATATAACCCTAACAGTCCCCATTTGAAGCTACTTTCCAATGGCATCACCACTTTCTTGGCCAAACAGAAATGATAACAATAAGACACCTTCTACACCTAATAAGTAAGCTGATATTGCGTAGGTTTGTGGGTGAACCGAGGTTAAAACCCATTATTTCATTAGGGCTCAGGTTAGTAAAGTGCCACACCCACTAAGCGACGTTTACATTCAGTTGCTAGAATCAGCTGATTTTAAGGGTAGAATCGGCCAATACTAGCACCGATTCAGATAACCAGTTGGTATGTAATATTGAAATATACATTTTGGATATGAGTCGGCACTAAAATTGGCCGACTCTTCTAGTAGAGTTGGCTGATTTTAGTGCTGATGAGTCAGCCAACTTTGGTCAAAATTGTGTAGTGGGTACAGGACTTTAGTTTGGGTCAATTTGATCCTGGGCTGAAGCCAGGTTTCATAAGGACTCAACCCCTTAAGCCCTGAACCTGAATCTCGAAACACATATAATAATTATACTACAAGATGAACACAAAACGAATTGAGAACTGAACCCAGTAGAGGTAAAATTACAGGAAAAAGTAAAAACTCTATGAACTGTTTCGAAATGTATTCCCTTAATCTGGTGTACACTTGTAACATGATGTAACAAGTGTTGTTTTATAAGTGAAGATCATACTTGATATACTTGTTACATGAAGTTTGAAAAACTATTACGAAGATGGAAGAGAACAAATACCCACAAAAACATAATATCCCGGTAAACACATGCAAAAGCATCAGTGCGATTTCTAAGGTCATGACAAAGGGTGAAAGTATTAGGCTTGTTATCTAGGTTCAGGGGGTTACTTTGCTTTGGGATTAGTTAGAATAATAAAAGCATGGCTTCTCGTGTACCCCCATCTTATGACCTCCAAGCCGTGGCTGGCTTATATATACAGTGGCGGATCCAGGGGGGGGGGGGCAAAATGGGCAATTGCCCCCACCCCCTCTAGACCCGGAGGAGAAAATTTAGTCATCTTAAAATTGGAAGATCTGTGTAAAAAAGGTGTTTTTCATTTTCATTTTTTTAAGGGGGTTCAGGGCTTGCCCCCCCCCCCATAGCACTGGCTCTGGATCCGCCCTTGGGCAACATATGCACACCCCATCCTATGTATCCAAGTCGTCACATTGCTAGTAGAAGCGTATGACCTCGTGCACTTAGGGGAGTCTCTCAGTACATGGCCAGCTACATCTGACGTGTGCCCCTACCCCACCAGTCCTCCCTTGGCCAGTGTTAATACCTCCGTCATGTTCAATAAGCACGTCTGTCCGCTGTCTGTCCTCCCCTACAGCAGGGGACGTCAACACCAAGATGTTTGCCGGGTCGGCTAGAGTGTCCATGTGTCCCTACTCCCCTCCCCACCCTCCTCTACCCACTCACGCCCCTCTCACCCTCCTCTCCACTCTCTATCCATCTATCTATGCTGTGCTCCATATCCTAAGTAGCCCAGTCCTAGCTTTGTAACCCTCTTTTCTACCCACCTTCCAGCCCTCATCCCACTCTCCATCTATCTATACTATGCTCCGTACCCTAAGTAGCCCAGTCTATCTTAGTAAGATAACTCCTGTCACTCTCCTACACAACCCCGCCACTCTCCCTCTTTGTAACCCTCTTTCTTACCCAGCTCCCAACCCTCCTCTAGCCCCTCACACCCCTCTCCCACACTGCACACACTCTCCATGTATCTACAATGTGCACCATATCCTGATTAGCCCAGTCCTGTCTTAGTAACCCTCTTTCCTACCCACCTCCCAGTCCTCCTCTCGCTCCTCATGCCCCTCTCCCACATCCCTGCCACTCTCTATGTATCTATACTGTGCATACACTATGTAAGCCGGTGCTATCTTAGTGACCCTCTTTTCTACCCACCTCCCTGCCCTCCACGCCACTTATGTCCCTTTCCTACACCCCATCTTAGTAACACACACATCTTCCATTTTCCTTCCATCTATTCCCTGCCCTCCTCTCCCCTCTCACGTCTCTGCCCTACACCCCTCCCAGTATCCATCTCTATATGCATCCCATCTCCTATAACTAAGTCCCCACTTAGGCCACTATCACCAGCGACTAGTTTGCTATTGCATCACCACCGAAAGTACTTTAGTGATTGAGAATGGAGAGGGAACAATGGAAACACAACTTAAAGGAACCCAAACCCAATATGATTGACCAAAAAGAATGTCAAAACTCAGATAAGTATAGAAATATGTTAGATGAGTCTAGTGAAGGTCAGTGGCAAAGTATTAGCTGTGAAAACTAAATCAAACTGAAATAGAATTGCAAGAGAGAGAGTGATAAAATTATTTCCATTTGTTTGTAAACAAACCCCATTTTTGCAGATCCGCATAAATTGAGCTGGTCAATGAAAATGTGTTTTTGAATGATTTTCTCCTATATTTCAGGGTTTAGATTTTAACCTAGGCCAAAAATAGGCTCAAGTAATGGATTCCCATGATTATTCGAGTTTGGAAAATTTTGTTGGATTTATTGGAATTGGCTCCCTCTTTGCTGCCCACCCCCACGCCTCTCTCTAACCCTCACGTCTGTCCCCCTCACACATCTCACTCTGCCTCGATATACCCTGCCCTGTCTCCTTAGTAGCCCTCTTAGCAACCCACTGAACTCCTTGTGTGGCCCGGGTTGGTTGCCTAAATGGAATATTTCAGATGATTATGATGAGTGTAGGCCCAACCCAGGCCACGCAAAGAGTTCAGTCACCCCTAACCCTTTCACTACGCCAGATGCTTTGAAGCATTGCCACCCAAAACATGCCAGATGCATTGAGGTATCTTTTCAATAAATGTCATAATAATTATTTTAAAGCTAACTGTTAAAATAAATATCAGTTACTGTTCCAAAACAGTAACTGGGGTTGAAAATTATTTTTCATATGTCATATGGAGCTTAATTTAGGTTTAAATAAGGTGGGGTTTTTTTTTATTTATGTGGCGTATTTTGAGGCTACTAACTACAGAACATTGGCAATCTTTTAAGTCCCGAATTAAATGTTCCAGGCATAGGGAAAGGGCACACAAAGATCCATCTATGCTAGATGCGAACTGTTGCAACAAGAATAGCAGAGAAGTAGGTGTTGTAATATCTGTTAAAATCATTCCGCTAATCATGAATGATATTTTAGCAGATATTCCATTACTAAGACTAGGTCTGCTAAAACTATAGGGCGTAGAGAAATATTGTTTAATGGGATCATTAATCAGAATTGTTTAAGAATAGAGGACATGCACTACTTTATATACCAGCTCATTAGAGGACAATAATGGAGATGCCTTAACGAATTTTAGTAGACTGGTGTGCACCTCCACTCCAACCTCTTCTGTCTTAAGGCAGTATTACACTACAGGACTTTCACTGTGATATAAAGATGTCGCAGAGTTGTCGTACATATTCCTTACCACACATGTATATAATACTCCAAATTGCCAACTTCAAACAATTATATCACTCTTGTATGCATATTTTCTGTTATATCATCATATTGAACTGATATCGCAGCTTAAAGGCTGTATTCCACATACAGAAAGTGCACTGCCAATTTGCAGCTGTATGCTTTTGGCATTGCTGATATATAATTGGTGGCATTGCTGATAAAATTTACCAACATGTTGGTAAAACTTTCCTGCCAATATTGAGCTGGCTGCAGATTTTGACACTCAAAATCGGTGCACTTTCAGAGTACTTACGGCACGCTTTTAGTGCCAAAAAATGTGCCAGAAATGCACTGAAAGTGGACGCTACCGATATAGAACATTACCATGGATCCACAATAGGGAGTTTTAGCATCCCCCAACACCCATCCCGTAACGCAAACGCAACGTATCTCTTATCTCTGCTGTAATGACTGATGCCAAAATTATGTCTTTTGGGGTACACTTCTCTCAATGTAAGATGAATGAATAAATGATTATCTTTTATATACATGTCACCAGTAGTCCGTGATGCAACTTGAAAGTTTTGAGATACGTTAACATATGGAGATGCGTCGGGGTTGCTAAAACTCCCTAATATCGGTAGCCTGCACTTTCGCCATGTGGAATACAGCATTAAGTCATGTAGTTTAATGAGGCCTTTAGCCATAGAGCCCAGCGTGGCCGTCCCTCTCTATCGTGTCTGGTGAGTAAGAAGTCTCCAGGGAGTGGGCGGTTTGACAGAGTGGCCTGTGAGCTGGCTGCTTAGATAACCCAGGTCATTAGAGGGAAGAGGAGTGGCCATAGTATTTACTTTATACTGTCGTCATTGGGAGTATTCCATCAGGGAGGTTAAGCAACTCAAATGCATCTCGATACGTCAACTTATCTCTAGAATTTCAGGCATCCAGTGGTATTACTGTTAAAGAATTTATAAAGTTATGATTTATATCTAGTTATCCTAATCCTTTAATGTAAAATTAAACCCGTCATAACCCGTTTTGTAATTTCTAAATGTCAAGTGAGATTAATGTAACGTTATGTTAATTTTACGAGATGAGTTGGGTGGGGTTGCTTAACTTACAAGATGCTCTGTACTACAGCACAATAGTGCAGTTTCCATGTATAAAAATGTTCCGTGTTTTGTGTGTTCTGAATATAATTATATTGCAGAACAAGGGTATATATACCCTTTAGTATGATATACTTTGCCAACACTCTAGCCTCAAATTAGTTTGATTTGTGTGGAGGCTTGATATTGAGATTTGACTTTACAGTTGGGCGTTGGCTGACAGATTGTTGAAATTTCTCACTATAGCATTGTATCACAGTGATTGTGAGATTGTGGATTGCACTCTTGTAGCATGCGGCTAATAGTATGAGTTTAATGGGGCCTGTTACCTGTGGGATGTGTTAACATCAGCTTACTCAACTTGTTATGAACACTAACAGTTTTATCACCTGCACTGCCGAGGAGCGGTACATACAGGGGCCAGTGTGTAATGACAGGCAGTATGTACCGCTCTTCATTCTTAGTTGTTCTAACATAGTTTGAGTAATGTTTGAGTGATAAAATAAAGAAGGACCTTTGGGGTCATCCTCAGGTGTCTGTACAATCCATGGGGATTGTACGACCCTTGGGATTTGCCTTCGGGTCATGACGACCCCTTCTGGATCGTACAGATACCCTTGGATGCCCCCCGTGGTCCTTCTTATTGTAATATGTGTAAGACTCTGGGTAGATACCGCCTTTCGTTTGGTTATGCTGTTGACACGCCTCCACTTAAGGAAGAATAAAACACGGGTATATCACCACTTTAAAACTTTAAAACCTTATGAAGATTCAACTCTATCATTTATCACAAAATGTAACACTTGGTAAGCATATGAGATGATGTAATTGTCAATAATGCAGGTAGGACATCTTTATTTGTGAAACATTACTGTGTGGTTTCTCTAAACGATTATTAGTGGGTTTATAAATATATTATCATTTCTAACCTAACCTTGTTATTCCTGTGAACAATCATCTTTGATAACGGAAGATTCCTTGTATTCTCCACCCAGAAGTATTTGCGAGCTAAGAGGGCACGTCAGGCACTTTACTTGAGTTGACAAATACCTTTTCAATTCCCCCCGACAACCGTGTCTTTTCCATGATAAAGGCAACTGCTAGATTTCACACCTCCCATGCACAGATTTCACACCCCATGCACGTCCCTAAGAGTAGGGTGTCAGAAGGCCGCATGTCCCTTTTATTTAACTAATTAGGGAGGGACGTTTTCTCTTTAGTTGACACGTTGGGTGTCTACACGAAAATGTCAGCCCAACCATTAGTACCAGAAGACGCCGATAGAGGGTGTAAAGCCGCTTGTTCCCGCGTGTCTCCCGTGTGGGGCATACTGTCGGCTCGGCACCGCCTTCTAAGTGTTGTCAGTTTCTAAGTAGTAGGCCTATATCAAAATGTCGCCATGAAAGAGGCTGTTTTTTGGGTATTTGTAAAAGCTCGGTCGTATGAAGCTGTTACTTTTTCTCAAGAAATAATATGCTTTTTAACCTGTAAGCAATTACTTTCAGACCTACATTGAAGTCAAAGGCTTTAATAAGTGTTTGAGTAAAAAATACCTCGACAACGTCACTTTAAACTTTCCGTTCCTTATAGACGTACATTTGAATAGGTTGACTGGTCATACATTATTTAAAAACACAGTTTCAGTAACTAAAATAAAAGATACGCTTCACATTGATGTTCTGTCGGTGAAGAATTTAGAAAATATTTAGAAAACTACAAAACAATAAGCCCCCTTCGACAAAATACACACCTTCTCTACATCTTTCTGACATTGTTGTTGTTTTTATGTTAGTTTTTGTTTTATTTATTTATTTTATTTTTCTTTTAGTTTTTGAGGCAGTTCCCCTCTTTCCCTACATTATAAAAACCTCTTTGCAGCCCAATTCCCAGATGCTATCTGAAAAATTACCCCTCTGGCCTTACTTCCTCCTTAATTCCATGGCCCAAAGTGCTTCTAATTCCTCACTTCCTTTGCGCACGCGCACGGCCCCTTTCCGGTGCCTCGTCACGCCTGATCGCTTTTCGACATAGACGACCCCCCGCGGAGGTCATGACGCCCCCTAACGGATGAAGTGGGAGTTACGGAGGGCGGTTATCTTGGTTGGCACGCCCTGGAGGAGGTTCTAAGTGGGGAGGGGTGAGGGGGTTGGGGATAAAGCCTCCAGTGTGACGGCGACAAACTAGCGCTGAACGGTCACTACTGAGGGGGCGGACCGTAAAATGAACCGGGGAGGTAAAGGGTACAGGAAGGGGAATGGGTGTGTGTGTGGGGGGGGGGGGGTGTAAAGAAGGGTGTGTGGGGGAGTTGGGGGGGGGCGGGAGGTCTCCGTATTTTGTACGTGTGCGTGTGTTTGTTTATGTATATGCGTATAGTGCAGGGGCGGATCCAGAGGGGATTTAGGGGTCCTGACCCCCCCCCCCCCCCTTTTGGTGGAGGCTAACGGAAAAAAAATGTCTCTGCACGAATGTGCGACGTTTTAATACTTAGCTTATATTGCTGACAACCCCCCCCCCCCCCTTTTTTTCCGAAATCCTGTACCTACCCCTGTGGTGTGTGACACAATGCAGTGTTTGTGCAGTGTGTGTACTTGTACTGTGTGTGTGTGTGTGTGTGTGTGTGTGTGTGTGTGTGTGTGTGTGTGTGTGTGTGTGTGTGTGTGTGTGTGTGTGTGCAGTGTATGTGAGTATAGTGTGTGCAGTGTGTGTAATGTGTGTGTTGGTTCCCAAAACCTTTAGCCTAGGGCCATTGGATTCCATATCTCAAAACAGAGGTTAGGGCCTTTACCACTAGCAGGGTGCTAGACTATTAAGAAAGGTATATACCCAGCCAAGCAAATGACGTTATTTTAATGTTGCACCAACGTTCTGTTTGGTACTGTATTGGTGCTTGTTATGTTATTTTGATGACTGCCATTTACATTGCTGCAACATACTTCTGTGACATTGCACTGTAATGTTATTATAACATTCTGGTGACATTCTTCTGCTAAAACAGAATGTTCTTATGACGCTCTGTTTTGGTTTCATCCTAACCTCACCAAAAAGTAATGTGATGATAATATTCTGATTTGGTGAGGTCGCAATCTCACCATCCATTACTGTAGTTTCTCAACCTCATCATCAATAACATAATTGTTACCTGCCATCTTAGTAAGTAACATACTGACTAAAAAAAAGTTAGTTAAAGAACGTTTCTGTTACATCGCAACTTGAATGTGTAGCCCAGCTTCTAGCCCATGCTCTTAAATCCTTTACCAAAAACAGGAATTATGAATATGCATGTCTATGCATATGGGGCTGGATCCACCACATCCATGGAATCTACGAGTCGCATGCATGAAAATGTACTTCATTATCTGTAATGATGGTTCCTTCAAATCATTTACGGTCAGCTTTATCCTAGAGTTTTGCATAACGGCCAGCCATTTGCTTTAGTGCCACTTTGGTTCTATTAGTCCAGGCCCCTGGATTTGCTTACATTTACAACAATTTTGGTGTGAAAAAGTAAAGGCCATATTCAACTATGCAGTAGGTAGGTAGGTAATTTTAGGTACAAAAAGTAGTTTGTGGTTTTGATAGCAACATGCTGGTACCTGCGACCACAAGCAAAACATAGAAAACTTATATGAAATAGCAAGTATCGCAAACAAGTGCCACAAGCAAGTGCCACAAGTATCTCCATTCCACCTTGTGGTACCCTACTGCAAACAAGTTTGCAGCAGTTTGCTTGCGTCTTTTCAAGGAACCGCAAGCAAATACCGTATAGTGAAATAAAGCCTTGAGTTAGAGAATAGGAGTAATTTCATAATTTATATAAACATTGTGCAGATATGACGTCACATATCCCAATGTGGACTAGCTGCCATATTGGTGATGATTGAGAATCATCATAGGTCATTTTTCAAAATCACACAGAATACATATTTTTGCCGTTTCTTTTGTGAATAGTCCCATAGAATCATAATTAGTCATTTTTATTATTCAGAGTTGATGAATTTAACTTCTTCTAAAAGCCACATGGTTATGACACGCACATGGTGATCACCAAAAAGTGGTTACGTGACCACGTCTGCACGAGGTCTTATATCAGTACTGATGAATGCACATAAGAATCAATTATTATGTTACTTGATCCTTGTAGGAAATACCATAAAACTAGTATTGAAAGGCATGGCTTTTAAAGAACCTTGAAGTATATCATTAATACCTATGATATGAATTAGTAATTACAGACACACCATCGTTATGTATAATAAATATGATGACTAACTGGGCCGAGACTATGATTTAGTCATGTATGTCAAATAACTGTCAAGTCAGCAAAACGAAGTGTTCTTGACACTCCCACTGAATTATACCATTTCAGACACCTTCGGCAAGATGTGGGGGGTTATTAGAGATATAAACCCAGACAGGAATATGACGTCATTATAACATTGCAGCAATGTTATGTTTAGTTCTGCTTTGGTTCTTGTTACGTTATTTTGATGGCACCCTAAAACGTCTTTAGAACATAACATTGTGATGTCGCACTGTAACGTTATTATGGCATTCTTGTGACATTCTTTCATTTTTCTTTATTAGCAAGATCCCAATTTCACTAAAATAAAATGTTTTTCTGACTTTCATTTTTAGTAAGTCTCACCTTTACCTAAAATAACCTAACTATCACATGAAAATGACATCCGCAGGTTACAGACTAAGTGAAAAAGTACGTTAGCAGAACATGCTTGTAATGTCACTGCTTGCCTGGGAAAGGAGTGGTCATGTTCAAGGAAACTTGACTTACAGATCACTAGGAAACTGCACCATTGCCATTTTCTCTCTATAATGATATGGAGGCGGGTGGGATTGTGATCAAAGAGTTGAGAAAGTTCAGGAATCTGTGAAGTCAAAGTTACTGACGGTTTTAAGTTGACTGGAAAGGGACTGCAGCTGTGCTCCTGAACATGCAGGAAATGTGTGTACTATTGCAGACTCACCATTTGATGCCTCATGCAGTTGAGTTATGTATTCAGTTTCGTAAGTTCTATGAGACTATCAGGCATTTGTAATGTTTACATAATTATTAGTTTGAGTTTCATGTTTTGAATATGATTGTAAAATGCATATCTAAATCTATCAATTATTCCATTTGTGAATATTTATTTCAATACATGTATGAGGAAGAAAATACTCTGGTGAAATGACTTTTATGTATTTGATAACCCTGTCATTGACCAAAGGGACAATGTCTAATAACACAGCAGCAGGACAGATACTTGAACCGCCAACCTTCAGATGACTAAGCCAACACTCCCTTCATATGCAGTGTCCCATAGGCAGGGCACCACATACAACAGCCAATGGCACAAGGCCTTTGATAACCCTGTTGTTGACCACAGTGATAAATGTCTAATATGACAGTGGCAGGACAGAGACTTAAACTGCCAACCTTTGGATGACGAAGTCAACACTCTACCACTGTGCTACCAGACACACCTCCCATACGTACAGGGACTCCCAAACTCAGTCGTATCCCAAGCAAGAATATGACGTTATAATAATGTTATTATAATGTTCTGTTCAGTCCTGCTTTGGTTCTTTTTACGTTCTTTTGATGACACTCAAAAACATCTTTAGAACCAAACATTGTGATGTTGCAGTGTAATGTTATTGTGACGTTCTTGTAACATTCTTTCATATCACCATAACATTATTATAACATTCTTTATTACTTAGGTCTCAACTTCACCAAAATTTAATGTTGTTATAACATTTAGTAAGTCTTAACATTAAAAATGTTATTGTTACGTGAAAATTGGGCAGGTTCCAGACTAACCAAAAAAGTACAGTCACCGAATGTTCTTGTTACATTGCTGCTTGCCTGGAATAGCAGTAGTGCATCTCCTGTCTAATAATGATGGGCCAGACAGAACAGGACTGATCCTGTTAACCTATTGGTTGTCCATGTGGACGTTCCCAGTTTCCCTAATAATATCTGGGCTGGTTTATTCCATTTCAACGACCACATGTTCTGTTCCTCATCCTCCACAACGTCTGTTTGTGCAGTCAAACATGTACAATGGGTCTGGACCCCTACACTCCATAGTACGACACCCCGGCCAGCTTGCGACAAAACAGAAACGTTCTGCAACCATACTTTTTAAGTCAGTTTGTTACTTACTAAGATGGCACATAGCAATTAAACAATTGATGGTGAGGTTGAAACCTCACAAAATCAGAAAGTTATTATAACATTTTATTCTGGTGAGGTTAGGATGAAACCAGAACAGAACATTATAAGGACATTCTGTTTGGGTTGAAGGATGTAACTAGAATGTTGTAATAATGTCACAGTACAACGTCAAGGTAGTACATTGCAGCAATGTAATTGGGAGTCATCAAAACAAGAACCAAATACAAAACCAACCAGAACATTACTGCAACGTTATAGTAATGTCGCATCCTTGGCTGGGACAGCTTTTCCTGAATTTTCCCTACCATGGATAGCTGATTTAAAGTATTTTAAGCACCTGCAGTCTAATTTGGAAAGGTCCTTTTTAAGAAAGCACAGCAAAACCTATAGAAATAAACAAATGATTGCCATATATCCATATTGAATTTTGGTGAATGAATTTTCAAACAATGCAGAAATTAATAAAAACATACAAATTGAAAAATTATGGTCACTAGCTTTTCCTCATGTTTGATGACAAATTATGATATCATTAATGAAAATTGATGTAATAGTAAATATTTGTGATTTGTTTATATTAAACCAAGCCATGAAGTCAAGTGGGGTATGACTGAGGAGGATGGGGAGGAGTGGCGACCAGTGCACGGCCCACCGAAAATGACAAATAGCAATATCGATAACATTGAATGGACAACAAGATGTTTTTTTTCAGTCTGATATTCAAAATGACATCCATCTTTGTGTGACGGATTGCACTACATCAATGATCCATTGTTAAGAAATTCAGTCTTAAAGAAAATCAATCCACAAAATCTAGGATTTGCGACCAAAACATTTCTTCATACAGTGTTATGAAAAATAAAGTACCATACCCCTAATTAATTGTTATTTCAGTAAAAGGGGCAACCATTTAATTTCTTACTCCATGCTTTGTACAGATATTCAGAGTGACTTCTTCACCAAAACAATTACAACTATTACAAGAAAACAGACCCTAATGACTGTGTTGGGGAGAATAAGAAAACCGTTAAAGTCATATCATGGGAGATTAAAATAAGTAAAGATAAGAAAAATATCTAAAAAAAAAGACTACACTTCTACGATTCATTCACCGTCATTTTCTGGGGAGGTATCATATTCTTTAATAAAAAGATACTTCAAGAATATTGAGCATCAAACCACCGGACAAGTCGGCTTTATTTGAATTCGGATCCAGCCTTTTGGCTTATATTGTCTTTTGTAAGAGATAGACAGTGACATTATGTTGGTTCGGGGTACTACTGGCACAAGGTCAAATTTCTTTCTTTTTGTTTTATAATTGTTTATTTAGCATCTTCACGTGTACACATGCCCTTTCAGATTATGGCAACATAACAGTGATCAAAGTTGATGACAATAATTACAATGGTGGTTATAGATATGCTTCATAATGAAAAAGATGAGCAACGTTTCTAAACACAGCAGTTCGGTCATATCCTTTTTATATTACACATTTTTCAGAATTGCCTAAACTTCACTTTTGCGGTTTCTTTCTCCATATCAGCAGAAAGCATCTCCCACTCTTATACAACTCTCGACAGTGGGCTGTGCAAGTACAGCTCATATTTGCACTTTAAATTTCACCTTTCCAAATCTTTGCAAACGAATTTTAGGCCTTTTCAGTTCAATATTACGCCCCGTTTTTTGCTTTATATAAATTGTCTATACATCTATGGATAAGCTCAGAAAGATATATTATTTATATATACTATATAGCTACTTAATCTGAACTGCTGTAATAAACAACGAATTAACTATTTTTAGGAGGCTTATATAAATATAAGACAGAATAGTCAGACATATCCTCATGAAATATGTAAGAGCCGAGATATATATGTTGAGTCTATAAATGTGGCTATACATTCTGCATATAAATTAACTTGTTTAGATTTCATCTTTGAGTGCTCACAAACTGCCATCGTGCCTGCAAGGACATTGGCTTTTTTTATACAGAAGGGTATCTTTTTATCAAAGCTTCTTAGTTGCATAAGAATATTGGCTCTTCTGAAACAATACTTCTGTATCCGGACAATGTTTCGTGCGAAAATGAAAACGCCATTATTTTGAAGCAAGAATCTGTATGGCATGCACTGTTGTAACTGTTTCCTTTGATCTTGACCAAAATTACTTTTTTCATTGGCATAAAAAAGAACTTAACTAATATTTGTACATGCAATTTCAGATTGCATTTCAAAGCAAATGACTTCTGGATGGCGTTTTTTACTAGTGTTGCGTTTAGCGTAACTCATTAGTAATGGATACTGTCGCATTTATTGTTAAGCCTATATTCCACGTGCCGATTTTGCTGCCGATTTTAGAAATCGGCAAAGGGAATACAGGTCAAAAAAAAGGTATACATTACTAGAAAGGTCCAATGCCATTTCAAATGATATATAGGATGTGAGGTTTCATGCCATAATTATTCCCAGAGAAAATCAACCAACTCAGCAGCATCAAAATTGGCATCAAAATAGGTATGTTGAATACAGCCTTTAAAGTCAAGGTTATTTTCCAGGGTGACAATCCATTGCTCAATGAACCATAACAATTACATCAGTGGAAAATTATTGTTCCAACATCAAATTGTTTGCTTGTTGACACGTTTCCATGATCATATTTGATCATCATATCCGAAGCTTTGTTCCCAAACCTTTTTTTTTTCTTTCCTACTCTTGTTTTTAATTCTTTAATGAATTACTCCATAAACTATGAACAACAAATCTTTTCTATTTGTGACACATAGAAGTCGCGGATCCAGCTTTTTAAAAAGGTGGTGGCACGCTAATAGAAGTGGGGTGCAGACCCTCATTTCTAGAATGTTAAAGTAAAAAAAAAAAATCTAAATTTGCCCAAGAAAGTTGGGGGTGCCCCCCTCTAAATCCTTCTGCGTAGAGTTACATGACTCTCTGAAATATGATACGCTTTAGCATGATATCATATTCCACAAGTTGATTTTGATGCTGCCCATTTTGCATTTGGTTGAATTGTAACAAAAAAACTTATCTTACATTCGAAACAGAATCATACAACATTTCTAATGATATGTATACAATTATCCTGTATTCCCCCATTCGATTTTTAAAATCAGAAGAAAATCGACATATGGAATTTAAGCCTATATTTCCCAAAAAGCGATTTTGATGCTGGTGTATGAATATTATAGTTTCTCATAGAATATAGCATGAAACCTTTCATTCTAATTCCATTTGAAAGAGAGTTGTAAAATCTTTATATTGATTTATAATACATCTAAATTTAACCTTAATTCCCACGGCTGTTCTTTTCAATCAGCAGTAAAATCGGCATGGAATATATGCTTTAGGCTTAACTTATAAGAAACAAAGAGGAAAACTCATATAAATTTAGGAAATTTGAGAGAAACAGATGAATCACAGCTTTCCTGCAATTATGTCCCTTTTCAAGCCTTGTTTGTGATAGATTTTATGAGATTGTCAGCCCAGACGATTACAAAGTAAAAGCGGTAGGGTGAGGGGTAGGAGGCGATAATTAGGTTCTAAGGACGATAAAACAGGTTGGTATGGAGAAATAATGGATGAGCGGCTCGGTCGATCATTCGCTATGTTCTGAGGCCTATGAGTAGCTCGACGTGCCGACTTCATAATTGAGCAGTCACTCATAACTGCTCAGTGCCAGCCTTAATTGGGGTAAGCATTTAAGGCTGTATTCTACATGCCGAAAGTGCGCTGCCAATTTGTAGCAACTATACTTTCAAAACAGCTGATACACAATCGGCACCATAGCCAATAAATTTTACCAACATGTTAGTAATTTTTTCCTGTCAGTTATAAATCAGCAGCTGATTTTACAGGTAAAATCAGCAGCCTATACTTTCAATGGACTTTCGGCCAACGAAAGTCTGCCAAAAGTCTGGGCTGCTAGTTTAGAATGTTACCATGGAGAGGTTCAATTTCTGCAGCCAGCACTTTCAGTGTGTGGAATATGGCCTTTAAAGGCTTTATTCCACATACCAATTTTTTTGCTGCTGATTCTGCATTTGGTTGGTTTTCTCTGAGAATAAGGCATGAAACCATACATCCATAATATCATTTGAAAGAGAATTGTAAGACCGTTCTAATGATGTTTTTATATTTGAACTGTATTCCCTGTGTCGATTTTTAATATTGGCATCAAATTTGGTATGTGGAATACAGGCTTAATAGTGAGAATACAGGGCTGTGATCAACCAGCTGATTTTACTCCCGATTTGAAAAATTGGCAGTCGGAATATGAATCAATCATAGGCATGTTATGCATCATTACAAAGAGTTTTAAATTTTCTCTCACATGAATGATAAGAAGCGTACATAGTCCTTTGCGAGATAACTGGTAAAAAGTGTAAATTGACAAATTACCTGCAGTCAGAATACAAACACAATAGTAGGATATTTATGATGAATTTTGAGTATCTTTGATTCAGGCAAGAATAAAACTAGAAGTCTGCCTGACTTTCCACTTATCTGTTATTTTATTTGCGCAAATACATTGTCATCAGTGTTTTAAATGTTATTTTAAATGTTATTTTAAATGCTATTTTAAATGTTATTTTAAATGCTATTTTAAATGTTATTTTAAATGTTATTTTAAATGCGCAACCGAGCAAAAATAAATGTTGGTTTCAGGAATGAGAAATTAGAACTGAAAAACAAGCTAAATTCGATTCTCCTCCACGTGTGCTTCTACGTCCTCCCTCTTCCTAAATGGACTCCCCGGCCACTGTAACCATGGAAAACACCATAAAAGTTGTCTTTTGTTTCTATGGAGGAAGGAACTCTAGAGGAAGCTACTTCCCATTGCCGGATATTATCCAACAATCAGACTATTTTAGACAGGTTAGAGCGCTTCACCATGGTTTCATTTTCTTCCAAAAAGAAAGCATGGTGGCCTTGGATTTAAATTTTAGACTCTGAAAGGGAGAGATGTTTGTATCAAACCAGGTAAAGACGAAGGGAAAATGTACGGATGAAAAATAAGATTAAAATTAAATGTCCAAAAGATATAGATCTATGCCGTCTTCACAAAAAGCCAACTTCCCATTTCCTCCACACACTTACATTTGCCCTGATTTTAAGATGGTTTGAATGTTGCACCGAGCCAAGGATGTGATGTTGAATGATGTACTTGTAGTGTTGCAAAACGTTGTTGTAATGTTACAGAATGTTAATGTAACGTTGCCGAACTTTGTTCTAACGTTGCAGAGCGTTGTTGTAAGGTTGCAAAATAATACCATTATGTCACTCCTTACCAGGCCCTTCCTCCCCTCCTCTTTCACCCCTATAGTCCAACATACCAAGTATTACTCCCCATCCTATCCTAATTCCTGCAGTCATCATTCCCTCTCACCATACCGGAATACGAATTGCCTACCAGCAGTAAAGGCTGTATTCCACTACCGAACGTTGTATACTCACAACTTTAGAAATCGCCACAAGCAATAATGTTTGAATATAGAAGTGTTACATGTCATTAGAAAGGATTTCAAATTTCCTTTCGAATGATATGTAGCATGCAAGGGTTCCTTTCATATTTCTTGTAACCCAGGCAAGCATGTGACGTTATTATAATGTTACAGCAATGTTTTGTTTGGTTCTGTATTGGTTCTTGTTACGTCATGGCTCCCAATAACGTTGCAGCAACATACTGCTGCGAAGTTGCACTGTGACGTTATTATTACATTCTGGTTATGTTATTCAACCTAAACAGAATGTTCTTATAACTTTCTGTTTTGGTTTTTGTCCTTACCTCACCAAAACATAACCTCACCAAAAAATAATGTCTTAATAACATTCTGATTTGGTGAGGTTTTGACCTAACAATAAATGATGTAATAATTGTTAGTGCCATCTCAGTAAGTAACAGACTGACTAAAAAAGTTTGGTTGCAGAACATTCCTATTATGTTGCAGCTTGGCTGGGAACAATTCAGAAATTGCAAAATTCCGGATTATCATAAATCGCCTAGTGGGATACCGGCTTAAAGGGCATTAATTCCTCCTGTGCAGACGCCCTCCTGCGTCCTGCCGGTCTGTGATAGACGCTGGCGTCCGACCCACTATGTATGTCTGGGGTTATTTAAAGTCCTCCGGCCCCTCCAGACTCAAGGGCTATCACAAGGAGAGCATACTTAGAGCAAACCAGGAGCCCCCGTGACTACTGTATATTGCAATGGGGTTGGGTTGTATTCCACTATCCGATTTTGTATATAATACATTGATCTCATTCTCACAGGGTATGTCAACCTCCATGGTTTATTTTTCCTCGGGAAGAGAGCAAAATTGTATCCGCTTTTATTGTGATTTTGTAAATTGATGTTTCGAAAATCGTCAGTTGGAATGAGCGTTGATTATGAATATGTTATATAAGATATGACATTGTATCCTGATTAGACAGGATTCCAGATTCTCAAACTCAAACTGTATGTATCAAGAATGTGTCCGTGTTATATTCCTATAGTCACCAATGCCCCGTTGTATACCCAGACAAGTTGCGACGTAACAGAAACGTTCTGCAACTATACTTTTTTAATCAGTTTATTACTTACTACGATGGCACATAACAATTACAGTAATGATGGTGAGGGTGAAACCCCAAATCAGAATGTTATTAGATTATTTTTGGGGAAGTTTGGACAAAACCAAAACAAATGTTCTAAGGACTTCTGTTTAGGTTGAAGAATTTGACCAGGATATTATGATGACATTGCAGTGGGATGTCACAGCAGAACATTGCAGCAACGTTATTGGGAGCCATCAAAATAATGTAACAAAAACCAATACAGAACCAAATTGGAACCAAAACATCTAAGGATCATTTTGTGACCAAATATAAGGCATAAATGATTGTTTTAAGATTACATTGGAGTGCCCAATAGCTCCTGCTACCCCCCAGTTTTACCAAAGATTCCCCAGATATCAGTATGTGAGTAGTGGGACTGTGACAGTGACAAGTATGTCCTGATAGAGTGTTCAGCCTAGTGGGACTCTGAGTGATCCTTGAGCAGCTCGGAGCTTCTCAGAGCCGCTTGGAGCTTCTCGGAGCCGCTTGGAGCTTCTCGGAGCCGCTCGGAGTGATCAGAGCCCCTTGTTTGGTACCGGTGTGATCCCAGCTTTGTGACAACTGGATTAAGGGATTCCGTCACTCTGGGTAGGCGTCTACATGGGATTAGGGTGTGTACCGAGTACAGTTAATCCGGCTTGGGAGAGCGGGCACACACCTACCTATATACCTATATCCCCACACCACCACCACCTAGATCCCCACACCACCACCCCCACCACCACTCCACCACCAGCACAGTCAGCTCCCAACTTAACTCCTGACAGTTAAGGATGGCTGTTGGGGATTTAAAAACCATAAAATAGATGCCATTAGATATGAAATGGAAATATATATGTAATAGAGTATGATAATTGTAGGAAAATTAATAGAAGTTGCCATTTGTGTTATGCAAAGATACTACATTAATGTTAACAAAATAGATAAATAACATGTTAAATAGAAATTTATATGGAATAGAATAGAATGATTATAGAAAATAGATTACTATGTGTTTTCTGCAAGGATACTACATTTATGTTAGCATAATAGATACATAAGATATCAAATGGAAATTTATATGGAATATAATAGAATAATTATAGGAAATACATTGTTATGCGTGTTCTGCAAAGATACTATAATTATGTTGAGAAAATAGATAAATAAGATATCAAATGGAAATTTGTATGGAATAGAATATGGTAATTATAGGATATAGAAATTGCTATTTGTGTTCTGCAAATATACTACATTTATGTTAAGAAAATAGATAAATGAATAGATATCATAATTATCAGAGTAGAGTAAGCTCAGTGGTAGAGCACTGGTCGAAAGATCCACTCCCAGGAAAGCAGCGATGTAACAAGCACGTTTTGTGACCATACTTTTTTGGTCAGTCTGTTACCTGGAATATTTTCATGGAAAAGTCACATCTCTTTATGTTAGGTTCTGACTCTCCAAGACAAAGTGTTACAGTTATGTTGTATTCTGGTGAGTTTGAGACCTTACCAATACAGCATGTTATGAAAATGTTATTGAGCTATTGAGTTAGTGAGTAATGGATGCTTTATGCAGTTTCGACAACTAAGGTCATATTTACAGTGAAAACAGATTGGGATGAACTCTGTCTTTGGTGGTCGTATCTATGAGGTGAAGGTGACTGGGCGGGCAAACAGCAGGGGATCAAAACCTGGAAATTATTTTTGCTGTAACTCATCCCTTAGTGAACCACAACACCAACCGGGAATTGAACCCAAAAAACCACTTGGTCAGTGCTGGGTTCCCCCTATTGTTGCCTTCTACAATCAGCAGGGGTTACTGGGGGCCTATTCCTACCCGGAACCTCCACGGGTTGATAATGTTATTATTATGTGAAATAACATAACCAGAATGAAGTAACAATAGAAAAGAAAGGAAATTTTGTTAACCAGAATGTGTTGAGAACCAAAGAAAAACCTGGTGTTCCAGACTCCAGTTATTCACCTTTAACTGGGCAGCAGTCTTTGGTTGGACGGATAGATGGGTGTGGGTGTTTTCCGCCATATATCTTTATTAATGGAATAGCGATGATTGATATATGCTTCCTGACTATCCAGCCTGAGGGATTCCCCAAGTAGGCCTGTTATCCCACTAAGGGGAAGGCTTAGGCATCAGGCCTCAATGGGTTGGGTTTTAAGCCTAAGTACATGGGGCCTTTAGGAGGATATACAGTATTTGGGACATCCGAAGACTCTCTGAGTGATAAATGTGTCATATCTTATATCTAATTGAAGGGACTTCCCATCTACCATGGGGGTGGGGATTGATAAGGGTACTTTAAGAGAAGAAACCAAAAAAATAGAGAGAAAAAAACAATTAGAAAAGCAGCATGAGCTGCATACACCGTTTTCAAACAACTACAAATATCCAAAATGTATAGACCTTACTAATAAGAATGTTATCATAACGTTATTATAATGTGAAAGAGCATTACAAGAATATCAAAATAACATCACAGTGTGATGTCACAATGTTAGGTTCTCAAGACATTTTTTGGGTGCCATCAAATAACATAACAAGAGCCAAAGTAGAACTAAACAGAACGTTATAATAACGTTATAATAACGTTTTAATAACATCATATTCTTGCTTGGGAGAGGAAAATAGAATAAGCCGTAACTATCTCTTTTAATCCACGGCATAGTAGATTTGTGGTGATAACCAATGAAAAGGTCCGGATGTAAAACTGCGCAGATTTGCAACAGAAAGTGATTAAAGGTTACAGCTAGTATTGAATCACTGCCAAAATACAGGCCTATTTTATGTTTGTTTTCCTGGAATGGTATTTATCTATCCTAATGTCAAACTAAAAATGAGGGGTCTCGACCTATGATTATATCTCCTTGTAGGGAAGACATTTAATTATCTCTTCTCAAAAGTTGAGTTGGTTCCTACACTGTACAGGTTTCCGTATAAGGTCAGATAGAACGATTTTATCTTCCCTAACTTCACGTTGTTTTTATCTTTACACAACTAAAGTGTACCATGCCTTTATCATTTGAGGGTGAGGATGCAAGTTACTTGCAAGTAAAATTGGAAAGTTTTATCTGGAGCCACACTATCTATATTGCCATAGGCCTGTCCAAGGACTTGCCAAAGAGAAAAATGTCTCACAAAATGTCTCACAAATGCACATAAATACACACCATTTTACTACTTAGCCTTTATGTGGACCCCCTCTTTTCCGAATTCCTGTATCCACCCCTACACACACACACACACACACACACACACACACACACACACACACACACACACACAGCCCACATAAGAAAAATTGCATCTTGTAATCTGACCTAGTAATATCAATATCCACGTCCTTCCAAAAGGACGTCATTTGCCATCTGCTGCCTTATTATTGTGAAAATCAAGGTCCTGTAGAATGGCTGGCCTTCTTCCTCCTGCCTACAGTCCTTATGTAACTGCAGTAGGTGGGCAGGTCGGTATTGACAGACGACTAAATGACTAATTGACCACAAGGGAGCCTGAGCAGGCCGTGCTTTTTTTGTATCCCATATGCTGCTGGGGTAGTTTTACCTGGTCATTATATACATATATATATATGATATATTTATCATACCCTAGGGCGATACAGGTTCAGTAATCAGGAATTTAATGCATCACTGATACAAACAGGGTGATAACCAAAGTTTTATCACCCTTCAGGGTGGTACAGGAAAGAAGGTCCGACATAGTTCCCCTTATCAAATTAGTCTAATCTTTAAGAATTCACATACAAGTACTGCCAGGGTATGACAAATCATTAATGAACAGAGAAAAGGTCTTCGGTAGGTTATCAACCCCCGGTGTGTCAGAGATATCAACATTCCAGTGGTCCTGCAGGCCCAGCCCTCAGGCTGATATCCCCAACACACCTTGGTTTGATTGTTTGATAAACCACCTTGTACCTCCTCCCCAGTTGGTTATACATATATGAATATAGTATATTGAATATATATATATATATATATATATATATATATATATATATATATATATAGATGGATATGACCTAATGATTGACATGTAACATATCATTGAAAAATATTGATTTCTATTTCAAACGGCATGTAGTATGCCTGTGTTCTTGTCACATTCCAAGTATGAAATGATACAGAAATCCCCAAACTCCCAGTGGCCATGATGGCCTAGTGGAATTCAGGCTTAAGGCCATACCCACTAGATGATTTGGACCAGAGTCGGCCGATTCACTGGTGCTTAAATCGGCCAACTCTACTAGTTGAGTCGGCCGATTTTAGCATGGACTCAAACATGTACATTTCAATATTACATACTGACAGGTGATCCGAATCGGTGACGATTTTACTAGCAATTCTGCCAGTTGCCCATCGCCCATCACTCGTAAAATCGTCTAGTTGGTATGGGGCTTTAAGCCGCTCTCACTAATAAGGAGGGATAACTTAAGATGGAGTGTGCGAAGCAGGGGAGGGGGTGCAACCCAGGTGGCCAAAGTCCCACTGATATCATCTGGGTCCTTGTATATTCAGTGATATAGGCTAGGCCGCTGCCAAGTCACTAACTGCGCAGTCACGCCCAGCAAATACCACCCACCACCATAATCCACAATGGATATTGGTGTTAAGAGTTTTGAACCTCAACCTTAGGGAGGTGGAGTAGTAAGAGTCAGACAGAAACCGATTGAATAGGACGGAATGCCAAAGTTGATTGTGTTGTTACGATCTCCTTTTGGTGTTTGATCTTATTGGGATGCCTATTCTTTTAGTATAATGATATTCACATAGTATAATTATTCATTAATATATACATAATTATGTATACATGTATACGGAAAATTGGTGCAGTGATACCTATAGAATGACTATCTTGGTGGAGGTGCATGGCGTATAACCATATGTAAGATTCATGAAAGTAAGTTACAGTCGTATAGTTGATCAATTGGTTGTATAAGTGGCAAAACAAAAGTTGTATGCAATACATTTAATCTGCTCAAATCATAAAACTCTAGCGGAAAGATTATTATGTACTTCCATAGAGATACATGGATGCATATGGTACTTCATAGACTCTTAGGAAGAAGGAATATTCCATGCCCATCAGGGGCGGCATATTTTTCTCATTGGCAAGTTTAAGTCCCTACCAAAAGGACTGGATCCGCCACTACCCATACGTTATATAAAACAACAGCGTTTTTATTTGATAATATGTTTCATATGCCAAAGTGAGCGACTAATGGGACCATTTACTAGGAAACATTTGCATCCTGACATAATTGCAAATGCAAATCTAGCGACTCGATAGTGTATACTTTCAGTCTGTATATAATATACGTCATAAATATCCTGCGAGCAGTTATATAGTAGGCATGGTCTGGGCGTCAGAAATGGTGTGATACTTTATATTACAAATAAACTTCTCTGTGTTCACAAGTAATGGTAGCTGTATTTAGTG
The DNA here is from genome assembly GCA_936440205.1 of Lepidonotus clava. Taxonomy (NCBI): domain Eukaryota; kingdom Metazoa; phylum Annelida; class Polychaeta; order Phyllodocida; family Polynoidae; genus Lepidonotus; species Lepidonotus clava. The sequence continues at coordinate 32,204,435 of OW387150.1, forward strand.
GCAGCTTTTACCAACACCACCCCCAGTTATGGGTGTATTTAGTAAATGTCCCATGTTATGAAAACCTTATTAGCAATTAGCCTTGCCCGATCGAAATGACAGGGTCGAATGTGAAAATATGCCATTAATATGACCAGTACTAAAGCATTGGCAAGTTTGTTAACATACATGAATACTGACTACTGGAAACTGTGATAGGGTTTTTATTGGAAACATGAGATGGCCTAAGTCTGGGTAAACAGTGGCTCACATTTGTATATATATAATGCTGATGTGTTATTACAAAATGAGCTACCTGTCCCGCCTCGATAATGGATACACAGGGGTCCCAAAGGTTTGAAGATAGATACATCTATAAAAAGCTATAAATATTTCTTAATTTTTAAAGGTTTATTCAGGTATTATCATTGTAAGAATCACCTTTTTCAATCTTATGAGTTCTTAGCAGTTCTTTTATGGTAAATGTTTTTGTATCCAACAATAGTTAAGCCTATACAAGAATTAGGGAATCGTTCCAATTTTGAAATAGTTATTTAGAATCTACTTGTTGTCTACTCTTAACCGATGATTAGTGCAATCTAGTCTTAGCAAGTCATTTCTGTCTAGTTCTTGACTTTGGTTAAGCCCATAACTAGTCCAAAGCAGTTTCAGTGAGTCATTTCCGTATAGTTTCTGCATGGCTGCTATCAAACTGACAAAAATTGGTACATCCTATTTCAATTATTTATTTAGAATCCATTTTTATTGGCATTGTATCTTGTATAAAAACAAAGAAATTCAGTTAATTAGATTATGAGGGAACACAAAATAGTCTTATTAACTGGAAAGTTTGCAGTTTTTCATTTTAGTTTTTCAATACGTTGTGCATCGGTTTGCCTCAAATCGCAACAATAGTTTGCTTTAATTTGATTAGGTAAAGAAAAAGGCGTTAGCAGAAAAAACACTTGGGTGCTTCACAAGGCAGACCAACGGCAGTCACGGCTGTGTTTGAAAGGAGAGTCTGGGGATAGCCAATATTTGATCCGACAAGTAGTTCAATTGACTCCAATGTTCGAGCTATTCTTGATAAGTAAAGTAAAGCCGGAAGTGTTTTTGTCGCTCTGAGAGGTCTTGTAAAATAAATCTGGTGGTATTTATGGTCTTGTAAAATAAAGTGGGAGATATTTTTGTTGATTTTGGAGCTCTTGTAAGATAAAGACGGAGGTCTTTTTGTCACTCTGGGAGGTCTTGTAAAATAGAGTGGGATTTGATTTTATCGCTCTGAGAGGTCTTGCCTTATGAATGCCTGTACTTCTTCAATTCACCTTACAAGTAGTTCAATCGACTCCAATGTTCCAGCCATCATTGATAAGTAAAATAAAGCAGATATTTTTGTCACTCTGTGAGGTCTTGTAAGATAAAGTGTGAGTTGTTTTTGTTGCTCTGGGAGGATTTTTAACATACAGCCAGAAGTGTTTTTTGTCGCTCTAAAAGGTCTTGTAAAATAAATTGGGAGGTCTTTTTGGTCAATCTGAAAGGTCTTGTAAGATAAAGTGGGAGATGTTTTTGTCACTCTGAAAGCAGTCCCTTAGCCAGGGGGGTTCGAGGGGTTCATACCCTTCCTTGGACGATCCATCCTTTAAAGTATGACTTATATACAGGGGTGTGCAAATGCTTGCAAATTCGCACAAATTTGCGAATTTTATCACAGAATTTGCGGATTTTGGCTTCAAATTTATATAGTAGAGTGACAATGCTATGCAAAAATTTGCGAATTTATGACTAGATTTTGCGAATTTTACTGGTAGATATGCAAAAATAACATTGGGTCTGCACATCCCTGATATAGGTCTTGTAAGATAAAGTGGGAGGGGTTTTTGTCAATCTGTAAGTTCTTGTAAAAGAGAGTGGTAGGTGGTTTTGCTGCTTTAAAAGGTCTTGTAGGATAAAGTAGGTGTTTTTATTGCTCTGGGAGGTCTTGCCTTATGAATGCCCATACTTCTTTGATATCCATAAGACAGAATGCTCTTGGTGTAAGATTGATATTTGTCCCATGTTCAATTACCTATAGATGCTATAAAGTTGGCACTTAGAGTCATATTTTATTGATCGTGTTTTCCCATTAGCATGAGTAGGTTTCCTTGTTGTCTATTTTCTATAATATATATCTAATCAAAAGGGCTCCAATTTGCATTCAGTACTTTTAGAATCATTTACTGTGCCCGGGCCCATACTAGAGGGCCACTTTACTAAATACGCCAATACCATGTATTTCACTTCCTTATAAGAAAAACGGTGTTGCTTCCAATCTTTACCCAAGCCCTACCTTTGAAATACTAGCCACCTATCAGATACATGACTGAGCCAGGGACTGAGTGGTAGTCGAGATAAATGCTGGTGTGTGAACTTATACATATCTATATATATAAGGAGAAAAGCAGAATGCCAGCAACCAGCAAATTCTGTCCGCAGAGTAGCCACTGAGCAGACAAATGTTTGTGCAATAACTACTGTTTGGATATAAGTCTATGTAGTAACTCATGTGCAGCAGACATATATGTTGATGACATGCAGTTCACAATGGTTGCATCTGTTAAAGAATATGTTCTTATTGTGAATATTTGACAAAATTGAAAGGAAGCACATATTTATATTTGTTATTGTCAAAATGTGGAATGAATGTGCCGGAGGCACTTGATGTCTTTAAAGGCTGCACTAGAAATGGCCAAGAACCCCCGTACTTTGAACATTCTCTCGGATTCTGTACCCAAGCACCTTGCAAACAACACCCCTAGAATCGACGGGGTGTTCAATAATTCAGTGGAGTTTTTTTTCAAACCTCACAGCTGGGAAAGGTGGAAAGTGGCACGTTCCAATTGAAGTTAAATTCTTCCTTCTCTGACTGCGCTCTCAATCATAGGTGATTCGCTGGTGGGGAAATACATGTTTGTATATAATAATAAAATATGATTAAAGCTACTTTGATTGATTTGTGTGATATCATATTTCGACATAATATTGTTGTAAACATATGAATTCTTCGGATATCATGAATATATTCGTGTGCTATCAGAAGAGCTACTGTAATGGTAGAGATAAAGATATTTTGAAATTTTAAAAATAAGATGATAAAATAAGTAACTTGATTTGTTTCGGGTAGTATTGCAGCTTTAACTAAAATTAAGCAATAATAAAAGTCATTGTGTTCAACTATAGCTGGTTAAGTAGTTATTTTATCATAGTTTGGGCACTAATATTTCCTACCTACCAGATTATTCTAGTACCACAAGCCCTCTTCACCTAGCCAAGGGTGATGTGTCGCGGAACGTTCTTATAACGTCATACAACGTTACCGTTACGTCATTCCTTGGTTGGGCAAGAATATGTAACTCCGACCTTATTTATGTATTTGTCTTTTCCAAAACAGAGGCTAATTGATTTGTTAATATGTTGTCCAACTTAAGGCTGTATTCTATCAGCCGACTTCAAAAATAGGCAGAGAAATATGAATTAATCATAGGCATGTTATATATCATTAGGAAGAGTTTGAAATTCTCTTTCATGTGATATTTAGGATGCATGGTCTTTTGTCAAACAACTGGTAAAAATATATTAATCACCAAATTACCGGCAGTCAGAATCGCCTAGTGGAATATAGACTTAACCCGAATTTTCTTTTGTGTTTTTCAGAATCCCAAGATGCTGAGCAGGCCGAACTGGCGGAGGAGTCGGGGCTGGACAAACGGCCGAGTCTGATGCGTTACGGTCGCGGGGGTCTCCTACGCTACGGCCGCGGCGGTCTCATGCGTTACGGCAAGCGGGGAGGCCTCCTGCGCTACGGCCGCGGCAGCATATTCCGCTACGGCAAACGCGACGACGAAGGCCAAGACGGCGACTTCGACTCGACCAAGCGGCTCTTCCGGTGGGGCAAGCGCAGCGACGACGAGGGCGACTTCAAGCGTCTATTCCGGTGGGGAAAGCGCAACGTCGGGGCGGAAGTTGACGACGATGTGCTGATGAACGAGGAAAAGCGTCGCCTGATGCGTTACGGGAAGCGCGCTGATGACATGGACGATGAGGATATGGAGGACTACACCGCCGACAAGCGCATCTTCCGGTACGGCAAACGCTCGGACGCCGACGCCCTGGAGGAAATCAAGAGGCGGATCATGCGCTACGGACGCGATACGCGTGCGCCGCAACAGCCGCATGTTCCCTTCCGGTTCGGAGAGGAGGAGTGAACGCTGCGTCGGTCACGTGATACGCCGTTCCACCCTGGAGGAGAAACTCTAAAAATGAGCTAAAAAATAAAAACAATTGCGCCCTGAGCCCCTCTGCCTAACTACTCAGTCCTGATCTCAAAAATAAGAAAGGAAAAAAGAAAAATGAACAAACGCGAATTTTATTGGTAATTTTCAAACAGATTTACGAGTTCAAAACCAACCAGAAAACCTGAATAATTTGACTGATGAATTAAAGCTGGACTTTATCTCTTGTCTCGAGAGAGAACAAACCACACAGTGTAGGGACTCACATGGCCGATCCAAAAAGAAATCCCCCGGAACAATTTATTTTGTATACAACGCTGGATTGTATGTGCATTCACCCTACATCTACTACAGTGTAGTTTGACAGCCAAACTGTACTTGTTGTTTTTATTTTCAGGGCCTGCTCGTTTTCATAATTTACGTTTTGATCATGATGATGTTTTTGGTGTACAAACTTTGCATTGTAAGGAGAGCAAAATCTGCAGATTCTCCCCTCCCTCCGTCGTCCAGCCCATCCGCATTCTCCCATGTACAGACGAGTGATATTGCCCTAGCCTTACGCATATGTCCAGTGACAAGAATCCGTCAGTTCAGAAAAGACCTTACTAATAAAGGACGTTATAATAACGCTATTATAACATGAAAGAATGTTACAAGAGTGTCACAATAACGTCACAGTGAGACGTCGCAATGTTAGATTCTAAAGACGTTTCTGGGTGCCATCAAAATAACGTAACAAGAACTAAAGCAGAACTAAACTGAACGTTATAATAATGTTAATGTAACGTCATATTCTTGCTTGGGGAGAGTCTGTCGTGTTGACAAACAACATCCACAACGTTGATAAATTATGAAAGTCCATAAAGTTGACAGCTATTTATGTACAAGTCGTTCTCTGGTGGCTTTCAACAGAGACCTTGTATGTATTATATAGATATCGAGACTGGAAAGCTCCTCTATGTCCCTATATGACCATTCCCCTGATGGTCGGTTGGAACCAATCCAGTCAACCATGACCATGGTCTGATCATTATAGTAATGTATTTTTGGTCTAGCCAGTATACCAGACAGGTTACTTTAACCATAGGCATAATGGTCAATCCAAATCCAATCCAACCATGGCCCAGGTGACAGGCCTGTAGTGCATAACAGGTTTTGCCCTGGCTTTCCAGTCTCGATATACATACAAGGTCTCTGCTTTCAATTCTTACAATAAAACAGAGAGAGAGGGAAAAACATCCAGACCTTCAAAATGCGACAGTGAAATTATACTCCACAGAAAGGAAAGAATACAGTCACTATGCTTTGTGTAGGGCGGTTGTCCTGAGAAATGGATTTTTTTTTCTTTGGAGAGAAATCTTTGAGTTGAATAATACAGATTTTATGAGCATGGAGTGGGTTTTGTCTACATGTATGTGTACATACTGAGTATAACGGATTGCCATTAGTTATCAGACCTTGAGTTATTTTCAACGACGCAAATCTGCTCTACGACACTAAGAACATAAACAGAATAAAATCAAGTTTATTTATACAAATGATATTTCTTAGAAGGTCAATTTTCAATAATGATAATAACTCCCACGTAAAAAGATTTTCAAAAAGGACGGTCTTATGTGAATATTGGTTCGTGAACTTTAGACTGCCAACCGGTGAGCTTAAGAAAAAACGTTACATAATTATTGTCCATGACACTGGATTTCCTTATAGTTAAAAAGAAATACTCTTCTTTACCAATTACCTACAAATTAATATGGAAAAAACACGTCTTTTATGTATATGTTGATCATTTATATACATGATCAATCATGGTATGTACGTATCCGAATATTGCTCATGGATCAATATTTGAAAGCTACAAATAGCGAATTTACAGGTAATCACGTGTATTATTTGATATAGAATATCAATATTTACTTTCATTTGAATGCAAAATAAGGCGCTTTTACTACCTATGACGAACTAAGGTATCGTCTAGATTACAACAATTCAAAAGAGCAAAGAGGAAAAGGAAGATAATCAGCATTACAAGGAAATAATATGAACGGTATCCTATATCCAGGAATCGCACAAAGTATGGGTCAATTGATTTAATGGTTTGATGCAAGCAAAGCAAAAACTTCTCGATCGGACAACTTCTTCAACCTTAATAGTAATTGATTAAAACATGTAATCGAACTGCAATCAATTATTCAGTCCCTCTAATCCCCACGAGTTTCGATAAGATTTTATGGCAGATATCAGGAAAAACATTCAGATTTAAGGCTCAAGAGACACAGTCAAGTCAATTAATTTTTACAGCGGACCTCTAGTTGAGTATTAAACCACCACGGCGACTTGGTGTTAAAATCTACAAATTAGTGTGCAGGCACTGGCATCGCATTGGGATGAAGAGAATACGATTTTTTGTCTCTGATCAGAAAGGTTTACATTCACCACGCCATTGTGTAACTTAAAATCAAGACATTGAATCATAAATCAAATCTTAAATGGCCTATTTTTTGTATTAATTTTAATCCTTTTAGATGAGATTTAAATCTGGGAATCACCTGTTAACGTTATACATTGAGTGATAAGCGTGGTAATCATTTGTTTTAAGCAAGGCCTAATTCATTCCTTTTTCATTAAGTTTATCTGCAGACCCTTATTAAAAGGAAATTACAACCAACTTCCAATTTAAGAAATACGTTAAACGGGATATGGAAGGATTTTGAACAAAAGGAAGAAGAGGAAATAATTATGGAATTGGTAGACATGTGAAGTGTAGTGCAAAGTATGGAATTCGCCAATAATGAATATCCTTTCCTTCGATCTACAGTCAAGCATTTTAGCTGGCTCCTTGTGAATAATACAAATACATATTTTATAAGTATCTTGAGGACAGACAAGGGTAGATAAAATATAATCACCTGTTGAAAAATAATTCTTAGGAAGATGTTCTTTTAATAATGATTTTAATGGTATTTGGGAAAACGATGTAACGTCTCACCTGCATAAATGTCATCAAAAGAGTCACCCTTGTGTGACCCCTCCATGACATTTTTATGTGACCTTAAACCTATGAATAAGTCTTGAAGGTTCTGAAAAGGTCCTGGAAAGGTTGGAATATTGTCTGACCTTTAACAGTTAATTGCCTCTTTTCCGAACTCATAAACATTGGTTATGTAATTTCATGCAGTTAACTCCACAGGGGTTCAGAAATATATGAAGCTGGATAAAATGGTACAGCCTGGGGGTCACCAGAAGTTAGCTGAGTCACTGAGCTGAGCCTACCCAGCCAACATTTGACATAACAAAAACGTTCTGCAACCATATTTTTTTTAGTCAGTTTGTTAATTACTAAGATGGCACATAACAATTACATTATTGAGGAGAGGTTGAAACCTTACCAAATTAGAACATAATTATAACATCTTTTTTTTGGCTAGGTTAGGACAAAACCAAAATGTTATATGAATGTGATATGTTATGTTATACGAACATTCTGTTTAGGTTCGAAAACATGATAACCAGAACATTATAATAACATCACAGCGCAACATCATAGCGGTACATTACAGCAACGTTATTGGGAGCCATCAAAATAACCTAGCAAGCACCAAAACAGAACGTTGCTGCAACGTTATAATAACGACACATGTTTAGCAGGGTAGGCTCGGGTCGGGCTTGGGTCCGAGTCAGGGCCAAGCCCCAGTCAGGGTTGAAGCCAGGACCGACGGACCACGAACAAAACGCAGTCTGCCTTTTGTCAGCGAGGTCTCCCACGTGAAAGGTTTCATGATTTCAATTAAGATGGCAGCGCGCAGTCCTACAGATAAGAAACCTCCCTCAGAGATTGAAGGGAAATGTGGCTGCTCCCTGGGAAGAGCGGGGAGAACCGGGGGTCACTTAGTTGGAGGAGGGTGTCACAATGGCCAACATTGTGTTTGCAGAGGTGTAACAGAAAATCAGCCCACTTCAAAGAACCTGGTTTTAATGTTGCCATTCTCAGCCCTGCCCTGGTGAAAGGCAGCTGTATTGGGTGTCAATGTTGAGGGAGACTGGGATTGGGAGGGTTCACATTAAATGCATGCAAATCATCAGAATGGAGAGAAATTGATATTGTGTGCAATATTTGCCTCCAATCCACTGCATGAAAGGCACAGACTTAGGCTTTAATATTAAGCGGCATACCTACTAGGATGTTTCTTCTGATCGCCCATCAATATGCTATATTGAAATGAACATGTTTGATAAGATCGCCGGGCGAATCATCCAGCAATTTTCCCGGTGATTCCAATCAAATATACACATTTCAGAGTGTCCTAGTAGGTATGGGGCTTTACTTTTGACTGGCTGTACCTCCTATTAGGTTCTACTGAATATAATCATATTCCTTTAAAAAATAGTTTTCAGAAATGTGATTATTACACAACTCTGTTATCAGTTTTCCACACTGCAAATAGTAATGCATTTACAGTAAAACGTAATCACTGATAATGAATTTACTTCAAAAGGTAATACATAATCATTTACAATAATCTGGTGTATTAGTAGCGTCTCCCATTTATGGTAGACAATGATTGTGGGAATATATCACAATTCCAAGGAAATAATCCTCATAACTACGCATCAGCATCAATCCAAAAGCAAATGTTACCTACTGCAAAGTAGAATATAGCCTTTATTTACAACAGATGTAGACTGTTATACCTTGGCATCAAATTATAAAAGTTACAACGTCCACAGGCAAAGAAGTCAGCTATCTTGCATCACTGTATAACACCTATACATAATTCACAGGCAATGGAGCTAACATTTTTGCACCAACTATAACAACAAATTTACGGGCAACGGAATAAACCTTTTATGGATCAAATTGAATCTAATCACATCATTCAGGCAATAGAGCGAACCTTTATTCATCAAATTGTAACTACTACAAATTTACAGGCAATAGAGCAAACTCCTTTTTAGCATCGAATGTAATGATTACAATATTCACAGCCACTGGAGTCATTCTGCAACAAATTTTAGCGATGTCGGCAGAATCTTGACCCTCATATTTCACTTCAAGGCAAAGAAACGCATAAAACGACACAACTTTAATTCATCTTAACCTCATTCACAGGCAACTCTTAAGCATCAAATTTTAATAACTACAATATTCATGGCCACTGGAGTCATTCGGCAACACATTTTAGTGACATCACCACAATCTTGACCCTCGTATTTCACTTCAAGGCAAAGAAGCGCAACTGCCCATAAAATGACAAAACTTTCAGTCATCTTAACCACATTCACAGGCAAAAGAGTCAACTCTTTCACATCACATTATATCAATTACAATATTCACATGCATTGGAGTCAATTGGCATCAACAAATTTTAGCGATGTCTGCAGAATCTTGACACTCATATTTAACTTCAAGGCAAAGAGGTGCAATTGCCCATAAAATGACATAACTTTAAGTCATCTTAACCATCATTCAAGGATAATATAACAAGAAAAATTATTGATCCAACTCCTCTGCATCAAATTTTACAATTTACAGCAAATGGAGTCATTTGGCAACGCATTTAGCAATGTCGACAGGATCTTGACCCTCGTATTTCACTTCAAGGCAAAGAAGTACAACCACCCATAAAATTACACAACTTTCACTCATCTTAACCACCTTCACAGGCAATGGAATAAACTATTTTGCATCAAATTTTGATAATTACAATATTTACAGGCATCGGAGTCAATTGGCATCAACAAATTTTAGTGATGTCGGCAGAATCTTGACCCTTGTATTTCACTTCAAGGCAAAGAGGCGTAACTGCCCATAAAACGACACAACTTTCAGTCATCTTAACCATCATTCAAGGATATTATAACAACAAAAATTACTCCTCTGCATCAAATTTTACAATTTACACAATTTACAGCAAATGGAGTCATTTGGCAATGCATTTTAGCGAAGTGGATGCGATCTTGACCCTCTTATTTCACTTCAAGGCAAATAAACGCAACTGCCCATAAAACAACACAACTTTCAGTCATCTTAACCATCATTCAGGGGCCGTCATTGAACCTTCCCACTCGCCCTGAGATGCTCTGAGCACTCTGTAAAAACATTCAATTGAGAGAATCATTTATCAGATAAGACACGGTCCCCTTTTTGAGGTCTTCCTTTTTTGGTGGAGAGGGTTGTTTTGCATCAGTCCCTGATTCTTTTTTTGGCCTGTTAGTTTGTGAATAGGATCTCGACGTTTAGTTGATAGCCTACGTGGCTGGGGGCTGTCCAGCCACCGGGGTCCTGACATTTGGAGATTGGGTGACGTTAAATGGACAAGTAATACGGGATGTGTAGGCATGATACAGGATTTTCAAAAGGCGGGGCTCAGCATTAAGGCTAAAGCCTGTATTCCACTAGGAGGTTTTGACTACTGAGAACATGATAATTTCTAAATTTGCATAAGAAATATCAAAGGAACCCTGCATGTTACATATGGTTTGAAAGCTAATTCTAAACCCTTTCTAATGATATGAAACGTGTCTATATTTTATCCTTATTGCCACTGAAGATTTCTGAAATCGAGAGTAAAATCGGCTGGTGGAATACAACCTTAAGTCTAAAATGGCCTGCATTTGCACATATAATGCGCACAACATTTCCCCCTGTTTTTGTAGTTTAGGGCTCAACCAAAAGATGGGGGCGGGGGCGGGGGCGGGGGCGGGGTCAGGACCCCCTGGATCCCCCACTGGAGGGGGGGGGGGTCCTTCATATGGGAGTGGACCACTAAAATCAACAAGGCGACAGTGCCTTTCTTGAATTCAACTTGCAACATGGGGGCTTAATGACATGACAGGAAGATTGGGAAAAATGAGCGACAAAGACATGTGACATCAGTATTCTCTAATTCTACACGCAACGTTGGGGGGGGGGGGGGGGGGTCCAGGAGCTTCGGACCCTGAAAACCCCACTCCCATCACTTGTTTTGGTGCAAAAACCTCGCGCATGGGCATTAAATGCGCGACGTACCATACGTTTTAGTACTATACATGCGGACTCCCACTCCCCCTTCCTGAAATCCTGTAGCTGACTTTTAACACTGCTTTTTGTGCGCGTGGTTAGGCAACTTTTGGATTAAGATAGCCGATGGGATTCCCTGTATTAAAGATTTCCTCTTTCAATGAGTAGCGTCTCAATCCACGATCACTGCCTTACAACTCTCCTTCACCTCAAGTCGACCCGGCGGAAGCCGCCATTTGCGCTGATCAAAGGCGCGACCGGAAGTGTCCGTCGTGGACGACGTCGGGATAAACGAGGGGTGCGCGTCTCAGCCCTCACGGATCAAATAGCGCGGGAACGCCGGCGTTAATACATTATGTAGGCATCCCGGCGAGTGTGGACCGGAAACCAAAGTCGTCTGCTACTCCCACATCCGGGCAACCAGCGCGCGGCCGTCGCTGGGACTCGGCGGACTTCGGGAGGACTCGGCAAACGTCGGGATGAGTCGGCCGGAGCCGTCGGCAGGCAGAGACGCCTAAACCAACATGCAGACGGCCCTGTCCAGGTTGATTACGTGTCCTCAGACTCAGCCTACTGCATTTATCATAGCCTCCTGTCCACCCTTCTCCCCCATTGCCTTTCCTGTAGCAGAAAAACGGGGTTGTTTTTCTCATTAATTCCCTTTAGGTTACACACTAGCCCATACTCCTATATATAATACTTAATTATAGGCATAATGCGCATTCTGGGCTAGTCTGTAAGGTGTATTAGTTTAGTAGAAGGTGTTCCGCACGGATGGGGAGCTTTTCCAACCCAGGCAAGCAGCAACGTAACAAGCACATTCTGTGACTGTACGTTTTTGGTAAGTATGTAACCTGCCCAGTTTTCAAACACCAGTTATGTTATTTTAGGTTAAGTCCAGATTTACTAGAAAGGAATGTTATAGCAACGTTATATTTTAGTGAAGTTGAGACCTTACTAGAATAGAATGTTATAATAATGTTATTGTAACATGAAAGAATGTTACCAGAACATCGCAATAACGTTACATTGCAACATTACAATGTTAGGTTCTAAAGATGTTTTGGGTGGCATCAAAATAATGTAACAAGAACCAAAGCAGAACTAAACAGAACATTGCTACAACAATATAAAAAGGTCATATTCTCGTTTGGGAAGTGTAGGCCTGTTGGCAATGCCTACGCGACGCCCAAATTCGTTTCACGACACACTGAAAGTGATAGACCTAGAGGCAATATTGTCGCGTTGATTGGTTCTATTATACACGCAACATGTTAGTAGTGTAGGGAAATGGGAATTTGTAGATGGTCGCGTACATATGCATACATGCTTTTTACGTGACAATATGGTGTGGATAAGAATTCTTGTATGAGTGACATGATTACATAAGTAGTTTGTAACAATGAGAAATTTGATGCTTGTGAGGTACAATGTACACCCTGTACACACAACGTCTCTCATAATTATTACTCTCCCTGTAGAGGCGCCTCAATAAGCTCTATGCGACAAATGGTGTTAATCAAAGGGAGCCAAAACTGATATAAATGACACACATTTTCAAACATTTTGAAACTCAGATAACTATAGAAATATGTTAGATGAGTCTAGTTAAGGTCAGTGGTATTTCAAGTATTAGCTGTGAAAACTAGCTCAAACCAAAGTAGAATTCCATGAGAGGAGGTAATATTTCCATTTGTTTGTAAACAAACCCTATTTTTGCGGATCCACATTAATTCATTTGAGCACTTGAAATGTGTTTTCAATGATTTTCTACCATATTTCATGGTTTAGATTTTAACATGGGCCACAAATAGGCTCAAGGAAAGGATTTCCCTGATTTGAGTTTGGAAAATGTTGTTGAATTTATTGGTTTTGGCTCCCTTTAACTTCATTGTATACATAACTATGTATTTACATCACTATATAGTATAATCAAATCAAACTTTTCTCGTGTATGATTTAGCATAGGCCCCTACATGTGACACCGTGTATGGAATGTTTCCCCATCAGGGCAATACCAAGGGGATCTTGGTAAAAATGGGGGTTATCGCCTTTACACGCGACATGTTAATAGTATACGGAAATGGGAATTTAACGATTCTCAGTAAAGATTTTACTGTTGTCCCCATATAGTTCCTCTGATACAGGCGACGTCTTGAAACTAAACTCATCTTCTCATTGGTCATCATGTTTTTGTATTGATAATATAGGCCTATATGATATTCCGAGATAATAAACTTAGAATTCACCTAAAATTCCCCTGGAAGAACATGTATCTACATAGGCCTACATAATTTCTAAAAAAAATAATACATTGTCTCTAGAATAAGTGCCGTTGCATACGCGACGTCGCGTGTATAGCCAGTTTGGGCCTGGCGCAATGTCCATTTTCTGTGTTGATCGGGGCTGTGCATAGGATGGACAGTTGATTAAGAATACAGGCCTAGCACTATAAAGGAGTTGGTTTACACTAACTGCTTTTAAAGAGAGGGGCCAGTGAAATTTGATATTATTCTGAAAAAGAGGTATATCACTTTCATATACAAATGGTTCATTTTTTTATGTATAAAATGTGTAATAGGGCCTTAGGATGACGGAAGTGATGCTCTCAAGACCCAATCTAAAACAACACCTAATCATATTTTTACCATGGGCCTTAGTAAGACGCATAGGAACAATCTTTTATAGCTTTTTAAACTTCTGTCTCTATTCAGCAATTCATCATAAGTGTAGTATCTGGTAAGCAGGATAGGCTACTGTGCATTGTCCACATGTTGTAGACTATCCAGGCAAGCAGCAACGTAATGGGCATGTTGGGCAATCATACTTTTTTGGTCCGTCTGCCAAATTATCACGTAACAGTTGCATTATTATTGGTTAGGTTGAGCCGTACTAAAATAAGTTTGTTATAATAACATTACATTCTAATGAAGTTAAGACTTTACTAATTGGTACAGTATTAGGTTCCAAAGAAGTTTTTGGGTGCAATCAAATAACATCACAAGAATCAAAGCAGAACTAAACTGAATGTAGCTTCAACGTTATAATAATAGCATATTCTTGCTTAGCCACTATGGTGTAGAACTCGATTGAAATAGATATCCCTTAAGGTCAGACAAGGGACTGTCTGGTAACTTGATCTAGTACCTAGACTGACTAAGCTAATTATCCCTCATTGTTTATTCACCAAATGTTCGATATCAGTAGATTGTTTTCCTAATAACCTAAATAACCTCAAACTAACTATACTGGCTATACTGTTTAACAACTGCAGCAAGAAATAATACCCAGCAAATCACATCGCATGAATTCATTGATATCAGATCACAAATGTACTGCAAATTGACTGATTATTTGTGAAAGAAATCTCTTTTTGAAAGGGGAGCTTGTTGGCTTTGGAACCGAAGTCGCTCAGGTCTGCCTGGAAACCCTACCGTCTCAATCTCAATCTCATGCATGTTGGATGTGTGTGTGAGTGAGTGGGGAGTGTGGGGTGAGTTGAGCTAGCTTGATAATGGTGTGTTCAAACAGCCCCAGTCTCCGCTCAGCCTGTTAGTCCAATCAATAACAAGGTAGTCCCCTCCCACCACAAACAGTACAAATAGCAGGAGGGAGTTTTAGAGGGGGCGCGGGGGCGCACGCCCCCTCTTTTTTTTGTGGACAATTTTAGGTTTTTTGAATGTGAAATTCTGCCAAAAACCATTAAGGAAGATTTTTCCAATATCCTGGATCAGCCAATGGAGGGCACCAAACTTTCACCAGTTAAACATTAATTTTATTTTCTGACAATTATAAGCTCTCACGTGATTCAAAACCTGCAAAGAAGGTACCTATAGTTCCAAAGATTATGCAAGGTTTTGGTCATCCAATCGCCAGTGTCCCTATTCGCCTGTTAGTCCAATCAATAACAAGATACTCCTCTCCCACAAACAGTACAAATAACAAGAGGCGCCAGGTTTTCACCAGCTAGACATTTATCTTCTGAGAAATATAGACTCTTATATGTGATGTATAACATGCAGGTATCTATCATAGTTTGACATTTTAAATCCATATGGCTAAAACATGTTTTGGTATCGTATCGAATCCTAAACACGATTATCACAAATTCTTCATGGAAGGCTACCCTTAGAAGAATTATGTACTATAAGTATATGTCGTATGCCTACATTGCATCTACGTATTTATAAATGCATGCTACACTGTCATCATGAATGTCAAAAACTGATTTTATAGAGGGAAATCTATTTTAATGACCCCATTAGGCTGTAGTCATAAAGGGTTGTGTTGTTTACTGTACAGCCTCCCATTGATTGGCCTCCAGCTAGAGCTAATACATCAATCTCAGTATAAGGGTTGGGATTAACCAAAGATTAGGGTACCCACCTAACGCTATGCAGGAAAGGTGCAGGTGCCTAATAGTCATATGGGTGACCTGAGTGGAAGCCCATGGGCACCCGAATGTAACCTAAAGGCCCTAATAACTACATGACATGAGCTATGATACGACCAGGATATGACCTTATTGTGACCACACTGAAAACACAAAGTCGTCAGAGAGCCTATCTAAAGTTGTCAGAGGGATGTCATAGGTGACTTTTGGGGGCAGAGCAGGGCTCATTTCAGGCCATTGATGCTGTGTGACGACCATGTGACAATCCTATGACAATTGGGGGAGTGTGGGGGGGGGGGGGGGGTCAGGGGGTTGTCATTGTGAATTTTGAGGCTGCATAACAACCCAAAGCTTGTCATTTTCTCCCGACTACTTTAGGCCAAAAAGGTCGTCAGAGAAGCAAAAATTAAAAATGAAAAAGTCAAAAGTCCTGCTTGACAACCCTAGGGTTGTTAGTGAATGGTGCCTAAAGTGACAGTCCAGGGTTGTCATGGCATCTGTCTATGATATAGTGTTGTAAGTGTATGGTGTCAAAAAACATACAACTCATAGGCCTCCTATGTGTAATGGCCATACCTAATAACTAGTAATAAGATAATAGGAAGACATTAGTATGGACTATGATATCTACAACATGAAACTATTCATAAATAAGATTTTTCATATAAAAGACACAGACAACCTTGGGTTGTCGTTTTTGGCACCACTTTTGACAACTCTGTGTTTTCAGTGCATGCTTTGACCATGTCATAGGATGCTACATTATGGGTGTTATCGCCATAGTGTACTAGGGTAAATTGGAGTGGGTTACAATAGTGAAGTAAATGATAATTATTTTTTTCATCTCTGTTATGTCATCGAGAAAGTGTCATAGGGCATAAATCAAGCCACAATAATTATTTGACATGTTCAAAAATGTTGTGGATATAAAGACAATTTAAGGTAACACAATCAACTGAGTCCTACTGTACACATTAATGATGAAGTAGGACTCAGTTGATTGTGTTCCCTTAAATTGTCTTTTCTATGGGTTGGGTTGGGATTTATTTTGGGATACAATGTTCACCTCTTTTTAACTCAATGGTAATTACTTAAGACTACATTGTATATCAATATATAATCATGTACTTACTGTAATATAATATTAATAACAAATATATATGATGCTGAGATGGCAACGAAAAACCATGGGCAGAAATATACATACAAGAATAGACAGAGAGACTCTGCAGATAGGCTAGACTTTGTCTAGGAGCATTTGGTTGTGAGAGCTGAGTGACTTGCCTAAGGACTGGTGAAATGCTAACGGGAAGTCAGTGACATATATCACATTTGTTGGAAGACAATGAAGAAACATTCATTCATGCAAGTGTTCTTGTCAACTCTTATTGGAAGCCATCAAAACAACGTAACAAGAACCAGTACAGAACCAAACAGAACGTTGCTGCAACGTTATAATAACGTCACATGCTTGCCTGGGTCTGGAGCTGAATCATGGTCCAACAACAGAGGACTATGACTTGGACTAGCTAAACTAACGAAATACTGAGTTGAAAGAATAACTATACTCCCATAAATAACATTAAAGTAAACCCTCATAGTTTGCTTTATTAAAATGTGCATGCTAGATCTGATTCTATTCTAAGATTGGCTAATTATTTGAGCATGATAAATTTTGGTGAATGTCAGGGCTGATCAGTCAGCCGACTTGGTGACAATCATGAGCTAAATCTGACAGAAACTACATGCAATACTAGGGTATACATACAGACTGTTTTGCTTCGTGTCTGAAACCAGTGGCAGATCCAGAGGGGGGCACGGGTCGCGTGCCCATCCCTTTATTCGAAAAATGTTGTGTTTTTAATGTAAAATTCTGCCAAAAAGTAATTAAGGGAAAGGTTTTTCAATCGCATGCCCCCCTTTTGAAAACCCTGGATCAGCCAGTGGAAACCGCATTTGACTTTTCAGATTATAACATAAAATGTGGTTCAGAGTAGTCAGAGCCCCCTCTGATTTAGATGGAAACTATCAAGACTCTGTGTATGTCTTAGAGACTAGACCTTTATTTTCCTCATTTGTTGTTACTTGTTTCTCCTTCATACTACTTCTTCCCGTATGCAATACATTACATAAGGTGAATAGTCATAATTATCAATGGAAATTAAATTGGTTACACACAGTGACATTACGCATTGTGACATAATTCATGGCAGCATTACATATGGAGAAATAAATATATGTAACGAACTTGGGAGGGAGACTATGATGTCAACCAAAGATGTGCTGGGCATGATAATTGGCTGGAGGACACTGCGCCTAGCGTTGGCTGAATTTTAACAATCCTGAAAAACTGCATTGAATAATGTGTATACATCTATGTCAATTCGATCTATTTAAACTGTTTCCTGTTGGTTGTATAGACCACTATCATCTGGAAGATCAGGGGTAACCCCGAAGAAGGTTTTTGATTAATGACAAAAAGAAATTGTGTTGTCATCATGGTGACAATGCAGTTCTATCGTTTCTATCCTGCATTAATGCATGCTTTAGTGCAATACATTCACCATAATTTGTTTATATATATATATATATATATATATATATAAACAATATATATGGTGCATGCATTGCATTAATAATATAAGAAGGCCTGCTGGTGGCGTTCAAGGGTTGGAGGGTTGGAGGGTTGGAGGGTTGGAGCGTATGGCCCAAGGCAAAAGGCTGTGGGCCCTACACTGGCCAGAGTGTCGTCTGTAGACCAGGAGGGGGCTCCAGAGAAATTTCCGGATATTGGGCTTTTCCATAATAAAACGGTGACCCACTTTCCATATTAACGCCGTACCCGTTCCAGAGAAATTATGGAAAGTGGGTTCGGCTGGAAAGTTGGTCGCGCATATAATTATGGAAAATAATTATGGAGAACACAATTATGGAGATGAAAAATATGGAGAATCGAATTATCAGCTGTACTTTCTCAAGGTCACTCAAATTTCCCGGTTTTTTTCACATGACGTCACATCCGGTAGAGGTCAAATCGGCTGGTTCTCGGTTGAAGTGCGTAGTTATGGGTTTTTTAAGTTGTGGATAAGCACATCGTCGCTTGTTCCCGCTGTTTCGTTGTTTTAGCAATACAATACCTTGGACATCGGCGACGTGACGTACATCATCACGCCAGCTTCTTCACGGGTTGTTTACCGGTTTCACAGATTATCGACATTTATGTGGCTTTCGTTCGTTCGATCACCATGGTAAGTATTACTCGTATTATTACAACATTCAGGCATCTATTGTAGACAAAATAGATGTATGTGTAGCTACAAAATTTTCAGTATTTGTGTCGATTCGTGTCGATTACTGTCTCCCGCTAAGACCTCAGCACCCAACCGCTCAACCCCCTTCTCGTCAAAATGTATTTCGCGTAGAATTGTTTTTTCAAAGTATATTTAGCACCCACCGACCTCCCTGTGACTCATAATTCTCAAATCTAAATATGGAAATGAATTCCTATACAGTTTCTATAATGTGGAACATAAAATATTGTATATCTTTTAATGATTGGTTTTTTTTCTCTTTCAGCCTAAGAAAAAAGAACCCGTCTCATCATCGGAAATAGCCGAGGAAATAGCATCAGTAAGGGAACTAATGCAAGGTGCACGGAATGAGAAGGAGAAGCGCACATGCCAGAAAATTCTCGATGACCTTTTGGAAAAACATAGAGAAAAGAAATTCGCTTCACTACATGCCAAGTATCCGCAGGCCTTTGAGGACGGAGAGAATGATGACCAAGATGACTCCCTTCTTTATGTGGACTCACCCCTACCGACCATGGTAAAAGAAACCAAAAAAGAGAAGGACAAGGACAAGAAAAAGATACATACCACAATGACAGAGGAGCAATTCACTACCCCAACAACATCAAAAAAAAGGAAAATTCGTGGCAGACGGGCTACCCCCATAGACACTTCGATTGTTATTCCACATATTGAAGATGAGTCTAAGTGTGGCCAGAGCTCATCATCCGAATCTGATCATACCGACACAGATGACACTGAAAGGGGCAAGGGAAAAACCAAGTCCAAGGGTGCGACTAAGTCAAAAGGAAAACGAAAGGATTTATGCTGGTGCTCGTCCACAACCGAGGACGAAAATGAAACATCCAATGTGAAGTGGACGGAGGCAGAACTAGCTGCCGCATACACCACAGCGGCAGACTTCAGGTACGTATGAAAAATAACATAAATACACAATGACCATATCCATATAAATCACTAGATAAATAATTTATAAAACATTTAGGATAAATAAATTTAGGGCAAATGTAATACAAAATATCAAATGGAATCATATAAATATGGCTGATGCTAATTGGAATAATAAAAAATAAAGTACAATACTAAATGGCATAACATAAATTTTGAAAGTAAAGATTCCATAATCTTTCTTATTGTCCATAATTATTAAAAACTAAAAAATAAGTGTTTGTACTTATACAGGGACATAGTGTGTGGACGCTGGAAAGGTGACGATCTTCTGGAAAGGAACCGTCTAAAGAGAGAGGCATACAAGGCAATGATCGATCGAGTGAGGGCCATCGGTGGGCGTAAGAGGAGGAAGAAGCTTCTCTACTACAAGCTGATTAACTACAAATCAGACTGCCGAAAAAGAGTAAGTTCTTTAGCTCCATTTCATCCAGTTTCTATTTTTCCATATAAACATATATAAAATTCAGTTTATACCATTTTTTTTTACATAAGCATTATCATGGTCACCAGTCTTTATCAGGGTCTTTAGGGGTCATGTATGTGTAACTCCGCAGGTAGAATATATAGATACTCGAATGTATTCAGTAATGTGTCATGCGTTAATGTGTATCACACCTTATAAATTCTGGAATAAATATATTGACGTTAACACCTATTTATGTATGACAGGCGAGAGACTTGGCGAAACTGCAGAAACAGTCGGGTGGTCGGGGGATTACGGAAAAAGACCAACTTACGAGCCTGGAGGTGTTAGTGCTGCAGTTTTACGGGCCAGAGTGCTGTGGAGGTTAGTTTGATTCTTTATATTTATATACCCCTTTTTTCAGTTTTTTTCCCCAATATTTTTGTACGGAAAATAAATTTTCTGTACATGTGGCTATATATAATATCTATGTGGCTGAACTGAATGTTGTGATCTTCCATAATGATTTTACTGAAATTCAGGTATATTTCGTAGGTGATAATGTCCACTCTGCCAGTATGTCCATGAGCACTGACATAAAGCAAACCACTGATTATTCCCTAAAAAACAATAACCCATAATAACCCATAATCTAAAGTGAATTAAGAAAGTTATATTATACTTAACTGTCTTGATCTTATATTTAACTGTCTTGATCTTATATTTGATACTACAATACCATGACATACCTTTATGTTTAATACTTTACAGTGATTCCCGGTTCGTGGAAAAGACCAATAGAGTCCGACGACACCTGCAGGATTGTATCCGCCGCCCACAAAATGGTCCAACGTATGGCGGAAGCAGAAAAACAACAGAGAGAGGCGATAAAGGAGTCGAAAGAAGACAGCAAAAGACAGGTCAAGGTGCAGGCAGAGATCTATGGTAAGTTAATTACATAAAAAAAATTGGAGGAACTCAATTAAACACTAATTCTTGCTTCTACGTGTACCTGCTGCAAAGCTATAACTAGTATGTCATCATATCTATATATATATACATGCTCTATATTATCTCATATGTGGGTGTAGGTATTATGTGTAGGTATTATATTCCATAATGTATATTTTTCAGTTTATAAGTTATCTACGTAACTTCTCCTGAAACAACTAGAAAGCATAGTGGAACAACATTTTCTTCCCCGCTTTAAAATTTGTCATATTTTATATGCTCTCCACATCTTCATTATTAGGAATTACCAAGAAGAGATCACTTCTGAAGGAGGAAGACGAGGGCTCACAAGGGGACGACGAAAGTGAGGAGAAAGAAGATGAGCCGAAGGAAAAGAAGCAGGTGACAAAGAAGACCGGACGGCTGTCCATGAAAAGGAAGAAGCCTAAAGTTGAAAAAGATGATACGGCTATCGTCATCAGTGATGGTAAGTAATAGACTAGACCTAACTAGAAAGCATAGTGTGTAAGCATAGTGAGTAACCATACATTAAAGAACATACTATAAACATCATCCAGCATCCATAAACCGGTACTGGTAAAAATGTGGTCAATAAATATGTTTCTCAAGGATGCAATAACCTGTTACTTAATAAATGGGGTATGTAACCTCACATGAATGTGGTTATTATTATGTATTATCCATTTACCACATTAGGGGAAGACAAGAATGGTGAGAGACGGACTTCTCCGCGCATAAAAGCACGAAAAAAGGAGGAGGAGAAGAAGAAGCTGGAAAAGAAAAAGGCGGAACCGAAGGAGGAGGCCCACGAGTCACCACTCTCACCCACCCCGCCACCAGGGAAACCAGACAGCACCATCGGAGGACAACTGTCGCAGATATTCCCTCAAGATTCCGAAACAAAAAGACAGCTGTCTTACGGGGATGGTAAGTGTTCACTTTAATACATTAGCATAACTTTGAATATATTTTTGTCATCATAAAGTAGCAGTTCTATGTCTAACCTAAACTCGAATTATCATTGCTAAGGTAACAAAACAATCCCATAAATAGAATTATGGTGGTACACATTAAAAACACTACATTTATCATGTGGGGTTATAATTATAATGTATGGTCATTGATAAGGGAAGAAAAACATTCCATTAATAGAATTATTGTGGTACACGTTAAGAAAATAAGATTTATCATGTATGGTTAGAATTATAATGTTTGGTCATTGATAAGGGAAGAAAAACATTCCATTAATCGAATTATGGGGGTACACGTGTAAGCAAAATTATTAGAAAACAAATTCCATTCTCAGATTCTCCAGGAAATCTCCCAGATATATCCACCCCTCTGCCGAAGGCGTGTGAAAACATGGCGCAGACAAACGAGTACCGTTTGTCTGCACAACAACCTGCCCAACCAAGTGTGTCTCCAGCACTGATCAGACGTGAGTTAATATTGAATTTATGCAAGTAATGAAGTTACAATATTCCGTCACAGAATTACTTTGACCCAGATAGAAATGCATTCTAACAAATACTATTGATTATAACATCTACATATTATCCATTCTGTCTTTATAGGCCTTCTTTATAAATGGTTAAAATAATCCGGGGCCTGCGTTAGGCTAGGCTCAACTCAAGTCTGTAAATCATAATTTTACAGAATATATAAATATGCTTACACCTACACAGAAAACACAATATTTATAGGCCTGCCATCCCGTCTGCGCCTAAACAAAAAGGCGCGTTTCCATATTTACATTAAACCTCGCCCACAATTCATGTCTTTTATTATGGAAAGATGCAATATCCCAGACCGATATAAAAATAATACCGATCGAACTCTACAAATAGAGGCCCCATATATAAATATGCTTACACCTACACAGAAAACACAATATTTATAGGCCTGCCATCCCGTCTGCGCCTAAACAAAAAGGCGCGTTTCCATATTTACAATACCGATCGAACTCTACAAATAGAGGCCCCATATTTTGAATATTTACAATAATATTAACATTATAATCTATGCAACGAGTTGTATTTCAAATATACGAAGCAAAACGCTGACACGATGGTGAGGCGCCAAAAAATATTTATAATATAGTTTATAGTCCACAGTTTAGGCACAGGCCTATAAATATTATCCGGATAAAAATTTAGAGTGCTATGACATGAGTGGGGTTTCTAACATTCATCTCACAGCACCCAGGTAGCTAGGGGCCTAAGGCCAATTGATTGAGTGCTCTGTACAAATCAAGGTAATGAATTGATTGGATGCACTACCCAGCTACCCGAAAGTACATTCCCATCTCTGAGTATATATACCAGTGCCTCTCTTTCACCCAACAGGAAAGGTGTCTAAACCTCACATGTAAGCAGTTAACCACTACTGCAGCACCAAACTCAGTTTTCGCATGAAAAAATAGCATTTCTAGGATCAATATAATATAAATAAGTTATTTTTGTAATGTGAAAGCTCTGTAAGTGGTAATTTCAGCGAATATTGAGCGAACGTTCGCTCGCCGATCGCTCGCTGAAGCTTGTGCCCGGCTTGCTCCTCTCTTTGTAGAGTTCGATCTGGACGTAAGCGCTGTCGAAATACGTAACCGGCTGTCCCCGGCTTGCGCCTCTCTTTGTAGAGTTCGATATCAGGAAAATATTTATAGGCCTGGACGTAAGCGCTGTCGAAATACGTAACCGGCTGTTCCCGGCTTGCTCCTCTCTTTGTAGAGTTCGATCTGGACGTAAGCGCTGTCGAAATACGTAACCGGCTGTCCCCGGCTTGCGCCTCTCTTTGTAGAGTTCGATATCAGGAAAATATTTATAGGCCTGGACGTAAACGCTGTCGAAATACGTAACCGGCTGTTCCCGGCTTGCGCCTCTCTTTGTAGAGTTCGATCGGTATTATTTTTATATCGGTCTGGGATATTGCATCTTTCCATAATAAAAGACATGAATTGTGGGCGAGGTTTAGGTTTTCTACAATATACCACAATTGTATTATGTTAATATTATCTTAAATCATTTGTATTACATTTTCCAGTGGACATTGAATCCGGATTCAAGACGCTGGGGGCTGCGATGCGGAACCTCAAGACGGATACGCGAGAAATAGCTCGAATTGGTGAGGAGACCACTGTCATAGCAACTGATATGAAGTCAGTAGCGCAACAGTTCTACGGGCTCACAGCCGAATACGATAACGTCCACTCGGCCATCTCGTGCGTGAAGTCGGATGTTAAGCACGCCAAACAAGATTTAGTCGAAGTCAAGGTGTGTAGTGAGACCGCAAAAAATGATACCCATGTGCTGAAAGGTCAACTTGGTATAGTGACATCCGACGTCCAAGACGTTAAGGTGGACGTCGCAGGTTTTTCATCAGATGTCCATGCCCTGCAAGAAGACGTCACCCTTATAAAGAACGACATGCAGGACATCGAAACTGACCTGCGAACAGTCAAGAAAGATGTTCGTAACACCAAAGTCGCTATCTCCATCGTCAGTGGTGACTGTAAGAACATTCAACAAGAACTAGTACGCCTTCATACCAAGCTTGATATTCTCTTACAGCGATCGCCAGAAGTTCTTGGAGAAGTCACTGTAGATGTAGATGTCAAAGACGAGGATCAACAGAATGACGTCAATGTGTCGGTCTCGTCACCTCTTCCCACATCAATCAGTGTGCCCACAACATCTTTTGTGCCTGCGCTTGCGAGGGATGTAGCCGCAGCAGTTCTGGCAGAACCGGTTGCTACTTCGACTGGATCTTCTTGCGCTACATCGACTACTTGGTCATCACTACAAACACCAGCCCAAGGATTGTTTTTTAAGACCCCACCTAGGGGCGTCACTGTTACAGCATCTTCTACAGTCACTACTGAGACTCCACCTTCTATTGTGGCCACATCCACAACGGCATGTGGAACTTTCGCAGGATCTTCTCCCGTGACCGCTACAAATGTGACCGCATGTGCTAGTGTGACCGAACCTGCTAGTACATTTGCTAGTGCCACATATCCTCCTGTGACTGAATTTGCCCCATTTACTCCTCTGACTTTATCTGCAGGTGCATCGACATACCCTCCCACTCATGTTGACAATCCTCTGGTAAAAATTACAGAAGTACCTCCAGATACTGTGGCAGACGTGACGGCCATAATTACAGAAGAAGTGGTCGAAGTTGTGGGGGAGGTATATGCTGAAACAATTACAGGTAACCCTGATTTGATGGCAGTAGATGGTGGGGCTGATGCTGAGGCGGAGTCGTCAGTTAAGCCTCAGGATGCACAGAACGAGGATCATGCACAGTCTCCAGTAAACCCAAAGAATGCAGAGAACGAGGATGAAGGAATGCCTTGGCCCATACCCCCTGCAATGCAGGTGGCGAGAGAACTGCCACGCCATGTAACACGAAGTGTGGAAACTGACAGTGATGGTAGTACGTGCGGTACACGCCGGTCAAACCGGCCAAGAAAGCCCACCAGAAAGATGAAACGTTAACAAAGTACATAATAGTGAGAGTCAAAAGATAATTAATCTTGAGTGACCCTGATCCAGTCGATGTAGCGCAAGAAGATCCACGTAGTAACAGGTTCTGCCAGAAAACAGTATTTTTTGTATTCACGTTAAATGTGGGCGTTTCTTTGGTATCTGTCTCAGACAAATTACTGAAGATTTCTCTAATTGAACCGCATATTATATATATTTAGAACTTTTGTCTCTTTCTATAATTGAGCCGCACATGCAAGGTGTATGAAGACTATGATTCGAAATATATATTTTGAACTTATGACTGTTTCAACGTAATCAAGGCATTCCTAAATTGTATAGGCTGCTGTTTAGAGTTTACTGTATAGGCACTACTAAGTACTGTATGTCTGACGTCATTGTCTATTTCCTTAATTTTATTTATTTATTTTTTTTCTGTTCTTAAGATTTCGGGGACAATGTGAAATGTGGTTCCCAATAGGTAGTTGTGGTTGGTTGTATGCTTCTCTCTTAAGACTGTTCCCTTCACCTTTGTGGTGCGGTGCTAAGTAGATTAGAAAAAGTAAATTGTATGCATATGAAGCTTTTGAAGTCCATGTGAACGCGATGTATAAATGATCATCACATAGTTGTATATATATTGGAATATATATATATACATTTATAAGCACACATATATATATATTTGTATCCTTCTCTCTTATATATATAGACATAAATATATATATATATAATCCAATATACATAATGGTGAGATTATCGCAAACTGTGTTACAGATGTTTTGAAAGGTTACCGTTTCAGAAAGTTACATGTTCGTTTATCGTTTTTTCAGGAAGGTTTGCATGTAAAATCATGTTGTGTATTACAGGGCAGTATCATAATTAACAGCGAAATGTAAAACTAGGGATTTATAGGAAGGACCCATTTATGGGACGATTTATATGGAAAGTTGTGCGTAAAGATATAACACCTTCTCCTGCATATCTCTGTTCAAAAATCGTCTGTTGAAGAAGAGTGCGTTATTGTCAATTGAAGCAGATGGTATTTCCTAAAAAATAAAAATAAAACCTAACTACAGCCCAATAATTGTCTTAGTCCTAATATTTATGGGAAGGTTAGAATTCTCTAAAGACGTGATAGTAAGAATAAAACAAATTCGAGATTACAGTTTAATGGTGAAAACGTAGCTTTTATTACAAAACATGTACCAAATAACAGTTCATACAAAGTGATTTAATCATCGCATTGCATAATCACAAAGGCATTCGAAATTGATTGATCTTCATGTCATTTCAATTAGTTCAGCTTTCGATCAATTAAAGATATACTTCACAATCAGTAAATCACGTCATAGATTGGTACTTGTAAGTGGTTAGAAATATTAAATCAAACAATCTAATTTCATAGAGTATACTAAAATTCATCTCCATATTTCACTGCATCTATATCCCGTCATAAATCAATACTTGAAAATGGTTACAAATTTTGAATCACACAATCTAACTTGATAGAGTATTCCATAATTCAGATCATTTCACTGTAAAGTACATTCCGACATACAATATTTCATCCATTGAAGAGTTGCTGTGTCAAACTTTCAAATTACACTTGTTTAGAGTATTCCATAATTCACATCGTTGAACTTCAAGTAAATGCCGATCTGAAATATTTCATTAAATCATGATAGGTACATGATTAAAAAATTGGAGAACACTTCTAACAACAAGACAAAGCTTCCATAATAGTTCAAGGTAGTTGATCAAATGCATCCAATTAACTGTAAGTGTAATGTCAGCACGATTTTCTTTGTTTTTTTTAACGACGGCGTCTTTGACGGAGTGTTGGGCGAGGGCCACCGTAGTTACGGAAGATGTACCGTGCCCTTTTCGCAAACCCTTCACGGTAGAGTGCAGACTTGGTGTTCTGGCGCAACTGTGGATCACCAGATGCCCCTTCTGTCCTTCTTGCGCGTTCAGCCTGCCGCATAGAGAGCAGTATGCGTAGACGTGCCTCCTCTTGTATCAGGTCTTCCATGTCGGGGTCCTTGTTCTCCCCTGGTCTTATGGTGCGCACCCCCCAGTCGATGCAGAGGTTGTGGAGCGTACAACAAGCCTCCACCACCCAAGACGCACGCAGCGGATCGAACTCTAGCACGCCCCCACCCTGTTTCGACAGGCATCTTTGGAAGTAAACAAATGATTTTCTTTTAATTCATGGGGAACAAATAGAAAATAAGATTTTTTTTAATTTATGGGGAAAAGAAAATGGAAGGGCAAAGTATAGAGTTTTTTTTTTTAATTTAGGAAAGAATACTATTCTATTCTATATTAAGTAACAGAAAAAACAATTTATACAAACCTCCAACGCATCTTCAGTTGGCCGATCGCCCTTTCAACTGAGTTGCGGGCGCTGATGTGCTGCATCTGGTACTTCAGCTCGTGCCTCGGTAGAGTCTGAATGGTTTGGTGTTTGAAGGGAGTCAGGACTTGCGGATTCAGACCATACCTATTTTAAAAAAACAAATGTGGAAAAGAATTAATGAAAGCAACTAATAATAGAACTATATATACTATATATATAGAACTTTATTGTAATTTTTTTTTATGTCGGTGGGTTTGATTTAAGTAGAATATGTGTCATATTTAGACAGTACTTTTTTTACATTATACCTAATACATAGCTATATATATATACAAGTTATTGAACGAACCCGCTGTCTCCTAACAGGAAATAATCCCCCAGACGGTCCGTTCCCAGGATCTCGGCGCCGAATGTGGAATGCTCTAGAATGTACTGGTCATGGTTTGAGCCTGCCATAGAGGTTTCCACAAACGTGAAGCGTTGTTCGTGGTCTGTGACCAACTGCAAGAAACATATTTATTTTCATTTATGGAAGTAATGGAATATATGCTTTCATTTATGGTATTGCGAAGCGTTTCATAGGAAAAAGGCTAATTTGAATTATTATTATTTGTTTGTATTGTAGACTGCTTTTAGAAAGTTTTCACAATTTCAATTCTATTACTTATAGAGGTATTTTTTTTTTTTGGGGGGGGGGGGGGGGCAAAACATACAAAATAATTATGGAGAACCCACCAAGCAGTTAAGAGAGTGGTAGTAATGGCGGTTCACGTAGCTACCCTCGTTCTTCTCAGGACGTCTTATGGGTACATGAGTGCCGTCCATGCACCCAATACAATCCTCCATATTGAACCTCTGACAGAACCGAATTGCTGACTCGTGTAGGTCATCTTTCTAAGTAAAAAACAAAATAGAATAGTATGGAGTTATTATATATAATAGGAAAGGTTATTTGAGGACACGAAGTATGCATTTAACCTACATTTTATTTCTTTCTCTATATAACATTACTGTATATATTAATTAATACTAATGAAGGTTATTACCTTTGGAAAGGAAATCACCCTGGTCCTGCTCTTGTATACCAGGAACTTCACGAACTGTCTTACGGCCCTTGAAACACTAGATGAGCTGCATCCACCTTGGGTGTCACGTATCACTTTGAAGCTTGCCCCGGTGGCAAGGAACCTGAGTGCGTAGCACACCTGTCAATATATATATAAAAACAGATTTAAAAAAAAGGAAACAAACTGAGGATTATTTTTTTATATTATATAATATTTTATTATATATATCTATAGCTGTCTATGGTGATTCAAAAAAGCAACTAATGCTATTACTTTTAACATTTTTGGATGGGTAATGCATAGATATGGACTACTACTAACTGCAAGTCTTATATCATATATAAATGCTGATATATATATGCTGATAAGATTGCATGATATACTTTACCTTGTTGAACACTGGTATGGGCCTACCCCTCCCACTGCCTTTGGTGTCGCAGAAGGGACTTGCCTCAAATTCCTCTGCTAGTTTCTCGACCATATCGGGTGGCAGTCTGTAACGTGCTTCAAAATCACGGGGCCGAGGGAACTCCACCCTAGGGTCGATTCTTTCTTTGTAGATTCGAGTTGATTTACACCGCTTTCTCCCTCTTCCTGGCTTCATTCGCTTTGGAGGCAGTAGGGCTGAAGGCAAAAGCCATACCTTCAACTCCTCACACCGAGCGGACACGGACATCCGATTCTTAACTGGGGCCATTCTGAAAGAAAATAAACGAAAAACTTTGAATATTATATATCATGTGATACCTATAATGTTAGTGGAACCTAAGGATGTTAGTAGGGATTCATGTTTAGATCTACCACCCCTAAAAAAACAATGAATAGCATGTGCTCACCTCACTTGTGTGCTCCAACGTCAGTTGAAAACTAGCGCCAAGAACTGGGGTAACTGTAAAACATTAATTATGAACAAAACAAAAAGTCGAAAAAGAATTATGGAAGAACTATCCATAATTATTTTGAGTTCCCGACACCGATGAGTGATGTCGGCAAAACACGGCTTTTCACAATTATCCGCGGTTTCCATAATGTTTTCCATAATTCGAAAATTTTTCTCTGAAACGGCTTTTCCCAGCCACAATTACCCGGAACTGCTCTCTGACTCGAATTTAATTATGGAAGACGAAATTAAATATCCGGAAATTTCTCTGGAGCCCCCTCCTGAGGACGACCCCTAGGGGTCTTCTATATTTTATCACCCAAACAGGATTCCAAAATTCATGAAAATACTGAAAACAAGAAGCGGTATGTACAGCCTAATTAAACACACTGGCCTCTGTACGCACTGCTCCTTTACCGTGCAGGTGATAAAGCACCTGGTTTGTTACACCTGCACATAATTTGTATTTGCTTGGGTATAATTAGTAAGTATTGATCCGCTGATCAAGCTTGGACCCTTATGACCCCAAATACCCCTGATGGACTCCAGGTAAAACTGTTATAGACGTTGTGCACATGGCGTCACACCTGCCAAATGGGGATGGCCACCATGTTGGTGATCATTTTAATTCTCTTATTATCCACAATTCAAACCCATCCACGAAGTAGACTTTTGTCTATTACATCAAAAGATAACTCAATGAATCATAATGAACTATTATTACATATTCATTATGGATATATTTAATGGACAAGTGGCTGTCTTGACCACATGGTGATCACCAAAATCTGGTCACGTGACCATGTCTGCACAAGATCTGTAGGCTCAACGAAATTCGCAAAAATTAATGAGGAAAGGAAGCTATATTGGTGAACAATTGATCAAATTCGCACATCTACTGAACATCAAAAAGGTAAAATGCTATACTATCTAATGCTATACTATCCAATCTTTACCGGCAAATTCATTTGGATGTTTCAACTGAAGGAATTAGAGGTTTGTTTGAAGAGGGACAATTTAGGATGTAAAAAGACAGACATTTAAACTTTCAGGCAATAGCACGTAATTTCAGAGCATGCCATTCAGATAGGAGAAATAGCTGGCTGACCTTTATAACAAGAATAATTATCTTGTTTACGAAGTTCAGTATGTGATGTGTAGATTTCATGAGGAGAGTAGTAATGCCTGGCCCGCATGGAATGTACTTGAGCCCCATACCCATAAGGCGAATTAGTCCCTGACCTACTCAGCTCTTACATAATAGGTCCATACACCCACAACAGTCCATGGCATTTATTGGTCAATTAAAATTTGCAAGGGATTCTTTTATTGGCCCTCTATCAATGGCATGGGGAATCCCTTTGCCGGTCCTTGGCCTGCTGACTGGTTAATGGTCCTCCCTGTCATAAACCAGTGGCTGCAAAGCATGCTGGGATTTAGGTGGGAATTCCCACCTAAAATGGTTGCCAGTGTACAGACTCACATTGGGAAACAGTGGGTCTGACTGTGACTGAGTCAGCAAACCAATCGGTGCTAGAATTGGCCAATTATTCTCAAAGAATCAGCCAAGTCAGGTCAAATTTGTTACACATAAAGAAGTTAATAGAATTTCCACACAAAAAATGTTATATTGAAATATACATGTTTGATATGATTCAGCGCTAAAATCAGCCAACTATTCAAGTAGAGTCAGCTGATTTTAGCGCTAATGATTGGGGCAACGGTTTAATTTCGCCTAGTGGGTATGGGGTTTTATAGTTTCAAATCCTTTGTGAAAGGCAGTAATTAAGTTGTTTTCTTTACACTATGAAGTAGTTTCTAACCATCATTAATGTTCCTGTTTAGACACAATTTGGCATTTCTTATTTGGCACTGGTTCCATAAAAGTTTGGTAACCTACAAATATTTATGGAAGAGGTGCTATTAAACATCCAATGAAAGTGTCATACCTTAAAATGGGAAGGACATACCTATACTTTAATGCACATTTCTATTCAAATATTTTTGATACAATTATATAGGAATGAATATAAAATTATAAAACTATTGTATACAAATACAAAACCATACCCTTAAAGTAGTGTCTAACTACCCTCATAGGGTACAGGTGGAGCCACCTTCCACCTGGAGCCTGACCAACCAATCAGGGCCCTGGAGGCCCTAGGAGAGGGAACTTTGAATGCTCCACTGAGCAGTAGGAGTATGGACACCAAGGTGGACACATGTTCTTTGTGTAAGAGCCTAGGCTTAGACCTGTGGTTATTAATAACTTGTGACTGAAGAAATATCACAACACCATCAAGAACTAATCCTGTCTTCAACTCTTCATTACTCCCCTGAACAACATCCATAATCAGAAAGTACTACTCCAAGACTTCAAGTACTTCAAAAGTTATTATGATATGAAAGCCATATGTCACATCGGCAGTACCTGTTATAGAAGCATTAAAGCTATATTCCACTATAGGGTATTTGCTTGTGTTACCATGAAAAGACACAAGCAAATGCAAACCTGCTTGTGCAAGGGGGCCTGTTTGTGGCACCTGCTATTTTAAGGCTATATTCCACTTGCTTGCAGCCACCAGACTATAGGTATTTGCAGCCCCTGTTTGCAGCCCCTGCTAATTCGTATAGATTTTGTATGCTTTGCTTGTGGTCGCAGATACTAACATGTTGGTATCAAAACCGCAAACTACTTGCGGTACCTGAAAATAGCGGCTGCGAACAGGACCTGCCGCAAGGTGGAATATGGCCTTAAGGGTCCAGTTTTCCCACCTCTTATGCTTATAATATTGCAGCCTTATTATAGTATTATCCCCCGAAGACATGGGTATGACACTACATATTGATGTTTTCCAGCTTTTTGTCCATTTGGAGTACTGTCCTCTATGTCATGAGACATACAGCATGGACAGAGACTAAATGCTTATTATTCATTCAATCATTTGCAGACAATTTCTCTAACTTTTGGTTAAAATTGTAACAAAATTTGTCAATGAAAGTGTACAGCTATTTTTGGATAATCTTATTTATGTATAAAGGGGGAGGAGTTGAGAACTTTCCTCTTACCTAATTTTGTAAATGGGGCTGCCTGCTCAATTTGAAATTAACAGATGATGAAGAAACTTCCCATTGTCCAATTGAAATGTATCCATATTTCCCTACTGTGTAAGCCAACACCCTGCTGATACGATTGGTTCCAACACGCCTACTGTAGCCTCTTATGTTTCAGTCTTAAATAAAAGAAGCCCATCAGTAACTACCAAGCCAAGTTGAGACCTGACAGAACCGTTCTCCAACCGTACTTTTTTGGTCAGTCTGTTACTTAATAAGATGGCACGTAACAGTTATGTCATAGATGGTGAGGTTGATACCTCATAAAAATCAGAACATTATCAAAATGTTATTTTTTGGTGAGGTGAGGACCAAATCATGGCAGAACATTATAGAACATTCTGTTTTGGTTGAAGAATGTAACAAGAATGTTGTAATACTATCACAGTGCAACGTCACAACAGTAAGTTGCAGCGACGTAGTTGGGTCATCAAAAGAACATAGCAAGAAGAAATACAGAACCATCAAGAACGTTAAAATAACGTCACATCCTTGGCTGGGTACTTTTTTGGGGCAAGAGCCACATTGATTACTGTGCCCCTGACTTGTAACGCTTGGCGGGCTCCCAAGGAAATGTGAAAACCACTGCTGGCCGTGTCTGAAGTTTCTTTCAAAGGTTCTATTCAGTCAAAGAGATCAGAGGATAGGTTCAAGTACACATGGGAAAAGAAATGGAATGGGAGATCATTTCAAATTAAGGTTGTAAGCAATTTTTTAGGAAATGCATGAAACTTAACGGGGGAAACCAATTGAGTGATGAACTGGAATATAGATTGAATATCTGAAATTATCAGAAATTGTCAAACCCACCCGAAATAGACAAAAAGAGGTGTAGTCATTGAGGGACGTGATCGGGGAAAAAAAAGTTAAATATCTGTTGATCACTCGTAAGATATCCACTTATGTTAAATATTTGTTGGAAGCAACTCTTAAAAGGACCATTACCTTAGTAGCATTGCTCAAATGGTTCCCCATCCTGTGTATAATAGACCTGTCCACTTTGCCAGCTGGCCCACCCCTTATTTCTATGATATCAACAGTAATTTTTCTAGTACTATTACCCAAAACTTAACTTTATAAGCTTTTACTTTCAATATGATGTTAAATATGTAGCTGTAGGACTGGAAAGCAAAAATGGCATTTTCCCATGGGAAACAGTGTTAAAGCCTTCAGCTTTCCAACAATGTCTAACCCAAAAATCACAAAAACATACCTTATTTGGGTTCACCTGAAATGGAGGTAATTACCTAATTGAGAGAAAATAATAATTCATCCTCATTTATCAACACCTTATTGACTTAGAAAATACAAGTACTAACTCATTCATTCAAATTTGTGTCAGTGGCTGACTTTGCAAAAACTGCAATATGTCCGACCTCTGTATCATGCCAGCAATACATCCTACAGTGGACAGGTCTATTGTACATATGAATCGTGTCATTCCATATCTTGACCCTGGTCTGGTCACATGCACACACTTGCATGTAAACCGGTTTTTTTTTCAAAGAAAAGAAATAACAAAAACAACGAAATGGGTGTGTGGGGTGGTGAAGTGCATGGTTAGCGAAACCATCTGCCATATTGGCAGCCAAGGTTTGATCCTTTGGTTGGGCTGGCTATTTCTCCCCTCTGCATGTCTCCCTGTGACAACGACAGGTTTTTTTTTTTTGAAACATGTTTATTTACCCTGGCCTAAGATTGGGTTGCCCCAGTATTCCTCTTGTGGCCAGCCCTAACTTAATCTAATACATCAATCCAGCGGTTATAATTTCTTCTGTGAGTTTGTCAATTACAATAGTTTGATGTGTTCTTGCAAATATTAATGCATACACAGATGATATGGAAATGGGAATGGATTGATGATAGGATGAAGTCATATATATGGTAACATTTTATCCTAGTTTCTCATACATGCAAGCCTGCACAGAGCCTTTCTAATTCTGATTGCATATACTCCTGTTGTAAGCTATTTTTGATAGCTTTCTTAAAAACATTTATGTCTTGAATATTACGAGTTGGAACGTCAAGTTTGTTCCAGTAATTTCTGGCTATGTACACCGGAGATTTGGACAAGGTTACATTGGTAGGTATATATTCCTTTACAACAGGTGCTTGGGTCAATCTTGTGTTTCGTATAGGTTCAACTAATGTTATGCTATTTGATCTAATCATTCGAAAAATTGTATTTAATAGAAAGTATCGTCTTCTGTACTCCAAGGATATCATATTAGCTCTTAAATAAAGATCTAGTCTATGTATTTCCGTTGGGTGCCTTATATTAAAAGCAACCCTAAGGGATGTGTTTAGTATGACGTCCAGCCTTTCTTTGTCAGCTAGGGTTCTGCTTGTGAAGTAACTATTTCCTATATCAAGATATGGCAGTATCATTGTCTTAACTATGGTTAGAGCAGTAAATTCATCAATGTACTGGCGTATTCTTTTCAACAGCAGTAGCTTGTATGATGACAATTTAACAGTTTCATTAAATTGTAATTGGAAGTTCAGGTGGGTATCCATATGTATACCTAAATATTTAAATGATTTTACCTGGGTAATTTGATTGCCGCCCAACTTCAGTTCATTCAAAGGCACTCTATTAGTTTCTTTCTTAGTGGAAAAAAACAGACTTTTTGTTTTACTGACGTTTATAGTTAATTTGTGGATGTCACACCATAGTTTGACCCTGTTGATCTCCCCTTGCATCCTGTTGTATAGGTTATATGTGGACTCGTCTGAGTCATATATCACAGAGTCATCTGCATATAATAATACTTTTGAGTTTACAAAATTTGGTAAGTCGTTAATATATAGAGTAAATAACAGGGGTCCCAAGATGGATCCTTGTGGCACGCCGTGTGTAATTTGTGCTATTGAAGATGAAGTTTCGTTAGCAAAAGTAACCTGATTTCTATTGCTTAGATAGTTTGCTAACCATTTCTTTAACGAGTCATTCAAATTGAGTTTATATAATTTCGATTTAAGTATGTCGTGATCCAGGGTGTCAAAAGCTTTTTTAAAATCCACAAATATTGCTAGTGTGTCAAGTTTCTGATTTAAGTTGTCTGTTATGTCACTAATTAGTTTGAATATTGTATCAGCAGTGCCACGGTTTTTACGAAATCCATTTTGGGTTACAGATATGAGGCCATGCTCTTCAAGGAAGGGATACAGTTTGTTGTGAATTAATCTTTCCATTAACTTTCCTGGGACAGGTAAGAGGGTTATAGGTCTAAGGTCTGATACCAGTTTAGGATTCGGGACCTTCGGTATAGGTACAACAGTTCCAACTTTCCAGAGGTCCGGGAAGGTGCTAGTTTCTAATGAAAGGTTTATTATATAGAGTTATCAAAGCTCCCTAGAGGGCCACCGTCTGTTGTGTGTGTGGCCCTGTCTATGGGACCTTGCACATTAAAGAACACCTACCTTGATAAAAGTGTAGGGGTATGGTCTCTATCTTCTCATAGATTCGTTCATTCCATAAAAATGATCATCAAAGACAGAATTATCAAACCTCGTTCTTGCCATGATATGACCTTAGATGCTGCTATGGCATTAAACCCCAATAACCAACCAACCAACAAAAACAACAAAAACAAAAACAAAAACAAAACCAAAAAGATCACACAACAATTTGTTGAGAATATATGAGGGGGGCAAAGAGTCAGGAAGAACTATCAAGATGTGATAAAGGATCATTCTTAAGCAGTTACACAATGGTACTGTTTGCTATATGCTTAATTTTATTTTAGTTAAGAAACAACTTCACTTACACTGATTGATATGATGTTTTGAACATGATAAGATAGTAAAGAGCAGTTCTGTGTTTTATGAAAAGGTAGGTTGGAGTATATATAATGCTCCTGTAGAACAATGTAGCCATAGGTGTATGAAGGTATGGAACTAATCACTCAGTATCTGCTTTCTTTATGAGTTTTTACTGTTGGCATATATATGTATATATGTACATACATATGTAACCCTGAATGTTCTTTCAATTTGGACTATGGTACCAGCTGAGAAGCAGCAATTTTGTTTCTATATGTGTATTGGAAACAAGCATATAATGATCAAGTTTCAGTACGGCCAGCAGTTCTTCTTTACTGCTGCTGTCAATGTTGCTTTAGTTGTTGTGTGCTGTATATCATACAACCTGTCCCTGAGTCTGACACCTCTATGAAAGGGGGCATTCAGTTCTTTTGTCAGCCAAGTTCTGTCTATACTGAACTTGATCTTATG
Organism: Lepidonotus clava; assembly: GCA_936440205.1. Lineage (NCBI taxonomy): Eukaryota > Metazoa > Annelida > Polychaeta > Phyllodocida > Polynoidae > Lepidonotus > Lepidonotus clava. Next base: position 32,241,855 of record OW387150.1, read on the forward strand.
ATCAGCTCTTTGTATTATATCTGGCCTACAGTTTTCCCGATATTGCTTGCTCTATACATAAGTTTATACATTATGGCAAATAAATGTCTCATTTCTCTTTGGGTTGCAATTTAGCCACACATCATAATTATAATCTATTGCATATGTTATACTCAATATTCAGAAAGAATCTGTTATATTCAAATTCTCTACCAAGAGACAGTGAAATATGCTAAAACCCCTTACCTTTCGTTTGACAATGTAAAAAAAGTGCAAAAGATGACACTGAATGTGGGTCTCCATGCGTGGAATAAATCCCCATGATTAGTCAGGCATGCCAGCCATCGAGGGTCATTTCCGCGGAAAATTCGGAAATTCCTCAAAAAACACCTTTAAATTTCGTTTTTAAAGGGGAAGTAGATCTATTTTCTGATTTACAGCAATGAAAGGGTGGTTTCCAATCAAAATAAAGCAAGAATTCAACCAAAAAGATTTACAAATTTTGTGATTTTTTCATAATAACTATCACTACCCCACTATATAAAAAATATTTTCTCCTCAGATTTGGATGAATCTGAAAACCGCGGAATTCCGCGGAATTCTGGCATGCCTGTTAGTGCATTTTGTTCTCTTTGGGTTGCAATTTAGCCACACATCATAGTCATAATCTATTGCATATGTTATACTCAATATTCAGAAAGAATCTGTTACAAATTTTGTGATTTTTTTCATAATAACTATCACTATCCCACTATATATAAAAAATATTTTCTCCTCAGATTTGGATGAATCTGAAAACTGCTGAACTCCGCGGATCCGCAGAATTCTGGCATGCCTGTTAGTGCATTTTGTTGGCTGACCACTGCTAACCCTCTCCATATGCAGCAACTAGAGGCTGTTGGTGGATCTTTTCACAGTGGTTAGAAAGGGTTAACACTGATTGACCACCAAAATGCACTATTTTGCAGATTTTATTCACTTTATGGTGACCCAGCTTCAAAGTCCCAGTCTCCCTTAGGATTAGATAGGTATGCTTTTATTGCACTGTTTGTAACAAATTAACAAATTAACTTGAAGTTAATTTAATTAATTTAATTTAATTTAATTAATTTAATTAATGTCACCTTAATTTAAGGTGTATCCTGCTCTGAGTTGGGACCTGATTATGTTAGATAGCAGAGGACTGTGGTGGAGGGTAGGAGAATTACCTTGTGAACCTAAATACCATATTACACCTATGTGACATAAGCTGTGATATGGGCATAATATGACCATGTTGCAGACATTTTGCAGAATATTACAATATTGTCAATAGTGCACACAAATAGAGTACATAGTGTACACATGTAATAGAGTTGTAGTGGTGTGCAACATTAAAGTCGTCTTTTTAGGTATTGAAGTCATGGCCAAAATCTTGTGGGCCATGCTTTAGGCTACAGTATGAAACCCTAAAATATGCAATAAGGATAAAATAAGGCTAGAGTATATGTGTATAAGAGGTGGGGCAGCCTGCCCAGCCACCTTGCAATGTTACAGAAACGTTCTGCAACCATACTTTTCTAGTCAGTTGTTACTTACCAAGATGACATGTAACAATTATGTTTGATGGCGAGGTTGAAACCTCACCAATTCAGAACGTTATTATAACATTATTTTTTGGTGAGGTTCAGAATGAAACCAAAACAGAACATTATAAGAACATTCTATTTGAGTTGAAGAATGTAACCAGAATGTTCTAATAATGTCAGAGTGCAATGCCATGGCAGTATGTTGCAGCAAAGCCAATGTAATTGGGAGTCATCAGAAGAATGTAGCAAGAACCAAATACAGAACCAAACAGAATGTTGCTGCAATGTTATAAAACCGTTGCATCCTTGGCTGGGTGTTGCTTGTTTCTGTAATAAAAGGTAATGCTGATGTGCAATATGGTCCTCATATCATTGTCACTTTCATCACACAGATGCAATATATATGGCCTTATCTCAAAAAAAGGAGTCAACCAGCCTTATGGAAGAGGTCCCCACTTAATGGAGTGCCAGTCACTGTAGTGGGCCAATTTTCATATTTTTTATACAGATACAAATTAAAGCCTAATTATACAACGCGTCGGGTCCATGTTCACGTTTGGTGGTTTTGGCCAACGCGAAATATAGCATTCAGGTCATATTACACTTCGCATTGGACCCAAGGCAAAATATATTATACTTCACGTTTTGGCGCACATTGGGGGGCGCGTTGGGTCATGTTGGGTTGCGTTGGGCACCCAGTTCGAGTTTGATGTCAATCTTCCTATATTACACTATGCGTTGGGTGCTCCAGCATGCGTCGGGTACTCACGTTGGCACAAAATGACCTGAACGTGAGCCAGCCAACACATAGTGTAATATGGCCTTTAAGACCACAGCATAAAAATACAAATCCATAAAAAACAAGACAATAACTATTCAGTCCAATATTTTACTAGGTCAAGTAGGAAAGGCAACCACCTCTAATGTCTTATCTTAATATTATCCAAAAAATATCATTCACTAAGCCAAAAAGTGCCTAAATAGGAATATCAAATCTGGTCAATGCAGTGGAAAGAAAGCAGTTTAAATACTGCCTTTCACAAAGGATTTGAAACTACCCGTACATTCCATTTGAGCCAGGCACTTCTACTCTCCTGAGATCTACGCATCACATATTGAACTTTGTAAACAAGATAATTACATTCTTGTATAAATGTCAGTCAGCTATTTCTCCTATCTGAATGGCATGCTCTGAAATTGCTTGTTGTTACCTGAAAGTTTAAATGTCCACCATTTCTGTCTGGAATGTAAAGGGAGAACGTCATTTAACAGTGGGCAGCACAAGAATGTGTATCTTACCCGTCCATCAACTGATTGACAGTCAATTTCAATGATAGGCCAAACTGGTTAACAAAGGCCTCAAGGGGATTCCATAATTGCCTTCCCCATCTCATGCACTTCTTCACGGGGTCATCAGGTCAACAATCTCCATTGTCGCATTTACTTTTGTCTGGGGGGAGGGGGGTGGCAACATGATTGTGTATGGTTCTAATGCTTTCCACAAAACAATATGTAGTAGCTAACTATTGTATACTGCACACAGCATGACGTGACATTGTATTACTGCAGAGTGTCATTTGCAACCAAGACATGCAAATTTATTAAACATAAATAAATGAGGATATAACATGTATATATAGTAGATATAAGCCCCCCCTACTCAGATGTGATATCACCGTGATATCACAGTCTGTTCCCTCCTATCTTTCACAACAAAACCTGTGAAATTATTAACCATGTTAAATAAATGTGTCACCTTCGATATGAGCCACGATAATGTGGCTGCGATATGAAAAATATTATCGCACCTTCCCCAACTTGCAGAAACTGGTGAGGCTAGGGCAAAACTAAAACAGAACATTATAAGAACATTCTGTTTAGGTTGAAGAACATTATTATAACATTGCAGAGCAATACCACACCAGTATGTTGCAGCAACGTTAGTGGGAGCCATAAAAATTATGTAACAAGAACCAATATACAGAACATTGCAGCAACTTTATTATAACGTTAAACCTCCAGCTGAAATGGTGCATATTATATTACAGACAAAATTCTTTTTTACACATATGTAAAATACTACGAATTGCCATTTTTAAACAATGTTATCACTCCTGTAAGCGAATTGCCTGTAATGTCATTATATTGTACCCCATATTGTAGCTCAAGTCGTGTAGTGTAAAACCCCTCAATGTCTCCAACTGACCAACAGAGTGTCCAGGCCCCATGTGTCAGTGGGGAGGGGTAAGGGCGGGCTAAGGGCACTCAGTAAAGACAGGGTTGGGGTGGCTGAATCAATAGTGGAGGACTACACTGTCTTTGGTGTGTATCTGACAGACCTCAGGGTCATATGCACAGACAGCAATGCTAGTCTTAGTTAACATAGTATTATTCTTCAGTGGTAATAAGTGGTGTTATGATCTGACAAAGACTGGTTCCTCCCTTAAACTCATTGAAATCTTACCTGATCAATTATATGATAATTTATGGTTTGATACTAGTCATTTACTGTGTGATCCCTGAATTATTGTGCATTCTTGTGATGTACACCATCCCCATGTTCTGTCGATAGGACTGTCAGACAGTAGTAATGACAGTCCACAAAGCCAGCTTGCAACATAACAGAAATGTTCTGCAACCATACTATTTTTAGTCAGTTTGTTACTTACTTAGATGGCACATAACAATAATGTTATTGATGATGCAGTTGAAACCTCACCAAATTAGAATGTTATCATAACATTACTAATTTTTCTTATGAGGTTATGGCGAAACCAAAACAGAATGTTATAAGAACATTCCATCTAGGTCAAAAACATAACCAGAATGTTACAATAACGTCACAGTGGAATGTCGCAGCACTAGGTTGCAGTGACATAATCAGGAGTCATAAAAAGGACGTGACAAAAACTAAACCAGAACCAAATAGAACATTATTGCAATGTTATTATAACATCACACCTCTGGCTGGGCATATACAAATCCATATCATTTTATCGTTCATGAATACATGAAAACAAGAGGATACCCTAAATGATTTTGCCTTAATAAAATACTAGGGAATAATTTCTTTTCACTGCCAGATTAGATGAAGTTTAAATGCACCAAAATGTATGATTGTAATGGATCTGATTCACCTATGTTAGTAGGAACTTGTTTTAGATGAGCCCTTCTCATATACATATACAAAGACAAATGACATTTATTTGAAAATGTGGTTACCATGGTTACTAGTCTGGGGTCCGAGCCATGAAAATTATGATTCAGTGTGCCATGAAAGGTTTATACCCGAAACTATTTTGGGGTGCTAGAGGGGTCCTTTGGGCATAAGAATATGCCTGTTGTCACTCCGTAGAGGTGTGCATGAGAGTGACAGCAGCCATTTTGTTTGACAACCCCCTTCAAAATGTAACCCAATATAATACAGTCTCTTTCTTTAATAACAGACTCAATAAGTTAGCTATCCATTTCATATTCGACAAATCAATAGTGCATTAGTAGGAGAAGATAAAACATGAATGACACCGACTTTATCCAAGGTCAAGGTCATCAAAATTAAGGTCAAACTTTGAAAAACATCAAAAAATGGGTGTTTTACTCCTTCAATTCTATCTTAGCCTATAAAATATGTTTAAATAACATCTAAAAACACTCTGGAGTGTTAGAGGGGACCCTTGGGCATAGGACTATATCTGTTGTCACTGTGCGAAGGTGTGTGCCAATGTGACAGCAGCGATTTTGTTTGGTTACCTCATTGAAAAATCACCCAGTAAGTAATGGTCTCTTTCTCTAAAAATCTACCTAATTCTTAAGCCATCTATTTCATATTAGGCAGATCAATAGTGCATTAATAGGGGTAGATAAAACATGATTGACATTGACCTTATCCAAGGTCACAGTCATCAATATTAAGGTCAAACTTTGAAAAACATCAAAGAATGAGTGTTTACTTTTTTTTTTTTTTTTACAAACTATCCTTGTCTATGAAATATGTATAAAAACATATAAAACAATTCTGGGGTGCCAAAGAGGTCCTTTGGGCATAGGACTATATCTGTTGTCACTGTGTGAAGGTCTGTGCTAATGTGACAGCAGCCATTTTGTTTTGGTTACATCCTGGAAAAATGACCCAGCAAATGAAGGTCTCTTTCTCTAATAACCTACCCATTTCTTGGGCTATCCATTTTACATTAGAAAAATCAATATTGCATTAGTTGGGGAAGGTAAAGCATGAGTTACATTGACCTTATCCAAGGTCAAAGACACCAATAATAAGGGGGCGTAAAGCAACCAATAACCAAGCAACCAAGCAACCAACCAATAATAAGGTCAAACTTTCAGAAACATTAAAAAATGAGTGTTTTTTCCCCTTCCAAAGTATTGTGGTCTATGAAACATGTGTGAATAATACTTGAAACTATTCTTGGGTCCTAGAGGGGTCTCACAGCCATTGGTAAATGCCTGTTGTCACTTTGTGATGGTGTGTGTAAGTGTGTGTAAGTTCTTAGATCCCTAGTTGACACTACCTGTGAAAGTAAAGCCCCATTCCCACTAGACAATTCTGACAAAACTGGCTGATTGATCAGCGCTAAAGTCAGTCAATTCTACCAGAAGAATTGGCCAACTTTAGCATCGATTTATATCAAACATGTACATTTCAATATTGCATACTAATTGGTGATCTAAAAAGGTGCAACAGTCAGCAAATTATCTTGGTAAAATCTGCTGATTTTAGTGCCAATGTGTCGACCGACTTGATCAAAATCGCTTGTGGAAATAGGGCTTTATATTCAGGTAGCCCACTTGTGTGAGGACCCTGTTAAATGATGAAATATCAATACTAATGTTTTCAATTCATTTCCTCAAAAGACCTTTCAGATGAAATCGATCCAGTTGATTATGTTGATAAAACTGCAAATAAGTTTCCAAAACCTGAGCACATGAAATAACCCATTTCCCACAGGCAACGATGCAACGATCTGGCAGCCTGGTTCATATTCTAACCTTTTTAGCCCTGAATACAACGTTTTGATTGGCTCATTATCCTGTAACTGGTTCATTCAACTTAAGGCTGTATTTCACATAATGATTTTGCTGCCAATCTTGAAAATTGGCAGTGGGAAGAAAGGCCATATTATACTTTGCATTTTTTGAAACGCGTTTGGGCCGTTTCAAACGCATTTTTGCCAACGCGAATAGCAAACGCGAATTTTATTGCCCAACGCGAAGTGTAATATATAATAAAGCTAACTAATAACCAAATGCAACCCAACGCAACCCCAACACGTATCAAAATGCATAGTATAATATATTTCGCGTTGGGTTGTATTGGATCCCAACACAACCCAACGCGTAGTTTGATATATTCTTAATACAGCCCATACGCGAACCATTCGCATTGGTTGATGCAACCAAACGCGACCAGGCAACTGACGCGTAGTATAATTAGGCCTTAAAGGTAAAATATAGATATGTCATCCATCAATAGAAAAGTCGTACAATATTCTATTGAATGGTATATAAAATGTAAGGTTTTATGCTATTTTCACAGAAAATCAAACAAATACAAAATTGGCAGCATGAAAATCGGTATATAGAACACAGGCTTTACTCTTAAAGGTTAACATGTTACAGCAGTATTTGATGGCACAGAAGATTTATAACAGACCTCACTGTCTATCCTATTTTGTGATGATCATATTCTGACAGCCCCCCTTTTTTATTATGATACCTGGACAGCCCTTTCAAAATAGTATTTTTCTTGGTCAGAGTTTGACTCAATGAAGGAATCTAATTACATGAAATTGACATTTAACTGTTTAAGCTGAATGAAATATATTGACAGCTCTACTAAAAGGTGGTTTGATTATAATTTGACAGCTCCCTTTTTTATGCCAAATCGCCGATTCACAGCTACAGCTTAAGGGTTTGACCAGTTAGCACCCGGGACTGAGTACCCAGGGGGGGAGGTGGGGGTGGTGGGCCACAGAGCACCAGTCATAATTAGTTCCACCCAGGTGGAAATGTTTTCTTCTTCAACATCTTTTATATTCAAACATTAGAGGGAAGGTTCCACTGAAACACTTTTACTAGAATTTTTTTTTTCCTTTTCAATAACCTTTGAAATACCACCTTAAAAGATACTATCAGGTTAATTCAACAGTCAAGAGCCCTAATCAACTCTAAAGCATGTATGTGTTATGTGTACTAAAGAGAAGCTGATCTAATTAACCACATGATTCAGTAGACATACTGTTATAACAAAACCATCTACCTTGGTCCTAGTTTTGTATTTATGAAAAATGGAATGATTATGACGTTTGATAAATATACGTCCCCACCATTAAGGTTGTCCCTCCATTTTCATATCCAAATCTAAATATTGCTTGATGCATAGTGTTATGAAATTATGTATACACGGGACATGCTCTGTTCCCATTTATACAATAAAGTTGTACATGAACTTATGAAGTATTTTCCTAATATTACTTCCCCAAAATGTAGAACAGTTCCACTTTTTGGAACTCACCACCCCCTTGCCGCCAACCCTGGGTACAGCCCTGTACTGGGACAAGAAGACTCCCCCTGGCTGCTGCATGGAGCAAGCTCATTCCATTGAAATAGAATCTAAAATTCTTGCATTCATAATATGACTTCACTGCACTGGGTCATCAAGATATTATTATCATTTTGACCAAGTGCAATACAGTCATGGTTATTACATGGTGTTTGGCCAATTCTAGTACATTCACTATGTCTACACAGGTTAAGGTCTGCCATTTTATAAATAGCGACAATAAAAATAGAGGGCTTTATATAGGCTGACCAATAAACCACTTTTCAATGGGAATATGTTTTCACACAATGTGTTCAAACTCATAGACTAGTAACAAAACACCTCTTTGAGGCAATGTTATATATTCAAAAGTGACGCACACAGCTTAAATCCTTAAAACCTGCATGTATTGCAGTAAATGCTTAGGAGTGTTTTTTTTTTACTTCTTACATCTGTGGGATTCTTATAGATACATCCTAAGGCAACTTTACATTTTAATCGTGCATACTGGGTAATTTCTCAAACTCACAGTCAAATAAATCATACTAAGCAGAGTTTAATTACAATTTTCCCATAGCAGATTGAGACAAATGGCAGGAACCTGAGACATCACTTCTTGGCTCGGCTCGGGTTAACATTAACAAGTACAATTTATAATACTTCTTTTTTAATTGAAAAGAAAAATGTGTTTGTAAGTGACATCAAAGTGTCCCTTGTTTTTCAGTAATATACAATCAGTGATCCCAGCTAGCTTTTGATGTAACAGAAACGTTCTGCGACCATACTTTTTTTAGTCAGTTTGTTACTTGCTAAGATGACACATAACAATCATGTCATTGATGGTGAGGTTGAAACCTCACCAAATCAGAATGCTATTGTAACATTACTTTTGGTCGAAGTTAGGATGAAACCAAAACGAAACATTTTAAGAACGTTCTGTTTGGGTTGAAGAACATAACCAGAATATTGTCACAGTGCAACATCACGGCCTACGTTGCAGTGACGTTATTGGGAAGCATCAAAAGAATATAACACGAACCAAATACAAAACCAACAAGAACATTGCTGCAACATTATGATAAAGTCATATCCTTGGCTGGGATAGCATCAGTTCCTTCGTCCAGCAAATTATGGCAACAATACAAAATTAAATATGAATGCTAGGTATAGTCAAACAGATTTTCACACACTTTGTACATATTTCCAATGTGTTTCTTTAGCTCTGATACTGTCTCACTGTGCAAATATTCAAACCCTTAAATAATAAATATTGACTGTTTGTGACAAAAAAATACATGTATATGGAAAAACTTGGAAAATTGAGGTATTTTTGGTATCTATACTATGGTAATTTGCTACCCTGTTATTCTAATTGAATAAAAACACCATAACTTTACTTTTCCTAGCATTATTGAACATGTAAGAATTTTAAAGCAGCTTTAAAAAAAAATCAAGTTCTTAATCTATGACCCAGGTGGCGCCCTGAACAGCCTCAATTACCTTTAACTGTACAAAAGTGCAATTTACGAGGGACGAAAAGGAGAAGATTTTTTATTTATGTAGAACATATTGAATTTTCTGACATTCCATCCATCCTACAGGTATGATCTCTATCTTCTCATAGATTTGTTCATTCCATAGATACGATCATCAAAGACAGAATTATCAAACCTTGTTCTCGCTGTGATATGACCTTAGATGTTGCTACAGGTTTAACATCAACAACCAACCAACCATATGCCCTCCTATATTTATACATATGTCTGATATATTAGGCACTTGGTCTCTGTTCTAGGCGACCAAACCTTTATTTTTTGAGTGTAAGAAATCTTTAGTAAAATACTAATAATCCTCGTATCCAATAGAGCAATATGAAACAAAATCCTATTCTGTCTGAGCTATTGCAAAGTGGGATTGTATGATACTGTACAGCTGGACCTTTGTCCTTCACTGCAGGGCCACAGAAGTCTCCTGGAATTGTTTGATGCTTACCGGATTGTCCTGATATGCAAAAATATGCTGACTGCCCAAAAGTGAGATTTACGAAGGACGAAAAGGAGAAGGTATTTTATTTTGTAAAGATAATGTTCACATTATACAGATATGCAGTGAATAACCATATTTAAACCCACTGATATCTTTGTTGTACTGTAGAAGTTGCTTTACCTAGTAATGTGAAAAAAAGACTGTATATACTACATACCAATTGAAAGATTATTCCGGCCGTGGCCGCCTGTAAAAACGGCCATTTTCCTATAATTTTCCAAAAGAGAACAGTCTAAATAGTGTTTAGCATACAGAAATGGCAAATATATCGTTTAAAAGGTTATTTAATTCCCTATTCCATGCTTCAAACCAGATTTATATGATTTTGATATTTATGGGTGGGTAAACCTTTGAACATTCTCAGTTTAAACAAATCTAAGAGATTTCTGAGGGAAATCCTGGGGAAATTCAGCATTTCATCCTCGTAACTAGTGGGGTCTAAAGCAATATTCCCACTGCCTATTTTTGAAATTGGTAATAAAATCGGCTGGTGGAAATCAGGCTTAACACATAGTTACTCAGCCGACAACCCATAAACCTGTATTCCAATAGGCAATTCTTATTTTCGGCAATTCAGTAATCTAATACTTTTCTTCAATGATAAGGCTTAAATCTGAATCCTACAGACTGTTTATGGGAATTAAAAAACAACTTTCCAGTGATCTATGAAATGTTTGTAATCAACCCCACTACCTGCCGGCAATTTTAAAATCGGCAATAAAATTGGATAATGTAATCCAACGCTTATATAAATCCCTTGTGTCCGACCTTAAATAGCGTAATTAAACAATATATTTGTAAATGAAAATTGCCCAATTAAAGCAGCATTGTTTTGTCTATAGCAATAATACTATTATCCGCATCCTAAAATCGTTCAATGGAAACACAACTTGATAGTCCGAAATATAGGTGATTCTTCTTTAATGGCCATAGATGGCGATACAAGTTCTATGTTTGGTTTTTGCTGACTGTGTCGTTAGTAAGTCCTATTTTAATGGAATATAGTGCACACCCATAGTAAAGACAACGTACCCAGGACAATGATGTCAAAGACTTTTTAAAACTTTAGACAAACGTGTTGTGTTAAAGATAAAACTGTGTGCTCGACAAAGCAGATACTTCAAACGAGCGTTATCTCTCATGTGGCGCCCTTCGCTCTACGCTTGTTTTTCACAGTCAAGTTCTGGCATTCCAATTATTTTAACAAACGTGTGCATCTTGGGGCTACGCCCTTAACGGCATTTACAAGAAAGTTATCTGAAACTAAGCCTATTGTGTTATTTGACGACTACACAGAAATCCCACCCTCAAGGAAAATGTTCAGTTTTTTTATTTTGTTACGATCTTGGTGCTTGGGTAGGTTAAGGGGTATAGATGGGGGGAGGGGAGGGGGGTTCCCAAGTCGCTTGTCGAATTTAAAATACGGCCCTTTCGCCCTGTCAATTTAAGAAATGCCCTTGTCGCCCTTTCAATTTTAGGGATCTATACCCATAGGGTAGGAAGTTTAAAACAGTGGCAAAACAATTGAGAAACGTTTGTTACGTAACCTTTTTAAATGGGAATAGCGACCTAAAATATGAAAACGAATTCCTGATAATTATCATGATTATGAGGGAAAGCAGTTCATTATTTTCTCACAGCAATTAAAGTAGACTTCACACTTTCGGATAGTGTTACTCTGTGGAAGTGAAACCCACAGAACTGCAGTAAGCCTATATTCAACTTTCAAGTCTTTGCGGTATACAGTTAGCATTTGAGGTCGCTATTTTTTAAGTATCGCAAGTAGTTTGCGGTTTTAATATCAATAAATTGAATATGCTGGTATCCCCAACCAAAAGCAATCTAGAAAACCAATGTAAAATAGCAACTACTACAAACACCTACTGCAAGTGCCTACTGTTTACCTATATTCCATCTTGCAGTACCCTACTGCAAGCAAGTTTGCAGTAGTTTGCTTGCATCCTTTCATAGTACCGCAAGCAATTACTGCATAGTGGAATATGGCCTATAGGCAGTTTTTTGATAGAAATACCATGTCATTTTGTACAGAACCATTGCCTCTCGGGCAAGAAGGCTATTTCTCAATCAAACTACCATGGATAATTTATTTTCATATAAAACTCTCCCTATGGAAATGACAAGAATCAACTGTAACAATATGTTTTATTGTTAAGCGAACTTTGATTTTGATGTATTGCACTGAAGTAGCATCAGTCCAAGTTTAAGATCATGCATGTGGAAAGGCTGTCGCTAAAACATAGAGAACCTTCATGCGACATGAGGATAAATAAGCGACAGAGACATGTGACATTGCCGTTTCTTATATTCGACATGCGACATCGGGACCCCCCTTCCAGACCCCCATACATAACACATTTGATGTATGTCTCTGGTGTAACAGTTAAACCATCCCCCTAAAACTGTCCACTGTCGTAATGGTCCTGGTTTTTAGACACTTTTCTATAGCACTTCCTGTCCAGCAACAAATGTCATGCATCCAGGAGATGGGAACTGAAATTGTAACTGTCAGATTCACGATGGACGATGAACAATCCGACACGCACAGCCACTCATGAAATAGTTATTGGTTGAAATATAAGTGACAGATTTCATTCCTTGACATTTGGTAAAACCTCCAGAGCGTCATTGTTTCCATCGTGCATCCCAACAGGATTCTTACATTGACATTTATCTTTATGTTGTTGAACATGGATATTTAAAGTGCAAATAAGGATTTTATATAATAAAAAAGAGACACGCGTTATGTAAGAGCTGCGATAAACTGATTATATGGACTATTCGCTGATTTAAGCTAATCTAATAATGATTCATTTTTGTTGAATGGTCTTCATCCTTGTCAAAGGGGAAAATAGTGCTAATTGTTCAATTTGCAGTCTAATAATACACCTTATTCCTCCTATTAGAAAACCAAAATTAGACGTTTTAAAGATGCTGTCCGCCGACATTTCCATTCACCTTTGGGCCAATATGTGACCTTCGCCACCGCTGTCTTCTATCAGTGCCACTAGGGGGCGTTGTGCCTGATTTGCATATTCCCTTGTCAAGTGTTGACCAATCAAAGAAGACCGATGCCTGTCATGTGACCAAGGGCCGAGTTCCGCGCCACCTGGTGATGTCAAGAACCATGGCAACCGGGGATGGAGGTGATGGTTGGTAAAGGGTAGGCTGAGGTACGGTGGCCCATAGGTACAAATATACCTCCCCATCTAAACCCCCCTCCCCACCTGTTTGGCAGAAACTAATAGGGGAACTCTCCCCCCCCCCCCCCTCCCCGAAACTGAACTATGAGGTTTAATTTTGCTGTTATTTGTAGAGGTGTCTTTAACCATTATGTTTCCTTACTTATACCAAATGCTAGCTTATTCCAATTGCAGTCTTTCCTCCATTGAAGCTGCAGGTCATCTCGAAACATAGTTCTTCATTAAGAGGTGACATAACACTCAAGTGAAAGGATATTGTTTATTAGTTCAAACACATGATATACGTCACTGAGCTCCAGTTAACAATCATCAGTCAGAGAGGCATTGTCCACTCAACCTCCAACGCTCCTAGCCTTCCTGCCTGTCGGTCTGCAGACTCTCATAAATATAAACAAGTATCTGCCAGTTACTCTATCTCATAATCTGGGTGTTACCTTACCACTTGCTTAGTGCACTCTGGCTAACTACCTGCTGTGGGCCCTATCTTGTCCCTTGATATTGCCTTCACTGTCCAAACATAACCTTTGGAGATTCTCACTCTTAGCCCTGATATTGCTTCTACGCAAGATGGCTAAACTAGCTATGGACTAATGCTGAGTCAGTACAAGACCAATGTCAATGTCCCCACCATTTATGATGGTATATAGGCCCTATAGGAAGTTTTAATACCTATTAATTTCTGCCAGACCGGGGGGGGGGGGGGGGGGTTATTTATGATTCAAGTTGGTACATCCACACACCCCCCCCCCCCTGCAAGAATAACCCAAAAATATTGGGGGGCGGAGCACCCTTAAGAGTTTCTGCGTTGGGGGGGGAGGGGGGGGATTCAGATGTGGGGGGAGGGGTATATTTATACCTATGGGCCACCGTACTGAAGTGTTTTGGGAATGTGGGTGGTAGATAGAGATAGCACAGAGAAAAGGGTATCAGGAGCCGAATGTAAGCTCAAATGAAACACTTTTTGTCCATTCCCTAGAATATTGCGGGGAATATGGATAATGTATCCCACATAGACCTACTGTAGGATTGTTACCAGGGTATTTATTAACAAAATGGGGAGAGTTATATAAAGACTTAAAGTGCTAATTTCTAGAAAGATTTTACTAAAGAACCTACTGATCTATTGAATAGTAGTTCTTTTATTTGATAATAGTTCTATAATTCAGTACACATGTAGTACATCATGACATTGGGAAAATAAGGGAAGAATTTGATATACTCAAAATAAATGATAGATGCTAAATGGAGCTTTCTGTCTACCCAAAAGGAGACATCTTGACGAACAAGATAATCGTTAAGCACTCCTCATATTTAAGACGCCTCTTTTGTTGTCACTGGCTATGAGATTATCCATGAATGAGGTAATGTTGTTTTTACACCCAACATGGTTTGTCGTGCAACCCTTGATCCCCCTTCTAGAAATGACATCATGCCAAAACTCCCCCCACTCCTCCCTCCCATCTCAGAAATAGCATGAACAAGAATGGACACAACTAATTATAAGGGTCCCAGGCCCCTAGATAACCTGGAGCCTTACTCGCCCTTAGAAAATCATTGATCTTAACTGAAGATAGAAATTTCAGCAATGAAAACCCCAACCTGGGCAAAGAAAGTTGTCTTGTCATAAAATTGTAAGTTTTTTACCAATTGTGATGCACCACATGACCTTCCTCCCCCCTCCTTACTACTGCATGACATCATTTATGGACAGCCACTAACACACACACACACACACACACACACAAACGCACAATGTGCAATAAGCCCATCCAACGTTACCTATAGACCTTGTGCAGATGTGGTCACGTGACCACATTTTGGTGATCACCATGTGCTTATCATATCCACATGGCTAGAAGATAAATCTAAAATGTGTCAAGTATGACCAAAGAAAATTGCTTATTTTGACTAAATGTAACTTCGTAAGATAAATTCAGTAGAAATAATTGTTCCAGATATTTTAGAATTGTGAAAAATATCATTTTCAAAATGATCACCAACATGGCGTCCAGGCCCCTTCTGGGACTTGTGACGTCATCTGCACAATGTCTATATACCAGGGTTGAACAAGGGTTGGACAAAATTACTCTATAAGCCATCCTTGTCTCCTCATATTTGGTTTATTGAAATAACCAAGAATTATATTTTTCCATATCTTCATGAACTGGTAACACATTATCAAATGTCACCAAGTTACAGACTTGCAGGTTTCCAACCAATCAAATTCTGTATTTCAGGGCAAATTAGGGTTGGACCTTAAAGGTTGGGCTGGCAGGCTTCACTTGTGCAATTTATATTACCTTTGCACATTTGGATCCTCCCAGGCCCAGTGGAACATGGGGAATTCCTGATAAGGCAGATCTAAGAGGATGGAATCTAATTGATTTGCAGGTAGTGACATAACTTTGCAATTCATAAGAAGTTGGCGGTATGGGAACGAATAGTTATGCATAGCATTCCAAACCCCCTATGAGAGGACAGACAACCAAAATACTAAGCCACAGATATGCGGCTGTGCTGCATTGCCTTGCTTATTTCTTATTTCAGAGAATAACGTTATTGAAGCATCACATAATATAGAATAAAAACTGGAATCTATCAAATACAGTCAATGTACGACATTTATAATGCGGGAATTCCTTTTGTCTATACACCTTTCCCATGTTTGTTTGTTGGTTAGTTTAACGTCCAGCCAACCGTTTAGGATTCTTTTACCAGACTGTACAAGGTAAAGCTTGCAGCCAGTTTTACACCACAGGGGTGGTGACCAAATCTATGAAATGAGGTGCCTATTTGTAGCAGTGGGACCCAATGCCATCTTTATAGTGCTGCCACATTGAGATTATTATGTCCCACACAATACCCCACCCAGTCCTATTATACTGACACCAGGCCGACCAGTCATGTTTGGTGGTTCTTACTTTATGCCGAGAGCCAGGCAAGCAGTGACCACTACCATAGTTCAAGTCTTTGGTGTGACTTGGCCAGGGATAAACCCCAAGACCTCCCAGACTCGAAGTGGGCACTCTACCAATTGAGCTACCAAGTCTGGTCTCCCCATTTGTCGCCTTCTATGAACAGCAAGGGGCTGCTGGGGACAAATTCTTCCCAGGAGGCTCCTAAAGGAACCCCCACCCTGGATCCCCACGGGTTACCTTTCCCAGGAACCTGCGCAGCGAAACCTCCCATAGAAGGCCTGTTCCCAATGATTTCCATTGAAACCCATACCACAATTGATAGTTCAGGCCTATTCCGCTAGCAAAGCCCACTCTATTGAAATAGGTCTATATGAAGTTTTAATCTACAGACCTTTTAATTGCATTAGTGTGGCGCCCTGCTAGCAGTATAGACCTAAACCAATAAGTTGGGCTGGGGTTACAATGGACCCAGGCTTAAAGGTCTGGCATCTAGGTGTCTATGGGACCCTTGGGAGAACCTATAGGCCTATATTATGGTGGGACCCCCGCGACTTTCAGGAAAATCTGGATCCTCCCTTGTGTTGACCGCAATGCTATAAGGGGTCTAGATAGGGAGGGGAGGGGGGTGTCCCGATGTCGCGTGTTGAATCTGACAATGTTGCATGTCTGTCACTTATCTTTCTCAATGATGGTGCAATTTAAGAAATGTCCATATGCATGTCGCATGTCACTATGGTTTTAAAGCTCCTTGCCATGTCGTTTAGGCTCCATGTAGCATGTCAATTTTAAGAAAAGGTCATGTCGCCATGTTGAATTCAGTGGTCCAGACCCATGCCTTTCCCTTGGGGCCTCTGGTCCTCTAAACACTATTGTTATTGTTTAACAATCCCTTTGGGAAAAGAAGCAGTGTTTAATTCAAATAGATATAAGACTAGTATTTCCATCATTCCATTCATGACCAACATGTTACCCGTATCAGGTTGTCATGCACTCAAGCAAGAATATAACATTACAATAATATATAACGTTATTATAACATTGTTTAGTTCTGCTTTGGTTCTTGTATTCTTATTTTGATGGCACCCAAAAATGTCTTAAGAACCAAACATTAGGACGTCACACTGTGACGTTATTGTGATGTGCTTGAAACATTCTTTCACGCTATAATAACATTATTATAACGTTCTTTAATAGTAAGGTCTCAACTTCACTAAAACATGATGTTATTATAACATTCTTTTTTAGTAAGTCTCAACTTAACCTAAAAAAACAGAACTGTTACATGAAAGTAGGGTTTCAGACTGCTTGTTACGTCGCTGCTTTACTGGGCAGACATATCATAAGCCCCATACCCACTTGGTAATTTTACCGGCCATGGGCGACAGGCAACTGGGAGAATCGGCCAATTCTAAGGGGCCCCTGTGAGTATAGTGTATTGGAATGTGCAGATTTGATTTGAATTGCCTGTAAAATTGGCAGAATCGGCCGATTTCAACTGCAATCTGTCGGCCAACTCAGGATAATTGCCTAGTGGGTATGGCCCTATACACAGGGTACCAACCGAAGTCCCATTTTCAAATTCCCTGTGTTTTCCCTGAGATTTCCCTGTCCCACGGCAATTTCCCCCTGAATCATATCCAGCAAGTTGATCAAATTTAAAAGCCCCTGCGCGCAGAAAAAATTTGGACAACCCAAGAACAAAAGGCTGAATCCCTAATATCTTGAGAATCAGGAATTTCAGAACCTGACCAAATGAAATTCCCTGTGTTTTCCCTGTGTTTTGGCAAAATTTCCAAATTCCCTGTGTTTTCCCGGTCAGGGATTTTTTTTTGCCATTTTCCCTGTTTTCCCTGTGTGGTTGGTACCCTGGTCATACATTTCCCAGATTTATCTGGAGGGTTGACCATAAATATGCAGCCTTGTTCTGTGGATGCATTTCATTCACAAGATGGCGGTGGATAATGGTGGCTGCCCATGCGCCCTGATTACACCAACCACCAGCGCCCTCTCTGAGCACTCCGAGTCAACCCACACCGGAAATGACCCCAGCGCCTGCGCGCTTGAAGAGGGCAGGAAGGAAGTGACGGGATGCGCAGAAGGGTTGCACAGGGACACAGGGTCAGAAGTCCCAACAGAGTGAGTATTTGGGGCTGGGGGGGGGGGGGGGGGGGGGGGACTTCCCTTCACAATGCCTGGATGCGTGTTCAGGTTTTGACCTGTTTTGAAGAACACCGCAAGTTTTAAAATCTACCCATAATGCAGGGATCGATGGTGTTAATATATTTTACACCTCTATTTGTTGTTTTAATGGAAATATATTTAATTTTTCATTAAACCACATCAAAGCCTATCTATTTTTGTCTATTTCCCCTAATTTACATAGAAAGTGTTCAGTTTCAGCACTTTTCTATGCTACTATGTATAATTCCTTTTGAAATCTTAACCCATATTGAGTGAGGAGGCAAGTTTCATACCCATTTTTAATTAAATTTACCCCCATGTCACTTTGACATGTGCCCTCCCTGTCATATCGTTAAGCCCCAATGTCGCATGTCAAATTTAAGAAATGTCCATGTCGCATGTCACTATGTATTTAACCCCCCCTGTCATGTCTTAAGCGCCCATGTCGAATCTAAAAAAGGCCTATGTCGCTGTGTCAATTTTAGTGGTCCACCCCCATTTAGTATCCTGTCCCGAATCATGAGGTTGCCCTTGAAAAAAGTCTATCCTGTGGACCTAGGTTGGGGGGTGGGGGAATGGGGGACTAGAGAGAAGAGGACGAGGGATCCGTGAGAGGACTTCTAACCAAGTGCTGAAGGCAAAGTGCCATTTCAGAAAGGATTTCAGTCCTACCTCATTCCTATAGAGACAGTGTTCATCTTTTCAAAAGAGGTATTATTTTCCAGTCTGTACATTTTCTACCAAGCTAACAATGCGTGAAAAATAAATTTGAATGCCGATTGAAATTATGTTATAACATATATCAATAGTTTTTAGTACCAGCAAAATCGTTGTTTTACATGAGCTCAAGGGAAAAAAAATCCTAGTCCGTCCAACCTGCAGTTCTTGGACTACGTTCCACACAGTATATCATTTATTGTGAAAAATAATCCAAACCGTAACAAATAATCCAAGTAGTTAGCCAACCTTAACAAAATTCTCCCAACCACGGATAGCCAATTTCCTGTTTTACGTGCAGGTTAGCCTAGGTCAGGTTGCATGGTGGGTAACGTCGACAAAATCTGTAATTACAATTAAAGCTTTAGCATAGAGATTTTCATTAATCTTGTCATTATTTGTTATTGAACATGGTGAAAAGTTAATTATCATTATTCTTTTAATTTGTATACATGTACATTTAATATTTTCTAAGTTGTTTGAAAATGTTTTCATTTTAGATGGAAACATAATAATTATTTTCTATAGATATTTCAGTATTTTCGTTGAGAGAATTGGCCTGAATTAACTTGCAGGTGCCTAAAATACTGTAAATCAGCTAGCCGTGGTAGGAGAATACCTACCCAAAAGCCAAACGAACAAGATATTCATCCCAGAGATTGGTGAATACAGTTATCAGCGGTCAGAAAACTGATCAGTACTGCCCCCTAGCAGTCTATAGCCAAACCAACCAGCTTCACAAGTTATGTATGGGTCTACATCCATAAATTTAGTCCTATGTCATACTAACTCGTCCCCTAGTGCATTACCTAAATGGAGGCTACCTATAAAGTTGTTCTTAAAATCTTATACCGGGTATGGGGCTCAAAACTACTCATTTCAGTAGTCAGTGACCTAATATCCCCCTATAACATCTGTTTGGTAAGGCCTCTCTTTATACATTAGTAAACATCTTGGTTCAGAGCCCCATGACCCAAGGGACCGACCAAAAATTGAAATTTGCGGCCTTAAAACGGAGAAAATAATTAATAGAGGATATTGAAAGAAGTAACAATTGTGTTGCGGCTAGTTAGTGTATTCTGAATTCGAATTTAGTATGTTATTAGTAATACTCGCTCCAACTATAGCCTTTTTTCATGAAGCAATTTTATTGTAGTACTGCGCAACCGCATCACACACGTGTCCCGCCGCAATATCTTCTGATCTCATGTCAGGCCGGTAACAAGTTACAGAAAAAAGTAGTCCCGGTACTTCCCAGACTGCTAGTCAGAGCGATGATAACACGGGAATCTGAAGCAAGAAAGGAGTTTGATGATTTCGGAGCAAACAGAGGCTACGAGTAGTGTGAGAAAACTGTATGACACTAGGTGGCAGGGCAGGGTCAAAGGATGTTAGAGTTTTAGGTTTGCTGGCCCACTGACTAATAATCATAACCTGGTTACAGGAATGTAAGTAAGGGCCGGATAAAAAATCTGAAAACTAAAATTAATACTTCGAGAGAGAGAGGCCTGCAGGCTTTAAGTGAAGTTCAATTTCATAGTAATATCAACCAATCAGAAAGCAGTACTTATTCATTGCCTTATACAGATTTCAGATTTTGTATCTACCGGTAGTTTCAAGTTAATTTGAAATATATCTGAAGATCCAAACAGTTTCTGAGGACCTGCTAGGTGCTTCATTATTTTACACTGCATACTTATTCAGGTCTGACTGCTACTTAACCCTTTAGACGCCACAGTTTGCATTCATAAATTGTTTGATTTCCCCAAGATTTCCCTAAATTCCTATTAGACAAGGCAGATCAAAAGCTAACCAATCCTTATCAATGAGCGTTATAGACATATGGTTTGTAGCATTGGATAGGGAAATAAATCAGCTTTTGAACAGTATATTGGCCAATTATGTACATTGATTATTCATTAAAGAGTCCTCATTGGGAATAAATGGAAAAATTACGGAAAAATCACCGTTTTTCCGGGCGGCTACGGCCAGATTGGGGAGTACACCCACGGGCGGCCATGGCCAGATTGGGGTCTAAAGGGTTAACTTTTGTTGACTGTAGTTTTAGTACCTTTTAACTGTTATTTCATTGTTTTTTCTTAAAATCTTAAATCAGAGAAAAACCTGAAAACTGACATCCCTGTAACCATTCTCCCTACCATGGATAGCTTATTTCATGTTTTACATTTGTATCTGTATATATTTAATACTTTAAGGTGGTTTGAAAATGTATTCATAGGAGATAGATATATAGCAAATATTCGAACATTTTCTAAATTTACCTTGTATTTTCTTATCTACAAAATTAGTCCAAATTAACCTGCAGGTGCTTACAATTCTACAAATCAGCTATCCGTGGTAGGGAGAATTTAACCCAAGGATTCACTTGCTTCTCCTTAGTCTATTTACATTTTCAATTTTCAAATTACTGAGCCCAATTGAAATTTCACATTCGTAAAAAACAAAATGTATTGTAAAAAGTAGGCTTTCTAAAGTAATATTTAATCTTTATTCATAGTCAAAACATGTCCCTAAGAGAAATGAATAACATTGTATTTGTAGAATCACCACTTATATTTACATTTCTTAGGATTTCCAGGCGCTGAAAATCCCAAACAGCAAGCTCAAACTGTTATTGATTCCCAAATCTATTTTTTCCCCTACTATTTTGTACAATGCCCAAGTTAACGTTAACTTTTGAAGTCAAACGTTTCTTGAGCCTTGTGATATATGTACATGCACGTATTGTGATTCACATTTTGCAAATGGATTTAAATATGATATCAATGTATCTCATCATCCTTAACTTTGCCCATAATCAATAGTGAGATCATAAGTTTCAATAATCTTCCAGCCCTTCACATCTATTAAAATGAGCCAAAAGCAATGTTGAGTCAAAATATGACAAAGTTTTGCAAAGTCAAATAACTATGAACATACAATCTAAGAGTCTAACTTTAATCATTGGTACAGTATAAATCATGATTACTAGCTATAACTTCACATGAATTTCTTGATACTCATGTCATGCATGCCTGTAGACAGCAATGTTTGTAAACAAACCAATTTTGGTGGCTCACCAAAATTGACTGGGAACGAATTTTCATGTATTTTAGTGTAGTTTGTGTTCATGGTCAATATTTTCATAGAATATATTTCGACAGATAACAACATTTGAAAAATTGTGACCCTACATTGCTTTTGGCTCCCTTTAACTAACTGGATGTTCTAACATTAAAGCCAGGAA
Source organism: Lepidonotus clava (assembly GCA_936440205.1). NCBI lineage: Eukaryota > Metazoa > Annelida > Polychaeta > Phyllodocida > Polynoidae > Lepidonotus > Lepidonotus clava. The sequence continues at coordinate 32,264,288 of OW387150.1, forward strand.
TCAGCTGCCGTACGGGATACCCTGTAAATTTATTCTAATCGACCGAAACTGGACGGCTTTTCAAAAAATCTCAATTTTACAGAATGAGAATTGAGTATCAAAAATTCGCGTCTTCAGTTTTGCGTTACATCACTTCCAATAAATGCAATATGTTTTCTACTTTTAATTAAAATACTGAATTAAACCACTTTTTATAAAAAGGTCATAACCTTTTTTCTATACTTACAAACACACGACTAGCGGGAGAGAGGAACACGAACTGTACAGGATTTTGTTAACATGATATTCTAACAGTGTGACCACTTAAATTTCACTTTTGAATTCCATGTGTTTTCCCTGAGTTTTCCCTTTCCCGCTTTTTTCTGTATAATTTTCCTTATTTGGTTCCAACCCAAAAGTGTTCAAGTGCGAATCTTTTTGTTGAAATTCTTCAGAGAATCAGCGAATCCAGAACCTAGTAAAACTTATTTCCTTTTCTTTTCCCTGTGCTTTAGTCAAATTTCAAATTACTTGTTTTTCCAGGCAGGGAATTTTTCCCCTGTGCAGTGTTCATTCTGTTGTAATTTCACGCGATATTGTCATCAATATACAAATCAATCGATACAGGGTACATCTTCATTCGAATGATTCATGTAACTTACATTAGAATTATGCAAATTATGAGATGAGATACATGCACGTGCTGCAAAATACATATGTAATATGAGTGATTTGTTGACCATAATCAATAGAAGGTAGTTCTTTCTCCCCATGGTTGTCTTTTCTAAAGAAATCTCCCAATCATACATAGTAATCTCCTCGGTCATAGTAAGAGTATTTTGGTCATCTAAAATAAATTAACGTAGATTGACTCCTTTTACAAAGGAAAATTGGCATGCTGAGTATAGATAAAATAACACACATTTATTTGAAAAAAAAGAGAAAATCTAAGAACAGGGTGCCCACGCTTTTTCAAAAATCAATTTAAGACCTTATTAAGACCTATTTAGGACCTAAGTTTGACAAATTTAATACCGATTGAGAAAAATTTTATCCTAAGAAGTTTGATCTAATAATACTTGAAAAAACAAAAAATTTTCTCACGGAATCATTTAATTTTCATTTCCTAATCAGATCCAATCTAAGACATTCATAAGACCTCCTGCACGAAAAATGTGAAATTTAAGACTTTTTTAAGACCTTAGATTTGAGAAAATCAATTTGAGACCTTTAAATACTTTAAAAAGTGGGCACCCTGAAGAAGCAAATATCCAACCAGATAGAGTCTTATTATTTCAAACACTTAAACCATATAGCTTAGTACGACGACTCACAATGAATGAAACTTTGGTACTCTTTGGAATATCTAGGCACTTTGGTACAAAGCGATGGCTGATGAATTGATCGCGCGATGAGATGAGTTGAGTGGTTGCGGGGCGGTGACTGGGGCCGAGCGGGGTCACAACGAGTTGAGTCTGAAGTCGATCTCGTCTTCGTCGTCAGTGATCTCGGGCAGGGACGGGTGCGGGTCAGACTCATACATGTCTATCTCGTCCTCCGAGAGGTGGTGGGACTCCCCCTCAATCCACTTGGCGAACCTGCAAGACAGATATGTTTAATTAGTTTTCAAACCTTATATTTCACCTAAGGTGCTGTCCAAAAACATCTACAAAATTTCGTCGCGTTGTTTTTCGTAACCATAATGGAAAATCCTGCCCAGAAAACATCCACGAAATTTCATGGACACCAGAGTTCAGTGAGAAATCATGCTAAAATCATTTACAATATATGAATATTCACCTAAAATACTTTTTAATGTGTGTCGAAAGGACACTGGGACCATTTGGGAGTGGATAAATTTGAAAATAATTGAAAGAAAAATCCACAAAATTGTGTGGAGGCTTAAATTCCCTGATAGGAAATAGTAACACCCCAGGCCTTATGCCAGTTCACAATTATTAACTTTTCATGGGTCATGATTTTTCGTGGATGTTTTTGGGTCAACACCTCTGGCCTTATGCCAGTTCACAATTATTTTTCCGGCCAGATCAAAGGGACTAACAACAAATACACAAAGCAGTGTTGAAGTATTAATAAACCTGTATTCCACGTGCCAATTTTGATGATGGCGATCTTGTATTTGTTTGATTTTGTCAGAGAATAAGAATGAAATCATACTTCCTATTTACCATTCAAAAAAGAAATCATTCAAATGTGAAACCCTTCTGATGACATGTTATACATATCTATATCTACCCTCAATTCCCATCGCCGATTTAAAAAAATGTAACAAATGTGACATTTGGAATATAGACTTAAGATTTTGGACTTTAGAATACTTTTATCACATTAACTAACAAAGACAGATATCTCAGATGACAACTGATCTGCGGCAAACAAGTGTCAACCTTAAGATTTAAAAGCTCTGAATATGTCCAAGAGAACTACAAAATAAAGTTCTTAGTTCAGACTAGATTGGTTACTTGATTATGGGTAGGTCTTGATTGGCTGACAAGAAATGATGAGAAGTAATGTAGGTAGCGTATATGCTTATCAACATGTAATGAGTACATATGCACGCTGTATGATCTAATGTCCCGCTGCCGGACTAGTGTGTCTTTTATCTCTCACTGCCGGATCACAATCGTTTCTGTCACCAGCCTCAATCTTTGAATTTTCATTATAATCACTCAAGGGATATTGAAAAACACCTAATATTGTAACTATATGGAAACTTAGGCACCAATTAAAAAACAAATCATAATGATATCCTCCATGCCAGGAGTGTTATAGACTGCACAAGTTGATTTTTTAGAAAATAAAATGCCCACCTCGGATTGATTTTTGTGCACTCTCCTGCAGAAAGCAGAGAGAGTATACAATTATAATTTTTGCTCCCTAGTACTCTAAAAGCACATGTGTAATCTGTAGGAGTATTACAGTGATGAATATGTAATTATTTCTGAATATCTACTAGGATCTACATGTGGTAAAACCAGCTTTGATCTGAGGTGGGAGTGTTATAGATCCGAGAGTGTGATAGCTAAGCCACCTTAGTCCGGCAGCGGCACATTAGGTCTTACGGCGTGGAGAGGAAGCTGGTCAAATACTTCTGCTCCAATAACTAGCAAAAGCGTAACAAGCGTAAAAGCGAAACAAAATGTATTTGGATCAACAAAAATCGACAGGACCATGAACTAAATTCAACAAAATGTAATCAACAGCATTCCCACTGACACAGACATTCCCCCCCCCCCCCCACGAATTCCCTGTAACCAAGTACAATATTCAAGGTAAGTATTTCTATACCTACCCAATGCAAATTTTGCCATAGCACTATTTTTTAGTCTGAACTGATGTATGAATCTATCATTTGAGAGGAAAACGAAAAAAGTACTCAAATTCTAGAGGAAAAGGAAATAATGAAGAAAAAAAGAAAAAAAACAACTTCCATGACTATAAGAATCCATGACTTTTGTCACTTTTTCAAACTTCATGATTTTTCCAAGACCACTTTTATTTTCCATAATTTTCTGTGGGAACCCTGTATCAAAATTAAGACAAAACAAACTTTTTGTTCAAAATAAAGGGGTCACCTGAGCCTATGTAGGCGGGGTACTTAGGGGAATCTGACCGTTGGGGGGTGCCGAGGCGACTGATGGTGCGCCACGCGTCGCAGTCCGGGCTGCGGCAGTACTCGCGCAGTTCGTCCAGGGCCTTACGGGTGGAGGCGTTGGCCTGCTGCTCATACTCCTCCTGGGTTAGCAGTCGTCGTTTGCTCGGGAAGCGACGCCGGCTGGAGATGAGCACAAGATTATTCATTGGTTGGTTGGTTATTGGTGTTTAACGCCATATCAACATCTATGGTTATATCATGGCGAGAAGGTTTAGACAATTACTATTAGGTCTTTTTTATGATTGTATATATGAAATGATCGTATCTATGAGGAGGTAGAGACCATACCCCTACACTTTTACTGAGGCAGATGTTCTTTAATGTGCAGGGTCCCATAGGCAGGGTCCTACACACAACAGCCTCTAGGAACACCTCTAGGGACCTTTGACAACCCTGTCGTTGGCACAGGGGTAATGCAAAGAGGTCAGCCCATTGCAGCGTCTAACCAGGCCCGCCTGCATCCTCACACCCCAAAATTATTCATTTCATTATTATTAGAAATAAGGAAATACGAGAATAGCCATGATGGCTGCCACTTGAGCTGGAAATCCCTAGATCTAGTGGTAAAATGTTTTATTTTTGTGATATTTTAGTCGGCAAATGAGCAAAGCTCTTGGTTTTGCATTGGAGACTGCGTACATGAAAAGTAGGAATATCATATTAATAGAATGCAACTAGAATTTTAAGAAAAATAGGTGCATATTCGAATCACAGACGATGGAAATATATGCTAAGAATAAAGAAGTGCAGAGATCTTAAGAAAAAGAGCAAAATAAATGTTGGACAATCAAATGAAAGCTCTTAATTTGAATGTTAGAGAACGCATATCTAAGAAATGTACTGAATAGATACTAATAATTGGTAGACAAAACAGTACATACACAATTAATGAACGGCGAATCTTAAAAATAAACCACAACGTAAAACTCGATTCAAAACACCTAAATGGAAAAATAAAACTTACTAATAATGTCCACTACATCATGAAAGCATTTGAATGGAAAAAGTTAGAGAAGACATGAGAAACATTGTCAAATTTAAAATGAAGACATGAATAGCATTTTCTCTTCCATTCTTTTTTATCAAATGTTTCCGCTCTGTCAAGATAAACACACATTTTTAGTGATCGAATCCATTAGCGCGTATAAGAGTATGATGCATAAAAGACTTATAACAGCATGACATCGTTGTGTATAACTGCCACTTGCTCCATGCCTCGGGTTTCTGTATCAGCAATTTGATCCCGTCTCCCGTCTACCTGGCCTAAGCCTCCTGGCATGTTAATATACCCTTCTGAGGAGTGGGGAAATCAGGACGTCACAATGACGTCAATCCCAGATCAGACCATGATCAGACCACCCTCACACCATTAGTATTTTGGGAGGCCCAGACGGGGTTCCCACAAACAGTGTGATCAATTTAAAATCAAACAAAGGGCACTTTGTTATAAGTACCTCAAGTAATTTCAGAGAAACATCTAATTTTTAAAAACACTAAAGAAACAACACTCACAAGGCTCTATGCCAGCCGCGCAGGACCCCTCGTGGGAAGTTGTGTATGCTGAGCATAACCAAGATGGCCGCCGCAGCCACCTCCTCCACCTGCATCGACAGAAACACCCCGATTGCCGCGACAAGCTGGATCGTCCACTTGATGAGGTTCAGACTGCGCGGGTCGCGTACCGGGCCCTTGTAGTAGCACACCACGAAGCTGATGAGCCCGACCGAGCCCACGTAGATGAGAACGTACTGGAGATGGTTCTGCAGGAGCTCGCGGAGGTTTCCCCACACCTGTACGAAGGCCCAGCTTATCACCGCCCAACCGCCAAGGAAGAAGGCGTACGCTCCTTTCTGTGAGTGACGAGGATGTTATTAAAGGGTAGTTAGGTGTATTGGTAAAAATTGATCTTGTTTCAATTGAGTAATTAGAAAGTTTTGGCAGTTGAAATGGGAGTGCTTGGTTTATAATTATACACACACACACACACACACACACACACACACACACACACACACACTAATTCTTCCAAATGTAAGTTCTTCTATTCTACAACAACAATGCTTCCAATATTAGTGTAATACTATATGCATGTATTTTATCAAAGATATTTCATAGCGATATTCTTTTTAAAACCGTAAAACAACAGTTAAATTCATATACATAATCTTCATATTGTAGCTGCACTTTACAAACATTCATTATTTAGTTTTCATAGGGGTTACCACCATCGATGATCGACAAAAAACGTGTAGAAAATGGTCGGAGTTATGTATCTTTGTGAAGCTATAATATTTTTGGTATCACTTACCTTCCATGGAACAAACCGACTAACGACGAAGACTAGGATCAGCAGCGACGCTAAAACTCCTATACTGATCCCTGTACCATAGTAGAACAGGATGTTTCTGAAATGTACGATAATCACTTATTAGGAACATAATTACATACTTTAGCTAATCTGATTCAGTGGCGGATCCAGGGGGGACAAAACGAGCGGTTGCTGCCCCTGGACTGAGTGGATTTTTTTGGCGAATAATCTACGTTTATTGATCTGTCGTTATCTATTTTCGCTTTTTTATAGGGGTCGTTGGTTTGCCCCCCCCCCCACCTAGATTCAATCTAATATTTCTTTTTGAATAGTTTTTTTCCTGACAAAGGGACGGTGACTCTGTATTACAGAAAAGGTGTCAGATCATTGGTCTTAATCTGTCTCATATATGATTATTTGAGAAATTGTATTATTCTTGTAAAGACTAGGGTTGGTTGGTTGGCTATTGGGGTTTTACACCGTATCGACAGCTATGGTCATATCACGGTGAGAACAAGGTCTTGACAATTCTGTCTTTTTTGATGATCGGATCTATGAAATGATCGTATCTATGAGAAGGTAGAGACCATACCCCTACCCTTTTACCGAGGCAGGTGTTCTTTAATGTGCAAGGTCCCATAGTTAAGGCCCCACACACAACAGCTGATGGTCCTCTAGGGACCTTTGATAACCCAGTTGTTGCCACTGGGAGAAACACAGAGGGGTGTAGCAGCCCTGCCTGGCCCAGCCGAGAATCGAACCCCCTGTAAAGACTAGGGAACTCTTAGCAAAACTTAGAAATACGTGTAAGGCCTGGGAAGATAACTGCCTGGAAACCCCTCACGTGAGCACAAGCTTGAGGACTCACGTTGGAACAGTAATGAAATGTTATTGTTATTAGATTTCTCTGCCAAAAGTAAGGATTTCTCTAACTGATTCCTTGGAATCGCAACACACTGACTTTTTTGTATCATTATTTTTCTATACTCAATTACAAGTCTTGATCTTCCGTATAGGTCTCATAACATAATGCAGTACAATATTTAAGTAAAGTTACTGTAACCTTCAGAACTCCTCATATGTTACTCACCGACTTAGTTTGTCTGCGCTGAAGAAGAGGACGGTGCCACAGACGAAAAGCAGCAGAAGCCAGGGATCAATTACTGAAAGATGAGAAACCAATTACAAATTAGGATAAAATGCTTGACTAAAAATTGTTTGTTGGGAATAATTGTTCTTCTAGAGACTATGAAAGAAGAAATGCGTAAAAAAATCAAAGATTATGTAAAGAAAAAGTTCAGCTTATTTACAATATTCTTAGAAAGAAATATTTGAAAAGTTATAACCTTATTTCACAGTTAATGGTCAGGTCTGGCCTGAGGGTTCTAAGAATGTCCTTAGAGTTGTAGTCAGGTAGGAAATAGAACTTATGTTACATGATTTCTCGAAAACAATAGGCGATATCAATTCATGCCAGAAAACTCTAGTATTGATTGTTTGACGGATAGCATTCAGTTGGACCGAAGATGTAAATTATGAACTGATCTTAGAATGCTCTAAAAATGTGATCTTAGCAACAAATTATCATTAGATCTGTTGAAGTTAAAGACAAATCTGACAATTTCTTGGTAAAAGGCACCAATAAATTCGCATACAATGTTTGTGGCCAAATGCTTACAGTGTTTGTTGAAGACGACACTGTAATCCTCTCTTGCAGCTACCCCAACACACGTCCTGTTAAACGGCTCTACAGCGACACTCTGCGACTGCCACGGGAACCAGGTCACGAACCACTGTTTGCGCGACTGCGCGTATGAGTCCCAGACATAACTGGCGTTCTTCCCACTGAAGAGGCGGTAGTCATCCCCAGACATGTTGATATGCAGCTAAGGTTGGCACAAGATAAATAGAAAACTGGTTAAAACATAGGCCAGAACAGACTGGTAAGATCAGTAGTCTTCAGTTTTTCGGTTTTCGCAAGCTTACTAGATTAGCAGTGGCTTTAGCATAGTATTTTTCATTAAGTACTTGATAATTTTTTCTTAAATATAGTGAAAAACTATTCATCAGTATATTTCTATTTGTATACCGTAAAAACCCTAATTTAAGCCACACCCCAATTTAAGCCACACCCCAACTTTTGGGTTTATTTCGGGGTATTCTTTTCATAATATCTATCATGAATTCCATTGGATTCAAGGTTATATAAACCCCTTATTCAAGCCGCATCCCTAAAGTGGAGGCCTAACAGGCTCTATTTCAGAAAGTAACCCTTATTTAAGCCGCGGCTTGTATTAGGGGTTTTAAGGTACATTATATTCAATATTTTCTAAGTTGTTGGAAAATTCATTAGTTATAAATGGATATATAACAATTATTTTCCATAGGTTTTTCAATGGTTTTGTCAACAAAATTAGTCAAAATTAGCCTACAGGTACTTAAAATACTGTAAATCAGCTATCCGTGGTAGGTAAAATTCACTAAGAACTCACCCGGCCAGTACTGAATACCCTTTTAATCCGCTCAATGGGAACAGAGCTAACCCCCTCGTAGCAGAAAATATCTAGGCGCTCTGGGTCCATCAGTTTGCTAATGAAGATAGGATCCATCTTTGCTCGCACTAGGATATGAAGTTTGACTGAAAAGACAAAACAGAATGCAATGAAACAAAGAAATACAAGAAGTATTAGTTTGAGTAGTGTACTAATGAGGTGGGGAAAGAGGATATTAAGTCGTTTTTAAGTTATTGTCAACAACTACAATTGACCTTATTGGCTATTTGGTGATGAATCTAAATTTATTATTTTTCAATACTTGAGATCATCTAAATCATATATTCGTGCTCATCTTACCTCAAATACAGATATGAACTGAAATATTTTGGATATTTTTTATCAACATTCTTTTGTAGATTGCAAAATCTCCTGTAGCACAATTGGAGGTCTCTGTCACATTTTTGTGACAGGTTCCACACCTCTGCCTCTGGGATAGTATTTAAAGGGACGTTCTCGTCCGTGTGGCGGACGGGATTTGCTACGTTGTAACCCCCTGTCAGGCGAGCCAAATTCACGACGTGACCAATCACGTTGCGTTATTACGTTCTGAAAGTGCAAAACAGAGCACCGGCCGTCGCGTCGTTAAGCTTACGTCGGCGTATGTAAGCCTGACAACGGCAGGACGAGAACGTCCCTTTAAGGGGCCGTCCATAAATGACGTCATGCAGTAGGGGGGGGGGGGGTCATGCTTCCATGACCAAAAATGAAAAGGGTGGGGGTGGGAGGGGGAGGGGGGGTTGTGTTGCATGATATCATGTTGAGAAAATTTCACTTTCAAGTACATCAGAGACAATTTCAGGTTAGTTTGGGATATTGAAGGTCAAATCTTATAGTTTCAATTAAGATCACAGATTTTCTACATGTTCCTGGCCAAAAAAAATCCATTCCTTTTTATATGCTTCCTGCAATTTGAGGGGGGGTGTCCTCTTGAAATGATGTCATATTAAGAAGGGCGGGGGGGATCAAGGATCGCATGGGGCTGTCCATAAATAATGTCATGCTGCGGGGGAGGAGGGGTTCATGCTTCCATGTGCTGGCTATTTTAATCGCGGGGCATTGCTGCCACCTGGAGTGACATATACCAACCACTTCCCTGGATACAGACTGCCACTTCCTGGTTACAGGGTCACTTCCTGTCGGCCATTTTACACTCAGTCCAGTGTTCAACTTCACACCAGTAACACCTGGATTTCTGCTCTACAATTTTATTCCTCAATTTTATTTTCTTACACCCTCTCTTTTATTCTTCAAATTGGCACAAGCTATTGTACCGGGGAACGAAGTACCTGGGAAAATGGCGAGTGCGATGGAGAACTTATTGAGAGCGATGGAGGACGATGCAGTCATACCACCGTCCGAGCCGGAGCCTTCAACAATGGCCGACCGTTTTCGCGCCCTGGATAGGGCCATCGACGAACTCAACAGTGACCCCCGTGACGACGACCTGGAGTCTACTAGGGGATACGCGATCCCTGAATCCGTACCCGTCGAGAGAGTCGAAGCCATCGAACGTGGGATGACACTGATGTGCCAGAAATTGGATCGCCTTTGTGAGGTCACCACCGCTGTGGCTACACAAGCCACCGAACGGAGACGCCATGCCTCTTCCCGCCAACCCCCGACGATCCAGAGCCGCCCCCCGACCACACCGGCTAGGCACGAAGCCCTCCGGAATCCCGACACTATCTTCGAACGTGAAACATATAGGATACCGCATCAAGAGGGTAAGCATATGGTCGGCGACTTGTTTATCGATACGATGATTCCAAAGCCGTATATGTACTTAGAACGCTTGTCCGGGCAAGGTATGAGAAAGAAGTTGGACTATCGAGAATCGATGACATCTAATGAGTACATTGTCTCGTACATAGCCATGTTGACCGACCACCGTCAGCGCGGAAACACGGACCACTTTGCACAGTTGGCTCACCTCGGTGATGTCACCGAGGATATCGCGTCGTGTCCGTGGCCGTCTGTCCGGAGATGGTCGCAACAGGTGTTTGACAACATAGAGAGGGGTGCTTACACCTGGGGCGATCAACAACGCATCCAGAACGATCGATTCAGGTTGTCTCTCAGGCACCAGCGGGCCACGGACCACCCCCGTTCGGGAGGTGACCAACAGGACGGCCAAAAAGACGTTGTGTGCCCAGACTTTGGTACGAAATCCTGCCCGGCAGGGGGAAAGGGAAAACACCACGTCGAGGGCAATGTGCGATTTGTACATACGTGCATGTACTGCACTGCCACTGGCATCGCTAAGACAGACCATCCCTTGAGTGACTGCAAAAGGAAGGAGCGCCATACAGCGATCGTCGTGGCGGCGAATGCCATCGGGCAGGCCCCGACGCCACCACAGTTCCAACCGGCGTTGTACCAGCACCCAAATACGCAAAATAGGTACAAGCACCCGCACCAGTATGTGCATCAATATGCACAACATAATCAGCAGCAGCAGACCAGTCAGCCGACGGCCCCAGCCCCGGTTCCAAAAAACGCATAGCCGGCACGGTCGGGGATGTGCCTGCTGTCATCAGCCGTGCACTTGGAGCACACGTGCCGACTATTGTTGATAAACAAACCCCTCCGCGAAGCTCTGCTGTCGTCACTTCCGCTCCAGCACTTCCGGACACGGGCCATGTAAATAAAAGCAGCAGTAGTGTCGCTCTCCCTGCTTCAGCGTGTACCGATGACACGTCGGGACTCAAAGGTCGTGCAACAGTGAGTACTTACAGTATCCCAGATTTTGATTATATTAGATATATATGTGAGAACGATAGGGCCGAATGTGACATAGACCTCTCCCCCGAGGTCTTCGCCCCTTACCGTCTCGCCACATGGCCGGCCCCTGACTTGGGTGTCAGGTACATGGATTATGCAAGAGTGTATAACGCTGTACGGGCCACGGGCATCCCTAATGTGATGGGGGCGCGCATACCGGTTCGCAGTTCACTTAACATTAACTCTTGGAAAAAGTACATGGCCGGCGTCGACGACCACCTCCTGGACTGCGTTATGTACGGTTTCCCGATGGGCTATGTTGGCCCGGTCTCCGACACCCTCGATACGCCCAACCATCCCAGTGCCGACGCTTTCCCCCACCAAATGGATGTGTTTATTGATAAAGAAATTGCTCATACAGGAGTGCTGGGACCCTTTGACAGTCCCCCGTTCTCGGAGTGGGTGCACGTTTCCCCTCTCATGACCCGCCCAAAGGCTAACCCGCACGAAAGGAGAGTAATTACCGATCTGACTTACCCGGCGCAGTCATCCGTAAACGCTTATATTCGGAAGAACACCGTGATGGGGCTCACCCAGTCACATTGTTTGCCGTCCGTTGACTCACTCGTCAGCAAGATCCAACAATCCGGCCCCGATGTCCACATGTTCACCCTGGACGTCTCGAGGGCGTACAAGAATTTCAGATCTTGTCCCCTCGACTGGCCCCTTCTTGCGATGAAATGGGGACAAAAGTTCTTCCTCGATGTCACCATGCCCTTCGGCGCCAGGGCGAGCAGCGGCCACATGCAGCGTGTGGCCGACGCTATTGTCCGCATCCTGGCGGAGAAGGGCGTCGATGCCCTGATGTACCTGGATGATATTGTCGTAGTGGCACCCAACCGGGACGTCGCGACTGAACACTACCACTTGACAAAGGCACTTCTCGATGAGCTCGGACTGCCCGAAGCAGTCGACAAATCACAGCCACCTGCGCAGCGAGTCCGCTGGCTTGGGATTGATGTCGACGCCGAACGCGCCATCCTTGAGGTACCGAAAGACAAACTAGACGCTACGCTAGACATCGTTGAACGTACTATGACTAAGAGGTCCATCACCGTGAAACACCTACAGTCAGTCATAGGAAAGTTGTTACATATAGCAAAATGCATTAAGCCAGCTCGTCTCTTTGTCTCTCGCCTCCTTGAGGCTTTGAGAGCTGCAAAGGGTCGGTTCGTAAACGTCAACTCAGAGATCAAGAACGACTTGGTATGGTTTAGCGATTTCGCCGGACAGTGGAACGGCGTCGCGGTCTTCCCACAGTCGACCCCGACGCGTGAATTCGTCGTCGACGCCTGCTCCACGGGTATCGGCGCGGCTAGCGACAGATCGGCGTACACATATAATGTCGCCTACCCGCATGACCCTATCAAGAACATATCCGAACTAGAAGCCATAAATGTGGCAATAGCCTTGCAGACCTTTGTCGGGGAGTCTGACCGCGGCACCACGGTATCTGTCTATTGTGATAATATGGCGGCTGTTCACACCTTTCAGTCGGGCCGCGCGAAAAACAGGGTCCTCCTTGAGGCGGCCCGGGCTGCATGGATGGTACAGGCTTTGTTTCAAGTCAACGTTGTTTACCATCACATCCCTGGTCGCCTCAATGACTTGGCCGATGTTCTGAGCAGGGCCTCCACTTCGAACATACAAAGACTGAGGGCCATAAATATGGCGCATGAATATTCCCTCACGTGGATCCAACCGTGCTTATACCCACTAAAACTCGTGTTGTCTTTCCTCTTCTGTAGATCCGGAGCTGCAGCACCTCGCGCAGGCGGCGCGGCTCCGCCAGACAAAGGCCAGGGCACCGGGTACAAACCAGAACAGGAAGTCCGCGGTGGCAGCGTTCCTGCGGTTCTGCTACCAGCATGCGTGGGACCCAGATGCACTCCAGGATTACCAAGTGTGCATTTACATCGAACACCTCAACGAGAGCGGCCTAGCACCTGCAACGGTCCGGAACCACGTCGGGCACATCCGCACACATCTCCTCATCATGGAGCAACCCCCAGTGGCGAATCACCAGAGAGTAAAATGGGCAGTGGAGGCGACGCTGCGTCGAAAGGATTATACCCCCGAACAGCGCCCTCCGATCCCAATAGAGAACATCGCGGCCGTCATCGCCGCCCTCCCTTCTACACCCGAGCTTACGGCGGTGAGGGCCGCCCTCATGATGATGTTCTACGGAGCATTACGACAATCGGAGGTCGTCCCCCAGACCATAGCTTCCTTCGACCCGCAGAGACACCTTACGAGGGCGGACGTGGACTTGCGGGCGGACTCTGTGATTATAAACATAAAAGCAGCGAAGAACTTGCAACGGCACGACCAATCCCGCCGGGTGACGATCCTTTCGGCCCGCGATCCTGCGGCGTGCCTGGTACGGACATTGACTGCCATGCTGGCCGAGTCCCCGACCGAGGATCCTGCCCAGCCGATGATGGTCTTCCGGGGAACGATGCGGCCGATCCCCGCATCATACATCCGTGCACAATGGAAAACGGCGCTGGAAAGATCCGGAGTGGACAGGCAGGCATATACCTTACATGCCCTGCGAAAAGCGGCCGTCACGGAGGCATTCAGAGCCGGACATACTGACAGACAGGTCCAGCACTTCGGTGGCTGGGCCAGTGATGCGTATAAACGGTACGTCCAGAAGGACGAAGATTTACAAGTAGCACACCTCCTCTCTACTACTCTACATCTCTCTTCATAAACATTCTTGCGGCTTGGCACTGTTTTATCAATGTTTATTCACAAACTCTTATTCTCGCCTTTAGCGAAATTTATATAATAAATTATTGTGCCCAAGCTCGCCTTTTATTACATTATTCATACTATTACTCTTCATCAATTTATAATGACACTATACACTGACTTTAATTAGTATGATGATAACAGAGGGAGGCTTCTAGTAATGTGCTGGCTATTTTAATCGCGGGGCATTGCTGCCACCTGGAGTGACATATACCAACCACTTCCCTGGATACAGACTGCCACTTCCTGGTTACAGGGTCACTTCCTGTCGGCCATTTTACACTCAGTCCAGTGTTCAACTTCACACCAGTAACACCTGGATTTCTGCTCTACAATTTTATCCCGCCCACCCACACCATATGAACATTCTTTTATATTCAATCATTTTATGTCTCACTATTTATTACATTTTTATTACCCTTACAGGGCACTGTTTTATCAATGTTTATTCACAAACTCTTATTTTCGCCTTTAGCGAAATTTATATAATAAATTATTGTGCCCAAGCTCGCCTTTTATTACATTATTCATACTATTACTCTTCATCAATTTATAATGACACTATACACTGACTTTAATTAGTATGATGATAACAGAGGGAGGCTTCTAGTAATGTCCAAACATGACAAGGGGGGGGGGGGGGGGGTCATGTAGTGCATGACATCATGTTTGAAAAATTCTAATTTCGAAAATTTCAGAGGAAAATTGCAGGTAATGTTAGGGACTTTCAATGTTGAAATTTCTTTTGAAGGGTTGGATTGCCTCCTAGGCAGGAAAATATGCTTTTTAAGGTCTTTGGGTCATTGGTTATGTCCATCCCTGCTTATGTTTTATCTGTGATTGGAGGAGGAGGGGTCCTCATCGTATGATGTCATTTTTAGAAGGGGGGGGGGGGGGGGTCAAGGGACGTATGACAAAACATGACAAGGGAAGGGGGAGAGGGGGTGGGGTCAAAAAAAGGTTTAAAAAAAATAGCATGATATCATTTATGGACGGCCCCTAAACTGCTAAACTCTGGTTTAAAACTGATAAACCATAAATTCACTCTGACTCAAAGACTGCATTGGGAACGTAGTGAGAGCGTCAGTCAACTTTTTCCAGGACTAACTACTGGGTTGGAGAGGGGGGGGGGGGGTACAATTGTCTTCTCCACAGCCACAGGCACACTAAAGTTTACTGTCTAAAGTCTAAACTCGCATCGTTCGCGGAGGATCACACATATTCTTCACACAGAGCTCCTCTAACGTTACTCGTGTGCGTGGTGCCTAACCGGCATACAACGTGAGCGATAATAGGGAAGTTCATTCAGTTTGACTGGATTTTACCATGTAATACCCAATGTTCGTACATAAAATGTTACTTTTCAAGTCTTACCTTTTCCGCTCTTCCGTGCATCTTCGAAGTTTATGCTGTCAACACAGAAAAAACACACAGAAAGTGTAAAAATCGTCAGGAACATGGACATAGTCGCCATTTTTCAAACTACCAACTTCTGCTGGTTCCTGACCTGAATTGGGTTCTGTATGAATGAAAAGAAAGGTTAGGTCGGGAATCAGCGGACTTTATCTCACTTGTTTTCGGCAATATGTCCTTTGTGTTATCAAAATATTGTTGGAGATTTTCATTCCTTTTCAGTACAAGCGTAACTTTGTCACAAGGGACGACCTCCGAGGTGAACTCAGAAGTGACTGGACTTCGTGTTGGCTGATTGAAAGGAAACAGAAAACATGGTAAGCCTCCAAATAACCTTAGTTTTGCAGTCAAGAATCAAACCTTTTAGTCGGCCAGCCAAAACTTAACATAACCGATATTGGCGATGAGTCAAAACTGAAGCACAACACTAGTAAAGAGTAAAGTCTCAGACAGACTCAGTGACAAGGTACAAGTCAATAGGCCAGTCACACAGTACCCTGGCCTTAGGAAGTTTGGGCCGCTCAGGTCAGGGCCCAGCTTCCTCCCAGGGAGGGCCGGCAAATTTCGCGCACCTGCCGTTTGCAGGCATCATATTTCATCATAACTATCCTTTATCTTAAAGGAAACCTTGCACATAACTTCAGGGTAATCATTTTCCAATGGAATCAATTCAGCATGAAGTACACATCCAGCACTAAAAATGTGAGAAAAATGTAAGAACAATTCCAGGTTTTGACATAGATCTAATTATAGACATTAAAAAAACATGCATTTTATTACATTTTTAAGAGAAATTCCCAAATTTGTGACGTCACATGATGAGTAGTTGGGGAAACCCCACCTTCCTTAAAAAGGGAATCCCCATCCCTGTAGAATTTGTAATGAAGGGTATGCAATCTAACACAAATCATATAAATTTGACTCCATTCAGCCCGGAATTACCTGTAAAATATATCCATCTTTAATCATCAATTAACATGATTTCTTAAACAAGAAAATATAACTTCGATGACCCTCGTGGCACTAACAGTTAAAGTATCAATCATTCAGTGACACTCTCAGTAAACAGACAAGAGGATAAATATATACTGGTGGTACTGATAGCCATGTCTTGAAAAAGAAAAGAAGATATTCCAGATAGTTTACTGAAAATGGTATTTCAAAACACAGTGAACTAACTTAGTGAAAAACATTGTCATTTGTTTTCTGTATGATCAAATTTTATATCTGGCATGCATACATCTAAGGAGTTTCTAATTCTATGTTTAAAACCTTCATAGGAAGCATCTCTCTGTTGCAAATTCTAAGACTAGAAATATAGATTCTACCCTAAGCCCACGGCAAACTCCTTGTTCCTTTATGATAAATCTACTGGATCAGTATCTTGTGACCTGTCAGTAATTTTTGTAACGATCTTTGAGTTATTAGTGATTTTTAACCCATAACTACAGCATATTAGAGGTCTACCAAGCATTTTCACTATTGCATTTAATCTATAGCTAACATGCTGTTACATTATAAACATACCATCTTCTTGCAAATTGTGGAAGATAAGTTGACTATCTCAGTACAGCTTGCACATACAATGAAATAATACTACATAGAATACTTGGTGAATCGGTTATCACTAGATCTAATATTGGATATGATACTCAACATAGAATACTGGTGGAATCGTTATCAATAATATTGGATACTATTAGATAAAGTTGTATAACTACAAGAGCCTAAGCCAGAACGACCCCCTCCCGCGAGAACAGCTTGGGCTGCGGCCAAATTTTCATAGTTGTGGCTGGGGGAGGAGAGAAATACTTCGAACTCTAAAACGTATTCTAATTGATGAACTGTAAGCTTAAGTGGTACATGCCGTTTTTGTAAGCATAGCCATACATACCGTTTTGTACATGTACATGTCGTTTTTTGTAAGCGTACTTACCTCGGCAATTTTTTCCTACTTTTGTAGGATTTCCTACTTTTTAGTCATTTATGGATCGCACAACTGATTGTTCCTACATTGCTTTGATATCTGTTTTAAAGTATTTTTGTGTTAGGTTCAAGCTATTCAAATACAAATTTAAATTCCAGGTCTCTATTTCCAAATGTTTTTTTCCTCTTAGTTGCCTCAAGAAAAAAGTACCGGTAGGCGGTTGGAAAACTAGGAAACACACAATCAAACATACATGCCTGATATTTTCTTGGCTGGTTTGAACATGTGTTCATTATATATGAATACAGAGCAAATATTGATATATTTTTCAGTGTTTTTGTTGACAAAATTTCTAAAACTTAGCCTGAAAATACTATAAATCAGGTATCCGTGGTAGAGTGAATTAAAGAGATATTGCGAATTTTCTAAATCGGGCGCTCATTTTAGTCTATCCGTAAATGATTATTTCTGACTTGGTACTACGCTCGCTAGTTGTAAGAAAATATATTAAATACAAAGAGGTTTTGAAACCGTAAAGTACTCTCCAAGCAGATGTTGTGAATCTGTTTGGAGAGTGACACTATTGCACTTCCCAAACAGATTCGTACCAACACGAGAGGCGGCATGCCGAGGGAAAATCTGCTTGGAGAGTGAGAACTGCCGAAAAATGCAACAAAACGTACAACAAGGAGAGGGACACAGTACAAGAAACACGTTTAGGTAAGACAGAATTATGAACTTACTTTTATTTCATCAAAATAATGATTATGAGACTTAAAATTAAAAATTCAAATTGAAAATTGAAAATATCCATGATTCCGTTTTCATGAAAGTTGTGAGCCCCTAATGCAATGGTCGAATGGCAGTAAATTACTTTAAGTTATTTCTGTAAATGATAGAGCAAGAAAAATATATTGAAAGAAATTATATATAAAACTTAGACGACTGGAAGAACACCATACTATTTTCAAGTAAAATCAATCGCCTGAAAAAGGGGGCAATTCAAAGAAATAGTCATATTCCATGAATTTTCCATTACAGGATGGCAATATGCTGTACAATGGTTGTAAAGTGTTAGACCTACCATAGATGACCAGATCCAGTTCCCACCTTGCACCTTATTCAGCGTACTACTCTTATAAAGTCCGTGCCCAAATCACATCTCAGGCAACCTTTCACGTTCTGAAATTGGGTAAGTATCATTCTTCCATTCTGTGACGTAAGCCATTTGGTCAGAGCCCGAGGCCAGTAAAAATTGTGTCGGGCTAGGGAAATAATCAGCCTCCAATAGTTATTCCCATACGAAATATAAATTTGGCAGTTATTTCTATTTGATTAATAATATTTTTCCGCACGCGTTGTACTCACGTTGAAGGTAATGCGCAGTAGTAAATGATTACTCTATGTATTTCAAGTATTATAATCTTATAAATTTAGATTAATTTGCTTTTATATCTGGAAGAAGTGGTGCAATGTCGTTTTCTTTACCATTGGACTTCGTGGTAGAATCAACGTTGTCCTGAAACAGTCTGTTTTGAATTATCTCATTTTTCACACAGAACTGCATTAAAATTTTGTATTTATTTCAGCAAAAGTAATCTGTAAAGATGGATGACGAGAGGTTTGAGATGTTCAGCGCTCAGATGCGGCACATCCGACAATACATGACGACAAGGACGCACGCCGAGGGAATGACCCGGCACCAAAAACAAGCGGTTCAGAAGATCATCAAAGGGGGACTCTACTCAGTCCAGGGTAAGTGGTCATCATTGGAGAGAAAATGGTCTGAAAACTGAGGAATACTGGGGCAACCCAATCTCAGGCCAGGGTAAATAAACATGTTAAAAAAAAAACAAAAAAAAAACTGCAGTACGTTTAATAAAACGTTTTCTCTCCACAATATATTATAATCCACTACTCAGAGATGCCATTTTTTCCTACTTTTTTGGATTTCCTACCTTTCGGTATTTTTGCAGTGCACAATCTTTCCTACATCACTGTTTCAGAGTATCTTTGTGTTAGTTTCAATATAAAAGTATATGGGCACACTTCATGAAAATGTCTAGGCTAAAAGCCTTGAGTTTTGTCGACGTATTACCCAGCATGCGTTGTAGGCTAGCCTGCAGGTAGAATTAAAGAAACTGGCTATCTGTGGTTGGGAAAATCACTGTAAACGTGGCCAGTTCTCTCTGTGATGCTCCCCCCCCCCCCCCCCCCCCCCCCCCAAAAAAAAAAAAGAAAGAAAGAAAGAAAGAAAGAAAGAAAGAAAGAAAGAAAGAAAGAAAGAAAGAAAAAGATATGACCTTACATGTCGATACAACTCTTTTGGTTTCAGGACCTTATCTTTACTACCAACATCCCAGGACAGACCGAACTTTGCGTATCGTTGAGGACAAAGAAGAACGCGACAACTTGCTGTGGTTCGCTCACGCTCAGACGGCAACGCATAGCGCACGGAATGAGACCGTGGCCAATGTAACGAGACAGCACTGGTGGCGGGGTGTAATGGACGACGTGGACCACCTGGTGAGTATTTCTATTCAAGAAAATAACATTCTTCCTACAGTACTTTAAAAACATGCAGGCTAATTTGGACTGAATACATCGACAAAATCCCTTGAAAAACTATAGAAAATTGAAAAATAATTGCTCTTTATCCATCAGTAATGAACGAATTTTCAAACAACTTAAGAAATATTATATGTATGTTAAGGTACACTTGCTTATTTTAGACCTTAAATTCATCATATTAGAATACTTTTTATGTTCTCACAAACTTGTTACGGTCATGTTTTTTTTAGTTATAGTCAATGAAGTTCTGACCCTTGTGATAGAATTGAGTTTCCCTCTCGAAAACAAGTTAGACATTGTGAGCGTCCAATGCTTCACAATCATACTTCACTTTTTCTCCGGATCGCTGTCCGATCCTTCGGGATCGGTCACGCCCGGAGTGTTGTCTTGGTCATTTAGGCTGGTGATCTCATTAGCATATATCGGAACAAGCGGAAACAAGTTCACAATTTTGGACCTGCTTCCGGTTGTAATGCAATCCTATGGAAAGTCTATGGTGAAGAGTGATGAGATTTCAAAAGGCGTATGCGCTTGGAGCTCGATGGGGTCAACCTGTCTTACATCCACTCCTCAGCATTCAAAAGCCTAGCGTGCGGGCTGCCGGGCAGTTTTCGCATAAATTATGATGATTAGGGTGAAGACCCTTGCATCAGACGCCAGCATGGCGTCCTCTAGCCCGCAACACGTGTGGATGTCCTCCGTGTTTGAGGGCTTTTTACGCCTTAAATCGGCATTGTCAAGCAATATGGAGTGTATAGTATGGATTACTAGTGTTCGGAGGCAGTCTAGGTCGATATAGAATGAAGAATTATGTCGATATTTACGATCGGCATCGAGAACAAGGTTAGTAAAGTAAACTCGGCGTGTAGTTGAACGATAATAGAGGATGATGGCGGGCCGTCGATTCGGCCTCCACCACTCCCGGGACCTAGTCCAACACCTCCCATCAACTTTCATGCCTCGAGATGCGCGAATTTCCCGTGATGCGTCCATACGGCCTTCAAAAGTCGGGGGGAGACCCCCCGAACCCCCCCGTTTTTTCCCAACGGCGCACAGTGCTGGGGAGGCTGGGGCCCCCAATATTCGTGCAGGGGGCTTGCCCAGGCCGCCCTGACGGCGCGTAGTGCAGGGGGCGCCGTAGGGGCCGAATCGATAGTCCGAGTCCACGACGGGCCCAATCACCTGATCACCCTAATGATTTGTGCATCTTTTTGTTTATTTCAATCGATAATTCGCTCGATAATTCGTCTTCCTAGTCACATATGTCATCAACATTTACTTTCATATATAGAAAAAGAAGACGAATAACCCGGAGTTTTTCGGTTTTCAAACCGACTCTGGATCTCATAAATCCACCTGGGACCTTGTATATACATATGAGTCGAGCACAATTTGCCCTACCACGGATAGCTGGTTTTCAGTATTCCAAACACCTGCAGGCTAATTTGGACTGATTTTGCCGACAAAACCCAATGCAAAACTATAGAAAATAAACAAATAATTGTTATGTATCCATTCATAATGAATGAATTTTCAAACAACTCAGGAATATTAAATGTATATGAATACGTTTTTGAAAAATAATGATGACTTATTTTTCCCAATGTTAATCTACAAATGATACATTTCATGAAAATTCCTATTCTCCTTATTACGGTATCCCAGAATCCTTTGTGCACGGCGCATCTTCCGGTGGCTCTTTTCTATCATTTAAGTCATGTTCAATGCACAGTTACAAAGAATCTATGCATAATAATTAATATTCCCTTTAACATGATAATCTAGAAGGAAGCTATTTTCAATTTCTAATATTTAGCTGACTTAAATATGAATATTCGATGTCAAAACAAGCCACTTCTTTACAATAGATTGTAGAAGAAATCCATCCAGTGAAGCCAGACCCATAATATCTATCAAAATGCAAGAAATCAAAAAATTATAATTTTACAGAACTTTAAAATAGCCACATCAATAGAACAGTTTATGATCTTGACATATCATATTTATTCAAAATTTTCCTTTGAACAAATATGGAGTTATGAATTTTTAAAGTTACCGGAAACTGCTTGGCGAGATCGCGAGATTGGGACCGTAATACGGAAAATAGTAAAGCCTTGACTTATGTCGACATATTACCCACCATGCACCTGGTTTTAAGCTAACCTGCAGGTAATACTCAAGAAATCGGCCATCTGTGGTTGGGAGAATTAAACACGTTTCTCATACAAATACTTATTTCATCTTTAGGTAGCCGAATGCGATGTTTGTTCCCAACAACTGAGAAGGCGCAAGAAAAAACCATTCGCTGAAAGGAAACCAAGAAAAATACATGTAGTGCCAAAAGAGAGAGCGCGCAAGAAAAGAACGCCAAAAGAAATGAAATCAAGAGAAACTTTATTTCGGAATAGTCAAGTTATAGTGACCCCACATCACAACTACTGTCGGACGGACCCAATTCAAAAGTGTGCACCTGTTCTGCAGCAGAATCGAAAAGTAAGCGTGTTCATTACATATGTTTTGGCCGTCCTAAAAAAATGTTTCTAGTCCAGCGGGTGGTTTAAAAAAAGATGACCCAGGCGGCCGCAATTTTTTATATTTTTTTAATTTATTTTTGTTGTTGTAAGAGGATAACGTGAAATTCCCCTCCCGAATATTTTTTGAAAAATGAAAAGAAAAAATCGTCCCGCCCAGCTAAAGTATATTATTCACCCGGCTTGTCCACCCGAAACAGATTTTTTTTTAGGTCGGCCTAAAATGAATATTCAATTTTGATGAGTTTCAACGTACTGCATAACGGCCCTGTTTAGTGCCCTTCTTTGATTTAACTGTAAGAGACACCTTAAAGGAATAAGAGTAATTTTCACTCCTATCTATTTCCATTTGTTTGTTTTGTTGTTGTTTTTTTACCTATCATGTTATTTTACTATGAAATACAACGAAGCTTCGTATATATTTACAGGAATGCATGTCTGTGGATATGAAATATGAGAAGCTTGAACTTCACCAGGCTCACATGAAGGGCATCCGTAGGTACCTCAGGTCCAAGAAATACGCGGACGGGACATCAGAAAGAGAAAGGCGTAGAATAAGAAAGGCCGTACGAGACGGACAGTACTTCCTTAGCGGTGAGTGTTTTCAGAGATGCCATTTTTCCTACTTTTGTAGGATTCACACTTTTTAGTGACTTTGGATTGCACAATTGATTTTTGCTACATCGCTTATATATCTGTTTTAGAGTATTCTTGTTTTAGTTTTATGCTATATAAGTCCAAAGTCAGTGGTAGGGGTCTATTCCCAAGGGTCATTTTGGGAAAAGTGTTTCCTACTTTGTCATCAGATGGGAGTGGCATGTCTGGTTTGTTAGACCCTATGGTTAGACACTGTAAACTAATATATTTTTGAGCTGTTCAATTTTCGCGCTATCAGTACCAAGGGATGCTTTTGTACTATCTTAATCTTGAGTATTTTGTTTTTATTTTGATATAAAACTATTTCATTTTTTAAATCACCTTATTTTTTCCCTTTTTGTGAGCCCTTAATTATAGTTTTTAGTATGGTAGCTTATGGGAAGGGCTCACTCAATCAGTCATGTCTTTTGTAGGTATTTGGGCTTTGATCTGATTGCCCGGTTACACAATCTTACATACAAGTAGCTACAGGCCTTTGTCCACTGGCATGCATTTGTAAGCAAGGACAATTAGTGTGCATCAAGTGTAATTGAGTGGGCAGGCCTCTCCCCTGCACCCTACCCCACCCCCACTCCTTGAACTCAGTTCAAGGAGTGGGGGTGGGGGTGGGGGGGGGCAGTTTGAGAAGCCAGAAGTGGGTTACATAACCAGTACTTGAGCCACCCTCTGGGTGGGTGGGTCCAGGGACCTAGCACTGGTAGTAGAAGCCCCTTTCCTAAGCTCCTCCCTGAGTTGTGTGTGACAGGACTGAGGAGGAGTGGTGGTGGTAGTCTACTGGTGGTGATCACTAGTCAACATAATGAAATGTCCATTGTTGTGTTAAGGGCGAACATCGATCGTTCCAACGATCGGAACTTTGATAGTCATTTGCTTCTTGTTATTTGATTATTTATTTATTATTATTATTATTTTGCGTATTTACGGTAAAGTACGAAAATTTGGACAGTGCGAAAATTAATACATTCATGATGATATTTCAGACTCAGTTAAAAGACCACCTCTAAATACACATAGATATCGACAGTTTAATATCTATTTGTTCTCAGTTATGTTTTCAATATTCAATTTCGTACCAATACTTGTATGAAAATCGAAGAAAATTGAAATTGTAAATACTATTATCTCAAATGGTACATTATCAACTGTATTTGATCATCCACGTATTTCTTACAAGGTTTATATATAATTTATAATACATTATTATATTGATAATGATTTATTGATTACTTGAAATTTCCAATTTAAGACTTTGCATCGCCCTAAACAATAATGCACACTGAATTGGTTTGTTCCCAAGCTTGTAGTGACCAAAACTATTACAAATTCTTTTTTCTTTTCTTTTTTACTAATTACTATTTCAACAATAACAACACCTCAATCTATTAAATTACTCTTTTTAAGGTCCACATCTTTACCGTAAACATCCAACGACGAAGAAGGTCGTTCGTGTGATGGAGGAGGAGGAGGAACTAGACAACGTGTTATGGCACTACCACTGTGGGACTGAGGGACATAACGGCATGAACTACATGGTCCATGCTCTGGCCAAGGTGTACTGGTGGAGAGGGATCACCTACGACGTGGGCTTTCTGGTGAGTAACTTTTATAATTATATTAGGCCTAAAACATTGTTGTGTTCGGGCAACCCAACCTAGCCTAATATTTTGGCCCTATCTACATTTTTTTGTGAAAATTTTCTTTCTAGATAAAATTTTGAAAAAAAAAAAGACTCAAAGGACAGGAAATGACCCATATATGATCAAGAAATGTAGTTAAATTCTAAAACTGAATGTGGATTGTGTCTGGTGTTGTTTATGAATTTTCAAGAATACCTGCGTTTATATGTATCAGTTTAAAAAAAAAAAGGCAAAAATATATAAAAATCCACCTACCTACCCTAATTTCTTCGACCCATGTTACCAGCACTGGAATATGAAAGAAAAACCTGTCTGTGTCAGACAGAGTAAACACGATAAGAAAAATGAAAATTGGTTATTTGATTTATTTTGTTCAAAGTACCTGTCTTATTTCTTTATAATATAGTAAATGTTATATATGATAGTAATTACACATCTTTAACTATAAAGCCTACGCGAGTAAGATTAACTTTGATATGAAATGGATCAATCCGATCGCTATTGTAGGTCATACAACTTCCTGAAATGGTGAATAGGTCATACTTTCAACAAATTCATGATTAGTATTATTTTTTAGTCAATTTTGCGTTTTAGTCTTCTCTAAACTTGATGTCTTGGTATACATTTTGATTATTGTAAATGTCTTAAATTAATGCGATCCCTACGTGGCTCAAATGAGACGTTTTACAATAACGAAGATAAGAATTGTAGACAACATTCACCGAATATAAGATACATAATATCTACTATTGAAATTTCCTTATTAAACTTTTCAAGTAAATGATCTGCTTTCCCACATGAAATACCTATCTATTAACTAACAGTCTACCGTTCCCCTTTTTCTGTCGAGCACCAAATATTTTCTTCTTTTTTTTCTTTGCCTTTTTTTCAATTTTTGAATTAAATCAATATTCATTTATTCCAACCATCTGTAGATCAACAACTGCGAGGTGTGTAAAAAGAGAGACTTCAAGTCTTCCAGAGGTATTCCCAGTGACTTCGAACAGAAGAAGAAAGAGTTGAAAGAACAGGATCAACTAGTCCGTGAAGCGGAAGCCGAGCTAACCCTTGAAGCAGAAGCTGAACTAGCCCGTGAGGCGGAGGCCAAACTAGCCCGCGAGGCGGAGGCCGAGCTAACCCGCGAAGCGGAGGCCAAACTAGCACGCGAGGCAGAAGCTGAACTAGCCCGCAAGACAGAAGCCGAACTAGCCCGTGAGGCGGAAGCTGAACGAGCCCGCGAGGTGGAAGCCAAGGAAAATCAGGATCAACAATCTCAGAAGTTTTGGAAGGAGACTGTGACAGTAACCCTCCCGAAGACAGTTTACGTACTCCAGTTTATTCGCACAAAAGCGCCACCATATGCCGGGATACCAGTCATTGCCAAAACACCAGCCATTTCCAAAACACCAGCACCTTCTCAATACATACAGCCGCGAATTGTAGAGTCTTCTCCAGTACGTAAACCACCTGTGCAAAAGAAGCCACCGAAAGAACGTATGGCGGTATGTATGATTTTCAATTTGAATTGTCAACCTAATCATTTGTTCCAGTCTTTTGAGTTGAATTAGTGGGAAGTTTTATTTTTTTAAAAAAGAGAAAGAAGGAAAAGAGAAAGACCATGGCTGCGGGTGATAGTCCTGGTCTTATTCTCCGTTTTCGATGAGTGGATAACGTCGATAGTCCGATACATCAGAGTAATAACTTGGCCCAAGTCCCATAGAAATCAATGTTAAAAATGGGGGGGACACATCGTGCTATTTTTGAAAGGAAGAATCTGTATGGAGATTGAAAGGCGTCCCATAGGAAATGCCTTGAGAGTGTACTAATTAGCATAAATAAGTCTGTGTTCGGAGATTGACGAGATGATGTCATAATGATATTCTAAAAATAGAACGAAAGTAGGTCGGGAATGCCCCCGTCGATAGTCCAATATATCGGAGTCTTAACTTGGCCCAACTCCCATAGAAGTCAGTGTTAAAAATTGGGGGGGGGGGCACTGTGTTATTTCTGATATAAAGAATCTGCTTGGAGATTGAGACTGTCATCATAGAAAATGCCTTGAGAGTGTAGAAATGAGCATAAATAAGTCTGTATCTGGAGATTGACGAGATGTCATAATAATATTCTAAAAACAGAATGAAAGTAGGTCGGGAATGCCCCCATCACCCACTGGGGGTGGCCATATTGAATAAATTTGCATATTACCAATACAATCTCCTCACACAAATGAGCTCAGACTCTTCATCCATGGTGTATGGGGGTAATGGGGTCAAGAAGGTGAAGGGGTAGAGGGGTAAAGGGGTCGTCATGGGAATGTCATGGGGATGTCCATCAATCACCTCGATCCAGTTCTCTGTAACTGTCCAGTCAATAACCTTGATACTCCGATAAATGTCGCTCTCTGTCTCTGTCTCTGTCTCTATACCTGTCTCTCTGTCTTTCTCTGTCTCTCTCTGTCCCCCTCCCTCCCCTCCCTCCCCCCTCTCTCTCCCTCTCAGCTATTTAACAAACTGGATAAGACGGAGCTTTTAGGTTCTTTAGAACCTAACATACTTGATCTTGTAATGCAACACTTCTAGAGAAAAATGAAACCAACTTTAGAAAAAAAAAGAAAACTTAAGATAAGGGTCCATGCACAGATATTAGAGTCGTGATGCCATTAGAAAATAATACTCTTTGTAAGGAACATAATGAGCTTCTGGAAGATATTGTATGCTTACAGCAAGTGGTTTACGAAAAAAAATATAAAATTCTCTTTGATGTATAAAATGTTTTTAAAAAGGCTGACCTCAAATTTGCCTCAAATATGAACTTTTTTTTTAGTTTCGCAAAATGAGTTGGTAAAATTTAATTTTCCTCATATCGAACAGGGCCTTCTATTTAGTATGTACGCAAAATTTCAAAAATTGTAAAAGGCCCAACCTCCCGTTGGACTAAAATACACAATGGATTTGTACAGGAACATACGCGGATTTTCAAAAATGTCGGATCCCCCCCCCCCCACCCCCTCTGGGTGCTTAATATATGCTTAATGAAAGCCCCAACCCTACATTTTGATGGAACCCCAAAGGTAGGCTTGTCGTCAACATTGCCCTATTTTATATTCAGAGACCCCTGACTCAAGCTGAATCTGATGAGAAGTTCGAGGAACACCTCAGCTACATCAGGGACATCCGTCGGTACCTCACGACAAGGACGTACGGGGAGGGTGTCGGAGACACTCAGAAGCGGGCAATCAGAAGGGCCACACAGCTTGGAACGTACCACATAGTGGGTAAGCAGCAGGAATTGTTTTCAAGTTTTCATGATAATTTAAAAAAACTGTAGAATTGAATGTGCCTGTGTGTGGGGATTGCGTGAGAAATATATATTGTAATATTGATTTGACCTAGATTTTTATTGTGATAGTTTATAAATATAAAAAGAATTTGAAGAACAGCTATAAACTCATACAAAAAAAGATTGACCGGTTTTATTTTAATTTAGAATAAAAGAATATCAAGTAAAACCAAACACAACTAATTCTGCCTGAGATGGGAATATAAAATGACTGGTGTAGGTCGTTCTTAGGGCATGTTATTCACACGGTTCTAATCTATATTAATCAACCGGATCTGATTTTCTAAATATGTTAAATTGTTGGTTTCAGGTCCACATATATACTACATTCATCCCAAGACCAAACGACCACTGCGTGTCATCGAGGACATTGAAGAACGCGACAGGATTCTGAGGCGGAGTCACTGTGCCACCGCGCAGCACAGCGGGAGAAATGTCTCGTTGACCAAGATCACCAGCTCCTACTGGTGGCGACGGGTCACCTTCGATCTGGATCTTTTCGTGAGTAAATGTTTATTAATGGCATTATTTAAAAATGCTCTTCTTTCCCCCCCTCTCCCATGATGCTATTTAGAAGAACCTGGGGCAATTCGTCCAACCACGGATAGCTTATTTATTGAAGTTGACCTGCAGACTAGCCTAAATCAAGGTGTATGCTGGGGAGTATGTAGACAACTCACAAGGCTTAAGTATAGAAGTTTTCAATAATCATGGCATAACTTGTGCTTCAATATAATGGGAAACTAGCAATGACTGTTTTTCCATTTTGCATCTATGTGTATAATATTTTTAAAGTTGGTTTGAAAATTCATTCATTTCAAACAGATATATAGCAAATATTTGTAAATTTTCTATAGTTTTTCCAGAGTTTTTTTTCCACAAAACCAGTCGGAATTTACTTGCAGTTGCCTAATATACAGAAATTCAACTATCCGTGGTAGGAAGAATTTTCTTGACTGTTCGGCAAGGAATTCCAGCTGCTTTCTGTTCATTAAAGCCACACGTTTGTCCTCCCGTCGTCAAGCTAACATACACCAGCGTTAGCTTGACGACGTCACTAGCGACGTGATTTGCCTGTTCGGAGCGTAATAATGCACCGTCATTGGTCACTTCACAGATTTGGCGCATTTTCCCGAGAGTTACAACATATCAGATAGTACTTTCTGTTGGAAGATTTTGTATGTACAGGAAACAGGAATAAAAATCATCACGATCTCATGGACGAGAGCATGGCTTTAAATAATGTCCGAATTATATTTCTTCAGTTCCCTTTTCAATTATTTGATAAGAAAAGATAATAGTGTGATGCTTCAATAAAGTTTAGAGAATTTTACCAAAATATTGTCTTCGGTGCTCGTATTAATTGTGTTGTAGATCTCTAAACAATCAGTATAAAAGCTCCACCAATGATAAGAAATCCCATTTCCTACCCTAATAAATTAAGAAATATTTGGAATACTACAAACGTTTCCCCGTTAATTTTCATCACCCTTAGATCGGCCGATGTGAACTTTGTCAGGAAAGAGAGAAGAAACGGCGACAAAATGTCTCCATCAAGAGAAAGTACAGGAAAAGAGTTCGTAAGGAGAAGAAACCTCGCGAAAAAGCGCCTCCCAAAGAAAAAGTTGTGAAACCCCCTCGCCATCCAACCTTTGACTTCCATCACACATACTGCAAGCCGGACGTTCCAGACGTGACTGTTGGCAGAAGTATGGACACTGATGAACCACAAAACATTGGCTCAGCGGAGATTGTTGGGTCGGCCTTGCAGGAGAACCAAAGAGTAAGGATATTTCAGGAGAACCAAAGAGTAAGGATATTTCTATATTTTAGGGATGGACAATAACCAGGGACCCGGGGGCCCTAAATAGCAGGTCGGGCCCCTAGATTTTCCCTAGAAATTCATGGGTTAGATCTAATAAAATTTGAATTAATAATTTGTAAAATTTCGAAAAACAATGTTAAAGCATCAACACAATTGAAATCTAGCAACTGGTTCATCAGAGGGGTTTCAATTAATTATAATTCAAGAGTGAGGGCCCCTGTATTTTGGTGAGGGCCCCTTAATTTCAGAAGCTAGGAGCCCGACTGGCCCCAAGATTTTAAAACTTGTTTCCAGCACTGTACATATGTAATCTTAAGAATTGAATATCATTAGAGCATGCCATACTTACTGCGTGCGATTTAAAAGAGGATTCAGAATCCTTTCAAATGATATAAAAAATGTCTATACTTAACCTTATAATGTAAATCGGTCAGTAGAATGCAGCCTTTAGTTCAGTTTTACCCGTAGCACCCGTACCTGTTTTATTTACGAGACATGGTTTGACTCCAAAGTCAGATCTACTTGAAAATTGTTATCTTTCAACTCAAGACTTGAGGATTACTTATCTTGATGCAGTTAGGATCCATTTGCATTGTTAACAAAATGGATCTTATAGTTGATGTTATGAAGCCAATATCTCTGCGTGGTTTGATCTGGCCACAGGAGTTACCCAAAACCAAGCTGATAAGCTCTGAATCAGTCCTTAACGATTTTAAAGTAGTAATTTGATAAAGTAACAAGCTTATCATATATGTCAACTTGTCCACATTCATAATAATGTGCCTTTTGATATCAAATACATGGTATTTATATATTTTTCACAGGAATGCATTTCTGGAACTGTGCCTCATAAGAAGTTTGACGAATACTGTCGCTACATAAAGAATTTCCGAAGGTACATCGTATCAAAGACCTACTCCGAAGAGATGACCGAAACCCAAAAACGGGCAATTCGAAAGGCCGCAAAATGCAGTCCCTATAAGCTACGTGGTAAGTCTTGTTACTAGTCAGGGTCCCCACTTAAATTTCATGATCAGATTCCCTGTTTTTCCCTATCCCATGGAAAATTTTCCCTGCCATGGTTATAAGGATATTTTTCTCTGATCTCAAAGTGTTCAAGTTTAAAGATGCTATTGAAGATGTCTGGAGCTCAAGAAATTTTACTCGTGAAAAAGTGCAATGTCCTGAAACTTAAGAATAAGAAAATACCTTCAGCAATAATGACCAGGGCCCATATCTTCGTAACCTATTTGGCTGATCAGGGAAAATTTGATCAGGGTCCCATAACCAGAAATTCTGTCTATCATGAATAAATTTTACAAATAATAATTCCTCTTTGACACTATTTTTCAATAACACAATACATTTTGGTATAAGGCAAAATCACTGATCTTGGGACCCTGATCAAATTTTCCCCGATCAGCCAAATTAGTTACGAAGATAATTATGGTCCCAGTCCTTGATTACATCTCACTGGTGTTCGTTATGCCAGCGACCAGAGCGACTGATCCCATAGGTCGAGTGAGGGCGATCCTTTCTGAATTAATCAATCAATTGTTTATAATTTAAATTTATGATTAAAATGATCAACTTGAATTTTATGAATAAAATGATCAACTTTAAATCTATGAATAAAATAATGAACTTAATTGATTGTAGGACCACACTTGTACTACAAACATCCCAAAACGAAGAGGCCCCTCCTGGTCGTAGAGAACTTAGAAGAACGCGACCGGATCTTGTGGCAGAGTCACTGGGGAACCGCAGGGCACAACGGCAGAAACACAACACTGCAGAAAATCACGGTCTCGTACTGGTGGCGCGGTGTCTCGTGTGATGTGGATCAGTTCGTAAGTGCATGTATTGTATACTGGCCATGTAGTTTCCAACATCTTGTTTGTTGTAGTATCTTTTTCTTACTCAAAGTGTATTGAATGAGGAGGAGAACTACTTTGCTGTGCATTTGTGTACCATCAAGAGGTTATCAGTGTACCATCCAGAGGCAGGACCCCCCCCCCCCCCCCCCTTTTTTTTTTAATGTTTTTTTTATTATTATTATTATGGGACTTAAACTTGCCAAAGCTGAAAAAAACATCACACCATTTTAGTACTTAACCTATATACAGCCCCTGTCATGCGGGGAACTTTCTTTGTCGAGGTGCACTAATATGTGATGGCTGATACACTATGGCAGAGAAAAGTCATTCTCCTCATTGACAAAGCTTTTTACTTTATTGTTGACACTTCATGTTGACACCTGCCATTGATTGTATCATTCCTTTTAGTACATCCTGAGGTAAATTGAATGTCACAAAATGTAATACACACCATGACAGGATCTTTAGTAGCTTCCTACATTCCTATACATGTCGTGTACCCATTTATGAATATAGTTGAGATATAGCCAGGATGTTTACATTTTTCTTATGCCAAAACATTTGAGAAAGTATGTGGTTTGCAACTACACTATCCTACTTCTTACGAAAAATGTTCAGCTTATGTTAACCAAAATGATAATTCATAATGCTCCACCTTTGACACCAGTTATCTTATCATTATCTTATTGTTATCTTATTGTTATCTTATTGTTACCTTATTGATATCTTATCATTACCTTATTGTTATCTTGTTCATTTTCCTCAGATTGACCGCTGCACTGTTTGTCAACAACGAGAAAGGAGGAAACACTCATCAAGACAACGGATAGCCAACCAAGCGGTCTCAATAGTAAACGACATCAGGGAAAATGTGACCCAGGAGGTGCAAAATCTCACCCAGCAGGTGCCAATTCTCACCCAGGGGGTGCAAAATCTCACCCAGCAGGTGCAAAATCAGACCCAAAAGGTGCAAAATCAGACCCAAAAGGTGCAAATTTGCATTCAGCAGGTGCCAGGTCTGACCCAGGAGGTACAAAATCAGACTCAGCAGGTGCAAAATCGGGCCCAGAAGGTGCCAATTCTGACCAAGAAGGTGCAAAATCAGGCTCAGCAGGTGCAAAGTCAGGCCCAGGCGGTGCAAACTCAGACCCGGAAGGTGCCAATTCTGACCCAGAAGGTGCAAAATCCGGCCCAGCAGGTGCAAAATCAGGAGGAGCAAACTCAGAAAATGTCGCAACAAGTAAACCATTCCAGGGAAGACCTGGAGAAATTAGCGATACTGACCCTGCTTCACAACTACTGCCGTCGGGACGTTCCTGGGACGGTCTCAGGCGCACAAGAACCGACTGGAAATACAGAACTGCATAGCGGAGAATGACATTGCTGATCATAAATTTAGAACTGCATAGTGGAGAATGACGTTACTGACTGGAAATAAAGAATTGCATTGCGGAGACTGATGTTACGTGGGGGTATGCTGGTCAATAGAAACAAACAAAAACAGATTTTCCACTTATTGTTATTTATTAACTTTGGATAAGTGCCTTAAGAGGCGATCATACAAAAGCCTCTTTTAGGCTTCACACTACCATCGGAAGTGACGTCATGGACATCTTAGTCTGCTGGTACTTCATATGTCTGTGTGTTTGGTACTTAACAGTGGTACTTAGGCTGGAGACCAGTCAGAAAAGCTCAATAACATGATTAAAACGTGGAAATCTGTGACAAACATTGAGGATTTGTGCACAAATTTTACCTAATTCTAGAACAAGCTGTGGAAAGCAGACTGTTGGCACTCTGCCTGAAGCTAGGATTTTCACATAACTCGTCTCAAGGTTGAATCCTCAACATTGTGTGATAAAGTGTTCACTTATTAAAGTTGCTTTCTTAAAAGCTGTGTTGTTTGTACTCTTACATACACCTCTTTGTCTGACAGACGATGCGATAAACGATACAGGATTTAGAGAGATAGCTTTAAATCAAAAGAAATTAAAATTTTGTTGGATAGTCTGCTTAAAATCCAAAGAAATTCAAATGTTTTTGGATAGTCTGCTAGATCTTTTCTTTTTCCCATCACTACGTCTCCTTTTTAGTATTACACTGTGTCCCTTAATTAAGTCTGGAAATATTCCTGCATTTAGCAATCAAAAAGTAAATTGTCTACATAGAAGTATCTATTGGAAATGCAACGAAATTTTCCAGTTTGCTTTGTGATTTCTCGCCTTCAGTATTATTGATTGGAACAAATAACCATTCAGCAACCCCCAAGCCGTTTAACTTGTCGCACACTAGAATGAAATCTGATATTCATTTATTTTTTTGTGTTTTAATTATCTGATATCAAAATCACAACGTTTATCATGAAAAATGAATATAAATCATTTCTATATTCGAAAATTTCCCTTATTTCTCTCTGACCCATTTCCTCTTTACCCAAACCCTCTGAGAAATACCCTCCAGAACTCAGTGGTAAGTAGAGGAATAGGAAAAGCCACCTAATGTACATAATGGTGTTCAATCAAATAATGCTTAAATATTCAAAATTTTGGTGTAAAATAATTGTATTGAAAGTATTGAAATCGATTCTGACCTCAATTTCTGCATAATGAACAATATTCTTAGTCCTAAAGCTTCAAGCGCGTACTCTTAAAGCCAGCTGCGCGCTTGAGAGGAGAATCTTCTCAATTTAGAATTAACTTTAGTCATCCTTCCAGTTCAGAACGAGTTATCTTACTAATAAGTGGTCTCGATATAGCTGAAAATTTGCTGAGTAGACCTTAATTCCAACCCATCATCATCATCTTACTGATAAGTAATGATTATCAGTTAGCTTCTCAAAACGCGTACAAAGATTGTTTGACTTCAATAACGCTGATGGTGACTTTCAGAAATAGATGTTACACGAGGTTTTATAACATTCTAGGATACTTACAGGTTTCCTTGGTGTATTTTCAGATTTTTTTAATTGACTTACATTCCTGCGCATATTTCCCACCCTTAGAGTTCAATACCCAAGTCAACAATGTAGCCTTTCAAGTTATTCCTATATTGTTTCTAAGTCATCTAGACCGTAGATTTACTAATGAATATTCCCAACCTTTTATCTTCTAAACCGAAAATCCGGAAATTTCCTTCTTACTTTTCCGGATTTTTCGTTTTTCTAAGTGGCATCTCCAGGAGGTGCATGTAATAAATAATGTTTAGAGAATTTTAATTTCCCAGTGAATTAATTTTATTTTTAAAATTAATACCTTTTTTTTTTTTTTACCGGAAACAGGCGGCTACCAGGGAAGCAGTGATGTCTGCAGCAAAGGAACTGATGACCTTTGTTAACAGATCGCCATCACCTTACCATGGTAGGTATCGTAAATCCCCTAATTTCAGCCGTATCCTATTGTATGTGTCCCTTAGGCCAGTTTTCTAATTATTTTTTTTCAGAGGTCACATAATGTTGAAGGTTGCATAAACCAAAAATTAGGCCACAACCTTCAAGTTAAGAGCTAATGTGCTTATGTCTTTAACTTTCGCAGCTTGAATACGAGTTTTGTGGCAGAAAAAATCGTTTGGTTATTGGTTGATTTATGCCCCAATTATCTGCCAGGGTAATATAAAGGGCGGAAAAAAAATTGAACTTTTTCCAAAATAATCTAAATGTGTGAAAAAGTGCTACGTCAGTCATACAAAATACGTACCTTATAACAAATCTTTTATTTCAAAATCTAAGATTACTTCACAATAGATATCATTATGGGCCACTTATGGAGATTGTGTTGATATAGTAACGCACCGATCGTATTCTTATAAAAGAACATGTGCATATGTAGAAATGAACAGAAAATCACAGAACCTTGAACACACCTTTGGTCTGGATATAACTTGATAGAATTGATATATTTATTTCTGTAATTTTGATGTATTCATTTTCAAGCTGTCGATGAGTGTCGTCGTCGCCTCGTGGCGGCTGGGTTCCGGGAAATCCGTGAACAGGATCACTGGGACATCAAACCTAAGGATAAGGTGAGGCCAATTTGTTTGTTTGTGGGATTAGTTTAATGTCCGGCCAACCCTTTAGGGTTCTTTTACCAGACTGCACAAGGTCAAGCTTTTCAGCTAGTTTTACGCCACAGGGGCGGTGACCGAATCTATGAAATGAGGTGCCTATTTGTAGCAGTGGGACCCAATGCCCTCTTTATAGTGCTGCCACACTGAGAACGGGCTTTTGTAAAGGAAAATGATGTAAAATACCACAGGGATATTCCCAGGCCTATGGGATGGGCCGTTCCCGCCTCAAGCTACTTATTCCAATATTGTAACCATTGCTGAGCTGACCGGAAGACTGGTACCGATTGTTGGAACCGATACATGGCCCAAGGTAAAGATTCAAAATTAAAAATTAAAAATTAAAAAATAGAATTTAATTCCCGCATTTGGTCAACTGTTTATAGGTAACCATTCCCGCATTTATTAATTATTTAGATATTTAAATCATATTATAAATGCCTACCTTTTTGAGATAGATTTGTACCAGGGGGCTTTTGATGTCCAAAATATTTTTCTAGGAATATCCCTGGAATGGAAATGTGGAATGTTAAAACGATTGATTTCTACCAATCTCAATAGTTTCCTCGACCTCTTCCAGCAAGGCTAGGCTAAAAGAAAATAATATAAGTGGGATTTATAGCGGGTTGTCTTCATATAAAGAACACCCATTACATTTGAAACGAGATCCGACGATTCTATTGGTTTAATTTGATAAATTCATAATAATTACAGACTATAGGGTGATTGCTGAAGCGGCTAAAATAGTAGAATGAGATTCATGTCAGAGAAAA
Source organism: Lepidonotus clava (assembly GCA_936440205.1). Lineage (NCBI taxonomy): Eukaryota > Metazoa > Annelida > Polychaeta > Phyllodocida > Polynoidae > Lepidonotus > Lepidonotus clava. Next base: position 32,300,953 of record OW387150.1, read on the forward strand.
CACAGGGGATTTGCAAATTCTATCAAAACATAGGGAAACACGTGGAATCTTTTTTCAAGATGATCTAGAATTCCTGATTCAAAAACATAAGATGATTGACTTTTTAGGGCAGGACTCTTTCAGATTGGGCCAATTTATGGCAAGTCACAGAAAAAAAATTGCCCAATACAGGGAAAACACAGAAATTGAATGTGCAGTTAGGAGTGGCCACCCAGCTATATGAAATTGGTTTTCGCGATAAAGCTTTACTCCTCAACTTAATAATTACTCTTCAAATATTCTTCAACTAGTTCCAAGGTCTGATATAGAACAGTTTGTATTCTGTTGTCACGCTATCTGATAAGATACGTGTCCTCTGATATACGATCAGAATCCCCTTGTTAGTAGATGGGGTGAGCATGATAGGAATGTTGTGATGAGAAATCGTTATCTGATTACTTATCTGATATCAGAAGTACTTTCAGTCATACAAAGCCTATAGTCTGAGCGTATGTAGCATGTGATTGCTGCGATAAGTCCCTCAATTAATTACCACCTATCTTTATATAAAAAAAATACTCAGTACCGAAAGACTAAAGGCCATATTCCACTATGCGGTAGTTAGCATTTGCAGTACTTTTTTTTAACCACTGCAAGTAGTTTGTGTTTCAAATAGGGGCTTTCCATTTAGTACATACGCACATTTCAAAAATCTCAGACCCCCCCCCCCTTGGGCAAAAATACACATAGGATATGTACTAAAATGTACGCACATTTTCAAAAATCTCAGACCCCCCCCCCCCCACCCTGATGCGTACATGCTGAATGGAAGGCCCCATGCCAACATATTGGTATCCCCAACTGCAAGCAATCCATAGAAAACCTATATAAAATTATTTGCCGTATCACAAGCAAGTACTGCAAGTATTTCCTATATTCCACCTTGTGGCACCATACCGCAAGCTAGTTTGAGGTGGTTTGTTTGCGTCATTTCATGGTTCTGCAAGCAAAAACCGTATAGTGGAATATAGTCTTAATCATACTGCTACAACAAAAATAAAGAAGTAAACCTGAAAATCAACTTCTATGACTATAAATATAGGCCTTGTGCAGACGCTGTCATGCGACCACTTCTTAGTGATCACAGTGTTCGAAATTAAGGGCACACCCTGCATCCGGTGTGCACAATTTGGCTGCAGGGTGCATACTTTTGAGAGCTATGCCTCCTGTGTGTGCATACTTTTTCAACAGGGTAAATACCATAATATACTGGTGTACACATGATAAACGTCCCGGGTGCATACTTTTAGACAGCCATGCACCCGGCGTGTGCAAGGAATAAATCCTTAATTTCGAACACTGTGATCACTATGTGCTCATGGGGACCACTTGGCTATTGAATAAATTTTAAGTAGATGAATGTAAAGTAATAATTTTTCCTGATTATAACTTGAAATGATTTTTAGATAAATTCGACATAACGATGCTGTAGAAAATTAGAACTACAATCAATAAATTGCTACTGCCAGTTCAACATAATATTTTCTCTGACAAATTCCGATTTCTCCATCAAAATGACATTCAGGTGTCTTATCTCTGTATCATTACTAAATGCAAAAGACGTGGCAATCAAAAATTTTTAAAAAAAATCTGTATCATTACTAATGAAAGATGTGTTGTTTTCAGTGTTTCGTCACCAGGAACCAGTCGAGTATCATCGCCTTCGGTGTCGGCGGTAACTACAAACCAGGGAACGGCTTCAGCATGGTGGGCGCCCACACCGACAGCCCCTGTCTCAAGGTGGGTCAGGGTTTGCATTTAACTTAGACCGAGAGTAAAATCTTAAATCCCCCTACCTTCTATGTGATTTAATCCAAGTTGACCAGCTGATTCTATTCAAATTTGTATTTCAATTCATGAACACAAGTCTACATTCATTGATTAAAAATTCTCATTAATCATCCCATTCATTGATTGTCTTCAGTTTTCAAAAGCACCTTATTTGACATATTACACTATCTACTGTATTATTTATTGATAAATTTTAGAATTAAGATTCAATTGCTACTGTTTCAAATGTATCTGTCATCTCGATATAAGCCACTCTGGTGTTAAAGGAAGATCGAGTTAAAAAAAACTCGAATTGATGTCAGATTAAAAAATGAAATAAAAAATAAATAAATTAAATTATCGGCCGATTGTAGCGCCAATTCAGTCCAAGCATGCACATTTCGATACAGTATACTGACAGGAGATCATAAGAATCAGCTGATTTTAGTGCCGCTTCTTTGGCCGACTGTCTAAAGTTTGCCTAGTGGGTACAGGGCTTAAGTCTTACCAGGTATACACGAACACAGAATTTGGATTAGTCAAGTTTGAGTAATGCTATAGCTCGAACTAGAAACCGTTTTCAGACTGATACACATTGACAGTCTTTCCAATATAAACGTTACTGAGCCTTGCCAACTTAAAAATTATGGATGAAATGAGAATTTGATTAAAAAATGATTATGGCACAAACTAGAAACCATATCAAAAGTTTGGTACAGTAGAACTGTTCTAGCACAGTGGGTTGCATTTCCAGGAAATCCAGTTTCTATCATAATAACCTTTATTTAAAAACTGTATTCTAAGCATATTGACAAAGCTTTGATAATCTTAGGGTTTTACAGATACACTTCAGATCCCCCCTATCCTGATACCCAAAGGGCCATACCCACTAGGCGATTATGCATGAGTCAGCAGATAGATCGGTGCTAAAATCAGCCAATTCTAGGGGTAGAATCAACTGATTTTAGCGCCGATTCAGATCAAATATGCACATTCAAATATACCATGCAAACAGGCAACGTTACAAGTTGGCCAATTTTAGTGCCAATAAGTTGGCCAACTGTGTAAAAACCACCAAGCCGGTATGGGGCTTCAGTCATCGTTGATTGTCTTTTATTTTGAGAACCATCATTTTTCATGATCTTTTATATGATTATATGAATATTTTCTACATAAACGATTGACCTTTGTATGCCCTTTGCAGGTGAAGCCGGTGTCGCGGCGGGTGAAGGAGGGTTACATCCAGGTGGGGGTGGAGGCATATGGAGGGGGCACGTGGCACACCTGGTTCGACCGGGACCTCAAGGTCGCCGGACGGGTCATCGTCAAGGTCAGTTGAAATATCATTGTAACCCAAAACATAAATTGAAAAGTTTGAACAGAGTTTGAGAAATTGTTAGTACCGGTATGTGGATTAGCAGGTTTTTGCCGATTGCAAAGATTACATTTATTTTCATTGGATCAACATTCAAAATCAAATGAATGAAAATAGTCTTACATATTTTAACTGATTTGTTTAGTTAATAAAAATGAATGTTGCCGGTGATTTGTAATAGAACTCCCTGTAATTACTTTTCTTTCAGCTTCATAGCTTGACATATACCTCGCCAATCCTTTTTTTTTTTTAATTGAAAGTGGCAATTCTTGCATTGATAAGTTACTCCAAGCAATATGTTTCTTTAACATCCTTAGGAAATAATTTCTTTCTAATATTACAATCATGAGTATGGTTCATACCACTAAACTCAATTCGAATTTTGTACAACATAGTTTTTGCTGAGTTATATCATATGCATACCATGAACACATTTGTAACCTGTATATAGGGTCGAGCCTGGTGCACCGTCTCGTCAATGTGGACCGACCGGTGATGCGACTACCCAACGTGGCCATCCACCTACAGAGAGAGATGGGCCAGAAGAGTTTCTACGTATTACTTATATAACGTATCATGTCTATTTGTGTATAGGAGGGCTCGAGCCTGGTGCACCATCTCGTCAACGTGGACCTGCCAGTGATGAGACTTCCCAACGTGGCCATCCACCTACACAGAGAGATGGGCCAGAAGAGTTTCTACGTATTACTTATATAACGTATTGTGTCTATTTGTGTATAGGAGGGCTCGAGCCTGGTGCACCGTCTGGTCAACGTGGACCGACCTGTGATGAGACTTCCCAACGTGGCCATCCACCTACACAGAGAGATGGGCCAGAAGAGTTTCTACGTATTACTTATATAACGTATCGTGTCTATTTGTGTATAGGAGGGGTCGAGCCTGGTGCACCATCTCGTCAACGTGGACCTGCCAGTGATGAGACTTCCCAACATCGCCATTCACCTTCACCGAGAGATGGGTCAGAAGAGTTTCTACGTATTACTTATATAACGTATTGTGTCTATTCGTGTATAGGAGGGCTCGAGCCTGGTGCACCGTCTCGTCAACGTGGACCGTCCGGTGATGAGGCTACCCAACGTGGCCATCCACCTACACCGAGAGATGGGTCAGGAGAGTTTCTACATATAATTCATATTATGTATCATTACCATTGTTTGTTTAGGAGGGCTCAAGCCTGGTGCACCGTCTCGTCAACGTGGACCGTCCGGTGATGAGACTTCCCAACATCGCCATCCACCTACACCGAGAGATGGGCCAGAAGTTTGAGTTCAACAAGGAAACACACTTGTAAGTTTTCAGTGAAAAGGGTCAATATAGCCCTTTACATGCATTCTTTGGAGCAGTACTTGTTGTTAAATGGCCAAACATCATGACGCCATTGTATGATTAGTCACTGGGTCTTTAAGTATGTCACTAAGTGGCCAAACCACATAAGTCACCACTGATTTTTGTAATGAAATGGCCAAAATAGGGACCAGGCTTTAGAGTATGATACAGATATATTTCGTGTATTTATTCTCCCTGTTTCTAATTGGTGGAGTGCCTGCTTCGAGTCTGGGAGGTCTTGGGATTTATCCCTGGCCAAGTCACATCAAAGACTTTAACAATGGCAGTGGTCACTGCTTGCCTGGCACTTGGTTTAAACTAAGAACCACGAAACATGATTGGGTGGCCCAGTGCCAGTATAATAGGACTAGGTTGGGTATTGTGTGGGCCTATGACATGATATCTCAGTGTAGCAGCACTATAAAAAGGGCATTGGGTGCCACTGCTACAAATAGGCACCTCACTTCATAGATTCAGTCACCACCCCTGTGGTGTAAAACTAGCTGAAAAGCTTTACCTTGTGCAGTCTGGTAAAAGAACCCAGAAGGGTTGGCCGGACATTAAACTAACACAACAAACAAACAAACAAACTCACTATTCTGCTCTTACCACTCAGCTCCACCGTTCTGGCCACTACAGCCGCCGAAGAACTGGAGAACGGGCCTGCTCCAGAGGACAAGGACAACAAGAAGGAGGTGAGAATATATTTCAAAACAATTTAGAATGTGTTGTCTCATTAACTATTGTAAATCTGAGATGTTATATGAGAAGAAAGAAAGAAAATTTAGAATAGAAGATAGACTATTAAAAAGAGAAAATATTTTTTTCTTGATGAGAAATATTTTGAGTATAAAAAACCTCCTTAGATAATTTTCCATGGAGCCTTACTTGAAAATTTAAAGGCATTTGATACTGTAATCAATCTTTTAGGATAATGTTAATACGAGAATAGCCCCTCTTAATTTTGCCCAGTGCGGGAATTAAAATCCTCATACGGGAATGGCCTACACTGCATGCCTAGGAAGAACCCTGGTCACTTAAGGTCATTTTAACTTAAGTTACTATAGACCTTTTTCATTAGGTTGTGGCAGCCCCTGGAAAACAGAACCAGTGATTTAGGTCTTTTCCTATAGTTAACCTATATGAAGTGAAGCATATAGGTTAACTATAGGAAAAGGCCTAAATCACTGTTTCTGTTTAATTCACCAGGGGCCGCCACAACCTAATGAAAAAGGTCTATAAAACCAATGATTAAGAATTGATATTTGAAAATAAAAAGTCATTTGATTGGTCAGGATTCAAACCTTCAACCCTTCATGCGTCAAGTGAGTGTTGTAACAAATGTGCCACCGTGGCACCTGTTGCATGGTGACTGCACCGTGAATGTCAAAATTCATAAATCATGGATGTAAGTTTTAAGACTTTTGTCTGATTTCAGATTTTTAGAAAAAGATTGAAATCACAGCTAAAAGGTACTAAAACTACAGTAAAACAACAATAAAATAGTAGTCAGACCTGAATTAGTCAGCGATGTAACTTAATGAAGCACCTGGTAGTTTCTCAGAAGCTGTTTAGACCTTCAGATGTATTTCAGATTAAGTTCAGATCAGAACAAAATCTATAAAAAAAAAAACTGTAGAAGGGAGTGAATAAATACTGCATTCTAATTGGTTGATGTAACATTTAAACTTAACTGCTGACTTACTATCTCTGACGCTCCAAGCATAGACTTTAATTTTCAGATTTATTATTTTGATCCCGACTTACATCCCTGAATTAATAAACATCTGTTTAAGCCTTACATACGAGGATTGACTCTGCCGTCCCAAAGTCTGTCTATGCTAGAAATGTTAGTGCATTGAAAAGAATTCTGGAAGAAAACTTTCGACACATGAGCAGATATAATCCTCGGAATTATAAAAGTACATCTATGGTCAACGACGTGTATGGCATAGGCATGAAACAAATGCAATAGAGCTTCCGAACATGTTTAACAGAAAGCCTGAATCCTGAATTAATCAAACCAAACACTTGACCTTCAATTGGTCTATCATAAAATCTGTAATTTAAGTCACGATTATGTAAGACCACAAAATCAAGGAATCGACCTAAATTTGTCATTATAATACTCTACATGGTGATAATATTTGAAGAAATTAAATTGTTAATTTTTGCAAGGCGCTGATGAATAAACTTTCGTATTTGAAAAAAAAAGAATATTTGAAACTTATTTGCTTCGATCAGTGAGCGTCTCTGGAAACTGCCTGCTTTGATGCACATATTTAGCTAGTTAACCTGCATATTGAACTGCGCCTCTCTAAACCTTACGCTGTACATAATTATATGTGTAACTCACTAAACATTGCAAATTTAATGTGAATGTTGGCCACTCGAAATGTAGATCAAGGAACTTTTAATCTAAGAAATATAATAAATGCTCTTTTCAACCACAATACATCAGATACACTTGTATATCATTTACCCCAGTTTATCTATTACCCCATTATATCTATAACCAATGTTTATATATACCCCGATGTATCATTTACCCCCCCCCCCCCCCCCCACTAATTTATAACCTCGATGTAATCATTTACCCCAGTTCATGATTACCCCCAATGTATCCTTTACCCCTCTTTATTAATAACCTCGATATACCATTTACCCTTATTAATCGATTACCCCAAAGTATCATTTACTCAAGTTTATCTATTAGTACCCAAGGTATCATTTACCCCCGTCTTATTCCCACAGACGGAGAAGCACCACGCGGTGCTCATCAGAATGTTGGCGGACGAGCTGGAGGTGAAACCCGAGAACATCCTCGACTTTGAGCTGTGTTTGGCTGACTGCCAGGAATCGGTGAGGGGCCTATTTAGAGACTTTGATTATAGACGGAAAAAAGATAAGCGTGCTCATACCATTTCAGACATATACAGGAATAAGGATGGGAGAAAGGGAAAATGCTGTTATGATTATGATGTTCGCTGTGATTTTTTTCTTAAATGCCAAAATGTATTATTCACTCAGATTCAATCATAAAAAATAGATTCGTGATTTTAAAATTGTTTTAACATGTTACATGCTACGTATATCTTTTTTCACATTTTATCCTGACGTCAACTCTATTATAGACTTATAATTAGATCTTTATATGAGAATATATTGCTGATATTATTCAATAGAAATAATAATTAATGTGAAAGAATGGTTCATTATTCCAGGCGATCGGTGGAGCCCTGAATGAATTCATCTTCGCCCCCAGACTGGACAACCTGCTGAGCACCTACACCGCACTTGAGGTAAATACTATTATTAAAGAAATCTGAAACGTTTATGTAAATTGAGTGTGTAATCAGTTATGCTGCTCTTGACAACTAGGAATGTACCAATTGTCAAGCTCTCGTTAGAAATATCACAAGAACCCCTGCATGCTACATACCATTTGAAAGGCAATTAAAAACCCTTTCTAACGATATCTAACATGTCTATAATTATGAGGCGGCAAGGCTTTAAGATCAAATATAGGCCTAGATCACCTTAAGATCTTATGCCGCCGAATTCCCCTTTCGTCTATACGACAATCGGTGACGCGTTTATGTGTAACATTCGATGAGATGATCACTCCTGGGCTTAAATAACCACATATTTGGGCTTATTTGGGCTTACATCAGAGATTTTGATATATAGAAGACATAGGAATCGTTAAAATCGTCCAAGTCGGGCCAAATTAGACATTCAAGCGCGGAATCCAAACCGTTATATCGATACGGTCGCCATGTGACACCTTCTTCTCCGATCTGGTGCACCCAGGAATCGGACCTATGCAGACCTATTTCACCATGAAATCGGTCGATCTAACTTTAGTTTTTGATATACAGAGATAGATTTGGATACATAGATAGGCATGTCATTGTCCAGAAATTCATAGATTGCGAAATAACGCGACAATTTGCGCAAATACATCGCGCCATTTTCCACCCGCACGCGTGGAGGCCTGACCTGTCAGACCGCTCGAGGGAAGCGGCGGTGACGGTTGGTTGGTCCCGGGGAGTCGCCCTTCTCCGTCTGGATACCTGGATTACAGCGGTATCAGATGCTTTCAATATATATATTTTGGACGTCTGGACTCCCTTAAACGCATACAACGCATTGACAATTCATGCGGGAACCATGCGTTCGTATCGAAGGGAAAAGATTGGATCAATCGGACACGTGGAGGCCTCACACTGTCACTGTCATGGCGTCAACCCTTCGCCGGGTTCTCTTCCCGCACGCCTGCATCGATACATTGAACTCAGGAAACCAGGATGACATTGGACTAAACCCAATAATTGTGGAGGATTTAAGCATTCGGAAGCATTCAGTTATACAGGTAGGTACATATGATATATCTTTTCCAGCAGTTCAAATGATAGGCCTAGACAAGCTGCTGGACTCAGCCTCTCAGGCGTTCGACACTGACAATCTCAAAAATAATTATTTAGACCTTATTTGGCCTATCAAAATGAAATTCATGTATATATCTATGTTCTCATATATGTCGGGGGTCCTACATGTCGAAATATTAAATCTGAGTTCTGATATGTCTAGGCCTAAGTCACTGTCAGTGTCTGAATCATTCGCATTCAATGTTAAAACATAGGCGTCACACTGTCAATAAGTTCTCCGGTGCTGTCAGTGTCACAAAGATTAAATTATTTTGTGAAATTGACACTATAGTGTCAGTTCAGACCTACCACAATAAATTACACATTAATATTATTAGGCCTAGATCCGCCGCCTCATCGGTAACAAAGCTGGAAGCTTTGATACCATATAAAACATTTTTACTATATATTACATTAAGAGATTAAAACATTAAAACATGCCGCCGAATTGATCAGTATGGCTAGACGTTTGGACTTGTTAGCACACCTTTTTTTTTTTTTTTATCTTTTTTTCTTCTTTTTTGAAAACATCATTCAGGGTTACCCCTGGTCTTCCATGATAAAGCATTCCTTCTCACAATTTTCGGAATCGGGAGTTAACTCGGGTAGTAGAATACCGCCTTAACCCTTTAACTAAATCCCTCAATGCTGTTTTCCACACAGGGCCTGATCAAGTCGTGTGAGGCGGAGACCTTCACCCTCGACCCCAACGTGCGCCTGGTCTGCTTCTTCGACAACGAGGAGGTAAGAACTACCATTTAACTTAATTCATAAAAGGTGAATAGTGGGATAATCTTGTCTCAAACTCGATGTCAATTAGTCAGCTTTCTGGAATTTTTTTTTAAAATTTATACTTGTGTCGGGCCACTGCAAGTACTACCGCAAGTACCACTGCAAGTAAGTCCCTATATTCCACCATGTGGTGCTTGTTTTTATTTGCGGTGGGGATGAACACCGCTTGTAAAGTGCCCTTCGCTAGAAAAACACTGCATAGTGGAGTATGGCCCTAACCCTAACCCCCTCTTCCTCCAGGCGTGTGGGTTGGTGAAGTGGTAAGTGTGTCTGCCTGCTGTGCAGGCGACCCAGGTTCAATCCTGGGCTGGGGTGGGCTGGCTGCTTCTCCCCTCTACATGTCTCCCAGTGGCAACAACTGGCTTATCAAAGGCTCCTAGAGGGCCAACGGCTGTTGTGTGTATGGCCCTATCTATGGAACCCTGCGCATTAAAGAACACCTGCCCCGGTAAAAGTGTAGGGGTATGGTCTCTACCTTCTCATAGATACAATCATTTCATAGATTCGATCATCCAACAGACAGAAGACCTTGTTCTCACCATGATATGACCATAGATGTTGATACGGTGTAAAACCCCAATAACCAACCAACCAACCCCCTCTTTTTCCAGGTGGGGTCTCAGAGTGCGCAGGGGGCCGGGTCTACCTGGATGGAGCTGGTGGCACGCCGTCTCGCAGCCTCCACGGGAAACGTGACGAGCTTTGAGGAGGCCGTGCCCAAGTCGATCCTGGTCAGCTGCGATGTAGCACACGCCGTCCACCCCAACTACAGGTATTACGCCAATTGTTTATTTATTTGGTTTTTACTCTCTTTTTTTCTAATTTTCTAAAAAATATTTTTTTTTAAAACCTTTTCCGTATTTTATTTTGAGATGTTTTCAGAGTACATAAATGATTGAAATGAAATACATGAAAATTAACACTTTTTAAATGTATGTGGAAGGAACCATTTAAACTAATAAAAAAAAATCGTATTTGCCATGAAATCAGTTTTAATAGGATTGCCTCACAAAACATAGTACGGTACCAACCTTTGTAAAATGAATATTAAAAAATTGCTTTCTCTAGAATGACATGGTCCCCAATATTTCTCATCAATTCATCCCTATCCCCCACCCCACTCCGACCTTTCAAAAACGTTTGTTTCCGATGGGCCCCCGACTGATTATTTTATTGGGATTCGCACTTTTTTTGTTATGTTTTGTCATTTCTAATATTTTTGACAAAGGAAAAGAAAGGAAGTTACGAGGTATCCGCAGTGTTGAAATATAAAACTTAAGAGTTTGAAGATTCAATTGATCTCCTAAATAACGAAACGAAATTTTCGATTGGAAGAACTTGTAAAAATTGTAAAAATCTTAATTTTACTTTCTCTTATGTGTTATCCGAGTCCTCTGTTTTGTTTCAGTGAGAAACACGAGGAGAAACATCGCCCAAATCTTCACAAGGTAAAAACAATCAAATTTTTCCCCTCATAGTTGACAAATAAAAAATACCCGTGAGAAAGTACAAGAGCACGTAGATGATTAGCACCAAGTGGATTTATTACAAATCATCCATACGGTCATACATATTTTTTTGAGAGAAGAATGATATTCAGTTTCGAAAGTTTTTTTGATAAGTTTCTCTCAAAGTTAAAATTATATTCAACATACGATCACTTCAGCAGTGTACTGTAAATGCAGATAATTTCATTGCAACAACGATACCCGAATCTAACACAAAATCTATATTCACACTGCAATATTTTCTTGAACATTTCCTAAACTCCAAATGACCGAAAATATGCACAGCACAAATATTTAATACGTTTGCAGTAAATTTTGAATTTTCTCCATGCTCACTTTGGTACATGCATATTCCTAGTTTGTTTATTCTCAGATTCGGGACCCTTTCGTTGCTAGGGTCTAGGCCTTATCTCCGCCATTTTCTTTTATGCAAATAACCCCATGGATACTACTGATACGGCTATGGGCAGAGAAGGAGGGAAACACTTTTATAGTAAAATAACCTACCTAAACGATTTATTAAATTCTAAAAAGTTCACAGTATATTCTTGGTTATGAAATGAAAAATGTATCTTTGAAAGAAGGTTCTAGCCTTCTTAGATTAGTCAGAATGTTGACAAAGGGATTCCCTAACCATTGTGCCTATGGGGTTGTATTCACCAAAGTTCACACCTTACTGCAGCGCCACCTTTGCCAAGTGCCTGGATAACCGAATCTGAGAATTAATCCGGTTTGTTTCTTTGTTCAGGGGATTACGGTCAAGTTTAACGCCAACCAGCGATACGCGACCACAGCCATCACCACCGCCCTGCTCCGGGAGATCGCCTCCAGGGCCGGAGTACCTCTCCAGGTAAGCTGAAACCTACTCATTTTGATGCTGCTATAGAGCTTTTTCAATAGAGTCTGTTCCATACATCGCGCACCCGACACAGTCCAGTGGAGGTCGGACAAACAAACCCACGTGGTGGGGGCTGTGCGACACCTGATTGGTGCGGGTCCATTACGTAATGCTAATAAGGCCACTGGGGACCCTTCCCATTGGCTAGAATTCAATAAAAACTTTTAGTATTCAAAAATATTTTTAAAAACAAGACCTATATTCACAGGCGCAAACTATATGACAATAAAAATATTAAATTCTAAACTATAAGGCCATTGTTACAAGATTCTTCCAAGTTTTATAGCTAAAAAGTTATAAGTAGTTTAATATGGCCAAGTTACATTTGCTCAAAGAGAGTAAACCCCAAAGCTTGTCTAGGTAGCCCTTCTTTGGTTGAATTCTTCACGAGGTGGCGTGGTCTGGAAAATCATTTATAGTGCGGTGCCCTGCTGGCAGTATAGGCTCGAATTAATGTTTTGGGATGTAGAGACCAATCAGGGTGCATACGCAAGTCTTAAAAAGTCTTCTTTTTTTTCAAATTTAAGGCCATAAAAAAGTTTTAAATTTCACATTTTTATTGCAGGAGGTCTTAAAAAGGTCTTAAATTGGATTCGATTTGAAAATGAAAATCAAATGATGGGTTCAGCAAATTGTCGCTTTTTGCCAATGCATTTATACATCAAACATTACATGAAGAGATTTTTCTGTACATGTGGTAGCCTTAAATTTGTCGAATTTTGGTCTTAAATTGGTCTATAATTGATTTTTGAAAAAGCGTGAGCACCCTGCCAATGGCCTAGACTAAACGTTTTGGGAACAAGGCCTCTGTGATTTAGCAATAAGCGCGAAACTTTGTTCAATATAGAGAGAATATTTACATTTACGAAAAATGCATTTTGTCATTATACAAACAGAAGATGAAGAGAAATGTCCATTGATCCACTACTCAATGAATTGAATGGGCTAATGAATCTTTATTTAAAAAATAATCATATACCAAAAATACCTCTTGGAGATCTATGGTCAAAATCTATTCTAATGTGATGTTAAAATTACTATAAAAAAATAATATAATTACGATCTTTAAAAAGGTAAAATAAAAATGGATCCATGGTCAACTCGCATGTTTGAATGAATATTTGAGAAGACCTTTATATAAGATTAACTAGTATTTCGGGAAACTCAAGTCAATCAACATTCCATAATTTTTGCACACTAGTAGTGGAATAAGCAATGCGTACATCAACGGACCCTAGATTGTTGATATCGTGAGTCATACTTTAGAGCAGATAATATCATTTCAAATGAAATGCCAATAACATTAAGTACAAACGTTTCACATCATGTATTTCTCATTATGCATCTAAGCTACATTTGGTTAGTATTTACACAAGTTAGGTCCTCTGCAGGGAACTACACCCCGGCCCACAAGAGGCATACAGGCTTCCCACCTTAGGGATTTAGTTTTCAGATTTTTTTCTGAATTCCGATTTTTTGGCTTCGGCTATTGGAATGCCCAAACAATTAAGATTCTAGGCAAATGTCAGGTGGCCAAAACCCCACCAGGTAATAGGGTACTAGCTGAACAGTAATAAAATGTCCATGAACCTTTGCAAAATCGTTCAGATGTTTTTCAAAAATCTGAAAAGGTTCAAGGAAGTGAATAAATGCCCATCACTGATTGGCTATTTCAGATTTTTTTATTGACCCCAACTTACATCCCTGCCACCTTTTAGGCCACCACTCATAGGTCCATGTTGAGGGGTTACAACTTTGATAGGGGTATGTTCGTTCCCCGCTCCCACTAGGGGGACTCAGCATAATAGACCACAGGTTCAGCCTACTGCCGAGTTTGTCAGATTTTGATGAATTCAAAGTCACATGCCACTCCTCGACCAATCAGACGGCAGGAAAAATTAGGATGAACCTGCGGCTCTTCCCAACGTCTCGAGTAGCAGAGCGTATAAGGAGTGGTGCCGCAGATCCCAGCGAAGGATAGGGGTGTCTTTTGACTGGTTGCTGATGCTCTGGCATCCTTTCATAGAGACATATATGGGTTGATATACCAGCATTTATCTCTATACAGCACACTGCGATTCCAACGAGAAGGTCTCCATTTTTTTTCTCCATAAAGCACGGGGGCAGATACAGGATTTCGAAAAAGGGGGTTGGTCCACATATAGGCTAAGCACTAAAATGTCACACATTCACTTGCGCATGCGCAACGTTTTTTTCTCAATGTGAAGTATAAGTCTCCACCAAAGTGGTGGAGGGGGGGGGGGGGGGGTTAGGACCTCCTGGACACCCCACTTGGAGCCACCCCTGAAGCATGTCAGTTCAGATGTGCTAGGACGCTGTGTCAGTGTGTTCTCTGTCCTTGTCGTGGTTAAGGTTCATGTCCTCGGTGGGCTCGCGTTCGGTGTCGCCGTCGACCGGGGCGTGGTTACCAGTCGTTAGTTTGTCGTGTTCCTCAGGCTCAGGCTTGGGCTCTGGGTCAGCCTCAGGCTCTGATTCTTTATCTCTCTTTTTCTTTTTTTGTCCTGAAATGTGAAGATGTAGAAATGTTTTAATAGCTATAATATATATATTGTCAGAAATCTACCGTAGCCTTAGTGTATGCTTAGATTCTGTATGTAACCTCAGTTTCATGAATCAACACTCTTTTTCAAGAATCTGTTACAGTTATTCTATATAAACTTCCTGGATCTATATTCAGCGCATGTTCTTCAAGATGAAAAATCTGAGTGACCTTTGAATTGGAAAATTATTGCCTTTCTTGGTAACTCATTTTATTAGCCTCAATATGTAGGTGTGAAAAACGTTTAAACGTTTAACTTACTTCTGATAAGGAGAATAACAACAATGATGACTACGACGATTATGATTATCACAGGGATTACGAGCAAGGCGAGGAGAGGCCGACTGTCACCTGGAAAAGTCAAACATTGTGATTTGATATGTGTTTGGCGTGTGGGAGACTTTGTCAAAAATTTGTCGTTATTCTGGTCTGGCGGCCTGAGACTTATTTGACAGTTCAAATGTTTCAATAGTGTTACCGGTAGTTCATTTTATGTGAGGACTACATAAATAATCCATTCTGAATTATATATATATATATATATATATATATATATATATATATATATATATATATATGTGTGTATAATTCAGCATGGATTATTGTATAACATATTTACATATTGATAATCTCTATAGATCTTTATAGAGAAAACTGAACATGTAAGGCCCAGTCACATATAGAGACTAAACTCAACTCAACAGTCTTAAGGACTTGAGACTGAACAGTTGCAAACAAACCAGTCTCAAGGAAAAACTGATGAGTGGTCACATATAGAGACTGGATAGTCTTAGTCTTCTTTCCCCTGCCTATAAACTCAATGATAAGTAGGAAAAAGAGGTGTGTCTATTTGCTTTAATGTGTTGGATAATGGACTTAAGACAGTTGAGTTGAGTCTTAAACTATGTCACATATAGAGACTGGACCTTAAAACTGATTGAGACTGGAGACTATCCAGTCTTTAGGCCGGTCACATATTGAGACTGGGTCTTAAGACTGCTAAAGACTCAAGACTATCCAGTTTTATATCTTCAACATCTCAAGATTAGAGACCAGACTGATCAGTCTTGAGGAAACCTAAAACTCCAGTTTTAACCCTATGTCACATATCAAAACTATCAGAGACCCAACTCAACTCAACTGTTCAGTTGAGTTCAGTCTCTATATGTGACCGGGCCTTAAGATGACTGTAAGACATAACCTGAGAATTCCATAAATGAGGAGAGGTGCCATTAGCAAAATATCAATGCTAGACTATGAATAAGAAATGAAAACAGTGCATTGACAGTCTGGCACGGAATTGTGCCCAAATTGCCCACAGGACTGCAGTGGAAGAAAATTTAATTAAGTGAACTCGGCCTGTATAAAAATCCAATAATTTTTTTTCCAATAAGAAAAGAAATAAAATAAAATCCAATAAAAGTACAGAGTGAGCATCATCAGTAAATATAAAATTTCTTTTTACTGGTTCCTGGTAGGAACATTAACAAGAAGAAGCCTGTATTATGTTGGTTGTTCTAGAGATTAATCTCTATATAATTCCCCTAATAACCATCCCAGTTTACACCAACACAAAGGTTTACTATGAAATATTTTCAAAACTGCTTCGATGCTTATTCCATGAAGACAATTGTATAATACAAAATTCACCAAAGCCATTTGGGTGATAGATTGCTCCTAAATTTGGTAAAATGCAGCTTTATATTCTGACATTTTCCTCATGGGAACTAATGTTAAAGCCTATCAACCTAGCCTATAATGCCCAACCCTATTTTGTCCTGAAATACAACATTTTCGCTGGCTGGCAAACCTACAAATCTGTCAATTGATGAAACTTAAGAAATCATTATGTTAAAACAGTCCTTGAAATAGAAAAACATAATGCTTGCTTATTTCAGTAAGCCCAACTCTTGGAAACAAGAATGGCTTATACGGTAATTTTGTCCAACTCTTCCAACCCTGGGTTATATCCAATGTGGGATGGGCTAATTAACCCACCTTGTGTGGCGGCAGCGGCGGTCGGTGGTACCAACGGATTCATACATGTTATGGTGACCGGTGACGCCTGGCTGAGGGTCGTATCATACCCTGAAATATACAAAAACACACAATGTTTTTATACATGGCGATGGTGTGTAGGCCCTAAAGTTCAGGTTCAGGTTCGCAGATTTTACCTCATATAATCCAAGTTGAGTAGCTACCTAAGCTACCTTTACGTTATTATAAAGATAAGTAGATACCAGTGGAACCATCTCCGTTGAATTAGGCTCCTTTTTTTTAATTTGGTAAATTAATGAGCTCACAAGTGGATGGGCGTAAACAGGGATTCCAGAAATGCTCTCAGACTCCATACTCAAAAAGTATAATTATTATCACTAAAATATACAAAATATTCACAGCATACGTCGTTACTTACCAAAGATTTCAATCCAAAACCTCCCAAGCACTCCAGTACGAAGTGAATCCGACATCACAAAACCGAGCGAGGTCGTGACGAACCCGTCCTCAGTCACCGTCTGATTCACGTCTATAGCCCGATGACTTAATCCACGCTCTGCGCACACTTTAGTGTCATTTCCCACTGATATAAAGTAGAGGCAAGAGTCTGTGGGGTCTCTAGCCTTAAAGGAGAGGTCTCTGATGGCCACAGTTAAAGTTGTATTGGGTTCAGTCCTCAGGGTGCAGCTGGTTTGGGTTATATTCTCCCATAGTGAGGGGTAGTCCGCGGACTGTAGCCGTATCGTACTCCCCTCGGCTGTAGTTGTGTGGTGGTGGGTGGGATGTAGGAGCGGGTATTCCTTCGCCTCCTCATCCATGACTGAAATGCAGTAATAGTGATATAGAAGATATCTAGTTTGTTTTGTTGTTTGTTTGTTGTTGTTGTTTTTTTGGGGTTTTTTTTGGGGGGGAGGTGGGGGGGGGGGGTGGGGGGGGGGTATATGGTAAAACAGGAAAAATGGCAACAAAAAATATCGCTGTCAGATGAAACAGGGAATTTGACAAATTTGACCAAAACACATGGTAAATACATAGAATTCTGTTTGACCATGTTAAGGATTTTCCTATTTGTTAGATTCAGAAGATTTCACTTTTCTAATAAAAATGTTTTTTACCAGACACTTTAATAATATAATAACATGATGTCATGAAATTTCAAAATTTGAACACCTTGAAATCAAAACAAATCATCATAAGCAAGACGGGGAAAATTTACCCTGGGACGGAAAACACAGGGAATTTGACCGCAAATTTTGAGTGGGGACCCTGTAAAAGATTAAGCGGTGAAATATAGTTTTCTGTCTCTTTAGATAGGGTCTTCAAATTTATAAACACAATTTATAGCTGACAGAAGAGTGATTCATTCTATAGCTACCTACCTGGCAGACCGATATACTCCAGGTGCATGACGCCCCTACCCCTGGACCCACAGGAGTTTAGTACTCACAAAAAAAAAAAAAAAATTAATGAAAAAAAAAAAATTAATGAAAAAAAAAAAAATTAAAAAAAAAGATTTTTTAAAAAAATTACTCACCAGGTAGACAGATATACTCCAAGTGCAGGTACATGATCCCTCTACCCCTAGATCCACAGGAGTTCCTGGGCCTGTTGGCCAGGAGGAAGACACAGGAGGGACGCCCGTTACACATCCTCCGGTAGTGGTCAGTCTGCTGAGCGCTGTCCTCCTCCTACGTATATTACATAAAAATTGAAAAATACTCAAAAAGTATTGAGGGACATATCAGCCAGACTTAGTGTCGAGTTTAAAGGGAGCCAAAAGCAATGTAGGGTCAGAATAGAGAACTACTCCCATTCAGCCAGCAGCATAGCCATCATTACAGTTCCTACACAAAATTAGGAAACTTGAGAGTGTGTTTTTTAGAAAATATTTTGCTTCCAACTGAACTTCCAGAGGCATATGGGTTGTTTTAGGGTATTAACTACTGCAAATTCTAACATTTACATATATCCTACATTTTAATGGTTGGGGAGTGGCATCTCTGAATGTACCTACCAGTAGGCAGTCGGCCGGCCCCGCTGCTGGTGCCTGGCAGAACCTCCAGTCGCTGCCCCCGTACACGCTGGGTACCGCCCGGAGGACGCTGAGGACGTGGCCATGGTTACAGCGGAGGGTGTGGGGCAGCTCCTCCTCGGCGTAACACCAGTTTCTGCTCACTGTGTTAAGACTGTCTGCAATGGGGAAAAAAAGATTCAGAATAGCATGGGGTTCGGGGTGGCCAATGTTGTTGAGGCGTTGGTACCACTCGTTGGCAATGGTACTGCATGGGTTTGAGTCCCATACAGTGCAGCATGGAAAAATGACATTTGGATGACCCCTGAATGGAATTGTGCCCAAATGGTCCACAGGACTGCAGTGGAAAAAAATTTGATAAAGTGAACTCAGCCTGTATAAAAATCCTATTAAAAAAGAATCGGTTTCTTCCATACCGGGATGTAAGTTTTTTTCTGAATTCATTATTTTTTCTTTTCCTCATTATAAAGATTGCAGGTTAGTGTGGGTTAGTGTGGTATTTAGATATACATCTTATATTTGAATCGCCACAAAAATTGGTCGATTATTCACAATTCTACTGATGATCTGACGATTATAATGCCGAGCGAGTCTAGTGGACACAGTTGTAGTGTTGTATCCAAATGGGGAAGTCCGAGGGTGTCTAGAACATCCTCAGATTTAGATGATGAAGATGTTAAATTAAAACAAAATTAAAACAATAAAAAATAAAAAGGGGGGAAGAATATGTGTATTTACAGAGTAATTTGGGACTGTGAAATATGCAGAGAGTAATGCTACAGCATCCTAATCGATACTGTGCCCTAATTTAAAAGATATACATGTGTATATGCAAGATTGTTCTTGAATAACTCGATAGTTATATTATGGTCAATGGTGGTAGACCAGAAACAGAACATCATGTTTTATACTGAATGGTGGTGAGTGAGTTATTGCAGCACAGTTCTAGTAATGTCACCTAATATCACCTGCAGTCTTTTTTTCCTAGTGCTACATACTAGTGTTACATCCAGGTATCTGGGGCATGGGGGCTCTCGAACCTTAAATCTAACACCGTGTCATGGCGTTTCTATTAAAATCGACATGGAACCTATTGGCACAGGAATAAAAATTATACAATTAATTTAGATCTTCCTTAATGGACATTTGACGTTAAGTGTCTTAAAAATCGACATGGAAATTTTAAAATAAAAAAAATCCCAGATGTAATATGTAAACCTTAATGCTACATACTGATGATTGGCAGGTAGTAGTTCATCCTATATTATAGTGTAGACTGGCTAAACTTCAGTAAAGCAGGGATCTTCATAGGACAATATTTTTAAGTATCAAAAGCCTGCATTGAAAAATTTCCATTAGGCCATTTTCGGGGGGGAAAGGACATTATAAGTGTTACATAAGGACATATAACATGACTAATTTCTAAATTCGACAAAGGACATTGGGGCCCCTATCAAGGGCCCCCTATATTGACTATTAACTAGATAACGTAATCAGAGCTATCTACTCTAATCAGTACAGGTGTATTTATTGCAAAGACGACATGAACGTGGCATCATGCACGTCTTCACTGACATTTTGTTGTTAGTGCAAGTAACGTAGTATAAGTGAGAGATATACTTTTAGAAGTAACAGTGACAGACACTATTACCAGTTCATGTTTATATATAACAAAAAAATATATATTTGACATATGCACAGATCGCCCAGTAAGTTATATGACTTACACAGGTAAACGAGCCGGCAAAAGAAGTGACATCATGTCATATCCCGGATGTTTTTAGGACTTTTTTGAACATCACTCTCACATAATTTAAGCCTGACGGCTTCAGATAGAGTTGTTCGTAAATGCCTTTATAATATAATTAAGATATATCTTATATAGGAATTATGGAGTCCTTTACGTATACCAAAGTATTATCTTGTTCCAAGTATTATCTTGTTAGAGACATGTTTGTATTGGATTGATATACAGATATGTAACACAAGTGTGTAAAAAACTACATAAGGAACTGTATAGTAGCCTATAGTATTTATAAACAACAAAGAAGGAAGTGTTTTTTTCTCACCAGTAACCTAAAGAACAAGTGACACAGTGGTACATTCCCTAGAATCAAAGGTAATTACCAGACAAAATGAGGGCTTATAATTGACTGGGAAACAGTTTAACTCATTATCCCTCCATTAAAGTTCACCCACCAGACAAGGGGCCCTTGATGGGGGGTCCCCATGTCGCATGTCGAATCATCATGTCCCATGTCACTTAACTTTATCATGTCCCATGTTGCCTTAAAGAAGATATCCTCATGTCTCATGTCGAATTTAAGAAATGGCCCCTGCCATGTCATTTATTTTTTTCTTGTTGTCACTAAGCCCCATGTCATATGTCAATTTTAAGAAATGGCCATGTCGCCATGTCGAATTTAAGGGTCTAGGGCCCTAGACAAGATGAGAGCTTCTAATTGACTGGGAACCCTATATCATCCCTCCATTAAAGTTCACCCACCTGAATCCGCTGTCACCCAGACCAAAAAGAGCAGTAGGGGGAAGGTCCAACGAGCCATGGTGGAGAGTGTTAAAGAGAGGACCCCTCTGTCAATCTCCAAACACAGATCGCTTCCTGAGCGACCTCTTGGCCCTTCTCCAGGCGCGCATTTTCTGCTATAAACGTCGTCCCATTCGTCAACGTTAAAGATCCACTGCCACCGTCCTGAGTTGGAGTGGTATATTCCTGTTATGACGTCACGACCCCTAGCGGGACGCCGGGGTATCGCTGCCAATGATATGTGTATCAGATACTCTATGAGCGTTGCTCCTCTGCCATGCTGGCTGTCCCAAGGTCGAGGGTCAGAGAGCTAGGTGTGTGTGTGTCTATTTTGGTGGGTGGTGTGCTATGTTGTATGTATGTGTACTCTACAGAGTGGGCCTGATCGCCGTGATCACGTGATCAAAACCACGACAGGGATCCCCCTAGACTGTAGTTACATCCAAGTCCGCTACTCCTCCAACTAGACTGTAGTTATATCCAAGTCTGCCAGTTACTCAAACTAGGACTGTTGACCAACAGCCATTTTAGGCGGGAATTCCCACCCAAATCCCAGCATGCTTTGCAGCTGCCGGTTTATGGCAGGGAGGACGATAAACCAGCCAGCAGCCCAACAACCATCAAAGGATACCCGTGCTATAAATAGAGGACCAATAATAAAATTCTTTGCAAATTTTAAGCCGGGTCCCCACTTGGGCGACTAACAACGGCAATTAGTGAAAATTAGTAGCTTTCACCAAAGATCAAGTAAAAAACTAATCGTCGAGCAACTAACTAATCGCCAGGCTAATAAAAAAAACTAATCGCCACGTTGGGACGCTCTTGCTATTAATCTGCAGCAACTAGAGGACAATTTAGTACGTCGCCCAGTGACCAACTATGGGGAAATATTAATCATGTCAAATATTTTGCTAAAAAAAAAACCAAGGCGACTATTGGCTTAATCGCCAGACATTACAGTGCCAGTGTACAGTTAGTCACCGGGCGACTACTGACATTTGTCGCCGCCGAATTTTTGTAAGCTAGTTGCCCAAGTTGGGACCAGGTTTAAAGTGACCAATAAAAGCCATACACTCTTGTGGGTGTAAGGACCTATTATGCAATAGGTATCTAGGTCATGAAAGGACTAGGATCCCCCACGTCAACATTAAGGTCACGCTCTGGTTAACACGCATCGTCCTATTCACAAATGCTGGTCCTGCATACATATCGTTGACTTGACTACAACGGTAGCACTGTTATTTGGGGGTATTTTTAGACATACATATTTATATGTGTGGGAGTGGGTAAAGGAAGAAGGTCGGTGCGTTTCAAGTAAATACCCTTTAAAAGATGTTAAACAAGTTGGAAAATAGTAACAGGAACATCTGTAGCAAATGATGACATTTTGTCATTTTATTCATGTGACATCTACATCAGACTACAAATACAATAATAAATTACTGTCACCATGTTAAACTAACAGATTTCAGATAAATAATCTATAATGGATCCCATTCAAAAGGAAGTTTTGGATCCAATTTCAATAAAAAAAAAAAAAAAAGGTGTAATGACGTTGTAGAAAATACATCCAACTCAACGACGGCTTGGTGTAGCCTTGATATTTATTAAGACATTAAAACCTTGGTCGAATTAACATGTTTCGGATTATTACATCCTTCATCAGAAAGTTATGTATGGTTAAGGATGTACACTGCCCAATAAACAACATTTATATATAGTGACCTGGCGACTAGGGAGAATGTTGCTTACACAATGTATGTGCTCAGATCGGCCCGGATGGTCACAAGGTCCAGTGATAAGTGTGTTACCGATATATACGTGTAAATAGCTTAGCAATAGAACACCGTCAGGCATGTGATAACCTGCTATAGACGGTTTTTCTATTGGGTGCTACTACTTGATGAAACATTCAGACAAACAAACATTAAATCAGTACAGAAGAAGTAGGGGGTCGCAGAAGGATTTCAGTGTGTAATTAGTAGAAATAAGTATGATTCCAGTAGTAAATCAGTATGTAAGAAATATTTAAATGAGCTGTCAGTAAAAATCAGTACTATAGCCAATAGGCTTTCAGAAGCTGATTTTAATATTTCGGACACACTAGGGCCCATTTCATAACAAAGATCCGTAGCATCGGGAGTTTATGTGAGCTTACAGAAACTGTTGGAGTTTGAAACTCTCGTACGCAGCCGTTTCACAGCAAAACTTGCGTCAATTGAACAAAAACTTGCGTAAATTGACCCAAAACTCCCGTAAATCCACCTAAACACACATAAGCAAAAACAAATCTCATGTAGCTACAGTGAGGGTAAAAGGTGATTGTAACTTATGAAACGCAAAAGTTACGGAGGTTTATTGTGAAACAGGCCCCTGATTTAGGAAGCATCTACTGCCTTTTGGCCAGGGAAGTACCTGCAAAGCACACTGAGATATGTGTGGATATTCCGACCAAAGATGGTTTCTGGTGTACAGACCCACTTTGGAAACAGTGCGTCGGGCTTGACAGACTAGACTGACCGTTTTTTCCACCCGACTGACCACAAACAGCTGTACCTGGCCAGAAAGTGGTCACAGCTTTGGTCAAGTGGGAAACATAAGAGAACCGTAGAACATCAAATATGTAAAAGCCGCAGCTTACATTAGTGGTTTCGCGGTAAGCATAAAATGGAAATACATATAGAGTAAGACGTAAGCCGTATATAAAATATAAGTAACCTGGTACAGTTATTGAACATGAATTGGAAAAAGTCTATTTTCAACAACAACAACAACAAAGAGAGAGAGAGAAGAAAAAGAAAATAGAAAATTCATCCATCAGTCTGCATGCTCAGAGAAATTCAGCAAAATATTGCTAATGCTAAATTTGCATGTAGCTAGATGTTGGAGAACATTCGGAAATACATGAAAAATTGTAACTGGTAATGGAAATGTCATGTACAAAAATGATTAATGTATGTATGAACCCTGAGGCTGATATACGTTTATTTGGGAAATCGGGCCCGTATACAGGGGAAGGGGGGACGTGGCGGCATGCCCCGCCCCCTCCCCCTCAAAGGAAATCCTGCAAAAAGCTCCACCCATCCTTCCTTCAAACGTTCATTGCAAATACCCCTAAAATGGTTAGAAATATCTCTGCAAAAAAATCCGCTTTTTACTGCTCGCCATCCCTCTTTTTAAGGCCAAATTATTGAAAACTTATGCAAAAGTTCTACTTAAGGAACCTCGCCACCCTCCCTAGCCACGTCCTGGCCACATGTATTACAAAATAGTATATACTGGTAACAAATGAGCCGATGTATGAACCGAACGTGCCCTTGAATCAGAATGATGAATTGCTGCGGGTATTTAACATTGATATTGAAAAACAAACGAACTCGGGCAACGGTACAGTTGCCCACACATAGTGGTATTTGATTATTGTTCCATACAGCTTATGGGTAGGTTCCCACTTTAAGAGTGGCAGTTGGAATAGGGGTTAGGTGCCCTTTTATCTTCTATTTGGTTGGTTGGTTGGTTATTGGGGTTTTACACTGTATCAACATTTATGGTAATATCCCATTGAGAACAAGGTCTTGACAATTCTGTCTGTGAACTGATCGTAGCTATGAGAAGGTAGAGACCATACCCCTACACATTTACCGAGGCAGGTGTTCTTTAATGTGCAGGGTCCTATAGGCAGGGCCCTACACACAACAGCCGGTGGTCTACTAGAGACATTTGATAACCCAGTTGTTGCCACTGGGAGACATGCAGAGGGTTGTAGCAGCCCAGCCAAGGCCCAGAATTGAACCCCGGCCGCCCACACAGCAGGTGGATGCTCTAACCACTTCACCACCCCACAAGCCTATCTTCTATTTGTGCTAGCAGAGTAGTACCAGGGGGGGGGGAGACCTCACAGAAACCTTGAGTATGTCCAGGAAAAAAGACACGCACCCTTGCGAGCATCCACGAACATTCTTGAACATGAAAATGTACGTATATAAACCACATATCTTTGGATATAATGCATTCTTATATCTATTAGATGACAAAATGGGGAAAATATGGAGAACCAAATCTCCAGGTCACGAATCTGTCGTGAACCCAAAAATCGTGAACTTGGGATTTGTCAATCTTTTATGGCCGCCGTCAATCACAAATTAGAAGTTCCGAGGGGATGTTCACACTGGCTCTCAGAGTTAGACCACAATCACCTGAGATGTGTGCATTTCTCAAGCACGCTCTCTTTAAGACCCTCTAATAGGTCTGATACATTGATAACATGAGTATATAATACACCTGACTGATCATTAGGGTCACCTGACTTAAGTATGTAGTAAGGTAGGTTGTGGGGGTACAATGACGAGTAGAGAGTCTTGTTTTCTAGACGGTCTGACACGCAAAACATGAGACAAGTAAGTAATTCAGGGTAGGTCATATCTGGGGCCCGAGTCCCTAAAAATTAGGTCAGACCCCCCATCTGCACCATTTGCACCTCCGCTCCGGGAAAATAGTCCATGAGAGTACTCTCTGCTATGTAGGTAGAAAATTTGTCACTAGCGGGCAAAGATTACTACACCCTATGGGCTAAAAATAGTGCGGCAGTATTCGCTGGTGTGATATGTCTTGCAGGGGCTAACCAAGTGGCAGCAACAATGCACAAATGATTCGCCGTATAGTGAGCGTCAAAGTGGCAGAGTGGTCAGACCCCTATTTGCCCCTGTAAAATCATGGATCATAACTGCAGATTATTGGTAATCAAAATAAAATTGTGAGAGTGCCCTAAATTGGTCCTATATTTTGATGTCACCTTAGTGAAATACCTGAAGTAAATGTTATCTAAAAAGTATCTGCACTAACAAAATCACAGAAATTTATGAAATACTACTGAGGTCTAGGAGAACGAAAGTCCAAGAGATATAAATGTGTTTAATCGTTATGATCTCAAAAAGAAAAGAAGAAACATCTTGTTTGAACGGGACAAAAGCCCGCCTTGTAGAAATTGATTCCTAGCTCTTCTTGGGTTATCCTGAATTAGCTTGCTGTTGTTGCTTAATTTGCTTAAACTTCGTACCATAGGATTCATATAGAATCAAGGTCATCCGATTTTTAAAAAAAAGTGATTGAAATAGGTTGAATATTTAAGATTCAGAAGGCTGGGCACCCTGTACCCCCAACAGGGTCATCAAAGGCTGGGTGTGTAGTGTCCTTTCTATCGGACATTGCAGATAAAAGAACCCTTGCCACTCTTCGAAAAGAGTAGGGTGTCCAACCCAGTGGCGGGTTTCAAACAATCAGAAGGCTGTGATTTTCAGCAATTTTCACCAGAACTTTCTAGGTTCACATGATAAAATAGTCTTTAGTGTTTACAGAGGCTACACAATGTTTGTTCAGCAATTTAAGCCCCATATCCACTAAGCGATCTGACCATTGATGGGCGACGGGTGACTGGGCAAATCGCCGATAAAGTCGTCTCAGGGCAACTCAGGATCGCCAGGCGACTCCCCCTGGGTATGGCGCGGATTCTGGGTGGTGGGCGGTGGGAAAATTGCCGGGAAATTATCAAAATTGCTTGATATTAAAGTCACCTCTAGCTTAGTGGTTATGGCCCTTTAGGATTGGTCTTAACGTGAATAGTGACCTAGGGATCTGGGAAGGCTTCTAACCAGTTGGTCGCTGCATAACTCACCGCATATGTTTGTAAAAGTACACATTGTATTCATAAGCTGGAATGTAGACCTACATGCTAACAGGATAATATGTATAGTGACACTTTGTAAAGTGGGAATAGGTTTACATTTCAGATTCTACTGCTCTCATTTCTAAGTTTTTTAGTTAATTCTCATTTTTTAGTTAATTCTAAACTTATAAAACTAAGCCTAATAGTATTTTTTATAGCAGAAATCTTTTTACCAACAATTATTGCTTTGTGTGCGTCCTATAGTTATTATTGGTAAGGGTGCCCCCTAGGCTTTACCATCGGATGTTTTTCATTGTATAAAATCTTTTGTGTGGTATTGTTCCCAATTTTTATCAAATTTGTGACAATTATCTCTTGATGGGCCTGGGGTCTGGACACCAGTGACCAGACGAGGGGAAAGGGTACTCCGAGGTTCCTATATTTGCTACCCTAAGCCTAATATTTAAGGAGATATGAGTAGATTTATGAAAAATAGTGATTATTTTGTCAATCACTGTTACTGCCAGACAATTGGTCTCCTCATTGGCTGTCTGCAGGTAGGGGTCAGCGGCACCATGCCTGTGGGGAGGGGCCATATACCCTGATTGACAAGACTACCCCCTCCCTTCCCTACCTATTTACTTATGGCCCATTGCAGTAGAAGAATGCTTGTGAGGAGGGGCTTTGTACCCAGATTGACAAGTACTTTGCCCTACCCCTACCTGTCTGCTGTAGTCAGCAAGGGTGGTGTCACACTTCATTGATCAGTATACCGCTGACGGGAGTTTGTCACTGGGCGGTGCCATGTTGGTAAAGGGATGGTCCTGATAGGCTGAAAAGTCGCGCTTGACCCCAAAAACTAGTGGCGCCAAAGCACCATGCATGCACAGACTTACTCCCTTCTGCGCTATAGATGATTATTTTTCGCCACCAAAGTAAGTTTTTTCAGTCCAAAGGACTGGTGGCATGCCCACCATAGTCTAGACATCAGCATTTTATAAAGTTGTCTCCATCTCTTGTGTTTTAGGACTTTGTGGTGCATCAGGACGTGCCGTGTGTGTCAACCATCGGGCCCATTCTGTCGTCCAAGCTGGATTTACCAACCATAGTCTAGATATCAGCATTTTTGCTTTGGGGGCGCCATCTAGTGGTTATTGGTGGAATACGCCCCCAAAGCCTTACTGTCGGATGTTTTTCCATTGTGTATAGTCAAAAGGCGTGAAATTGGTGCTAATTGGACCTTCTGCCCCCACCCTCAACTCCCTGTGTACCAGGCAGGGAGTGGAGGGTAGTGATCTCATTGGTCCCCCAGGCCTGTCAATCACCCCTGTAGCTACACCCAGGCACGGACAGTCCACTAGTCCCTGTCTGGTACAAGCCAGGTGTACACATGTGAGCTACCGTGTCACTGGCTGTGATCTGCCTAGTGAGGCGTGTCACCAGTGGACACCATTGGTACCTGTAATCAACATAATGGGCAGTTTGGTGGCCGGCTGGATCCACTCTTCCAGCTGCTATTGGTGGACACTCCCTGAAATGTAACTTATTCTTTGTAATGTTATTCTCTCTCCACCCCCCCCCCCCCTTCGTGTTTCTGCCAAACTGGTGGTGGTGGTGGGAGGGGGGGGGGGGGAGTCAGGCTTGAAGTCTAACCCAAATTGCAATCCTACCCCGACTATATAGATGATTATTTTTCGCCACCAAAGCAAGGTTTTTCAGTCCAGAGGACTGAAAAATATATTTTCTCTTGTATAAAGTTGTCTCCATCTCTTGTGTTTTAGGACTTCGTGGTTCGTCAGGACATGCCATGCAGGTCAACCATCGGGCCCATCCTGTCGTCCAAGCTGGGTATGCCCACCGTACTCTGTACATCAGCATTTTATAAAGTTGACTCCATCTCATGTGTTTAAGGACTTTGTGGTGCACCAGGATATGCCGTGTGGGTTGACGATCTGACCCATCCTGTCATCCAAGCTAGATTTACCCACTGTAGTCTCGACATCAGCATTTTATAAAGTTGCCTCCTTCTGTTTCAGGACTTCGTGGTTCGTCAGGACATGCCGTGCGGGTCGACCATCGGCCCATCCTGTCGTCCAAGCTGGGTATGCCCACCATAGTCTAGATATCAACATTTATAAAGTTACCTCCTTGTGTTTTAGGACTTTGTGGTGCGCCAGGACATGCCGTGCGGGTCGACCATCGGACCCATCCTGTCGTCCAAGCTGGGCATGCCCACCGTTGACATCGGGGCCCCACTCCTCAGCATGCACTCCATCCGCGAGATGATCGGTGTCACCAGCGTCCTCCAGTCCATCCAGCTCTTCCAGGTGAGGGACTAAAGCAGGGTTTCCACGAGTCGTCTCCACATTTACCAGAATAAATCTTGTTTTTGGTCCAACTACCAATTTAGAATAGAGGCAGTTGGAATATGGGTTAATCATAGGCATGCTATGTATCAATTCTCCCCACCACTGATAGCTGATTTACAGTATTTCAGTCACCTGTAGGGTAATTTAGACTGATTTTGTCGGCAAAAACACAGGAATATATATCTCTAGAAAATACACAAATATTTGCCATACTTTTATGTTTTGATTTATTTTTCAAACCAACCTGAAAAATGGTAAATGTACATAGATATGAAGTGAAAAAGATAGTCTGTTAGTTTTCCGTTATGTTAAACCCAAATAATTTCATATTTATTGAAAATGTCTAAACTCAAGTCTTAAGACTTGTCGACATATTTCCCAGCATGCATCTTGATTAAGGCTAACCTGCAGGTAAAATTCCAGAAAAAAAACACGAACCCATGTGAGCATCCAAGAACATTCTTGAACATGAAAACTTACATACATAAACCACATATCTTTGGATATAATGCATTCTTATATCTAGTAGATGAGATGATGAATTTGGCTAATCGTGGTAGAGGGAATTTAAAGAGGTTTTATTTCTCTTTCAAATTATATAAAGAATGCAAAGTCTTTTGTTATGATATTGTAGAAAAGTAAAAAGAAAGGTACCAAACTCCTGATAGTAAACATCGCCTAGAGGGATAAGGGTTTAAGATGTGCCGGATGTGGCACAACACTATCTCTATTAGATTTTTTTTTTGAGTTTTGGTGACACACCCTTCAACATTAACGTAACATTTAATTGACCTTAGCCACTGTAATTAGTTTGAGAAAGATTGTTTAGCCTCAAAATCAGAAATCGCATACATATTCTCATTTTTTTCATATATATATATATATATATATTAAAGGTCATATCCAAGTTTGATTATACATTGACATAGGCAGGGGCATCAACATGGTTCTGAATCCCCCCCACCTCCCCTTTCGGTCTGGACTTATACTTGCCAAAGAGAAAAAACATCACGTCCATGCACTCGAATGCGCACCATTTTAGTACTTAGCCAAAATGTGGACCCCCCCTTTTTTTTTCTCGAAAACATGTATCCGCCCCTGCTTCAGAGTTGCTAAGACTGTCTAATAATATTATGTTCTACATTCTCTTAATGTTCATGAGTATAATTATGTTGCATACCATGGGAAAAGCTCTAATTCTAATAAGCTATTGTCATTCTCTTTGCAGGGTGTCTTCGACTCATATCCTGAAGTGTACTCCTCCCTACAGCTCTAGTAACCCATGGTAACAAAATACTATAGTATCAACGGTAACAAACAACTATAGTATCCATGGTAACAATTTATCATAGTATCCATGGTAACAAGGTACTGTAGTATATCATGCTAACAAGATACTACAATATCCATGGTAACAAGGTTCTATAGTATCCATGGTAACAAGGTACTATGGTATATCATGGTAAATAGATACTATATTAACCATGGTAACAAGGTACTATAGTATCAACAGTAACAAACAACTATAGTATCCATGGTAACAAATTATCATAGTATCCATGGTAACAATGTACTATAATACTGTAGTATATCATGCTAACAAGATACTACAATATCCATGGTAACAAGGTTCTATAGTATCCATGGTAACAAGGTACTATGGTATATCATGGTAAATAGATACTATATTAACCATGGTAACAAGGTACTATAGTATCAACAGTAACAAACAACTATAGTATCCATGGTAACAAATTATCATAGTATCCATGGTAACAATGTACTATAATATATCATGGTAACAAGACACTATAGTATCCATGGAAGCAAAATACTAAAGTATATCATGGTAACAAGATATTATAGTAAATCATGGTAACATGGTACTATAGTATCCATGGTAACAAGGTACTTTGGTATATTATGGTAACAAAATACTTTAGTGACCATGCTAAAAAGGCTTTAATGACCAATGGCGAATGACAAATCCTGGAAAGAAAGTTAAGTAAAATACCCACCAGCCCAATTTGGGCCATGAAGCAGGGAGGTTTCTGGTGCTATTATGCAACTATGTGCTTAAGAAATTATGAAGTTTATTTTTCTGATACCAATCGATAACATATATGTTAGAAAAAGGAACAAAAAGTTTTGAAAGTTGATGATGACGTGTAGAACATAACTGAATGAGTTTCAATCTGATTGATTATGATGACGACTTACCCTCGTGTAGCCAATATATAATTATGAAGAAACAATTAGCATAATTTTTTTTCACAATTCCAATTGATTGTAATAAAGTATGGAACGTCCCGTGATGTGATATTTGATTAAAGAAATGATTTGCAAAATAACACAGTTGTCTTAGTTTTTTGTGATGTAAATTAATGGAAAACAATATAGCAAAATTAGATATAATTACCTGCTTTATTATGTGAATTCAATGAGAAATTATAAGCATAATATTATGGTCTACAACCATAGGATTTTGATGTCAAACAAAATCCTACAAATAAATAGTCCATGATATGTAATTTGAGCCTTAACATTTCTATGATTCATCACATTTTCCTACTAAGATAAGATGCTCACCAAGAAGCAAAATTACTCAAACGTACAACAAATTATAGATTGCCAATGTAGACATCTTTTGTGATTTTCAGCATTGCCGGTCATTTAAAATTAAAGTTTTATTCAATACAATGCAAGATATTAGATCTAATCAATAACTTGTATGTCTATTGAGTATTAATGGTTCTGCGGTCTAGTCCATGTGTTTATTACCCATTGATGGCTATGGGGTTCCAGTCCTTATTTCTGTTGCCCATTGATGGTTCAGAGAATCCCATACTTTTGTCTATTTCCTACTGATGGTTCTGTGCTGTGTTGCATAATCAAGTTATATATAACAGGGACGTTGCCGTTTTTATGGACCTCGCTGTTGCAATGGGTCCTGCTGTTGAATTGTGGCTGTTCTACTGGGCCGATTTTAATTCTGTGAACATTTCTGAAAATTAGACATTTAGATCTAATATTCCAGAAGTTTTCAGCCCGGAAAAATTATTTGAAGTCGGTGAAAATTGATGCTGGATTTTGACACAACTGGGAGGGCTTGGTCAAACCCTTCTTGCACTGTTGCAAGACAATTATGCAATGGACCACTTAGGATTCAGTTCTTGTGTCTATATCTCATTGATGGTTCTGAAGACTCAGTTCTTTTGTCTATTGCCCGTTGATGGTGTTGAGGATCCAGTCCTTGTAGGAGGTGACTCTGGAGAAGACGGCCGGCTTCTCACACATCTCATCCGCATAGGACACCACACCTATCAAGTACCAGCGACCGTCCCTCTGGTACATCAGGGGGCCACCATCATCTCCCTGAAAGTAGTTAAATTTTTTAAGAATTTATTTCGAGGATAGTTTTTTTTTGTGTGTGGGAGGGATAACAGCACAAATGTGTCTTTTGATGAATCAAAATTTTCTATAAAAAAATGGGGTTATTATGGTTACTAAAGGTCATAGGAAGGTCATCCATGCAACATCTTTCTGAAACTTTTTCAGGTGACCTTTAAATTTCTGGAAACATCTTGTAGAGTTAACCTATCTTTTACTTTTAACCTTAAAAGTCCCATTTACAAACTCAAATGTAATTAACAGTCTATTTTCATGCATCAAATTATCTCTAAATGGAAATTTTGCATTTTTCAATGTAAAATTTGGCTATAAAGTAATAAAGGAAATTTTTCCCAATAGCACCCTCCCCCTTTTCAAAACCCTGGATCCGCAAGTGAATTTGCATCACTTAGTACTGATTAAATGTATGCTTATTACATAGAAGATATAATTAATGAAATGATCAGTAATCTGGTACCAATCCATTTGGAGGGACGTTGTTTATCATGTGTTATTTTGGTTCAACTTTCCTTCCTCTTTTCTTTTTCCCTTTACTTTTTCTCTTTCCTCCTTTGTTATAGCTTTCTTTTCCCCCTCTTTCCTTTTCTTTTCTTTTGGTGATACATCATGTGAGATATTAAAGGGATAACGGACTGTTTAACCACAATTTAAAATCCATTAGAGTGTCACCAAACCACAAATTAATATTAGACCTATGCAAGAAGGTCACATTTAAACCAAAAAAAATATATGTCACCATGCTTATTTTTGAGTGAGACCCTAAGAAAGATAATGTGCTTAACTATAGAAGTCTATGGGGAATACACATTTAGTCATATTCAACTGACCCTAGAACTTTCAAAACCCATTACAGCTTTACCAAGTCTTAGGAATATGTAGCTCAGGTCTGTAGCAAATTTTTAAAGCAAAAAAAGTTAGGGGTCACCGATGTTATTTAATAGCTGGAGGCTGATAAAGCCTTAATAAGTGATTATTTCTGTATAATCCATTATAACTATTTCTTTTTTACTTCCCTAAATTTTGTGGTTAAACAACCATTGCTTATTCATTTTATTTCAAATTCAAACCCTACTCATGTCTGGTGAGAAATTTCTAAATTTTGAGACATTTCATTTTTGGCACCAGGGGGTGCATGTGGGCCTGATTTATTTAATATCAATTACCCTTTTCATTGTCATCCAAAATTTCTGATTTTCTTATATCTTTATTCTAAATGAAATGCCACCAATTTAGGATATGAAATTTTAAGATTTGAGGATTTTGAAATTTTCTCATCATGGAGCACATCTGTGGACAGTACTTTATCCCTTTAAGGGGTGCATTCATGCATACATACTCAGCACCCATTATCACCTTACCTGGCAGGGCCCCATTTTCTAAGAGTTAAACACTCTTAAGAGGATTAGTGGATACATTCATGGAGACCATTAACCCTGTATTTCACATACCAATTTTATACTTCTTATTCCATTTTATTTTTCAATTTCTCTAAATATGGTATGAAACCTTACATAAACTATTTAAAGAGAATTATGAAACCTTTCTGGCAAAATATAATATCTATGTTCAACCTTTATTCCGACCGCAAAATTTGAAAATCAGTAGCAAAAATGACATGTAGATTATAGGCTTGACGGCACCCATTAGTTGGCAGGGCCCCGCTTTCTCATAGTCAAAGGACACATTCATGTGCACCCACTATGTACATACCTGGCAGGGGCCAACGTTCTTATCACCAAAACAGACATTGGTCTCTGCGATGATCGTGCCCCATGACTTCACACAGGCTGAATTCATCAGGACAGAACTCTTGACCTGCTGTAAAACTTCCCTTTCCTGGTTGCCTATAAAGAAGACAATTATTTGGTTGGTTGTGTGGTTTTCATGCTGTATCAACATCTTACATCATATCAAGACACACCGGTATTAGGATTTGATTTCCTTCTGCAAATCCTCTTTATTCACTTCCAAGGGTCCGAACAGGTGGCAACACTATAGATTTGATCATACAACTGCCTTCAGTCAAAAACTCAAGTTGGTATTGATATAGCTGAAAAATTGCTGAATAAACCTTAAATTCCAAAACATCACCATCATCTGGTCAAAGAGCAAAGAAAACACCTCAGCTTCACTGTATATTATTCCAAAATTCATTTAGTTCCTACCATCATGTTTTAGAGTATGCACTTAGTTATCTTGTTTTTCCAGAGTCATGTAATATAATGATGCAAAATAATTGATAGCTTATGTCTGAATCAGTTCGCGGAAAAACATTCTGATGATAATTGAAAACAATTTAAGTGTAAGAAATAGCCTGGTCAAAACAACAGCAACAAACTTTAATATTGCATTTTCACTACAGGATATTATGTGTGGGGCAGATTCCTTCAGAATTAATGGAAGATGCCTGAACATTTCCAAGACCATAATACCCTTTTGGCTGTATGTTTAACCAAGAGAAATAAAAGTTAAATTTCTGATGATTGCTCTACGCTAGAGAAGATTTAATTTTTTCTCCCAAGGCATATGTAGCTTAAAGGCATACTATGATGTATCATCTAAGACCATAAACCCTATGCTTGTATGGCAATCATTACCAATTACCAGTATTCAAGTGTATTTACTTTTTTCTTACTGATATAAACTAATTTTGAACGTAAAAAAACAAAAAGTACTGAATATACCACCAACATAGATGGAATACATTTGTTAGAATTAACAAGCAATAGGAAAACCTTTATGAGTTTTTAGATAAATTTAATTTTAAAAAGGGTGAAAACCATCAAACTATTGAATAAACAAATTGTAAGGCCACTAGGCAAGAACGAAGACTTGAATCAATCCCAAATGTTGACCATGATAAATGAATGTTAATAAATTCAAAAGAAGGACAAAATCATACTTTTGGTCAGGCCCCAGCCTGCAGTCCAAGCCTGTTCTCCAGCAAAGTCTTCCTTCAACATGTCTGATGTTGGCAGGCAGATCGAATTGACGTAAGCAGCTGGGATCTCCAGGGGCTGAGAGAGTTTGGCCAATGCAACGTCGTTGGCATACTTTGATGCATCCCAGTTGGGGTTCTGTAAAAGGGAATGAGAAATGTTTTATGCAAGATTCAAAGATGTTGACAGTACAATAATAATTAATAAGAATCTTGTCCTTTCTGTGACTTTTTCAGATGAAAGAAATAACCTTTTCTACTTATCAAAACTTGAATAGATCTTTTCATTTTTTTCCATTTAGAATATGCAATTCTAAATATTAAGATTAAAAATGTTCTTAATGATTTGGCCAACTAAGAATAGCTAGAAATAGAGCCAAAAATCTGATACAACAGGCAAAAGCTTTTTATATTAAAACACAATTGGATAATACTCAAACAGATAACAAAAAATTTTGGAGAATTATGAATAACTTATTTTCAAATGATAAAAACAATAGCAGAGAGAAAATAACATTGAAAAACAAAATTAGCAATAAAACAATTGCTGATCGAGTTCTACCAAATTTTATAAATGAATTCTCTTCAACCATTGGTGCTAAATTGGCAGACTCGTTTCCAAATATGAATATGAAATCTGGCCCTTATAAAGAACCTACTTTCAGCTTTCAGTGTGTAACTGAAGACGAAATCTTAGTAGAGCTTCGGAAAATCAATATTAGTAAGTCATCTGCAGTGCCTAATATCCCATCAATAATATTAAAAGATAGT
The DNA here is from genome assembly GCA_936440205.1 of Lepidonotus clava. Classification (NCBI taxonomy): domain Eukaryota; kingdom Metazoa; phylum Annelida; class Polychaeta; order Phyllodocida; family Polynoidae; genus Lepidonotus; species Lepidonotus clava. Next base: position 32,337,398 of record OW387150.1, read on the forward strand.
TTTATAATATTGAGTAAACAATTGACATACCTCTATAATATTTGTATTGAAAAATCGATTTTTCCTAATGAATGGAAATCTGCAATTGTTACACCTCTACGGAAAGATGGGGATAAAACTGACGTCAGCAATTTAAGACCTATTTCATTGTTACCATTGCCTGGTAAAGTCCTAGAAAAAATATTACATAGACAATTAATAACTCACATAGAAAGTAATAATATGCTTTTCAGGCATCAAGGAGGATTTCGAAAGAATCATTCTACAATTGATACAATTGTTAAGCTAACTGACAATATTTATGAAACCATGAATTTAAGACAATATAACCAATGTGTATTTATATACAATTCTAAATATTAAGATTAAAAATGTTCTTAATGATTTGGCCAACTAAGAATAGCTAGATATTTGTTTGCTTGAAATCTCAAATGTATGTATTTTCAGACCTTACCAAAACAATGAAGTCCAGGTCGTAGTTCTTCTCACTTCCTTCTATCACTCGTAGATCATGATCTCCAACTCTAATTTTGTAGAATTTTGGATCAACTGTTCTGAAATATAACAAATGAAAATACATGTGGCTAGCATTTTCAAAAGAACAGCAGTGAGCGTATGGGTTGCAATAATGTACCAGTGATGCTCTAAGCACTGGATATGAAAAATCATCTAGTGAATCTATCAGATGACAGACTCCTTAAGAAAGCTTTTCTTTCTGAACTACATCTAAACATTCAAAAGAAAGGTCGGAATTTCTGGGCTACTTTCATAGAGAGCTCCTAAAAGTATCAATCACAAGGAATTTTCAAGCAATACTTGCAATACAGTCAAAGTAAATGAGCTGCTTGATAAGATGTTGAAAAAGGTACAGAGTTTCCACCCTCACTCCTATTTTGAATGTCATCATGCGAGGATAACAATGTGATAATTTATTCATTATCACTAACTCCTCCCTTTTAAAGGGAGCCAAAGCAATATTGTGCCAAAATATGACAAAAAATTGCAAACTCAAATAACTATGAAAATACATTCTAAGAGTCTAACCTTAGCCATTGGTACTGTATAAATCAGGATAGCTAGCTTTAAGTTCACTTAAATTCCACAATACTCATGCCATGTATGCCTGAAAACAGCAATGTTTGTAAACAAACCAATTTTGGTGGGTCACCAAAATTGACCTGGCATGAGTTTCCATCTATCTTAATGTAGTTAAAGTCTGTATTCACAGCCTAAAATTTACCACAGGCCTAGGCTATGGCGATAAAATATATTTCAATAGTCAACAGAATTTGCAAAATTTTGACCCTACATTGCTTTTGGCTCCCTTTAAGAAAATTAGTGCTTACAAGTAGAAGCAGCGGACAGAGGTAACAATCCAGTTCTTGTTGATGATGGCTGCCCCACAGGAGAAGCTGGTGCCGTTAGACCCAAACACGCCTGCCATCCAGGGCCAGGCCCCCCTAGGGGCAGCTGCTCCTCCAGTAACATACTCCACAGCATCCTCCGGCACATTGGGGAACAGGTTAGAGATGATGGCTTCCCCACAGCCTGAAAGTCCATTGTAAGGCAGTCAGGATATGTAACCATTAATTCACCATTATACTTACTTAAAATGTCCAACGAAGAATTTATGCATGTAAGATTAGATTGAAATAAACTGAAATTATACGGTATTCATCAAGGCTATTGGACAGTTCCTGATTGTGATGCTACACTTCTGAATGGCTATAGGGTAAGATAATGGATTAATATGTGTTTGATTCAATCAGATAAGTTTATGCTTAGTACTCTTTAACTTAGTGTATGTTTAGTCAAAGATCTGTTACTTCTTTTCAACATTTTTTTGTGCTAAATGTATAAATTCATACTATAAGACATTCAAAATTAAAATTTGAAAATGAAACAGCTATGCAATGAGGTCCATGGAATAAGACCTAAACATCAGCCTCATGATACCATTTTTAAAGTTACATGTTAATACATATTTTTAGCTAACAGCTTAGTGTACCAATGAGTGTTTCTGTGAACTGTGATTCATATTCTAGTATATTAGAAAGATTATGATTACTGATATTCTTTTATAATGGCCCTTTCATAAGTGCCATCATAGATTCATTGCATTGCTCCAAGCCATTTGTCAATCTAACTTGCTATGGGTGCAAAATAGCTTTACCTGTGGGTAGGCCAACTGTTGATGTGGATTTCACAGGTGTAGTAGTAGTTGGAACCGTTGTGGTGGTGGGCTGAGGTGTAGTTGTAGTTGTAGGGGTTGTTGTGGTAGTAGGGGTGGTGGTAGTTGTTGGGGTGGTTGTAGTTGTTGGAGTGGTAGTAGTTGTTGGTGTGGTTGTTGTAGTAGGAGTAGTTGTAGTTGTTGGAGTGGTAGTTGTTGTTGGGGTAGTTGTGGTAGTAGGAGTAGTTGTAGTTGTTGGAGTGGTAGTAGTTGTTGGGGTAGTAGGAGTAGTTGTAGTTGTTGGAGTAGTAGTTGTTGTTGGGGTAGTTGTGGTAGTAGGAGTAGTTGTAGTTGTTGGAGTGGTAGTAGTTGTTGGGGTTGTAGTAGTGGTTGGAGTGGTAGTTGTTGTTGGGGTTGTTGTAGTTGTCGGAGTGGTAGTGGTTGTTGGGGTTGTTGTGGTGGTTGGAGTGGTAGTAGTTGTTGGGGTTGTTGTAGTTGTCGGAGTGGTAGTGGTTGTTGGAGTGGTTGTAGTGGTGGGGTTGGTTGTAGTGGTGGGGTCGGTAGGCTTTTCTCTCCGGCAGCAAATCTCGTTTTTAGGACAAAGGAGATATTCTCTTGGATTAGGTATGATGTCCAGCAAGTCACATCTTCCTTTTATGGAGTCAATGCAGGTTGCTCCTAGGTCGTCAGCACAGTCACTAGCTCCACCTAAGAGGCAATAGAAATGTCTTTTAGTTAAAATAAAAAAGAAGCCAAAAGACAATTTGATAGTAACTAAAATGTCTTTTAGTTAAAATAAAAAATAAGCCAAAAGACAATTTGATAGTAACTCCTCCATAATAATAATAATAATGAAATTGGTCAGCTTTTGCTCAACCTACTGACTGAAATTAAGGAACACTGACAGTTAAATAGAGGTGTGTTTTAATCAATATCTCATGCATATATATATATATATATTAGTATCATTCAACCCCTATTCAAAACATGATAATGTGCTATTTTCTAAAATATGTCATATTTGAATATACCCCAAAAATGTCAGACAAAGAAGATAAAATATTCAAACTCAGGAAGGTTTTCGTAAGTGCATAGCAGAAAGCAGAGCAATGAAAGCTCACAATTGTAATAATGAAGGATGAAAGTAGTATAGGATAATGCTCAATGATACTTTTATTTCACTAATCAATACTGCTTATCAAGGTTGTGAAAACTTAGAATATTAACATTATTCTGATAGTTCTTGAAATAATGGGAACAAAAGGTACCAACCTTTACAGCACACCTGGTCCTCCTCACAGATGCTATTTGAAGGGTCGAATACATACTTAGCACATCGCTTTCCGCAATGTCCTCCGAAACTGTTACAAACTTCATCAGATTCTGTAATAAAAGTACATTACAGAATGTTTATGAGTATGGTGTTGTAGCCATGTATATTCTGATATGATATAGTTCTCTGAGTTGAATGTTTCTCACAAACTCTCTCTTGTGGCCATTAATTCATAATATCTTGATACATTTTAAGATGTTGGTTATACCCCACGGTGTAAAAGTGCACATGAAAATGAATATGCTAGAATTTAGGTAACCTCTTTTACAATTTTCTTTATGTCTATTTCATAGCAGCATAGGGTAGTTATGGCATTTTTACCATGAGAATAGGTCTAGGGCTTATTGCTGTAACTGAAGCCAGTTTCACACCTTATGTATGAAACTGTGCCTGATCCAGTTTTTTGAAAAGGTGGAGGTATGAATCAAAAAAAGCTAAATTTGCCAACAGAAGCGGGGATGCACCCCCACGCCCCCAATAAATCCACCACTGAGGCAAGCCCAGATAAGCTCCAGTGACGTCATGTCAGGTACTGAGATACCACCACTACCAATGGAAAAGTAAATGTATATATCTCTCCAAAGAAAGAATTCTGAATCGCACGAAACCTTCAGAAGGTATCTTGAAAAGCACATGTAATTATGTGATGATGGCTAATAAAATAAATGACTTGTATGCTACGTCCTTGAAGTTTTACTTAATTTGACAGGCAGTTATCTAGATTTATGACTCGGCTTCATAGCTCATAGGCTATTGTGTACGTGGAGGCGAATGCCTGCCAGAGTTGACAGGCTGTCGAATTTTAATTCACTTTGCTTCACTAAACACCTTCAATTAAATTATTTTCTTTTCTTGCACTTTAATACTTATATATGATTAGCATATTATTGAGCTTAGAACTATCTTTTCTCGTCTACTTTGATAAACTTATTTTCCATCTATAACCTTTTTTTCCATATTTCAACTTCCCTTCCAAAGCATCAGAGAATGAAAATCTTAAATCGTATTATTGTGATCTGGAAGTTTACTTTTAAATATCACAATACCATTTGATGTTTTTTTTGTCTGTTACAAGTGTTGCCCCACACTCAGTATGATCGTAAAGGTAAGGGATTGCTATCTCTTAGAGGTACCTGGATGTTCATTTTATGTGCTCAGAAAAGAATTATATTATTCAGTTATCCTTAAGACTATACATCTAAAACATACAATCCCAATATCATTGATGTTATCTCATGATTTAAATCTCCTTGTATAATGTATTTACTACAGTGTTTTGAATGAATTGAAAATACAGAAGGTTCTGACCAACCAATAGCTTTTGCCATTAAGTACAGTTTTAGGAAAATCATTGAAAAACTATAGTTATGATCCTTACCTTGGCCTAAAGTGAAGGAAACCGCAAATAATAAAAACAAATACAGATGTAGTCGTGCCATGGTTGCTGTAGAATCAGTGATAGCAGATGCCAAACTAACCTGCACGTCCAGGGAAAGTAGATGACCACACTCCTCCTATAATCACGCTGGTCAGTGTCCGTCTGATAACAGAGAGGGCCCTAGAAGGGGTCACTTCAGATCTACAATTCATCTTTTACTTATCTATCTTTATTGAATCATCTTCAGCTTAACCTGAATCGCCAACCAAAAAATATCCATGAAAATTCATCTACATGATACATTAAAATACTCATGATCACTAAACTTGTGATTGTTGGATTTTTAATCACCCGTGACATTTCATGGATCTTTTTCCATTTTTTCTAATCCCAAATGGTTCCAATGTCATTCAAATAAAAAGCATTATATGTGAATTCACATACATTATGAATGATTTCGATAAGATTTATCACATAACTTTCATGTCCAAAATTTATCAGGGATGTTTTCTGGGTAGCATTATTGTATCGTGGACCCTAAAATACACCCCACGATAAATTGTGGTGTATTGTGGATGTTTTTTTGGTTGGTGCCCCTAATCTTTCTTATTTAGTTTATGTAAAATTGAGCTGAAAATTTGTTTGACATGGCATAGAACTCATTTTGGTCGTCTCTATGGTAGGCTTCGAGAGTGCACCATATCACATGATGTAGTAGCCTGACAACTGTAAGCATCTACCCAAATCGCAGAAATTCTCCCCATCACGGATAGCTTACTTATTGTAGTTCACCCGCAGACTAGCCTTAATCAATGTGCATGCCTGATAATTATGTAGACAAATCACAAAGCTAAAGTAAGGGCATTTTCAATAATCATGGCATAACTTAAGGTTTGATATAGAAATAGCAATTTCTGTTTTTCAATTTTCTATCTATACATATTTTATATTCTTCAATTTGGGTGGAAAGTTCATTCATTTCAGTAAAATACATAGCCAATAGTTGTCAATTTTCTAATAGTTCTATTAGAGTTTTTGTCTACCACTTCAATCAAAATTAACCTGCAGGTGCCCAACATACAGTAAATCATCTATCCTTGGTAGGGTGAATCATTAATTATATGAGTGACTGCACTGTCCAGCAAGATCATCAACCAGAGTGACAATGAAGCTCAATAGTTAAATACCTAATTCGAATGGTAGGTATCTTAGCTACTTGAAAGTCATCATTGTTGAATCATCCATAACGTATTTGTTCTATATAATAAGGGATAACATTAAAGTATATTGGCTTGAAACAACAGGAATACAATTCTAGGAAGATGCAACCAATTTCTTTTGTAACTGAGCCAATTTATTAACCACATTTGATAGATATATCACAAGTGTGACAATCAAAATCAAGAAGATTGTGAAGGTTGAGGGTGGAGAGCCACAGAGGTGATTATGATAGTAGCTGTTGTTGCTAGGGTCAACTGGTATCACATTACTCAATCAAGCCTACGGTCAGTGCCTGTTGGCTCTTGAGTGCCAAAAATAAAAATCACGAATCATATGTCCATGATTCCAACAGTTGGATTCATGAAAAAAACACAAAATTTTAGATTTGTGAATTTCATTGGGGGTTCAAAACTCTTAAATCATATTGCAATATACTCATAATAGATTCAATGAAGTTATTTTTTTATTCTTTTATTTCAAATATTTATACAGGATACAATTTAAACAAACAGTCTGGTCTCCCCTTTTCATCTATTTAAATATAAACATAACTATGGTCGAAAAATAGAAAATTAAGTACAGTCCTTTTAGAGAAAAGTAGGTATTGTACTATACATGCATAAATATCATGATATAAATGATTTCAACAGCAATTCAAAGTGTTTCTCATAAACTTTATTTCCTGTGCAAGATCAGGAAGTTTGTAAACAATGAAGGGGCTTTATTAATCTACTAAAGTATGATCTTGCCATTCTGTGACAATGGAGAAGTTCTATACACCTTTCTCATTACGAGTGAGGCGCCCCCGGTGAATTAAATTGAATCAATATTTTAGGTTTTACCAAGGCCTATATGCTTCACTTCATATAAGTTAACTATAGGATACGACCTGAAAATGTGTTTCAATTTAATTCCCCAGGGGGCGCCACACTTTAATGAGAAAAGTGTATTATGCATTCAATAATACCTTAGTTAGTGAAATAAGCCCATCCCAGTTTGCACCAACATTAAAATTTACCATGAAATATTTTCAAAATTGCTTCTGCGCTTATTCCATAAAGTTGCATAATAAAAGATTGACCAAAGCAATTTGACAAATTGCTCCTAAAGTTGGTAAATTGCAGCTTTATATATTTGCCTTTTTCCAATGTTAAAGCCTGTCACCCCAACCTATAATGTCCAACCCTATTTTACCCTGAAATACAGCATTTAGATCGGCTAGCAAACCTGCAAATCTGTCAATTGATGAAATGTAAGAAATCATAATATTTTGGCAACAGTTGGGAATATAGACAAATGAAAAACATTGCACATTTCAATAGCTCAAATTCTAGGAGACAAGGATGGCTCATACAGTAATTTTGTCCAACCCCTGTCTAACCCTGGGATGTACCCAATGTGGGATGGGCTTATGAGATAGACTTTACTTGAAAGGACTAAAGGTTTGTCTAGAGTAACAACAATCTGCCAGACAATGACATTTACAAAGAGTCTCAAATCTCAGCTATCGGAGGCCTACTTATGCTTGTAATTTTATAGGAAACCTCATAGGAAGCTCAACCTCAAGTATGTCAAAAATACTAGAGTTTGCACAAGAACAGCCAATGGTCTTTTCTTAAGGACTGACAAAACTAAGCTGTTATATAGCACATTATCACTTTATGAATATTTTGTAGAAAATGAAAAGAATTGTATATATATTATGCGATACACACTAAAACATTAATTTTTGTATGAAATAATGACATGTTCTTTTTTTCATTTGAATCATGTCTTCTGTATAGAATAATAACGTGTTAAAATTTTGTGCATGGGTAATTTCCCCACCTATATCTTAATGTCACATATAAAAATATATGATATACAAAATAGTGCACTGTTCGACTACTAAGCTTTGTAAGACCACCTTAAAATCAAGTCCAAAAAATAAAGTTATAGATAATGCCCCCATACGTAATAACACCTAACAAAAGGAATGCAGCTGTAGCTGTGCTGTATTCCTTCGGAAAGGTAACCTTTTAATCAGATTATCACAGTTTATTTTTATCTTTATAAAGAACAAGATAATATGAGTAAACGATCATCTCTCTGGGCCTCTGTTCGGGTTGGGGTTGGTGCCATCACTTACCCAGGGGAGCACATCCTGGCTATTGCACAAACCATCATGCCCATACAGCTCATCATTATACAAAATTAAAACTTATTAAAACTTAAGTAGCAATCATCTTTCCAGGCTTCAATAGGTGTGGCAGACACACAGGCTTTTTTTTCTACACTTAATGCGTGCTCTCTCAGTTTCATGTAATAACACGTAACAAAGGGAATGCTTTTGTACCTATTCTTTTATTCTTTCATAGAGTTTATCACAGTTTATTTCAGTCTTTACAAAGAACAAGATACGACTAAATGATCATCTCTCCAGGCATCTGTTTGGTGTTGGGGTCAGTGCCAAAAACCATCCATAGTATTGTACGGTGTAGACTGCCGTCCTGCTCAGCCGGTTGGTGACGTCAATGGCCCAGGGTGTCACATATGGATTGGTTAGAACATTTTATTATTTAAAAAGTATTTTAAAATATAACATACAGAAATATAATTGATGTGCCAGAAAAAAGATGGAGATTTTTGCTGTTGATACAACAAAAAAAAAATTCTGCAAACTTGTATATGGCAAAAGTTATTAGTAGTTGAGTATCAGCAATTTACATAGGATCAATGAGAAAATTAACCCCAAGTTTGTCTGACAAACAGTTCTAGACCTACATTTCACACAAGGTGGCATTGTCAGGAATCACATTTATTGTCCATTGATGGTGTTGAGGATCCAGTCCTTGTAGGAGGTGACTCTGGAGAAGACGGCCGGCTTCTCACACATCTCGTCCGCATAGGACACTATACCAATCAGGTACCAGCGACCATCCCTCTGGTACATCAGGGGGCCACCGTCATCTCCCTGAAAGTAGTTTTTAAAAACTTATTTTAAGGAAAGTTATTGGAGGGTGGCTATCACTTCATGACAATTTACTTTTAATGAATCAAAAGATATGGTGGTTGATGAAAGGTAATAGAAAGGTTACCTTCATGAGACCTTTCCCAGATATTTTCAGATGTTCTTTATAATTCTGGAATTATCTTGTAAAGGCCTCCTTTTCCCCTTTTATTAACCTGAATAGTGCCATTTACAAAATGGAAGTCATTTGATTTGTTGAATTTTTGTGTAGTGAAATATCTTGTAATTAACTTTATAACACTATAGTGTCTTGCATAACCATATGCTGATGAACACTTATTTATCCATCCATGTAAACCATCGTCACAGACATGATTTGCATTAATCTCAACACTGATTGAAATGCTTATTATATACACGAATCATAAAATTTGAAGTGTTTAAACCTATCTGAAGTGTGCCCAATCCATTTTGGACATCATCTGCACAATCATGTCTATAATTGTTCCCCCCTTAAGGCATGTAACATTTGCCTAGACCCATGACGTCATTCTTGTTTATCATGTGTTTTTTTTTTAACATTGCTTCCTCTTTTCCCTTTCCTTTTTCTTTTTCCTCCTTTTCTATACCTTTCTTTCCCCATACTTTCCTTCTTTGGTGATACATCATGTCCTGAGCTCATATTTTTAAAATGTATTTCAGTGATTAGGCTAATCATGTGAATTTGATAAGTGTCTTCTTCATATTCATTCTGTCTGTCAATCAAAATAACTGCAAAGTAATAATTCCTTTTCAATGTATATGTACATACCTGGCAGGGGCCAACTTTCTCATCACCAAAGCAGACATTGGTCTCTGCGATGATCGTGCCCCATGACTTCACACAGGCTGAATTCATCAGGACAGAACTCTTGACCTGCTGCAAAACCTCCCTATTCTGGTTACCTAAATGGAACAAAATGATACAATTCCCCCTGTCATGATTTAGAGTATGCTCTTTCAATCCCTTCAGTTTTATCTTGGTATTCTAGAATTGTATAGTATTATGATGGGGAAACAAGTGTTAAAGGAAAAGTCTGTGGATGGAAATGAAAAACTAAAATACTTTTGATAAGGGGCATTATACATTTAGGACTGTAGTCCTTACTGAATCCATTGAAGATGATTTATAAGTTTACCAGAATATCATGGCAATCTTCGGGCATATAGACCCCAAATAATCTAATCAACAAAAAGGAAGATAAAGCTTAAATCTTAAAATTTCAAAAAGAGAGGTATAAGTAGAGAAAAAGAACTAACTTTTGGTCAGGCCCCAGCCTGCAGTCCAGGCCTGTTCTCCAGCAAAGTCTTCCTTTAACATGTCTGATGTTGGCAGGCAGATCGAATTGACGTAAGCAGCTGGGATCTCTAGGGGTTGAGAGAGTTTGGCCAATGCAATGTCATTGGCATACTTTGATGCATCCCAGTTGGGATTCTGTAAAAATGAATGAGAAACGTTTCATGCCAGAAACAAAGGTGTCAATAAAAGAAAAATAATTATTATTAACGAAGGATTATTCTTCAGAATCAATTCGGACTTACTTTAAGGAACTTGTGCTTTCGATGATTTTTTCGGATAAAGAAATTATTTATTCTATTTAAACTTAAGAATAGATTTTGTCATCTTTTTTCCATTAAGAATATACTGACGATTGGTAAATTTCATTTGGTCAACTAAGAATAACTAGATATTCATTCCCTCACTTATTTTCAGACCTTACCAAAATAATGGATTCTAGGTTGTAGTTCTTTTCACTTCCCTCTATTACTCGTAGATCATGATCGCCAACTCGAATTTTGTAGAATTTCGGATCCACAGTTCTGAAACCACACAAATGACAATACATGTAGCTGTGATTTTCATAAGAACAGGAGTGAGTGTATGGGTTGCAATCAAGTACTGGTAATGCTGTAACCACTGGATGCAAATAGATTAAGCTGAGCAATTGTTCATGATTGGATAGCCTCCCTCAGAAAAAGGAAGCCTTTATATTAACAAAACAAGGCACATATTTATATCATTTCAAAATAACTACTGTATGCATCTTGTCATGAATCTTTTCAAGATGACTATTGTATGTGTCTCTTTTTTTTCTTTTTTTTCTTTAGTTCTTTATTCTTTATTCTTGTCATAATTTCAGATAGTTCACTCATAATGCCTCAGCACCATAGGCATAGTCATATACAACAATGTTACTTTAGTCAAATTGTGTTAGTTATCCTGACTAATGTGGATTTTGGTATAGTCATTAAAGTAAGTCAGATTTACTAATAATGATAGTCAAACTGACTAGGTTTTTGAGAGGAAGTGATGTTATAGCTGACAGGAAGTGACACCATAGCCTTCAATAAACAGACAGCAGTCATTTGTCATTGTCTGTTTGTTGAGAATAATCCCTTTTAATCTCAGTCATCTGCATGTGGCTATATATGAATATGTTATGCATTACTTTACAAACTTGTATTTCATATGTAAAGGTTTCACCAAAAATGTATTTGCATTTTAGAATAGAAAATCCAACCTAAGTCACACATGATTATCTATCTTAAATACATTGGTCACTAGTTACTGAAAAAGGTTAGTAGTTTTCGGCCGTGTCAATATGAGTAACAAAGTTAATCACATTTGACTAACATTTAGATTTTAATGTCTATAAATAAACATGTTGGCCTTTGATTAAGATTGGAAGCAAGGCAGTTTTAACAAAAGTATTGTAATAGTCAGTGTTTAGTGTTGAAGGCACAGGAATGCTACAAAGTAACGTTTAACAGATTGCAGGATGCATGGGAACTTTGTTATTTTGAAACATTCTTAAGAAATTAGTGCTTACAAGTAGAAGCAGCGAACAGAGGTAACAATCCAGTTCTTGTTGATGATGGCTGCCCCACAGGAGAAGCTGGTGCCATTCGACCCAAACACGGCAGCCATCCAGGGCCAGGCCCCCCTAGGGGCAGCTGCTCCTCCAGTAACGTACTCCACAGCATCCTCCGGTACATTGGGGAACATGTTAGAGATGATGGCTTCCCCACAGCCTGAAAGTTTATTACAATATTTTTATTAGAATGGCCTTGCTTCCAATCTTGATCAAAGCACCACATGTTTAGTTATAGTCAATAATGAAAGTAATGAGTGAACAGGGGCCAATATGCTATGTTGACAAAGATGGTAGCTAAAATATCTCACTTTGGGGTGGCTACTATAGATAACATTTGTCACAACAATGGTACTAGTCCCACATAGCCATGCAAGCGTGAACTAAAGCAGGCTAAATAGCACCTGTACAGAAGTTATCCTTGTTTTCGCTCATTAATCAGGGCTCATGGAATTTTAAAACAGGGAACCATGAGTATCCAATGCATTAACTAGGGGGCTAATAGGATTAGCCTTGATATTCCATTGTGGTATGAATTAGAAGAAATCCTAGGGAAATCTGATGCCGCATATCCTTAAAGTGTTTTGAACATCTCTGGATCCACCCCCGCAGTACTAAAAAGCGCTTCTGTGAACTGTGACTTATATTTGAGTGATAGGGAGATTATATTTACTGATATTGTTTTATAATGACCCTTTCATGAGCACTACCATAGATTTACTGCATTGCTGTTTAGACATACACAAAAATAGTTATACCTGTAGGTTGGCCATCTGTCGATGTTGATTTCACAGGTGTTGTAGTAGTTGGAACCGTTGTGGTGGTGGGCTGAGGTGTAGTTGTTGTTGTGGGTGTTGTTGTGGCTGTAGGTGTAGTTGTGGTTGTGGGAGTAGTTGTAGTTGTTGGTGTAGTTGTTGTTGTAGGTGTTGTGGTTGTGGGTGTAGTTGTAGTTGAAGGTTTGGTAGTAGTTGTTGGTGTGGTAGTTGTGGGTGTTGTTGTGGTTGTGGGTGGGGTAGTGGTTGTGGGTTTGGTTGTTGCAGACACTGTTGTGGAAACTGTGGTTGGGAGTGCCTCGGACAGACAGCAAAACTCATCTCTAGGACACAGTTTGTATCCTTTGGGGTTCTCCGCGATAACACCTTCGCAGTCCTCCACAATCGGTATGACACACGTTCCCCCAAACACATCTTTGCAGTCACTGCTGGGAGCTAAAATGTGATAGTACAAATATCCTTTAAGATTCTGATCCCAAGCAGTAACATAAAAAGAACATTCTGCAACCATTCTTTTTTGGATAGTCTGCAACCTGTCCAATTTTCAAGTAACAGTTACGTTATTTTAGATAAAGTTGAGACTTACTAAAAGAGAGTGTTATAATAATGTTATTATAATGTGAAATAATGTTACAAAAATGTTACCATAACGTTACAGTGTGACATCACAATGTTAGGTTCTAATGAGGTTTTTGAGTGCCATCAAAATAATGTAACAAGAACCAAAGCAGAACTAAACAGAACATTGTTGCAATGTTATGATAACATCATATTCTTGCTTGGGATATAAGTTATCATCACGGGCATGAACAGAACTAAAATAAAAAGTTGAAACATGTCCCAACATAAAGTGAATTTGTTGTAGGTGAGTGGCTTGAGGAAGTATTGTAACTGATCTGTTATCCACAATTATAACTATAACATATCATAAAAGCATAGTACTGGAGTTCTTTTAGACATTGTAGAAAAATAGCAAACTGAACTGGTATAGATCAACATCAGAAAGAGTCTCTTTAAAATATCATTTTTACATTAATGTGTACTCGAGGTGCCAATCATATATTATAGTATCTTGCTTTATACATATATACATATGTCATAAAGTACATAATGACCGTAAGTCACACACCTTTGTGACTTGGTGCTTTTTCTGACTTAGTGACTTAACAGCCTTCTGCAAAAAGCTCTTGTGGTCTGAACTATCATACTTGGGATTATCTGAATTGTGCCTATATTATAGTCATCAGTGGCGGGTTTAGTGACCCCCCTCCTTTTCTGGCCAAATCTAGATATTTTTAATGTAAAATTCTGGAAAATAGGAGGCGCGCCCCTCCTTTCTATAAGCACGCCCACATCTTTTTAAAGAGCTGGATCAGCCACTGGTTATAATTCAGATAAGCATTTTTATTAAGAAGAAGAAGAAAAGTATATTTGACCTACGTATACAGCAAACCTTGTCCTTTCCACAGAGACCTCCTTCAGGAAAGAAGTCCTCACAGAGCCGACCACAGTGGCCCCCAGAGTCACGACACTTCTTGTCGTGGGCTGAAATAATAACAGAAACATTTTGATGGAGTACGACCACGTTTTTTTCCTCGAATTAGTTCATTAGATTTAGACATAAGGAACGACGGATGATAAGCGTTGCATCCCCCATCTTTCTTCCCTGTCCCTTTAAAGCTGTCTTTATTTGAATCGGGGGGGGGGGAATAAAAGAAAGAACCGAGATGCTGAAGCCCTTGGTCAGTTTAATGTTGTCTGCTGGGCACCTATCAAAGTGCCAAGCTACAGTAGTGTCATTGTTCTGATTGATATCATAGAGATGACCTAATAACAGAATATGATATTATTCAATTATTGGTATAGCATAAAGGCTGTGTTCCCAAAATCGGCAGTTGAAATATTGGTTAATCATAGATATGTTACACATCATTCGAAGCGGTTTTTAATTACCTTTAAAATGATAATATGTATGCTTTGCAAGGTCTTTTGCTATATTTCTGGAAAACAGTTGTAAATCGCCAAATCATCAGTAGTCAGAATTGCCTGATGGAATACGGCCCTTACATTTCTGAAGTTCAATAATAAACAGTAAACGTAGCCCTTCTCTACTTTGAATCTTAAGGTATCCAAGTTTGGGAAATTAAGCTACATTAAAGATACAAAGTAGGGGCACTTAAAGTTTAGAGTGTTTCAAGTTGGAAGGTGTCATAAATATTACCTAATATTTATTATGTCATGTCACAAGTCGTTGTACTAATAATATAGAAGGAATCAAAACATTATTGTCTTTTCTTACTTGATGGGAATCCTAGAGCAGTTGATGCAGTCAGTAGGAGCACGAGGTATAGTTGTACTCGTGCCATGGTGAACGTCTAAAGAGTGAGAGTATAGAAGCCCTACGTAGTTGATCCTGATAACATAGTTATCTAACATTGAATGCTTAGATAAAAAGACCCAAAGCACATTGAAAACCTTGGCCTGTATCAGCAAAGATAAAACAGATGGATATAACCTGTGATGCGCACAAGCAGGCATACCTTTAACGATAAAACAACAAATGTGTACATCACAAAAATATATGTTTACTTCTGGTTATTTTCCCCTGTGTTGTTATCTAAAGGACATCAATTAAGAACTAATAATTCAATAATTGACCATTTAATTCTTTCTATTCGGTTTTATGAAACCTGAAAAAAAAGTAAAATAGGAGGAACAATTACTCTAGGATATTTACAATGAAAAGAGACCAAGATATCATAATTAGATAATAAATTATCAGTAAACTATTTGCATAGTTGTCATAATCAGGAACTATTTATGACATCTATATATATACTCGAGAATAACGTTTTTCCTCATTTTCATGTATCGTGACAACCGTGTATTCAGAAAGACCCAATTTGGTTATTATTTATCGTATTTGGACATGCTTGGTGTCATTCAAATACTAATAATATTACCTTAAATAATATAATTAAACCAAATCCTGCATGGAGCATCCTTTCCCCAAGTTAGGTCACACATAAAACAAACAAAAACTCACGGCACTTATTAGTTATTGCCATTGAAAAAGAAATGCTATATCCAAGACTATGAGTCAACCTATTTGGACAACCATAGATTAATAAATGTTGACTAGAAATCTACGTAACATGACCGTAAAATCAATTTCGGTGTAATATAAGGTTAATTCCCGTAAATTACATTGAAGATACAGTTAAAGTTACAGCGAAAAAGAAGATGGTATGATACTGTCATGCTTTACTGTACTTTTCTGTATATTTTACAGTTATTTTTTACAGTGCACCATTCCATTCAATTACCTGTTTTCAATAAGTGCTGTTATTATCAACTATGAATTATTCAATAGAGTTTACTGGCGAGGCAATGAACAAGGAGGCGGATTTGGGTGAAATATCACAAACATATGCCCTTTATTACAGGAAGCAAACATCAGCAATATGACCAATGTACAACAAGCAAGTAAATAGGGTAAAGTAAAGTCATAAAGTTTAAAATTCCGATACTACCATCCAACACGTTTTGTTCTAACCTCACCGAAAAATAATGTTATGAGAACCTTCTGATTTGGTGAGGTTTCAATCTCACCATCAATAACACAATTGTTACGTGCCATCTTTGTAAATAACAAACTGACTGAAAAGGTATGGTTGCATAACTGCCTGTTTTGTCGCAAATTGGCTGGGAATGAATTAGTTGATAGTTTTGGTGATCCAGTCGTTGTATGAGGTGATTTGAGTGTATACACCTGGCTCGTTACATAACTTGGTCGTCTTGAAAACCACATTAGTTAATAGTTTTGGTGATCCACTCATTGTACGAAGTGATCCGGGTGTATACGCCTGGCTTGTTACATAACTTGGCTGTCTTGGACACCACACCCACCAAGTACCAGCGATCTTCACCAGCGCAGATAAGCGGACTTCCAGAGTCTCCCTACAAGGCAAGAAATGGAGTTTATTATTTATTAAAAATTATTTCTAAAATGGCGTCCTTTCGCATTTATCAGTTGCTTCAGGTAACACCAAGAGTTCACTCTCGTCCTCTTTGTGGCCTCATGGTGTAGAGGTTAGGAACATCACCCCCAAACCTAAAGATTGGGGGAACCAATCCTTAAAAGAATCGGACTGGGACAATGTGTTTCTGCCCGGCAGAGCCACTTGTTGATTCAAAATAAGTTGTTATGGGGGGACTACTCATGCATCTTGATTTAGGCTAACCTGCAGATACTCTGTAGGAAAGACTTAATATAATTTCAAATTAATATGTCTCAATATGTTTGCATTTTTGTATATTTGCATATATCCGCAGCAAGCACAGCAGATATTAATATGTACTTATCACACATAGACTTTATAGGTTGATTTGGAAAAAAAAACTGATCTCACCTGACAGGGGCCTGTGACCTGGCCCCCGAAGCAGACGTTGCTGGGGGTAACTTCAGAGCCCCACTCCCTGACACAGTCGGCGTTAGACAGCACTCTGCTCTGAGACTGCTGCAGGATCTCCTTCTGCTGAGAACCTGAATGTACAAAGAATAGTTAGTGCAAGATTTCTCCCTACCACGGATAGCTTATTTACAGTATTTGATGGCTGATTTTGTCGACGAACCCCATAGGAAAAACTATAGAAAATAATCCACCTACAATGAATCGATTTTCGAACAACTCAGGAGATATATTAAACGTATATATGGATACTAATTCAAAAAATAATGATGGCTAGTATTTTGCAATGATTATCTAAAAATATTGATATGAATCATGAAAATGTATTATACTCAAACCCTGTGATTTGTCGACACATTACCCAATATGCATCCTGCTTTAGGCTAACCTGCAGGTAAAACTAAAGAAACTGGTTATCCGTGGTTCGGAGAATTTCCTTGCATTTTTCTACTGATGGACTATAATAATTATGTATAGGTATAATATACGTATATATAGAAAATGACATTCCTGAAACACAACAACTTGTGTGGGATATAGCCCAAGAACTAGTAGTCGGACAAGCATTGAGTTATTTTCTCTACTATGTAAATTCTACCTACCACAGATAGCTGATAATATTATACAGTATTTTAGGCGCCTGCAGATTTATTTGGACTAATTTTTCGACAAATGCATAGGAAAAACAATAGAAAAATCTGAATATTTGCTATTATCAATGTGTATCGAATGAATGTTCAAACCAACTCAAAAAATGGCAAAGATATACAAATAACACATAATAGTCTTTTGGCCAGAGAGGTATACTCTATACAAAAATTTTTTTAATTCTATGTCTCTTAAACTTCTTGAATTCACATAGCCCGGTGCCAAGCTGTAAGTCTTGGGCAAATTGAGTTATTCAAGTTTTACGAAAAATAAGTTGAAAAATACAATTTAAATCATCAAAAATGTATTATTGTGTACAACTTACAATCACAATGTTGTGAAGCATGTCAGTCTATACAAAAGACTAAAAACTAATTATCCAACCCTTGTATTACATGTCAGTGGCTCATGACCTATCTGGGTCACTTATGTAGGTCACAAATGTAAGATATTGTTAATCACTTTATTGAATTAAGATTAAAGATTCTCTGCATGTAAGGAGCCACAAGTAATTTGTAAATCTTAAAACAGAAAAGTTTCTTTTGATGAATAATCATTAAGAGATCAATGATAGACTTGCTCTTTCTCACTCATACATATAATAATATTATGTTCTCAAATGCATAAACTTGTAGAATCAGAATAAATGAGAATGGCTTACTCTTGGTGAGTCCCCAACCCGCTGTCCAACATGGTTCACCAGCGAAGTCCTTGTCCAACATCTCAGAGGTAGGGAGGCAGATAGAGTTAACATACATAGTGGGGATGTCCAAAGGCTGGGCTAGCTTCACCAAGGCCAGGTCATTGGCCTGTGTTCTTGAATCAAAATTGGGGTTCTGAAAATACATCAAAATAATGCAATTTTCTTACGTTTTTACCTTTTGACACATAGTTATAATCTTGATATTTTACCTACTGATTAACCACATAATTATTCATCTGTTAATAGGTTTCCTTAAAGTAACACATATAATCATACAGTTAGCCCATCCCACATTAGGTATATCCCAGGGTTGGACAAGGGTCAGACAAAAATGAAATAAACAAGAATTTTGTTTTTCTATATCCTCTAGTACTGCTCGAACACTATGATTTTTAAATTCTTTTATCAAATGACAGATTTGGGCAAAATAAGGTTGGACATTAGAGACTTGACTGACAGCCTTTAACATTAGTTTCTATGAGGAAAATGCCAAAATATAAAGCTGTATTTTAGAAATTATAAATTAACCAAGTTGCGTTGGTTAATTTCTTTTAAACAACTGTCTTCAGGGAATAAGTGTGGAGGCATTCTTTTTTTAAATGTTACATGGTAAACCTTAATAATGGTGTAAACTAGGATGAGCTTATTAGTGATTATATATGTGTTCGACCAAATATGCACTTCACAAATTATGGGAAGTTAGTGTGATAGTAAATAAACTTGAATATATTAATGTGAATATAAGAATAATTCATTATTATCAAAATATTAGGACCATACTTATCGATATAAACCATTATCATTCTTGTTTCAGAAGAAATAGAATATTACCAAGTAGAGAGAGTCCACTTTGTAGTTCCTCTCGCTACCCTCTGTCACATTGAAGTTGTGTTCCCCTACTCGCACTTCGTAGAACTGTGCGACTGGTGTTCTGAAAAGGATGTTGCAAGTTAGTTACTATTAGAATATGTACCACCCAGGCAAAAATGTGACATTACTACCACGTTTTTATAACGTTCTATCTAGTTCTGCTTTGGTTCTTCTTATGTTATTTTGACGGCACCCAAAAACGTCTTTAGAACCTAACATTGCTACGTCGCACTGTGATGTTATTGTCGAATTCTTTCACATTATACTCAAGGGGTCTTAGGCCACTGGTTGTGTCCATTCATGTTTATACTGCTAATGTGATTTTGGGTGGGGTGGGGGTGTTGAATCCTCTTAGTGTGATGGAATTTCTAGAGCGGAGGGGGGAGGGGGCTGGGGTCACATGACGAAACATGACAAGGGGGGGGGAGGGGGTTCAAAAACGGTCAAAAATAACATGACGTCAAGTTATTTGATGTCAAGTTATTTTCGACCATTCATGTAAATGGACGGCCCCCATCATCTGCAAATACTTATGTCATACATAAGATTGTGTAGGACATATCAAAAACCCATTTTTCAAATCTAATCAATAATATTGTACAATCATAAATATGGGAACACTCAAATGTCATATATGTTTTACGCTAGTATGTAAGGTTTTACAGTAGTTGGTTTTACAGGTGTAGGCGGTGTAGGCAACACCCACCTGTCTTTGTCTTAACCCTAATAAGGTCTAGCTCCAGGTGGAGCCAGGGAAATTTGAATTTACCAATGTGCAGTAGGAGTCTGGACAACAGTGAGGACACATGTTCTTCGTCCTAGGGGAAAGTGTCCTAGGGGAAAGTGTCCTATGGGGTAAGTGTCTTAAGGGTAAGTGTCCTAGGGGTAAGTGTCCTAGAAAGTAGGTGTCTTAGGGGGTAAGTGTCCAGGAGGTATGTGTCCTAGGGGGTAAGTGTCCTAGAGGGTAAGTGTCCAGCGGGTAAGTGTCCTAGGGGTTAAGTGTCCTGTGGGGTAAGTGTCCTAGAGGGTAAGTGTCCTAGGGGTAGGCGTCCTAGAAGGTAGGTGTCCTAGGGGGTAAATGTCCAGGAGGTAAGTGTCCTAGGGGGTAAGTGTCCTAGGGGGTAAGTGTCCAGCAGGTAAGTGTCCAGGTGGTAAGCGTCCTAGGGGGTAAGTGTCCTAGGGGGTAAGTGTTCAGAAGGTAAGTGTCCAGGTGGTAAGTGTCCAAGGGGTTAGTGTCCTAGGGGATAAATGTCTTAAGGGGTAAGTGTCCAGAGGGTAAGTGTCCAGGGGATAGGTGTCCAGGGGGTAAGTGTCCCGGGGGTGAGTGTCAGGGGGTGAGTGTCCAGGGGGTAAGTGTCCTAGGGAGTAAGTGTCCAGGAGGTAAGTATCCTAGGGGGTAAGTGTCCTAGGGGGTAAGTGTCAAGGAGGTAAGTGTCCTAGAGGATAAGTGTCCAGCAGGTAAGTGTCTAGGTGGTAAGCGTCCTAGGGGGCAAGTGTCCTAGGGGGTAAGTGTCCAGTAGGTAAGTGTCCAGGGGGTAAGTGTCCTAGGGGATAAATGTCCTAGGGGGTAAGTGTCCAGAAGGTAAGTGTCCAGGGGGTCAGTGTCAGGGGGTCAGTGTCTAGGGGGTCAGTCTCCGGACGCTAGGTGTCCAGAGGCTAAGTGTCCGGGGGCTAAGTGTCCAGGGGGTAATTGTCCTAGAGGGTAAGTGTCCTAGGGGGTAAGTGTCCTAGGAGGTAAGTGTCCTAGAGGGTAAGTGTCCTAGGGGGCACAGAACAAAAGTACATCACTTACAAAGCAAAGCAGCTGGCAGAGGTAACGATCCATTTCTTGTTGAGCACGGCTCCCCCACAGGCATACTTGGCACCAAAGTCTGACATGACCGCCACCATCCAGGGCCAGGACCCCCTGGTGGCCTCCCCTCCTCCAGTGACCAACGGCTCCGGCCTAGGGGCTCCTCCAGTAAGGGGATCACTCCCGATGGGGAAGGCAGATTCACCACATTCTGTCTCAAGAGGAAGATATTATGGCATTCAGTGGTGAATTAAGAGGGAGATGTGAGGGCGTGTGCCACTTTATTCCATTGGCCAGCTTTAGACTATTTTAAAGGAAACCTTGCACATAAATTCACGAAATGCTATTTTTCATAAAATTAACTTGATTTAAGTATTCTACATACATTTCAAATGTAAAAACATGAAAATGTCGAGATCCTAGGGAATTATTTAAGAGAGGGATTGAATTTTGGGAATTCCCTGAATACTGGACTGTCCAGTACTCCCCTTGCTACGTCACAGCTATGGAAATTCCTTCTAAAGTTACTTTGGGATTCCCTGATTAATTAATGGTTACACATGGGAATTTATTTCGATTTATTATGAGTTGCATTGGGCCAAATATATGTGATTTTGATTAGAGAGCATAACCCTTATTACAATTTCTGCAGGGATGGGGATTCCTTTTGGAGGGTACATGGGATTTCCCAATAACTCCCCCTGCTACGTCATAAATTAGGGAATTCCCCTTGAAAGTGAAATAAAATACAAGTATTTTTAATGTCCCATAAATGTGTGTAAACTAGGAATTTTTCTTTGATTTTGCTTATATTGATATTGCAAGTTGTGAATGACATGCTGAATTGAAATCATTGAAAAAAAGCTATCTTGCAGTTATGTGCAAGCTTTCCTTTAATGTCAAAGTCACCCAAAAAGTAATTAAAAAGAAATTTTCCAATAGCGCTCACCCCCTTTTCAAAATGCTGGATCTGCCACTGGGGCAGATACAGAACTTTTGAACTTAAAGGTTAACTAATTATACCGCAATATATCAATTTTAATGCTATTGAGTTTTTATTAATTTGAATTTCTCAAAGAATATAACATGAAACCTTACATGATTCCTATATATACCACTCAAAAGCAATATATAACATGCCTATATTTAACCTTTACTCCTACAATAAATGTATGGAACTGGCATATGTGAAATATAAACGTTAGATATAGCAAGGACAATACCTGAAGGTACCACAGGTGTGGGTGTTGGTCTTGTTGTTGGCCTGGTTGTAGCAGTAGGAGTGGTAGTAGTAGTACGATAGGTAGTAGTCGTTGGCGTGGTTGTGGTAGTAGGAGTAGTTGTAGTTGTTGGGGTGGTTGTAGTTGCTGGAGTGGTAGTAGTTGTTGGGGTTGTTGTAGTAGGCGTGGTAGTAGTTGTAGGGGTTGTTGTGGTAGTAGGCGTCATGGTAGTTGTTGGGGTTGTTGTAGTAGGCTTTGTGGTAGTTGTGTGGGTTGTTGTAGTAGTGGGAGTGGTAGTAGTTGTTGGGGTAGTTGTAGTAGTAGGAGTGGTGGTAGTTGTTGGGGTTGTTGTGGTGGTTGGGGTGGTTGTAGTAGTGGGGTTTGTAGTCTTTACAACTCGGCAGCAAATCTGGTTTTCAGGACACAGGAGATATTCTCTTGGATTAGGTATGATGTCCAGCAAAGCACATCTTCCCTTTGTGGAATCAACACAGGTCGCTCCTAAGTCATCAGCACAGTCACTAGCTCCACCTAAGAGGCAATAGAAATGTCTTTTAGTTACTATAAAAATGAAGTTAATAGTTTACTAACAATCATATCTAATATAAACAATTATGATTCAATACGAGGCGTTCGAGCTGGCTTAGATGCTACCGCGTAAAAGGGGCCAGCCTCATGTGAGGCTGGGTATTTATAGTGCTGTGACAATGTCTCCATGGCAACCCCTTCTCTGATTGGATAAGGGTGCCCACAGACTTAGCTGGTTCCTGGTGGTCCAGAAACCAGTCAAGCTGGTCACTTGTTCCCCTTAGTGGTGAATAAGGGGGGTAAGTGTAAAAAATAACCCTCAAAGGGTTAAAAGGAAAACTACTTCTGACACCAATTCCAGAAAGGAAAAAATGAAAGAAGGGAACCTCAAATAGTGAAAGGTTCCGTTCCCACGGTTTCGACTTGCGTCTCTTCAGGCATCATTTAAAGCTACGACGGTACCTAACTCGTGTGCTAAAAAGGTGTTGAAAAAACCTTAGAAAGGAAAAAAAAAAAAAAAAAAAAAAATTGATATAAACAATTATAGCATCATAATAATCAGTATTCATCAGTTTTAGGTCACAACCAACTGAATGAATTTAAGGATCCATGGCAATTAAAAAGAGTTGTGTTTCATCTCTAATCAATATTCCATACATAAATGTTAGCATCATTTGACTGTTATTCAAAACCTGAGAATTATGCGCTATTTTGACATAATATTACTATGTTTTGGTATGCCAAAAAAAACTCAAAAATGTTTTTGGTTATGGATAGTGGTAGGAAGAGCAATGAAAGCCCATGATTGTAATAATGATAGATGAATTTAATATAGCATGATGCTTACTTTCATTTCATTGAAGAATTTAAGATTTGACAAGGGGGTAATACTGGAAACTTTTTTCATAATTGGTTTCAGGCCAGATTTTTATATAAAAAAGTGCATATTTTGAGGAACAAATACAATCACAATTAATATTGTCTTTTTCAAGATTGAGAAACCTTGGAATATTAAAAATAGTCTACTAGCACTTGGAATTAGTGGGAAACACAAAAGGTCGAACCTTTACAGCACACTTGGTCCTCCTCACAGAGACGATTTGAAGGGTCAAATACATACTTAGCACATCGCTTTCCACAATGTCCTCCAAAACTGTTACAAACTTCGTCAGATTCTGTAAGAAAAACACATTAGGGAATTTTTATAAGTACAGTGTTGTAGCCACTTATATCTTGATATGTTGAATTATTCTTACGAACATTGCTTTGAATTAGTTGAAAATACAAAAGGTACCGACCAACCAATATCTTTTACCATTGAGTGTGGTTTTTAGTAAAATCATTGAAAAATTATTATTAAGATCCTTACCTTGTCCTAAAGTGAAGGAAACAGCAAATAATAAAAACAAATACAGATGTAGTTGTGCCATGGTTGCTGTATGATCAGTGATAGTGGATGCCCAACTAACCTGTACAACCAGTGGATGACCAGACTCTTCTTGTTATCATGCTGGTCAGTGTCTGGCTGATAACAGAGAGGGCCCTAGATGGGGTCACAGAGGGGGGTCCCATATTGAGTGAGATGTCAGAAAAATTAATGGCCTCGGGCAGTAATTTTTCAACACCCACCTCATATTCAATATGTTTTCCTTCAGTATTGCCTTCAAAGGAACAGACTGGAATATTGGGAGAATCAAAAACAGTAGTTTTGCAGCGAGTCGATTTATTGGTTTCAGTTGATAAATGCGTCCCATTTATATAATAAACAAAATTGTTATTAAGGAGGATTCAGGGGGTTGAGGACGCTCGCACCAAGTTCTTTTTATTGAAAATTCAAGAAAGAAAGGGTGCACCCCCTTTCTAGTAGTCCCCCCCCCCACACACACACCACCTTTTCAAAAAGGTTGATCTACCATTGGATCACCCAGCCAGCTTGCGACATAACAGAAACATTCTGCAACCATACTCTTTTTGTCAGTTTGTTACTTACTGAGATGGCACGTAACAATTATGTTATTGATGGTGAGGTTGAAACCTCACCAAATCAGAATGTTATTAGAACATTATTTTTTGGTGAGGTTAGGATGAAACCAAAACAGAATGTTATAAGATTTTCTGTTTAGGTTGAAGAACATAACCAGAACATTATAATTATGGCACAATACAACGTCACAGCAGTATGTTGCAACGACATAATTGGGAGTCATCAAAAGAACATAACAAGAACCAAATACAGAACCAACCAAAACGTTGCTGCAAAAGTAGAATAATGTTGCATCCTTGTCTAGGCGGGTGCTGTCACAGTTCAGGGTTGAGAGCCATAGAGGATTTTATAAAAGTAGACGCTGTTGTTAGGGTACACTGAAGGTCTGATAAAGGGTATCACATAAAGATATACACTAACACAACACAACAATAAAGATATAAACAACACAACACAACACAACTAATTTTGTAAGTCCTATGTATTATGGATCACGCCTTTGGAACAATCTGCCAAAGGAGATCTAACACTCTGATGCTTAAAGGAATTTGAATTCCGATTTAAAGAACATAATTACATCCTGATTTGTTCTAATAGGCTATGAGGTTCGACCACTCTTATACTCCTTATGTACCTCCTACCCACCTACTTTTTTTCTTCCTTTATCCAATTACTAGAGTATTTACTCTTTTGTTGATAATAATATGAAAATTATAGCCATGGTTCTGTAGTGAAAGAGTAAATGTCAAAACGGCCATAACCTGGAGTTCCCCTTCCAACTGTGATTGATTGTAACAGGATAGAAAGAGTGTACTGCGAGAAAAGCAGCGCCTAGCGTTGAGGCATGTCAACTGTATACATTGTTGAAATAAAAAAAACACTTTCAAATGACACAGCCCAGTCTGGGGTCTGGATGGAGGGTGTCATGATGTCGCATGTTGAATCTTAAAAACACTCATGTCGCATGTCTTTGTTTCTTATTCATTCCATTGTAACATGTCAATTTTAAGAATGCCCATGTCGCACGTCCCTATAATTTTTACCCTTCCTGTTGCATCATTAGGCCCCCGTGTCACGTGTCAAAATCAAGAAATGCCCCTGTCCACGGGCCAGTTTTAGTGGTCCACCTCCATCAGTTCGATTGTAATGGAAAAAACTCCCATTTATGCATATGTTTGTATGTTTGGTATATGCCACTTTCCAATAAAGCGACCCCGTGGGTGTTCCGGGTAAGAATATGCCCCAGTAACCCTGCTGATCGTATAAGGTGATGATTGGGGGGACCCTTCACTGACCAAGTGGTTCTTTGGGTTCAATTCCCAGTTGGTGCTTGGTTCACTAAGGGATGAGGTACAGCAAAAATGATTTTCAGGTTTAGATCCCCTGTTGTTTGCCCACCCTGTCACCAAATCACCAAAGACCCCAACTTGTTTTCGCTGTGAATATGCACCTTAGTTGTCGATATGTTGTTCAGCATCCATTACTCACTCACTCCAATAAAGCACTTCCACTAGGGCAATTTCGACCTTGGCGATGGAGTCTTCCTCTGATATTTCAAACATAATATCCATAATAAATCAGGGTCATCTGGGGCCTGCCAGAAATTCCTCCATCTATTATCATGTAGCAGAAAAGATTGGAATTTTATCTCATCATAATTCCTGAATTTTCTGCCCTCTGTTTCATCGAAACGTTTGACGTTCTTTGTTATCTTCTTCACTAAATAGACTGATAGAGCTATCAATAAGCCCTTTACAGCTCAAGTCAGACAGGGGCAGATCCAGAGGGGGAGGCCATGGACGGGCCTTGCCCCGCCCCCCCACTCCTGTTAAATCATGATTGTGGGGGTCCCCTCCCCCGTACATTCATGCTTTTGGGGCCCCCTGATGGTCAAGTTTGTGAGTGTTGCTATACGATTGGAGTGTACATTTCCTCCTGGGTTGTGCAGCCTCCCGACGATATTTTGGACGGTTATTCTTCAGTGTCAATATCATGGTGCTGTCTTTTCAGATAGAAACTAATTATTTCATGGAACTGATTATTTTCCTGTATCGTTTAATATAACGGATCCTGAGGAAAAAATATTCAGAAGCAGAAAATATCAAAATTTCAGGATAGGTTGAGCCTGATAATTTTGAGCACGAGCCCCAGATTTTGACCTACCCTCATTTTGGTACTTTTGCAGTGACTGAATTCATTCTTATTTCATGGAACTAGTTATTTTCCTGTACAGTTTAATATGGCTGATCCTGAGAAAAAACGATTTATCCGATAGCAAACAGAAGGAATTAGTTCTGCGAGACCTGCACCATGGTCATTAGGTTTCACAGAATTAACTGTTTTCCTGTATTGTTTAATATAATGGATCCTTAGAAAAAAATAAATTCAGAATAATTATTGTACACAAAGCCTACTTCAAAATGATACTGACATTTTCTATGATCACTGCATCATGGATTCTTTTTAATGAAATAACTCAGAAATGATTAGGGGTGCCCCGTGAATTTTATTAAATTCTGTCAGTGGTCTTTTATCTAATTATCAGCCACTCAAAACCAGTCATTCCCTTCACCTCGGGACAGAAAGGGATATGACGCTACAGATGGCGCCACAATTAGTTCCGTGAGACCTATTACAGATTTTTGTTACTCAAACCTATCATTAGGTGGCAGCATCTCCTTGTCTACCATTACAGACATTTAATGAATTGTACAAAATTGTAAACATGTAACGTGTATTCTGCATCTAGCTAGATGTGTAGATAATGTTTTTCACATCAGATTTTACTGAAATCATGTGAGATAATTTAGAAAATATGTATTAATAGATTTGTAGATGATGTACAGTACTGTGAATATACTTGGCTCACTATAGATGTATTTACAACATGCATACAACATGGATTACAAAATAAAAGTTTTCCATGTTAGGTTGTGAGTTGTGGTATGATAGTTGTAGTTGATTGTGGTGAGGTCAAAACCTCCACAAATCATAATGTTATTATAACATTATTTTTTGGTCAGGTTAGGAGGAAACCAAAACAAAATGTTAAAAGAACATTCTGTTTGGGTTGAAGAATGTAACCAGAATGTTGTAATAACATCACAGTGCAACGTCACAGAAGTACCTGTCAACAATATAATTGGAAGTCATCAAAAGAATGTAACAAGAACCAAATACAGAACCAACCAGAACGGAGCTGCAACTTTATAATAACGTCGCAACCTTGGCTGGGATTACAACAACATACCTGGGAGTGTAGGTTTGTATGTTTTGGTTGTGAGGTAGGGCCAGCCTGATGTAATCCACATTTTTGACGCAATTTACATTTGATGTAGTTACAACAAAAGATTATAACATGTTCACAAAGAAAAAACAACATTGGGGCAAAGTTGTAGCAAAAGGATTTTGTTTGCTGGGATATGACTATACATGCATTCAACCCTAGTGTGATCATAGTACCTAACTAATTATGTCAATAAAACACACTACCCATTTCTTTCAAGTATGAAAAATTAATATTGACTCAACATAAACTATCAATATTAATACAATGTTTAAATTTGACATTAATATTTTCAAGCATATTAGATATTTTATTTTAGAACCAAAGCCAGGTCATGGAAAGCCAGTGATAATGTACTGACGTGGATGGTCAGTCCAGACTTTAAATTAGCTATTCTGGTGTTGAACTAAGAATCAGGGCTAAGAGTGGAATACTTGATGTTAATGGAGAGTATATAAGGGGATGTTAAGGTAGGCAGAGCCATTCATACATAAGGCGCAGTCCATGCACTAGCCAGCAGAGTGCTTCTCACTGTTGTTGGAATAACATCCTGGAAAGATCGGTACTGTTAAGCTGGGTTCTGGAATTGGAATTAAAGTGGATAGACTGATAGTTGAGCTGGAGTGTTGGCTGGGTGTAGTTGAGTAGACATTACCCCTATGGATTGTGAATGAAATGCGTCTGTACTCTCTCAATTACCTCTTTGGATTGTTCAATATGAATGGGAGATCTTGTCACTAACAGACGCACATTGGCAATTAATAAACATCATCCTTTCACGTGAGTGTTATGTCATTCATAATGCAGAACTATGTTATCGATTGGACACACAGTCTGGTCGGCAACAGACTGCATATGGAGCTAGTTAATATCCATGGGCATGAACAATATGACATCTAACAGCACCCCTAACATTAATAGGATATTTAACCTCTATAGTTCAAGATATTACCTGCAGCTGACTAATGCATGGGATCAGTGCATGTGAACTCATACAGTCCGAAGTTGACGTTTCAATTGTAAATCAATGTAAGAAAAGTTGTAATATTGATTACTCATCATTGGATCAACTACAGTTACTAGTGTAGAATCAATACAGGAAATCAACACCTGTTTATCATTTAAATATGATTGAAGTGCAGGCTCAATCAATTTACAAAATTGAATGAACATTGAATGTGTATTTTGTATATGAATACAATGTTGATTTAAAGTAATGATATGTGAATTATAATTATATCAAATATCTTTACTTGTATACACATAATTCATTCACATAATTTATGTATACAAACATATATAAAGCAATACATAGATATGCACATATATGTAGCAATGTATAGATATGCAAATAGATACATGTTTTAGAAGTGTACAATGTATTGTTGTATTGGCTCCAGGCTTGTCAAAATGCTTTCTTTGTCCATCAGGACAGGAGGCCATGAAACAACGTTACTATAAGCCCTTCCCAGTCTACATCCACATCAAATTTTACAATGAAATTTCATACCAATGTCTTTCTGCTTTAATCCCAAAAGAGATTAATGTAAAAAAAAATAACCAAGGTGGTTTGTTTGACAAAGTGCTCCTAAAATGTGCAAAATGCAGCTTTATGTATTGGCCTTTTTCCCATGAACCAATGTTAAAGCCTGTCAGCCCAACCTATAATGTCCAACCCTAGTTTCCCTAACATGCAACATTTTGATTGGATGGCAAACCTGCAAATCTGTCAATTGGTAAAAATTCAGAAATCATAACATGTCATCAGTATATTTGGGGATATAGAAAAACCCAATTCTTAGTTATTCCAGTAATTCCAAATCTAGGAGACAAGGATGACTTTTATGCTTATTTTGTCCAGCCCTTGTCCAATCTTGGGATATAGGGCGGTAGGGAGTTGCTGGCAATACACTTTTTCAAATCCCCCATTCTAGGCCCCATTGGTCAATACTTTACCTCACACCTTTTAACAGATAAGGCCTGTGTAGACAGAGGGATGATAAGGGTGGCAGACTAGGGTTTAAACCTCTCTGTTGTGGTAGCCAACCCACTCAGGTATTGTCTTACCTGATGGCTAAACCCCTAAAACTACAGCAACACCTGAGTGCAGATAAGACACTGTACACACAATCTATTTAGGGGTCCCTCAGAGCAAAGAACTGTACGCTACAGTTCTATGCTCAGATGGAAGGGGAGTGGCAAGTTTGCCTACCTATAACTTCCTTATTATTCAGTTTTATCAAAAAATTCCAAAAGGAGCATATGGTTCATCATACAGTTATTGAGATAAAATGATAAAGTTATCTGTTTAGACACTGTTGTCCTGCAGTAGTGACACAAAGGTACTGGGTTTTGGGTTGCCTATCAGTGGTGGAGGGGTCTAGTTTGTCCCCCGACAGGCCTGAACTGGGGGACAATGGCCGCTCCCATGGTACATCACCCTACAGGCCTATGCCCAAGGTGGGATGGGCTTATTGATCTGCTTGCCTATATTTACCTAAAGAGGAGGGGGTGGGATAACCGATGATTATGTTGGTTATTAGATACAAAGTTTGGCTGGTCGGAATGGCCATAAATATATCAAACCAATGGGTTGCCTCAAGAGATTGTCGGTGCAGCATATCCTACATAACAGTTCATCCCTTACATTCCGAACAGGATGTAAATATTTATAGGATGGAAGGAAGTTCTAATTTTGGCATAAGATTTCAATTTAACCTGTCATTTGAGGCTAATTGCAGTAATTTAAGGCCAATAAGTTGGGCAGGGGTCAATCTGGGCCACTGATCACCAGGCTCCTCTTATCACAGGCCAGGTACCAGTTCTCGGAATGCACCCGGCGATATGCCTATATATCAGGTAAGCGGGTCTCAAAATCCGTCATCGCGTACCAAAATTTCGGGGAAATAGCGAACGGAGGTTGGGGGTGCTTTTAACACTGTCTCCTATGGGAGAAAACAGGCTATTTCGCTCTAACTTTTTAAATATTGGTCCAATCTTCATACAACGACAAAAAGTTAGGAATTGATCCCAGGAATGTGATACAAGCCTTCATATTTTCGCATTTTGTCTTTTTTTTTTGCATAATTGCGAAAATTTGCGTTTTCCCCATAGGTCCCAATGCTAAATGTGGTCACTTCTGGTGCCCAGTGTTTCACTGTGCGATGACAGAAATGGCGAGTATACCGCTGACACGTTTACTCCGTATACTGGTGTCACGCGTCGGCGGCCCAGAACAGCCTGTTGCCTCCCTCATTAAAACAATTATCTCATTTTAAAATTATCGGATAATCTTAGCAATTTCAAATAAAACTAGGAAGGTTCCCAGGCAAGCAGTGACCTGACAAGGAGACCAACCTTGTTTGGTCAGTCTGTCACTTGCTAAATTTTCACATTTTTACATTTTAGTGTTATAAGTACATTACATTTTAGTGAAGCTCTGACGGTCACAGGTCACAGATGAAGGGGTAATGTGGCATGTCCAATATCCATATAATTACATATTTTATTTTCTACATAATCTATTAAAATATTAATTAATCATATCAAAATGCAATAAAAATGAAAGAGCTACAACAGAACTTCAAATAACTTTCAATTTCCTATTTTCTTTCATACTAATAGTTTATATCTAACACTTATACCATGAAATTGAAAAATACATGAATTCCCTGCTAGGAGAGTGATGCCCTGCTGGAAGAGTGATGCCTGTCAATCATGTATGCTCATTTGCATTTGGGTTCAATTGCCTGCTTTTCTGTTTTGTGCAGTTTTCAATTCCATGACATGAATCTTAAATGTTAAGTATTGCTATGAAAAAAAATAGAAAATTGAAAGTAATTATAAGTTCACTTGTAATATTTTCATTTATATACCATTCAATATATTTGATTGATATACTTATGTAGAAAATAGAAAATGTTAATATATTAATATTGGGCGTGCCACATTACCCCTTCATCTGAGATACTCTGAATTATCTATTTTTAACAATGATATCACTCCTCTTTGAGTAATTTCTGTAATACCAACTTATCACACAGATATCACAAGCCAAGTTGTGTAGTGTAATACCACCTTAATGTTGGAGGTAAGCTATAAGACCCGTTCTGGATACCTATGTTATGTGTGCTGCAAAACAATCTTTAGGGCCTTCAGTTAGAAGTTAATATAATTGTGTAGATGTAAAATATTTTCATGGGGGCATTTATGTCAAACATTTAGTCAATTAGAATCAGGTCTTTTGTGCAAGGCACTCTAAATGTTGAATCTATATTTTGTTTAAGACACTCCATATCTTACTCTTTAGGACATTTTAAAAGGGACATTACAGAGACATGTATTTAGTAAAATAGGGTACTAATATTGTGCTCCTGTTGTATTATCATGATTCTAAAGTATTCAATGGATGACCTTGGAATCTAGGATGTAGTACTGTTGCAGGTTGTACAATTATAATCAATTAAATTGAATTACTGCTCTGGCAATTAATTTCCTTGACATGTTAGATTGTAGTCCCTCAACCATACCCCTTTGCATTGCTGGCATGTTAACTGCTGGGATTATGGTGTATTTCATTTGAATTAAATTGGCCTGCTTTGATACAGAAGATTACCCTACTTTGGTAGGTTAGGACACTGTGACAGCGTCATTTCGTCATTTAAAATTAAGTATAGACAATGGGCAGAATATGCGTTTCCACTATCCCTGCACCTTCTCAGGGGCATATCCAGCCCCTGGACCAAAGGGTCCAGAAGAGATGGGATTTAAGATAAATTAAAGTGGGCCGTATCCTTCATATTTGATTATATTTCATATATTTCAATGATATTTTTGGAAATTAATCACTTAACAGAGGTTCTTGACGCATAGGAATCCCCCTGGCTGTGCCACTGTGTTAAATTATTCCTTACATAAATTAACCCTCTAGCCTCCAATATGGTTGAAGCTGCCCTTGGGTGTTCTCTTTAATCTGGCCATAGCCACCATAATTCTGACTTTTTCTAACATTTTCTGGCAGTTTGAAAAAATAAGTCAGTTTTAAAAAGAATGGACCTAAACTATGTCCAATACAAACTGATAAATTGTCCATTCCTTACCCAAAACTATATATCATTATTGTATCTTGGAATAAAAGATGAAACTAGATAAATAACCCATCTTAGATAATTGATAAAACTTTGTGGATGGTATTTGAAATTCCAGGGGAAATGAAGAAATTTATAACGTGTCCAGTGGAGTCTAAAAGGTTAACCCATATATGATCTAAATGATTAAATATCTAATTATAATACTATTTTTGGTAATGTGAAGTTCATGTAATTGAAATAAGAATTCTTTGAAATACAGTTAGGTAAAACCGAACATGCATCTCTCAGTTACTATCAGACACAACTCCTTAAATTCTAATTGGGTGTTCATGGGGTTCTGTTTGATATTTGTCTCATTTATCTAGGTCCTGGTTTTTATTTTATGAAATGTATACAATACATTAATAGTGCTTTCATGTACCTGAATGCAGCACACCATTTCTAGACTCCTTGTCTATCCTTAATTACCTTTTGGGGTAACACCCAGGTTTCAGTCCATGTATAGGTCTTGGTCCCCAGTCATCAGGTTTCTTGTAAGACGGTGTGTGGTTTGAAGGCATTTGTTTCAACAAGCTCATCTCTGAGGTTATTGCCAATGGCATAAAGCTTTCAAGACCTTCAATAGCCAGTGGTTAATAAGACAGGTAGGATTATATTGTAATACCTTCAATAAAGTTCAAATAGTACATGTTAAAGGCAAAAGGACAGTAAAGCAAGTGACTAATTTAGAGTGCCCTCAAGGACCCGTAACTTTTACTGTATTTTTTCTGATTTTTTGCCTTCTTATATCAATTTACAGAATTTAATTTCATTCATTAGAAACACAGTTTTTAGTATTTTCTTTACAATGAAACTCTTCGCTGTTAAGCAAACAATCTTTAAGTTATCTTAAGTTGATCCCAACAACGAAAATCCATTGTGCATTGGGCCACAGTAATATTTGCTTGTTTAACTTTTTTTTCCATTCCTTTTATTCAACAATAATAACTTGGCTTTTAGGACTTTATAGATATTCTTGAAACTAAGTTTTATCCCACAGTTTACTGTGACCCCCTGCCATTGACATTGCATGACACCCAGTCATGACCCTTTAGTTGTCTAGGACTGCATAGGCTTTTGGATTTACTTAACTCTGAGTACCTAAAAGAGAAGACACAAACACTCTTTACATTACTTTTAAATTGGATTTACTTTGTCTTTTTCTGGAAATGCAAAATCCTTAAAGATCAAACTTTACTGACCTTTCAACAACACATCAACGATCAAAGCTTTCCTTGTATGGCATTTACAAGATGGAGTAAACTTCACATAAAGATCTCAGCAAAGAACTATACATCTTGTTTAAACATTTGTTTTGGTGAAACATCAACATTTTGTTGCTTGTTTTACATCCATTGTTTTCAATAATATCAGATGAGAAAATTACATTTTATTGTAACAAAGCAAAGGCAGCTGTTTTAATTAAGTGGCATATAGTGGTGCTTGATGTTTCAATTCTCTAGGAACATGATACTGTTTGTGGGGTGCCTACTTCTGGCCTATGCTGTAGACCCATTGAATGGGCAACCATTTGAAGTCAACAGTGAGAAGCTTCCTGGCTGTAACAGTAAGTGTCTGTTTCACCCAATCCTGGTTGAGATTGAAGTTGATGGGATGAGTTACATTTTGAATCAGTGTTCAAAATAATCTTTTTATTTTCTGTGCCTTATGTTACAACAATCTAAAAAGGTATGCAAGCAGTGCTCCCTTATTGCACTCCTCTACATGAAAGTCAATTTTCAAATAGGAAAGAAAAAGCACACACACACACTGCCCATAAACATATATATGAACCAGATGTTTGAAATGATTGCATCAGGCTCAGAACACACTCTTAATTTCAAAAGTATTAATGTAAATAGCATTAATCTGCATCTAAAATCATGAACATTTTTGAGTGATATGAAGTCTGATGAACAATGAGCAAGACTCATGTGATTTAGCAGTATTCCTATTTTCCCTTTGCACTAATTCCCAGGACTAATAAACACAATGAAAAAAGGTGGAACTAGTAATTAGGATTTCAGACTATAATCTGGTATATCTCTTACATCTTTCTAAGTTTGATCTTTTGTGTGAAACTTTGTACTTGAACATGAAACATAAACATGAAAATCATAAATGTTCACATTGTTTCGTGAAATATCTTGTAGAAAGAGCAATTTCTATATGCATTCAAAAGTAATCTATTTTCTAGGAATTTATGCATTTGGTCAAAATTGAATAATAATTATATGGTTTTAAAATCCATCCTGAAGTAAAATTACCATACCAGATTATCCAGAGAGATAAACACAACCAATATAAATATATAAAGAAATTATAAAGAAAACACATAATAATTTTGTTAAGAACATGTGATATATGGACCCAAAAATGTGAAATTGTATTCAAACTGAAGGGTGAATCTTGACTATTTATTTCCAGGAATATATGAAAAAATATTTGTTCACCAAAGCCTGTTATTTCCTGTTCCATCTTTCCTTCCAAAATCTATTATAAAAACCTGTAAAAAGAGCACCCCAAATTGAAAAGTTCCACTTATTTCTTTTCATCATCTCCCCCTTATTAATCAAATTTAAATTAAAAGGCAACCTCACCAACCCACTTTAGCAGAACCTGTAATCTGGTACCTACATCCTTCCCCATTTGTAGGCTATGGCCATGCGATTCTGGACAACTTTTTAATTACAAAAGGAAATCATCTGCATATCGCCTATAAACATATTTTGAATATAGATTTTTCCTTTAAGTTTTTACATGAGTTAACTACAAATAATAAACAAAATACACAAATGATGAGATCCATTTAAATACTAGTTCAACATATGTGACTCCCCACACAGAAAGGATGCTCCGAGGGGGTTATATCTTAAGCTCTACAGCCATTATTGAGGGAGATATGGGTAGATTTGTGAAAAATAGGGATGAAAATGTCTTAAACCAACTTATTGTGTAGAATTCAGTTATCCCACTCTAAACATTCCATATTTTATGGAAAACATTCTATTTGGAATGTTAATGGAATGTTTTTTCCCCAAGTATATCCTAACATTAGATGTTTGGTTACCATGGAAACAACAACATTTCGAGGATTTTGACAGAAATTGTAACCCATTTGGAAAAAACATGACTTCATTATATTATCAGTCAAAACTAAAATAGATCTAGATTATCTTTTCTAGATCAAAAGTTATCCAGATAATAGCTTTTAATGTTTTTTTGTTAATTTATGGGAAAGTTTCAATTTATTACTAAATATTTAGATAAATATTCAATATTTAGGCTTTTTGCCCTTTTCAGGGATACTGACAGTCCTGTGTTCAACAGCCTGTAACTTCCTTGAAAATTATCCAATTTTGATGTGCTTGGTATCATTTGAAAGCTCAAAACACCCTCTGTAATGCTTAATTCCCGCCTGGAGCATCCTTTCTGTGTGGGGAGACACATATACAGTAGTGGCTTTTACTAGGGTTATATACCCATATAAAATAATATTGTATATTTCAGAAATGTATAATTGGATTTTCTTTCTTATTTTTATTAAATCATCATCACGTACAATCATGTGCTTTTCACGATGACAGAAACGGTAACAATCAGTACCCAAACAGACTATACACAAATCAATTTATCGTTTTAACATATTTTCACGCAATGAATACAGATCATATAATAGGTTTGTTGTTAAACATAACGACAGGTCCCATTTTGTTCCCTTATTTTGAATATCATAACATAATAATTTCCAATATGAATATTTTGGAAAAGTTACGCACAGAATCAGACTTAGAAGAACCATGGATTTTAAGAATTTCATCTCAAGTATTCATAATGTCATAGGGAAAATAGATATCATTTTGAACATCTATTCATCTGTAGTATTTCTCAGATATTAATGACCTTACTATACATTGTTATGGTAACAAAACATTATAATGTTGCACCTTGGAATATTTTGATATTCTATGGGTGTGTATATTTAGAAATGTAGATTCTTTTAACATCTTAATTTATCAAATCAATTAGGTGTCCTACTGTTACAATTTCACATTATCCAGATCAACTATAATCATCAGCTGTTCTGAAGATGGATCTAGGAAAAAAGAAAATACCTTAGAACATTATTCTTAGAAAATGTATTGTAATCTTATTCAATTTGTTTAAATGCTGATTTTCAGTCATTTTCATGTGGCTGATTTGTTTAATTTTGCATCTGTTTTATGCCTTTTCTTAAGCTAACTTGGTGATTGACGCAAACTCAGTGAGAGTATCAAGAGGTAATCAGAATGCACCTTGTGTAGGGTACCTGAGATTGGAAAGTACTGCTACTGACCTAAGGATCTGCAGCACTAGTCCTGGAATCTTCCAGGAGGAGTTTGCTAAGAGAGCCTGTTTCACAACAGGAGCTGACCTGTTCAGAGAACCAGGAAAACGTGAAGGAAACAGGCTGTACAGGTATCTGGAAAATGTTGTCTATTTTGTTGCTGTACAAACCTCTGATTATAAACTGAAAGTTAAGTAAACATTCTCAAAAATTAGGTAGGCTGAGAATGGTCAGCACCCTTGATTCTTCAATATATACACTGTGTTGAGTGATAAATGATTGAGATGTTCCTTTCCAGACACTACCACAGTGTGGTAGGACTATTGTCCAGACATATACAAGATTATGTGTGCTATCATCCTCACCTGGACTTAGTGATAAAATGAAACTAATTGAGACAAGATGATAATATTCAGTTGAGGGTTAGAAATTGTCTAGTAGATTTGCACCATCCAGGATGATGTTGCATAGTCTATGCATCCATCATTTTTCCTGTTTATCTCTTTGGGCTTGTCCAACCCTGCTACCCATAGTAAGCGAAGAACATAATTATATGCTAAAGCATTAGTTTAGAGACAAGAAAACCTTTCTGAACAACAACACACAGTTGTTTCATCCCATCCCTGCACTGTCAGACTGCCTGACTTTAAAGTGATCTATTGATACAAAGATAGATATCGTTTGGAAAATACTGATAGATAGTCTTAAACTTGGTATATGACTAAGAAAACTTTGTGATAAAGTTGTAAGAAATAAAATAGCTGAGGGCCAAACTTTTCCCAGTATCTCTGAAAGGGTACTACCAAGAAGAGCAAAATATTATAGTTGCAAATACTAATGCTAACTTAGCATCTAATCTGAATATTTTAAAAGCACTTGATTCATTGTCCGATTTCAACATTGAATCAAAATTGAAAGTTGATATTGGATCAATATTAGCTTTTCATAGTTGAAAAAACTTACTTTGACAACCAATATTAATGATGATTCAATATTGAGGGCAAGCATTTATTCAATACTGAGTCCACATTAGTGTGTTTACAGGTCTGTCCCTATAGTTAAACTTTGCTAATGAAGATAGACCAGAATCTATTACTATGGATCCACAGAGTTTCTGTCGTCACAAACATTTTTAGTTAGTATTTATCATTTTAGATTTTTTAGCCCTTAGACACCAAGTATAGATAGGCAAGGCTGACTTTTCCCTGAATTTGCCAAACATAAATATTAGTAAATCTGGTATGAATGAAATGTCTGCAAATGTTTATTTGTTTCACCTAAAAGACTATTTTCTGCTGTGTAGACCAGAGAATTACATGAACAATTGTGGAAAATTACGAAAATGTCAGCTGTTTTTCTGGGTAGCTACAGCCAGATTAGGGAAACTAACCATGGATAGCTACAGTTGTAATGCGATATTTTAAAAAAACACCTGATAATAATACCAATCTCTATATGAACCATTCACTATAGCAATCCACTTAGAGTAAAGTAAAACCTACTAAAATAAGTATGTGACTTTAACGACAAGATGCTTTATTTTAAACAACTGTAGGTGTGATGCATACACTGAGGACAACGTTGAATATCAAGGGAATTCTCCTGAAATGTTATATGCTTATTCACCTCCGAATACAAATCTCGGGAAAAGGTGTGGCTTTTCAGCCAGTACAATTTCATCTGACTGTTTCGATACATGTTATGGCCTGCCATCTACAATAATGCCATCTGTATCTCCAACATGTGGGGACTTTTACTGGGCTATCACATGTACAGGTAAGTAACATGTACAATTTTTTTCATCCTGGTTGGAAGATCTAGATCCAGGAAGGGGCGCAGGAGGGGGGTATCCAGGGGGCTCTGAATTAAGGTTAGAAAACAGTGCGTATTAACTTTTTATATAAAACATAAATTCACTCTTTTAATGCATTATGATATAATGGATGTTGAGATTGCTTTGACAGGAAAATGGAGAGATGAAAATGAATATTTAGCCCTGCCCTTCATGTAGGAAAAACGTGATTAAGTGACATTCAAACACCTGTTATACCTACATGTCAAACCAACATCCATATGCATACCAAGGCAGGACTCCCACCTACTATACTCAAGTGCAAACATGTAAACGTGGCACTGTAACCAGTGTCTCAAAAAAGACTATGCTGGGACATGGACAGGACCCATCTTCCCAACTAATATGACTGTGACATATAATGATGTGCCATAACATGTTTCACATGTTGCCAACATGACATGGTGACGTCTCAAATACCATCCCATGTTTCAACAAGGACCACACACCCCTATCCCCACCAACTCATCATATATCTATGTACATGTCAACTTAAACCCACAGCCATACTGAGAAAACACCTAGCTCATGAGGGAAGACAGGGGGTGTGGACTTGAATCAAGCAGAGGCCAATTGGGTTCTCAGCTCTTTGGGGACCAGAAGGGGGAAAAGTATTGGTTGGTACATCACCTTTTTGTCCTGGTCCATTGAGAACAGTTGGGGGGGGGGGGGGGGCGGGCGGATAAGTGGGGCTTAGAGGGGTGCCATGGGAACTGCCTTGCTTTCTCTCAGGCTGGAGACAGTGTCGATACACCAAAAAAAGTTTAACCTAGATTTGAATTAGAATAGTTGAAGGCCCCAAATTGCCATGAATGCCTTTTGACTCCTGTAAATTATCATAATGAATACCTTTTGAATCCTACAAAGTAGCAAATTTAAGAATTTCACCTCCCAAACATGCCCCACTGTTTTAATGTGCCACTGCCAGCCTGGCTTCACTCTGCCCCCGGAGTGGGGGCCTGGATGGGGTGGGGTGGGGAGTGGAGGGGCATGGTTTGCTGCAGCTGCCTTGCCAAACAAAAAAAGTGCATTATTATAACACTACAGCAACATTCTGCTTAGTTGTGGTTTGGTTCTTGTTACGTTCTTTTGATGGCACCCAAAAATGTATTTAGAACCAAATATTGTGACGTTGCACTGTGACGCTATTGTGGCGTTATTGTAACATTCTTTCAGATTATGATAACGTTATTATGACATTCTTTATTGGTGAGGTCTCAACATGCCTTTTCTATCTATAAAGCGTCTGGTCTCTCAATTCCATCTCGACTATTAAAAATCTGCCTTAACATCTTAGAAAAGGAACTTTTATATATCATAAACTTATCCCTTAAAACAGCAGTATTTCCGGACTTATGGAAAGTTGGTACAGTTATACCAATCCCAAAGATGCCTAATCCAAGTTATGCTAAAGATCTTAGGCCAATAACGCTCCTCCCACTACCAGGAAAACTTATGGAGAAATTAGTTCATAACAAATTGTATCAACACATTGAACAGAATAATTTATTAAACAAGATGCAAAACGGCTTTAGGTCTGATCATGGAACGCAAGACACAATTTTTAAACTTTTGGATCAAATAATTATTAACAAGAATAAAAGTCTACCAACTATAGCCATTTTCATCGACCTAAAAAAGGCTTTTGATACACTAGATCATCAAATATTACTGACTTTACTGAAACATTATAAACTATCTAATTCCATTCAAACATGGATAGGCAACTATCTTCATAATAGGAATCAGCAAACAATAGCAAATAACCAGCACTCAGCAATACTGCCGATATCTCATGGAGTACCCCAGGGGTCCATATTAGGGCCGCTACTTTTCAACTTGTATATCAATAACTTACCAAAGGTGGTAAAAAATACTGAAATTATGCTCTATGCGGATGACACAG
Source organism: Lepidonotus clava (assembly GCA_936440205.1). Classification (NCBI taxonomy): domain Eukaryota; kingdom Metazoa; phylum Annelida; class Polychaeta; order Phyllodocida; family Polynoidae; genus Lepidonotus; species Lepidonotus clava. The sequence continues at coordinate 32,378,852 of OW387150.1, forward strand.
TAATTTTTAAGTCAGGTAGAATCTCACCATTATCGTTGCAAATGATACAACATGATTTACGTTTGGTAGACATATGGTGTCGTTTCAACAAACTAACTGTTAATGTATCTAAGACCAAATCTGTAGTATTTAAAACCAATGAACACCATGAGACTCCCAGATTTAACCTGGGATCAGGTAATATTGAAAACGTGAATAGTTATAAGTACCTGGGTATTAACTTGGATTCAGCCCTGAACTTTAGACATCAGCTAAATGAAACTTATAAACTTGCTTCCCACAAATTGCTGCTGCTAAGTAAGATAAGGAATACAATAACTGAATTTACTGCATTGACCATTGTTAAAACCATGTTGTTACCGTATTTAGATATGGGAAATTGTTATTTCTCTGCTTGTCCGCACTATGAAACACATAAACTTGATATATTACTTAATGTAGCTTTACGTGTCTGTTATAAAATTAAAAGACCTGCTGATGTACATATTTTTGACTTGTATACGAAGGCACACTTGTTACCTCTTTATTATCGGCAGCAATATTTTCTGTTGAATACTGTTCATAGACTTATAAGGACAAATGACATTGAACTTAAAACTCATACCCACAGAACTAGGTATGCAGAAGCTCCTCTAGTCATTATACCATATACAAAATACGAATATATTCTTAAATCCACTGTGTTTTATGCAAGGTCACTCTGGAACCATTTACCAATTGAATTGAGACTGATTATTCAATATGATGATTTTAAGTCCAAAATCAAGAAATATCTATCTGAAAAGTATAAGCAAGCAGAGATTGCTAAACTTGCTGCTGGAATATTTGTGTAAATTCTATAGTTGATTAGGATTAGGAATGGAGTATAGTTATACCTATTTGTAAATCATTACTCTCATCTCATCTCATCTCATTAATATTGTACTATTGCTTAATGTATCACTTAACATACACTGAAAGACTGCCATTAGGGCAGTCTTATATGATGAAGAATATTGGAAAAGCAATTGTATTAGCATAAGTTATGGCTGGAGATGAAGGAAGACAGGATATTTCCTATTCATCCCAGGGTAAATAAAACTGTTTAAAAAAAAAAAAACAGAATGGTATGTTATTGATACATTCTGTTATAGTAAGTCTCAACCTTACCTGAAATAACGTCACAGTTACATGAGAATTGGGCAGGTCATGTATCAACCAAAAAAGTATGGTCACAAAAGTTTCCATTTTAGGGTCGGAGAGCTGGTATGGATGGACCGTAATGTTTTTTTATTACAACTTGCCAATATACCAGTTGAAATTTGAACAGTTACCACACACATCTTCTCCGCGTCACTGGCTGCCCAACTTTCATCTGAGCTAATTACTAAGTGGCGGGGAATCTGTGTCCTACAAGAGACATGTAGGACACAGAGAGGCAGTAGGGCATGGGTGCTGTCTTGCTCTCACTCAAGGCAGAGAACAAGAGGAGATGAGCTCAAGTCTTTTCAGTGATTATGTCAAGCCCCCTAATTGTCCCTCAATCACCTCTCATGAAAACATAATCGGAAGCTCTTGACACGTTGTGAGTCATGTTTGAATGTCAACTTAATTATTCTGACTTCTTTATTTTTTTGCCTATAATTCTCAGCTACTTCAGGATTTAGGTAATGTTCATTATTGACGGTGAAAGATAGTCCTTTCATTCTGTAAGAATCATAAAAATGTATTTAAAGTGTTATTCATAGCAGAGTATCTTATTTGTTGTGGTTGAAATTCATTGCATGTTATTGAAGAACCATTGCATACCATGGATAAATGATCAGATTCTGCAATACAGCTAATTTAGTTCTTCCTTATAACATATACAGATGTCAACGAATGTGCAACTGGTAAGCTTATGGACTGTACAAATGGATTTGATAGTAGCTGCACTGTGAAAAAGGCATGTGGAGGCAACACCACTTGTACAAATAAGGTTGGCAGTCATACGTGCAAATGCAACTATGGCTACAAATATTCCCATGGAAAAGAAGCTGATGCCTATGATGAGGACAAAGGATGCATTGGTGAGTGTATATTTGAAATGTTTATACTGAACAAATAGCATCTAGCGACCCAAACGTCACCACTCCCTGGCCACCCCATACACATAGACTCTTTCTCTTTAAGAAGAGGAGAGAGGTTTCCCCTCATCCTCTTGAAGCACACCTCTCACTCCCTATTATACTTATGTTTGGTTCATTAGGTGAGAGATTTTTCTTCAAGAAAAGAGGAAATGCACCCCCTGGTGGTATACAACAAAACTAAACCTTTATGTTTCAAGAAGAAAACCTCACCTTATAAGCCTCATGTGAGATAAAACAGGGAGAATCTTTGCTCTTAAAGGGTATGAGGGGAAACCTTTCTAGTCTAGAGTCTAGGTGTATGGGGTGCCCTGGCAGTAGCTGGGGTTGCAAAATGGGTTCTCCCCCCCCCCCCCCTCTAGATTCCCATAGGTTTCTATAGTCAACCATTTCTCATGTCTGCCCTTATTGTGACTATTGTAATGAGAGTATGAAAATGTTTTTTCTCTTAGAGCAAGTAAACATATCTAACCTTCTGCTGACAAAAGCATATTAATTTTTTCTCAGAAATGTACAAAATAGTAGGAAAATGTCGACCTTCAGTTTTATTTTGGGCCAAATCCAATCCATGGTAATTGAGATTAATGGTCTGGTTGATGTTTATTTGATGACACACACCCTACTGTTCAGGGGGATGGCCCTAAAACTTCACAGAGATCAGTAGATAAGGACATGTGGTGTTATGTCCATCAACACCCTAATGTCTCTGGACATACCAACTTCACCTGACCTTGTTCTGGTTACCATGGTAACCAGGGGTCAATGGTCAGAGCACAACAGACACTTTTATGAAAACTACCCAAAATAATGATTGCTATTACAATTTTTGTCTGAAAGATGAATCATATCACAACATATTTTCAGGGGGCATGAATCAAAATCTAAAGAGTATACATGGCATACTCATAGGTAAAACCTAACCTTAAGGTGGGCCATCAGTGAAAGTCCCATATGGTTCTATAGTTAAGGGCCATGTAGCTATGTCCAACCCTGGAGGGCCCGACCTCTCTGGGAGCTATTTATAGGAGGGGCACACACTGCTATTATTATGATAATTACAAAGATGCCTTTCTGCCTTTCCTAACCCAAATGAAAGAAAATAAAAAGTTCAAAATTGTTTCCATCATCTGAATACTCTTTAATCCTGTATTTAAACAAAGTTTTTAAACTTATAATTAGTGCTGAAAAGTATCACATGCAGGTGATAAATTGCACAAAAAATATAAGTGCCTGTACACTCCCCTATTGAACCTTTAATTAATTGTTTTCTGAAATGCTCGGTCATTTTGGGCATTGTGTTTCAGATATTGATGAGTGCACTGAGTACGAAGATATATGTGGAGAGAATGGCCAATGCAAGAACTTCCCTGGCTATTATGTATGCGATTGCCTTCATCCTGACTTATTTAACTCTGTTACTGGCAAATGTGAAGGTAAAGCAATTTTTCTTTTTGTGAAAATGGTGTGCATGTAGTCAGAATAATACCAATTATTCTATAGCACTGGGGTTTTACACCCTAGGGATAACTGAGGTCATATCTCTATGAACACAAGGTGGATGACAATCCTTTCTTGTGTGATCAAATCTAAATTCATTAAAGGGTAATACAGCATCAAATCCAAACAAATAGATTACTTTTGTTGATCCCAGACCCTTCTGATTCCATGATATAAATTTGAGTAAGAGGGTGTGCACTTTTATAATGTCATGAAATTATGGCTGAAAACAATCCTATGTTTTTCATCCCCCAATGATTGTTGATCTGATTACAATGAATTAATTAATCTTAGTGGTCTGGCATCTGTGAAACAGAAAATTGAATCTAGAATTGTCTCAATCTTATGATTTTATTGTTGAAAATCCCCCCCAAAAACAAGATTACCTATATGATGTTGCATTTGATTTAAATTCCAGGTCAACTTTGTGGTCCTCCCCCGTTTGACCCAAATGCAAATATGCCACAAACTATTGGTCTGCCAAATGAGCAGATTTTATACACTTGTCAGGAGGGATACATAGGACTAGCTGGTCAAAACCAATATGTTGGAATCTGCAGCAATGGAGAATGGACAACAACTGGATTTTGCACAGGTATGCTTTTGTATGTATGAATATACATATGTATGACTTGTAGATATAAATGTATGTATCTATGAATGTATGTAAAAAGATTACACATACAATATATAGAAATAAGGGAACACAGCCAATTAGTGACTATTAGTTGCAGGTTCAAGGAAAAACTTAAAAATGTCAGGATAACTAGTCAAGAGTAAAAGTAACATTTAGGTACAGGGTAATTTTTAACCTTATTCTGTAGAGAAGTAACTCAAAGGCTTCCATACCAAGTTATGCGTGGCAGTACTAGTTTCCAGAGACTTAGATATATAAAAGAACAGGAAACATCTTCCAATCTATCCATGTTTTAATGTCCAAAAATGAAGACCATATTCGGTAAAGGAAAAACATGCCATCATGTCTCAGGCTATGTGATGTCACTCCAGGTAAATTTTATCCATAACAAAGGTTGTTTAGGTGGTCTGAAAAGACAGAATATGTTGCCCCCCCCCCCCCCAAAAAAAAAAAAAAAAAAGGGAAAAAAGGGAAAAAAAAGAGGAGAGGTGAGGGGAGAAAGAGGAAAAAAGAGAGTCCCCTGTCGGCCCTCTCCAATCCCTCCTGGCCCTCTCCTACCGTTTCCAGCCCTCTCTTACCCTTCCTTGCCTTCTCTGTGCAGACAGTGAACCCAATTTAACTTGCCATTGAGCTTTTTCATTGAGCAACAAGGGTCTGCCAGGTGCCATTTTAGAGAATTATAAGACCCTGAATTCAAGGTCATTCAGATGGTTATGTCCTATACAGTTGAAATATCTGGAGACTTTTGTCTTGGTAGGATCATTGATGATGTAGTGGACATGGGCCTGGAAGTGTTTGTTCAGGCTTTTTGGTTTTCTATGGCCTATCTGAAAATTCCTAGTATGTTGGTTGCAAGTGGATGCTGACCTATCTAGAAGATCAAGTTTTCCTTAGTTGTTCCCATAGTTCTCTAGGGGATTATATGTGTTTGTGAGAAAGAACACGGTGGAAAGAAAGGCGAAAAGGCAAGTCGTCCTTTTGTACACTTGTTCTGTTGATGTATCTTGCCTTCCAAGAGGCTGTTATATTATGTATATGTGTATTTGTAAGTGATTTAGTTAATCATTATGTATGTGTGTATTTGTGTAAAATGTAGTTGATTATTTTACTAAAAGCCCTTCTGTAACATTATTGGATATATAATTTCAAATTGACCACAAATTTAAGAACAGAGAATGGGTTGGTGTTGGGTTGCGTGCTGGATAAAAGCTTAACTTAATTGAATGTCTGAAAACGCTAGATAAATTTGTTATTCAAGAAAAAATTGTTCCATTATCATCCTAAATAAACTCCTATCCACCACAAAAGGACAGTGACCTCCAACTACAGAATAATGATATCCTGTTTGGAAAAATTGTGTACATAAACATAAGCTAAAAAAATTGTTACTGATAATACTCAAAGTTTTAGTTTGTGATTATTACTTCAAACTTTATAATGTGTTACAGTTGTCAAAGAGTGTCAGAGTTCACCCTGTGATGAGAACGAGAAATGCGAAGACCTCCCCGGTACCTACTTCTGCAAACCCTCTACTAAGTGCACCTGTAAAGGTAATCTGGCTACTCCAATTCTTGTGTTTGATATGGACCTTGGACCAAGTTATATTCTATGACAATGGCAAGCCCACTACTGTTCCAATTATAGAACAGATGGGCAGACCTAGAGATCTCTTAAAAGGTTCTGTTGTGACAATGTCTTGGTCAAATTCATGAAATATTTTGATGGTTCCTCTCAAAATCTATGCACCAATTATATATATAGCTCCAACATGTTTAATATCCTTTCCGGGATTGCAATCAGGGTATGAAGGGTCAGTTCTATTCCACTGTATTCCTGTAACCCTGTTTGCCTTTTTTTCGCACTATTTTCCCTTTTAATCCTAAGTCTAATGCATAATCCTTTTCACATTTAGCATTAGATCCACTCCATACTCCTTAATACCCTGTCCCTGCTAAATAGCCAAACTGGGTAATAGTGAAATGGAAATCAGGCTGTATAAAAACAAATCATTTCATGTAAATTTCCTATCACTTCAGTGGCAAAAGACAACTAATGTTATGCAATTCCACATGTTTCCCCTCATAAACCCAACCAAAGAGGTGAAAATCCACCCCCTGTTATGAAAGGTTATGTAATCCCCATACCTGCACCAGAGGGAGGCGAAGGGAGATTTGCATAAAATGATTTGTATTTATACAGCCTGTTTTGCTTTTAACTGTAATTCTGTTTTGCTATTTTGAAAGAGGAGGGAAATAAGGAGTTAAGAAGTATTTGGAATGGTTTAAATGTTAATTATGAAAAGGATTATGCATTATATATAACATTTAAGAGGAAAAATGAGTGAAAGTAGTGATAAAAAAAGGCAATCAGTGTTACAGTGAAAAGGAACTGACACTTCATAAACTGACCGATTACCATCGGAGATAAGTGATAAGTTATATCCCCCAAAGCCCTCTGTAATATCATACATCCAGTTTGGAACATTAGAGTGTAACCCATAGAGCTTTACTTCTGATTTTCTCCAAGTGTATAGTCAGATGAGGTTCAAAACTGAGCTTTTATCTTTGATGGATGGTTTCCAGATTTTTTGAGTGTGAAGATACTTATTTGTAGAAACTTTAAATACCATTCTTATTTACTTATCTTTTTTATAATATTGATTCTAATTTACTAATGCTTTACTAGTCAGTTTTAAACAGTTCTATATGGTTACAATGTTGTAACATAACATTTTATACCTTAATACATATCATTATCATTGTCAGAAGCTCATTGAGGATTTTGCCATGACAACTGTGTTTAGACAGTTAAGTTGTTATGAAGTAAAAAATGTTTTTAAATGGTGTTTTGTGATATTATTATATATTTATTTGCTATACTCCTATTTTTGAGACTGTGCCAACCTACCTCAACAAACAGAAAAAGAGTAAATGTACTCATCTTTGAGTTTTGTTAGCTCAGGTACAGTTTCAAAGGAAGGACATGAATTCTTTCTGAATCCCCTGATTGCCCTTCACTATTTTACTGGGGACAAGATCCTGATCTTAAATGCATTAATGAATCTTATCATTATGTTTGTATACAATTCAGATTATGATCCATGCGCTTCAATGATGTGTGTCAATGGGGGTTGTTCTGTTATTGGTGGCAAGGCAACCTGCAGGTACATCAACAATGCTCTAGAAGATTTTAAGAGATTTTTTTTAACAATTGTAGATTTTTAAGCAAACCGTATACAATCATGTCTGCAATGATAATTTTTTCCTATTCCACCAAGATGTAAGTGATGATTAAAAACATAGAAAAGAGATGTTCTATAATTTCTTTTGTAGTATGTTAGAAATTGGGAAATGAACAAAGTTGGATAATTTTATATTAGTTCCTTCTTCTAAACTGTTTCCTGTCTGACATATACTGTTAATGTTATGTTTATTACAGATTAGAAGATACATTTCAAATTTTGACTATTTTAGTAGGAACATATCTAAAAATTCATTGGTGCTTTCCCTTTCTAATATTTTTGGGGCCACACAAACTATGCCATAAATTAAGTTTCATTCATGAATGTTTGCAAAATGCCAATATAAGTACATGTACCTCAAAAATTCCTCATTCCAGATGCAAAGGAGATTATGAAGGTGCTAACTGTGACATCCCAAAATATGGCACAGCCTTTACCCTTGGCGTTGTTGCAGTGGTGGGACTCAGCATCCAGCTTGTGGCCACATGTGTCCTGTGCTTCCTCCAGCAGGCAGCACACACCCCAAGACTACCTCTACCACCACCACCACCAACAGGACTCCTAGACCCAATATACGGGGCGTATGTATACTTATCTTTAATTAACCCACGTACAATCAATTGCAACTAAATGTCTTGAAGCATGAACAATGTTACAGATTGTTTAAGTTGAAAACTTGTCTCATGTGATATGAAGATATCTCCTCATAAATATATATTTTAATCTTCAACTCACTTCTTATCGATTTCTGGATTGATAACAGTAACAATTGCTCAATGATATCCGCACAAACATAAGGTTCACGATTTTGGTTGGGTATAAAAAATGCCAAGCAGGAAAACCCATCCTCCTTTACTTGAATTTTGACTTTTGAACAATCAGTGTCAACTGGTTTCAACAAACATTGCATAAACATGTTCGTTCTAAGAATTAAATTAACTAAACATGTTAAGTGAAACAGAGGGAAGTTATCATCTTTTTCTTTCAGATGCTGTCATTCTATTTCAGCGATAACCCTGAAAATGATTATACTGCAGGTCTACATTAGCATAACAAAACATATGGTCACGAGACAACCATTTTGTACATTTAAATATCAGATATTACAGAGTTTGTAGTCTCCATATTGGACTGACAATGTATAATGCCTTACCTAGCCCAAGCCAATACTGGGTTCGCGCTAAGTCCCTGTTTAAAGTCGCCTAATTGGCGAATTCATGACGATTTGGATTAGCCAAATATTATATTGATTAGCAAACTCTATTTTCATCGAAAAATAATTTAAAACTTGTAGACTTTTTACGTGAAATGTGCTATAATTAGACTTGATTCTGGGCACATTTTGGCCAAAATTCGCCAAATCTTTCAAATTTGACGAATTTATCATGAAATGAAGTCGCCAGATTGATTCTGCATTCGCCATCGGCGATTTGGCCAGCGGTTAGCGCGATCCCAGCAATATCACTATTATGGGTTCCTTTATAAGAATGTTTAAATCAATACACAAAAATATCCTCTTTACTTTCAGACCTGGCCGAAAACGTCAACCTTTGCCAGGCTTACGTCGCCGCCCTTTCTTCTAGAATTTAGAAAATTCACATAGTTGCTGCAAACCTCTACATAAATTTCAGGTTGCTGTCCCAAAGGTTGCAGCTTTTTCAGTTAAGAAAAGGAAAACAGGAGTAAAGCAATATATGGTTTGGCCGTGACTCTAAAACCATTCAACATGCAATCTGGAACATGGAAAATCTTTGTTTAGAACCAACAAATTTCATAGTTCAATCCTTCCAATTGGAATCACTACACTAACTAGGCCAAAGGTATAAGATAATGGCATCAAGGTTAATGAGGTTCAGCCTAATTTATGTTACTTTTGCTCCAAAAGTTTCTTCATCCTGGAATTATGGGCCAATTAGTGTTTTTTATAATGCTAGAAAGCCATCGGTGCCCCTTGTGTAACACAGCCCTATCCTCTGAGTGCATCTAACCAATTTTTATTCAAATCAAAGTGAAGCTTATCCTTCGAATTTGAAGTACACTTAGGAAAATACCCTCTAATTCAAAAACAGATGCAGATTTTGCAATTTAGGATATACATGTATGTTTTTAAATACATTTCTATGCCTAAATGCCAAACTCATATTCAAGAAGTTTAAATACAAATAATAGCATTGCAACACTGCAGTAATATTGATACACTGTATATCATTTGAAAGGTGGTTAATTGATGATCATCTGAGTATGTGAAATCCAAATTATCAAGTGTGAAGAAATTAGTCATAGACTTTATAGTTCTTGATTTGTATAACTGAGCTAACCCTAAATATTGGGCAAATACTGTAGAGATTCAATGAGGTATCACCACAATTTTTAGGTCTTTTTATTTTTGATCATTTTTTTCAGAATTGACTGGTAAAAGAGATTTTACATTGTCAGATAAGACAAACTATGTTGCCTTGTAAATGATATATATTATGTAGCATTACTATGTATATGGAGCATGATGCTCAGTTGAAAGTACCAATGGTACAAAACATCATACAAAGACAAAGAATGGTCCCTAAAAAACACATAAGTTCATATGTAGATATGATATTTAAGATAACTATGTAAGATGTATTCATAACCATGAAGGTCATCCCACAAGTACCGAGGTTTACCTAGTCTAATTAGAGAAACATGTATATTACTGATAATAATCAATTAGTTATGCAAGTCTATTACAACTTTACTTACCAGCGAAGGCATGAGGGATTTAATGTTTGTCTTATTTTGATGTTAATAAAGATAGTTTTGATCATTTACTGATTCTGGTTTTGTTTCAATGATTAGTTAAGTTTCACCAACCCTTTGTTGCATAAAGTTTATGAAAAGTTCTCTGTTTTTTTAAAGTTGAAGCTAATTTAGTCTATCACATATATGTGGCACCTTTGTGCTGATTAGAGTACAGGTATAATTATGATTATGATTGTTTAAATCAATTAAAAAATCAATGTCAGTGTACAAACACTTCAACGAGGTACCGAATACTTCATCCATAGAATTACAACATCCTGCAGTGAGCCTTCTCAAACAAGTTCTCAGTTATGCACATTACACTGACCTTGATAAAAGAAGTTACCTTTCCCTTCTAGACCTCCATGTTATTGGCAGAAAAAAATGGTGGTCCAAAATAGCAATGATCTTAAGCTCTCTTAATCAGCAAGGAATTTGGGAAAGTCAGACAATAGATAACACTGAAGATTTCATCAAAATAGCAAATTTAAACAAGAAATAATTAGCCAGTAAACTGCAAGACTCTCGGAATAACTGTGATAACTGGACGTACGATGGGCCAGAAACTAACAATATTATTCCACAGTTGAATATTGTAGAAGCTGATATCAAGAAATTGTGTAGAGAAATCAAAATTCATAAGGCCTCATTGATTATCAACATATCATCACGAGTTTTAAAGGATGCCTTTCTTGTGATCACCAAACAAGTTTGTTTTCTATTTAATCTTATCATAAGGTTAGGAGAGTACCCACTATATTGGAAGATGGCTACTGTTATTCCACTATTTAAAGGAGGGGATAGGTCAAATGTTTCTAATTATAGGCCAATTTCTCTACTTCCCCTACCAGGAAAAATCTTTGAGAAGATCCTGCACTTTGTATATGTTTAAATACTGAACCAATGACAGCGCGTATTGATTTGTTGTCAGAGGCAAAAGTTCCTAAGTTAGTATTTAGAAGAACCATACATTTGCGCAATTACATGTATAAGAGATCAAGTAAAGAGGTTTATTTAGATATAAGGCCTATTCCTACTCGAGCCCATTTGGCAGGAGTGTCCTGGCGTAAGGAGCTAAGGAATGGAATGATCTGGATGTTGATGTCGCAATATTGATAATTATTCAAAATTTAGATATGAACAAAGGAAATGGTTAAGATCAATGGTACCTCACTAAATAGCAAGTTCCGTTGTTTTTATTGATAGTTTTCTGATGATGTGAATTAAGTACAGAGGCATTATTTATGTGCCGGTAATTAATTACAATGTGTTCATGCCTATATAATATATGTATTTGAAAGTGTAAAATTCAAATTGTGCATTCAAATATATTCAAGTCGTGCAACTATGTATTGTTATATCGTTGTCATCCTCATCACTTTGTATATACCACACTATAAATTTGTATTCATATTAAATTTAAATCTGTTGTTCTGACACGGGTGGCCAGTCCATGTTTAGGCAGTAAGGCATGAGCTTTAGAAGCACACATGTAAGCCGTGTTTCACTTTGTCAGTAGTGAAATGGGGGAGGAGTCACGGTGTGACGTACCACTCTAAAAGAGTGTGTTCTGCTTTTAGTCAGTCAGAGTTCACTGTAACGCTGTGTGAGTAACATCCTGGAAGGTTGGACCTTTAACCCGCAGTCTTGGTTCTGGATAGAGGCATAGAAATCGTGTAAGAGCGCGGGAGTGTTGACTGAATGTGTTTGAGGGGATTCCTACCTGGGGACTGATCATGGTCAATCGAGTTCTTGTCACAGAACGACTATACACTGGATAATAAACAACAATATCCTTTCACATGAGTGTTTATGTCTTACATGATGTGGGAACTATGATTATGTATTGGACAACAGCAGTCGACAGGGAGGAGACTGCGTACGGAGCTAGTTATTATCTATGACTTAATTACAACAATTAACGCACACTACAAATAACAGATAATTAACCTCTATAGTTCATTGTCATGTTACAAATACAGTGTAATTGTTATTTGAATATGTAAGCTGGAAGCAAGTGAAAAATGGCCATTGGCCGATCTTGTATGTTTATCCAGGTTAAATAAAGATTTAAAAAAAAATCCATTCACAAGATCCACATGACAAACTAAGAACTTATAATTTCTTTGAAACGGGGAACTCAGAAGAGATTTATTTCGGAACAATACAAAATCCAAAACTACATAAATTTCTCTCTAGATTCCAAATTAGCTCACATATACTTGAAATAGAAGCTGGCAAACACAGAAATACTTTTCTTGAAGAATGGTTGTGCTCACTCTGTAAAGCAGGTAATATTGGTGATGAGAAACATCTCCTTTTGAACAATGCACACACAGAATACATTGCTTTGACCTGACAACCTCTATATTCCCACATTTCTCAAATGTGAGTGAACAGATCAGATTTATTTTCATTTTAAAGTGTGAGAATGTAAAAGTGGTAAATACTCTCAGCCAAATGATGTCATTCATAATTCAATAAATGGGGTCTCTGGTCAATATAGCTTTTCCAATATATTCCTGGAGGCCGGACCAAAAAACATCCACGAGAATTCTGTGCCACAAGAAGTTAAAATACCCACGATCACAGAATTTGCTCTCGTGGATTTTTAAATTCTCGTGACTCAAAATTCAATTTTTTCAACTGTAAAAGTGTCTAGATGTCCTTCTAACAAACTTTTAAAAGTATTTTAAGTAAATAGATATATTATATGACTGATTTTAGTATGATTTTTCCAGAAATTGTGATGTCCAAAAGTTCTCATGGATGTTTTTTGGGAAGTATTTTCTTCTCGTGGACCTGAAATTCTTCTGGTGGAATTAAAATCACAGCCACGAGAAATCGTGGATGTTTTTTGGTCCGCCCCCCTGGTCAGTGTTCCTATATTATTCTCTGTTGCCAAGAGAAAATAAACAAGAAAGCGATACAAGGTAACATTTGAGTAGCTGTCACCGCATAGCAGGTTAGCCAGTCTGTGAAACATTTTGAATATATTTCTTAGAAACATGAATTTTTTTCCATAGGTGTTGGGTCTGAACTGATATGTCTATGGTAACTATGATGACAATCTGATTTTTACATTTTAATTTGTAAACCTAGACAGCAGCAGGGAACTTGACAGTAGTTATCAGGAGGTGGAGCAGAGCAAAAGGAATCAACTGGAAGTGGTGGATAGTTATGTCATAACTAGGTCCATATGTTAATCTAAGGAAATGGAAACTAGGTCATGACAACCTAGTTCTAAAAATAGCAACTGAGGTTACTCTACTTAATTCACCAATCAAAGGACAGGAAACCTTGGGGAATCCACTAATTAAGTGACCAATCAGAGGACAGGAAACCCAGAGATCTAAAAATAGCAACAGGGAATCCCTGGGAATCCCCATAGAGATCAATAGGGCAACCCCAAATCTAAAAATAGCAACAGAGAAAAATCCTGTCCCGTATCATTCAAATATTACATTATGTTTTCATATATATTTGTGCTATCATATATATCAGAAATTAATATATTATTAATAATGATTTATTTACTATCATGTCTGTAGTATTATGTCTGTGTGTCATATTCCATTAAATCCCTATATACATGCTACTTGTTGTAGTTTCACACAGGAAAGTCTTCTAGGTTACAATACATTTTCTCTCATGAATAGTTTGTAGAAAATGAAAAAAAAGTCTTTAAAGTGGTGTACATGTACATTGATTTTTTTAATGAGATAATCACAAGTTTTGTTTAAAATCAGTCATCGTGAACAAATATTGTATGGGTAATTTCTTCACCTATATCACAATGCCACATATATAAATATATATCTATTATTCTCTCCATATCCCTGATATAATATGAAAGTTCAGAGTAATCTGCATTGTTCCACTATTAAGCTTTGTAAGCTCACATTCAAAATAATAAGTGTGCACCCCTAAAATCATCCCTAATGACATGCATAATTTTGGGATTTTAACAGACAAATTTTTGTTCCCAAAATAGCAGGGAACAACCATATTTCTTATGATTATCAAGCCAAGCCCCCATAATTATACTTATGAAAACATATGAAGCTGTCTGTTTTTTTCACAAAGTCAACCATTTAATCAGATTTATCACAGTTTATTTCAGTCTTTATAAAGAACAAGATACGAGTAAATAATCATCTCTCCAGGCGTCTGTTTAGGGTTGGGGTCAGTGCCGTTAAACCACCCGTAGTACCGTATGGTGTTGACTGCCGTCCTGCTGAGCCGGTTGGTGACATCAATGACCCAGGGTGCCACATCCTGGCCGTCACACCAGCCGTCACGCCCGTACAGCCACGTGCCGTGCTCGTTGGGCTCTGCACCGTGCGGCACCTGATCTGCACAGCCCAGGGGGGAACCTAAATATACAAAGTGGAAACTTTTATTTTGATTTCTGTTTTATCTAAAGTACAAGTGCCTTTGGACTTGCATTAGAAAATGTGAGTAAATCCTCTTTGTGGTTGCTGTGATGTATGTAGATTTAGTCATGTAATATGTTAGACAAAGTATTCATCTCTGGATATTGCCATTTCAGAGATGAACAGAACCCTGCCAAAGAAAGGGGAGTAACATTTTTGTTGTAACGGGTTTGAGCACTGGGGGAATCAATGGACAAAACAGGCGCCATGTTTGAATTCGAGATCGATTCGAAAGTTTAACCTTCTCATTCCAGGTTTCTAAAGTTTAGATTATGTCCAAAATGGGTGGCCTGCCATTGTTTTTGGGTTTCTAATGTATAGGAAATCCCAATTCAAGTGATAAAGGCCTATTACCAGTGTCCCGCTCCTACTACCGATCTGAATCGGGGTTGCAGGCATGCCCTCCGTAGCGGGAGCGGTGGGAGGGGATGCGTCGCAGGCTAGTAACATGTCTACTTATTGGCAATTGCTAGACAATACGGCACATTGGCCACTGCGCTGATGTTTGTCTGTACAGTGACCACTGTGTGGACATATTTAAAGGGTTCCTTGCACAACAATTTCCAAGTTGCCAATTTTGTGCATTTCACTTTAGTTATGTATTCTTAAAATGTAATAAAGGACAAAACCGAAAAATGTTAAGATATTAGAGTATAATTCAACAAAGAAAACTTCTGTTGAAAACTGGGGATTCCCAAGTAGTGTCCTTGTGATGTCACAAATTTGGGAATTCCCTCAAAAACACATAAAAAAGACAAAACTTTAAACTATCATAACTCTATCTACACTTGGAATATGCTTAAGAAATCTTGTGCACTATTACTTCTTGGTATAAAACCTATGCTCAAAGAATTTCATTGGAAAATAATCATCCTACAATTATGTACAAGGTATCCTTTAAATACAGCATTAATCTCAAGATAGCATACTGACCCTAGCTCACTCATCGTATTCAAATATGTCTACACCTAATCGGGTGGTGTCTGGAGGCGTCACTGGAAACCCCCGCTCTTTTTTTTTTTTTTTTTAAATTCTTGGACCTACCTCTGGATTGGGAAAATCTCGTTTTTCTGACATTTGACATGTAACTTATTTCTATGTACTTACCTGCTATATCAAATGTTTTATTGTAGGCTGGAGAGTCATTGACGACAAAGTGATGTGATGTCACACAGAATTCTCCACATCCGTTTTCGTCACTTCCATGGCCAGTTATAACAGCTAATATCTCCACCTGGTGATAAAATAAGGAACAATGACACAGAGGTGGAAATACTATATCTTTAAATGAAATTCATGCATAGATATGACTAGATCGCGGTGATCGATGGATAGCATTGACAATCAGTTTGAGAACCAAAGAGCTCCGGTTATTCAATTTTATTGAAACAACTTCAATTTAGATATAGATTTAGCTTTCACAAAAGATTTTTCTTAATTGTTCGATACAACTAGTTAAAGTGCCATGACATCCCCATGACATACCCCTTTACCCACTTACCCCCATACACCATGGATTGAGATTCTGACCTCATTAAAATTGTGTTAGGAGATTGTGTTGGTCATATGCAAATTTATTCAATATGGCCACCCCCAGTGGCGAAAAGAGATATCCCAAATCTATTTATAGAATTTTCATAAAGACATTATCTGTCCACTTGCCAAGCACAATTGGACTTTTTGAAAGGGAACTCCCACCATAGAAAACCTATGTTAAAACTACACTCACCAGCAGATTTTAGGTTTAGGCCCACAATCGAAATAAATTACTTAGCTGGGTCCTGTGTCACGCTACTAAAGCTATGTTTAAAAGATGGAAAGTTCTCAGCCTTTTACGACAACTGATTACTCTGATTTATTGGAGTATCCATCGTTACGATTCGTATCGCGTTGCAATGCGGAGAATAAGGATGTCCGAATACAATTTTCTTTAAAGGGAGTCAAAACAAATAAAATTGATAAAATTTTCAAAACTTGGATGAGTATAGAAATATGTTAGATGAGTCTAGTTAAGGTCATTGGTAAAGTATAAGCTCTCAAAACAAGCTCAAACAAAAGTAGAATTCCATGAGAGATGGTAAAATTTCCATTTGTTTGTAAACAAACCCCATTTTTGTGGATCCACATTAAATGATTTTAGCATGCAAAACGTGTTTTCAATGATTTTTCTACCATATTTCATGGTTTAGATTTTTACACAGGCCAGAAATAGGCCCAATGAATGGATTTCCATGATTATTTGAGTTTGGAAAATTTGGTCGAATTTATTGGTTTTGGCTCCCTTTAAAACACTTATGTGTTGTCTTTTGTGTTTGTCATATACATGGACAGCTCCAGCAGCAATAAATGGAATATTGTCATCTCAAATATTTTCACCTAAAAGACAGCATCCGTTTTGTTTAATCAAATAACAAATTCTTAATTTTTCTTTTTTCTTTTTTCTTTTTTTTTCTATTGACCACTGCGTTACAAAGGGGCAACACTTTGTACAACGTGGATACCCCGTTCCTTTTATAGGTGAGGCCTTCCTTAAGGCTTTGAACTATTGTTGATGTTTGATTTAAGACTGCGTAAGGTTCGTGTATATCCAAGTCTTCATGAGTGTTTATTCCAGAATGCCTGAGTAATTCAGACTGCGTTTAAAGTTTGTCCGTTCACTTCCCAATAGTTCAAAAGAAATGAACGATGAGGGAGCTTCTTAATATGAAAGGTTTTTTTATTCAATAAACATCTCATCCCGAGTCAAAGCCACCATGTATAAGTCTTCATCAGTCCACCTCCCATCTCCTATCAGCAATCAACCACATTTAGAACACGAGTTGCTCCAACACCTTCTAGACCATTCTAGTATTCAGCTCTATCACAATCCTATGTCCGAGGTAATGGGTATTGGTAAACTCCAGTCTGTTACACGGAGCCGATGAACTTACTCCAAGTATAACTCCTTGGCTAAACCTACTAAACTTTAGTGACTGCTAACCACTAACTGCTCGCTCTCTACCTTGCAACACCTTTTATACTGGTTAACAGGTGGCGCTAGGAGCGCAAGATATTTAGACTAGAAGTAGACTTGCTAAGCCTGATCCTTGTTGGATTATATACCATGACAATATATTAAAAGTACTAAGCCATTAGTACATTCGACGGCGGTCAGGTGTTTGAGTTTAAGGAGGTGGACGACATAGCTCAAACCAAATGAATATAATGAACTCCCAATTTTGATGATTGGATATATTTGTTAAACCATGGTGGGGTGGCCTTGACTCTCGTGGTACATTCAACACAGTATCAATAGATTTGTAGATCCGGTTTCAACACAAATTCACAGTGAAATTATTCATTGAGTTGATTTCCACATCTTGAAGCTCAAGGTTAGCAGAACCCGTTCATAAAATGACAAGGTAAGTGTTAAAAATTGATAACATGATTATTTGGATAACAACGTAAATGATGACATAATCATGGTTACAAAATGACAAAGTCAATTTTAGAGGATGAAGTATTCGTCATCTTAGGTATTCACTTAGTACGTGCCTTGTACATTAAAGTAAGTTCTCAGCATCGTTAGCTTATTTTAAGATTTAAAGATTGCGACACCCGTGCATAAGGTGACAAAGTGAGTTCAAAGAATTGTCAGCCCATATTAAGGCCTAGGGATAACGACACCCGTGCATAAGGTGACCAATTCAGTTTTGACTTAGTACATGCATGTACAGTTTCTGATATTTATGATTTGTAACACAAGTCAACAGAACTCAACATATATACAGTGTAAAGTTGTCTTAACCCTTTAAGAGTAACAAGTACACATCAAATCTAATTTCAGAACAAGTTAACACAACATAAGTCAATACAGATGATTCGGACATTTTGAACGAACGAATTTCATTATACAATGCGTGTCAAATTTCAATCAAACTTCAACCATAACAACATTATTTACAATAAATACAAAGTCCCTGCATCTGATCTAGCAACATTATGCAGTTAGGTCTAGTAAATATTACCATCCGCGTCGCGCGCCCACCAGTCATGCTTAGTACATGTGTACTTAGTGGGTCGCTTGACTAGAGTTCCCTTCCAAGGTTTGACCTCGATTTGGATCCTCCAGGCGCGAAGCGCCCGGATGGCAAATTTCTGTTTCGAACAAATTTGCGAGTTTGATGGTTCGACCTGATATTTTGGGCCGATATGAATTAATTCTGTCGCTTGATTATGTTGGTTGGGGACCTAAACTTTAGTTTAGCACAGATTTTATAAGAAATTATACGATGGATTGATCATGCTAGCCGATTTCAGAATTTGGATCTTTTGGATCAAAAAGGGGTTTCCCAAATTAGCCTCGTTTTGACGTCATTTTAATCAGTGCCGACGGTCATTCTGTAGCATACGGACGTGTTTTTTCCAGTTTCCAGTTTATTTCTTATTCTTACGGCTCGAGGATGGTCCGCGTTGCCATTTTTTGTTCCAACCGCGAAGGAGGAATCGAAGCCTACCCCGACATTATCCTCGCCGGATCGGACAAATCATTAGTGGTATTTTCTTGCGTGGATGCTACCACCGCGGAGCTGGCGGGGTACGCGTTTGCGCACCACGTCATGTACCCTGAAGACGTGCTTGTGGTAATGTGCAATCTCCTGGACATCCTGACCTGGGACCAAGACCTGGAGCTTTACATACCTTTATTCATTAATGTGGACGCCGCATCTAAATTTTACGCCGAGCTGTTAAACCGGGCCCACCTGAACATCAACGCCCATCCCGCACCGGCCACTTTACTTTTCACCACACCTTCAGGCTTCGACGCGCGTCGGTGGCCCTTAACGGACAGCGACGGCTCACTCCAGAAATGGGTGAACCGGGTGGTATCCCGGATCAGCAAGGAGGTTCGTCGAACCAACGATTGGTTTGGGGTCCCGACGGCGGACACCGGGCGTGTCTTGCACGTCGTAAAGGTGGTTGCGGACGGGAGCATGACTATAAATGATTTCAGGGAATTGGTCGATGGCTATGTGCCCTCCGACCGGTTGGTTCGGCGGTGGGCCAGGACCCTAGGACGCCTGGTCGCCCGGTTGCCGATGTAGACCGTCGGCACTCATCTTTCTTTGTACATATTGATCTTTTAAGTGATTTTACCTAGTGATTTCCTGGATCCAATTCCCGGCCTGTGATTGGAACACTTAATTCCGGGTCGTTTTCACCGAGTGATTCTGGTGATTTAATTCCCGATCAGCACCTAGTCCACTAAGATGTATTTATCCAGGATACCCCAGACAGTGTTTTTTTTTTCTCCGGAGGCCTTTGGCCAGATGTTCATCAGGAGCCGCAGGAACATAGACTGTTGCCACGGGACCCGTTGTCTACGCCGCTCGTTGCCGGGCCTTCGCCCTTCTCGTGGAGCCGCCCTCCTAACCACCGCTCCGAGATCGGGTAAGTTCCGCCTCCCTTCTACAGTTCTTGGCACGTTAGGTAGGCTACTAATCGTAGATTTAAGGAGATTGTTGGCCAAATTCCTCTTGGTGGTTCTCGGCTCGCCTTCACGTGGTTGTATTCCGGAAGCTGTTGTCACTCCCGGAACCAGAAACTGTGTTTCGCTGGTGATTTACTTTTGGTTCCAAGATGGTGGACGCGGGCCGAGAGTCAGGACCTTGCGTACTAAACTTATTATCTCTTCCAGGTCCTGTGGTATGTTAGGGCGATGTAAATGAAACGAGGTGACACGGCTGGACACTGAACAACGTTCGGCTTACTATTTTAGTGGGAGGGATTGCTTAGGCGAACATGATCAAACATTTTACTTCGCGCGTGGTTGGGCGATAATAGGAGGTTTTCCTAACTAGTGGTTTGTTGACATTACCGATTCAAGCAGGCTCTCAGTGTGTGTGGGTAGTTTGCGCCGTGTTGGCTTTAAATGTTATTGTATTACGATTACTTGTTAATTTGGGCACTGCCCCAATAGATTTATAGAGATGACCGGACATTCTGGTCTATATTCGTACAGTGCTATCTTTGTCATAACAGAATTTTTTGTCTTATCGTTCCCGTGCAGGACATTAATGTAAATGTCTACATTGGAAACAATTCACATGGGGTACCCTAGGTAACAAGCGCTTCCTAGGGTGTTCACCCTGGTAAGTTTAGGTGACAGTAGGTGACCAAGTATTTTGGTCCAGACTTCCCAGCATTAGATTGGCTGTGACAGAATTCTTTGATGAGTAGTTCCCCCTTACAGGTTACAGGAAATATTGACGTGTCGGCCACGTGAGGTGACACCATAGGTGGAGCCGTCCAACGAGTTGTTGGCGACTCCCATGGTAAGTTTGAGATGTAGTGGCGAAGGCCACAGATACCCATTCCATGTTTTAGTCTAACAGCAAGACTGCGTCAGTGCCATTGTGTTAGAATAAGTTTTAGAGTGAGTATTATTGTCCAGAGTCGTCTCGAAGAGGAAAAAATACTACTGTGAGGAGACCGTAATGAAATCTCTAAGACACTGAATGAACCCCCAGACGAAGATTCTGTATGTGTCGTTGTGAGAAAAGAATGGTGTCCTTGTTAAGGGCTAGAAAGGCACCAAAACCACAAAGATTACCAAGCGTCTCAAGCAGAGATACACACGTGAACACTGCGGAAGCTCGTACATTCATAGATCGGGCCTAAGCGGGCACCGCTCCATCGAACACAGAACCACGCCTATCAGCACCTGAGATTTCCAAACACCTCAGACAGTGATATCTTTGCGATGAATGCGTGAAAGCCTATACCCACAGGTTGGAGTTGAGCCATCACGAGAACATCCACCTACAAAAGTTCCACGAGTGCCCGAAATGTGAGGCAAAGCTGCCCCGCTCAGGTTCCCTGACCGACCCCATGAGGAGATAAGAATAATGATAGGTACTGGATCTATTGGGGTCTACTTAAGACTATTTTGGGTATTACTTAAGAGCCGATACATGAACGGTATGTTCCTTTGTTATTTCCGAGAATACTTTCTCAATTCATTTCGAGGGTTTGTATATAATATGTTAACATCCCCTCAAGGATAATACCTGTTCCAACTTTTCTAACTTCATTTTATGAAGTACAATTTCGATCAGAGTTTCTGTTCTCATTGAGTGCTTATGTTAAGACAAAATCCCTTCCCTTCCTTGTTAGTTACAGGTGGTAGCTCGGCGTTCACCCCCTATGTTCAATCTGGGGTTTGAAGACCGAGTTCCACTTTATATTGGGTAGAGGCGCCCTTCTAACAATGCAAACGGGTGCGCCGCTAACTCCAAACGGTTCACTTGAGTAGATATTATACCTACGTTAACAGCAACATCTCACTGTCTACCCCATACTCTACATCACATGGGGAAAACCAACATGACAAGCGGTGGGGTAGTGTTTCATTCCGTAAGGTATAAATGTCATTAAAGGACATTAAGTACTAACTGTACAAAGGAGGTTGAGATTATTCGTTCCTCATTAGTTATCACTAGAGGATCGGGTCTCAGATTCAGGTTCACTTCTGATCTGATTCCCGGTCCTCATTATTTATATGTGGTTTGTCGGTACCCTCCATTCATAGGACCAGAATGGGTAGCACCGAGTTTCCCATTGTTATAATTGGGAGCAGACTGCATATATATATTTTTTTTTAATATGCAGCCTACACCCCCTTTAAATTATAGAGATGTGTAAATGCATCTCTTCAGATCACTCACTTCCAGACAGCACCTAGTAAGTCGGGCCTTTACCGAAGTACAGTACAAGGTTAAACCCGTCCTTTGTTCAGGTCTATGCCCGTTTTTCTTGTGGAGAGTCAAGACTACTCCTGAAAAGACTCCGCCCCCAGCTTATCCTAACTATGCGCATGCAGGGCAGGGATAGGTAGTGCTAAAGACAGAGTTAGAACTTTTAGCTCCTTTCTAATAGATCGGGTAAACTTATTAGCTCTGGGTGTCAACCAAGTTTATTGTAGCTTGTTCATCAGGGAATCAGCATTCCATGTCCCCCCTCTTCAGCTCAACTGTTGAGCGGAGACCTGGATACTTTTAGCGCCACGACGGCGGTCAAGATTAATTTTCATTCATTTATTTTCTTTTTCTCGACGGCGGTCAGCTCTGAAGCCGCTCATTTCCTTTATTAATTTTAATTATTTCTAATTTTTACCCGGGTCGAAACTTGACTTCTTGCCGTTTTGTCTCTGTCCCGATTAAAACTGGTCTAAAAGTGGTCTAAATAACTTAGTCTTGAATTATGGGCAGTTGTTCATTATTTTCTTTCTTCTTGATACTAGTTGTCGTTGGATCCTGACTTTTTATGTTAAAGTCCGGATCCTTTGACCTAAGACATACGGTGATCCGGTGGTCATTTACACATAACCAAGACGACGGGGCTATTAATAAGGACAGCACCTCGCTCCACCGCCTTGTGAGTTTTCGCTACAGCTTCTCCCCCCCCAGGGATGGCTTGTCCAGTTTGATGGAGTCGCAATATGGTGAGAGAGAGCCGAGCACCCTGTGAATGTCACCAATTCGCTGTTGTCCCGTAACTACATTTCCTTGTGACCTCCGCTATAGCTCCCAAATATGGCACGCCTTGTCAGGATTTGCACATATCCCTGCCGCTGCAGCGTGTCTATACTAGGAGCAAACGAGCCACGTCTAAGGTACTCTCGTGTGCTGTCACGGAGCATTCCCCCCCGAGAATGTTACTAAATTCTGCGTTCATATGTTCTTCTCACAACTTGCTCATAATTCCCTGAGGAAGGGCTCTTAGTTAAATAAATATTGGGTTGCTTTATATGTTCAGTTTTTAGGTAAATTTTCTTTCTATTCGTCGATTTTTTTTTTTTTTGTGATGAAGAGACCGCTTGTCAGGAGCCAATCCACCCGGGGCATAGTGACTGCCATGGTCGGGCGTCCACCCCAGTGCCCTTCGCAGCGTCAGTGACGCGTAACCCCAACGTCCTGCCTCCTGTCAGGCACCACTGACACCAGGCATGTGGGCAGGCTCCTGCTGCTTGTGCAGCCCCCTCATCTTTGAGAAGATTATATATGTAAGCATGCTAAAGAATAGACAGTGGCGTTCCCCAAGTGACTCCCGTACTGCAGCCCGATCCCAGCGGTAACAACAGCACAGGGGTCAGGTGTAGATGGTACCTGCTTGGGGAAGTTCACTTCGCTCGTTGGGAGCATTGGTCCCGTTGAGCGCTCTTAGGTTTTATACAGAATTTTGAGTATCTTTTTAAATGCTAAAATTTCGCGACACTTGGATCGGTTCCAAATGGTTCCCTACTTTAAAAGAGTTGCCAAATCGATAACAATGAGAGTGTTGAGCTAGGCTACCGGGCATGGGACACTCGACTTGAGAGAAATTTAGATAACCCATGGGTCCATAGAGAGACGGTTGGACCAGCCTACCCGACCCAGGTTTCCCTGACTGGTGAATCCTTATTGATCAGGTTAGTCAACAGAACCCTACCTACCCAAACAGGTATTGCCCAGCGAACTTCCTGTAACATTTTAGTTTTAGTATTCGTACCTTTGTGTTATTAATTCACCAATTTTACCTGTACAGCACTAGATCAGGTTTTAACACTCGTTACATTGTCATATGATAACTTCATAAACCGTTCCTGGATCTATTTCGGATGTCCCTGGCCTTATTGTCTTTCGGGCAGATCCTGTTCCGGTCGTTGTTGAGGTGGGCGTGGTCGATCTAGGAGGAGCGTTAGGCATTGTTCCATGTCCCAACACCGGTTGAGGCCAGTCCGCTCCGACATCGGACCAGCCTGCGTCGATGAGGCGAGGTACTCCCATGGGTACAGGAGTGGCTAGCCCCGAGGAATATCTCAGTAGTCTGGCCCTGGTATTGTATTTTAAGTTACTCATCATCAGACGGGCTAGTTTTTTAGACACTCTCAGGGTGTCGGGTAGTGGCACCTTAGATGGGTGTTGTCCAGGTCTAGTCGCTGCTCCCATCAGCTGCGCCCCCCAGGTTACTGTCAGAGTATACTTCAGACACAGCTGGGTCACCAGTAGATCCCTAATGAGCACATAGCCCTCCGTATAAGTGTGGTCTGAAGGCATAGCCAGTTCGCCTAGGAAGATTGTTTCTATCATATGTGGATTGGCAAATTGTACGTACAACCCATCCACAGTCTTTCTTCTAATATTTCTCCACTTTCGCCACACGAGGACCACTATAGCGATGACTAGTACTGCTAATAATATAGCCAGCACTGCCACTGCAGTGGGGTTGGCGGTCGCGTCTGGACACCCAGTTAGTGCCTTTTCATGGTGCAACAGTTTCTCCGGGTCCGCCGTCTCCAAGGCCATGGCCCGAGGTAAGGTCATGGTTAGTCCGGTTAGGGCAGCCTTACCTTGATGGTTCCGCCAGCATTTCCAGAGGACACATCCAATAATTGTTACAGCAACCACTATGCAGAAGATGGTGAGGAGACCAAACCCACCTCCGAAGTTACCTATAGAGAACCACGGGGCGTGTTTCTCTACCTCGTAACGGTCAGTCGCTTTCTTGATACCCTTGGCCAAGTCTTTACGGTGTTTTTGTATTCGTTTGGCCAAGGAGGTTACAGGTATTTTGACCTTCAGGCTTTCCTCGATTTCCAGCAGGTCTTTCCTAATTGTTTCAGGGATAGGGTCTGATTCCAACATAGTGGGTTCGTTTTTGGACGTTGTGAAATTCATGTCCCACCCCTTCACACGACTTGCTGCTTCCAACAGGTCATTATGTGGGTACACAACCGTGGTGATCCTGGTGTGCCGATCACAATTTCGCAAGCTATACGGTATCCATGCTCCTTGTGTTTGGAATGCACAGTCGCATTCCACCTGAACCCTTGCGTAATTTTCTATGTTCACTCCGACCGCAGGCTGGTTTCTGCAAATCATTTGGCCTCGGGTGTCGGCGCTGACCACCAGCATATCTCCGTCGTCTAGGTACACTGCCATCTCTCCAAAGTCTGCTTCCAGTAGATAGTCCAGCTCACATTTTTCTTGGATCGCTAGGTCGTCGCGCCTCAGTAGCGCAGCAGTGCAGGTGTTGTCTGTAATCTTTTTCATATAGGGTAGATCCTTACAGAGCGTGATGGTCTGTCCATAACAACCTGACCAACTGCCACTAGCCAATGGTACGTAATACTGGCGGGACATGGACATGGCGACACTTTTGGGTAGATTAACAATTTGGAGAGCGTCCTTCTTAAGTCGCCCCCTAACCGTCACTGGCACAGGAAAAGTTAGTACTTCGTAGACCCTGAACAAATGTTCATCAGCCACCACAGGCACCCTTACATACACTATTAATTCCTGAGTGGTTTCCACTTGGTTCCTTCGGCCTTCCCATATGTCATGAGACATAGTGGATTGCGCCTGAGCTAGAACCCTTTCCAGCCATAAGGCTCTCTCTGCTTCCCAGATGGTTCTTTTCAAACTTGTTCTGATCACAGAGAGCATGGCTCAACTAAACCCACGATATCCAATAATAGGGTATTGGACATGTAGTATTTAGCTTTACCATGGCCTGACTGTACATTGAGCCCTCTCTGCTACCGGAAGATCTTGGACCTACCAGCAGAGCAGAGACGACCGGCCAGTGACCCAGTCGATAGCGATTACCGGTCCCAAGTCACCCTGGGTGGTCACCGACGGTCTGATCCAGGTGAATCTGCCAACCCACACTGAACTTTGACCGTTTTCACTGGCCTTGCCTGTTCACTCCTGAGCTGTCAGGAGCTAGGTGGGGTCTGTCGGCCCCGTACCACGTACATACCACTTACTGGCGGGTGCACACCTAATAGACCTTAATTTAGTTGATTCTGCCGTATGGGATTGGCCTTCCCCGCACCCATTAGCTCTGAATCGGATTTAAATTTTAGTCGTATGTGCCCCTTGTGACCCAGCAGCCCGATATGTACGCCGACTAGACGGTACCACAGTAGGATGTTAATTCATCCTTCGCTAGACACGGGGGCCTTCAGTGGTTCTCTCCCCTGCACTATATCAAAAGTTTAACGTGTCCCCGGACCCTTGCGAGCCCACTGCCGCCTGTTTTCGACTACCCTTTGAGGAGCTCATCCCTCTCGGTAATCGAATTTGAACGAGGGTTGACTGTTCTCGTAATAGAAGGAAGGATCTGTGAACGCGACATGGAACCTGGGGTGGATCCCCTTCAGATATCGGTTAACTTCCTGGACCGCTCCGACCATATATTGGCGGGGTACCAAGTCCATAGTCAGTTGGCCCCGCGTCAGGCGCTGTACACCTTTCCTGAACACGCGGGTTTGCTCTATCATCAGCTGAAGATACACCATCTCTCCTAACTTGTCTTCCAGAGCGACCGGTATCATATTCAGGTACAGTTCCATCCAATCCACCTTATGTTGCACGAGTTTCATCCTCCGGCGAGTCGTGTTGTGTGCCTTATTTAGTGATCTTAGATTGTCCAGTAGGCCTATCACGACATGGTTAACCCTTTCGACAGCCTCGTCATGTTTTTCATTCATCAGAGCCAAGTCTTCGATCATTTGGTTCGAAGATTCTTGCAATACTTTAATCAATTCTCTGTTATATTTGACATCAGCTGCCAGCCCTTGATTCCAAGAGGTGGGAAGAGGAAAGGTCGGCCACCCTGGATCGTCCAGCATTGTGGGCAACTTCTTCATTCTTTTGACCCTTCCACCTGATTTTAATTCCGACTCTTGATTTTGAAGGTCTTGTTGAGTGTTCTTTATTAGGGAACTTAAGGTTTCATTAAGAACTTCTCGGTACCGACCCTTAAGCGCTTGCGACGTCTGATCCATCCAATTGACCAGCGACCTGATATGGTAGCAGGCCCGATCGAGGGCGTCTCCTCCCTGTAGATATCGGTGACAGACCTGGCCAAAGGTAGCTTTGTTGAAGGAGCGCCTCCTTGGAATAGTGATTAGGAAGCCTTGTCGGACGTGTGTTATATCCGCGGTGGACATTAACTTCCCTGGTTTTAACACTACTCCATATTGTTCTAAAGCTATCACTTCAGCGTTAGGGGCTAGCCCCTCAGGTGGGCTGGAGTCGTTATGCACTCCCCTAATGCCCCCTATTATAGCTAATACGAACAGCACTAGCCACTTCATTGTCTTTGTTTTGGCCTTAGCGATAGCTTGAGAAAGTTAATTTTGCAGTTCATCTAAAACATATTCACAGCAAAGTTACCTTATTTTCCTGCGCACTACTATCATCCATGCGCCGAAAAATGCTCTCCTCCCGGGTCCTCTGGTCTGTTTAGTTTGGGACATGCTCGTAGAGGTTTTGCCCGTTGTCATTTACCACTCGCCTGATGATCCCGCTCTCGTCCTTGGTGACCGTGATTCTCAAGCCTCTCATACGTTCGCAGGACGAGGGGCGCATTGCTCTGAGGGGTTTTGGCCTAGTAGGTTCCAGTCCGAAACGGCCCCCGTTGGATCGTACGACGGTTGGCTCGAGGGGTATGGGTTCGGTACCTGCGGTGGGTTTGTCGCTGGGAGTGGGCTCGGCCACAGTGGGCCCCCCGGCTGGCTGGTTGGCGTCCACTGCTGCTGGTTCCATAGCAGTGGTGAGGGATTGGCGCTGCAGCTCGTTGTCAAGCTGCTCAAGTCTAAACAAGCGGGGTCCGCAGGCTGTAAGTGGTGGAGGAGGGGAGCTCCCGCCGGCCCGTTCCCCACCGGTGGGGTTGGCGCGTGTTGAACGGGTGCTACCTCCACTTTTAGTCCTGGAGCGGCGACGGTTAGCTGTTCCCTTCCCGATCGCCTTTCCAGAGTGGGCAGAGGTCGGCCGCCTCGTGTTGTTTGTAGGCTGGTACTTTCCTTGACGCATTTAGAGTTTTGTGTGGTCCTTTGAATGAAAGGAGCTACCTGAGTTTTAATCTCAGCTAACTGTTTGTTTGATTTTGGCACATCCAGTCCTACTGTCCTTCTAATTTCGTCAACAGTCTCAAATAGTTGGAACAGTGGTTGCGTAAGGTCCCAGAACCAGCCGGCCTGAATCTGCACCGGTTGGTTGGCCGCTTCTCCCTTCTGAACCGGCCTGGCCAACGCCGTTAGCCTTGGCTCGGGCTCCGAGTCACTCACCTCAGATAAATTGTAAAAGTCTTTATCTGCTGTCTTCTTTTTGACTGGAATCGATTTAGCGGGCTTCTTGGCTCCGCCTGCGGTCGTTCTGGTGGGCCGCCGGGTTGGTGTCCTTGGTTTCTTCCGGGCAATCCCGGCGTCGGTTGAGTCTGGACGGACACTGCCCCGGCCCGGCCAACTCCACCGCCTAAGGGTCTGAGCCGGTTGTTTCTTAGTACTCTCCTTCTCGACTGCCTTTTCTTTCATTTGGTAAAATCCTAAAAGAATGGCCCAACGAACCTTCCCTTGGTAGGCAGCGCCCTCTGGTGGGGGCGGCTAATCCGTTTCCTTCTCAGGGGGACGATGATCCTTCCCTCCGTGTCCGCAGGGAAAGTAGTGGTTCCCTTTGGATTGCTATGTGGCCGGAGGGTTAGACAGTTCCCCATGAGTCGGTGGATCAGTGTCCCAGCTAAGTTCTCTTTCTGCTCCTTCCAGGAGAAGTCGGAAGTTGAACAATCTCTATCTCCAACTTCTGTTCAGAGATAGAATCAATATCTATCTCCGTTTCCTCCCGGGTTGGGTTGTGCGTACAATCACCTGCAGCAGAGGTGACCGTCTAGGAGCAGAGTTGCGGACCGACTGGTGGATCGGCGCGGATCCCACGAAATTATAACCGATCCGCTTGTCCATGCCGTCTCCATATTTGGAGCTGTATCTTGTTTCAGGTGGGGGGGAAACGTTCACATCCGGTCCCAAGAGATGACGCCAAACCACTGGCATCTCTCTTGGTGTGCGCACCCTCCCTTTCTGCCACGCCCCTGGGCGCGGCGAGGTGGCCGTGAGGTAGACCACCTGTTCCATTAGCGCTGATGCTAACGGTGCCGCTCCGCCGAACCTTTATTTTCATAGGGCGGCTAAATTTCCTGCATTAATCATCCATGTCGTCGCTTTCTCCGCCGTTGGACAGAGCGACGTAGTTTGGACGGCGGTTCCGACGTAGGTTATAGCCACCTTTCGTCGGGACATAGTCCTTTACTGTTTTTTCTGGGCTCTGTTCCGATGTATCCAAGATCGGCACATCACCGCAGGGTAGTTTTATGGGCTTGTTGTTGCCTGGAGGGGATCTCCCCTCCAACGGCTGGCTTTTGCCCCTTCGTTTAGCTCGTTTGCGTTTCCTCTGTCCATTAGCGCCAGCTGTTCCCCGTTCACAGGCGGCTTTATTAGGAACAAAGGATAAGTTTGTGGACAGCGCGGTGTCCGTACTGGTGCCCTGACCATCAGTGATTTGCCCATCTGTTTCTGCTAAATCAGTGGGACTTGGACCAGGTTTTTGTGTAGGTACCTTCCTGGTCATAGGAACTGCATCATGCTCACGGGGACCGGTCGTTCCCGTTGAGTTTTCAGTCTCAGCACCCCTTATTTCGCCATCTTCCTCAGCGATTTCACCCGTCGGAGTGTGATGCAATTCAGGGTTTCGGTCAGGATCTGCCCCTTTTGAGTTAGTGATTTTCGCTTCTCTCACCAGTTTGGGAATGTTATGAGGGACGGCGGGAGACCAAGGCCCATGTGCAGGTTTGAGTTTCGAAATGTTTACTAGATGTGGGACCTGTTTTCCAGTTTTTAAAGACACTAGTCTAACAAGGTGGTCTCCTTTTGTTTCAATTACTCTGAATGGCCCAGTATACCTGTTTGAGAACTTAGACGCTTTATTTTCACTAGCTAAAGGGTCGTACATGTATACCATATCACCTTCGTACATCTGAGTGGGCCGCGCTCGCTCATCAATTCGCAGCCTCAGATCTTTTTCGTAGTTTTGAACTACCCTTTCAGCCATATTCCTAAACATGGCAATGTTGTC
Organism: Lepidonotus clava; assembly: GCA_936440205.1. NCBI lineage: Eukaryota > Metazoa > Annelida > Polychaeta > Phyllodocida > Polynoidae > Lepidonotus > Lepidonotus clava. The sequence continues at coordinate 32,409,475 of OW387150.1, forward strand.
CTTTGTTTGCATGAAGAATTCACAGTCATTCAGCGTTTCAGGGATCGTTCCCTGCTCAGGCATTCCCATACTGATTGGATCTCTGCCAAACAGCAGGGTGTGCGGGCTGTATCCCGACCGTACACTGATTGTGGATCTAACTGTCCATAATGCAATGGGAAGTAGATCGATCCAGTTACAGTGGTCGTCAGGGATATAATAAGCAATCAGGTTTTCAATGGTTTTATGTAGTCTTTCTACTCGAGCGTTGCCAGTCGGCATTCGCCCGGTAGTGAACGTTTGTTTGCACGCTAGTCGGGTAGTGATCTCCCGGAACAGTCCTGATAGGAAGGCCGCCCCTCGGTCTGTGTGCAGACGGTTTACCCGCCCATACCGACACACTATCCCGGTTAGGAAACAGTTGGCCGCGGTTTGCGCAGTGGAGTCTTTCGTGGTGAAAGCCTCCGGCCAACCTGTTAGTAGGTCTATGAAGGTCATGATATATTTTGACCCATCCCTAGCTCTCTTTAGTGGCCCGATAAAATCACATTGAACCACCTCAAAGGGTCGGGTCGGTCTCTCCCAAGACTTAGCTAAGGCCTTGAAATGCGGAGCCCGTCTCCTCAGAGAGCAGGTCTCACAAGCTTTCACATAGTCTACTATGTCGGCGTTCATGTTCCGCCAGTAGAATTTATCAGAGATTTTGGTAGTGAGGTTACTGATCCCTACATGTCCCCCAGCCAAGATGTCATTATGTAATAGTCTCAGGACTTTGGGAATTAACTTTCCTGGAACTATCATACGGGGTTTTAGTCTGACCAGTTGGTCTTGGTGTTTGTTATACCTTTTGACGTTGAACCTACATAGTACCCCCGGTGCTACCATTCCTACAAAATCAGCTTGGTCCATTATTCGCCTAGCTTCAAGGGGATCTGTCGGTAGGTCTCCGTCCTGCAGGTAGTCTATCAATTGCGCGCACTCTGCATCTTGGAGTTGCGCGTTTATTACCGTAGCCACGGAAAGCTCTTCATCCTGAACTTCGGCCTCAAATAACTCACATCCCACAGCGGGCTCATATTCTTCACCTGGGACATGCTCATGATAGACTCTAGACAAATAGTCCGGTAGAAAATGAGTCGCTCCTGGCTCATATATGATTTCAAAATCAAAATCTGATAACGCTAAAGCCCACCGTCTCAGCCGGGCTGACGGGGCTTTGTAGGCACTCTGTAGCAGGGGAATCAACGGTTTGTGATCAGTCACTATTGTGATTTTAGCTCCCTGCAACATGTCCTCATAGTTCTTAATGCCTTTAATTACTGCCAGAGCCTCCTTTTCTGTTACCGAATAATTTAATTCGGCGTCCCGGAGAGTACATCCCCAGAAAGCAACCGGACGGTAGATTTCATCTAGTTTGTGACAAACCGCTGCACCGCACGCGGCGTCTGATGCATCTGTTAGTAGATAGAAATGCCCTCCTATATCCGGATGGATTAGTAAGGGTGGCGAGGTGAGCAGTTTCTTTAACTGTTGAAACGCTTCCTCGCAACCCTCCGTCCACTCAAAATAGACTTCTTTCTTTAGCAGCCGGTTTAAAGGCTTTGCTAGATCGGCGAAATTAGGGACAAACGGTCGGTAGTAGTTACATAGCCCCAGAAAGGACTTGATGGTCTTTACATTATGCGGGCGGTTAAAGGCTGTGATCTTTTCTGTGGTGACCTTTTGTGTAGCCACCCCTTCGGCATTCACTACATGACCGAGGAAATTAATTTCACTGCGGCACCACTCACACTTAGACGGTTTCAATTTGAGGTTGGCTCTCGCTAAAGCTTGGAGGACCACCTCAACGCTCGCCAGGTGTTCTTCAAATGTAGTGTCGTAGACGATTACGTCGTCTAAATATGCTAAGCATGTTCTAGGAATCAATCCCTTTAGCGCTATGGCCATTACCTTGGTAAACTGCCAAGGCGCGCCAACTAAGCCAAATGGTACACGCTTATACTGATACACACCCATCGGGGTTTCAAAAGCGGTATATTTTCTACTGTCTTCTTCGATTACACACTGATGATAGCCGCTCAACAGATCTAAAGCTGTCCACATAGTGGGTTTCTTGTAAGCCATATATAGGAAAAGCGAGCGAGCCGTGGGCATGGGGAATTTATCTTTAAAAGTGACTTGATTAAGCATGCGAAAGTCTGTACAGAGCCTAGGTTTGCCATCTTTCTTCTGCACTACCACCAGCGGGCTTCGCCAAGCCGATTCGCTGGGCTCTATGACACCTATATCTATGAGTTGCCTAACCTGTTCATCGATGATATCCATTTTCTGTGGAGAGTATCGGTATGGTCTAGAACTTATGACTCCCTGCGACTCATCCACAATGATTCTCATCGGCGCTATTTCACAGTGACCTAACTCTTCCATTGAGAACGCTAGTGCATTTCTGTTGTTATTAAGCATTTGTCTAAACCTTACCTGTTGTTCTTCGTTTAAGCACGACTCGGTTAGATCTATTTTACTTACATTTTCATCCATTTTACCTCGGGATTTCTCCTCAGAGGTTTGGCTTTCCATTTGCACTGCGTCTTTCATTACTTCTACAGAAATCCTACAGATGGACATTGGGGTCTCTGTTTTAGTTAGATAACACAAGTCTAGGAACTCTTCTATCTGATTTTGGTTTACCTCAGGCACTGCGCATTCTTCTGCAAAAGCTAATACTTCCTGTGGGGTGATTTCTTGCATTTCATCTAGCGGATTCATGACTTTAATCCACCACTGACTTCCCACCGTATTCACGCACCCCTCCACTAGGACAGGTGCGGTTACTGCCGGTGCGCAGTAAGCCACGGGTGAGTCTAACCCCATCGGCTCTCGGGTGGTAACCGGTATGATGCATTCATTTCCCGGCGGAATTTTCACTGTTTCTTTGCTGACTATAGGGTTTCCACAAAACACTTCTATCTTTGCGCCTGGTAGAGATAAATCTGATCGAAGCACTGTTAATAAGTTTCTACCGATTACTATTAGGTGGCATAGATCGTCCACTATGTTGAAATCATAGCAGACCACCGATCCCTGGATTGAAAACTTACATCTAATTTGTTCTAGTATTACTTGAGACGAGTTGTCTGCTAGACTGATGTTTCCTTTCGATACCTTCCATTCATCTAAAATGCATTGTTTAGGGATCTGCCGTTTACAATGGGTGGACATGAAGCAATCGCTCGCTCCTGTGTCTACTAAAGATCTAACCTCCTTCTGATCATCAAATCTTAACGTTAAGAAAAATGCTTCGTCTCCTATCTCTCTCCTAGCCGGTCCGTCCACTGCGCCTAATTCTATCGTGGAATGAACGGACCCTTCCTCTAGTTTCCCTGATTCTTTTGTTCGGTACCACTGGCTTTGCTATCTTTGTAGATCCGCGGGGGTTTTTCCCTCAACCTATTCTTCAACCACAAGCACGCTTCTGTAGAGTGACCATGCTGTTGGTGAATGATACAAAACTTACTTTCATCAAAAGGCAACCTGGGTCTCTCTACTTTCTGTTGAGTTGGCAGATTCTTTCCCTTATCTGCCTCTCTGTTCGGGGCGATATTGGATTTAGGCTTCTGATCTGAATTTCTTTCACCTTTCTGGTTTTCGTACCTATCTTTTCTCTCATAACCTTGCTGTTTAAAGTTACCACCACTCTGGGGAGTCCCGCTTTGCCCTGGCTTTGGTTTCTGGAACCATGGAGCGGCCTCCAGTCGGGCCAGCACCACTCCAAATCGTTCGGAGATGGAGTTTAGGGCCGCGGTCTCCTCTGATTCTTGGCTTCCAGCCAGTTCGCTCACTGCATTAGATATTTTAGTTCCCCCTTTGCCTTTGTCCAACGATTCTAGTCTCGTTGCACAATCCACCGCTTCGGTGAACGACTTAGGGTCCAGTATGGCTACTTGCCTGGCTACGCCCTGTTTTAATCCTTCTAAAAACACAGCTAACATCATGCTTTCACTCGCCTCTGCCTTAACTTGCTTTTGTTTCAGAACACCTGCAAATTCGATCACGCTCTGGTCCTTTCCTTGTTTAAGGGCACAGAACTCTGCGTGTTTCTGCCATTTAGCTCTTCGATCACCGAAGATCTTGGTCATTTGGGCTTCTAGCTTCTCAAATGAGTCTTTCTCACTTTCAGCTAACGCTCCTGCCCAGTCGTCGGCCCTTCCCTTTAGGCCTAACAGCGCCATATTCAGGAGGTGGGCGTCCGACCAGTCATAGATAGCTTTCAGTCGTTTTAATTCCCTGAAATACTTTTCTATTTGCTCGTCTTCTTTTCCACTAAACCACGGTAACCTAATGTTTGGTCCCCTTTGGTGACCACTGTGAGTCGTTTCACGCACTGGCGCTGGTGTTTGCCCCAGTGCCAGACCCAACTGCGGTAGAATTTCCCAAATATTTGGTTGATTCGGCGGGTTTGGAGGGTTGTTCTGACCGGGTGGGCCCGGCGGACCCGGCGGTCCCGGCGGTCCCGGTGGTGGAGGATTCGGTGGGTTTGGGGGGTTGTTCTGACCTGGTGGGCCCGGCGGACCTGGCGGGTTTGGAGGGTTATTATATTGGTTAAGGAATGGATTGTTGTTCTGGTTTGGGGGAGGGTTATTGGGTCCTGGTGGATTCGCTTGATTATTCTGGCCTGCTGGGGCTTGCTGACCCTGCTGGTTATCCGCTCTTCCTCGGCCTGCGTTAAGATTGGCTGCGAGTGCCATCGCCTGCAATAGGTGAGGGAGCAGGTTTTGATCGACCCCACCTCCTGCTGGCACGGCCCGGCCGGGCTGTTGGCCTGGTTGGCCTCCCCCATCATTTTGTTGCAGTCCCCCAAGGTTTACCCCAGGATTAGGCTGCTGTATTCCCGGATTCGCACCACCATTTCCCCCTTCACCGGGTTGCTGGAGTCCCCCAGGGTTTATCCCCAGATTGGGCTGATTCGGAGGGGGATTATTAATAAGGTTTTGGGGAGGGTTGTTGAGAAGGTTTTGAGGAGGGTTGTTGAGAAGGTTTTGAGGAGGGTTGTTGAGAAGGTTTTGAGGAGGGTTAGGCCCTTGTGGGTTGGCCTGATTATCCTGGCCTCCCTGGACCTGCTGATTAAGAGGAGGAATAAGTCCTTGAGGGTTGGCCTGATCGTTCTGGCCCCCTTGAACTTGTTGATTAAGGGGAGGATTGGCCTGATTACCTTGGCCTCCTTGGGCCTGTTGTATAGGGGCTGCCATTGCCTGCCTTATGAAAGGGTACAATATATGTTGTTGTATGGGCCCAAGGTCTATCCCGCCTCCTGCCTGCACGCCTCGGCCCGGCTGCTGGATTAGGATCTGGCCATTCCCATTGTTTTGTTGAGGTCCCCCAGGGTCCATCCCACGGTCAGGATGCCATGCCCCCAGATCTACACCCCCAGCTCCCCTTTCACCGGGTTGCTGGCGTTGATCTCTATCCTCTCTTTCTTCTACTAGATCCATCAAAGGAACGCCTCCTTCCGCCATATTATTTTCGTGGAGGTTTTGTATATCGTGATCGTCCCACTGTTCTTTCACAGGTATTTCCTCTACACTAATTTCGTCCTCACTCTCTAGTTTAGCTTTCTTACCTGTGTCTAAAACATCCTCGGTAATAAGTTCGTATGAAGACGAGGTTGATTTATCTTCTCTAGCTAATTTTCTATCAGGACTACCCCCTCTGACATCTGCGGCTGCTTGTTCTGTCTCGCTATTTTCTTCCTCGTACTCGTCCTCGTATTCTTCATACAATTCATGAGTTAGAGTGTTAAAATCTTGTGCTTTAAGCGTTACATTTTCTTCACTATCCTGATCGCTTAGCCTCTCTAAATCTATGTGCTTTTCGGGGCTTGAGTCTGCCCACTGCTTTAATATTTCGGCTGGATCAAAGGCCCGAGCTTCCGCTCTTTTACCAGCTTGGTCTAAGTTCGTTTCTACACCGTAAGTTAATCGATAGGGTTGTAAATTGCCTACTTTCTCGCTGTATCCCTCTGCTTCCCTTCCCACTCCCCTATCCCCTCCCACTGTTTTTCCTTTAGCTACAGTGGAATAAGGAATGGACGCCCCCGGGTTGGGGTGAGTTGGTGTTACCAGTGGGTGACTGATAAACTCAAGTCGTTGGGGTAATGGATAGGTGAGAGAGCTCCCATCAGGTAGGATTACCGGATTTTCGGGGCGTTTTCCCCCTGATGGGCTGGAGTTATCCGCGGTGTTTTGTCGTTGTTTTAGGTTTCCTGAAGAAAATAGGTTATCTTCATTGGAAACTTCCTGTTCGCTTTCACCTCCCGCTGCGGGTAGTAAACGATAAGGAACACTTTGGTTACACCACGGATTGTTCACATCAGATTCACAGGTGGAGCGAGAGCTAGTACCAGTTTCGTGGTCCGTAGGTGGTACGTACCCTGGGTTCCAATATTGCTGATATTCCGTGAGACGGTTCTTCCCTTCAACTCGTCCCGAGTGTGTTAGGGTTTCAAGTCCTTCGTCAAGAACCGGCCTATCTTTGGACCCTAGGTGCCAGGGAAATGGTTTACCTTTGCCACGGGTTTGGTAATTTTGTGCACCTTCGGGGCAGAGCTGCTTGGGTCTGGCTGCGACCTCCTGTCTCTGTGCCTCCCCGTCTAAGGGATTACCTACCAGGTGGCGGTTTTCCACATTCCCTGTATATGATGTTGACACATCGTGTCCTGCGGGCCGCAAAGATTGAGGCTTGGGGTTAGAGGAAGCCTCAAAGTCACCGGTGGCTGACATCAAGGATGAGCAAAACGGCACAAGTCATGTTTCGGGTAATCTCCACCAAATGAACTATTGTTGATGTTTGATTTAAGACTGCGTAAGGTTCGTGTATATCCAAGTCTTCATGAGTGTTTATTCCAGAATGCCTGAGTAATTCAGACTGCGTTTAAAGTTTGTCCGTTCACTTCCCAATAGTTCAAAAGAAATGAACGATGAGGGAGCTTCTTAATATGAAAGGTTTTTTTATTCAATAAACATCTCATCCCGAGTCAAAGCCACCATGTATAAGTCTTCATCAGTCCACCTCCCATCTCCTATCAGCAATCAACCACATTTAGAACACGAGTTGCTCCAACACCTTCTAGACCATTCTAGTATTCAGCTCTATCACAATCCTATGTCCGAGGTAATGGGTATTGGTAAACTCCAGTCTGTTACACGGAGCCGATGAACTTACTCCAAGTATAACTCCTTGGCTAAACCTACTAAACTTTAGTGACTGCTAACCACTAACTGCTCGCTCTCTACCTTGCAACACCTTTTATACTGGTTAACAGGTGGCGCTAGGAGCGCAAGATATTTAGACTAGAAGTAGACTTGCTAAGCCTGATCCTTGTTGGATTATATACCATGACAATATATTAAAAGTACTAAGCCATTAGTACAGCTTTTCGCAAAACCCGGGACTCCCTATTAGTCCCAAAACCAAGGGACTCTTCTGAAGAGTCCCCAAACATCCTGATAACCACATATAACCCGGGCTTCCGGGGTTTGAAGACAGTTGTGGATAAAAACTGGGACCTCTTGGGAAAATCATGCACCACACACGCGATCTTTAGAGAGAAATTGATAGGTGCCTTCAAACGGCCTAAAAATTTGAAGGATTACCTAATGAAATCTAAACTGAAACCAGTGGAGGAACAAACCCCCACTCCAAACCAAAACAGGTGCCTGCGCCCAAACACATGCAGATACTGCCCTAAGCTAAACACTGATGGTAGAATTCTGTGCTCTGCCTCGGGTAGAATGTACATGAGTAGATACAATGTTTGTTGCTCTAGCTCCAATCTGATTTACTGCATGACATGTAAATGGTGCGGCATACAATATGTCGGCCAAACCAAGTGTGAACTAAAGGTGCGCTTCGCTGTACACTTTCTCAAAATCACCAAGAATGACCCCGAGAGTGAAATAGCACGGCATTTCAACTCCAACCACCACCAGGGTCTAGATGATGTAACCATTCACATCATAGATTTCGTCTTTGCGGCTCCAGAATCTGCAAAGGCAAAATATCTAAGAGATCTGCTAGAGTTCAATTGGATACATACTAATGCCCCAATGGGGTTGAATGTGATGGATCTTCTGAGATCCTAGTCGCGTAACTTTTTGAAGCCACTGCCCCGGTCAGATATAGCCATGTCAAAAAAAAATTCTATCTAATTTTCTGATCGGGTGCAGGCAATTTTTAATACCCATACGATCCCCTGCCAAAGAGGATAAACAGACCAAAATAAATAATAGAATGTTTACACAACATTACAGCCCCTCATTCTTGTGAACTCCTGTGTTTTCAAGTACTAATAAACCACAGCCCTGATTGTGGAAAATTTAATTTAATGTTAACTACCCAGTACACTCATTGCACATTAAGTTAACCTTAAATACCTAATTATCTATAATTGGGAGCCGCCTTATCTGATCACTAAATCTCAGTAGTCTGAATCACTGACTTTTAAATCAGAAAAATATTCTACAGCTTGAAAATTCCCATTCTAGGATGAAACCGCATTATCAATACCCCCTAAGGAGTATTGAGCAATACTGACACCCCCATCACAAACATTGATGATGTCACATGTCAGTCCTTGGATACATATCATGTTACCATGCTAATGGTTCTGAATCCAACATGTTACTATGGGCACCACTGGTCTGGTATGGAATGAAGTGATCAACTGTCAACTGGTCACTTTGAATGCGGTCGCTGACTTGAGTACATCTTCGCCACGTCCTACACAAATAACAAATTCTTAGCAGAGCACATTGATAATCTTCGATAGAGACGCTTGTTTCAAAATGAATTTCAGATTATGACGAAAAGAATATATTACTTAAGATTTGTATAATTTTGTTTTACCTTGCTGATGTTCGGGGGTAATTTGAAGCTGTAGGGCGGGAAATGTGTGTTGTAGTTGCGGTCAAAAGTAGCTCCTGGTTTGTATAGGGGTATAACCATATAGGGAGGAGGGTTTTCTGAAAAGAATTGCGATTGATATTACAACTTATTAATGTTGAAAGGAGCCAAAAGCAAGGTAGGGTCAAAATTCTTTGCAAATTCTATTAATTGTTGAAAAATATTCTATGGCTATAACCTAGGCCTGTGGTAAATATAGACTATGAATACAGACTTAATCTACATTAAAATACGTAAAAACTCGTCCTCAGTCAATTTTGGTGACCCACCAAAATTGGTTTGTTTACAAACATTGCTGTCTTCAGGCACAAATGACATGGTTATTATGGAATTCAAGTGAAGTTATAGTTAGTTATCATTATTTATAGTGTACCAATGAATAAAGTTAGGACTCTTAGAATATATTTTCATAGATGTTTGAGTTATTTGCAAAATGTTGTCAAATTTTGACACAACATTGCTTTTGCCTCCCTTTACTGGTAGCAGGTGTATCCATGAATCAGGGGAACAGATAAAGTTTTTTGAAGAATAAAAATATTTACAACGATAAATATTCAAATAACTTTACTTTCAATATGCTGTTATATCTAATATATCGGGCATACAAATAACCCTAAAGCCCCATACCCACTAGGCGATTTTAGCGGCGACTGGGGACGGGCAACAGCAGAATCACCGGTAAAAGCATCACCAATTTAGATCACCTGTTAGATGTAAAATTGAAATGTAAAATGCTAACAGGTGATCTGATTTGGTGATTATTTTACCAGTGATTCTGCTGTTGCCCGTCACCAGTCGCCGCTAAAATCGCCTAGTGGGTATGGGGCTTAAGGCTCTCTTCCACTATTCTATTGCCAAACCCACAAATCACAAGTGGCAATAGGCTAAAATAAAAACATGTTACATATCGCTGGAAAGATTTTGAACCCCTTTCAAATGATATGTAGGTTCTACTGTAGGTCTGCTGCCATATTATTTGAGAAAGGTTATATATTACCGCAGGGGTGGAGCCAGGGGGGTCCAGGGGGTCCTGCCCCCCCCCCCCCCCCACACACACACACACACTTTTGGTGGATTTAAACTAGCCAAAGGGGAAAAAATGTCATGCAAACATGCACGCAAATTTTGGTACTTGGCCATATTCCACTCTACTGTATTTGCTTGCGGCACCATGGAAAGACGCAAGCAAACTGCCGCAAACTTGCTTGTAGTAGGGTGCCGCTAGGTGGAATATATGTACTTGCGGTACTTGCTTGTGGTATTTGCCATTTTACATTGTTTTTCTGTAGATTGCTTCCGGCACCAGTCCCACACCACTAAATGAGGCATAAGTCGCTGTGTAAAGTTCTGAGAAAATTACATGATAAGGGAAAAAAGTCAAAAAGTCAAAAACTTAGTTTTCTCCAGAAATCATATGATAAACATCTTTGTAATTAACTTTACTCAGAAATTTATAGGACTAGTTAATTTTACAGGAATATTACACGGGTTTTCTGGATTGTCCTAAATTTGGTCTATAGAAACTTACATTATCCTACAGTTAAGTCTAATCTTTTCTCTAATTATCCTTTTCTGATGCCCGATACTTCTAACAATCATAACTCAAGTTCTAAAATTCATAGAAACATAATTATTTCAACATTGTAAAGGTTTTGACACCTTCTCCAAAGATCTACCAAAAGGTTAAAAACTCATATCTGCGACTTATGCCTCAGTATGTGGTGGGGGGTCATAGATACTAACATGTTGGTATAAATAACGCAAATGGCTTGTGGTACCTTGTTGAAGCTGCCCTAATTGCTTCAGGGGTGGACATAACCACGGGCCCGGGGGCCCGAGGCCCTTAAAAGGTAGGTCGGGCCCCTAGACTTTCTGGCTATGGGGCCCGACTGGCCCCCAGAAAATCATGGATAACAATTACGGATTTCTATATATTTTACAATAAAACATAGTGTTTTTATAGACAATCTGACTACATATATATGTGAGGGCCCCTAGATTATGGGGCGGGCCCCTAGATTTGGAAAGCTGGGGGCCTGACTGGCCCCTGGATTTTTAGACTTATGTCCACCCCTGTGCTTACAACCGTAAAGTAGAATATAATATCATAGGCTTTACACTTACTGGCTGCCCGGAGCCCTGAGAAGCGGAGGTTGAGGGTGGGTTTCCAGGCCATGGCCCAGGGCACGGTCTTCAGGGTGAACGTACATCGGTCCCCGTCTAACAGCGGCAGCAGGGACGTCACGTTGGTCAACCACCGCCCTATGCGCCTGGAGAGACCAATAAGGGCACAGATACAATCATTAGGCCTAAAAGAAAAGTTGTGGTCAGGTACCCCGACCTACCCTAATTTTTTGGCCCTACCTTAATCTTTTCTAGCATTTTCCTTTCAATATTTTTTTCTAAATCCAAAAGAACTGACCAGAAATGCCTGGAACAGCATGGGACATCATCTAGATGCTCAGGGTATTTCAGCTGCTAGAAATTGTTTTGGGGAAATGTAGAATATTGTTTTTATTTCCAACACCACCCATGTCTATTTGATATGTAAGAATTTCTTTTTTTAATTGACTTACCTACCCTTATTTTTTAACCTATGTTACCTGAACACAACAATTATTTTTTTTTTGCCTTATTCTTAATTTCTTTATAGACTCAACTCAACAGTAGGTGGACGCCTTATGATATTCTTTTGTTAATTTGTATTTTTTGTATTCATATCGTTACAGTCCAGAAACCAAATCTGAAAATCAGGATTTAGTCTTCATGGTGGGCCCACTGGATTTTCTTGATTTGTTTTTTCATCTCATGGCATCCTAGGGACCCTGAATTCAGATGGAAGAATTTGGATATGCGAACACTGTCTAATTATGCAATTTGTGCTTGATTAGCAAAAATTGATCAACACGTTATTTCTTTCTTTCTCAGCAACTATGTAAGGAATGATTATGTGCCATATGTCATCTGAAAGGTAATTTTTTCCCCGAATTTTTTTGGCATATTGTTTGCTATTTCCATTAATAATATCTATGAGCAATCTTTTTTTTTAGGCCCTACGGGTATCTGTCAACCGCTGTCTCACCGTCTGAAGGGGCTGATCCAGCGGCCCAGCTCTGCCCCGCAGCGCACGGAGGAGGCGTTACAGCAGACAAACAGCTGCACCGTGTGGTCCCAGTGGGGGCAGGTGGTGTCGGCCGTACCCGGGCAGGACAGGTGGAGGTCCAGCTCAAACGTTGAGTACGTCAGCAACTCTACAGGCACAAGATTTGAGTCACACTTTACCTTCGAGTATGTCAGCAACTCTACAGACACAAGATTTGAGTCATGCTTTACCTTAGAGTATGTTGGCAACTCTACAGGCACAAAAATGAGTCATACTTTAAACCTTTGAGTATGTCAGCAACTCTACAGGCACAAGGTTTCATAAGTCACCCCTTTTAACTTTGAGTAAAGGCAATATTCCACTGTGTGGTGTTTTGCTAGCAGTGGGGACAATACTAGCGGTGTTGACCACTACAGCAAGTATCCATAACCAACATCGAAGGGGTCCTTGGGGGGGCAGCAAAATATCAACCAGCGAGCCCTGTCCTTAGGCTGATATCAGGGTGCAGCCTCAGGGTGCTAACCACCCTCATACCCCCTTCTCAGTTGGTTATGTGTATTTATTATGCCTTTTCTGTTAGATCTGAGCTCCCAAGGAAGGATGCACATCAATCAGTGATGGTGGGACTGTGATGCTGCACATGTTTTTATGTTTCTTCATATAACTTTTTTGATATCCATCAAATCCCCAAATAGTAAGCAAGTAAAATGTAGCTAGGAATGATGTGCAGATAATGCATATGCTAGATGTTTTATTTCTTAATGATTTCATTTTTTTTATTATAAATTATTGAAAAATAAAAGTTTCTGTATTACAAGGTTAGTTATCACCCAGGATTGATACGGCATGCGTTAAACTCTTAACTACCGTAAAACCCCTAATCTAAGCCGCGGCTTAAATGAGGGTTAGTTTTAGAAATTAAATCATATAAGGCCTCAACTTTAAGGTGCGGCTTAAATTAGGGTTTTACACAACCTTGGATACTGTTAAAACTCTGAAAAAATATGATAAAAAAGCGTCTAAATATAAACCCTAAAGTCAGGGTGCGGCTTAAATTAGGGTTAGGCTTAAATTAGGGGTTTTACGGTACTAAACGTGTATCACCCTAAGGTACTATAATAAAGCAAAGGAACCCACTTGACATTGGTGGGAGTCTGAGTGTAGCAGAGGCCCCCGCGTTCCCCTGCATGATCGTTTCATTCAGCACCGAAATGACAAACGCTTTTTCCGCCAGTCGAGTTCTCAATCCTTCCGTATAGCCAAACCTAAAAATTGAAAACAAAATCAAAAGGATAAATTTGATAAAAGGATAAGGTGATAGGTTAGAAAAAAAATCTAAAAATCAAAATATTAAGAATAGAAGAAAAATCTAAAAATTAAAATATGCATCACATTCTCGATCGACCCAGATTGTCAACATTTACAGAAATGTCCGCCAATAAATCATCAGGTGGGTACGTTTTGGTCCAGGTGTTGTGTGGGGCAGGCTTTAATCGACATGTGTCAATGTTTGAAGGTCTTTTTAGAGTATTTACTTAATGTGATATTGCATGAGGTTTGATGAATATACTTAAACTTCATACTCATTGGAAGAATCAACTATGAGTACAGCATGTCCCTATAAATCTGCTTCTATGTACATGTACATATATAAATCAGATAATTCCCAATGAAAATAATGATGATGTTGCTATAAAACATCTTTTGATGACATGAACATATATGTCATTATAAGATGGCTATAAGTATATGATCAAATATATGCCTCGATGTAAACAATAAAGAAATTTCTCTAAATACCTGGATTGTAATTAAGAATTCCATGGGATTAGTACGCAGGGATGTAAATTAGGGAGAGTGGAAAAATCGGAAATAACATGAAGAAAAGTGTCACAAGAGGATAAGAAACGTATTCTAAATATAGAATTTTGAAACCCACTTTTTGAGGTACTGGGGAGAAAAAATTGGAAATCCGAAAAAAAATGGGAAAAACGTACATCCCTGAGTTTGCATCACTTTATTTTCCCATCATAGATCACATCACGGAGTGACATAGACAATTTGAGACTACTGCATAATATGGCTCTTTAAAGGGAGCCAAAAGTAATGCAAGGTCAAAATTTTGAGTAACTATTGAAATACATTCTATGCCCATAACTTCCATAGTAAAATATGAACCCTGGAAAATGGCTGAAACTTCATGAAATACGTTGTCTCCGTTCAATTTTAGTGACCCACCAAAATAGGCTTGTTTACAAGCATGTTGTTTATAGATGGACATTTCATGGGTTTTCGGGAATTTATGTGAAGTTATGACATAGAGTTAATTGTCATGGTTCAAACTATACCAATGACTAAATTTAGACTCATAGAATGTGTTTTTGTAGTTTCGTAGTTTGCAAAATTTTGTCAAATTTTAACAGAACATTGCTTTTGGCTGCCTTTAAATAGCGATTTTAATTGAAATTCATTGAAATTCAGATATTGCTTGTTTACCATTGGGCTTGCCATGCGAGGAAGTGAAAGGACGGGTAGAGAAACCAGCCCGCTTCAGCCAAACTGCCGTTACCGTCTACGCCGAAGAAGAAATTATCCCAGACGGTGTTCTGAAAGGTCACTGTCCGGAGAGAAGCCCTGTGTGATAGATGAACAAAATGAAATGTACTGTAGAGGGTACATATGATATCAGGGTGCCCACACTTTTTCAAAAATCGATTTAAGACATTTTAAAGACCTATTCTAGACCAAAGTTCGGCAAATTTTAAGACCAATTTACCACAGGTTAAGAAAAAATTTGATCGCATTCAGTTAAAATGTATCGACCATTGGCAAAATGCAGCAATTTCACTTTTCCTATAATTGTATTTACACTGCCCAATCAGATCGAATTTAAGACCTTTTAAAGACCTCCTGCAATGACAATGTAAAATTTGAGACCTTTTTAAGGCCTTAAAATAATTTTAAAAAGTCAAATTAAGACTTTGTAAGTCTTTGTCGGTATATGGAATACAGGCTTTCTTTGGTGACTGTACCTGTTTACGTCGCCCAGGTCTGTGACCATGGTGGCGGGGATGCCGAGAGGTATCGAGCACTCGGTCGTGTTGTCACAGTTCATGTCCTGGGGACAGGAGGAGTCGTTCTGGACGACCACCACTCCCACCGCCCCCGACTTCTCCATCATCTGCGCCTGAAAGGGTTTGTTTGTTTGTTGGGTTAGTTTAACGTCCGACCAACCCTTTAGGGTTCTTTTACCAGACTGCACAAGGTAAAGCTTTGCAGCTAGTTTTACGTCACATGAGCAGCGACCGAATCTATGATAAGATTTAGGAGAAACCCACCACCAGGTTTGATACCATACTCTTTTCAAAGAGTGGCAAGGGGTCTTTAATGTGCAATGTTTCATAGAAAGGACACCACACACTCAGCCTTTGATGACCCTGTTGGGGGCACAGGGTGCCCCTTTTAGTCGCCTCTTACGACAAGCAGGGGATACCGTGAGAACATTCTTCCCAGGGAGCTCCAATAGGGGCCCCGACCCCGGTCCCCACCACTTGGCTATTACAACCACCAGGCATTGGTTAATTCTAGGTTTTCATAGAATTACAACAAGAACCCAAGTATTTCTATAAACAATTTGAAAAAAAAATCTCTTTTTTTTTTGGTTTTAAATCACATATTGCACTGACCTTTGTGAAATATGAACACCCTGAGGCTGTGACGAGCGCCACTTGACCCTTGACCCCCTGAGTGTAGCGACAGCCGTCCTGGGCCTCGCTGAGGTTGTAGGACTTCCCCACCGGGAACATGGGCAGCCAGTCATAGCGAGCGTCGAGTCGGGGCACGATCCGCGGGGAACTGCCTAGTTTTCAAGAGAACAAAGCAAGATTTTCCCCGTTTTATTTTTATTTGGAAAAGAATAGCATTAGGGAATACACTGTCAGGGTCGGATACAGGATTTTCAAAAGGGAGGGGGAGGGGGGTGTCATCATAAAGGTTAAGTACTAAAACTGCATGCTATACCTGAATATCAAGTATTAAAAAGTAGATTAGGTCCTAGGTGTTAGAAGACTTCTAACCTCCATTATCTTTTTTGGTCTAATTAAACTGAAACCTGGTGGCTGGGGTCAGAAAGGGTTAGCACTTATCGCTTGGCGACATAAGGGGCCTTCCAGGAATGCACATTTTTAAAAATCAACTTAAGACCTTTTTAAGACCAATTTTCATGGTTACTTCACTTTATCTTTCCGAAACATCTATTTAAGACCTTTTTAAAACATCTAGTTACAAAATATCCAATCTACAACCTAATCTGAGAAAAAAATTTTAAGACCTTTTAAGACCTGCTTGGGAACCCTGAGAAAACAAATATCAGACTCCCTTCTTAATGGAAGTCCCCAAACTTTTCGTCGCCAAAGTGGAGACACAGCTTTAAGGTTCATACCTGATGGTGAGAAGACTGCTTGGTCTAAGCCACAGTTGTGGCCTGAACAGGTCCACTGTTTGAAGACGGCCGGGACCCAGTTCCCCAGCTGGTACAGGGGCAGGGTGACAAAGTGAAGCCGGCTAAGGAGTGACGAGGAGACAGGCTTCCTTCTGTTAGAAGAAATAAAAATCTATTAGGCCAAAAAATAATATATTGTTTGGTTCAGGTTTCATGCCTCAAAACAAACAAACAAACAAAAAAAGGTCGGTAGGTCGGGATTCTTTTTATTATTATTATTATTTTTTGAACTGAAATAATTGTCTTGGTGCTCATTTAGCTATAATTTAACAAATTTCACCCATATTTTCTTTTAAAAACTTTGGGGCCGGGGCAAAAAATAGGGTCGGTCAGGAAACCTGAACACAACTATTTTTGTTTTGGCCTTTAGTGTGAGGAAATTAGAATACGTTTGACTCCGTGTTTCATAATGCCCTTCAGTGTGATGGTTCTTAATTCAGTGTGATGGCTCTTATACTATCTCAACCTTTAAGAAATTATCATTTTAATGTCATATGAAGCAATCTGATATCTGCTATTGATCATAAACATATCGTAAATTTCTCATAAATGTCATGATTATGATTACCAAACAGGCCGACGGAAACATCTAAGCAACATCTAAGGCATTTCAAATAGTTTTCGTGTGAATAATTAACGCATTTCTCTTCAAATTGATGAAAAGATTTACAAACCCTACCTGTTCTGGGTGCTTTTAACCTTGAGTACAACTTCTTTAAACCGTGCTTTCATCCAGAGACTGTTTTCATGGGCGTCATCCCCGTAAGAGATGAAGATGTAGTGGGTGTTGTTCGGTGAGTTCTCCACGAGTGCCTCCAGGGACCCCGAGCAGTTCCAGGCGCACCGGAGGAAGGCCGAGTGGGGGGTGTAGGCGTGGAGGAGGAGCGGGGTCCGGGCGGTCAGCACCTCTCCTGGGTACCTGTAATAGACCTTCCTCATGTAATTTGCGTATCTAAACTTCAAATTAAAGTCTGAACCAGGGCATAAGGCCTAAAAAAAATTAAGTTGTTGTGTTCAGGTAACCCGACCTACCCTAATCTTTTGGCCCTACCCTAATTTTTATTTTTAGGATTTTTATCGTTTATCGTTTTCCTCAATCTAAAATAATTGACAAGAAAAGCGAGTAACAGCAGGGTCAGTATACAAATGCCAGGGCATGTATTTTAGACACTAAAAATTTATTTTAGAGGATATTTAGAATACTTTTTAAATTTCCAATACTGCCAGGGTCAATTTGGTATGAAGTTGTTTTTTTGTTGTTTTTTTAAAAAGAAAGAAAAAAAGGCAGACAAAAATCGACCTACCTACCCTACTTTTACCGACCTATAATTATTACCGTAACACAGCAATTTTATTTTTTAAATTCATTTTATTTATTTATTTATTCTTTTTTTTTTTTTTTTTTCTTTTTTTTTTTTTTGGGGGGGGGGGAGGGGGAGCCGCCCATAGACTACACTAGATCAATAAAAATAAGTTACCATTACTTACACTTACAGTGGCAGACTTAGTCTTAGAAAGGAGGGGACGGGAGCGCACGCGCGCGCCCCCTCCTAATTCTAAATCTAGAGTTTTTTAAATGTAAAATTTAACCAAAATGTTATCAATTACATTTTTTTCCAATAGCGCCCCCCCCCCCCCCTTTATTTTTTTTATTTATTTATTTTTTTTATTTTTCTTTAAAATCCTGGATCCGCCGTTCAATTTTCACTGAGCTAGAGGACTTACGTGACGATCCCATCCAGGGTTGGTAACGTGAACGCTGGTGCTGGATCTCCAGGGGTATATATTCCGGCTGCCTCATAATTATCATTGGTCTGCTTTGGTTTTCCTGGCAGTTTGGCAGGCCGGTGTTTCTCATAGCGGGCGAGGTTGGCTTCACCAACTTGACGACGATCCAGCAAAGATCTCCTGTCAATCGGGTATTTTCTTGTTCCAATGTCCCTCAGATGAAGGCTGTTCTGCGGCTGATTCTTGTATACATGATTGGTCCGTATTACGTGCTGTTTTTCTGAAGCAATCACCACAGAAAGCAAAATACACGATGACCAAATCAAAAACAACATCCTCCTACAGGACGCCGCCATTTTGTCCGGGTCACATGACCGAGTCACATGACCACGTTACGCTTGTTCCCGGCGAGAGGCAGAAAGCGTCCGTTACGCCGCCACGTCAAAAATGTCACAAATTAAACCTTTCTGGAGAGCACTACTACACAAGGAATGGGATTTTCGTTTCGCAGATTCGATGCTTCTATCTTTGAACAAGGTATTCCCGCATGATCATTCAAAGCGATCAAAGGTAAGGCCCAAGATTATGAAGATAACTTGTCGTTTGTGACGTAGAAGTTTATTACGTCAACTCACCAATTGTGTTGGTAAAATAAAACAACTGCTTTCTTTAGGATGAATTTATCCTCTATTGAAAGTCCTTACTTTCAAAGTTAGGTGTTTCAATAGTCTTTGTTGGTTGTACTATGGCTTGCATGCTCTGGTAAGATTGTTCCGATTGTCATCGGGTTGTTGGTAACCTCCGTAGCAAATCATAACAAGTTGCTACGTTACGTAACAAATCCTACATGTTACTACGTTACGCCTGACGACAAGTCGCTACGTTACGCCTGACGACAAGTAACTTAGGACTTCTCCATGGTTACGTGAAACTAAGGACAACGCGTCATTAGCAACCTCAACCCCAGAGCGAGCAAAGCCATTTCCCAAACTTTTCCACATCATATTTATCACAAATACCGACGCCATGTCTGCTGTAAAACGGTTTGTTTTGCGAAAAATTGTGAAGTGGTTCCAGAAACGCCGCATTTCAAAGAAATCCAGTGATAGCACTCTGAATCTCCTGGATTTCCTGGAAAATTCCCCGAATTCAAGCGGCGAACCGTGCAATTCCCGGAAAGCTGATCAGAAAACGGAGATCAAAGAACATGCCGCGCCCTCTTTGGCAGCAGCGGTAAGTGTTAGAGGATTATCATTATGGAGTGGGGTCCTGATCACTTTGCTTTGCAGTTTTAATTTGGTAAAATATGATAACAAACTATGCGGTACCTTGGTTTACCACTGACGTAATATGTCGACAAAAAAATCTCAAAAGAAATTGCTGCAAATGTTACCTCATAATTATGAGTCATAACGTTATAGCCTATTTTAGGATAACATCATAACATGTAAAATGCATGAGTTTTACTCTCAGTAATTTCATGTAATTTATTTTCTTTTTATCTATACCATGAACGGTACGTAGTCTTAATGTTAAGGGCCTGTTAATCATTGACATTGTACATGTCATATGAAAGATTAGCCTACAATTTTATAGATAACTTGTTAGTGTACATTAATAATGATCTGGATACTTAGGTTCTATCCCGAGGTTCTATCTGCACAATGTCGCGTATTCAACAGAGATCATGTTTATTTATCGTCTAATCCAGCCATCTTAAATACCAATCTAATCATTCCATATTCCTTTTTCACAGGCAAACAAACAATTTGGTCGTGACGCCTCCACATACATTGGCATCCCTGTCGATGATGACCAAGAGGGAACCCACCCACTGATTCTGGACAGAAACCACTGGAGTCGGGTCGGACGGATCTTCTCAAAGAAACCCCGAAAATTTGCCAAGAAAGAGCAGCCAAACTCAGCTGAAGTGGTTGAAGTTGCTTCTGCCGGCGATGCTGGTATTGGAGAACAAAAGGAAAATGCCCTCGTACCTTTCCAAAATCATGAGTATGCTACAGGGCAGGAGGAAAGCGCGTTCATGTCTTTCCAGAATAACTCTGAAATTAATACAGAGGTGTGTTCTCAAATGAGAAGCATCAATGACTTTGACGGAACGAGCCTGGGATTTGTTAGCCAACAAATCGTGCGCGTTAGAGGTCCGTTTTTTGATTACATCAAGACGACAATGGTCATTACAAACTCTCCAATGTTGTAGATAGAAATACATGAGACAGCCTGTCTAATGCCAATCATGCAAATAAATTATTCAGAATGATCAAATATACGATGAGAGAATGATATAAAAAGTATACAAACTACAAAATATCAAATTGAATACATGTCAAATGATAATATTAATGACAATGTATTTCATCAAATTGTCATGGACCATAATGTTATGTCCTCTCGCAAATTCATATTTGCAAAAATAAAATGTCTGTTTTCCTTGATATATATTGTTTTATTTCTTATTTGCTTTAAGCTTTTCAATCATGCGTTGATGGGGCCCGAAACAATCACCAAAAGACATATAAAAATATGTATCTCGATCCCTAAATTAACCATTCAGTGATAATGCAAAGTAATACCTTATGTTTGCTGGAATATTAGCATATGAAATGACGTTCCTGATTATATGACTACCGGCTCATTTACATCAGTAAAATCAGTAATAATTATTAATCAATTCGATCTAAAAAAAAAAAAAAATGCAAATATTTTTTTTAGTTTTGAAATCGATTCCATTAATGAATTTTAACGGGGGTATAACATAATGCCTTATTCAGCGAAATTTTACATTATATCCGGTAAAAGGGAGCCCCTACCCCCCCCCCCCCCCCCCCAAAAAAAAAAAAAAAAAAAAGAAAGAAAGAAAAGTAAAAAAGCCCACTTGCATCTGTGGCAACAGTGGTGGATTCAGAGGGGGCGCACGACCCCCCCCCCCCCCCCCCGTTTTGGCCAATTCTACATTTTTTATATGGAATCCTGGATCCGCCACTGGACATCTATTGACAATTTTCTTTAAAAATAAAGGAAACTCTGGATGGACTAATAAAACATCTATATATAAAACCAGGAGGTCAGAGGTTTGCAACTTTCATAACATCATCACAAAGAAACGTCCTTATGAATATGGTCCCTACTACACTGGAACTGTGTTATGGGACACATTACCAAATGATATCAAAAATCTTATTTTTTTTATTTCGAAAATCCAATTCCTGCGTACAAGTTCTTCCATCGGATCATATAAATGTTGTAGTATAGCAATGTAACAATTTCCACACCATACACAAAAACATAGATTTAATACATATACAAATAATACTCAATTATACAATAATGTGTTTCTTCAACAACTTCTTAAATTCTGTTTTATCACCAGCCCGTTGTAACTCTGGTGGCAATTTATTCCATTCAATTCATTCAGGGACTCTTTAATATTTTCGTATACCTTGTAAATTTACGCTTCATTTTAACCTTCTTAGTGCTACGCAAATTTTTATCATGTGTAAGCATAACCATATTAACCGGATCTTTACTGGCGGTAAACATAATTTTCAGCAGATTTTTTTTCCTTCTAATATACAGTTTTTCCATTCTATATTTCAGAAGGAGCTCAGTTATGGGAGTTTTAGGACCATTACATACCTTGTATTCTATTATGCATATAGCATATTCATGGATCCTTTCAATCTTATTAGAGGCGGCTGTAACCTCAGATCTGCAGTACTTTGATCAATAGTTCTACAGCCCGCCTCTTATACTCTCTTCTTAGAATCGTCAGATGTAAAACGTTACGCCTATAGGCGTGCGGGGTGGTGAAGTGGTTAGAGTGTCCGTCTGCTGCGCGGGCGGCCGGGGTTCAATTCTCGGCTGAGCTGGCTACTACTCCCCTCTGCATGTCTCCCAGTGGCAACAACTGGGTTATCAAAGGCTCCTTGAGGGCCACCGGCTGTTGTGTGTAGGGCCCTGCCTATGGGACCCTGCACATTAAAGAACACCTACCTCGGTAAAAGTGTAGGGGTATGGTCTCTACCTTCTCATAGATTCGATCACCATCACCACCCTTGATATGACCCTGGCAGTTAATTAGGGTGTAAAGCAACCAATAACCAACCAACCAACGTTACGCCTATAAATAGCCACTGTTGCCGACCAAAACGTTACCACTGAGATATAACGAAATGTGATGATCGGTTCTGAGCTTATATAACCACATATTTGGGCTTATTTTGGCTTATATCGTAGAGATTTTGATACATAGAAGACATAGGAATCGTTAAAATCATCTAAAATGGGGCAAATTAGACATACAAGCCCAGACTCCAAACCGTTATATCGATCGGTAACCGAGTGGCCGCCCGCCATTGGCCCTGATCACGTGACCCTTGCTCAATGGGAATTGGGTCAATCTCTGAATATTCATCACGCTTTGCAGACCTATTTTACCATGAAATCAATCGTTCTTACGGGGCTAATATATATAGGCAGGTAGATTTGGATACATAGATGACCATGGCAAGGTAATGCGTCAAAACGCGAAAATACATCGCACTATTTTTTTTGATATTCCTTCGTGTCCGCCCGGTTACAAGATCTAGATCAGACCGCCCGGGTCCATGCGGGCACTTGGACGTTACGGGGGAAGGCTCTTCATTTCTGCGTGTTTACCTGGATTATGGCGCTATCTGATACTTTCAATATATATTAATGAAATCAATGAGGACCTGTGGACGCATACTAACGCATGAAGGAATCTGGAAGGAGAAACATGCGTTTATATCGACTGCCAGTCCGATCGTTCGGGCACGTGGAGGCTTGACAAGATGAAGATGGCGTCGGCTGAGCGGCCGGGATTACCACCTCGCCTCCTCCGAATATCTGGCTTTAACCCAGCGAAAATTACTCAGTGACTGGCATCAACCCAGTGAAAAGAACTCAGTGACTGGCATAAACCCTGTGAAAAAGATTCAAGTGACTGGCATAAACCCAGTGAAAATTATGTGAGGGGAAGCTGAGACTCCACTCGGACATTATTGACAAGATGGCGTCAGCAGGGCGGCCGGGTTCTCTCTCTAGCCTCCTCCGATACATTGAACTCAGGAAACCAGGATGATATTTACGCATCAATTGTGGAGGATATACACATTCGGACATATTGAGGACTCGGGTGTTAAAGGTAGGTCCATATTGTTTTCCAGCAGTTTAAATATCATAGGCCTAAGCCGAGAGCATTCGACTCAGGCACT
The DNA here is from genome assembly GCA_936440205.1 of Lepidonotus clava. Lineage (NCBI taxonomy): Eukaryota > Metazoa > Annelida > Polychaeta > Phyllodocida > Polynoidae > Lepidonotus > Lepidonotus clava. Next base: position 32,432,999 of record OW387150.1, read on the forward strand.
TGGTCGGCCACTCACACTGGCAATCTGAAAAATAATTATTTTACCCCTGTCAGGCTGATCAAAATGCATATCATGTAAATATCTATGTCTTAGGCTCTTATACATCGCATGGTTTGATGATTTTAGGCCTGGTTTCGGCTGTCGGACACTGGCATTCTCAAAAATAATTATTTTAGGCCTTATCAGTTGGTCCAGTCTTAGGCCCCCTTACATCACATAGGCCTTGGCACGTTTGCATTTCAAATATTTTGAGACCATGTTTTACAGCTTTAAATGATTCAAAGATTAAATTATTTGTGAAATTGTCACTATAGTGTCATTTTTCCAGACCTGCCATCAAAATATTAAATCTTCACCACCACCCACATTTTCTGATGACGAAGAAGACCCCATTAGAAGCCCAATAGACGACACGGATGCGGATGAGGATTTCAAACCTGATCCAAATGAGCGTTCATCATCTGAAGATTCTAACGAAGAAGAAGAAGATCCAGAGTTCACAGCTCTAATTCAAAACCAAGAGATACCTGCCAAACAACGTAAGCTAATGCAAGAACTTATGGAAGAGAAGAACCTAAGAAAAGCTAACGCTAAGAACAAAAAAAAGGGTGTATCTAAAAAAAAAAGTGAAAGTAAGAAAGGTGAAAGCTCTAAATCCTCAATCCCTCCAAAGAAGAAAACAAAGAAACTTCCTCGTGCATTGCATAAAGAAAATACTGATAGTGAGGACAGTTCTGATGACTCAGGAACATCTGACGTTGAGATCATGGATTCCCCCTCAGATCTCCCAGAGTTATCCACCAAATCAAAAAGACATTCTAAGAAAACCAAAACCAAATCAAGAACTCCAAAGGTAAAACACAAGAAAGTGGAAAAAAAAGCTGGGTCAAGAAGAAGTTCCAAAGTCTCCTCCACGCCCATTAAGAAGAAAAAGAAAAAGAGGTCTCATGATACCAGTTCATCATCATCTCCAACTACAACATCATCTTCATCGTCATCATCTTCTCATGACAGTGATAGTGACAGTTTAGAGTACGTGAGTCCGGTAGAACCGAGTGGCTCTAAGAAGAAGAAAAAGAAGAAGAAAACTAAAACTAAAAAGACATCTAAGACTCCGTCTAAGACACCAGCGAAAAAAAAAAGCGTTACTACCCAATCATGGATGCGATACGAGGGGGAAAGTGACACTGAGGGTAGTGGAAAGTCATCTAACTGGAAGGATGTGGAGGTCGAAGCAATGTACAGGGTTGCTAACCACTTCAAGTAAGTTATTTATCCTGTAAACACTTTATCTTATATTTACAATATATATGTAAATAATACCATATACTGCGTAAGGGATCACTTATTTCAATAGTAATTCTTATGATATTCAGCAATTTATACTCATTGAATTTAAATACATTCCTAAATAGTCATTTACACTGACACAAATTTGCCCTTTATATTTTTTAATTAATATCTGGAATCTTCATTGCTTCATTGTTTTTACTCATTGTGTGCGCTTACTTTTTTTAGTTTTACATTAACTTTTCCTCTTTACAAAATCATTTGTAAATAGGACCGACGTTATCTGTGAGAGGGACAACAAGAAGGATCCCGAGCGTAAAAAGAAGAGATGGATAGCATTTCGCAAGATGCAGAAAGCCGTTAACGCTGTAGGGGGTAAGAAGCGTTTGGTTCGACACGTCTTCAGTAAGTTGAACGACCACAAAAGAACCACCAAAGACAAGGTACATAATGATTATCATTTAAGTATGTCCCACCATGTCATGGGAAAAGTAGAGAACTTCCATAAATATAATATATGACAATTCATTACAATCATTTCTTAATATATTATATATATATCCATTCATTTTGTGTGTATATACATTACTGCATAACCGAATAATATACAAAGTTTTATGAAACACTTGGACATTATATAAGGGCAATAAACCTATTGCACTGATTGCAAATGTGATTTGATTGGAAATATGTCGTGTAACTTATGCAGTCAATTATCTTTAATACCCAAATCATATCATATCATAATGTCTGTTAAATTTCTTTTTTCTTTCTATGATTCCAAAAATTCTTCCTACAGGTGCGGAGAATCAACAACAAATACGGGAAAACTGGTGCGGCGGGGGGGAAAAAACCAGAGGAGTTCACCCTCAAAACTTGCGAACTAATGTGCCTTAGTTTCTGGGGTGAGGCATACTGTGGAGGTAACTACAAACAATGAATTGGAATTAATCAATATATATACAGAGAATACTTAGTTAAAAATGACTTGCAATAAATCAGTATAATATATACAAATAATATGTAGCTATATCTATATTTTGGTAAATCTGTAAATGTCATATTCCACTTCTTATTCTTTGCCCCTGAGTAAAATTAACAGAATGTATGAATTGTATACACTCTAATCTAGTACTTATATTTATTTTTTTATTTGTGTGTTGTTGTTTTTTTATAGCTGTTCCCGGTGCTCAAATCTTCTCTGTTGACCCTGACTCGGATGGTGAGCTGGATACATCGGCCGTAGTGTTCCAGAAAATGTTCCTGGGCGAGGAACACCAGAAGAAGGAGGCTCAAAAGTACAAGGATGACAGGAAACAAGAAAAGAAAATTCAGGCAGAGGAGTATGGTAGGTGTTTCAAAGATAACGACTCTGAGACTCCCCCTCACTATCCCCCTGTCTGTCCCCTACGCTCCGCCCTCCCTCTCCCTCCCTCTCCCTCAATCTCCCCCTGTTATAGTTATTTAACTAATATTCATTTATATAAGTACTTGCACTTCATGTGGTATAAAGAAAATTAACTTCAACTTGCACTTAGATTTACTCCAAAATAAAACATCCAAACTGATTTAATATTATTACAATCAAGTGACACTGTTACATTACTGTAAGTATGCTGTCAGTACCATAACATAATATTATATAATTTGCTATATATTGAATATTTCCTACAGGCGTTACTTCTCAGATGTACCGTATGACCAGTGACGAGGAGATCCAGAGGAGAGCTGAAAAGTACAAGCCAGCACGTAAAGTGTCAGTTAGTGGGAAATCCTGTGCCCATAACAGCAGCAGTGAGAGCGCCGTCAGTGAGGCCATGTCCGGAGACATGGAGAAAAAGAAAACAGCACATGAAACGCCCAGTGAAGGTATTTAATTTGCATTTTTTATTGGTTTGTTTATACCACATGAGTAAAAAGTACCTTTCAGAGTAATTCTAATCTGAAATTACCATATATTTGCTTTATCACTATATTATAGGTATAAATGTACTCATAGTACTCACACTATCTGTGTTAACTCTTGAAAAAATTATACATCCGCTCTTTAATATTTAATTACATTAAACCTTTTTTTGGTTTTAAGCTGAAACGAGTACTGAAAACTTCTCAAAAATCCCCACCCCTACCAAGAAATTTGCTAGTGAACGTCATGCAGGTAAATATAAATTGAAAATATAGTCGTAATGTACTCACAGCAATTCTGAGAAAACTATTTGTTAGTCACAATTACAGTGTGTACTATACTTTACAAAAATTTTGGTAAATGCCCATATTCACGTCGCGTTCAAGTCAGGTTATTTTCATATATTACTTCTTACTTTATTGCATGATTTATTACTTTTATTTTATCTGGAAATATCAATGTTTTTCCAGAGAAACAACAAAGAAAGACGGGAAGGAAGGATGATTCTTCAGAAGAACAGTCTTCTTTTGAGGTGGAAGGTATGTATTTGATCGTAGGTCTTGTAGTATATGATGTACATAACATAGGTCAAGTTAGCTCATATTAGGTCAACTTATGCACTCATGTCATGTAGGTCAAGTAGGTCATGTGTATACCATAGGTCAACTTAGGTCAACTTATGCACTCATGTCCCGTAGGTAAAGTAGATCATGTGTATACCATAGGTCAACTTATGCACTCATGTCCCGTAGGTCAAGTAGATCATGTGTATACCATAGGTCAACTTAGGTCAACTTATGCACTCATGTCCCATAGGTCAAGTAGATCATGTGTATACCATAGGTCAACTTAGGTCAACTTATGCACTCATGTCCAGTAGGTCAAGTAGATCATGTGTATACCATAGGTCAACTTATGCACTCATGTCCCGTAGATCATGTGTATACCATAGGTCAACTTATGCACTCATGTCCCGTAGGTCAAGTAGATCATGTGTATACCATAGGTCAACTTAGGTCAACTTATGCACTCATGTCCCGTAGGTAAAGTAGATCATGTGTATACCATAGGTCAACTTATGCACTCATGTCCCGTAGGTCAAGTAGATCATGTGTATACCATAGGTCAACTTAGGTCAACTTATGCACTCATGTCCCGTAGGTCCAGTAGGTTAAATACATGCTTCGTTTCCTCTTCCTCCAGAACCTCGCCGTAGTCCTCGTCTGAAGGCTGCAGAAGGTGTAGCCGCTTATAAACCTGTCGAAAGTAAGTATCTATTAAGCACTTCCATCATACAATGTATCATTTTCAGACCCCAATCTAATAAGAACCATATGTCAGTAAAACCAATTAAAAAACTTAAATTATAATAGACCTAGCCAATTCCTAAATTCTCCTGAAGCTCTACCATAAGAATGGAAATGTTATTTTTAATAATACTAGTATTATAATGTTGTTGTGAAACTTGATTGCAAGTGTTTTTACTTGTTATTTTTCAGAAACAACTCGTAAAAGTCCACGTCTTCAAGAAAGAATGGCCATGGAAGGTAAATGCAGAGAGGGAGCGTTAACCCCCAAATCCAAGAAGAAGCTGGATTACTGTGCAAAGGAGAAAGGTAAATATATACTAATTGCGGGCAATAGACAAAAAAAACAATGTTTGCTTCCCCAAAATACATATAAGATTTGTAATTTTTACCAATAAACTTTTTTACTTGTAAAACCGGTTACCGATATTATTATGTATATGTTAACTATATCATGTAAATTCTACAGCATGTAAATGTATTAAACACTGACTTTAACAGATTTCCTAACTTACACCGTTTACATACAATTAATTAATAATGAAATTAAGTTTACAATATAAATGGTATTTTTAAAAATGCTTACAGATTCTTCATATGAAAGCCCTCATGTGAGTGACTACGCTGATGACGGGACTACTAGCATCGAGTACGCTGATGACGGGACTACTGGCATCGAGAACGCTGATGACGGGACTACTGGCATCGAGTACGATACTAGCCCGCAGAAGGTCACTGTGAGAAAGGGCATCCCAGAAGCTGGTGATAGTGTCCCTGTCACCATAAAGACTGATGTGTTCTACAAAAGTAAACAACAACAGAACGGTTCCTCCTCGGGTAAAATAGGGTGTTCCGGTAAGCCCCCCTCTGAACATGCTAATGTAATTCAGACTCCCTGTAGTGAACGTACTCAGAAGCAGGGATCCACCCTCAGTGACCCTCCCTCTGTTCAGGCTAATGAAAGTAGGTCAGGCACCCTCAGAGACCCTCCCTCTGTTCAGGTTAGTCAAAATAGGTTAGGCATGACTGAGGAGGAGTTGAGGCAAGAGCAGGCAGAAAAAGAGTTTCTGGAAGCCATAGAAAGACGTCTGAGAAGGATGGAAAACCGACTGGGGGAAAAGATATCCGATAAGCTGGCATTCAGTATGGAAGAAATAAAAGGGTCTATTGCAAAAGCTAGCAATCGATCAGATGCTTGTTCCAGTCGCGTAGGTGGAGTTGAAAATCAAATGTACTCACTCTTCAACATGGTTAGGGAAATAAAAGGGGAAATGAAAGACGGATTGAAGGAGGTAAAGGAGACATTAGATGAACTGAAAACAAAAGGTGCGGCTTAAAAGAGTAAATTCAAAACTCTGAAAATTTCCCTTGATATGGAATCTGATGCTAAAGAAATGGTAGAGTGTGGTACACAATATCATAAGAATGATTTGCTTAAAACTCCAACTGTTTTTAAGATTAACTCTGGCAATACAGAATCTATCCACTCCAGGAAAAAAGAAATGCATACTGGCAACACAGAGTCGCAGCAGGAAAAAACAAATGATCAGGAGGAAATGCAGGGTGACAAGACAGGGTCGATCCACCAGACAACAAATGGTGAGCAGGAAATAGACTCTTGCAAAAGAGGGTCGATCAAGAAGACAACAAATCCTGACCCGGAAATGGAGGGTGGAAACTCAGAGTCGCCACACCAGACAACAAATGATGAGCAGCAGGAAATGGAGGTTGGAAACACAGAGTCGATGCAGGGCACAAGTAATGATCAGCAGGAAATGGACTGTGGCAACACAGAGTCGCCACACCAGACAACAAATGATGAGCAGCAGGAAATGGAGGTTGGAAACGCAGAGTCGATGCAGGGCACAAGTAATGATCAGCACCAAATCGACTGTGGCAACACAGAGTTGCCACACAAGACAACAAATGATGAGCAGCAGGAAATGGAGTTTTTTTTTTTTAAATTCGTTTATTTATACTGAAACAGTTGATTAGCAAATTAATGCTAGTTTACATCAAGATCCAGTAAAACAGTTTAACAAGTATGTTTTTTAACCACTTCATATAATTCCAATCAATATATACAAATTATCACATACAAATAAATAGAATAATCAAACAAAACAAAAAAAAGAAAACACATTTAAGAAACAGCGAAAACAGATTAAATATTATATAAATTAGAGTATAGTAAATTATGCCGTATAGCATGTACATCACAGTCCATGAATTCAGATTTGCAAAATAAATAGATACCTGACAGCTTTTATTCTTTGATGACAATCACAGCGTCGCAGGTTTACAATTTATATACCAATTGTTGTTTGAAGCCAACGCTTCTGGGTGTTTTTAAAATGTAAATATGTGTCTGTATTTCTTAAGTCAGTAGGTAATGAATTCTATTCCACCACACCTTTATAGAATACGTTTCGTTTGAACAATTCACTATTTGGTTTGTCACATATGAACAAAGGCGCATCATGTGCTCTAGTTCTTACATTCCTTCTATTTAAGAGCTGTTCATTATTTAATTGTTTATACATAAATAGTCTTAAAAACATCTGGCGTCTATGGTTTAATCTAGCGATTTTAAAGTTTATATGCAACATTTCTGTTGATAGTTGTACATAATCACTATGACATATTCTCAGTGCCCTATTTTGTATCAATTGTAACTTATTTACAGATTTCAAGTTGGTGCCATCGTAAATTATACAACCATATTCCATTATAGGCAAAATCATAGTCTTATAAATCATAATAGCAGTGCGTGCATTTATATATTTACGTACCTTTGTTAATAAGAAAACCTTGTACGAAGCATTTCTTACACAGTTATCAATGTGTTTAGTATAATTCAAATGCATATCCAGAGTAATCCCAAGATACTTATATGTAGGAACTTTGCTTAGATTGACATCACCAATTTTTAATATATGGTTATGTATCTTCTTAGTTTGAGATTTAAGACCAAAGGTCATATATTTAGTTTTCCTAGTATTCACAGTGAGTTTATTTTGATTACACCAATTTTTAAAATGTTGTAGATCATGTTGAACTGTTTGGGTAATAGTATCTAGGTCACCTGTATCAAAGATAACTGTGTCGTCAGCATATAAATAATATTTAGATTTCTTTAGACATGTCGATACATCGTTCATATATATAATAAACAACAAAGGCCCCATGATGCTACCTTGTGGTACACCACATGAAATCTCAAGATCATTTGATGTGACATTATTTACAGTTGTATGTTGAAAACGATTTGTTAAATAGCTTTTCAGCCATTGTAATAATGTGCCTTCAAAACCCAATTTTTGTAATTTAGAGTTTAAGATCACATGATTAACAGTGTCAAATGCCTTAGACATATCTATAAAGGTAGCTAATGTAATTTGCCTATTATTAATCCCATTAAAAATCTTATTTGTAAATTGAGCAACAGTGTTGATGGTAGAATTGTTTTTCCGAAAACCACCTTGGTTAATGTCCAATAAATGATGTTCTTCTAGAAATGTTGTCATTTCATCATAAACAATTTTTTCAATAATTTTAGTAGGTAAGGGCAACAGTGATACTGGTCTTAAGTTTGACACATTGTTTTTATCACCATCCTTTTGCAAAGGTATAACATTAGCATATTTCCATTCTGAGGGAAAAATACCAGTTGATAGACTTTGGTTTATTAAATGAGTTAATAAATCACATCGCCCTATAAAAGCATCTTTGAGAACTCTGCTTGATAGTCCTTCAATAGCTGATGATTTATGGATTTTAATATCTTTGCATATAAGTTCCACTTTATGTACAGTTGTTACAATGTCAGTCAAATACTCATTAGATACTTGCCCATTGTAGGTCCATTCATCATTGAGCATCTTAGACAGATCTGGACCAATATTTGTAAAAAACATATTCACATCATTTGCTGTCTCTGACTCTTTGATAGGTTCTTTAGTTTCTTGATTTAATAAATTAATTTTAGATTTTTTATTGCCTTTCTTTGGTATAATTTCCTGGACAGTTTTCCAAAATTTCTTTGAGTCATTTGCATGTATGTTCAGTTCATCATTTACAAAATCACATTTAGCTCTCCTGATAGTAGAGACACAAGAATTTCTTAATCGTCTGGCAATGGCCCAGTCATCTGCATTTTTCGAATGTTTGGCTTTTCTTAGAGCACTATCCTTGTCATTAATTAGCTCAAGTATCTCTGGAGTTATCCAGGGTTCTTTGAGTTTTTGAATTTTGAATTTTCTAATAGGACACATTCGGTTTATTATTTCTAATAACCTAGTTTTATATTTTTGCCATAGAACATTAGGATTCGTCTCTTCAAAAAAATCTGTCCAGTCAATATCGTTTAGTTGCTCAATGAGTCTTCCTCGTTCATAGTGCCTATATGAGCGACCATCAAAATTTGTTGCTAATTTTTCAGGCTTATCCTTTTTTCTATGTACAAACACCATCTGGTGATCACTAATATTTACATCAAAACATCCAGACCCCATAATAATATTGCAATTGGTAGCTATCTGGTCTATACAACTATTTTTGGCGTTACCATACCTAGTCGGGGTATTTATTAACTTTGTCAATCCCATTTGAGTGAACAGTTCATTGCATTTTTTAGTATAGGCATTTATCCTATCTAAGAAGTCAATGTTGTAGTCACCGATTGCAAATATGTCATATTTAGTAGAATCAATGTATCCAATACAATTTTCTAGGTAGTTGGTAAATGCATCAATATCACCCTGTGGGGGCCTATATATATTTGCTATAATTACATTCTTTTGATGTTTAAGTTCAAGTTCTAGCCATTGGCACTCCACATTTTTCGTACTTAGATTAAAATTTCCAAAATTCGATTGTACAACTGAGTAACAATTTTTTACATACATACATATACCTCCGCCTTTCTTGGGAAGGTTGTCATCTCTTTCAGACCAGTTTCTATCTATTCTGAAAATATTATAGCCATGAATTTCAATCAACCCATCGGTCATTGATGCATTCAACCAACTCTCCGATATACTTACAACGTCAATATTATTTTGAATTAAGGTAGTCCTAAAAGTGTCAATTTTGTTCCATAGACTTCTAATGTTTAAATGTGTTATTAATAAACCCCGGTGCTGTTTATAGTCTGATATTTTGTTCATTTGTCAAGTAGCTGACAACTTGTTGTACACTGTTGTATGATACATGGTGCTATAACGGATATATACAAGAATAAACACATAAGAAAATATACATTCAGCAAAACAAACATTATATACAGTCAGTCCGCATTGGCATAGGCTATGAGCCACCAAGGTAACTGATTAATAGTATTCACGTATCTATGTACACGTTTTATGAGCTGGGCCTGTCAAGTTTGTATATAGTTATATAGTTAAACCAGTATAAATTTTAAATCCAGAAATATAAAAAAGAACAAGCAAAGTATGAAGGTGATTTAGTAAGGTAAAACTTGTTAAGGTAATACTTACTACTCCTCAGTGGGAAAGTAGTAAGTCTTAATTTAGAGTCCAATTAATTTTCTCAAGACTTGGTTGTTATTTACACAGCTCCACAGTGGGAAAGGAGTGAAAAACTCAACCTGTGACTATTTTTGAGTATCACGAGATTTTTGAATATTTGTACAGAAGGAATTTATGAACAGTTTGGCCCATTGGTTCAACAATTCCGCACTCGGATGCAACCCATCCTTTAATTTACCGTACCTATGGTTGGAAACACAGAGTCGACACAGGGCACAAGTAATGATCAGCACCATGTCCAGCACGGTACCCATCATGGGAATATATATAATATTCAAGACCAACCTATGTATACTGGGGATAGAGTTTCCACAAAGTTTCTATCAGATGTCTGTGTTTTGGAGGAACTGAGGGATGTGTCATCTGAAGCTAGTCTTGAGAAAATACATGAGGTTGCGGAGGTTCTGGCTGACATGGAAGGGGTGGTTAATATACAAGAGTACAAATCATCTTCACAAAAAGAAAGTTCTCTATCATGGCCAAACCAGCTAGAGTATGAAAGGTACATGACAAGCATCCGTCACAAAGTGTTTGCCGATAGTGAGGTAATACCAGGAACACCACCGGGACCTGGACGACTACTAGTACCGGAAACGCAAGATGATTCTGAAATATACGAAAGAGAACAGGAGGCGGGTCCAGAGGTAGTAACTCACGAGTTCAATATAAATATTGTTAAGAAAGAGCCCAAAGACGACGACTGTGTACCCATAGAGGCACAAGCAATGGCGACAGAAATGGAACCGCCCCAGGAAGTAGCTATAGAGGAAGAAGAGAGCCAGAGTATTCTCCAACCCAAAGGGAACCAAAGCAGTAGGGGGAAATGGAGGGGAAAGGCCAAGGGAAAGGGCAAAGGAAGGGGCCGTACTTTGGGTCTTAAACTTGTCAGTCTTCCCCTTCAGAAACAAGAGGATGATTGTAGTAGCACATGCTCGAGCCCTAGAAAGTCCTCCAGACAGAGGAAGCAGAGGAATATGTTCAACATGTGAGGGCAATATTTACAAGTATTTGTGTAAGTTTACGAAATAACTGAAATTTCTTGTTCAATAGTTAGAAGTTTTGTGGAATATGGTCACCACCCTGTTCTACTATAAACATGTTGAGAAATATGTTGAGAATGTTACTAGTATTATTTGACTAGCATTGTCTTACCTTACTACGCGGTTACTTTTGTAGTAGGTAAAAAAGAAGTAACATGATACACAAGTGAAACATGTGGCTGTATTGTTTATGAATAATTGATAATGTTAACCAAAGATACTGTAATTTTTTGCTATTTGTGTGACCCACGTATTTTGTATTTGACAGTCTGTAGCATGGATACAGGAAAAAAGCATGTGAAACATGTTAAACATGCGGGCGGATTGTTTGACAATACTTTAGAATGTTTACCAAAGGTACTGTAATTGTTCATATGTATATGAGACCCATGTACTCTGTATTTGATAGTCTGTAGCATGGATACAGGAAAAAAGCATGTGAAACATGTTAAACATGCGGGCAGATTGTTTGACAATACTTTAGAATGTTTACCAAAGGTACTGTAATTGTTCATATGTATATGAGACCCATGTACTCTGTATTTGATAGTCTGTAGCGTGGATACAGGAAAAAAGCATGTTAAACATGTGGGCGGATTGTTTGACAATACTTTAGAATGTTTACCAAAGATACGGGAAAATATGTGAAACATGTTCAAGATGTGGCCGGAATGTTAATAAATACTTGTGATCGTTTACAAGAAAAAAAAAAAGTTTAGAATGTTATAGAAATTGACGTTTTTACTTAGTTTCTGCAAATAAATAGTGGTTAACTGTCTACGCTTTATTTGTTGATACTTTTACATTAAATAGTACAATTTGTATAAATGTTCATGTAAATCTATATACTTTGTATCAAAAAATAAGTCAATAAGTACTACAATATTAACCAATTTTTAGCAAATATCCATCTTTATTCTTAATCTCACAAGCAAACTTGCGCCATTCTCTTTAACTGTTCAGATATGACTTTCTAGTCTTTGGTCCATAGACCGGAAACACCATTGCCTCAGTAATTTGGTTTGGGGAGGTACGCATCTTAATCCTTGTTAGATTCAGGGCCCTTAGCTGGACCACGGGGACGGCCACGGCCACGCCCACGGCCACGTGCCCCTTCACCTACACGGGAACATACCCGTGCACGTTCCTTTGCCTTGGCCTTCTTGGCTTGTGCCTGGGCACGGGCAAGCTCGACGGGGGATGGGCCCCCACATTCTTGGTAGATGATCTTCTTTCGGCGTGCAACTCCGGCCAGGTGCGCATCCTTGTCATAACGCCTCCTGGGGTGTACGACTGGGTCACGCCCTCTGGCATCTCGCAGCGCTTTGAGAAAGCGCTTTGCAGCTGTCTTCTGGATTTGGCCCTCGATGTCCGGGTCATACCGATCTTGAGGACGCACTGCACGCAGACCCCAATCCACGCACATGTTGTGCAAAACACAACACGCCCTCACGAGCCTTGACGCCTGAAGAGGCTCCATTTTCACGACGCCCCCCCGTTCTTTGCAAGGCACCTGGAATGTGAAAGTTAGACTAACTTAGAATACAATATCATAATATACACAATAATTCCATGAAATCCAAGCACACTAAATTATTGTTTTTGTTTCAATCAATGGAAAACATTAATAAGATAATGTTTAGAGTGTTTTTTTCAAGTTGTTTTTCTCAAGTCCATTTAGAAAAATACCTCCACCGCGTCTTGAGCTGCCCGATTGCACGTTCCACAGAGCTCCGCGCACTGGTGTGGCGGGACTGGTATCTCTTATCCCAGGGCTCCATGGTGTCAATGTCGACATTTTTGAACGGTGTCATCAGGCGTTCTGTCAATGCGTACCTGTGCATGATAAGCAAGATAAAATGCAACTTAACCTAAAATAATGTATAAACATCTAACTATATACAGTGGAATTTGTAAGTTTACCAAAAATTTACAACAGTAAAAAAAAAGTGAAGCCAATTATATTGTCTAAAGTATTGGTTTGAAAGCAAGAAAAACCAAGAAAAAAGCAATTTGTATTTAAAGATAATGTTATGTATTTCTTTTACCCGCTGTCGGCCAGGAGAAAATATTCCCCCATCCTGTCCGTGTTCGATACTAGTTGCCCGAAATCCGAAATGTCGAACACCGACATGTCATGGTGGGATCCGGCAACGGCTGACTCCACGAAGGTGAATCGCTGTCTGGCATTGGTCACCAACTGAATAGAAATAGAAGTTTTAGCTTTTTCTTTTTTTACAAGGTAACATAATCCAATTTGAGTAAACATAGGATTTTAAACTAGTAGGTTATGTAGATAAGAAAAACAAAAGTATTATTAGTATTTATAAAAAACTAGATCATATGCAACAAAGGTGTAAGGGGTTTTTACCATCACATTCAAGGCGTGGTAGCCATGACGGCAGATGTAATTGGCCTCTTGGTTCGTTGGCCTCTTTATGGGGACGTAGCTGCCATCTATACACCCTACACACTGATTGAAGCGGTAGTTGTTGGCAAAGCGCACAGCACTCTCGTGCAACTCGTACCCCTAATTAGGTAGACAAAAATAGACAATTAGCGCTATTGAATATACATGAATACATACAGTAAATGATAACATGTATGAAAATTTGTTTAGTTTGTTGCAAGTATTTTTGTATCGATCTATTTTGTATCTGTAAAATAGCAAAATATGTCTTAAGGGAATAGAAAATATATCATAATGAAATGAAATGTTACTCACAGAAGGGAAAGTGATGTAGTTCTTGGAGCGGGAGCACAAGAACTTAACGAAGCGGTGCACCGCGTCTGAAAGGGCACCTTTGGAGCAACCTCCTTGGGTATCGCGCAGTGCTGTGTAGTTGGCACCGGTTGCCATGAACCAAAGTGCGAGGCACACCTGTGGGAAAGAAATTAAGTAATAAATAATAGGAAGTTAACTACATAATATTGTAAATATTAAGTTCTTTGCTCAAACTCTCGGCTGCGAGGCCACAACATACGGGGGTCATTTCTTCTCCTAATAACGCGTTGAGCCCTACATCGTCTCCTTCCTATACCCTCTCTGAGGCGTTTGGGATGTTTCAAAGCACTGGGGCGCAGCCAGAATCGCAGTGGCATGCTCCTGGCACACTGACCGATGGGAAGCTTCACCATGCTAAACAATGAAAGAAGCATACCCATTACAACATTTGCTAATTGTGCAGAAATAACTTGACAAAAGAAAGTAGAAATATGACACCTTATGTCTATGCATTATCATGAGAAAAAGTGAAAATACAAAAACGTCTGAAAATGGTCAAAATCATCTCAGAACCCTAAAACAAAAAATAGGCATAATACTTACATCTCCGTCGATCCGCCAAATGACGTTTTGGCGCCCAAAGGTCAATATTTCCCGCCCAAAAAAATTTACCATTGCTCATCGCACCATCTGTAAATTTTGGCGTTTACCAACGATTTTTCCATTTGTAAATATTTACAAAAAATATGTAAATTTGGGGCATTTCTCTTAAGCTCGACCAAAATTTTTGTATCCTGTCTTTAGTCCAACTTTTGCTTTTGCAAAGGGTTTTTTTCTATGGTAAATTTACAAATATTTTGTATCCTGTCTTTAAAACGACCCCCTGATATGTAGCCTATGAAGACAAATGCCCTTAGGCCTAAGTCAATGTCTAACCTATATGCTTGGCATCCCACCACCTCTGTAACTTTAGGTTTTAAAGTATTATTGTATTATTTTTCTAATGTTTTATATCTTTGATATTTTAGTATTTTTTACTCTGATACAGATTATTCATTTTATTTTCTCTAAAACTGCCGCCTCATGGTATCAAAGCTTGCTTTGATGCACAAACTTTAATACTATAGATCTAATACTATAGGCCTAATACTGCCGACTCTATAGTATATAACATTCAGACTTAAGATACAGTACAATTGGTCTTGTTTATTTTATCCTTATTACCCGAGTCAATAAGGAAATCTCCATAATCATAATGACATTGGATCATAGTCTTATAAATTCGTAAGGCCGTGCTCTCACTTATGAAACGTCTAATCTTATACAATATTGAAATTTTACCTTGTACCTTTTTGTAAATTCTATCAATATGTGCACCCATATTAAGTTGATCATCAAGTAGTACACCAAGGTATTCATAGCTGTTAACCCGTTTCAATAGTTTTCCAGAAATAAAGATAAAAATTATTGATATTGTTACATTCAAAAGGACAACAAAGTCATGGCTAGAAAATATAGATAACTGATCTAGTGTAGTGATATGTGATACATCAAAAATGGGTTAAAAATTGAGACATACATATTAGATGCTTAACTTAGCATCTTTAGGATAAGTTAGGATAAAGCTATCCAATATTGGATGCTTGACTTAGCATCACAAAGGCATTATGATCTCTGTATTAATTGTGCCATGTCGGTTATGTTACTACCATCATTATCCAAGTATACTTGGAATGCACAAAAATCATATCTTGGATTGATACTATATAAATCGCGAACTTTTCTGTATTTCACCATAACTGGTACTTAACTTAGAACCATAAATTGTCATTTTCTTTTGGTCATTATGTTTGATTATTTTGTATATATCTATTATTCCAGTGTTTCTCATTATGGGAACAAAATACTAGCATGGAAGAACATTGTTCTAGATGAATGCAGTTTAATGAATAAAAAAACAAAAATAAAACAACATCACCTCAGTAGTCAACGTGGATGTACTGGTTATGGGGCCATTGTTTGTACGGGTTAGGATAGGACGTTGACAATCTATCGTTGTTTATGTAGTAATTAATGAAAAACTTCAGAAAATAAAACATTATATATCCTCATTGATTATGATATATCTTTTATCCTAAGCATACATATATCCTAACCTATCCTATCCTATAAGCGGCTGCCCATCCCAGTTAACAACAACATTAATGTTTACTTTGAATTATTTTCAAATGCTTCTGTGCTTATTCCAAGAAGACAGTTGCATAATACAAAATTAACCAAAGCAATTCGGTTGATGAATTGCTTTGGTTAATTTTGTAAAATGCAACTTTATATTTTGGCTTTTATCCCATAAGAACCAAAGTTAAAACCTGTTAGCCCAGCCTATAATGTCCAACCCTATTTTGCATTGAAATACAGCAATTTGATTGGCTGGCAAACATGGAAATCTGTCAATTGATGAAATTTAGGAAATCCTAATGTTTTAGCAACAGGTGGGGATATAGAAGAACATAATTCTTGCTTATTTCAGTAACCCCACCTCTTGGAAACAAGAATGGCTTATACAGTAATTTTGTCCAACTGTTGTCCAACCCTGGGATATTCCCAATGTGGGATGGGCTTATTATATATTTTTTCTGTCTTCTATAGTAGGGTGCAGGTCTTTGACTCCCTTAACTGCTCCTTACAGGAAAACGTCAATGTTTCAAAGTATAGACCTTTTTCATTAGTTTGATGCCCTGAGAAAATGCGTTTGGGAATGGATTCCAATAGGCCACACATGTTGCATCTTAGTGACGATGCAGTCCGGGGATGCAATGCACAGAACCGTGAGATCATTTCCTACACACAGTTCACCAATCCACCTCGTTCGTTTTATTTCCCCCTTTCCTATTTTTTTCCTTTTTCAAATGGGGCAGTGTCGGATCTAAAGGGCAATCCCCCCCCCCCCCGGGCCAAGGGGGGGGCAAATTTTGGGACCAGCCAAAGACAGAGTCCGAGTCTCCATTTATACAGACTTTGTAGAAATATACTTGTAGAAACTTGTAAACAATGAAGAAATTCTTTGCCCTGCACAGATATCCAATTCTAAAAATAGATTGGACGGACCACATCAGTACATTTAAATCCTCTCTTCATCTTACGGGTTGACCGACGAATAGTTCCCACTCCATTCCATAGAGCGTATTGACATGCGAAAGAAGCTTAACATTTGTCATGCATCATCCAACAGCAACAGCCACAGAATTAAAAACAACATCATAGGTCATGTTATGAGATCATCATTGGTATTTGTTAACCTACATATCAAATAAAATAGTTGGTATTACATCACATTTATAATATCATGTTATTAATATGCCTGCTATCGTGTGCTAAGTTTAACCCAATGCCATGTAACACAAGCTATATTCATTTCAGACTTGTCACAGAATGCGCATTATTGAACTGTCATTCTGAGAGCATTTTGAGGCTAGTCTGTAAAGGGTATTATAAAGATACACCTTAAAATGCGCTCATATTATTACCCTTTACAGACTAGAGCCAAAATGCGCATTATGCCTTAATTCTATGAACTGTCATTTTAACTGCATTTTGGGGTTACTCTGTAAGGGGTAATAATGACAGTTCAAAATAGACAAACTGTATTTTACCCTTTACAGACACGCCTTAAAATGTGCTCATAATGACAGTTCAATACAGCCATTATACGCATTCTGTGACTAGTCTGTCAGGGCATTATATGAGGCTTTAGTCCTTCCTGTGTATTATCCTTGGCCGCCTGCTGGTGCCAGCCCTGTGCTCCAACACCTACTGAGTCCTGCTGGAGGCTCAGGGCTGGGGACAGGGAGGTCGGCCATCTTGTGCTGGTCAGTGGGGTGGTGGTCAGTGGGGTCTGGGCGACATGTCTCGACCTGAGCCAACGTTGGCCCACCAGCAATGGCTAAATTATACCTACAGTAGGACGCGGAAAAGTAATGTACGTAACACATGCTAAGCATTATTAGAGCTTTCACTCCATGACCGATCTGACCTTAGCGCAGACATAATGCCAACTTATGATATGTTTATTAGAATGCTTTTTGTTCTTGATCGTTGGCGAATTCTCCCTACCACGGGTAGCTGATTTGAAGTATTTTAGGCACCTACAGCTAATTCTGTCGACAAAAACACATGAAGGTTTATAGAAAATACACAAATTTGCTTGGCCTATATTTTTAGCTGTAATGATTAAATTTTCAAACGTAATTGAAAAAAATATAAACATATAAGGATACCAAATGACAAATTCCATAATATTAAACAAAATACAATGCCATGATTATTGAAAATTTCTGTATCTGAAAGTTAAATATTGGGAAATTCTGTCGACATGTAACAATAGAAAAGTTACAAATATTGCATATATATTTGGGAGTTGAACATCTAAAGAACGTCGCTAATGTAAAGTACATGTCAGTGTAAAGTGAAAAGTACTAAAAGTTTAGTTTTCCATCTTGTTTTTCCACATAGAAAGCTAACAGCAAATATATATCTTCGCTTCAGGCTTGTTGAGAAAGTTGACTTGGTGCCAAATTTCACATACGAACTGTTGTAAATTAAAGTTTATCATTACGGTGGAATATATTTTGACTTTTTGTGCTGAACAGTAGTGGCGGTCAATGTTGACAAAGTTGTTGCCAGCAGTGGAAGGCTTTGGTCCGGCTGGCTTGAGGGCACCACCCCAAGTCTCACCACCACTATAGCACCACTAGCACCACCTTCCCTGCACCACCTCTCCTCCTGTCCCTCCCTACCAACCCCCTCCTCGGCTGGATACCATCTACTACCACAGGTCCTGCGGCTGGAGCTGCCACCCCCTGAAAGATGGGGCGCCTGAATATTACTGTTTTCTTCCAGGTAACTTTGGTCGTCACCGCTCTGCTCGTTTCAGGTGTAAACTCAGGTAAGTGTTTCTATGTGCTATATAACCTAAGCGGCCTGGAGTATTATATAGTGGGTGGGGAGAGCTTGGATAGCAACCTTAAGCTTAAGCATACTGCCTTATATATGGGGCCTTAAGCATACTGCATTGTAAATGGGACCAATGTGTACAGCTGCAAGAGTGTGAATGTGTCACTTACTGCCTTACTTCATATAATATTTGCACTAGCCTATATACATGGAAACAGTTAAAATAATCTGTATATTCTATTAAATCACAACAGTGAACGAATAGTCATCAAGCGTATCATAAGCAATAGCATATATAGCGTCATGATATGTGATAATAGGAGATATACAGGCCCATTTGGATGTATGACTTGAATAGGAAATATTGGGACATTCTGTTGAACAAGTGAAAACGTCACTGATTCATAATAGGAATGAAAGATAAGCCAATTAAGACTGTATATAGGAATAATGATAAAGATGAATATCTTTTAAAGTGTCTCCGGTACTGTATAAATAGTGGTTTTTGTTTTGTGATTTGTCCTTGAAAATTGCTAAAACGCTGTACACATGTTATTTTCAGTATGCCTGCAATGCGATGGCGGTAAGTACCTAATACTCTTTGCATATAATATAAGCAGAAAACCTTGTTGGCACATATGTTGTTTTTTCCGTCGGTTCTTACATTTCGTGTTACATAAGAAAAGGGATTGCAAAGACAACTTATACACATGAGCAAAGTAACAGCATGTATTATTAAACAGTTTAGAACATGTATCTACATTTGTATATTGAAACATCTCCACTTTTAAGAATGGAATACAAACACTGCCCGAAAATAGACCTTTAAGACCTCTAAGTTTCTGTAAATGGGGCCATTGAGGTTTGCTATAGGTAATGGAACGGTCACCTTTACAAGACCTTTCAAAAACTTGTTCAGGTGACCTTTAAAATTCATCAAAGATCTTGCAAAGGTATTGGAAAGGTGACATATCATTTGCCTTTAAGGAAACCTCAATGGCCCAATTTACAAAAAAGGTCTTAAAGGTCTAATTTCACGCAGTGAAAGTTTTAGCAAATACCCAGGAGTGAATGATGCATGTATTTTTTTCATATCCAAGTGACGTAGCCAGATGGGATTACTGAGTATGAAACCCCTTTTATTTCCCAAAATATAAGTAAAATAAGCATAAGAAATCTTGTCAAAAAATGTTGGTAGGAACGTCTTGAATTTACCTGGAACCCCCTTTGACTTTAACATACATGTATACATATCCTTAATGGACAAAATCATAATGCCCATTACGACTACATTTAACTGTCCACATTATATATGCGCATCTCAGGTCAGCCTGTAAATAGTATACCACATTCGGGGGTTGTGGTTGGCGCAGTGATAAAAGGTGTGATTCGACCCTCCAACTTTCCCGCCAATTAATGAGCAGGGGCACAAGCACGACACTTCTAAGCCTCATGCTTTCACACATTTGACACACACTTTTGTAAACATTCATTACCTTTGTAAACACTCACTACCTTCTGTAAACATATAAAAGGAATACCCATGCAAATACTTCATGGTGTACATGCTTTACTTCCCATTGTATAAATCCCCAAACTTAATTTTCTTTCTTGAATAATTGATTTACATCTTATAATTCTTATGATCTTCCTTAGAAATCACAGTAAGCCTATCCTACTATCAGTGCTAAGGAATGGGCATTCCTTTAGCGGATAAAAGCAGGAGCTGCCATGTTCTTACTAAATATTACCTAGATCATATGTTCACACTTTAAACCATGCAGGCATAATGCATATCCCAAAGCTAGTCTGACAAGTGTTTATAAGTGCTGGCATGCATGACGAATAGACCTGTAATAAGCCTTTATGCACATTTTGTATAACCATGTATGCATCCATGCATGTAAACACAATATAATAAGTATACAATGTGTGATAGATTATGCAAGAATGGATGACTATATGTCCAAACCCTTCCGACGATTACGAGAATTCATTGATCTTTGCTTGTCATGTTGTGTTTGGTTAGTAAACATGATCCCGAGTTCTGTGGGCTTCTGTTGGGGGTGGGATACACAGGTGGAACCCACACAACACATGGCCAATTAGAAACACAAACATTGTACGGTGCCATACCTGCCAAACTATATGTTAACTTTCCACACAATTCTAAGGCCCGTTCCTTAAGCCACATACCCACTAGGCGACTTTTACACAGTTTGCAAATGGATCGGCACTAAAATCAGTTAATTCTTAAGGTCGCCTGTAAGTATAGTATATTGGAATGTGCATAATTAACCTGAATTGACGCTAAAATCAGCCGATTTTACCCCTAGAATCAGGCAATTTTACCGCTGATCAGTCAGCCGACTTGGTCAAAATCGCCTAGTGGGTGTGGCGCTTTAGAATAATGTGACTTGGCATACATGTACCGGTGTGAGGCACTGAGGCTTAAAATGAAAAAAATGTTGTGTTCAGGTAACCCGACCTACCCTAAACAGGCCTGTAGACTGTGAGGGGGTGGCGAAACTCTCTACGTGAAACTTTTGCTTATAGACCTTGTGCAGATGACGTCACATCCTCAAAAATGGACTGGCCGCCATATTGGTGATCAACTTATAATCCTTATCATTTACAATTGTGAACATTATCAGCTAAATATTTATTCAATATTTACTTACATCCAACTCACTGGACCATAAGCAGCAGCTACAATCACTTGTATTTATAAAATAGCCATGTGACCATGATAACCACGTGGTGATCACCAAAAAGTGATCACGTGACGACGTCTGCACAAGGTCTATACTATCAATAATTTAGATATGAAAAGGGGGTGGCGAGGTTCCCCAAGTGGGTTTTTTTCCCAATATTTTCTTCCATTTTTTAGGGATTTAACAATAAATATAGGAATGGTGGAACTTTAAAAGAAATTTCCCCTGGGGGGTGCGCCCCCCGTGCATCAACCCTCTGGGTACGGGCCTGCTAAATTGTTGGTCCTACCCTAACTTTTTTAAAGAGATTTTTTCATCTTTTTTTTAATCAAAGTTCAACCAATTTATAGAAAGAACATGCATAGAACAGCAAATAGGTGCTTTGGAAATAAGGTTCAGATGCGAGGAGTTAATTGTTAATGAGGACCTTTGGGGTATATGTTTTTTCATTCTGAACACTGCCTGGGGCCTTGTGTGTAACTACAATAAGCAACAACAACAAAAATCAACCTACCTTCCCTAATTTTTCAAGCTAAGTTACCTGAATATATAATTCATTTTTTTTGCCCAAGAAGTGTAGCCTTGAATTTGAACTGTTTAAGGAAAGTTGGTTTATCCACAGCCAGGGCTATGCCAAGCCCCAAATACTGAGGGAGTTCCTGAGAAATCTTTGGGTTGTTCCAGGTACATCCAAAGGGGTTCTAAGTGATTTTGGCTGTTATACCAGCTGGCAATTTCGGTAAATTTCGGAAAATTTGCTATGACTTAAGTCATGGGACATTAACCTTTTGGAATCTGAGGGTGCTACAGTCACCCTCAGATCCCCCGCTATTATGGCACATTTGGTTGGTATTACTCTTTAATTTAAGTTCTGATTAATCAAGACTATACATGCATTTATGTACTTTAATAACAATACTAGTTGATAAAAACTCAATAAAGTGTCACTGGACGTGTGACTTTCTTTTAAATGTTTGCATCATATTATTTAATAAAATTAATTATGTATCCTCAACTCTTCTCAATATAATCTCAATGGCTCATAATTGCTGCAATGGAGGCCAATGGACACACGTTGACTATAGGTCGCTACATGGAGGCCTATGCATTGCGCGAATAAGCTTATTTAATTAAGTGCCTGCATGTACGGTAAAGTCCGGTAATATGGGCACCTTATGAACCCATGACCATGAAATCAAGAGAAATGATCATAACTTACTTCTGTTTTCTTTTATGGAATTGTCATCAGTAATTGAAGAAATAAGTGGGTTTTTCACCATCTAGGTCAAAAAATAATTACTATATTAAGAAAATAAGTTTTTGCATTTTCAAAACCCATATTACCCACCACAGGGAAATATGGGCACCCCCTATGTTAGGGTAATATGGGCACACCTGCCCATATTAGCCCTGTAGTAGTACAGTGACCAATGAGGGAGGCTAATATGGGCAGCACAAGAAGCCTGCCCATGTAAAGGCCTGTTTCCAACGAAAGACAATTTGGTAACGACTATGAAAGACACTGAACATTCCACATATCTTTTGTGGTCGTTAATAAAATCGTTCAGTGGAAACAAAGATTCGGGGGTAAAGACATTTGTGAACGACTACAAACGACATTTGTGAACGACTAAAGTGAAAGATTCACCAACGACCAAATATTAAACCTGTTTAATATTTCTGGATGACAAATGCCAAAGATCTTTCTTAGAAGCAATTAAAGCCAATTAGATCCATTGTTCCCTGGGGTTCCTGACTTTTGTCGTTAGAAATAGTCGTCCTGAATGTCAAATAGTCATTCACAAATCAGTATTTTAGTCGTTTAGTGGAAACACTTTGACATAAGGTTCCTTGAGATATTTACTTACAATTTATACATAAGACCATTTTTTCAGGGTGGTAACTTTTGTCGTGACCCTTCATCATAGTCAAATCGTTTGGTGGAAACCCGGCTTAAGACTTCCCATAGTATACTATGGGATTTTGGGGGATGCTTATATTACCCTAAAAACAGTCTTTCATAGATCCTCTACAGAATAAAGGCTATTTCTCCTATATCTTTGATTATGGTTTCTACTTGTTCTTAAGAGGTTGCACTACAATGTGGTATTTGAATAGTTAAGATATTCCTACTCATATATATGTATGGTTATGTGACGGCATGCAAGCAAGTTCAGATACCCTCTTAGAGGTTTTGTGGCATATCTTGATAAATATATAGTAATTTGATGAAAAGAAATGGCCTACGCCAATGTTTTTTGGTTCCCCACATTGGAATATGAGGTTACGGGACTTATATCTGAAAGAAATATGAAATATTAGGGGTGCCCGTATTACCTGCTATGCCCATATTACCTGACCATACCCTAAGCTTTCACAGAATCATTGAAGTGCAGAAATGAGTAAAACGGCAGCGGTAGATTCTGAGGGTGAAAATTTGCGAATGTAGTAGGAAAGCTGACCAAAATTAGTCTATGGCAAATTATTCGAACAGTTTCTACTGTTGCTATATCCACCACTGAATGCATAATAGAGAAAAGCATTTTAGTCATTTAGGTCTTTTATAAAAATAACTGGTCAGAACCCCCTAACGTTTGCATGGAACCAGCTTGATTTACCCGGAACCCCCTTAGATGTTAGGGCTGGGTACGCCCTGCAATATCCGTCCATATGATATTGATTTTTCATATGATATTGAATGGAGGTTTCAAAATGAATTCGTGTTTTGCCGTCCATTCCCTTTCAGGCTGCGCGCAGCAGAAGATCGACCTGACCTTCGTGCTGGACGGTAGTGGGAGTATCTGCGCCGGGAAGCCAAGGTGGGACTGTGCCGAGTGGACCGCCGTCCTCGACTTCGTCAACCGTATCGTCGACAACCTCGACATCCGGTCAGACGGGGACCGCGTCGCCGTCGTACAGTTCGGCAACGAGGCCACCAAAGAGTTCGGCCTGACCACTTACAGCAATCCCACCGCGCTGAAAGCTGCCATCTCACTGCTCCAGTTGAAGGTAAATATCCCAGCCAGCTTCTGACATAAAAGAAACGTTCTGCAACCATACTTTTTTAGTCAGCTTGTTACTTGATAAGATGATAGTAACAATTACGTTGTTGATGGTGAGGTTGTAACCTCACCAAATCAGGATGTTTTTATATCATTATTTTTTGGTGAGGTTTGGATGAAACCAAAACAGGACGTTATAAGAACTTTCTGTTTGGGTTGAAGAATGTAACCAGAATCTTGTAATAACATTGCAGTGCAATGTCACAGCAGTACGTTGGGAGTCATCAAAAGAACAACCAAATACAGAACCAACCAGAATGTTGCTGCAACATTAATTTATAATAATGTAGCATCCTTGGCTGGGATGGGTGAGCACTGCAGCGTTTCCTAGTGGGATTTTATTCCTATTGTAACATTTTCTTGAAATATCAGTTAAAGCTCATGGAAAACTTAGGAATGAGGATGTTAATATGTTTATGACAAAAAAATAATGATAAGTAGTCAAATAAAGCTAATTAAGCAGTTTTCCTTCCTTTTTCTCATATTGTCATAGATAAAATTAAATTTTCCATGGTGACCTATTAGGTTTTCTTTCACTTAAAATACTCACTGGGTTCCTACCCACATATATTCAGTATTTTAAGTAAAAATCACAGTCATTTATGTCTTTATGTTGAAAATATCTATTTTTTCCCGTGACCCCAATAGGAAACAGTCATTTTTTTAGATGTGCATACCTCTGAAGTTGATATGGTGACATGGGGTTTTTAAAGCTTCTTTACGTTCCTTATACCCGCTAACCACCCTGTAGGTTTCAGAATTTGTCACAGTATTAAAGAAATCACCCCTAACACCCATATTTTACATACCTATACAAAACGGCCTTCTTTTGTTCTGGTTCCTTTATTGGTCTAGGGCCTTTCACTGGTTGACCCTTATTTCATTTAGGAGTTTTGTGGGGACCCAACATGGGTTCCTATGGTAAGGTGTTAGGCAGTTTCATGGGAACCCATGAGTTGCAATTGACTTTTTATTTTAAAAAAAGACTTCATGAAATTATGTATTTCATATATGCATCATGTCCACAAGGCCTATATAGCAACATTTCACTTGTTATCTTTAAAGGACGAGAACACCAACACTTCCGGTGGACTCAAAGTCATGCGCACGCAGGTCTTCAACACACCGGAAGACAGAGCGGACGTAGCGAACGCCGCCATTGTGATCACCGACGGCAAATCGACGCGCGACCCCGACAGGACGCTACCGGAAGCGCGTATGGTGGAGGCCGACGGGACGCGCGCCTACGTCATCGGCGTGACGTCATCTGTGGACGCGGCGGAGGTGGAGGGTATATCGGGGGTACCGCGGCAGGAGAACGTGACGTATTGGTTCCTGCGGGACTTTACCTTCTTCGACAGTCTCCGGGTGACGAGACAGGTGTTCGACACGTTCTGTAAACCGGTGTCTGCCTTCACTACAACCCCTTCTACAGGTAAGGAAAATAGTCAGAAAATGACAGAAAAACATTATCAAAACTGCCTCCTGACTTATTCCCCAAAGGCAGTCGGATAAAACAAAATTAATCACACCAGTTTGGTTGCAAGATTGCTCCTAGATTTTAAAATGCGGTCTAATAATATAGAATGTTTTAGAAGCACTTGGGGAGATAGAAAAACAAAATTGATGTTTATTTCAGTTACTGAAGGTGTGAAGACTGGAATGAATTATATATGATGTTTTTTGTCCAATCTTTGTTCAACCCTGGGACATGTACAATGTGGGATTGGCTTATTAGAATGGCGCAGTTTTGATAAGTCATTCTTATTCTAGTTTTTCCGCATCACCTCTGTAGTTAACGCGTTGGTGGAAGATAATCCAGTACTGTTTGTCTTACTTAGGTCGACCGTTCTTTGTTGAGCAATTTATAGGAAAAATAGAAAATAGAAAAAAGAAAAGAAAGGGGGGCGCAGCCCCGATTTCTAACCAATATTTACAACAAATATTCAGCAAAACCCAATAATCAAATCGATATTCTTGTCTGGAAAGTATTTCTATAATCCTTTCTAATCCCTGGGTGTTGCACATGTGTTAGGTTGACCAGTAGATGGCAGCCAGCTTTTCATTGTGCACAAAACAAATGTCACTTCTCTCAAGAAGTTTTTCAGTTATTTCCCCGTATATATAAGCTAAAAGAATGATTAATTGAGTGGCATTAAACAAAACGAATGAAGTGGGAGTTGTTGATGAAATGTGCAAAAAAAAGAAAGTCTACATTGGCTTAAAAACAAATATTTTCCTTTATGAAACAATACAAGAAGTATATCCACTCACGCCCTAATATCGGGGAGGGTCCAGAGGGCTTTAGAGAAGGCAGGGGCGGATCCAGGTGGAGGTGTTACAATTTAATAATGTCACAGCAATGTTCCGGTTTGATTATTGTTACATTACATTTGATGGCTCCCAATAATGTTGCTGCAACATACTGCTGTGATGTTATTATAATGTTCTGGTTATGTTCTTCAACCTAAACAGAATGTTCTTATAATCCTATAGTTCTGATGGGTGACTTGATAAATCTTTTGAGAGTAGATCTGGCCAGATGACACAGAGCTCTAATTCTGAATTGTAATATAGCCGAACTATCGACACCACTGCTAACAGTAACGCAGTAGTGTCGAAATGCGTTGCATAGGTCCAGGAAAGAAATTACAATAAGACAAGTTTGGCGGCACATCTAAGCTTACCAAATAACATTTTTCAAAACTTCCATATGTTATTCAAATGTTGGCATCTTTAACTCAGAATTGGCACACCCTTTCTCTCTCAATAATGCATTTTTTTCTCTGAAAAGTTTTAAATAATGCGCCTAGTGCTTGATAGAGACAAGTTGTAACTACTTCCCGTATAATATACAGGGAAGGCTAACAGAGGTAAATTGTAATACTGTTTTACATTAAGCAGACACAGTCCTATAGTGTTTTACCTATGATTATACCAAAAATGATTCAGGAAATATGTGGGTCCATAGGATTACTCCAGGGCCCATAATTATTTCCATAACTGATTTTAGTGATTTGTCTAATCAGGTGAACTATGATTAGTGTTTCGTAATACCTTTTTCTGTCTTGTCTCCAAAAGAGGTGATGTCATTTGAAAATAACCTTGAAAAGAGATTGTTAGGTGTAGTTACTTTGATTTATAAACAGAGTTAACATGAATGAGACACTAATCAGATTTCACCTGATTAGCCTAATCACTGAATGAATATATGGCCCCAGATCTTTCCATGTTAATCCCGGTATTGTTGTATAGACCTTTGTATATATTGTTGTGGCAGTAGAAGCATATATCTTTGATGTTTGAATCATTATAATCAAACAATATATGTTTATTGTGTCGTTAGAAATTTGTATTATACATTGTGTCATATTAAAGAACACGGTAGTATCCTGCATGGTCACCAGGGGCGGATCCAGGAAATTCTAGAGGGGGGTGACCCAAAAACATGAGTGTACTGGGGGGGGGGGGGGGGCACAAACACGATTTAACAGGGGAGCCCCCCCCCTAGAATTTCCTGGATCTGCCCCTGGTCACACTGTGCCATATTTGAACATTGTTGATTCAGCGAAACAAATGCATTATTGAGTGTGAAAGATGGTGGCAATTTTGTACTAAGGAAGGCAACTTGTGTCTGATAAACAGTGATATATGGAGGTATTGAAAAATAATCTTTGTATAAGACCAAACTTATTTTCTAATGATTTGTTTCCTGGTCGTATGCAGTACTTTTCGACATAGGCGTTATTCTATTACATACCTATTTCCAGTTCCGGTGTGTCCTGGGACCCAAACAATCGCCGGATGTTACATCGTCAAAGAGACCCCACGTGATTGGAAGACGGCGGACGCGGACTGCCAATCAGAAGCCGTGTTCCTTCAGCGTCCGGGTATGGGCCACCTGGCGAGTGTCCCAGACACTACTCACAATGACCTCCTCATACAGACCCTCAAACAGCTGGTTGCCTCCAAACAGACCTTTGAAGAGCAGGATTCCCTGAACAAGTTCTGGCTGGGGGGCTATGAGGAAAGCCTGACTTTTAACATGCAGAGGAACCCTGTTTGGCGCTGGGTGGAAGGTAGGCAGATTTTTACTTAAAGCCAGGGTATCGTCCGTTAGTTGCGAATATTAAGGTCTCCTCCCCTAAGCCAAGTGACATGGTGGCCAACGACATGTTTTGCGACGTTAGAACGTAAGCCGGCAATTTATTGGACACATTACCAATTTGGCGCGGCAGTGAGGGAGTTGCAACATAGCAAATTACACCCGCCACACAGACGATACACTGGCTTTAAATTTTGGGTATTTTTTTACTATCATGTTCAGTAATTGTTAGCATTTGGAAGTAAATGATTTTCTTTTCCATCTCATTTGATGTATGCATGGGTCAATTGCTAAGACTGTATTACTCTTAGCAAGCAATGGTTCATGAGTTTGGCTTTCAGGAAATGCTTTCAAGACATATAGGGATTTACATGGGATTGAGTGTAACAGTAATTGTCAAGCTAACCTTTCTAAAGTAGTTTATTTAACTGACCTGGCAGACCAATTCCCCAAATACTTCTCCTTACCACGATGCACAAAAGTTCTAATTACATATGTATAACCTATAGGCTACACTAAAATCCGCCTGTTCCAAACCCTTCCATGTGCACCTTACTGTCATCAATAGGCTTAGCCGAAGTGTATTCCATCTAGCCAAGATTTACAGCTTTATCTCTTCACTAAGATTAAAACCGCCAATTCATAAACTTACAATATCTAAAAGTTTTCAAAATTGTTCTTTTTTTTCATGTGATTAGGCCTATTTGTCTTTTTCTTCCTTCTTACAGGCATGAAGAGAGTTTCTCACCAGGGTTGCTTCAAAGACAGTCCAAGTTACCCAGAGTTCCCAGTCCACAAAATAGATGCTGCCCTGACGCTGGCTAACTGCACCGACTACTGCAGGACCAGAGGTTACTCTGTCCTCGCACTGCAGGTACGTAATATAGGAAAAAATACAGAGGTTGACAGTACAACCCATAAAATGAGGTGGGTGTCGAAAACCACTGCCCGATGCTGTTAGGCTGAGGGCTGTAATTTTTTTTGACATCCCACCGAGTATACAGGGATGTACTATCAACCAAGGTTAGTTTTCCTTATCCTCCGTAATTGTTCAGTCAATCACATCGATACTCCAATAAATTGGAGTATGAAGTAGCACCAAACAGTCGAAACCAGCGTAAAATCTCTGTAGTGCTTCTTACCGGTAACCAGTGGAGGGGGGACACTGTGCATGGTGTTACTAATGTCACTCTGTTCGGAGAGTGTAGGTTTTGCTATAGGGAATGTATGGAGACTGAGCAAAATCTCAAGAGATCAAATCATGATTGGAGATTGATAGGATGCACATTCCACTTTACACCATTCTTACAATTTTTACAATATGTTTGTTAAGAATCTGCAAACTTTACTTGAATATCATAGTTGAAACAGAGATATATACACTATTTCTTCAGGCTGGAAATAAGTGTGGCTGCGGAAATTCGTTTGGGGCGTATGAAGCAACAGAAGGATGCACTACTTTCTGCGGTGGAGATACTTCCCAGATGTGCGGAGGAACCTTACTAAATGACATCTACCTCATAGATGGTGAGAATTTTCCCATTGCACAAGTCCAGACCAAATAGACATTTTAAACGGAATTTATTATGTTTTAATCCTCAGGGTTTTCCCTGGTTTACAGATGTATTACATGATAGTGTGGTATAGAGAGATAAAAATACAAATATATAAAAAAGGTAACCAGAATCGAAAAAATAATTAGTAACTGCTATTGTAATATACCTTTAAGATACTGACAGTTCTTGTCTGGTACATACACTCTTGCACCTAGAATTGTATGCCACATTCAATTGATTGTAAAATCCTATAGATAAACCCTTCTCATGAGTGACTAGCTTGCAGAGGGAAACCTCCTTTAGACAATTCTTTTCCATCCATTTACCTAGAGAAACCCATCCCAATCGCTTGGTTCAGGCCTATCAGGCCGGGTTAATACAGTTGAAAAAGGTTTATTTGAAGGCACATTAACCTTTGTTTAAACGTTGAGCCACTAGAGAATGACATGCTACATTCCATATTGAAGACCAACTGCCAGACAACATTATGTTGTCTAGCAGTCAGTCTTAAAATGCTATTCAGTATACATACATATCTGACCTTACCTATCAGCTCTACTTGTAGGGACGTTTAATGTTACCTTTTAACTCTACTTGTAGGGGCGTTTAACATTTGGGGCTCGGACCAACCCAACAACTTTAACAAGTACCAGCCGTGCGGCAAGCTGAACAAGGTGACGGGCAGCGACCAGTGGGTGACAGCCGACACAACGTGTTACGACCAACTCACCTACATGTGTGACATCCGTGAGTAGACTCAGTCAAACTAAGATATAATAAATGTAATCTGGGCATTGTTTCTTGTCAAACCCTTCTCTCCTACCCTTTCAGCTGTCAGTTTCTGCGCCACCAAACTGCTGAACCACAACACGGTGAACAGTTAGTGTCTGTCTGTTTAGAAAATGACAACTCAGGTGTGGTTCACAAATAAGTTGATATATATGTAATCTGGATTTGTTTGTTTTAAAACCTTTCTCTCCTACCATTTCAGCTGTAAGTTTCTGCGCCACCAAACCGCCAAACCATCACACAGTGAACAGTCAGTGTGTCTTATTGAGATGTTAACGACTCGGTCATGGTTCACTACCTAGTCCATATATTTGTATAATAAATATGTTGTGGATTCTTAACATTATTGGTCATATATATATATATATACATTGTTCTCCTACTCTTTCAGCTGTAAGTTTCTGCGCCACCAAACCGCAAAACCACTACACAGTGAACGGTCAGTGTGTGTTCATTGAGATGTTGACGACTCGGTCCTGGTTCACAACTAGGTTGATATATGAAATTTAATCTGGATTTGTTTGTTTTTAAATCTTTCTCTCCTACCCTTTCAGCTGTAAGTTTCTGCGCCACCAAACCACCGAACCACCACACTGTGAACGGTCGGTGTGTGTTCATTGAGATGTTGATGACTCGGTCCTGGTTCACTGCCCGCGAGGACTGCAAACAGCGTTACGGGGACCTGCTCACCATCGACTCACAGGCAACACTCTCCGCACTCATTGAGCTGCTCAACAACAAGCTCTTCTCTGCAGCACCCTACTGGGTCGGGCTGGTCGGCCGCCAGTGGCTCTGGCAGAATGGTCAGTTGATTTTGTGTTTTCATCATTCTATACACCCTTCTCATGACCCTGCACAGAGATGTCCAGACACAGGTGGCAGGAGATCTTATTTAGTGATATACATGGAATGGGCTGGGAGATAAGGCCATATTCCACTGTGCGGTGGCGGATCATTTGCACTGTTACTTTTTGTAACTGCTAGTAATTTGCATTTCAGATACCAACATGTTGGTATCTGCCACCACAAGTAATTCATAGAAAACCTATATAAAACCATGTGCAGTGGCACTTGCGTTGTCCCACCACAAGTAACAATGTAAGAAACAACGCAAACAATTTCTGTATTCCACCTCGCGGTGCCCAGATTTGGTAGCGGTAGTGACAAATACCGCTAGTGAATTGCCAACCGCAGGCAAAACACTGCAAAGTGTAATATGGCCATAAAGGATTTACCTTTTTTTTTAAGTTCCTTTGGAGCATACTACTAACCTGGCCTTTTGATTGATATATATATAATATATATAAATATATAAATATATATACAGTCGACTCTGTCTTCAGCGGACACTGATGGGACCAGAGGATTTGTCCACTGTAGACAGAGGTCCGCTTAAGACAGAGTCAGTAGTATAGGACAATGTAATATAATGCACACGAGGAAATATGTATGTGTGTAGATATATAATGTAAGTGTATGCTTATATATGTATATAATATACACACTTAGATATATATTTATATATGTATATTATATATATAGATATATATTATATGCACACGAACATGCACATATTATTTTCATACATATAAAAATAAATATAATAATTATATGAACCTATCCCGGCCTCCCATCAAAGGTAGAGGTCCTGTCAGTCACCCCCTGTCACCTCCACACCTATCCCGACCTCCCATCAAAGGAAGAAGTCCTGTCAGTCACCCCCTGTCCCCTCAACACCTACCCCGACCTCCCATCAAAGGGAGAAGTCCTGTCAGTTATCCCCTGTCCCCTCCACACCTATGATCCCGACCTCCCATCAAAGGAAGAAGTCCTGTCAGTCACCCCCTGTTCCCTCAACACCTATCCCGACCTCCCAACAAAGGAAGAAGTCCTGTCAGTCACCCCCTGTCCCCTCCACAACTATCCCGACCTCCCATCAAAGGGAGAAGTCCTGTCAGCCACTCACTGTCCCCTCCACACCTCTCCCGGCCACATATCAAAGGGAGAAGTTCTACCACTCACCTTCTGTCCCCTACACACTTCTCCCGGCCACATATCAAAGGGCGAACTCTTTCCAGTCCCCCCCTCCTGTCCCCCCGACAGCCCTACCTGCCCCCTAATTCAGGAGAATAGTCTTGGTATAGACGCCTCTTGTGTCCAATGCAACATTCATTTAAAGCAGGGTTCGAAGTTAACGTCAGTCCGTCAGCCCCAGACACTTTTTGGCAAAAATATCAATTTATCAGCCCTGAAGGCTGACAGCTTTCTGGAATAACATCTTCAATTTTTTCTCTCATGTTTTCAATTTCATGTGACTGAAAACCTATCTGGTCTCCAACCCTGTCTCTTGTTGTAATGGTCATATGTTCAAGTATTTCAGAATATAAAATTCGGGCTGACAGTATTGTATCAGGGCTGACACTGCTGCATGAATTTCAGCCCGGATGGCTGACGTCCAAAAGAGTTAATTTCAAACACTGTAAAGTTAAAAAAACAAACTTAATACTGCTTTTCACTTATGACTCTGTCCACTAAAGAGAGAGAACTTGACCAAATTTTCAGAAAAAGTGTCCGCTGTCCACATAAGACAGATGTCCGCTTAAGACAGAGAATTCTATATTAAATTAAAGAGAGATCCTGCCGGGACCAGAAGATTTGTCCACTAAAGACATATATATATGCATGTATTATCTTGCAAATAGACTTTCTGTTAATTCACCAACATTTGAAGTTGTCTCAACGGCGTAAAGCATCCATTACTCACTCAATATATCCAATATTTGAAGGAAGTTAAAGAAGAATTATCTGCCAAGCCTTGTCCACCAGTTTAATATGTTGTTTAATTTCTACCTTTTCTGTAGGCCAGGAGTTTCTGTACACGTCGTGGCTGACGTCGGAGCCCAATGAGATCAGTAAGAACTGTCTGATGATGGAGTCGAACGCTCAGACCGTGTACGGCTGGAACGAGGAGGACTGCGCCCTCAACCTGCCCTACGTCTGCTACATAGGTGGGCTTACAGTCTTAAGTCTTAATCATATTGTGATCTTCACCAAAATTAAATTGAATGCGAATGGGGCTTCACTTGTCATGTGTGATACCTCAATCAGCGTGTTATTTGGGTAGATATCTGCAGCAGGGCTCACAGAATTTTAAGATCACTGGGTGTCCACAGGACACCCAAACTGCAACATACAGGTGTCCAGCATATAAACTAGGGGGTCTATTAGACTAAGCCTTAATATTGGGGACTGAATTCTAGGGTGTCCACGATGGAGCTTGAGGGGGTGGACAGGACACCCAGGACGCTGGATTTGGTAGGGCCTGTGCAAATGTCTGATGTCAGGGTGAAAACGGATGGGGTTTATACATGAGGAATCACTCATCAACACTGACTGACTAAGATTAGAATATATACCATAATGAAACCAATTAGGCTTAGTCAAATATGTTAGAAAGTGCATTGAAATAAATAAGAAAGTAGTAATTGTAAATTTACAATGGCCCTTAACGAAAGTCTAGCTTCGAGATTTTTTTTTTTGTATGGTAGGAAGGAGTATGGGTTAGTTACCTGGATCTTACATATAGACAAGTTTTTCTTATATTAATTGGTATATCTGTCTTTACTATTGGCTTGCCTGAAGACTACCGGAGAGTTGTAATAAACACAACGTTTGTGCCACAACTAACAACGTTGCTTGAGGCTTCAAATGGCGAATCCACCACCCCACTTACTACTAACAAGCTAGCAACCATCAATACTAAAACAACAACAGGTACCAATATGTTGTCAGGTGTATTTTTATGTATGTTTAATTTTTTTCATGTATGTTTGATGTTGTGTCTTCAATTTTTACTCCCAATTTTAATTTCCAATGCATTTTTTATAATTGTTGTTGTTGTTGTTTTTTTGTTGTTGTTGTTAATATTGTTAATGTTGGCTCATGAAGGACCTATTGTATAGAATACTGAAGAGAGTGATATATAAAGAAGAGAGTGATATATATTTAGTTTGCTTACCAATACTATATCCACAGTTTGTGGATGGGAAAGTGCCAAAACATTGGATTTGGACAGAGTTCGCCTGTGGTCCAAGATCTCCAGTTACCATTGTGTAAAGTTGTGCCCTCATTCTTTTCCAACAATTGACACCTCTCATTTATATGCAATATATCAAACACTGAGATCAGTCTTCTCAGTGTATAATGATAACTGTAAATATTGTTTGAGCTTTTGCTTGCTGATTATGTTCCAGACTTTGACACACGCTTGACAACACAGTCTGTCAATACCACAGTAGGTTAGTCATATACCCGAGTTTTTTCCTCCTCCTGATTTGAGACCTGTGGCCTGTTTCATGTGAACAGCGAACAAATTATTGTAAGATTTCTTCTTCTTTTTTTTATGCATTTCGAAAGCCAATGGGGCCTTTTTTCGTAGCTGTCCAAGAAAACAGGATAGCCTTCCATAATCATGTTTAGAATACAATACGATGCCAAAGAATTTACAATCTTTTTATTTCATTTTTTTAAAATCAAACTTAACCTAGCAACCTTCCTTGGTCACATACATATATTTTCATGTTATTTTTTGTGAAGAAACATATTTTTAAGATCGTGATGTTTTGAAAATATCATCACAATATTATCGCGAAGCCTTAGAAATATTTTTTCAAGTATCGTTTTATGGACGTGCTTTCATTTTTATGGAATGGCCTCCCGATCTTTTAGAATACCCTTACCTTTGGGTTTCTAAAGGGATATTTTGGGGCTCTCGATGGATTTCACTTTTTCAAACCCCAACTCAGAAACAGTCAGAAAGCATAAAATCTCTGTATAAACGTGCATTTCTATACACATACGATGCAGCTGCAGATTTTCCATGGTTGGTATGGGGAGGCTATCCAGAATTCCATATTTAGAAATCCGCATAGCCTCTGTATACCATGGATATGGAACATCCGCTTCAGAAATGCAGGCATGAAAAGGTACCTTTAGTTGAAGTTTTTATGAAGCAGGCCACAGATAATATTTTGAGAATTGCAAACGTAGAACAACCTGAAGTCTACTCAAATTTGCAGTCTCAAATCATAATGATATCGCAAAGGAAACGTGGTGTTAGGAGGAATTAATTTCAGACTTATTTTGATTTTGATTTTTGTTAAGCATCGCATTTGTCAGGATTTTGTCAACAAAACACCAATTTTTGCATGCACAGCACATTTTTCATTAAGGAGACGTTGAGGCAGAGGGATGAACCCATACTAATATCAACATCTGCATGATGTAAATGTGTGTCATAAATTTAACCTAACAGTGATTATGTATAATATGACCCGCATGTTTTTTTTTACCTTTAAACAAGTGTGTTCCGCTGCTGGGAGGTGAACCCTAACCCCCCACGTTGAAGTCTGGCACCTTACTCATTAGGCCACCACAGGAGGGGGTTGCATAACTGTCCGGTATATTTAAAGGGTGTTTAACGAAGCCAAACTGTTGCAAAATAGATAGCGGAGACCTAGGTGTTGTAAAATCCGCTAATAAATTTCCGCAAAAGCTGAAAATTAACGGATTTTCCGCTAAGTAAACCCGCTAACATAATAGGAAGTACAAGATATATTATGTCTAATTAGCGGATTTCCAAATAACGAAATTTGCAACACTATGTCAATCCATTCATTATGCTATATTAGCGAAAATCTGTAACAGATATTTTCAGCGAATTGTTATGCAACTCCCCCTGGTGAGCCTGTTGGCGATGGGGCGCCAAATTATGGGTACGGGTGGCCATTGCGCTGGGTGCTGGTGTTCTAGCCTTTATTTCATAGTGATATGTAAGAGTTGAGATACCAGCATTTATCTCAACTGGCACTCTGCCTCTGGCTCTGACTATTCTGTGTCCATTGGTAGCTAGCATTGAACAGGTGGGGTTGGGTGAAGAGTGGAAGCAATACCGTTTTAATATTAAGAAGGTAAACACAGACCTAATGATCCGTAATGGTCTGAGATTTTTTAAAATGTGCTTACATACTGAATGGAAGGCCCCAAGTTGAAAAACAATTAGGTTGAGTGTGTCCAATAAGTATAACAATGTCCAATGACATAAAGTGTGTGAATATGATATAAATCGAGTGTACATCCCAAAGGTTTGAGGTTTCAGCAGGTCACGTGTATGCATCATTTAACACTAAAGGGACCCAAAAGCAATGGTGTGTCAAAATATGACAAAATTTTGCAAACTCAAATAACGATGACAATACATTCTAAGAGTCTAACTTTAGCCATTTATACAGTATAAATCATGAAAACTAACTATAACTTTATGTGAATTCCATACTTATTCCATTTATGACTGAAGGCAGCAATGTTTATAAACAAACCATTTTTGGTGGGTCACCAAAATTGACTAAGGACAGGTTTTAAGTATTTTGATCTAGTCTAAGACTTTATTGACAGTCTACATTTTACCACATGATTTGGTTATGGCCATGGAATATAATTCAAATATTTTTTGCAAAATTGTGATCCAACATTGCTTTTGGCCCTCTTTAAGCCAGAAGGCATATCAAAGGGTGCTAGCCAAATAGAATACAAAACCTGACAGTTGTTCCAATATTAAAGTTAAAGTACAAGTTGTTTGGCTGGTCTTGGTGTTTATTTAACATCATAGTTATAAGGGTTTTGAAAATGACATTGCATTTCAAACTGTAAATTATCTTTGAGTTTACTTGAAACATTGACTGTATGCATTATTGTTATTACTATTTGAACTCGATTGAAGTGTTTAAAAGTCTTAAAACGTGTTTTGTGTAACGGGCACGGGGATTATCTTAAATTGTACAAAGTAATATCGATTCTCTTTCTCTGGCCAACACTAGTGTTGCTTGTAATAAGTTAATAAGTGTTGATTGGTTTTCCATAATTGCTACTTATTGCAGATATGGTTTCTACCTTGACTACAACTACTTCAAAAACCTTAGGTTTGTTTGTGTGATACTCCTTTGAGCTTTTCAATTTCTTAAAGATATCATGAAATCTACCAAATGTTTTATTGGACAATATCCTACTATCTTGCGAGTGTCAATCGTTATATATGTGACCCCCGCTATTAGATGAAGTATAAGTCGCTATGTACGGTTCTGAGAACATAGCAAAATAAGAGGAAAACATGAACAAATAAAGAATCGAATTTTCTGCAGAAATCACATGATAAAGACCTTAGCTAACATGGTAATTTGGAATTTATAGTAATAATTTATTTTTCATGCCTGTTAGATGGGTATTCTGGATTGTCATATTTAGCATCTATACAGATTTGTATTGCAATTAAGATAAGTCCCATCTTTAAGGCTAGTTTTCTCTGACTACCCTTATCTGATGCATGATACTTAAAACATTTATACCTTGAGTTCTATTAATGATAGAAACGTAATACTTTTACCATTTAAAAGATTATGCCACCTTCTCATAGGATGTAACAAGACCCCAAAATTTCCTATCTGCGACGTATGCCTCATTATGTGGTGGGGGGATCACACAGAATCTAAACAATGACTGAGATTGGTCTACCTCTTGGACATCTTGATAACATTTATATGCCATATTACAATGAACTATAGTTATAAGAAAATCACAACTAGTTTTCGACAGCTGAATGCAGGAATCTTTCAAAAGAATTCTTCAGGTTTTTTTTCATCTGCATATCAAATAATGTATTTCAAATATTGTCCAATATGATTTTTTATCCAAAAGAAGAAACAATTTATTTCAACTTATAGCATGTTAATTGTGTGTGACATTGGATTTGTAATCCTTTATTAAGCCACTGCAATGATTGAACTCACTGTCAATAACATTTGCACAAATTTAACCTATTTTGTCCCAATTAAACATGTACAGGTGGCCTTCACTTTTATATAGCAAAGGGGGTAGATACTAGAGTGTGATATGGTGCCTATTTATCCCAATTACTTTTTCTTGATCTATGTTTCTGCTTGAATGAAAGTGCTACAGTCATGCTGAAACAATGAATTTACACATGCCCCTTAGTCTCAGTGTCTTCTTGTTCTGGCAGATTATTTCATTACAACTTTTGTTTTTCTGTATCATTTTGCTGAAAAGTAGTCAATTGTAGAATAAATCTGAGGTTCAGAGATGCAAGACTCAAAGAGAGTAATGATTTATTGTGTCAATACTTATACACCAATATTTGGAAAGGAAAGGTTACTTGAGTAGGGGGTACTTGCATATTGCTGTTAGTCCTAAATATCTGGTTAGCAGTTAAGTGTACATCAAAAGCAGAGTGGAATGGGTTACAATGATGAACATTCTATCATTAGCGCCACAAGTGTTATATTTAGAGAAGGATTGCATAATGCTAGGCTAACACACATTATGTACACTTACATACTTGCATTATCACATCCCCATTTTCAATCATTTACTAACAACATGATGATGTATTCTGCAAGACATGTGCATTGAATCACTGAACAATTAGCATTACATTGCAGACATAACCGTCATTCATTAACCGCTGAAGAACTGAAATTATTGAAGCCATACATATAACATTCAGGGGCAGATCCAGGTGGTGTCCAGGGGGTCCTGACCCCCCCCCCCCCCTCCCCCACCCCCCTTTTTTGGTGGGGACTTTAACTTGCCAAAGTGAAAAAAAACTATTTTTCACTATACGTCGCGTGCAAGCGCGCAAGTGCATGCGGTTTTAGTACTTAGCCTATATGCGGATCCCCTCCTTTCCATGGCCCTGTATCCGCCCCTGCAGATTTCCACTTACACTTTGCTGACTAAATACCTTTACACCTTGCAGGAAACCTAACAACACAATATACAACACTAGGTAATGGGCAATTGTCAATTTTGATTTTGATTCATGTTTCTTGGTGTTAGCAGATCGCATGGTGACGGGTTTTGTCTTCTTTTCCAATAATTAATTCCGTGTTAATTGGTCGGTTTGAGGGAAAATGGTGATGGTGGACCTTTCTATATTTATTCCTGTTTCATTGATATTTTTTCATTGTCAAGGTAATATCTTCCAAACCTTGCTTTTCCTCTTATAATATGTCCGTAAACCATTTGATATAAATCTGTTTCAAACCCTAGATAGAATTAGTCCTATGCAAACGGCGTGGTGTTACTTTGCTCCCTATCATCTATTACGTCATTTTGTTTACATATTCCGATTTTCATGATCTATTTTTCTATATTTCCTTTAAATGTTTATTATAGCAAATGAGATTAGAGTTAAGCTAATGTTTTGTATACCTAAAATAGTAAATTGGAATGATTATAATGGCAAAAATAACAATTTTCTCTTTTCATATTTTTGCTGCATTTATAAGATACTTTTTGACCAAGCCTACCTTATTGTTCTACAAAGCGTTGAATTTTACCTAAAGTTTTTAAAACGAATGGCATAGCCAGCATACATTTTTCAAAGAAAGAGAGGAAGTTCTTGTAATTATGGAAATAATATTAATTACATGATATTGTATGTGAATACAGGAATATTGAAATATATGTAATTTGAATGTGTCTCAGCATAGACATATATAAGATAGATAGGACGTTTGTGTTGTTTCTAGATTTTCCTTGTCTCGGCTCACTCTTCAGGTATAGGCAAAAATACATGGGTTGGCCAACACCTGCTTGGAGAGTGTGAGGTGTTAGACCAGTATTACACACTTTTTCAGTCTACTGTACATGTAGTGTTAAAACTTTATTTTCTTTTAATCAAAACATGATCTGCATGAATAAATAGGAAATTAAATTCTGATTCCAAAGATAACAAATAAGACTTAGAAATGTTAAAAAGAAATAAATGTATTTACTATATTAATTTGGCTAAAATTAATATCTCTATGGTTTCAGGAAACACCACCACTTTCCCTACCACCCCAGAGATGACCGTGGAGGACACCATCCCCTCTACCACCACCACCCCGGCCAGCCCCCTGCCCCTGGACCCGGACCTGGGGGCGTCCACGGGGGGCATGGGGGGCCTCAGCGTCTTCTGGATAGGTACAGAAATGCAAAGAAAGTTTCCCGATCTTTGTCATGAAATAAAAACTAGGGCTTAAATAAGAAATCTTAGACAAATATTATTGATGATATTGCCAAGTTTCAAAACTATGACAATGATATTAAGTAAGTAATTGTGATTAACAAAATAAAAGCGAAAAAATACAATTTCAATCATCATTTACTCGAATATAAATCTATAAATGCAGCAAAAAATGTCATAAGATGGATAAAAATAAGAGCTTGTATATGGTATATAACATTATCATCAACGGCCCCGGAGATATGGCAGTATTAGTAAATTTGCTACACATCACCGTTGTCTAACCTCAAGCCTGTTCCGCACAGGGCAATTCTCCCTACCACAGATAGCTGATTTACAGCATTGTACGTACCTGCAGGCTAATTTTGATTAATTAATTTTTTCCCTAATTCCCATTGAAAACCTACAGAAAATAATCAAATAATTGTTATATATCCATTTATATCTGATCAATTTTCAAGCAACTTAAAGATTATTAAATGAATATGTAGGACAGGACAGAATCAGGTATCTTGAGGCACTAATCAAATTTTACCTGATTAGCCTAATTGCTAAAATCACTCACGAAGATAACAGCCCAATGACTATATCTAACAGATTTTTGTGATTTGTCTATTTCGGTGAAATTTGATTAGTGTTTGATGCATGTTTAATCCCAAATCAGAATAGATAATTAAATCTAATGAGTTGAGAAAATGATATCATTCATTGAAAGTGCGGATTTAAAAATTAATATAACTTTGCGACGTGATGAAAAGAACGTTGGATTGAATACTACAGGATACTACAATTCATTTTTAAAATAACATGTTAATTTTATTCTATTTGTGTTGAACAGTGGTGATCATCCTGGCCGTCCTCCTCGTTATCATCGTCATCGTCGTCCTCTGCTACTGCTGCTGCTGCAAGAAGGACGAGTAAGTTGTGTAAATTATATCAGAGTGTAGTTTTTAGTAGCTGTATATTGTATCATGGTTAGACAGTGGCAGATCCAGGAGGAAGGCAAATGGCACAATTGCCCCCACCCCCCTTAGACCAAGGGGGGACAATTTTGGCATCTTAAAATTGGAAGATCTGTGTATATCCTGTATGTATTGCCTGAACCTACTTCACTTTGTCATATACTACTTAGTATGATCCGCCCTGCAGAGCGTGCAGAGTCCATGTAGCCCCGTTCGCCCTAGTAGATTTCTCCGTCGCAGAGACCTGCAAAATATTTATCTCATGTTTACGAAAATAATCTCATGGATTCCAGAGAAAATTACCGCAGGCCAGAGAAATTGAACAAATAACATATACACGTAATAGGAAGCACCCTTGCGAGCATTTTCGCAGGCAATCTCATGTAGAATCACACAGGTATGCTAAGAAATTATTCAACATGTTGAATAATTTTGCAGAGCACCAGGTCCCTCAGAGCTGCGATAATCCAATGTTTCCAACGTTCGCAGATTGCAGAGACCTACAACAAACCACATCCACCAGGGTGAATGGGGCTCGGGGGAATCATATACGGTTCTAATCATATCGTTTTATAAGTTTCTGAGATGACTGTTGCTTCTCGTTGGCAGTGACCGTGACAAGAAGTCCATCTACCCGGCCAACACTGGCCCTGTCCGGGAGGGCACGGTCTACGACAACCACGGCTTCTACCGACCCCCCACTGACGACACGTCCCTACAGACTCAGACCAGTAAGTCAAGAGATGATAACACGTGGACATTTTAAAACAAAGTTGATAGTATAGACGATGTATAGACCATACCAGGGGCGGATCTTGGGGAGGGGGCTCCTGGGGGTCCAGACCCCCCCTTTTGCTGGACCCCTAAACTACAAAAAGAGGGGAAAATGTCACACACGTATGCGCAAATCCATGCTGTTTAGTACTTAACCTTTATGCTGACCCTGCTCTCCTTTCAAAAATCCTGTATCCGCCCCTACATGCCATAAACAATTCAAATATTTTACATATAGAGTAATCCATCTCATCTATGGTTAATTTAAATGTAGCTTTTTTGTATGCATATTTCTATGTGAAAAGTTTTTTGTATAGTTTACCGTATAACAAAAGGCATGTTTATACTTCATTCAATTTGGAAAAAAGTAAGAATCCAATATTTACTTTAACAGTTATGCCAACAGATCAGAACGGTGAGTTTTGGAATATTGATTTTAATCATTTGCTTGGATATTAACACTGAAAGCTGCGAAAAAAAAGTGTTAAAATAACTGTTTGTAGTGCAGAAACGTATCTGTAAACTTGGACAAAAACAAAATGAGAAGTTGAAATGCATCAACTTGGATTGTGTAAACCACAAACGTGTTTTTAGAGTGCTGAAATAAATGTTTGGAGAGTGATATCATTTCAACAGTGTAAATCTAGAGTAAAATGTAAATAAGAAAACAGGATATCTAGTTAGAGAGTGGTAACCCAAATATCTGTATGAAGAGTGTTGAAATAACTGTCTATTATACATCTTTCAAAATAGGTAAACTTTGGGAGAAAATGCAAATTTGACAGTGAAACATCTTTAAGGAGACAAAAATCGAAATGACTGTTGGTCCAGTATTGGGAGTGACGCCATTCAAAGTTGTGTCATCGTGACAACGTTAGAAATATCACAATTACACAATGATAATATCGCTCTGTCATAACAACCGAATTTTCACTATAAAAAAACACCTAAGTTTTCTATATTTCACATTGTAGAGAGTTCTCAAGTTTTCTATAACAAAGGCAGTTATGGATCTTTGTCAGTTTCAATCATTGTCCTTTCAAGCTTGATCATATGTTCTAGGTTCCCAATTTCATTTTTTCTCACAACTAATTCATATTCTTGTCCTCTCTTCTAACTAGCCCTAGTTGACCCAGAAAAGTCCTCCAGGCGCGTGCGAATAAGCACTTCAGACGAGTACGAGGTTCCCGTGTCTCACCAAAGTAGGTTTAAAATCATCTAACCTCTAATCTCTTCTACATTTTTCTGTAGATTAACAATACAAACTACAATCAGAATAATATTGTGTTCACCTTTGGAGAAATCTATGTCTGAACTTAGACCCCTTTATAGACAACTATAAGCATATAATTACATATATATATATATATATATATATATATATATATATATATACTCCCGATTGTAAGCCGTGGATTAAAGTATATAAAGATTACTTTTTTTTATTCAACTAACCCTTCCAACAAAATATAATGTAAAATCAGGTAATAAACGTATGAAACCAGCATCAGGTAATAAATGTATGCTCCCCACAGGGTCATCAAAGGTTGGGTGTGTGGTATCATTTCTATAGGACATTGCACAAAAAACCTTGCTACTCTTCACAAAGAGTAGGGTATCAAACCAGGTGACGGGTTTCTCCTAAAACATATCATAGATACGATCACCAAAAAAAGCTGAAAAGCATTACCTTGTGCAGTCTGGAAAGAACCCTGTGTGGTTGACCGGACGTTACATTACCCCAACAAACAAAAGCATGAAAACAAGAAGTCATATTCGAAATAAAATGTAACAACAGATACTAACATGTAATAACACTAATTTTTATATATAGATACACAAAGTCAGGGCTCTATAGCATACTTTCTTTAATATCTTTCAGTTACCAGCAATGCAGGATATTTCCC
The DNA here is from genome assembly GCA_936440205.1 of Lepidonotus clava. NCBI lineage: Eukaryota > Metazoa > Annelida > Polychaeta > Phyllodocida > Polynoidae > Lepidonotus > Lepidonotus clava. The sequence goes on from OW387150.1 coordinate 32,477,719, forward strand.
CAAGGCTTCGATAAGGAGTCAAGTGACCGAACAGCGTTACTCGGTCTCAGAACAGGAACAGGAACCAAAGCTGACCTGGGAGGAGTCTGAGAAGAGAAGGCGAAGGGCGGAGAGGAAAGTGATCAAGGAAACTGAAAGAAGGAAGGCTGAGGAGAAGGAGAGGGAAGAGCAAGAAAGGAGAGGAAGGGAAGAGAGGGAAAGGAGAGAAGAGGAAGAGAGACTCAGAAGGAAGGAAGAGAGGAAAGAGAAGAGGAGACAGGAGAGACGACAGGAGAAGAGTTTGGAGAGGAGAGAGGACAGGACAGGGGACAGGAGTATGGAGAGGAGACAGAAAAAAGACAGAAGTTCAAGGAAAGATGTCAGTGGCTCTGAGATCGTTCGGTACGTCAAACCGACAGTGAAATATAACCGAGGCAACAGTTTCGGTACGACTGACTTCGCAGGGGAAAGCTACACAGTAGATATGGATGATCAAAAACTGGTGTGAATAAGGGCTGATAACTAGATAAAAAGGGTCTGTTATTTTTAGGGTTAAAAGATTTTTCCCACCTAAACGCAACGTTTTTTGATTGGGGTACACTTGTTAGGATCCCCACTGCACAGGGAATTCAGGAAAAATTGCAAAAAGGATTCCCTGTCAGGGAGAACACGGGGAATTCTGTTTGCTCAGTTTCTAGATTTTCTAATGTTGAAGATCACATTTTTCTGACAGTAAAATTTCAATTTTCTCCCTGAAGCTTAAAACATCTTTAATGAAGCTTTATAATATTGAACACTTTGTGATTGAAAAAATCTTGAAAGACTAGATATTGTACTATCAAACCTTTAAAAGTCATTTTGACCTCATTACTTTTTTTAACTTTTTAAAATACACTCGCGTTAAGAATAGAGTTGAGAAAAAACCTGTGATTGTTGTTGTAATTATGAGTTCATTTCGTATTAGCTTCATAACTCTTCAGTGAAGTTGCAAATAAATGGATTTCTTAATGGGTTGTCTTCTCTGAAGATTCAACCTTTAGGACTGTTCATCTGACTCTAAAATATTGTCGTTGACCTGTGATATTATTGATTATATATATGGGTTTTACATTAAACACTTGTCATTGACCTGTGATATAACTGCTTATATGGGTTATACATTGAACGCTTGTCATTACATCTAAGCTGTCAACTGCGAAGCTTGTAACATCAAAATGTGGTAACTTATAATGTAGGAGAATATTTGAGAAAATCATGTGAAAATGCAACGGTAAATGCATATGATCTGAAGTGTGTGGTGTAAGTGTGTAGTCATATATACCATCATCTCATAGTAAAATGTATAATCATGCTGTATATAGCAACCGTAGATATCGGACATTTTATATTGTTAAATGTGAAGGGGGTGGTATTTCAAATACTTGTGTTCTTTGTATCAGAACGAATTATATATTCTTAGAATTATGTTTATGAATATTGGGTATTATGAGTACTGTTACATCATTGTTAAGGAAGGACATGAATCTAGGTTCGTCAAAGTCATATATCTGTAATAACTGAAAACAGTGAACTTTTTATCCGTCCAGCTTCGATACGCTTTATGTATATTGTATTATTTATAGATGACTGTAATTTGTATCTAAAACCATAGCAACATTCATTCTATATATTCAAATTTTCATATCAAATATTTATGTTAGTCATTGTAGATAGTATCTTTGTATCTAAAACCATAATAACATTCATTCTACATAATTATTTAAATTCCCATATCAAATATTTATGTTAGTCATTGTAGATAGGAAATGTTAATATATTTTTGTATAGTCAATATAGCAAGTAAATACATTTTTAATAAAGTCAGTTGCTGATGTACTTTATAAATTCTGTAAACGCCATGTAATAAATGTGTTATTACTACGTAGTTAAACGATTGCATCTTTAATATATCTTGATATTTTTCAATGTGACACCTTGTCAGCTGTTTTATGATAAGTACCTTGAATCGTTTATTCTCCATGCTTTTTAAATCGACTCAAAAGCTGCCTAGCAATATATTGGTATAAATAGGAATCAAACATACACGTTCTTCTTAATGGAAATATCCCAGTGAACTAACTCTATTATCAGGGTGCTCATGCTTTTTCAAAAATCAATTTAAAACCTAATTAAGACCAAAGTTAACCAAATTTAATACCCATTTCCTACATGTACAGGAAAATTTCTTCGCATAGGGTTCGATGATCAATACTCAGTAAGAAAAATTCACTATTTTGCTCACCCTATCACTGGATTTTCATTTTGAAATCAGATCCAATTTAAGACCATTTACCTCCTGCAAGGAAAATGTGAAATTTAAGACCTTTTCAATTAAATTTGAAAACATCAATTTAAGACCTTTTAAGATGCGCATGGGCACCCTGAATATATAATCGTTATATGTAAATTGTAAACCAACATCTCCGCTACGAACATATAATATACTGAAAAATCACAAGTTTTTAAAAAAAGTACTTTTATTTACGTCTTCTCGTACACCATGATGACACAGACGGTATAGCGCTAATCGAGCACAGAACTAAGTTTTATGCAGGTTTGCAACATTTTATAAGTAATTCTGTTTGACACTACTTCTCTGCTATCTATTTTTCTTCAATTCTATATTTACATCAAAGAGAGATCTTGGTTTTAATCAATCTAGTATTTGGCCTGCTTCTACAAATGTTAAATTCAAAATAGTTCTTATTTCATTATACAACAGATTTTTCCCCCTCCAAATATAGATGCTTAGAAACACATCTTAACCAAATCTCGGGCAGATCCTCTCCTAACATAATGGGAGATAATAGTAGTGCATCAAATCCACGGCAGTCGCTGAATAAGTTATAAGTATAGTTCATTACCCAAATTCTTTGACCTACGAGTCAATTACACAAGCATTCTGCAGAGAGGTCTACTTCCGCGCCGGGAAATGAGTCCGTGAGAGTAGACTCTGCTATGTAGGGAGAAAACTCGCCACCCGTGGCTATTATCAATAAGCCCCCCAGTCTATAGTCTCTCGGTTGTCGCTCGTTGGCTGTGACTACCCAGGGCCGGACCAAGTGGTCACTACAGTGCAGAAATGATTCGCCGTTAGCGAGCGTTGAAGTGGCAGATTGTTACACAAGAGTCAAGCTACCCGTGAGAGCACCACCATCGCCCTTGTGCAGTGGCTGCACTAGACCCAACTACCTATGATATCCTTATCCTGATTTCGGAAATTTCGTCTCAAAAGTTTATTTTGGTGTCTTTTTCTCTGATGAGATATGAAAATCAAAAGCCCCATAGTCACTGAACTGACGCATAATCAACTGATTTATTTGTTGCAGTTATGTTAAAAATCAGCCAATTCGTGTGGCAATTCAGAACAAACCTGTATATTTCAATACCACATTCTGTCGAGCGACTGCCCAAAACAACAATCGATAGGCCGCCGATCGCCCAAGTGGGAAGATGGCTTAATGAATTATCTTCAAACATATTGTATAGAGAAATGTCATTTTAGATATTCCTTGCACATACATTATTCTCACAGGAGTCGAAATAGCACGGCCCTAGTCGAGGCCAATAAGTCATCTATTAGGCCCTAGATTCCATGTCCATGGGGCCCAACTGGCCCCAAAGAAATCTGAAATCTTAGAAAAGGGCTAAAGGAAAGGACTCTTAAAACTTGATTTGAGCCCTTAAATGTAATAGGCTACTGGCCATTCTGGCCCCTGGAGTCTTGTATAATATTTTGACCCCTGTTCATGTAAAGAGGAATGTAACATCAGTTGTCCCCTGTCTAGTCGTTTTTTCCACTCGTCCCTGCTGTCTCTTAGGGTCGGCAGCGCTCGTGGTAGGGTCCAGGGAGCGTAACAACTTCTCATGGTCTTGCCACGAGGGGGGGGGGGGGGGGGGAGGGAGGGGGAGAAGGTTGTTGGTCTATCAGGGCTCGTGGTAGGGATTCAGGGTAAGTAGGTTGTTGGTTTCTCAGGGCCGACAGTGCTCGTGATAGGGGTCCAGGGTGCGGAAGTCTCGCCATGTTGGGGGAAGGTTGTCTTGGAGGTACTTCCCACACTTATGACAAGGTGTGGTGAACAGGGTGACGTAACTGTGGAACCAAGTCTGAAACACGATAGAAACAGTTTAGGATATATTTTTTATGCTTGCATATTATCCTATTGTATGATAAAATGATATAATTATGTTGTGAGGTTCTCAAAAGCAGCCTGGTGTGTGGCTGCAACACATCTTAAAATTATGTCTCAAAACCATTTGGCCTATAGATACTCATATACACCGATGTTCTATGTACGTACTTACTTGTATATCATTTTTGTATTCTGTACTTAAAATACTAGTGAACAAGCATAAAAGAAGAACTGTTTTTTTGTGAACTAGCATTTAAATAGGTGATTTTCTTTCAAGTATAAATAAGACAATATTTCTTTAAAATGAGAGATCTCTGTGTACTCACTAGGAATGATTTGACGGCCAGGTCGGGGATGAAGGGGGAGTAGAAGTGTAACATGGCCGCACTCGTGTGGTCGGTCACCTGGTGGGGAAAAGTCCATCAAGTTTAGCATTTATTCAGCAGACATGTTTTCATTGCATTCATTGTATAATCAAGTTATCTTGTACATGTACCCTTGTAGACGAAGTCACATGATATCAGTCTAATCTGACTGAGTGACTTTCGATTTAAAAATACAATAAAAAATCGAAATACGGCTCTTATTCTATTGCTTACATCTTTCTGTACTCAAACGACAGGATGTAAAGTGAATACTTTTGGAAAATATATCTAACACCTTTTCAGATTTATCTAAGATCATCGTCAGAGAATTTGGGACCTGTTAGCAACAGGCATATAAAAAATATTTTATATTACAAATCGGCAGGAGTAATGATGTTTTCAAATTCAAAGATTGCACCACCTATAATTAAACACAATGACTGGTTTGTATTTACATAGAAAATCATTTTCACGTACCTTTTGAAATACGGCATATCTGGACTTTGACCATATATCGAGCTGTAAAATAAGATGTGTTTATTCCATGATATACATGTATTGTACTTCAGGGATGAATAATACTACTAGTGTAGGAATGGAGTATTGCTCTCTTCACAAATGATTGCGTTATGTAAAGAATGTCAAGAACATCTGTTACATTTTTGTTGTGGTCGCAATAAAATATATAGTTGTCAACCAGCGATTTTGCTTCCTGTTGATTTGTGCAGAGATAATATGAATTTTGATATGTAATATTAGTTTTAATTGGGTCTGGGAAAACCAAATGTATTTTGTAATTCTATATCAATGTTTTGCATCCTTTATCAGACATGCCACTCTATGAACATGAAAAATCCGGAAATTGTTGAAATAGACTTTCCGGATTTTAAGCTGGAAGAATTACAAGGAATAGAATCACATATCAAGTACATTCTGACATTAATTTTAGAAATACTATCTATTGCCTAAGAATACAAATATAATGTAGTTTTTTTTCTTAAAATGACTTATGTCTGAAAATGTTGCTGCAGTAAAAAATCCAGAAAACAGGGTTCCCATGCATTTTCAAAAATTAATTTAAGACCTTTTTAAGACAATTCGAAGACCAAGATTCAGAAAATTAAGATCTGTCAACTGTGAACGAAGAAAAATTTCGGAACATATTTTGTTTTAAATTTGAAGTAAGTGTACTCGTTTGAAAGTGGGATTTCAAACTTTCTTGTTTACTTCATTTTAACTTCTCAAAAAAAATAATTTAAGACCTTTTCAAGACGTCTAGCTACAAAATTGTCACAATTAAGGCCTTTTTAAGGCCTTAAATTTGGGAAAATCCATTTAAAACCTTCCAAGACCTGCGTGGGAACCCTGGGAAAGAGAAGGAAAAGTGGCATGTCTGCTTTATCATCCTCGTGTGCTCTCGTTATTCAATCTCACCTTGCCGTTCTCTGCGTGGAAGGGTTCCCCGTAGCTCCTGACTGTGACCCACTCAATGATCAGCCCGCGGAGCACCACGATGGCCTTCAACGTCCGCCCCAGGGTTATCTGGGAAACAACAAATGGACGGAAGTGTAGAACATATTCTCGGATTCAGTAATCCAGGCATTTCGCGTAGGTGGCGCCGCGGTAAGGTGTGAACGTTGGTGACCACAATGCTTAAGCAGGCCCGTACCCAGGTTCTGTTGTGGAGGGGCGGCGAGGTTCCAAAAGTGGAACTTTTGCCTATATTTCAATAATTTGAACTTGAAAAGGGGGGTGGCGAGCAGCAAAAAGTGGGACTCGTCAATATTTTCCTAATAATTTTAGGGATTTTTACATTAAAATTAATGTAAAATCCCTAAAATTAGTATTTGACATACTGGGTGTAAAATTTAATTTTGGGAGGGAAGGTGGAACTTTTGGGAATATTTCAAAATGTTCGATACGCGGCTAAAAGTGTGTCGAAAAAAATAAATAAATAGAAAAAAAAACTTTTGGAAATATTTCGTAAATGGAAGGGGGGGGGGGTGGCCTGTTAGGAATCTGAACTTTTTAGTATTTGGATGTATCTATAGGTGTCATTGGCACCAGTTTTACATAATTATGTTCTTCATTTCACATTCAGGAATAGCTTCTGAAAATTTGAGATTTAAAATAATTGTTTAAGTATATTTGTTCACTGTATAATCATTTCCCGTCTTCCCTGCCCCCTGTCTTATGAGTAATATCTAGGGAGTTGTTGTCACCAAAGAAAATGGTGGAGATAAGGGAGGGTACATAACAACGAGGGATTCTCGAATCCAAGAATGAAATTATTCATGAAAGGTGATAGAGGGACGAATTCCTAATCTACATCGCTAACAATACAGGACTACGTTCCAGCGGATTTTCGTATTTTTTCAATATCAAAATGTTTTTTTTTGCCACTAATGTTTTTCTATATATTCACCAGGTCATGATACGTCTAGTTTGGCATAGTTTTACAAAGTTTTGGAGATTCGTTCTATGGTATCTTTTCTCAATTTTTTTTTCCAGTAAAAGTAATCTTCTTTGTTGTTCTTACCTGGAGGACGGCCGGACTGCCCAGAGGCCGTGACGGTACGATCTGCATGTCTGGGAACAGGTTGTCCAGTTTCACAATCAGGTTGTCAACCGACCTGAAAAGTAGAAGTTGTACATTGTATAATGCAATACTACTTGAGTATAGATATCTAAAAAGAATTAAGTTCTTCCATATTTCTCAACGACATTCCTCCTGAATCTTTTCAGATGTTTGAAAATATTAACAGGAAGATATTATGTTTTTGCAGACCAATGACAATTGTCTTTTTTTTTTTCATTAGTACTTAACCTTTATGGAAAAACAGAGATTTTTTCTACTTCCCGTCTAGCTAATTTTCTAGACACCCACTGTTCCCAACAACAGGGAACACTTTTTTCTCAACGAAGGCCTGAATGTATGGTATATTACACCCATTTTTTCTTTATTTCAATGCAAGTCATATATAAAGTAAGCTAATAGAACACTTTAGATATGTCCCAATACGGTTTTGAAACTGTCCTTCATTTTCTGTAACTTACTGTGGGGGCACGGCGTGGCTGTTCATGTGGGTTTTCCTCAGTCTCTTACTGGACAGTGATGTCGAGGTCTGAGACCGTTTTAACGAGTTCTGGTGGAGCAGTGCCCCGGCCATGCTGGCGTGGTCGTGCAGCTGAGACAAATAGAAAGGATAGTAAATATATGTGAATGTGTAGTGGTGGAGATAAAATGTTCTGTCCACACAAAATTGGGGAAAACAACCCTCAGTTTTTCCAATAACAAGGATGACAAGAATTTTACCAACAAAAAAGCTTATTGAAAAAATGTGAATGTAATAATTTTTTGCACTTTAATATTTTCGCGCATTTGGTGCATCGCTGTAAGTACGCGAAAACATGATGCGAGTGAAAAAGTGGAGTATCATGGATCAAAAATAGGAATAACCACAAAAACGCACGAAATTATGATAGTAGCAAAATGCCCTTTGGAGCTGATAGCGCGAAAATTTAGCAACACGAAAATAGTTTACGGTGGTTTTTTCTTCTCTTTTTTGGCGCACGGAACCCAGGCAAAAAGGAAGGATTTTGTTTTCAAGTAACCCGACCTGTAGAACCTAAAATGTGTGGCCCTACCCTAACCTCTTTTAATGAAAATATGTAACAATTTATCAAACTCCAATGGAAGTGACATGATAGACAGAAAATTACCAATTTTTGATCAGAAAATCAATTTTAGACGGTTACATGTAATGTAGAGGATGTTTAAAGGGAGCCAAAAGCAATGTGGGGTCAAAATTTTGCAAATTCAGTTAACTATTGAAATATGTTCCATGACCAATAAACTAGGCCTGAGGTAAAATATGGACTGTGAATACTGACTTAAACTGTATTGAAATATCTTAAAGCTTGTTAAAGGTAAATTTTGGTGATTTTGGTGATTTTTGGAAAAATCCAATAGCACAAATCTAGACTATAGAAATAACGGCACCATACATCCTATTGTATATCAGAACCTGCTGACCAAGGCCCTACCTTTGACGACCATTTGTAGGACTGCAGTAGCTGTGTGAAGAGGGCCGACTTGTCGAGGACCGGGTCCAGGGTCAGGATGCTGCTGTTACCCAGGGTCAGCGGGTTGCTGGGCGCCGAAAGGATGGTTCCACATTTCTCTATTTCACTGCAGGCGAAAATAGAAACGTTTCATTTACTCTTTTCGTTATTATATCAAATGGGTTACATTTAATGATTACCCCAATTATATCTAAACGGCTGAGCCTCACCTGTTTGATTCTGATTTTTATTTAATACAATGTCAATGTGCAAACCAGACTCTAATGTTTGGTTCAGATCGAAGCTGGAATCTCAAACCATACATCTTAGTGTGATGAACAAGGATGAAAACCGGGAACCAGCAAAACCTGTCCATACAGTGGCTGAGTATAGACTATCATGTATTATGGCTATACAATTCACCGTAACACATATCTAATTTCAATTGGGACGCTCTAAAACCACACGCCAGATTTTGGACTCGAAAATCATTTTCAGTCTACGAAGAAACAAAAATCTTGGTGATGCACTGGTACGGGCCTCCACCCGTACTACCAGTAAATTTCCGGGCCTAAGTAACTTAGTAAGTTGACATCCGTGTAATCGACCGTCCACCTGTAGGTACTGTCCTTTAATGAACAGATCTCAGAAAGTAATTTCTTAACACGATGGCCGTTCGTTCACCCCATTATTTAAAATAAACTGTCAAAGTAGCAATTTAGTCTACTTAATCACTTGCAACCATTGCGGCATTCAATATGTGGGGCAAACGAAAAACCGAATCTTGACGCGGTTCCAAGGCCACTTTCATGACATTAATCATAACCATGACACCACTGTAGCCAGGCATTTTAATCAATGCCCGGTTGACCAACCTAAGCTGACCCAAGGTTTTAACATCTCGGTCCTCTCCTTCATATCCTCCCCACCTGACTCCGTTAAAGCACAGTCGGAGAGAGATAAAGAAGAAAGACGATGGATGCAACGCTTATCACCTGTTGTCCCACTGGGTCTCAATTTAATGGATTAATTCCAGGAAAATACCATATGGTCTCACTCCGTTCAAAAAAAAGAAAAACAGATCTAATTTAGCGTTCTCAAACTTCAAAGCTGACAAAGGATGCGACTGGGCAGCCTTTCTCTTGGTTGGCACATATATTACTTTATCATACCTCGGGGTGATACACATGAAGTAGTTAAGAGTTTAACATGTGCCGTATCAAACCTGGGTGATAACCAGCTGTGTGTCACCCTCCAGGGGGATACAGAAACTTTTATTTTTCAATAATTCATAATAAAAAAAATGAAATCATTAAGAAATAAAAAAAATCTAGTATATGCATTTTCTGCACAACTTTCCTAACTACATTTTACTTGTTTACTGTTTGAAGATTTGATGAATATGAAAAGAGTTATATGAAGAAACAAAAAAACATGTGCAGCATCACAGCCCCACCATCACTGATTGCTGTGCATCCTTCCTTGGGTAGGTATATTACATAAAAAAATTAAAATGCTCTAAAAATATTGAGGAATGTATCATCAGTCAGATTCAGTGCCTAGTTTAATATGCTTTTTGAATTTTATCTCTATCTGCATTGGTTCAAGAGTTACAGCCTGTAATACATGGTACTCTGGTTTTGCCCTGTCAAAATGACATGTGAATTTGAGGGGCTCACTGTGCAGCTCGGGGGCAAAATACAAAGCAAAACAATATGTCATTTTAAAGGAAAAATAATGTAGATAAATATTCTTGCAGGTTCATCAAATATTATCTTGAGCTTATATCTTCATTTTATAAGTGAAAAACTCGGTCACAGCTTTTACCTCAAAAACAGGGGACACTTTTTGATGGGAAAACTGGTGGAATGTAATATACCTACCTTGGGACCTTGGATCAAACAGAAAAGGTATAATAAATCCACAACCAACCTCGAATGGGGTCCTTGGGGAGTCAGCACCCCTCGGCTGGACCCCGATATCAACCTGTGGGTCCTACCCTTTACTAAGGCTGATATCGGGGTCCAGCCTTGGCTTGGGCCAAGTTGGGGTGCTAACCCGGCTAACCCGGCCCTCTTCTCAGTTGGTTATAGTATTACTAGGCCTATTAGATCTATACTATTTAGCAACTACTTTAGCCTTTAGTAAATAGACAAGTTGCTCTGATACATGGTACAATATAAATCATAACACAAAAATGAATCATCAAGTGATCAAACTCAAGACAAGAGTCTGAACCACCGACCGGGTTTTGCTACGAGCGATAATAAGGGACCTTACCCGAGATCGGCGTTCACCACGAGCAGGTTCAGCTGTAACTCGGCCAAAAATGCCTTTTCCTTTCCGATCGGGTTGTTAGAATCCCGCATACCCTCACTGAGTCGCTCAAAGACATGAGCCACACTAGCTCTGAGCTCTTGTGTTGCCTTGATAGCGGTTAACAAAGTGTCGACGTCCGCCATTTTGGTCGTTAGTTCATGTAAAATCCTCCAGAGCGCGCCACTGACAATCGTTAGTTTTATTTACTCCCGCGAGAGGGCAGCACAATTTCAAAATCCCGCCAGAAAACCTTTTTTTTTTCTCGCTCTTTCTCAATCATAACCAATATAAAATGACAAAAATGTTACCAACTTATGCCAAAGTGGCAAGACACATTTTGCCAAAAAAAACTTTTATGGGAAACACTTGAAGACGAGAGATGTCAATCAAGTTATGTTGCTAAGAAGATCGTTAAGGTTTCAAAAGTGGGCGTGGCCAGATAAAAAAGATAACCGGCGAAAAAGATTAAAATTCAGTATCATGCTACTTAAAATTACAGATATTTAGTTTTAAATCATATGCTCACTAAAAGAACCATTTATTTTATTTATTTATGATAATTTGGCCACTTTTCGCTAAAGAACACCATGGTGATGCGTTTCCTAGAAACGTTTCCTAGAAACACTATCTCCCGTATCTAAGGAAACCGCAACATCTTGTTGCTATCTTCGACTCATCTCGGAGATACTACATCGACTCATTAAAATCTCTAGTGATTTATCTGATTTCCCATACGTCTTCCATAATCCTTGGTAAGCATATCGAGAAATCATGATCGGAACAATTCACGCCATCGCGAAAATCGCCCTGGATTGGACGTTATCGATTCCATTCCGGGAATTTGTGAAGGTGGAGACGGTGGAGAAGGCCAAGACCTACCGCCGGGTGTCAGACTCGGACCTCCGCCAGGAAGAGGCCCCCAAGAGGGTGGGGGTAAGTTGGTTATTTTAACGAGATCTAATTTATAGACTGTTTTAAGAATGCTTATGATCCATAATGGTTATATGAATTTAATTTAATCTAGTTGGAATAAGGAAAATTATGTGGAGTTTGAAGGGGAATGGGAGAGGGGTGCATGGGGAGGGGCCCCTAGACTGGGCCTAGGGCCTAGCGGGCAAGGGTAAGTTGGTTTATATTTAAATGGATTTGATATTAATATAGTGCTTTTAGATATCTTATATCGATTGCATTTAATCTGATTGGAATCAGGGTATAGGCGCAAATTATGTGGAGTTTGAAGGGAAAATGGGAGAGGGGCGGGGAGGGGCGCGCCCTCCTATTCCTAATGAGTAATGTTACATATATGATATGGCCTTAGACCCCTAAATTCGCCACGGCGACATGACCATTTCTTAAAATCGACATGCAACATGGGGCTTAGTGACATGAAGAAAAAGATACGAGACAGGACAGGTCACAGGGGCAATTTCTTAAATTCGACATGGCACATGAAAAGGTCTTAGGGGCAACATGGGACATAAGAAGTTAAGTGGCAAGGGACATAACAATTTCTTAAATTCGACATTGCCATTGCCATTGGGACCCCCCATCAAGGTTCCCTCTTTTCTGGGAACAATTTTTAATTCGCACCACTTTTGAGACCATATACCACCGTCTTAATGAACTAAATTTATATTAGATCCATTGGGTTAGGGGCCGTCCATAAATGATGTCACACTTTTTCAGGGTACTTTTAGGACCCACCCACCCCCTGTCACGCTTAATTCTCTAATCTAAACATGAAAATAACACCCGTTTTCAGGCAGCGTCACACTGTTCAAACCACCCACCCACCCCCTTGTGACTGACATCATTTATGGATGGCCCCTTAGATTTAAGAACGTATTTAGAATAGTTAGATAAAGGTTAGATCTACATCATAGAGCTATTAAGACTAATAATATAATTCCGTTAGATTAAATTTCCTTCATCTTTTTCCTCCAGAGGCGCGCCCGCCGCCGGCGTGGCAGCACCTACCCCGACAAGGGCGCGCGCGGCCCGATCCGGGTTAGCCAGCCCTTCCTCCAGGAGGCCCTGTCCCTTCTCCGGACCCGCAAAAGCCAGGTCAAGGTATGTAGAAAATATATACGTCTAATTAAAATGGTATTCCTATAGATTAAATATTTTTCCCTATGTTTCATACGAAACAACTCAGAACACCCTGATGATCTTCGTTCTAAGTTATATAGTCAAGTAGATCTTTCCTAAGAAAATTTCTTTGTATTTTTAATTGTTCTAAAATACTAATAATTAATAATTATTTATGTCTAGAATTATTTAAAGTTCTTAAGAATCACTAAAACGTTGCAATTCATTCATGCAATAAACGTGATGGCTGTTTCTTATAGGTGAAGGAAATGTCTACCCAGACGGAGGAAGTTTTCCTCCAGACCGACCAGGAAATGACCGACAACTCCGTCCAGACCGACCAGGCAATGAACCACGTCGCTACCCAGGCTGAGCAGGAGACAACTGATGTCTCTACCCAGGCCGAGCAGGAAACGACCGACAACTCCGTCCAGGCCAGCCAGGAAATGACTGACATCTCCGTCCAGGCCAGCCAGGAAACGACCGACAACTGCATCCAGACCGAACAGGCAATGAACCATGTCGCCACCCAGGCTGAGCAGGAAACGACCGACATCTCAACCCAGGCCAGCCAGGAACTGTCTGACAACTGCGTCCAGACCGAGCAGGCTATGAACCACGTCGCTACCCAGGCTGAGCAGGAGACAACTGATGTCTCTACCCAGGCTGAGCAGGAAACGACCGACATCTCAACCCAGGCCAGCCAGGAAATGACCGACAACTTCGTCCAGGCCAGCCAGGAAATGACCGACAACTGCATCCAGACTGAGCAGGCAACGAACCACGTCGCCACCCAGGCTGAGCAGGAAATGTCCGATATCTCTGTCCAGGCTTGCCAGGATATGGCCGACATCTCCGTCCAGGCCAGCCAGGAAATGGCTGACAACTTTGCCCAGGCCAGCCAGGAAATGGCTGACAACTGCATCCAGACCGAGCAGGCAATGAGCCACGTCGCTACCCAGGCTGAGCAGGAGACAACTGATGTCTCTACCCAGGCCGAGCAGGAAACAACTGACAACTCTGTCCAGGCTAGCCAGGAAATGGCTGACAACTGCGTACAGGTCAGCCAGGAAATGACCGACAACTCTGCCCAGGCCAGCCAGGAAATGGCTGACAACTCTGCCCAGGCCAGCCAGGAAATGGCTGACAACTTTGCCCAGGCCAGCCAGGAAATGGTTGACAACTCTGCCCAAGCCAGCCAGGAAATGACCGACAACTTTGCCCAGGCCAGCCATGAAATGACCAACAACTACGTCCAGACTGATCAGTCAATGTCCAATGAAGTATTTTGGGCTGACCGGGACGCATCCCTCGCAATGGATGACAACGAACCAATTCCTGAGTACGAACCCAGCGATAGCGAAGATGATGTGGCTTATGCTAGCGACACCCCAGAGGACAACACAAATGCCTCTAATGCCCGCTCCAATGCTTCTACCCCAGTAGCCAGCCCATGGGGCTCTCTTGAGGTAAGTGAAAGTATATTTAGTTTTCAATTGATAAATTAAAGACCAATGAAATATCTTTCCCTCAACCTATCTTGTTGTTTATATAGAGCTATCAACTTTATCTGAACAATAATCATAATATGGTTAAAATCCAAGTAACAATACGGAAATTTATTTAATGGTTATACATATATGAGAAAGTGTATGGTATCTATAATTGTAGTAGTACATAACTTGATACAGAAATAATGTTTGTATCTTTTCTGTTCCTAGCCTGATGTCTCCTATGCAGAACCTGTGGACAAGGAGGCTGTGGACAAGGAGGCTCTGGCAGTTGCCCGTAAAGACGCGGAGTGTCAGGCGGTGATAGACGGTGTCATCGACGGTCTGAGCTTCTCCCACAATGGTGGCGATGGACCGAACGTTATCGGTGAAGGAAACTTTGGCAAAGTCTACAGCGTAAGTTATCAAAATAATTAATATTTTAATTAATTATGTTATTACATAATTCATTTGACAATAATTAAGAAATAGCAATAAATATTAAAAATTAAGGATGATATGTGCTTGTCTGAAAATGGGATGGAATCATTTGATATACTTAAAAGTGCAAAATAATCAATGAACAAAATCCTTGTATTTACAGGCACGTCTGAACAATCAGAAAGTTGCTGTTAAGGTCGTACCAGTGGCCGCTTTCCGCCGAGAGTCTGAGGGAGAAATCACAACCCTCGTCAACGCACACCCCTACACCACTGAGTAAGTCCACTTTTCACTACACTATCTATTAAATATGATAAAACTATATGACTTTAAAATAAAACCATTTTCTAAAAATTAAAAATTTGAAAAAAAAAAAATTTTCTTTTACGTCATAGATAATGTAGATGCAAATTACAATCTAATAGAGCAGTCATGCAAATCAATTGTTAATTTGCACTTACACTTCAATTATATCTAAAATCAGTGGTGGATGTAGAGGCAGGGCGCCCCCACCCCACCCCCTTTCTTTTGGCCAATTTTAGATTTTTTTAAATGTAAAATTCGGCCAAAAAGTAATTAAACAAAAATGTTTCCAAAAGCGCACCCCCTCCCCCCCCACTTACAAAATCCTGGATCCGCCACTGAAAAGTTAATCATATGTAATAAGTTATAAAGAAATGTACCTCTCATTTCTCACCCAGGCTCCATGCCCACTATGTGGCTGGCACCGACTTCAAGGTGGAGGGTCTAGTCATGGACTACGCAGCAGCCAACGTCCGCAACGTCATCGAGACAATGACCAAGGACCGTAACTTCACCTCCAGGGTCTGCTTCGACTCCAACTACGGCGGCTACGTCATCGACTGCGTCGCCAGCGCCATCGCCTACGTGCACAACGCGGGCATAGTGCACCTGGACGTGAACCCGTCCAACGTCCTGCTCACTTCCAAGGGCGTGCCCCTTCTCGCTGACTTCTCCTCCGCCCAGTGCTGGGCCCCTGGGGATGAGCCCCTGAGCCTGTACCCTGTGGGCACCCCAGGGTTCCGCGCCCCTGAGATCATCCGCGGTCAGGGCTACAATGCTGATGCCGACTGGTTCAGCTTCGGGGTCTTCATCTTCTACATGATGCAGGGCAGGTGTGTATTATAAAGAATTTTGATTTATTTGTAATTTTATGAAGTTTTTAATTATGTTTTAGACTATAACTGTTTAAATAATTTATATTCTTAATGTTATCAAGAGTTTAATAACATGTTTTAATAGTTGAAAGAATAGTTCCTCGTGATTATCTTTAGGGGTAAGGAAAGGTCACTAATGATTATCTATTTGATTACATATATCATAATAATTATTATACTGATAAACGTACAGTCTGTGTTTCCTGGTAATGTATTAATTAAATTAGATGTTTAAACAAGTTACATTACATAGCATTTAACACAAACTTATAATATATTATATAAATTTGAATGTAAGACTAACGGCAAACATTACAATTACGTTATCATTGAAACTTTCGTCATTCACTATCTAATATTAACTTTGTCTATATCATTTTTCTCCTTATTCAGAATGCCATGGGCGTGCACGGATGAGTCCGAGCTGGCAGTTATGGCTTCGCGCGAGCTGTTCTTTGACGAGTTCATTGATCAGGATTTCATCGAAGTGATCCTGAACATGGTGCGCACGGACACACGTTCCCGGCTGTCCGAATACACCCGGAATGCTATGTACAGCAAGGGTCTGCCCCAGGCCGCTACGCCGCCTCTCACTGCCACCGTACGTATAGCTTTAACCTGTAAACATATAATTATTTTATCATCAAAATTCATATCTTGTTTAATATAATAGAAAAAAATATATTTTATAACAAAATATTTTTTTGTAAAAATGAAAAATGAAAACTAAAAAATATCTCTTATCATGATATGATTAGAATGTTTTGAAGTTAATTATATCAAATAGGAATAAATAGAGGAGTAGATATTTCAAGCTGTTGTTTTAAATTAATAATATCACATATTTTGAAAGAGCAATATTCTTTCATATGACTGTTTAATGTGTTTTGGTATAATAAATCTTTGATAAATCTTAATTATATTCTATTTGTCATTTCAGGTGATGTATGCCAAGAGCAAGGTGTTCGTTTAGATCTTCCGAAAACGACATCAAACATCTCATCACATCCCATGAAAAAATATATTCATGGTTATTCACTCCAACTCATCTAAAAATGCATAAAACATCACAAAATCATTTGTATGACAAGTTACTTCATAACATTTGTAAATATATGAATCATGAGTAAATTATATTAAATTATTGACATGAAAAAGTGCAATGTTATAGGGAATGAAATGAGAGTTCACGAGTGAAATCATGTGAATCTAAAATTGTGTAAATAAATTATGGTTTTAAAACCATAGCATGTGTATTTTTACACTTGTTGTCACAATGTTGTTTATAAAACAATAAATTATATATATCAAGATATATTTTGTTTGTTTGAAATTGTCACCAAACGACTTGGAATTGCTCGTTCTTACCCAGATAAAACACTTTTGTTTTACATAGAATGAATCACCGGATAGATGATTTATGAAAAAATATAGTATATCCTTTAGTTTGATATATTACAGAAAACAATTTTCGGAAAAGTGTAAGACATTCACTTCACATCTTTATCCAAATTTAGATGATTTCCTTATATAAAATTAATAGAATGGCAATGGGAGATGTCGCCATCTATGAGATATTTGTTGAACTAACACTGCTACAAGCATAGAATAATCGTCAGTCTTGGTCTAGAGCATGGGGGACATTTAATAAACGGATTGATTGATTTTGGGAAGATTATGATAGTTTTTTTGTGTGTGTGTGAAATCTTATTTTTGATACAAAAATGTTTGTGAACGGCTAATTAACTTTTATCCACTTCTGGCAGAAGTAAAGACCTGACAGAACCATCATGGCCAGGGAGGGATTAAAAAAAAAAAAAAAAAAAAAAAAAAAAAAGGGGGGGGGGGGGAGGGGCGCTCTTATGTACACATTTGAGGCGCCCCACAACTATGGTCTAGAATCGTACATTAAAAAGGCTAAATTTTGCAAAAATTAGGTTTGGGCGGGGGGGGGGGGGCCCTCAGGTACCCCTTCTAAATCCGTCCCTGATGGCAATATCCCATGCAAAATATGAATGTAATGTGTAAAAAGAAGAAAATTTCTATAGTCTCATTGATTTGCGGTGAATCCACGGTGAATGCAAAACGCTCCAAAATTATGTGAACAAAATGTTGATAAATTATCCAACACGTAGCAGCAGTGAATAACAAAAACAAAAGCAGCAAGTACTACTCAAGCCGACGCTGATTGAAAAGAATTGATCTAGATTATCCAAAAAGTCACATTCCCCCCCCCCCCCCCCCATAGAAATAAACGTAAGCCTAAATCAAGAATCTAAGTTCACTTTCCCTAAAGGAGAAATTTCTGAATAGATGGCCATAAATGGTAAATATTAACTAATTAGAACACCTATTTATAGCTGAAGATAAAATTTAGAATAGCACAAATCAGTGGCGGATCCAGTATTCTTAAAAGTGTGGGTGGCTAAATTCTATTGGGGAAAACATTCCTCAATTGCTTTTTGGCCAAATTTTACATTAAAAACGCAGAATTTTCTGACAAATTAAAGGGAGGGCCCTTCCCCCTACCCCCCCCCCTCTAGATCCGCCCGTGCAAATGAGTTGACAGTCCAATTTATCCCGGCCTTTATCAAAAACATAATGTGACAGGCCCGTACCCAGGGTCTACTGTGGGGGGGTGGCGAGGTTCCATAAGTGGCGAGGTTCTACTAATTTTAGTAGTGGCGGATCCGAGGGGGGGGGGGGGGGGAGGGGCAAAAGCCTCCATAGACCCAATAGAGAATTATAGGACCACAACATGAAATCCAGTGTATTTAATTTTCATCTTTATAAGGGGGGGGGGGGGGCAGGGTTTGCCCCCCTCCCCAGAACACTGGCTCTGGATCTTCCCCTGTTTAGGGCTTTCTAGATTTTGGAAGGGAAGGTGGAACTTTTGGAGAAAAAAATCCTTTGTGGGGGGGGTGGCCCGCCATCCCCCCCCTAGTTACGGGCCTGTTCAATGTGTTATCGCGATTAACTAACACTCATGTTGTTGTTATCAACATTTTATTCCCGTCTTAGTATCCCCCTTAGTGCTCCGCAGGTCAACATGCACTGACCCGCAGCACGTATTCCTCCAACGAAGAACAGGCGGGAGTTTTACACTCTGCAAGCCCAACCCGGGCAATTCACTAAGTATGTGCTCGGAGAGTGTAGCTTTTCGCACCGTGTCGCTATTCAATAGCGGAACGGAACAGAGCGGGATATTTCGAAAACATTAAATTCGACGGAACAAGGAACAAAATCCAGTTGACAGGTGTTGTAAGAATTAATTGGAAAACGAATTTGACACACTAGACAAACGATGTTTTTCTTCTAAAAGGCATCTTTGATTTTTTTTAATGCAAAATAGAAATTTCGATATCTAAAGGCTGAGAAGAAAATCTCTTTATCTTGTTTCTTTTTAATCAACAATTTAGCCTGAACTATGCTTTGATTTAGCAATGCAATTTTAATTAGTTGTGAAGGAAACCCTTTTTATTTTGTTTGTCATGTTAAAGGCAATGCCGCCGTTATAGATCCACTATTTAAATATATTTTAAACTTTCCAAAATAAAGGTATACACCCATAGATCAGAAAAAAATGTAAAGAAAATTATATGTAACTCTGGGAACCTTTCTACTATAGCTAATTCATTTTTTGATAAAAATCATAAAATGGTAATGTGATAATGGTATGGGGAGATGATAATCTCCTCAATAAGACAATTATTATATTCTGTCTGGAGGCATCAACAATTGGCTTTAGGTTAGGGCAAGTGGAAAATGAAGTGTTTTGATTATGCCTAATTTAATAAAGTAATGTACATTTTCAGCATGAACTTGTAAAAATAAAATGTTCAAAAAAAGCAGAATTGAGTACAATACATAAGGATACAAAAATTAGACTGTTTAAAATGGCTTAAAATCATTTCATTTTGTGGAAAATATTGCATGCTATTATTATCAGCCAAAAAAAAGGGGGTCACCTGATGAGCTTGGTTACAGGAACTATATATGTACTTTCTTGTGAAGAAATAGGTTGCCATGTACTTCCTATTGAAGCCCATAGACGTTGTGCAGATGACGTCACAAGGCCCCGAAATTGACTGGGCACCATATTGGTGATCATTTGAAAGTCATAATGATTAAGACTTCAAAAGCATCAAATGCGCATATTTTGGCTAAAATGAGCAGAATATATCTCTTGAAGTCATGATAAACAATTGTTACACAATTACTAATAATCTATAAACTATATTGTTAGATTTATTTGAGTACCACATGGTAATGATGAGCACATGGTGATCACCAAAATGTGGTCAAGTGACCACGCCTGCACAAGATCTATTGAATCACTCATTTGAAAGATATTGCTACTGTTAATTGTTGTTCCATTGTTCCTTACCATGTTGTGGATATTCATATATTATGGAAAGATGAATAGTAAAGAGGTTAGAATTCTTTCATGCCTAAAGTGTTTTTCAGTGATTGCAGAAATCTAAGGAAATTGGTCATTTTCCAGCCTTTGTACCTCAGAAACTCTAAGGGCTTACCATATATACATTTCTTATAGATTATTAATCACCAAAGATTCTTGAGTATTACTAAGTTTTAGGGGGGGACGGCCGCCTCTTTTGCCCCTTCTGGATCTGCCACTATAATTATAATCAATTATTTTGATAATTAAAAATTAGAAAATCTTAAAACTAAAAAATCTATTTAAATGAATTTCCCTTTTCAAAGTATTTGGATTCTCAGCATTTGTCATGATTAGACTATAAAGAAAATAAACTTATGATTATTTTTGTTTTGATAAATCAAAACAAAGAAATTAAAACAATGATCTTCCTCACTTATCAGGAAATAAACATTGAAAGGATCAGTTATTGGAGCCTACAAAAAATAATTTTGGAAGAAAAGGTCACACATATTTTTCATTTTTATCACCATTATTAATTTTATTTGTTTCTATTATTTCATATCTATATTTTATATTCACTATATTTTTTTGTATTATTTTATTCATTATTTTTTAAATTTAATTATCTTTTATTTTTTATCATATATATCATTTTATTATTTTTCATTATTTTAAGAAAATGTCACATATTTTCCTTTATTATCATTATTATTTTTTATTATTATTATTTTTATTCAGCATAGTCGAAAAGCATCGTTTGTGGATTACAATTTAATTCATATCTAATTAATAAATCCATAATACACATACCTCATTCGAAATTAGATATCAGAGACTGCGGTTTAACTAGCTTTGTAAATGCAGTTATGCATTATTTTTTAGCGGAGAAGAAAATTCTTTGTACTAAACACGCACTTTGTACTATTTCGGTCAGTCCCTCTTGCCCGTTCTGCGTCCTGTTATTATGACCATCTCACATACGGGAATTTTTTCTGCATCGACCGCCATGATGTTGATTTGTTTGCGCTGAGAGAGCAAGATGCTAGTGTTCTACACTGTTTTTCACACTTAGCCACAAAAGGATTACGAGATTAAGGCTGTCAGTTATCGAGGAATCACGGTGGATACTTCCAGGATGTATGTGTGTCCAACAACCTAGGATTTACCAGCTCTAAAAGTGTGTGTTGTGGCGCACGGGCCACCGACCTGCCATCATCATGTGGCACCGTGTGCTCGGCCTAGGACGGCTTGTTTTGATTGCAATACTCTTACAATTTGGTAAGTACACCGCCAAAAATACAACCATACGACACTTAAGAAACCCAAGGTGGAGATGACAAGTAGAGGACGGGTGACATGTTGTTATAAGGGCCAATTTTGGGGTGTTGTTTTGGGGTGAACCCACACTTTCCTCGCTCCAATGGAGGAGGGGGGGAAGGTGGAGCGTCCTGCGCACATCGCCAAACCACCATGAAATTCCTCCGTATTTATCACCCATGTCGACCTATTTCACCCATGACACGTCATACGAACGAAAACCCCAAGTGTTTTCTTCGTTTTACTATCGGTTTGGGCTGAATAGGTGGTCAAATGGGGCCATAATGTGTTTTTTTTCAATGGGATGTCAGTGTCAAATCTCCATGTTGTTATCAATCCGTGACCTACTTTTCCACCCGCGCATGCGCACTAATTGGGGGTGAACCCTGGCCGCTTTTACGTCGAATCTAGACCAACAAAAACCCTAAAATAAACCCAAACCCCTCGGGACATCCTTTTCAACCACCACCAAACAAACAAATAAGACTCCAGGTAGGATTAGCTACAGGTTTTGAATCGATTTGATGTGGTTTCCGCGAGCAGGGAGCACTTTTGTGTTGTAATTTTGGAGGGGATTGGGTTCTTCTGACATCTTGTTTGCTCTCAGGGGTCACGAGTCGGCCATCTGACAAGTACTTGTACTCTGATGTTAGCCTTTATCTTTATCTGATCACGGCCAACCCAGAAGGTTTGTTTGTTTGCAGGTTTAGATATCACCTGACCGTGTGGATAGTGACAGGACTCATCGGACAATAGCGCATAGATCTACGTATGCAGCATAGTATGCACACAATAAGTAACCAATCACTGAATGATTCTTGAAAGTTGGATCTCTGTTCTGTCTTTACTGTTTTGCTTACACTAAAGTTTTGCGTTGTTTACACTTGACTAGAGACATTCATTGAACCTTGTTGGACTTTGATATGCTGGGTCCTAGTTTCTTATAGGATAATCAGACAATAAAACCATCCTACATTGGGTATATCCCAGGGTTGGACAAGTGTTGGATAAAATTAGTGTATTACTATTAGCCACTGGGGGTAGAGAGGGGGGGGGGGGGGGGGCACTTGGTCCAGAAATGTGTCTACCAATTGCAGTCAATTTGACTAAAAAATAGGGGCTATCAAATCAACAAATCGTCTTTTTGTTGGGCTGTCAATAATATATTAGATTTGATACTAGAATAAAAATGGATTGCCTCTAATTTGATTAGATCTACTTCATAATGCCTCTCAAGCAAATTATTGAGTTCTGATAATC